>CM065901.1:36045000-37357500 GCA_033439115.1 Firmiana major | reverse complement strand
GGGAAGGACAAACCGAGAATTGGGAGCAGACCGAAGGTAGCACCGAGAGAGGGGAATCTGAAACCAAAACAGAGGCTGAAGAGATAGCAGAACAGTGGGAGCTTGATGCTAGAAACGGTAGAAGAAGGAGGTGAGGCTGAGAGGGGACGAAACAGAGGATGAAGCATTGGAATCGAGAGGGATGAAGAGAAACAGCAGTTAGAACCGAGAGGCAGGGGAGGCCGGGAAGAAGAAGGCTAGAAATTGAGACAAAGCCGAGAGAGGAGAAAAGAAAATGAGAAAAGAAAAAAAAGGAAAGAAGAAAAAGAAAATAGAAAAGGTAAATGGTATATTTATGTATATGTGTATATTTAATATACATGTACATTTAGATTGAAATACAAGCATGTTTAGTGTAGATTTAATTTGGCAAAAATGGGAATGATGAGGAGTAGGCAGTTATGTGTGTATATGTGATAAGGAGAAAAAAATGGGAAAACAATATTAATATATATATATATTTATTTATTTAGGTGCATATACATATAGGTGTATATAATGAATTTGGGTATGCTAGTATTTGTACAAAAAATATGTATGCATATGTGATAAGGAAAAATGGAAAACAATGATAATATAAATATATATATATATATAAAGGAGTGTGTATATATATATATATATATTTATTTGGGTGCATATGCATGTGGGGGTACATAAGATGAATGTATGCTAGTATATGTATATACAAAGAATGTACATATATGAGATAGGGAAGCATGAAAACAATAAAAGTATATATATATATTTACACATAGGAGTATATATATATATATATATATATATATATATATATATATATATATATATATATATGCGTATATACATGTGGATGTATATAATAAAGGTATATGTTAATACTTGTAGGTACAAATATATAAATGGTAAAGAAATAAATAAACGTGCGTGTTGGCCTAAGTATATACAATAATACGTACACACGCAGTAGTAAGGATACGTTATGATTTTAACACAATTCGGACAAATTCGCATAAATAGGGTGCTAAGTATACAATTTCAGTGTAGGTGATTGTAGAAGGGATTAAAGAAGGTACTAGGAGGCGTCACCGTTCGAATTCGAGATACCCGATAAATCGAGGTAAGGGGTATTATTTAACTTAGTTCTGATAATGCATATTTGTTTCACCGATAAATGATCTTATGAAAGAGCATATGATTTGAAATGATTTATCATTGCTTTCATACTTGCGAAGCATGTTTTAAATTGTCGAAATGTTCCCCGAGTATTTTCCATGTTGTAAAATGAATTTTCTAAGGTATGAAATGTATGGATGTTTTACATTTATTTATGTTTTTATATCCATATTGTTAAAAAAACTTTCGACAATTTCAAAAGTATTTAAGAAAAGAAATTTGTTTTCGACAGGGGATTATGGGGGCCACCTCTTGAGTTCTACGAGAACAAAGTACCACACAGTCTTTCTGTTTTATAAAAGAGTTTTCAGATTACAAGGAATTTGATTTCATTACTCGATATGAGTTTATGGGTTATAAAATCCAAGAAAGATTTTGAAAACTTTATTTTGAGACTATAGGTTTCATGCATGGTTACTTCTTGTGGTGTTCCGGCTACACCACTTGGGGTGCCGGTACATAGGCCCCTTTAGCACTTGACTCAACCTGTGTGGAAGATGTCGTGCTACTAGTGGTTTATGATGATGTTTTAGTAGTATCTCGTACCCGCACAGCAAGCATTAATGTTCCCCACACGGTGAGTGCCACAGGTGCCTGTACCATAGCTATGTGCTAGTATATGATAAGAAATAAGAAGATACTACCCATGTTTATAATTATTATTGTTGTACGAACCTGATCCAGTCTACAGCCCCCCCTTACCATGGCCATAGGTATGATGACTCTTCATGGAGAATGACACGTATCGCATGACTTAGTTATAGCCTAGTCTCCTCGATTTGATTATGAAAATCGACTATGATGAATGAATATGAGTTTTCATGATTACGAAATATTCATGAAATGATTATGAAATGATTATGAATTATTCATGAAATATTTACGAAATGATTATAAATTATTCATGAAATGTTTACGAAATGATTATGAATTATTCATGAAATATTTACGAAATGATTACGAAATATTCATGAAATGTTTACAAAATAATTATGAAATATGCATGAGATGTTTGCGAAATGACTATGAAATATTCATGAAATGTTTACGAAATGATTTACGAAATGTTCATGAAAGGTTTATGAAAAGTTGTAAAATGGTTAAGCATGTGATTTGTTTTAAAGACACGTATGCTTTATGACAATTATGCATAAAATGAAAATTTATGTATTGCATTAAGTTTCGTTCTATGAACAACTTCAAATGCTTTTATATATCAGAACTGTTTTAATAGTACTATCTTACTGGGCTTTTCTCCATAAGCTCACCCCTCTACCTTCAGATCATTTGCAGTGTATCTATAGACGCTACCTACCGCGTACACGACGTAGGTTGGTGGGAAGAGCTACGATAGACTACTTTTTGTACACGCTGAAAGGTATACATTTACATTCCTGTACCAGACATATCTGTACGCACAGACACATATAATAAAAATAATTTGTCGGGATGTAATTTGTAAGGAAATGATGTAAAAAAATATGATTCTTGGGATTAGGTTGTAAGATGATTGGTATTAATCGATATCGATATATTGAGTTGTAAAAATGGATTGAGAAAGTATGCTTGGTAGTTGTGGATATCTAGGATTGTCGAAAATAACTGAATTGCAGGTGGGTAGGCTCATATATAAGTCGTTATGTTGCCGAAATTTTCATCGGTCATATAAGTTAAAGTATGAAAATTAATTAAAATTACGAGTAAAGAAACAGGAAAAGTGTTTTGACACTGTACAGGAATACAACCTAAGTGAATAAGGGAATAAGTGGTAAATTAAATTCAAAAAAAAATTTATCCCAATTTTCAAGGGTCAAGGGTCGTTACAGTTTAAGTGGTATCAGAGTGAAGGTTGTCTAGTACTGTCAGTGTTGAAAATAATGATTAAATTACATCCCAATGTCTGTGCTTGTCTAGTAGTAGGTAATGTATACCTAATGAATGTAAGACTTGATCTTTGGAATTAAGCATAGGTATTAGATCACTAGCATGATGAGTGGAAGGCGTGGACGTCTTCGGAGGTAGGCTCAGCCACCTCCACCTCCTCCACCGCAGTTAGAGGGCCTCAATACACGTATGGCTCAGTTTGAGCAGCGGTTGGAGCAGCGTCTCGAGCGAGGTTTGGAGTCGATAGCTGCCGTGATTGCCCAACATCTAGGGGCAAACGTTTTAGATTCAGTTGGCACGGCACCAATTCCTACTCCGGTGCCGACTCCTCCACAAGTACCACCTCCTCCTCCTCTACAAGTTCCTCCAGTACCTGTGGCGCCTCAGCCTCCTATACAGGCTCGGAGAGAGGAGAGGGATATCGGTAGAATGAGAAATTTCTTGAAAATGAAGCCTCCAGCATTTAAGATAAAGAACAGGGATAAGAGTAAGCGAACGGAGTCTGTGAGACAGGACTTTCAGAGGGGCCAACCTAAGAGACAGAGGAAAGATGAGTCTCAGGCTAGGATTGATAGGCTCATAGTTCCTGTACCTACTCCACAGACTACCAGAGGTCCGTAGCAACATGGGAAGTTATGTAAGAAGTGCGGTAAACCCCATGAAGGTATTTGTTACAATGCCACAAGGAGCTGCTTTAGGTGTGGACAGAAGGGACACATGATTAAGGATTGCCCACTGAATAAGTTTCCATAGCCCCCAGAGCCACCACGGCAACCTGAGAGGCAAGCTCCCCAGAGATAAGTCCCATAGAGATGGGTTACCGCGGCAGAGAAAGGCAAGAAGCCTGTCACTCATGGAAGGATCTTTACCTAGGATCGATGTGGTATGTAGGAATTGTGAAATCAAGGTAGGAGATATGATCATATTAGCAAATCTAATTTTGTTGAGC
The DNA here is from genome assembly GCA_033439115.1 of Firmiana major. Classification (NCBI taxonomy): domain Eukaryota; kingdom Viridiplantae; phylum Streptophyta; class Magnoliopsida; order Malvales; family Malvaceae; genus Firmiana; species Firmiana major. The sequence continues at coordinate 37,353,473 of CM065901.1, read as the reverse complement.
ATGTATGGCTTTGATGTAATTTTGGGTATGGATTGGCTAGCCACCAACCATGTAAGTTTAGACTGCTACTCTAAGACTATAACCTCCTTACCTAGTAAGTTTAATGTATGTTTTGCAGTTAAGGAATAAATTTTATGATTTTGCTTATGATGAAAGTTTTTGATGAATGTGTTGATGTGAAAGTTATATTGCATTCATCTCTGATACTAGTCGGGAATGTCTAAGTATTTAGGACATATCTGTGGTATGCAAGTTTCTGGATGTATTTCCTGAGGAACTATCAGGGCTACCACTAGAGAGAGTTGAAATTCACTATAGATTTGGTACTAGAGACACAGCCAATCTCGAAGCCTCCTTGTCGAATGGACTTTGTGGATCTTTAGGAATTGAAAAAGGAGTTGCAAGAACTCTTAGATAAAGGAAGTTCAGAAACCATATGAGATATTGAGATATTTAGTCAAGCTAAGATGACTCCATTTGAAATTACTTTGAGGAAACAAAGCGCAAGACGCGATTATGATGATATGAATTGTATACTTCTAAAGTCACTAAGAAAGGGAAAGATAAAGAGAATGACAGAGAAGAGATCTACAAAGGAAATAGTGACAATGAAAGGACGTAGTCACTATACTGGAAGAACGAATCAGGGAACTAACGGTATAAATAAGACTCTAAAGATCACACGGCTTACATGATTGATAAAAATAGGGCGTGTTTGGAGTATAGAAACATCCCTGTAAACAGGAAAAGTTTTTTGACACATGATCAAATGATTCATCATCAAGTGACCCCTAAACTAAAAAGAGAAGTTCTAGAATTGATTTAGCAGGTGGTATCGAATTAATTACTCAAACCACTGTATTGAGTGACTTGCTTGGATTAGAAATGCTGAGAGAGTGATTATAAGAACTATATGAATGGGAGATTTTCGGACCGAGTGACCCATTTTGGAGTGTATTGGTGTTAAATTTTAAGGAGACTCAGAGTATCTTGGGTCACAGTGTATTAATAATGGGTGTAAGTAGGATTTCCCAAACAGAGGTTACATGATAATGGGAAAGATCCAAACTATTACGAAGATTCAGAGTTTGAGAGATAAGGAAACTTTAGAATATGGATTACATATTGAATCTAAGGATTGTAATTTCTATATTTTTATGTTTTGAATGTGAGAGTTAATTGGAATAAGGAATGAATTTTTCTATAGTGGATGTACGAAATGAGACAAGCTTTGAAATGAGATAAATCTTGAATATACGCGTCATATTGGAATAAGAGAGGTATGCAAGGTACGAATATCTCTGGTATGTGCAGTGATTTAGATCAAATGATATAAATTAAGAATAAGTTCTCATTAAGGATAAATGTGAAAGTGTGATAAGTTTGGTGTCTCAAACGATGATGTCCTACGACAAAGGATCTTAAAGGAGTTTTATTGTTCTCAGTACACCATGCACCCGGGAAAGGTGTACCATGATTTACGAAAGGTATATTGGTTGGTCGGTATGAAAAGAGATGTAGCTGAATTTGTGGCCAAGTATTTGATTTGCCAACAGATTAAGATCGAATACCAAAGACCAGCGGGGTTACTTAAGATTTTTCCAGTGCCTACTTGAAAATGAGTGCACATTACTATGGATTTCATAATGGGATTTCCAAGGACCCGAAAGGGGCATGATATAATCTAGGTGATCGTAGACAGATAGACCCGAATGAATTTGGAGGACCAAATTCTTTTAAGGTGGGGAGAATGTAAACCCCACAAATTTCCTACGTTAATTTAATTATATAAAAAATAGAAATAATATATATTAATGGAAGTGTGAGTATTCGTTGTAGGGCTCGAGGACTATAGGAACCGAGAAGCCCGTGAATGACCGGGAACCCGAAGATACAAAAAGCGATAAGGCAAATGCAAGTATGGAGGGATTAGAAAATTTTAATTTGTTAATTGGAAATTGTTGATGTAAACACTTGTATCGAGAATTTATGAAGAATGATGGAATCCCGATACTATTTCATTTTCGGAGTAAGGAAAATTTCATGGGAGGCATGATATTATGTCTTTGGACAAATTATACAAGAAAATGTATATATGTAGATATACACATAGGTGAATATGTATATATATATATATATATATATATATATATATATATATATATACATATATACTAGACATTTAAATAAAAGAATAATAATATATATGGCATATATATATTATTTAGTGTGTAGAATTTAATATATAGTATTAAACAAATAAACAAATAAAGCATAAGACAATTAAAAAAAATGAAATGGGAACCATACAAAACAAAAAAAAATAATGATACAAAAATTTACAATAAACAAGTAATGTATATAATATATATTAATATAATATATATATTTATATTAATACAATATATATAAAATAACATGCACGAAATTGGCTTAGAAAAGCCAATTCTGTCTGCCATAGTTTCAAATTAAAAGAAAAGAAGAAAGAAAACAGAGGAGAGTGGGCGGGAAACAGAAGAGGAAAGGAGAGAAGAGAAAGGAGAAAGAAAAGGGGCTGATCGGCTGGGGAGAAGAGGAAAGGAAAGAAGAGAAAGGAGAAAGGAAGAGAGGCTCAATGGCATCAGGAGTGTAAGAACAAGGGTGTTAACCCGAGTTCGAGCCTCCGAGAACGCGTTCTGAGGGGAAGCAGGCCATGTGGGCTGGAGTACCCGAATGAAACAAAGCCGTGAGGTCCAACGGGCCAAAGCGGACAATACGTGGATGTTGTGGAGTAGCGCTGTCTGCCCTTGGAGTTATCCAACAGGCCCAAAAGTCTACCAGTGAGGTAGTGAGGGTGAGGATAGCGGCCTTGTGGGGATGTAAAGCGGGCTCTGACAATAAAAACAACACCCTTGTTCTCGCACTCCTGATGCCATTGAGATCCCGTGGCTGTTCAGGGGTTGATCTGGGCTGTCTTAAAACTGATGAGATGTGGTTGTCTAATGTTGATTTGTATGCTAAACTGTGAGTGAAGAAGCTGCTAAAAACTGGAAGGAAGCAGATTGAGGCAGGGGAGATTGAGTGAAGAGAGAACAGGACCCGTGAGCTGAAGGGGAAACAGGGGTCCGGTGAAATAGAGGAGAAGTGATTGGTGAGGCAGTGAAGCAGGGGACAGGACAAAAAAAAACGGTGAAGAAGAGAAAGAAGGATGACGATGATGGAAGGCTGGAAACTGAGAGCATAGGAGGACAATGTGCAAGGTTGTCGGGTGACTAGCGAGGGAGAAAAAAAAAGAGGAGAAGAAAGGAGAAATTTGGAAATTGGAAAAAGACAAAGGTAAAATTTATATGTGTAAATTTAATGTACATATATTTATGTATGTATATATATGTTCGAGATATAAGCATGTTAGTGTAAATTAAGGTGTATGTGAAATAAAAATAGGAGAGTTGAGAAATAGACAATATATATATATATATATATATATTTATGTGATGATGAATAAGGAAATTAAATGATAAAATGAATGTGTGTATATACTTAGGTGTATTTACAAATAGGTGTATAAGATAAATGTGTGTTAGTATATGTACATACAAAGAATATATACATGTGATAAGGAAAAATGAAAACAAATAATAATATATATATAGGAGTATATATATATATCTATATATATATGTGTGTGTGTGTATACATGTAGATGTATATAATAAATGTGTATGTTAATATTTGTATGTACAAAATAATATATAGTGAGGAAAATATATAAACGTGCGTGTTGGTCTAGGTATGTACAATAATACGTACACACGAGGTAGTAACGAAGAGGTTACGATTTTAACGCAATTCGGACAATTTGTATGAATAGGATGCTAAGTAAACAATTTCGGTGTAGGTAATCGTAGAAGGAATTAAAGGAGGTACTAGGAGGCGTCACCACTCGAATTCGGGATTTTCGATAGATCGAGGTAAGGGGGTATAATTTAAAATGGTAATAGTTTACTTTCTGAACCATGATTAAGGAAAGTTTACAAAAATTTGAATTATGATTTTCGAGCATGTTTTATGCTTTTGTTTTCTGAGAAATAATGTGATTTCCTGAAGTTGGTCTTTCTAAATGAAAGCATGTTTCCGAATTTGTTTTCTGAACAAGAGTATGCTCTTTGAAACTATCTTTTGAATAAGTTGATTGTATTTCGATATTTTTATATATGAAAACTATAGTAGGTTTTGAGACTAAAGGCCATTTATGTTGTATGCTAACGCATGTCAACTTCGCCTGTGTGGCGTCTAAATTTCACCTTCGGGTGTCTGAACGCTGTATGACCTTGATCCCGTTTACAGCTTTACCATGGCCATAGGTTCTGAATTCCACCTACGGAGGATGATTTTGTTATTGCCGCATGATGATTTGTGATTGCCGCATGATGACTTTTGTTATTGCCGCATGATAATTATATGGGCCGATATAGTCTCTATCTGAATTAAACTCCGTTTTCAGAATCTGATTTTATAATATGTGATTTTAACATATATTCCTGTTTTGGAATTCTGAATATACGAAAAGTTTATTCAAAATCTATTAAGTTCATGTACTTAAAGAATTACGTTTTGAATCATGATGTTTTCGATTTTCCTTAATTTTGAATGTCCTTTATATTAGTTTAAGAAAGAAATCATTATACGTATATTTATGTTTTCTACATATTTGAACCACTAAGACCGTTTTAAATGCATTCTTCTTACTAGGCTTTTTCCCGAAAGTTCACCCCTCTACCTCTCAGACTATTTGCAGTGATCCGTAGGCATTACTTGCCACGTACACGACGTAGGCTGTGGAAAAGAGCTACCCTAGGCTACTTTTTGTACACGCAATAAAGATATACAATTACATTCCTTTACCAGACATATTTGTATGCACAGACATATATATTGGAAATATTTTGTTGGGATGTAATTTGTAAGGAATACAATGTAAACGATTTTACTTTTGGGATTATATTTTGAGATGATTGGTATTAAATCGAAATGGATGTATTGAGTTGTAAATGTGGATATGGAAAGTATGCTTGGTAGTTGTGGATATCTAGGATTGTTGGAAAGCATGCTTGGTAGTTGTGGATATCTAGGATTGTCAAAATAATTGAATTGCAGGTGGGTAGGCTCATATATAAGTCGTTATGCTGCCGAAATTTCTATCGACCATATAGGTCAAAATATGAAAATTAAATATAATTACGGATAAAGAATTAGGAAAAGTGATTTGACACTGAACAGGAATACAACCTAAGTGAATAAGAGAATAAGTGGGTAAATTAAATATATATAGTTCAAAAAAAAAATTTCCCAATTTTTCAAGGTTCAAAGGTCGTTACAGCTTAAGTGGTATCAGAGCAAAGGTTGTCTAGTACTGTTAGTGTCAAAAATAAGGATAAAATTACATCACAATGTCTGTGTTTGTCTCGTTGTAGGTAATGTATACCTAATGACTTTAAGGTTTGATTTTTAGAGTTACGCGCAGGTTTTAGATCACTTGCACGATGAGTGGAAGATGCGGACGTCCTCGGAGGTAGGCTCAGCCACCTCCACCTCCTCCACTGGAGCCAGAGAGTCCTAATACTCGTATGGCTCAATTCGAGCAGCGGTTGGAGCAGCGCCTCGAGCGAGGTTTTGAATCGATAGCTGCCATGGTTGCCTAACACATAGGGGTAAACGTATCTGATTCAGCTGGCACTGCACCAGTTCCTACTCCGGTGCCGACTCTTCCACAAGCACCACCTCCACCTCCTCCTCCACCAATTCCTCCAGTACCTATGGTGCCTTAGCCTCCTGTACAGGCCCGGAGGGAGGAGAAGGATATTGATAGGATGAGAGATTTCTTGAAGATGAAGCCTCCAGTATTGAAGGGGATTAAGGATCCCGTAAAGGCTGAAGAGTGGCTGGTAAACCTTGGGAAGATCTTCGACTTTCGAGTATTCTGATGTTGAGAAGGTGTCTATGGCCACATACATGCTGAAGGGCCAAGTAGAGTGTTGGTGGGGATCCACCAAGGTCCTTCTGGCTGCTTAGCATCCGGTGATTAGTTGGGAAGCATTCTCTACAGTCTTCAGAAAACAGTATGTTCCACGAGCTGCCCAACAGAAGTTTAGGATGGACTTTTTGAATTTAGTACAGGGCAGTATGACCGTGGATGAGTACGAGAGCAAGTTTACAATGCTGATGAGGTATGACCCGGAGACGTTCTAGAATGAAGAGCGTCGGACTGAGAGGTTTCTAGCAGGGTTAAGGCTAGCTATTGATAAATCTATATTTTTAGAATTATTTGTGCTTAATTTCATAATTAATTATTTAAATCCTCAATTTATTTTGTTAATTATCCCCTTTATTTAATTAAAATTCTCATGTTTGCAGATAAATTAAATCCGGATGAATTTTGAATATTTCGGTAGAAAATGGATCGAAATTGGGCTAAAATAGAGATTGAGCCACGCGGACAACACGAGTCATGCCACCTAGCACATCCAATTGGACAAAAAGACCAATGACATGGAAATATCTTTTCAAGGAGTCAATGGTGTGAAGAAAAGTGGCCAAAAAAATGCCAACTCATCTAGGATGTAGAAATTACAATTATACCCCTTTTGTGTGTATAAATAAGACATAGATGGCAATTGAAAAATGATGTAATTTTAGGAGTAGGAGTAGTGTAATGTAGTGTAGAAATAGGAGTAGTGTTAGAATAGTTTTAATTTATTTTCCTTAGAAGCTTTCCCGAGTAGATTGTTTTAGCCATCATTTTATTCTAATTTCTAGAGTACTGTTCATGCAATTTTTCTATGTGAATGAAAAGCTTTTGTTACTTCTAGTTCTCGATTTTTTTTTTTATTAATGAAGATTAACTATTTTCATTTCTTTTCTTCTCGACCTTGCATAATTTCCATTTCTTGTTTTTATGTAGTGATTTTTATAAAAAAAAAAAACTGAAATGTTTTTATAGTTGCTAATCTCGGGTTGTTTAATAAGCTAGCTGTATTCCTTGATTTCCTTTAGTTATTCAGGTTAGTGGTGGCTGCTGAAGACACCGTGTGTCTTCCATTCAGTTCCAAGCAGTAGCAGATTTGCATTCGGTTAACAGGAAAATGGAGGCTGCAACATACACTGGTGGTTCGGTGAAGCAAGCAGGAGGTGGTGTGCCCAGCTGTTGCATGCTTACCTGAGAAGCAAGTTGGTTACAGCCGATGCGGAGCTGTGCATGGAATTGGCAGGATAGGGAGATCGAACCCGTTTGATTTTCTTCCAGACTTCATTTTCTGCTTCATGCGTTTTTGCTTCCTTTTACATTTTATATTTATTCTTTTGTTCTAAGTATTTATTCAAATCATAATTTGTCCTCTGTTTAGCTCTGTTTCACGTTGAGTGTACTGTTCCTTGTTTTTATTTTGTTGACATTCGGTTTTAAGTTTGTATCAGTTCTTGTTCAAGATTGCTGCTGCGTGCTGTAGGTACCAGGTTAGCAGCTTGTTGGAGAAGGAGATCAGGTTTGAACTGCCGATGCAAGCAGCACACGATAGCACCTGAGCTGGACATACCCGAGAACAACTGAGAACTTTACCTAGATCAGAACCAGCATAGCGCCTGGAGCAGAGCAGGACAAGGCGGTAGGTGCTGAGCAAGAGTAATGCAAACTCTTGGATTGTAGCAACAGATTAGCAGTTACGGAAGGAACAAGAGGAGCTGATCAACCTGGGCAGAGGTTGCGCGAAACAGCAGCAGCTGAACCTGGAGGACTGTCAAGGAGCAACTGAGATTGCAGTACGTAGGCAGGACAACAGCTGGGAGCTTGATCAACAGCAAATGCAGGACCTAGAGCAGTGCGTGTCCAGACCGAGCATGCGAGGCAGAGCAGCAGCACCAGATATGCGAACCTGGACAGCGACTGATGCAGAGGTTGCAGGCCGATTGGAGAGCACGAACAATAACCTGGAGCAGAACGAAAGCAGGCCTAGAGCAGCCTAGAGCAAGTTACAGTGTCAGTATTGCATGACAGACCGAGAATAGAGGTCGAACAGCAGGCAAAAACTTGGACCAGAGGACAAACAGAGACCACACCTGGAAACTAGAAAATGAAATGAAGAATGAATAGTGTTTGGAGGGATTTATCTTAAATCTAAGGCTTTGTTTGACATTCAACTCTTGCTTTAATCCACTTTTCTTGCATTTTTAGTATAGTTTATTAGTTGTTAGTTTAGGATAGTTGTTAGTTGTCAATTTAGATTAGTTCTAGTGTTTTAATTTGTTAATTTAATTTTTAGTCTTAATTTTTTTTAGTAGTTAATTTTATATTAAATGTTTTAAGATTTTATTTTAGTTTAGATGCATATAGAGTTAATTTAGATTTAATGTGTTTCATGCATTTTTAATTTAGTCTTTATTTTCATTAAGTTTTGGTTTAGTTTTAATTGCATTTTAGGTTAGTTTAATTTTAGTTTAATTAATCTTGCTTTTTATTTTCATATTTGCATTTTATTTGCGTTAATTAGTTTTAACTGTTTTAATTTCTTTTGTAGGTTTTTGATTTTAATTGCATGGAGCACTGTAAGTAATTTTGCTCGATTTTATTTAGTTTTCATTATTTTATTGCTTTCCAGTAATTTTAATTTTAGACTTAGTAGATCACCCACTTAAACTTCATAATTTTCTAGGATATACTTAGGGTAAGATTAACCGGTAGTTAATTAGGCTAGTCAACTTCTCTGTGGGACGATAACTCGAGACTCAAATCCCATTATTACTTGTACGACCCTTGCACTTGCGGACATATACCTTTTGGGCGTGTCAGCTATTCAAGACCGTCTTTTGGGGTTATGGATTACTGAATTTCAAGATGCCCTGTGTAAGACCCGATTTTATCGTAAGGGCAAAAAGGGAATAAATAAAAATTTTTGAGTGCATTTAAAAATGCAAAAGGATTGAAATGGTATTTTCGAACACGTGCAAAGGCAAAACGGTCAAAAGATCGAAATTCGGTAGTAATCGGGACAAGAAAATTTAATTAAAAATATGGGATTGAGAAATCTTGATCAGTAACGAAGAAATAATTAAATTTCGGATTAAATTGATCAAGATATGAATTTATTGGAATAAACCGAGATTTTCACTTCGAAAAATAATCCCAAAAATAATCGAAAAATATACCGAAAAGGTAAAATCGGACTGAGAAATTTATTTACGGATTAAATGAATAAAATGGTTTTTTTAGATATTTTTAGATTTTAATAATATTTTAATTGATTAAAATATTATTAAAAATAAAAAATAATAAAAAAATTAATAAAAAAAAGAAGTAAAAAAAAAACACAGAAAATCGCGTTTTGCGATTTTTTGAAGGAAACCGAAGCAGCCGAACAAGGGAACCACCGACGAAGCCACCGGTGAGGGACCCAGGTGAGGTTGCCGAAGCCATCGGCCAGCCGAGCCATCGTCGACGTTGGTGGAGGCCAAAGGAGGCAGCGATCGGCGGTGAAAGAGGCTGAAAACGGAGAAGCCAAGAGGAAAGGAGCATTCCCGGTGACCGGAGCCGATTCGGGCCCGGCCACCGCCACCAGAAGGTAGCCCACGCCAAGGCCGACAAATCAGCGGTTGAATCGGCCGGAGGGGGGGGCTAACGCCGAAAAACGGCAAGAAACAGAAATGGGTACTGACGCCGAGGGAGACGGGCCAGACCGGCCACTTTTCGGCGACCTTGGGAGAAACCAACCCTAGATCCGAGATGCGGACGACCCAGCGGAGCCACTAGCGGCGAAAACCGATGGAGAACCGGCTGGCGAGCCACTGAACCAGCCGAACTGAACTAAACCGACAATCTTAACTGGGTTGAACCGGATCGGACCGGTTCAGCCAAAAAGAAAAGGAAAAAGGAAGAAAAAGGGGAAAAAGAAAAAAAGAAAAATTTGAGAAAATTCCAGTGATGCAATCGAGCTTCAGGTAAGTCGGTAAGCGGTCGAATTGATCGATTTAAATTTTGGAATATTTAATTTGATAAATATTCGACTGGAAAGTTTACCCGAAAAAATATTAAATTGTGTAGCTCGACAATTGGCATCCACCGAGAGCTCGAGACAGCCTCGATTTGTGTACGATCATGGAATCACGGGTAAGTAACCCTTATTTATGACAATTTTACGTTGATATGCGTGTTAGAATTTACCGCATAAATTACGGATTTAATTTCTGCATTAAATGAATTAAATTCTGAAAATTGGGATAAATTGTCGTAAATAATTTCTAAGCTGTCTGAGAGTTTAGAACGAGGCTAAATAAATACTGTTGGGCCCAATGAGCCCAATAGGCCTCGATAAAGTGTGGTAAACGGGCTTAAGGCCGATTAAGGCCCATTATGGTATAATCGGGCCTAATATGGGTAAACGGGCCCAATGATTTAAATTAAGTCCAGAAAATATGAAATACAATTAAATTGTATTGTAATTGACCTGATGAATGTGTATCCGCAGTTCCGGAGATTGGATTGGGAGCAAATCGAACTGCGTGACGAGTCATCAGTGGAAAGGTCAGACTGTATAGAAAAATGAGGTAAGGGAATTGTGTGAGTAGTTAGAGGTAGCTACGCGTATTTTAGTAGTTTTTATATACATTGATTTTATATGTATACATTGTTATTGTATAATGATCCTAAAAGTAGTTTAAATGATTTTAAGGATCGAAATAGGTGAAAAGACCATTTTACCCCTATTGAGGGAAGTTCACCTAAGGATGGTGAAAGCATGGCATGCATGAAATGCATGATTTAAAGACTTTTATGATTAAGAAATTTTATTGGTTTTAATCAAAGCAAATCGAGAGATTGGCCAGTAATTGCATGAATTTCACATGATAACACTACGTAAGTTTATTTGTATTTAAATGAAAATTTCTTTGAAAAATAGGCCAACTATCAAGTTTATATGGAAACAAATAGTGTCGACACGTAGTTCGCACTATATCTGCATTTGTGAACGTGCATAAATGTGCTTAAGCGGTTGCTCGCACCGATTTGTGTGACATCATATGCATAAAATGTGCTGGAGCGGTTGCTCGCACTGATTTTATGATTTGATATGCATGAGAGCTGCTGGAGCCTAGCTCGCACTCTGTTTTGACTTGTTTTGACCAGATATGCATAAAAAGGTGCTGGAGCGATTGCTCGCACTAGTTTTTATGATTTGACATGCATGAGAGATGCTGGAAGTTAGCTCGCATCCAGTTTTGATATGATAATTGCATAAAAGCCGTGCTGGAGTGTAACTCGCACGAGATTTGATTTAATTATGCATAAAGCCATCCTGGAGTATAACTCGCACGAGATTTGATTTACTTGATCATTCATTTGTGCTGGAGCGTTGCTCGTACAAAGATTTATATGGTTTTCATAATTCATTTGAATGTCGTACTGGAGTTTTTTTCTCGCATGAGGTTTTCACTGAGTTTTTATACGTATCCGTACTAGAGCATTGCTCGTACGTGGATTTTACTTGAATTTATAATCAGTTTAAGTCGTACTGGAGCGCTGCTCGTACGCAGATTTTATTGATTTTTGTGAAACCGTGCTAGAGCTACGCTCGCACGAGGTTTTCTGATATCATGAATATGCATGGAGTCGTGCTTGAGCTTCGCTCGTACAGGGATTTATATTACATGCATATAGCCGTGTTGGAGCCTCTTGTAAACTGTGTGTCACAGTGAGATGATATGCTCACACGTGCATACTGAGACAGAGATGATATGGGTGGATAAGACCTATTGCAGGCACCCCTGATTGAGCTTGGGTTCACGGAGTACGTTGTACCGTGTATGTCACGCGGAGTACGCTGTACCGTGGGGATTGTTGGAGTGGAGTGGCATTAGCCATAAGGCTGCAAGCCTTGCCCTCGCAATCCTGGTGTTATGCTATTCTGGCGGGTAGGACGACCTACCTCACGTTTTAGGTGTGATACCCCGCACACTAGGTACCGTGTTGCCAGAGATCACTAGGATATGGCCATAGTCCTCGATGTTACTGATATGATCAGCTGTTTGTCTCACATGATATAACTTGTGGTCTGTTAGACCAGGGTAGACCCGAAGGAGGGGTAAGGCCCCCGATTTGACGATTTTATGATTTCATGATTTGTGACCCTGAAAGAAGGGTGGTTTTATAACCGAAGTTTTATAATGAATTTTAAATGAATTGTTTTATGAGATGATTGACCCGAAAGGGTTAGTTTTACTGCAGTTTTAATGAATTGATTTAAATGCAGTAGCATGATGATGTTTTCCATGCTTTCATTTGAAATCCATGATTTGTCTTACATGACATGAAAGACTACATGATCTTGATTAAATTCATGCTTATTATGATTTAATGATGTCACATAAAATGTTTTGATGCATAAGTAGTATGATTTATATATGCACGAACAGTTTTATAAACTAAGTCATTGATGTTTGCATGACTCTATGCTTGATGATTTTAATGAAAAGAAATGGATTTAAGGGCATGGCATTATGAGCATGTAGATAGTGGAGCTATCTACTTACTTGCATAATTGCCTTACTGAGCGTGTGGTTTGCTCACCCCCTTATTTTTCCATCTTTTCAGAGCACTCACAGAAATTAGTAAGCGGCTGGGGACTTACACATTGGTATTCGCTGCTTCCCATCGAGAGACAGGTATACACATTTGTATGGTTTTGTATCTAAATATATAATGCACAGTACTGTAAACGATTATGATGTCGGGGATGTAGAGTTATAAATACCAATGGGTATGTATTTAATAAATGTCAAAGGTAGTAAACTCTGATATGTGAATGTGATTATGGAAATGGAATGGTAAATAGGTGAGAGGTGACTAACACCGAATCATAACCCAACTGTGTTATAGGATGTCAAGATGAGAGAAAGGTAAGAATTAAATAATAAATGAAAAAGTGAAATATTTACTCTGATTTTTAGGTAATTTGGGTCGTGATAGTAATGGTATCAGAGTTGAGTTAGCCTGATATGAGTCGGTGTTAATGGTTAAGGAAGTTTACATTCCCATATACTGTGCATTGTTTAGATACAATTGTGTATATCGAGATGGAAGTGCAACTAAGAATTTGATTTTTAAATGTAAGAATAGACTCATTAACTGATAGCAGCTATGGTTGAGAGGCAAGTACACGTGCTCGAGGCCGTTGAGGTAGGCTCGAGAGTAGTACTGAGTCGCCACATGAGACTCGAGATGAGATTGAAGTGGAGGCTAGTGTTGAGCATGCCCCACAGAGTCCGACAGAGAGATCGAACATAGTCTGACAGAGAGATCGGACAGTAATTGAGACACACTTCGCGAGGTAGGAGCGGAGTGTGGAGAATATTTTACGAGCTAATTGCTCAGAGTATGTATGGTATTTGAGGGCGAGTCGGAGCATTGGTGGAAGTTTGCTCGACCCATCTTAAAAGTTAGACATCCAGAATGGACATGAGAACATAATTCTATATGTATTCCGGTGACATAATATCCCGAACATTGGTTAAAGGAAATTACAGATGAAATTATTTACTCTGACCCAGAAGAACTGGTTGATTAATGAGTATGAATCTCGGTATATTCCTGGGCAGATATGACTCCGACACTATGAATAGTGAGAGTCGAAATGTTTGAAAGTTCATGGAAGGGCTCAGATTGTCAGTTAGAGTCCGATTGGACGTTAGATATCACTACCTATGTCGAGGCAGTGCGCAGATTACAGTTGTGAATAAGATTATGAGTTGCATGCCTCTGAGATTGGGAAAGGCAGTAAGGGTCGAAATAAAGACAAAAAAAAAGATTAGATTTGATGAGTCATGGGGTAAGTTGATTGGTAAGGCCTCAGTGTATCCAATTTCAGCACTTTTGAGGGGTATTGTGATTTGAGAACCCCGACATGCTATGAAATAGTGTAGCAGTGTAAGCAAGTGTAGCAGTGTAAGATATGTGGTAGTTACCACGGAAGTAAGATGTTGGATGAGGGCGAGTGTATGCCTTAGACTAGGATACTATTGATGTTTCAACGGATGTGGTGGAAGATACCACCCTGGTTGTTAATAAAGAATTAATTATTTTAATTGATCCTGGTGCCACGCATTTATTCATACCGCCTTCAGTTGCTTATAAGCTAGTGAAAGATGTGAAGCTTGTACCCTTAAGCAAGATGATGATGGTTAGTTGATTTTCACTAACTAAATATGGGTATAGAGATTGTAAGTTGAAAATAGGTGTGAAAACATTGCTGAAAAGTGTATTGTAAGTTTGACAATTAATGAAAGAGGAGTAGCGATATGTAAAGTAAATTGGATTAAGTGGTATGTAGTCAAGTCTGAGGGTTAATAAAGGTATTTTAAAATATCTCCCTGCCTGAAGACTTGACAGCGTCGTTAAGCGCACACGTAACCTATATATTGAAATCGACAGTCATAATTTATACATTTAAATTTGGGTACCTTTACTGGTACGATAAAGAAATATAGAAGTTGATTAATCATGAAGGTTAAAAAATTAAAATTTTATAAAAACCGTTATTATAAGAAAAAAAGGAAATGACGCGGGTTAGTATCTTGAATGGAAACAATTTCGAAATGACGTTATACGTTTATGAGTACGTTGGTCAAGGATATGGGAGATTGAAATATTTAATGGAACTCAACTATGATGAAGTATTTAAAGCTTACCTGGACTGATTGGTTGTCATCTTTAACGATGATATTTTGATGTATTTGAAGTCCAGGGAAGAGCATGAGTAGCAACAGGAAACTGTCTTACAGATGAATTGTTGAGAGTTTCTCGAAATGGGCTACTCAGTTGACACGTCTCATCCGGGAAAAGATTTCATATGAGTGGTATGATAAGTATGAAAATGGCTTCTGTGAGTTTTGGTATATTGAGGTATAAACTGACCACCGTAAGTATTCTCACCATAACCAACAGCTTAAGAGGTTTCAGTGTGTATGGATACCTCAGAATAAGGATTGGACTGTGTATTGATGTAAAATGGGAAGATAGTCGTTTATGGATCCAGATAGTTCAAGGACCATGAGAGAAACTATCCGACCCCTGATTTAGAGTTGGCAGCCGTAGCGTTTACACTGAAAGTATGACGCCACCACTTATACGGTGAGACATTTCGGGTATGCACTGATCGTAAAAGCCTTGAGTATCTGTTTTCACAGAGAGAGTCAAATATGAGATAACCAAGAGGGTTAGAGCTTCTAAGGATTATGATTGTGAACATTGTACCACCCAGGAAAGACTAATGTAATGGCTGATTCCTTGAACAGAAAGACCTCGGGATGGTATCACATATGATGGTCAGGGAGTGTGAGCTGCTAGAGCAGTGTGAACCTCAGTAGTGATGTGATCCCTTCTGATGATGACGGTGATTTTGTTACAGCTAGCCTGAGGTTAAAACCGGATTTGAGTGACCGAATTTGCCAGGCTTAGCATGATTTCAGCATGGTGTCGATAGTGTGGGTTAGATTCAGAAGGGTACAGTGACAAAGTTCACAGTGAATAAAGATGACTTATAGAGGTTCAGAGACAGTATAAGTACTCCCTAGGACCACAGTTGATGAGATAGTGCTATTGACAGAAGCTCACTATTCGGGATATACAGTGCATCTGAGAAGTAAAATATATCAGAATCTCTGAAAAGGGTATTGGTGGTCAGGTCTGAAAAGAGACATTGTAGAGATTGTGGACAAGTGTCTCATATATCAATAGAGTAAAGTAGAGTACTAGAAGTTGCAGGGTTATTGCAGCCTCTACCTATATTGACACGAAAATGGGAACAAATTACCATGAATATTGTGATGGGTTATAGAGGACCCGAATGAATCACGAGACTATCTGGGTGATAGTCGATGGATTGATTTAACTTACCCACCTTCTAGTTATGAAATCCCTAGATACTCTGAGTGCGTAGGCGGAGTTATGTGTACAGAAAATTGTAAAACATTGTGTAGCGTTCCAGTGAGCCTGGTATCAGATAGGGATTCCCGCTTCACTTCCCATTTCTGGGAATATTTTTCAAGAAGCTATGGGAACCCGATTGTGTGTTAGCATAGCTTCCATCCTCAGACAGATGGTCAATCAGAGAGGATTGTACAAGTCCTGGAGGATGTGATGAGAGTGTATGCAATTAATGTGATAAGCTCTTGGGATGATCAGTTGTTACTAATTGAATTCGCTAATAATAACTGTTGTCACTTGAGTATCGGGATGACTTTATATGAGGTATAGTATGACCGTAGGGGTTGTTCCCCGACTTAGAGAAGAAAAAATGGGTGACAGATAGAGAGTTGTTCCCGAATTGGTAAGATAAACCTTTGAGAATGTTCAGTGGATTGTGAGAGATAAAGAACACCTCAGAGCAGAAAGAAAAAGCTATGCTGACAAGAGACAAAAACCATTGGAAATTCACCGAGGGTGAATTAGCATTGTTGGCAGTTACTTGTCTTAAGGACGTCGGATAAAGATATTGGACAAGTGGGAGATAAGACCTGTAGGTTGGCGTTACCAGTTGAATTATCAAGCATCCACAATGTGTCCTATCTTATGATGCTTCAGAAATATTATCCGGACCCAATATATGTGATCGGATATGAGCTCCAACAGTTTAGCAAAATGAAAGTATAACGTATGATTGAAAAATCGATTCGAGTATTAGACAGAAAGAGAAAGTGTTAAGGTTTAAGATGATCTCCCTAGTTAAGTATGTTGGTAGCATTACACTCCGGAAAAAGTCACTTGAGGATGACAGTATATGATACGATAGATGTACCCGGAGTTATTTATGGACTCATTTGCCTTGGTTATAATTTGGAGGACCAAATTTCTTAAGTAGGGGAGATTATAAGACCCGATTTTATCGTAAGGGTAAAAAGGGAATAAATAGAAAATTTTGAGTGCATTTAAAAATGCAAAAGGATTGAAATGGTATTCCCGAACACGTGCAAAGGCAAAACGGTCAAAATATCAAAATTCGGTAGTAATCGGGACAAGAAAATTTAATTAAAATATGGGATTGAGAAATCTTGATCAATAATGAAAAAATAATTAAATTTTGGATTAAATTGATCAAGATATGAATTTATTGGAATAAATCGGGATTTTCACTTCGAAAAATAATCCCGAAAATAATCGAAAAATATACCAGAAAGGTAAAATCGGACTGAGAAATTCATTTACGGATTAAATGAATAAAATAGTTTTTTTTTAGATATTTTTGGATTTTAATAATATTTTAATTGATTAAAATATTATTAAAAATAAAATAATAATAAAAAAAGAAGTAAAAAAAACACAGAAAATCGCGTTTTGCGATTTTCTGAAGGAAACCGAAGCAGCCGAACAAGGGAGCCACCGACGGAGCCGTCGGTGAGGGACCCAGGCGAGGTGGCCGAAGCCATCGGCCAGCCGAGCCATCGCTGGCGTTGGTGGAAGCCAAAGGAGGCATCGATCGACGGTGAAAGAGGCCGAAAACGGAGAAGCCGAGAGAGAAAGGAGCATTCCCGGTGATCGGAGCCGATTCAGGCCCGGCCACCACCACCCGAAGGTAGCCCACGCCAAGGCCGACAGATCAGCGGCTGAATCGGCTGGTGGGGCAGCGGCTAACGTCGGAGAACGGCAAGGAACAGAAATGGGTACCGACGCCGAGGTAGAAGGGCCGGACCGGCCACTTTTCGGCGACCTTGGGCGAAACCAACCCTAGATCCAAGATACGGATGACCTAGCGGAGCCACTAGCGGCGAAAACTGGTGGAGAACCTGCCGACAAGCCGCTGAACCGGCCGAACCAGACTAAACCGACGGTCTGAACCGGGTTGAACCGGACCGGACCGGTTCAGCCAAAAAAAAAGGAAAAAGGAAGAAAAAGGGGAAAAAGAAAAAGAGAAAAATTTGAAAAAATTCCAGTGATGCAATCGAGCTTCGAGTAAGTCGGTAAGCGGTCGAATTGACCGATTTAAATTTTGGAATATTTAATTTGATAAATATTCGACTGGAAAGTTTACCCAAAAAAATATTAAATTGTGTAGCTTGACAATTGGCATCCACCGAGAGCTCGAGACAGCCTCGATTTGTGTACGATCATGTAATCACGGGTAAGTAACCCTTATTTACGACAATTTTACGTCGATATGCGTGTTAGAATTTATCGCATAAATTACGGATTTAATTTCTGCATTAAATGAATTAATTTTTGAAAATTGGGATAAATTGTCGTAAAAAATTCCTAAGCTGTCTGAGAGTTTAGAACGAGGCTAAATAAATACTGTTGGGCCCAATGAGCCCAATAGGCCTCGATAAAGTGTAGTAAACGGGCTTAAGGCTGATTAAGGCCCATTATGGTATAATCGGGCCCAATATGGGTAAACGGGCCCAATGATTTAAATTAAGCCCAGAAAATATGAAATACAATTAAATTGTATTGTAATTAACCTAATGAATGTGTATCCGCAGTTCCGAAGATTGGATTGGGAGCAAATCGGAATGTGTGACGAGTCATCAGTGGAAAGGTCAGACTGTACAGAAAAATGAGGTAAGGGAATTGTGTGAGTAGCTAGAGGTAGCTATGCGTATTTTAGTAGTTTTTGTATACATTGATTTTGTATGTATACACTGTTATTGTATAATGATCCTAAAAGTAGTTTAAATGATTTTAAGGATCGAAATAGGTGAAAAGACTATTTTACCCCTATTGAGGGAAGTTCACCTAAGGATGGTGAAAGCATGACATGCATGAAATACATGATTTAAGGACTTTTATGATTAAGGAATTTTATTGGTTTTAATCAAAGCAAATCGATAAATTGGCCAGTAATTGCATGAATTTCACATGATAACACTACGTAAGTGTTATTTGTATTTAAATGGAAATTTCTTTGAAAAATAGGCCAACTATCAAGTTTATATGGAAACAGATAGTGCCGACACGTAGTTCGCACTATATCTGCGTTTGTGAATGTGCATAAATGTGCTTAAGCGGTTGCTCGCACTGATTTGTTTGACATTATATGCATAAAATGTGCTGGAGAGTTGCTCGCACTGATTTTATGATTTGATATGCTTAAGAGCTGCTGAAGCCTAGCTCGCACTCTGTTTTGACTTGTTTTGACCAGATATGCATAAAAAGGTGCTGAAGCGATTGCTCGCACTAGTTTTTATGATTTGACATGCATGAGCGATGCTGGAGTGTAACTCGCAAGAGATTTGATTTAATTATGCATAAAGCCGTGTTGGAGTGTAACTCGCACGAGATTTGATTTACTTGAGCATTCATTTGTGCTGGAGCGTTGCTCGAACAAAGTTTTATATGGTTTTCATAATTCATTTGAATGTCGTACTGGAGTTTTTTTCTTATACGAGGTTTTCACTGAGTTTTTATATGTATCTGTACTAGAGCATTGCTCATACGTGGTTTTTACTTGAATTTATAATCAGTTTAAGAGGGCTGCTCGTACGCAGATTTTACTGATTTTTGTGAAACCATGCTAGAGCTTCGCTCGCACGAGGTTTTTTAATATTATGAATATGCATGGAGCAGTGCTTGAGCTTCGCTCGCATAGGGATTTATATTACATGCATATAGCCGTGTTGGAGCCTCCTGTAGACTATGTGTCACAGTGAGATGATATGCTCACACGTGCATACTGAGACAGAGATGATATGGGTGGATAAGACCTATTGCAGGCACCCCTGATTGAGTTTGGGTTCACGGAGTACGTTGTACCGTGTATGTCACACGGAGTACACTGTACCATGGGGATTATTGGAGTGGAGTGGCATTAGCCAGAAGGCAGCAAGCCTTGCCCTCGCAATCCTGGTGTTATGCTGTTCTGGCGGGTAGGACGACCTACCTCATGTTTCAGGTGTGATACCTCGCACACTAGGTACCGTGTTGCCAGGGATCACTAGGATATGGCCATAGTCCTCGATGTTACTGATATGATCAGCTGTTTGTCTCACATAATATAACTTGTGGTCTGTTAGACCAGGGTAGACCCGAAGGAGGGGTAAGGCCCTCGATTTGACGATTTTATGATTTCATGATTTGTGACCCTGAAAGAAGGGTGGTTTTATAACCGAAGTTTTATAATGAATTTTAAATGAATTGTTTTATGAGATGATTGACCCGGAAGGGTTAGTTTTATTGCAGTTTTAATGAATTGATTTAAATGCAGTAGCATGATGATGTTTTCCATGCTTTCATTTGAAATCCATGATTTGTCTTACATGACATGAAAGACTGCATGATCTTGATTAAATTCATGCTTATTATGATTTAATGATGTCACATAAAATTTTTTGATGCATAAGTAGTATGATTTATATATGCACGAACAGTTTTATAAACTAAGTCATTGATGTTTGCATGACTCTATGCTTGATGATTTTAATGAAAAGAAATGGATTTAAGGGCATGGCATTATGAGCATGTAGATAGTGGAGCTATCTACTTACTTGCATAATTGCCTTACTGAGCGTGTGGTTTGTTCACCCCCTTATTTTTCCATCTTTTCAGAGCACTCACAGAAATTAGTAAGCGGCTGGGGACTTGCACATTGGTATTCGCTGCTTCCCATCGAGAGACAGGTATACACATTTGTATGATTTTGTATCTAAATATGTAATGCACAGTACTGTAAACGATTATGATGTCGGGGATGTAGAGTTATAAATACCAATGGGTATGTATTTAATAAATGTCAAAGGTAGTAAACTCTGATATGTGAATGTGATTATGGAATTGGAATGGTAAATAGGTGAGATGTGACTAACACCGAATCATAGCCCAACTGTGTTATAGGATGGTCACGATGAGAGAAAGGTAAGAATTAAATAATAAATGAAAAAGCAAAAAAATTACTCTGATTTTTTGGTAATTTGGGTCGTGACACCCTGGGTAGAGCACAGATGATCGAGAGGGGCTTGAATGTTACACAGACGGAGTATGGCCTTAAAGGAAAGACTAGGGATAAGAGTAAGCGAACGGAGTTTGTGAGACAGGACTTTTGAAGGGGCCAGCTTAAGAGACAGAGTACGGATGAGTCTTAAGCTAGGATTGATAGGCCCACAGACTACCAGAGGCTTCCAGCACTACGAGAGATTATGTACTAGTTGTGGTAATTTCAATAGAGGTGCGTGTCACTGGTCCTCAGAGAGTTGTTTTAGGTGTGGACAGAGGGGACACCTGATTAAAGATTGCCCACTGAATAAGGTTCCATAGCCTCTAGATCTACCATGACAACCTGAGAGGTAAGCTCCCAGAGACAAGTCCCATAGAGACGAGCTACCGCAGCAGAGAAAGGCAAGAAGCCTGTCACTCATGGGAGAGTTTTTTCTTTAGACAGGGAGACTGCTGATGCCTCCACTGAGACCATTTAGGGTAAGCTTTTAATTTGCAATCATGAGGCACATGTATTGTTTGATTCAGGTTCCACACACTCTTTCATATCACCTCCTTTCGCACGTAAATTGCATGTTAAGCCTGAATCTCTAGATTTTACATTGTACGTTAGTACACCCATGTATAAATCACAAAAGATTGATATGGTGTGTAGGAATTGTGAAATCAAGGTAGGAGATAGGATCATATTAGCAGATCTAATTTGGTTGAGCATGTATGGCTTTGATGTAATTTTGGGTATGGATTGGCTAGCCACCAACCGTGTAAGTTTAGACTGCTACTCTAAGATTGTAACCTTCTCCTTACCTAGTAAGTTTAATGTATGCTTTGCAGTTAAGGAATAAAGTGTATGATTTTGACTATTGATGAAAATTTTTTATGAACGTGTTAATGTGAAGGTTATGTTGCATTCATCCTCGATACTAGTCGGGAATGTCCAAGTATTCAGGACATCTCAATGGTATGCGAGTTCTCGGATGTATTTCCTGAGGAACAACCGGGACTACCACCAGAGAGAGAGTTAGAAATTCACTATAGATTTGGCACCAGAGACTCAGCTAATCTCGAAGTCTCCTTACTGAATGGACTTTGTGGATCTTGAGGAATTGAAAAAGGAGTTGCAAGAACTGTTAGATAAAGGAAATTTAGAAACTCTTAGGAGATATTGAGATATTTAGTCAAGCTAAGATGACTCCATTTGAAATTATTTTGAGGAAGCAATGCGCAAGACTCAATTATGATGATATGAATTGTATATTTCTAAAGTCACTAAGAAAAAGGAAAGATAAAAGGAATGACGGAAAATAAATCTACAAGGGAAATAGTGACAATGAAAGAGCACAGTCACCAGAGCTGGAAGAATGAATCAGGGAATTAACGGTATAAATAAGACTCTAAAGGTCACACTGCTTACATGATTGATAAAGATAGGGCGTGTTCGGAGTATAGAAACATCCCTGTAAATAGAGAAACTTTTCTGACACATAATCGGATGATTTATCAAAGTTAACCCTAAATTGAAAGGAGAAGTTCTAGAATTGATTTAGCACGTGGTATCGAATTAAATACTCAAACCACTGTACTGTGTGACCTTGCTTGGATTAGAAACGCTGAAAGAGTAATGATAAGAACTATATGAAAGGGAGATTTTCGGACACAGTGACCCACTTTGGAGTGTACTGGTGTTAAATTTTAAGGAGACTCGGAGTCTCTTGGGTCACATTGTATTAAGAATGGGTGTAAGTAGGATTTCCCAAACAGAGGTTACATGTTAATGGGAAAGATCCAAACTATTATGAAGATTCAGAGTTTGAGATATAAGGAAACTGTAGAATATGGATTACGTATTGAATCTAAGGATTATAATTTGTATATTCTTATGTTTTGAATGTGAGATTTAATTGGAATAAGGAAATAGTTTTGCTATAGTTGATGTACGAAATGAGACAAGCTTTGAGATGGGATAAATCTTGAATATACGAGTCATATAGAACTAAGAGATGTATGCAAGGTACGAATATCTCTGGTATGTGAAGTGATTCGGATCAAGTGATATGAATTAAGAATAAGTTCTCATTAAGGATAAATGTGAAATTGTGATAAGTTTGGTGTATTATTTTCTTATTGAAATTGAACCTTGAATACTTATATCCATAATCGGTTTACATGGTCAAGTCTGATGGCCAATAAAAATATTTCAAAATACCTCATCGCCCGAGAGACTTGACAGCGTCTAGAAGTACTCTCAACTGTTTTAAAAGACCATAATGAATTTGGAGGACCAAATTCTTTAAAGGTGGGGAGAATGTAAACCCCACAAAATTTCTATATTTAATTAGACTATACAAGAATAAAAGTAATATATTTTAATGGAAGTGTAAATATTCGTTGTAGGGCTTGAGGAGTATGGGAACCAAGAAGCCCGTGAATGATGGGGAACCCGAAAATATAGGAAGTGATAAAGCAAATGCAAGCATGGAGGGATCGAAAATAATTTTGATGTAAAAATTTATATCGAGATTTATGAGGAATGATGAAATCCCAGGATATTTTATTCTCGAAGTAATGAAAATTTCATGAAGGCATGAATATTGTGTCATTGAATAATTTTGTGAGAAGAATATATATATATATATATATATATATATATATATATACTAGGAAAAAAATTTAAAATGGATAAATAATGATATGTATATATATATAACAAATATATATATTGTAAGACTCGATTTTTATCGTAAGAGCAAAAAGGGAATGAATAGAAATTTTTGAGTGCATTTAAAAATGCAAAAGGATTGAAATAATATTCCCAAACACGTGCAAGGGCAAAACGGTCAAAAGATCGAAAGTTGGTATAAATTCGAGAAAAAAATTAATTAAAAATAGGGATTTGAGAAATCTTGATCAATAACAAAGAAATAATTAAATTTCCGATTAAATTGATCAAGAAATGAATTTATTGGAATAAACCAAAATTTTTACTTCGAAAAATAATCCCGAAAATAATCAAAAAATATATCGGAAAGCCGAAATAAGATTGAGAAATTCATTTATTGAATAAATGAATAAAATATAATTTTTTTTAGATATTTTGGTTTTTAATTAAATATTTTAATCAAATAAAATAATAAAAATATTTAATTATAAATAAATGAAAAAATAAAATAAAAAAATGAAAAAAAAAAGAGAACAAAATTTGCGAAAACGCGATTTAAAGAACAGAGAAGTGAAGCTTGCGACCGAGGACCGATCCTCTGCACCAGCGAGCCACCGGCTGGGCTGAGAGGCCGGCGAGGGCCGACGAAGGCTGCCCGACCTCAGGCAAACCATCAGTGGCCAAGACGCGCCATGGAGAAGCCGGAATCACGTCGAAAACGGAGGGAGATGCCACAGGAGAGAGGCTTCGATCGGCGGCCATCGACGCCGGTTCGTGCCACACCGAGGCCTAATTTTGGAAGCCCAAGCGATGACGCACCGAACGACACCGAAAATGGCCCGAGAACCGATTGGACAGCACCGGAATGGTGAAATGATGCCTGAACCGGCCGAACCTGACTGAATCGACCAAACCGAACCGAACTGAACCAGTGGTCTGAACCGGGTTGAACCGGACCGAACTGGTTCAGCCAAAAAGAAAAGGAAAATGAAGAAAAAAGGAAAAAGAAAAAGAGAAAAAATTGGAGAAAATTCCAGTGATACAATCGAGTTACGGGTAAGTCGGTAAGCAGTCAAATTGACTGATTTAAATTTCAGAATATGTAATTTGATTAATATTCGACTGGAAGTTTATCAAAAAAAATATTAAATTGTGTAGCTCAATAATTAGCGTCAAACGAGAGCTTGAGATAGCCTCGATTTGCGTAATATCATGGAATCACGGGTAAGTAACTCTTATTTACGACAATTTTGCATAGTTATGCGTGTTAGAATTTACCGTATAAATTACGGATTTAAATTCCACATTAAATGAATTATATTATGGAAATTGAAATAAATTGTCGTAAATAATTCCTAAGCTATTCGAGAGTTTAGAACGAGGCTCAAATAAATACTGATATGCCCAATGAGCCTAATAGGCCTTGATAATGTGAATAATAAGTGGAAAACGGGCTCAAGGTCGATTAAGGCCCATTAAGGTGCAATCGGGCCCAATATGGGTAAACATGCCTAATGATTTAAAATTAAGCCCAGAAAATATGAAATACAATTAATTATATTGTATTTGACCTGATGAATATTTATCTGCAGTTTCGAAGATTAGATTCGGAGCAAATCGGACTGCATGACGAGTCCTCAGTGGAAAGGTCAGACTGTACAAAAAAATAAGGTAAGGGAATTGTGTGAGTAGCTAGAAGTAGCTACGCGTATTTTAATAGTTTTTGTATACACTGATTATATATGTATACACGGTTATTGTATAATGATCCTAAATGTGGTTTAAATAAATTTAAGGATCGAAATAGGTAAAAAGGCTATTTTACCCTTATTGAGGGAAGTTCACCTAAGGATGGTGAAAGCATGACATGCGTGAAATGCATGATTTAATGAATTTCTGAATTAAAGAATTTAATTGGTTTTAATAAAAGCAAATTAGTAGATTGGCCAGTAATTTTAAAAATTTCACAAGATAACACTACGTAGGTGTTATTCATATTTAAATGAAATTTCTTGGGAAAACGGGCCAACTATCAAGTTTATATGAAAACAGATAGTGCTGGCATATAGTTCGCACTATATCTGAGTTTTTGAGTGTGCATAAAATGTGCTTGAGCGGTTGCTTACACTGACTTGTGTGACATCATATGCATGAAATGTGCTAGAGCGGTTGCTCGCACTGATTTTATTCTTGTGAAATGCATGAGAAGTGCTGGAGCCTAGCTCGCACTCTGTTTTGACATGTTTTGACTTGATATGCATAAAAAGGTGCTGAAGTGATTGCTCACACTTGTTTCTATGATTTGACATGCAAGAGAGGTGCTGGAGCCTAGCTCGCATCCTGCTTTGATATGAAATTTGCATAAAGTCGTACTCGAGTGTAACTCGCACGAGATTTGATGTATTTATGCATAAAGTCATACTGGAGTTTTTCTCGTACGAGGTTTTCACTAAGTTTTTATACATATCCATACTAGAGCATTGCTCGTACGTGGATTTTACTTGAATTTATAATTATTTTAAGTCGTACTGGAGTGCTGCTCGTACGCAGATTTTATTGATTTCTATGAAACCGTGCTAGAGCTTCGCTCGCACGAGATTTTTTGATATCATGAATATGCATGGAGCTGTGCTAGAGCTTCGCTCGCATAGGGATTTATATGACATGCATATAGCCATGTTGGAGCCTCCTATAGACTGTGTGTCACAGTGAGATGATATGCTCACACGTGCATACTGAGACAGAGATGATATGGGTGGATAAGACCTATTGCAGGCACCCCTGACTGAACTTGGGTTCACAGAGTACGTTGTACCGTGTATGTCACGCAGAGTACGCTGTACCGTGGGGATTGTTGGAGTGGAGTGGCATTAGCCACAAGGCAGCAAGCCTTGCCCTCGCAATCCTGGTGTTATGCTGTTCTAATGGGTGGGACGACCCACCTCCGTTTCAAGTGTGATACCTCGCACACTAGATACCGTGTTGCCAAGGATCACTAGGTTATGGCCATAGTCCTATGTTGTTACTGATAGTCACTTACATGTCTCCCATGATATAACTATTGGTCAATAGACCAGGGTAGACCCGAAGGAGGGGTTAGGTCCCTGATTTTGTGATTTTCACTGTGATATGATTTTATAATATGATGATAGATTTTCAGAGGATTTTATAAGATGTGACCCTAAAAGTAAGGTGATTTTATAACAGAATTTTATAACGAATCGTTTTATGAAATTAAGATTTATTTAGGAGATAATTGACCCGAAAGGGGTTATTTTATTCTGCATTTTTATGAAATGATTTAAATGCAGTAGCATGATGGGTTTTCCATGCTTTAATGATAAGTTCATGAAATAATTGTATCTCATGGTTTGTTTTATATTGTATGAAATAATGCATGATTTTGATTTAATTCATGCTAAGTATGATTTAATGATGTCACATAAAATGCTATTGATGCATGAATTACATGATTTATATATGCACAAATAGTTTTGATAAACTATGTCATGGTTATATGCATGATTTTGTACTTGAGATTTTAATGAAAAGAAATGGATTTTAAAGGCATGACATTATGAGCATGTAGATAGTGGAGCTATCTACTTACTTGCATAATTGTCTTACTGAGCGTGTGGTTTGCTCACCCCCCTTATTTTCCCATCTTTTTAGAGCACTCGTAATAGTTAGTGAGCGGCTGATGACTTGCATTCTTGGTATCCGCTGCTTCCCATTGAGAAACAGGTATACACATTTGTATGGTTTTGTATCTAAATATGTAATGCACAGTACTGTATACAGATATGATGTCGGGGATGTAAGGTTAAGTAAATACCATTAAGTATGTATTTAGTTAAAGTCAAAAGATAATAAACTCTGATATGTGAATGTGATTATGGAAATGGAATGGTAAATAAGTGAGAGGTGACTAACACTGAATCATAGCCCAATTGTTTTTAGGATGGTCACGATGAGAGAAAGGTAAGAATTAAATAATAAATGAAAAAGCGAAAAATTTACTCTGATTTTTAGGTAATTTGGGTCGTGACAAGTTTAATGGTATCAGAGCTGAGTTGGTCTGATATGAGTCGGTGTTAGTGGTTAAGGAAGTTTATATCCCTATGTACTGTGCATTGTTTAGATACAATTGTGTATATCGAGATGGAAGTGCAGCTACGAATTTGGTTTTGAATGCAAGAATAGACTCATTAACTGATAGCCGCTATGGTAGAGAGGCGAGTACATGCGCTCGAGGTCGTAGAGGTAGGCCCGAGAGTAGTACTGAGTTGCCACATGAGACTCGAGATGAGATTGACGTGGAGGCTGGTATTGAGCATGCCCCACAGAGTTCGACAGAGAGATCAGACAGAGTCTGACAGAGAGATCGAACAATATTGAGACACGCATCGCGGGATTACAGCGGAGTGTGTAGAATATTTTGAGAACTAATTGCTCGAGGTATGCATGAGATTTGAGGGTGAGTCGGAGCATTGGTGAAAGTCCGCTCGACCCATCTCAAGAGTTAGTCATCCAGAATGGATATGGAAAATAATTTTTAATGTATTCCGGTGACAGAATATCCCAGACATAATTACAGATAAAATGCGTTACTCTGACCCAGAGGAACTGGTTGATTAACGTGTATGAATCTCAGTTTATATACCTGCCCAGATATGACTCCGACACTATGAACAGTAAGAGTTAAGATGTCTGAAAGTTCATGGAAGGGCTCAGATTGTCAATTAGAGTCCGATTGATCCTATTGGATATCACTACCTTTACTGAGGCAGTGCACAGACTACAGTTGTGTGAATAAGATCATGAGTTGCACGCCTCTGAGATTGGAAAAAGGTAGTAAAAGCCGAAATAGAAACAAAAGAGAATAGAGAATGACAGAGATGTCAGAACGGGAAAAAGGTAGTTTGGTAAAAGATTAGAGCTGATGAGACACGGGGTAAGATGATTGGTAAGGCCCCAGTGTATCCAATATCAATACTTTTATGAGGTATTGTGATTTGAGGACCCTGACCTGCTCCGTAGCAGTGTAAGCAGTGTAACCGTGTGAGCAGTGTAGAAGTGTGAAAGTGTAGGATGTGTGGTAGATACCACGAAAATAAGATGTTAGACGAGGGCGAGTGTATGCCTTGGACCAGGACCCTACTGATGTTTCATCTAATGTGGTGGAAGATACCACACTGGTTGTGAATAATGAAGTAAGTATTTTAAGTAATCCCGGCGCCACGTATTTATTCATACCGCCTTCATTTGCTTATAAGCGAGTGAAAGATGTGAAGCCTGTACCCTTAGGCAAGATGATGATAGTTAGCTGATTTTCAATAACTAAATATGGGTATAGGGATTATAACTTAAAAATAGGGGTGAAAACATCCCTGAAAAGTATACTGTAAGTTTTGACAAGTAATGAAAGAGTTTGTTATAAGTGATATATGAAAGGAGATAAGCTTTGAGATGTGATAGATCCTGAATGCGAGATATATTGGAATAAGGGGTGGATATATCCATACCCAGTCTATGTGGTCAAGTCTGAGGGTTAATAAAGGTATTTCAAAATATCTCTCCGCCTGAAGATTTGACAGCGTGTAGAAGCACACACATAACCTATAAATTAAAATCGACAGTCGTAATATATACATTTAAAATTTGGGTACCTTTACTGGTAGAATTCAATTAATCATGAAGGTTTAAAAATTTAAAATTTTATAAAAGCCATTAATATAAGAAAAAGGAAATGGCGGATTAGTAGCTTGAACAGAAGCGATTTCTAAATGACGTTTTACGTTTATGCGTACGTAGGTCAAGGATATGGATGATTGAAATATTTAGTGGAACTCAACTACGATAAGGTATTTAAAGCTTACCTGGACCGATTGGTTGTCATCTTTAGCGATGATGTTTTGATGTATTCGAAGTCCAAGGAAGAGCATGAGTAGCAATAGGTGTAAGACCCGATATTTTCGAGTGCATTTAAAAATGCAAAAGGACTTAAATGACATTCCCGAATACGTGCAAGGGTAAAATGGTCAAAAGACCAAAATTCGGTATTAATCGGGACAAGAAAATTTAATTAAAAATATGAAAATGAGAAATCTTGATCAATGACGAAGAAATAATTAAATTCCGGGTTAAATTGATCAAGATATGAATTTATTGGAATAAACCGGGATTTTCGTATCGAAAAATATACCGAAAAGGTAAAATCGGACTGAGAAAATTATTTACAGATTAGATGAATAAAATATATTTTTTAAAAGATATTTGTGTATTTTAATATTATTTTATTGAATAAAAAAAAATAAAAAAAAAATTAAATTATAAAAAACAAAAAAAAATAAGAAAAAAAAAAAAAAAAAAAAAAAAAAAAAAAGAGAAAATTCGCGAAAACGCGAAGAGAAACAGGAAACGGAAGCTGAAACAGAGGGAGCCCCCTCTGCCTCACCGATCACCGGCGATCGGCGGAGGCCCAAACCAGAGGCGAGGCCAGCCGAGCCACCAGCAACTCGAACAGGCTGACGAACGGCGACAAACGGCGGCCGAATGGGGAAGAAAGGAAGCCGAGACCGAGAAAGAGGAGAACGTCCGATTCGACGCAACCACCGGCGGACGACGCGAGGAGGCGACTGGCGAAGGTCGATCGGCACCCGAGGAAGCCGACCCGCACACCCACGCGCCCTGAAGTCGCCGGAAAAAGCCAGATCGACGGAGGAGAGCCGCGGGGAAGAAAACCCCGATTCGCCGGCGATGGCGCCGATTCGACCCAGGCCGAGGCCTGATTTGAGAAGCCCAGTCCATGGCGCGTTGAATGGCACCGGAATCGGCCAGAGAACCGGCCGGACGGCGCCGGCACGACCAAAGGGAGATTGGACCGGCCGAACCGGACAGAACCGGCCGAACCGGACCAGACCGGACCGGCGGTCCGAACCGGGTTGAACCGGACCAGACCGGTTCAGCCAAAAAGAGAGGGAAAAAAAGGAAGAAAAAGGGAAAAAGAAAAAGAGAAAAAATTGGGGAAAATTCCAGTGATGCAATCGAGCTTCGGGTAAGTCGGTAAGCGGTCGAATTGACCGATTTAATTTTTGAAATATTTAATTTGATAAATAATCGACTGAAAATTTACCCGGAAAAATATATTTAATTGTGTAGCTCGACAATTGGCATCAACCGAGAGCTCGAGATAGCCTCGATTTGTGTACGATCATGGAATAACGGGTAAGTGACCCTTAATTTACGACAATTTGTATCGTTATGCGTGATTGATATTTAACGCATAAATTACGGATTTAATTTCCGCATAAATGAATTAAATTCTGAAAAATTGGATAAATTGTCGTAAATATTAAATTGAGATATCCGAAAATTTAGAACGAGGCTAAATAAATATTGATGGGTCCAATGAGCCCAATAGGCCTCGATAAATTGTGGTAAACGGGCTTAAGGCCGATTAAGACCCATTGGTACAATCGGGCCCAATATGGGTAAACGGGCCCAATGATTTAAATTAAGCCCAGAACATATGAGATACAATTAATTGTATTGTATTTGACCTGATGAATGTGTATCCGCAGTTCCGGAGATTTGATTCGGATTTGGAGCAAATCGGACTGCGTGACGAGACATCGATGTAAAGGTCAGACTGTACAGAAAAATGAGGTAAGGGAATTGTGTGAGTAGCTAGAGGTAGCTACGCATATTTTAATAATTTTTCTGTACACTGAGTATGTATGTATACATGGATATTGTATAATGATCCTAAAAATGGTTTGAATGATTTTAAGGATCGAAATAGGTGAAATGTCTATTTTACCCCTATTGAGGGAAGTTCACCTAAGGATGGTGAAAGCATGACATGCATGAAATGCATGATTTAAGGACTATTATGGTTTAAGAATTTTATTGGTTTTAATCAAAGAAAATTGATAGATTGGCCAGTAATTGTTTAAATTTCATAAGATAACACTACGTAGGTGTTATTTATATTTAAATGGAAATTTCTTTGGAAAAGAGGCCAACTATCAAGTTTATATGAAAACAGATAGTGCCGACACGTAGTTCGCACTATATCTGCGTTTGTGAATGTGCATAAATGTGCTTGAGCAATTGCTCGCACCGACTTGTGACATCATATGCATGAAATGTGCTAGAGCATGGTGCTCGCACTGATTTTTAATATTGTGAAATGAGAGCTGCTGGAGCCTAGCTCGCACTCTGTTTTGACATGTTTTGACATGTTTTGATTTGTTTTGAAGTGGTATGCATAAAATAGTGCTGGAGCGATTACTCGCACTAGTTTTAATGATTTGACATGCATGAGAGATGTTGGAGCTTAGCTCGCATCCTGTTTTGATTAAATTATGCATGAAGCCGTGTTGGAGTGTAACTCGCACGAGATTTGATTTAATTATGCATAAAGCCGTGCTGGAGTATAACTCGCACGAGATTTGATTTACTTGAGCATTCATTTGTGCTGGAGCGTTGCTCGCACAAAGTTTTATATGGTTTTCATAATTCATTTGAATGCCGTACTGGAGTTTTTCTCGTACGAGGTTTTCACTGAATTTATATACATATCCGTACTAGAGCGTTGCTCGTACGTGGAATTTACATGAAATAATAATCAGTTTAAGTCGTACTGGAGCGCTGCTCGTACGTAGATTTCACTGATTTTTATGAAACCGTGCTAGAGCTTCGCTCGCACGAGATTTTCAGATATCATGAATATGCATGGAGCCGTGCTTGAGCTTCGCTCGCACAGGGATTTATATTACATGCATATAGCCGTGTTGGAGCCTCCTGTAGACTGTGTGTCACAGTGAGATGATATGCTCACACGTGCATTCTGAGACAGAGATGATATGGGTGGATAAGACCTATTACAGGCACCCCTGACTGAGTTTGGGTTCACGGAGTACTTTGTACCGTGTATGTCACGCGGAGTACGCTGTACCGTGGGGATTGTTGGAGTGGAGTGGCATTAGCCACGAGGCAGCAAGCCTTGCCCTCGCAATCCTGGTGTTATGCTGTTCTGGCGGGTAGGACGACCCACCTCCCGTTTCAGGTGTGATACCCCGCACACTAGGTACCGTGTTGCCAGGGATCACTAGGATATGGCCATAGTCCTCGATGTTACTGTTAATTACCTTATTGTCTCACATGATATAACTTGTGGTCTGTTAGACCAGGGTAGACCCGAAGGAGGGGTCAGGCCCCCGATTTGATGATTTGATGATTTCAGATGATTTTATGATATGTGACCCTGAAAGAAGGGTGGTTTTATAACTCAAGTTTTATAATGAAGTATAACGAATTGTTTTATGAGTTTTGAGATGATTGACCCAGAGGGGTTATTTTATACTGCGTTTTAAATGAATTGATTTAAATGCAGTGGCATGATGTGTTTTTCCATGCTTTCATTTGAAATCCATGTTTTGTCTTACATGGCATGAAAGATTGCATGATCTTGATTAAATTCATGCTTAATATGATTTAATGATGTCACATAAAATGCTTTGAATGCATGAGTTACATGATTTATATATGCACAAATAGTTTTGGATAAACTATGGCATCGAATATGCATGACTTTATGCGTGTAATTTTAAATGAAAAGAAATGGATTTAAGGGCATGGCATTATGAGCATGTAGATAGTGGAGCTATCTACTTACTTGCATAATTGCCTTACTGAGCGTGTGGTTTGCTCACCCCCCTTATTTTCCCATCTTTTCAGAGCACTTGTAATAATTATTGAGCGGCTGAGGACTTGCATGGTTGATATTTGCTGCTTCCCATCGAGAGACAGGTATACACATTTGTATGGTTTTGTATCTAAATATGTAATGCACAGTACTGTAAATGGATATGATGTCGGGGATGTAGAGTCATGTAAATACCAGTGGGTATGTGTTTATTTAAAGTCAAAAGGATAGTAGACTCTGATATATGATTATGGGAATGAAATGTTAAATAGTGTGAGGTGACTAACACCGAATCATAGCCCAACTGTGTTGTAGGATGATCACGACGAGAGAAAGGTAAGAATTAAATAATAAATGAAAAAGCGAAAAATTTACTCTGATTTTTAGGTAATTCGGGTCGTGACAGGTTAGAGCTTCGCTCGCACGAGATTTTCAGATATCATGAATATGCATGGAGCCGTGCTTGAGCTTCGCTCGCACAGGGATTTATATTACATGCATATAGCCGTGTTGGAGCCTCCTGTAGACTGTGTGTCACAGTGAGATGATATGCTCACACGTGCATTCTGAGACAGAGATGATATGGGTGGATAAGACCTATTACAGGCACCCCTGACTGAGTTTGGGTTCACGGAGTACTTTGTACCGTGTATGTCACGCGGAGTACGCTGTACCGTGGGGATTGTTGGAGTGGAGTGGCATTAGCCACGAGGCAGCAAGCCTTGCCCTCGCAATCCTGGTGTTATGCTGTTCTGGCGGGTAGGACGACCCACCTCCCGTTTCAGGTGTGATACCCCGCACACTAGGTACCGTGTTGCCAGGGATCACTAGGATATGGCCATAGTCCTCGATGTTACTGTTAATTACCTTATTGTCTCACATGATATAACTTGTGGTCTGTTAGACCAGGGTAGACCCGAAGGAGGGGTCAGGCCCCCGATTTGATGATTTGATGATTTCAGATGATTTTATGATATGTGACCCTGAAAGAAGGGTGGTTTTATAACTCAAGTTTTATAATGAAGTATAACGAATTGTTTTATGAGTTTTGAGATGATTGACCCAGAGGGGTTATTTTATACTGCGTTTTAAATGAATTGATTTAAATGCAGTGGCATGATGTGTTTTTCCATGCTTTCATTTGAAATCCATGTTTTGTCTTACATGGCATGAAAGATTGCATGATCTTGATTAAATTCATGCTTAATATGATTTAATGATGTCACATAAAATGCTTTGAATGCATGAGTTACATGATTTATATATGCACAAATAGTTTTGGATAAACTATGGCATCGAATATGCATGACTTTATGCGTGTAATTTTAAATGAAAAGAAATGGATTTAAGGGCATGGCATTATGAGCATGTAGATAGTGGAGCTATCTACTTACTTGCATAATTGCCTTACTGAGCGTGTGGTTTGCTCACCCCCCTTATTTTCCCATCTTTTCAGAGCACTTGTAATAATTATTGAGCGGCTGAGGACTTGCATGGTTGATATTTGCTGCTTCCCATCGAGAGACAGGTATACACATTTGTATGGTTTTGTATCTAAATATGTAATGCACAGTACTGTAAATGGATATGATGTCGGGGATGTAGAGTCATGTAAATACCAGTGGGTATGTGTTTATTTAAAGTCAAAAGGATAGTAGACTCTGATATATGATTATGGGAATGAAATGTTAAATAGTGTGAGGTGACTAACACCGAATCATAGCCCAACTGTGTTGTAGGATGATCACGACGAGAGAAAGGTAAGAATTAAATAATAAATGAAAAAGCGAAAAATTTACTCTGATTTTTAGGTAATTCGGGTCGTGACAGGTTTAATGGTATCAGAGCTTGAGTTGGCCTGATATGAGTCGGTGTTAGTGGTTAAGGAAGTTTACATCCCCATGTACTGTGCATTATTTAGATACAATTGTGTATATCGAGATGGAAGTACAGCTAAGAATTTGGTTTTAAATGCAAGAATAGACTTATTGACTGATAGCCGCTATGGTTGAGAGGCGAGTACACGAGCTCGAGGCCGTAGAGGTAGGCCCGAGAGTTGTACTGAGTCGCCACATGAGACTCGAGATGAGAATGACGTGGAGGCTGATATAGAGCATGCTCCACAGAGTCTGATAGAGAGATCGGATAGAGTCTGACAGAGAGATCAGACAGTATTGAGATACGCTTCACGAGGTTAGAGCGGAGTGTGGAGAATATTTTGCGAGCTAATTGCTCAGGGTATGTATGAGGGCGAGTCGGAACATTGATGAAAGTTCGCTCAACCCATTTGAAGATTTCGACATCCAGATTGGACATGAAAAATAATTCGAAATGTATTCCGGTGACAAAATATTCCGGATATTGTTTAAAGAAAATTACAGATGATATTCTTTACTCTGACCCAGAGGAACATGTTGAGTGATGAGTATGATACTCAGTTTATATTCCTGGGCAGATGTGACTCAGACACGATGAACAGTGAGAGTCGAGATTTTTGAAAGTTCATAGAAGGACTCAGATTATCAATTAGAGTCCGATTAGCCCGTTAGATCGCTACCTACGACGAGGCAGTGCGCAGACTACAGTTGTGTAAATAAGATTATAAATTGCGCGCCTCTGAGATTGAGAAAGGTAGTAAAGGCTGAAATTGAGACAAAAAGAGAAAAGAGAATGACAAAGATGTCAGAACAAGAAAAGATAGTTTGGTAAAAGCTTAGAGTTGATAAATCACGGGGTAAGTTGATTGATAAACCCCAGTGTATCCAATTTCAATACTTTTGAGGGGTATTGTGATTTGAGGACCCCGACCTGCTACGTAACAGTATGACAGAGTAGCAGTGTGAACAGTGTAAGATGTGTGGTAGTTACCACGAAAATAAGATGTTGGACGAGGGCGAGTGTATGCCTTGGACCAGGACACTATTGATGTTTCATAGGATGTGGTGGAAGATACCACACTGGTTAAGAATAATGAAATAATTAATTTAATTGATCCTGGTGCCACGCATTTAATTATACCGCCTTCAGTTGCTTATAAGTTAGTGAAAAATGTGAAGCCTATACCTTTAAGCATGAAGAGGATGATAGTTAGTTGATTTTCACTAACTGAATATGGGTATAGGGATTGTAAGTTGAAAATAGGGGTGAAAATATCACTGAAAAGTGTATTGTAACTTGACAAGTAAGGAAAGAGTTTGTCACAAGTGATATATAAAAGGAGATATATTGGAATAAGAGACGTATGCAAGGTAAGGATATCCTTGATATGCAAAGTAAATTGGATTAAGCGGTATGTAGTCAAGTCTGAGGGATAATAAAGGTATTTTAAAATATCTCCCTGCCTGAAGATTTGACAGCGTCTAGAAGCGCACGCATAAGCTATAAATTGAAATCGACAATTGGGATATATATGCAATTAAAATTTGGGTACCTTTATTGGTATGATAAAAAGATATAGAAATTCATTAATCATGAAAGTTTAAAATTTAAAATTTTAAAAAAAGCCGTCAATATAAGAGGAAAGAAATGACGTGAGCTAGTATCTTGAACGAAAGCTATTTCGAAATGACATTGTACGTTTATGCGTACATAGGTCAAGTATATGGAAAATTGAAATATTGAGTGGAACTCAACTACGTTAAGGTATTTGAACCTTACCTGGACCGATTGATTGTCATCTTTAGTGATGATATTATGACGTATTCGAAGTCCAGGGAAGAGTATGAGTAGCAACAGGAAACTGTCTTACAGACAAGGTGTTATGAGTTTCTTGAAATGAGTTGCTCAGTTGACACGTCTCATTCGGGAAAAGATTTCATACGAGTGTTATGATAAGTATGAAAATAGCTTCAATGAGTTTTGGTATATTGGAGTAATGAACTGACCACCGTAAGTATTCTCACCATAACTAACAGCTCAAGAGGTTTCAGTGTGTATGGATACCTCCAAATAAGGATTGAGCTGTGTATTGATGTAAAATGGGAAGATAGTCGTTTATAGATCCAAATAGTTCAAGGATCATGAGAGAAACTATCTGACCCATGATTTAGAGTTGGCAGCCGTAGCGTTTACACTAAAGGTATGGCGCCACCACTTATATGGTAAGAAATTTCGGGTATGCACTGATCGTAAAAGCCCCGAGTATCTGTTTTCACAGAAAGAGTAGAAAATGAGATAACCATGAGGGTTAGAGCTTCTAAGGATTATGATTGTGAATATTGTACCACCCAAGAAAGACTAATGTAAAGGCTGATGCTTTAAACAGAAAGAGCCTCGGGATGGTATTACATGTGATGGTCAGGGAGCGTGAGCTGCTAGAGCAGTTGTGAACCTCAGTAGTGATGTGATCCCTTCTGATGATGACAGTGATTTTGTGACAGCTAGCCTGAGGTTAGAACCGGATTTGTGTGACCGGATTTGCCAGGCTTAGCGTGATGATCGGCATGGTGTCGATAGTGTGGGTCAGATTCAGAAGGGTATAGTGACAGAGTTCACAGTGAGTGATGATGACTCACAGAGGTTCAGAGACAGTATAAGTGCTCCTCAGGACCATAGTTGATAAGAAAGTGCTATTGTCAGAAGCTCACTCTTCGGGATATACAGTGCATCCGAGAAGTAATAAATATATCAGAACCTCTGAAAAGGGTATTGGTGGTCAGATATGAAAAGAGATATTGTAGAGAATTGCGGAAAAGTGTCTCGTATGTCAGCAGAGTAAGGTAGAGTAAAAGAAGTTGCAGGGTTATTGCAGCCTCTACCTATATTGACACGGAAATGGGAACAAGTTACCATGGATTTCGTGATGGGTTACAGAGGACCCGAATGAATCTCGAGGATATCTAGGTGATAGTTGATAGATTGATTTAGTTACCCACCTTCTGGTTATGAAAATCCCTAGATACTCTAAGTGTATAGGCGGATTTATGTGTGTGGAATATTGTGAAACATTGTGTAGCGTTCCAGTGAGCATGGTATCAGATAGGGATTCCCGCTTCAGTTCCCACTTGGGGAAATGTTTTTCAGGAAGCTATGGGACCCTGATTATGTGTTAGCACAGCTTCCACCCTCAGACAGATGGTCAGTCAGAGAGGACTGTACAGGTTCTGGAGGCTGTGATGAGAGCGTGTGCCATTGATTTTATGAGCTCCTGGATGATCAGTTGCTACTAATCAAATTCGCCAAGGATGACAGTTGTCACTCGAGTATCGGGATAACAAGTTATATGAGGCTTAGTATGGCCGTAGGGAGTTGATCCCTGACTTAGAGAAGAAGTGGGTGACAGATAGAGAATTGTTCCCTAATTTGTAAGATTAACCTCTGAGCATGTTCAGTTGATTTATGAGAAATTAAGAACGCCTCAGAGTAGACAGAAAGACTATGCTGACTAGAGACAGGAAAATCATTGGAATTCACCGAGGGTGAATTAGCATTGTTGGCAGTTACTTGTCTTAAGGACGTAAGGAGATTCAGATAGAGATATTGGACAAGTGGGAGATAAGACCTGTAGGTTGGCATTACCACATGAATTGGCAGGCATCCACAGTGTCCTATCTTTTGATGTTTAAGAAATACTATCCGGATCCAGTATATGTGATCAGATATGAGCTTCAATGGTTTAGCTCAATGAAAATATAACGTATGATTGGAGAAATTGATTCGGGCACTAAACGGAAAGAGAAAGTGTTTAGGGTTAAGATGATCTCCCTAGTTAAGTATGATGGTAGTATTACACTCCGGAGAAGGTCACTTGAGGATGACAGTATATGATGCGATAGACATACCCGGAGTTGTTATGGACTCATATTACTTGGTTCTAATTTGGAGGACCAAATTTCTTAAGTGGGGGAGATTGTAAGACCCGATATTTTCGAGTGCATTTAAAAATGCAAAAGGACTTAAATGACATTCCCGAATACGTGCAAGGGTAAAATGGTCAAAAGACCAAAATTCGGTATTAATCGGGACAAGAAAATTTAATTAAAAATATGAAAATGAGAAATCTTGATCAATGACGAAGAAATAATTAAATTCCGGGTTAAATTGATCAAGATATGAATTTATTGGAATAAACCGGGATTTTCGTATCGAAAAATATACCGAAAAGGTAAAATCGGACTGAGAAAATTATTTACAGATTAGATGAATAAAATATATTTTTTAAAAGATATTTGTGTATTTTAATATTATTTTATTGATTAAAATAATATTAAAAAAAAATTAAATTAAAAATAAATAAATAAAATCTGAAAAAAAAAAAAAAAAAAAAAAAAAAAAAAAGAGAAAATTCGCGAAAACGCGAAGAGAAACAGGAAACGGAAGCTGAAACAGAGGGAGCCCCCTCTGCCTCACCGATCACCGGCGATCGGCGGAGGCCCAAACCAGAGGCGAGGCCAGCCGAGCCACCAGCAACTCGAACAGGCTGACGAACGGCGACAAACGGCGGCCGAATGGGGAAGAAAGGAAGCCGAGACCGAGAAAGAGGAGAACGTCCGATTCGACGCAACCACCGGCGGACGACGCGAGGAGGCGACTGGCGAAGGTCGATCGGCACCCGAGGAAGCCGACCCGCACACCCACGCGCCCTGAAGTCGCCGGAAAAAGCCAGATCGACGGAGGAGAGCCGCGGGGAAGAAAACCCCGATTCGCCGGCGATGGCGCCGATTCGACCCAGGCCGAGGCCTGATTTGAGAAGCCCAGTCCATGGCGCGTTGAATGGCACCGGAATCGGCCAGAGAACCGGCCGGACGGCGCCGGCACGACCAAAGGGAGATTGGACCGGCCGAACCGGACAGAACCGGCCGAACCGGACCAGACCGGACCGGCGGTCCGAACCGGGTTGAACCGGACCAGACCGGTTCAGCCAAAAAGAGAGGGAAAAAAAGGAAGAAAAAGGGAAAAAGAAAAAGAGAAAAAATTGGGGAAAATTCCAGTGATGCAATCGAGCTTCGGGTAAGTCGGTAAGCGGTCGAATTGACCGATTTAATTTTTGAAATATTTAATTTGATAAATAATCGACTGAAAATTTACCCGGAAAAATATATTTAATTGTGTAGCTCGACAATTGGCATCAACCGAGAGCTCGAGATAGCCTCGATTTGTGTACGATCATGGAATAACGGGTAAGTGACCCTTAATTTACGACAATTTGTATCGTTATGCGTGATTGATATTTAACGCATAAATTACGGATTTAATTTCCGCATAAATGAATTAAATTCTGAAAAATTGGATAAATTGTCGTAAATATTAAATTGAGATATCCGAAAATTTAGAACGAGGCTAAATAAATATTGATGGGTCCAATGAGCCCAATAGGCCTCGATAAATTGTGGTAAACGGGCTTAAGGCCGATTAAGACCCATTGGTACAATCGGGCCCAATATGGGTAAACGGGCCCAATGATTTAAATTAAGCCCAGAACATATGAGATACAATTAATTGTATTGTATTTGACCTGATGAATGTGTATCCGCAGTTCCGGAGATTTGATTCGGATTTGGAGCAAATCGGACTGCGTGACGAGACATCGATGTAAAGGTCAGACTGTACAGAAAAATGAGGTAAGGGAATTGTGTGAGTAGCTAGAGGTAGCTACGCATATTTTAATAATTTTTCTGTACACTGAGTATGTATGTATACATGGATATTGTATAATGATCCTAAAAATGGTTTGAATGATTTTAAGGATCGAAATAGGTGAAATGTCTATTTTACCCCTATTGAGGGAAGTTCACCTAAGGATGGTGAAAGCATGACATGCATGAAATGCATGATTTAAGGACTATTATGGTTTAAGAATTTTATTGGTTTTAATCAAAGAAAATTGATAGATTGGCCAGTAATTGTTTAAATTTCATAAGATAACACTACGTAGGTGTTATTTATATTTAAATGGAAATTTCTTTGGAAAAGAGGCCAACTATCAAGTTTATATGAAAACAGATAGTGCCGACACGTAGTTCGCACTATATCTGCGTTTGTGAATGTGCATAAATGTGCTTGAGCAATTGCTCGCACCGACTTGTGACATCATATGCATGAAATGTGCTAGAGCATGGTGCTCGCACTGATTTTTAATATTGTGAAATGAGAGCTGCTGGAGCCTAGCTCGCACTCTGTTTTGACATGTTTTGACATGTTTTGATTTGTTTTGAAGTGGTATGCATAAAATAGTGCTGGAGCGATTACTCGCACTAGTTTTAATGATTTGACATGCATGAGAGATGTTGGAGCTTAGCTCGCATCCTGTTTTGATTAAATTATGCATGAAGCCGTGTTGGAGTGTAACTCGCACGAGATTTGATTTAATTATGCATAAAGCCGTGCTGGAGTATAACTCGCACGAGATTTGATTTACTTGAGCATTCATTTGTGCTGGAGCGTTGCTCGCACAAAGTTTTATATGGTTTTCATAATTCATTTGAATGCCGTACTGGAGTTTTTCTCGTACGAGGTTTTCACTGAATTTATATACATATCCGTACTAGAGCGTTGCTCGTACGTGGAATTTACATGAAATAATAATCAGTTTAAGTCGTACTGGAGCGCTGCTCGTACGTAGATTTCACTGATTTTTATGAAACCGTGCTAGAGCTTCGCTCGCACGAGATTTTCAGATATCATGAATATGCATGGAGCCGTGCTTGAGCTTCGCTCGCACAGGGATTTATATTACATGCATATAGCCGTGTTGGAGCCTCCTGTAGACTGTGTGTCACAGTGAGATGATATGCTCACACGTGCATTCTGAGACAGAGATGATATGGGTGGATAAGACCTATTACAGGCACCCCTGACTGAGTTTGGGTTCACGGAGTACTTTGTACCGTGTATGTCACGCGGAGTACGCTGTACCGTGGGGATTGTTGGAGTGGAGTGGCATTAGCCACGAGGCAGCAAGCCTTGCCCTCGCAATCCTGGTGTTATGCTGTTCTGGCGGGTAGGACGACCCACCTCCCGTTTCAGGTGTGATACCCCGCACACTAGGTACCGTGTTGCCAGGGATCACTAGGATATGGCCATAGTCCTCGATGTTACTGTTAATTACCTTATTGTCTCACATGATATAACTTGTGGTCTGTTAGACCAGGGTAGACCCGAAGGAGGGGTCAGGCCCCCGATTTGATGATTTGATGATTTCAGATGATTTTATGATATGTGACCCTGAAAGAAGGGTGGTTTTATAACTCAAGTTTTATAATGAAGTATAACGAATTGTTTTATGAGTTTTGAGATGATTGACCCAGAGGGGTTATTTTATACTGCGTTTTAAATGAATTGATTTAAATGCAGTGGCATGATGTGTTTTTCCATGCTTTCATTTGAAATCCATGTTTTGTCTTACATGGCATGAAAGATTGCATGATCTTGATTAAATTCATGCTTAATATGATTTAATGATGTCACATAAAATGCTTTGAATGCATGAGTTACATGATTTATATATGCACAAATAGTTTTGGATAAACTATGGCATCGAATATGCATGACTTTATGCGTGTAATTTTAAATGAAAAGAAATGGATTTAAGGGCATGGCATTATGAGCATGTAGATAGTGGAGCTATCTACTTACTTGCATAATTGCCTTACTGAGCGTGTGGTTTGCTCACCCCCCTTATTTTCCCATCTTTTCAGAGCACTTGTAATAATTATTGAGCGGCTGAGGACTTGCATGGTTGATATTTGCTGCTTCCCATCGAGAGACAGGTATACACATTTGTATGGTTTTGTATCTAAATATGTAATGCACAGTACTGTAAATGGATATGATGTCGGGGATGTAGAGTCATGTAAATACCAGTGGGTATGTGTTTATTTAAAGTCAAAAGGATAGTAGACTCTGATATATGATTATGGGAATGAAATGTTAAATAGTGTGAGGTGACTAACACCGAATCATAGCCCAACTGTGTTGTAGGATGATCACGACGAGAGAAAGGTAAGAATTAAATAATAAATGAAAAAGCGAAAAATTTACTCTGATTTTTAGGTAATTCGGGTCGTGACAATAGGAAACTATCTTACAGACGAGTGTTGAGAGTTTCTTGAAATGGGCTGCTCAGTTGACATATCTCATTCGAAAAAGATTATATGCCAGTAGGATGATATGTATGAAAATAGCTTCAGTGAGTTTTGGTATATTAAAGTAATAAACTGACCACTGTAATTATTCTCAGCATACCTAACAGCTCAAGAGGTTTCAGTGTGTATGGATACCTCAAAATAAGGATTGGGCTGTGTATTGATGCAAAATGGGAAGATAGTCGTTTATGGATCCAGATAGTTCAAGGATCATGAGAGAAAACTATCTGACCCATGATTTAGAGTTAGCAGCCGTAGCGTTTACACTTAAAGTATGGTGCCACCACTTAAACCGTGAGAAATGTCGGGTATGTATTGATCGTAAAAGCCCCAAGTATCTGTTTTCACAGAAAGAGTAGAATATGAGATAACTAAGAGGGTTAGAGCTTCTAAGGATTATGATTGTGTACATTGTATCACCCAGGAAAGGCTAATGTAATGCCTGATGCCGTGAACAGAAAGAGCTTTGAGATGGTATCACATATGATGGTCATGGAGCGTGAGCTGTTAGAGCAGTTGTGAGCCTCAGTAGTGATGTGATCCCTTCTGATGATGATGATGATTTTGTGACAGCTAGCCTGAGGTTAGAACCGAATTTGAGTGACCGGGTTTGCCAGGCTTAGCGTGATGATCGGCAATGGTGTCGATAATGTGGGTCAGATTCAGAAAGGTATAGTGACAGAG
Organism: Firmiana major; assembly: GCA_033439115.1. Lineage (NCBI taxonomy): Eukaryota > Viridiplantae > Streptophyta > Magnoliopsida > Malvales > Malvaceae > Firmiana > Firmiana major. The sequence continues at coordinate 37,309,395 of CM065901.1, read as the reverse complement.
TTCACAGTGAGTGATGATGACTTACAAAGGTTCAGAGACAGTATAAGTGCTCCACAGGACCATAGTTGCTGAGATAGTGTTATTGTCAGAAGCTTACTTTTCAGGATATACAGTGCATCCGAGAAGTAATAAATATATCGAAATCTATGAGAAGGGTATTGGTGGTTAGATATGAAAAGAGACATTGTAGAGTTGTAGCAAAGTGTCTCGTATGTCAGCAGATTGAGGTAGAGCAATAGAAGTCTGTCAGATTATTGCAGCCTCTACCTATATTGACACGAAAATGGGAACAAGTTACCAAGAATTATGTGATGGGTTATAGAGGACCCGAATGAATCACAAGACTATCTGGGTGATAGTCGATAGATTGATTAAGTCTACCTACCTTCTGGCTATGGAAATCTCCAGATATTCTGAGTGCGTAGGCGAATTTATGTGTAAGAAAAATTATGGAATATTATGTAGTGTTCCAGTGAGCATGGTATCAGATAGGGATTCCCGCTTCACTTCCCACTTCTGGGAACATTTTTTTCAGAAAGCTATGGGAACCTGACTGAGTGTTAGCACAGCTTTCCGTCCTCAGACAGATGGTCAGTCGGAGAGGACTATACAGGTTCTAGAGGATGTGATGAGAGAGTGTGCAATTGATGTGATAAGCTCATGGGATGATCAGTTGTTACTAATCGAATTCACCAATAATGACAGTTGTCACTTGAGTATCGGGATGACTTTATATGAGGCATTTATGGCCGTAGGGAGTTGTTTCCCGACTTGGATAAGAAAAAGTGGGCGACAGATAGAAAATTGTTTCCAAATTGATAAGACAAACCTCTGAGGATGTTCAGTTGATTTGTGAGAGATTAAGAACACCTCAGAGCAGACAGAAAGCTATGCTGACAAGAGACAGAAAATCATTGAAATTCACCGATGGTAAATCAGTATTGTTGGAAGTTATTTGCCATAAGGACATAGCGAGATTCGGAAAGAAGGCAAATTGAGTTTCGTTAGATTGACTCCTTTGAGATATTGGACAAGTGGGAGATAAGGCCTGTAAGTTGGTGTTACCACTTGAATAAACAGGCATCCATAATGTGTCCCATCTTTTGATGTTTTAGAAATATTATCCGGACCCAGCATATGTGATTGGATATGAGTTCCAACAATTTAGCTCAATGAAAGTCTAACATATGTTGAAAAAAATCGATTCGGGTATTAGACGAAAGGAGAAAGTGTTGAGGTTTAAGATGATCTCCCTAGTTAAGTATGTTGGTAGTATTACACTCTGGAAAAGTCACATGAGAATTAAAGAGTATGACGCGATAGACGTACTGGAGAAGTGTATGGACCCATTTGACTTGGTTCTAATTTGGAGGACCAAATTTCTTAAGTAGGGGAGATTGTAAGACCCGATTTTTATCGTAAGAGCAAAAAGGGAATGAATAGAAATTTTCGAGTGCATTTAAAAATGCAAAGGATTGAAATGGTATTTCTGAACACGTACAAGGATAAAACGGTCAAAAGATCGAAAGTCGGTATAAATTCGAGAAGAAAATTTAATTAAAAATAGAGATTTGAGAAATCTTGATCAATAACGAAGAAATAATTAAATTTCAAATAAAATTGATCAATATATGAATTTATTGGAATAAACTGAAATTTTCACTTCGAAAAATAATCTCGAAAATAATCGAAAAATATACCGAAAAGTCGAAATAAGACTGAAAAATTCATTTATTGAATAAATGAATAAAATATAATTTTTTAGATATTTTGGATTTTAATTGAATATTTTAATCAAATAAAATAATAATAAAATTTAATTATAAATAAATGAAAAAAATAAAATAAAAAAAAGAAAAAAAAGAAAAAAAAGAGAACAAAATTCGCGAAAACGCGAATTGAAAGAACAGAGAAGCGAAGCTTGTGACCGAGGACCAATCCTCTGCACCGGCGAGCCATCGGCGAGGTTGAGGGGTCGGTGAGGGCCGACGAAGGCTGCCCGACCTCGGGCGAACCATCAGCGGCCAAGACGCACCGTGGAGAAGCCAAAATCATGTCGAAAACAGAGGGAGATGCTGCGGGAGAGAGGCTTCGATCGGTGGCCATCAGCGCCGATTCGACCCACATCGAGGCCTGATTTTGGAAGCCCAGGCGATGGCACACCGAACGGTATCGAAAATGGCCCGATAACTGGCCGGACGATGCCGGAACGACAAAATGATACCTGAACCGGCTGAACCGGATTGAACCGGCCAAACGGAATCGAACTGAACTAACGGTCTGAACCGGGTTCAGCCAAAAAGAAAAGGAAAAGGAAGAAAAAGAGAAAAAAATGGAGAAAATTTCAGTGATGCAATCGAGCTACGGGTAAGTCGGTAAGCGATCGAATTGACCGATTTAAATTTCAGAATATTTAATTTGATTAATATTCGACTGGAAGTTTACCCGAAAAAATATTAAATTATGTAGCTCGACAATTGGCGTCAAACGAGAGCTTGGGACAGCCTCAATTTGCATACTATCATGGAATCACAGGTAAGTAACTCTTATTTACGACAATTTTGCATAGTTATGCGTGTTAAAATTTACCGCATAAATTACGGATTTAAATTTCACATTAAATGGATTATATTCTGGAAATTGAAATAAATTGTCGTAAATAATTCCTAAGCTATTCGAGAGTTTAGAACGAGGCTCAAATAAATACTGATGGGCCCAATGAGCCCAATAGGCCTCGATAATGTGAATAATAAGTAGAAAACGGGCTTAAGGCTGATTAAGGCCCATTAAGGTGCAATCGAGCCCAATATGGGTAAACGGGCTCAATGATTTAAAATTAAGCCCAGAAAATATGAAATACAATTCATTGTATTGTATTTGACCTGATGAATATTTATCCGCAGTTTCAAAGATTGGATTCGAAGCAAATCGGACTACGTGACGAGTAATCAGTGGAAACGTCAGACTGTACAGAAAAATGAGGTAAGGGAATTGTGTGAGTAGCTAGAGGTAGCTACGCGTATTTAATAGTTTTTGTATACATTGATTATGTATGTATACACGGTTATTGTATAATGATCCTAAAAGTGGTTTAAATGATTTTAAGGATCGAAATAGGTAAAAAGGCTATTTTACCCCTATTGAGGGAAGTTCACCTAAGATGGTGAAAGCATGACATGCATGAAATGCATGATTTAAGGAATTTTCTGAATTAAAGAATTTGATTGGTTTTAATCAAAGCAAATCGGTAGATTGGCCAGTTGTAAGATCCGTTTTATCGTAAGAGCAAAAAGGGAATGAATTGAAATGTTCGAGTGCATTTAAAAATGCAAAAAGGATTTAAATGGTAATCCTGAACACGTGAAGGGTAAAACGATCAAAAGATCGAAATTCGGTATTAATCGAGACAAGAAAATTTAATTAAAAATAATGGCTTGAGAAATCTTGATCAATAACGAAGAAATAATTAAATTTCGGGTTAAATTGATCAAGATATAAATTTATTGGAATAAACTGGAATTTTCATATCGGAAAATAATCCTGAAAATAATCGAAAAATATACCGAAAAGGTAAAATCGGACTAATAAATTCATTTACGGAATAAATAAATAAAATAATAATTTTTTTAGATATTTTAGGATTTTAATATTATTTTAATGATTAAAATAATATTAAAAATAAATAAAAATAAAATAAAATAATAATTAAAATTAAATTATAAAAAAAAAGAAAAAATTACGAAAAACGCGATCTGAAGAAAAAAAATGAAGTAAGGACCGAGGCCTCTGCCTCCACTGACGATCGGAGACCGACGACCTGGAGGCCGGTGAACGAAGCCTGGCAAGAGGCAGTCAGCCATCGGTACCAGTGACCTGAAGGAATGGCGAACGGCGGCCGACGAAATGGAAGAAAGAGAAGCCGAAAGAGGAAAGGAGGATTCCCGACGACCGACATCGATTCGAGGCCTACCACCACTAGTCGAGCGTCCCCCAGGTGCAGGCGGCTCAATTTGTGGTAGTACCGGCGGGTAGATGGCGGCCAGCGCCGAAAACAGAGGGAGAAAAGAGAAAGCCATCGACGATGAGGAGAGAAGAGCCGGACCGGTCACTTTCCGGCGACCTCGAGTAAAAATGAGACTAGATCCGACCTGCGGACGACCCCGTGGAGCTACTGGCGGTGGAAACCAGCGGAGAACCGGTCATCGAGCCACTGAACCGGTCGAACCGGACTGAACCAACGGTCTGAACCGGGTTGAATCAGACTAAATCGGTTCAGCCAAAAAGAAAAAAAAAGGGAAAAGGAAAAATGGAAAAATTAGGAAAAATTCTAGTGATGCAATTAAGCTACGGGTAAGTCGGTAAGCGATCGAAATTGACCGATTTAAATTTTAAAATATTTAAATGATTAATATCCGACTGGAAACTTTCCCGAAAAAATATTAAATTGTGTAGCTCGACAATTGACGTCAGACGAGAGCTCGAGACAGCTTCGATTTGCGTATTATCATGAAATCTTGGGTAAGTAACCCTTATTTACACAATTTGCATCGTTATGCGTATTAGATAGGTTACGGATTTAATTTTCGTGTTAAATGAATTATATTCTGGAAATTGGGATAAATTGTTGTAAATAATTCATTAAGCGATTCGAGAGTTTAGAATGAGGCTCAATATATATTGATGGGCCTAATGAGCCCAATAGGCCTCGATAATGTGAATAGTAAGTGAGAAAACGAGCTTAAGGCCGATTAAGGCCCATTATGGTACAATCGGGCCCAATATGGGTAAACGGGCCTAATGATTTAAATTAAGCCCAGAAAATTATGAAATACAATTAGTTGTATTGTATTTGACCTGATGTATAATTATCCGCAGTTCTGAAGATTAGATTCGGAGCAAATCGGACTGCGTGACGAGTCATCAATGGAAAGGTCAGACTGTACAGAAAAATGAGGTATGGGAATTGTGTGAGTAGCTAGAGGTAGCTACGCGTATTTTAATAGTTTTTGTATACATTGATTATGTTTGTATACACTGTTATTGTATAATGATCCTAAAAGTGGTTTAAATGATTTGAAGGATCGAAATAGGTGAAAAGACTATTTTACCCCTATTGAGGGAAGTTCACCTAAGGATGGTGAAAGCATGACATGCATGAAATGCATGATTTAAGGAATTTTTTGAATTAAGGAATTTTATTGGTTTTAATCAAAGCAAATCGATAGATTGGCCAGTAATTGCATGAATTTCACATGATAACACTACGTAAGTGTTATTTGTATTTAAATGGAAATTTCTTTGAAAAATAGGCCAACTATCAAGTTTATATGGAAACAAATAGTGCCGGCACATAGCTCGCACTATATCTGCGTTTGTGAATGTGCATAAAATGTGCTTGAGCAGTTGTTCGCACCGACTTGTGTGACATCACATGCATGAAATGTGCTAGAGCGGTTGCTCGCACTGATTTTTATTCTTGTGAAATGCATGAGAAGTGATGGAGCCTAGCTCGCACTCTGTTTTGACATTTTTCACATGTTTTGACTTGTTTTGACCTGATATGCATAAAAAGGTGCTGGAGCTTAGCTCGCATCCTGTTTTGATATGAAATTTGCATAAAGCCGTGCAGGAGTGTAACTCGCACGAGATTTGATTTACTGGAGCATTCATTCGTGCTTGAGTGTTGCTCGCACGAAGTTTTATATGGTTTTATAACTCATTTTAAAGCTGTACTGGAGTTTTTCTCGTACGAGGTGTTCACTGAGTTTTTATACATATCCGTACTAGAGCATTGCTCATACGTGAATTTTACTTGAATTTATAAATATTTTAAGTCGTACTGGAGCGCTGCTCGTACGCAGATTTCATTGATTTCTATGAAACCGTGCTAGAGCTTCGCTCGCACGAGGTTTTCAGATATCATGAATATGCATGGAGCCGTGCTTGAGCTTCGCTCGTATAGGGATTTATATTACATGCATATAGCCGTGTTGGAGCCTCTTGTAGATTGTGTCTCACAGTGAGATGATATGTTCACATGTACATACTGAGATAGAGATGATATGGGTGGATAAGACCTATTACAGGCACCCCTGATTGAGCTTGGGTTCATGGAGTACGTTGTACCGTGTATGTCACATGGAGTACGCTGTACCGTGGGGATTGTTGGAGTAGAGTGGCATTAGCCACGAGGCAGCAAGCCTTGCCCTCACAATCTTGGTGTTATGCTATTCTAGCGGGTTGGATGACCCACCTCCCGTTTCAGGTGTGATACCCCGCACACTAGGTACCTTGTTTCCATGGATCATGAGGTTATGGCCATAGTCCTATGTTGTTACTGATAGTTACCTACATGTCTCACATGATATAACTTGTGGTCTCGATAGATCAGGGTAGACCCGAGGGAGGGGTCAGGCCCCTGATTTTATGATTTTCACTGGATTGTGTTTTACTACTATCATGCTAGAGTTTTCAGAGAATTTTTTAACGAATTGATTTATGAGATGCTTAACCCCTTTGGGTTATTTTATACTGCATTTTAAATGAAATGATTTAAATGCAGTAGCATGATGAGTTTTCCATGCTTTAATGATAAATTCATGAAATGATTGTATCTCATGATTTGTTTTATATTGCATGAAATAATGCAAGATTTTGATTTAATTCATGCTAAGTATGATTTACTGATGTCATATAAAATGCTATTGATGCAAAAGTAGTGTGATTTATATAAGTACGAACAGTTTTATAAACTAAGTCATGATGAAATACATGATTTTGTGCTTGAGATTTTAATGAAAAGAAATGGATTTTAAGGGCATGGCATTATGAGCATGTAGATAGTAGAGCTATCTACTTACTTGTATAATTGCCTTACTGAGCGTGTGGTTTGCTCACCCCTCTTATTTTCCCATCTTTTCAAAGCACTCACAATAGTTATTGAGCGGCTAGAGACTTGCAATCTTGGTATCCACTGCTTCCCATCGAGAGACAGGTATACACATTTGTATAGTTTTATATCTAAACATGTGATGCACAGTATTGTAAACGGATATGATTGTCAGGGATGTAGAGTTATAAAAACCATTGTGTATATATTTAGTTAAAGTCAAAGAATAGTAAACTCTAATATGTGAATGTGATTATGGAAATGGAATGGTAAATAGGTGAGAGGTGACTAACACCGAATCATAGCCCAATTGTTTGTAGGATGGTCACGATGAGAGAAATGTAAGGATTAAATAATAAATGAAAAAGTGAAAAATTTACTCTGATTTTTAGATAATTTGGGTCGTGACAGGTTTAATGGTATCAGATCTAAGTTGGCCTGATATGAGTCGGTGTTAGTGGTTAAGAAAGTTTACATCCCCATGTACTGTGCATTATTTAGATACAATTGTGTATATCGAGATGGAATTGCAGCTAAGAATTTGGTTTTGAATGGAAGAATAGACTCATTAACTGATAGCCGCTATGGTAGAAGGGCGAATACACGAGCTCAAGGCCGTAGTGGTAGGCCTGAGAGTCGTACTGAGTCGCCACATGAGACTCGAGATGAGATTGAAGTGGAGGCTGGTATTGAGCATGCCCCACAGAGTTCGACAGAGAGATCAGACAGTATTGAGACACGCTTCGCGAGATTGGAGCGGAGTGTGGAGAATATTTTAACGAGCAAATTGCTCGATGTATACATGAGATTTGAGGGCGAGTCGGAGCATTGGTGGAAGTTCGCTCAACCCATATTAAGAGTTAGACATTCAGAATGTATATGGAAAGTAATTCTAGATGTATTTCGGTAACAGAATATCCCGGACATTACTTAAAAGAAATTACAGATAAAATTTCTTTCCTCTGACCCAGAGGAACTGGTTGATTTATGAGTATGAAACTCAGTTTATATTCCTGGGTAGATATGACTCCGACACTATGAACAGTGAGAGTCGAGATGTCTGAAAGTTCATGGAAAGGCTCGGATTGTCAATTAGAGTCCGATTGACTCGTTAGATATCACTACCTATGCCGAGGCAGTGCGCAGACTATAGTTGTGTGAATAAGATCATGAGTTGCACGCTTCTGAGATTGGGAAAGGTAGTAAGGGCCAAAATAGAGACAGAAAGAAAATAGAGAATGACAGAGATGTCAGAACGGGAAAAATGTAGTTTGGTAAAAGCTTAGAGCTGATGAGTCACGGGGTAAGATGATTGGTAAAACCCCAGTGTATCCAATTTCAGCACTTATGAGGGGTATTGTGATTAGAGAACCCCGACCTGCTACGGAACAGTGTAACAGTGTGAGTAGTGTAGCAGTGTGAATATTGTAGAATATGTGGTAGTTACCACGAAAATAAGATGTTGGACGAGGGCGAGTGTATGCCTTGGACCAGGACACTACTGATGTTCATCTGATGTCGTGGAAGATACCACACTGGTTATAAATAATGAATTAATTATTTTAATGGATCCTGGTACCACGTATTTATTCATATCGCCTTCAGCTGCTTATAAGCTAGTGAGAGATGTGAAGCTTGTACCCTTATGCAAGATGATGATAGTTAGCTGATTTTCACTAACTGAATATGGGTATAGAGATTGTAAGTTGAAAATAGGGGTGAAAATGTAACGACCCTTGACCGTTAAAAATCGGGGGAAACTTTTTTTTGAACTTAATTTACCCATTTTTCCCTTATTCACTTAGGTTGCATTCATGTGCAGTGTCAAAACACTTTTCCTAATTCATTATCCGTAATTATATTTAATTTCCATACTTCGACCTATATGGCCGATAGAAATTTCGGCAGCATAACGGCTTATATATAAGCCTACCCACCTGCAAAACAATTGTTTTGACAAATCCTAGATATCCACAACTACCAAGCATACTTTCCAAATCCACCTTTACAACTCAATACATCTATTTCGATTTAATACTAGTCATCTCGAAATATAATCCCAAAATAATATTGTTTACATTGTTTTCCTTACAAATTACATCCCAGCAAAATGTTTCAATATATGTCTGTGCATACAAATATGTCTGGTACAGGCATGTAAATGTATACCTTAGCTGCGTGTACAAAAAGTAGCCTAGGGTAGCTCTTTCCCACAGCCTACGTCGTGTACGCGGCAGGTAGCGCCCACGGATCACTGCAAATAGTCTGAGAGGTAGAGGGATGAGCTTTCGGGAAAAAGCCTAGTAGGAAGATGTATTTAAAAACGATCCTAATAATTCAAATATGTAGAAAACATAATAGTACGTAAAATGGTTACTTTCTAAAATTAATATAAAGGACATTCAAGGATTAAGGAAAATCAGAAACATCGAGATTCAAAACGTAATTCTTTAAGTACGTGAACTTAACAGATATTACGTAAACTTTTTGTATAATCAAAATTCCAAAACAGGAATATATGTCAATTCACATAATATAAAATCACATTCTGAAAACAAAGTTTAATTTTCAAATAGAGACTACATCGGCCCATATAATCTTCGTGTGACAATAACATATTCATCATGAAGCAAATAACCAAGTCATCCTCCGTAGAGGGAATTCAAAACCTATGGCCACGACAAGGCAGAACCCGAAGGTGAAATTCAGAACCTATGGCCACGGCAAGACAGAACCCGAAGGTGAAATTCAGAACCTATGGCCACGGCAAGGCAGAACCAGAAGGTGAAATTCAGAACCTATGGCCACTGCAAGACAGAACCCGAAGGTGAAATTCAGAACCTATGGCCATGACAAGGCAGAACCCGAATGTGAAATTCAGAACCTATGGCCATGGCAAGACAGAACCCGAAGGTGAAATTCAGAACATATGGCCACGGCAAGGCAGAACCTGAAGGTGAAATTCAGAACCTATGGCCACGGCAAGACAGAACTCGAAGGTGAAATTTAAAACCTATGGCCACTGCAAGGCAGAACCCGAAGGTGAAATTCAGAACTTATGGCCACGGCAAGGCTGTAGACGGGATCAAGGTCATACAACGTTTCAGAACCACAAGGGCAAAGTTCAGATGCCACACAGGCGAAGTTGACATGCGTTAGCATACAACATAAATGGTCCTTAGTCTCAAAACATACTATATTTCTCATTTGCGAAAACATCGAATTAAAAATCATCTTGTTTGAAAGATCATTTCAGAAGACATGTTCTTATTTCAAAAGCACAAATACTGTTTGAAAGATCATTTCAGAAGACATGTTCTTATTTCAAAAGCACAAATACAAAAAGCATAGTCTTGATCAGAAATATAATTTAGAAACATGCATGAAAATCATACTTCATGTCTTTGTAAGCTTTCCTTAATCATGGTTCAGAAAGTAACTATTACCATTTTAAATTATATCCCTTTACCTCGATCTATCGAAATTCACGAATTCGAGTGGTGACGCCTCTTAGTACCTTCTTTAATTCCTTCTACGATCACCTACACCGAAATCGGATACTTAGCACCCTATTCATGCGAATTGTCCGAATTGCGTTAAAATCGTAACCTATTCGTTACTACTTCGCGTGTACGTATTATTGTACATACGTAGGCCAACACGCACGTTTATATATTTTTATTACTATATATTTTGTACATACAAATATTAACATATACCTTTATTATATACATCTACATGTATATACACAAATATATATATATACACTCCTATATATATATTTTTTATTTGTTTTTCATTTTTTCCTTATCACTTGTATATTTTCTTGGTATGTACATATACTAGCATACACATTTATCTTATATACACCCATATGTATATACACAAATATATGTATACATATATATATTATTTACTTGTTTCCATTATTCAATATCACAAATATATATTCATTTGCCTACTTCTCATCATTCCCATTTTTTTTTGTCTAATTAAATCTACCTTATCATACTTGTAGTTCGAACACATGTATATATATACATATATATCAACTATGCATATATATAAATTTACCTTTGAACTCTTTGTAGCTTAACTCTTTGCTAACACTTCTCAAGGTTTCTCGGTCTGTTTAGCACATTTCTTCCTTTCCTGTGTGCTCATTCTTGCTTCAACTAAGTTCGGTTTTGAACTTTAATGATAGCCCCAATAATGATTAGCAAAACACCTGCTAGCACAGTCCACACGCGCACACCAGCTGCAGCGCATGTCTAACAGCAGCTACGCACCAATTTTCAACACATTATAGCAATATCACGTACCTCACTCCCGTTGCCTCAATGCTCTTTGCCTCTTCGATGACACTTTCATGGCCCGAGGGAACAACCTTTGTTTTAGCTAAGCGTAATCTCCCTACTGCTACTGCTCTAGGACTCGTACAGTCCCTAACTAAGGCCATAACAGCTTTCAGCTCTTAGCTCCTCAACGATCTCTCTCTCTTTTGCTTTCACCGTTCTTGCTTTCATTTCTTCTCCTCTGCCTCTGTTTTCCAGCCTCGATCTTCCTTTTCAATTTCTTTTTTTGTCTCGGTTCCAGCTCCAATTTGTTCTCCTTTTCCCTCGGTTCTGCTATCTCTTTAGCCTCTGTTTTCTCCTTCAACTTCCCTTTTTTTATCTCAGTCTCCCATCATTCTCATCTTCATTCGGTCCCCATCACTCTTCTTCAGTTGCTCTGCTTCTCGATTTCTTGCTGATTCCCAGCCCTCTCCTCTTCGGTTCTCGATTTTCTAGCTCCAATCCTCCTGGTTCGGTCCTACAGCAACTCCTTCGGCCTTCTTCTTCCTCTTTTCCTTTCCTTCTTCTCCAGCCGAGCAATCTTCCTCCTCTCCTCTTCTTCTTCCTCTTTTCCTCTTCCTTTCTTTTCTCTTTTCTCCCCTGGCCGACAGCTTTCCTTCTCTTCTTTTCTTCTTTCCCTTCCTTTCTTTTCCTTCTCCTTCTTCTCCGGCCGACCAACCCTTCACGACCCAAATTACCTAAAAATCAAAGTAAATTTTTTCGCTTTTTCATTTATTATTTAATTCTTACCTTTCTCTCATCGTGACCATCCTGCAAATAGTTGGGCTATGATTTGGTGTTAGTCACCTCACACTATTTACTATTCCACTTTCATTATCCCATTCACATATCAAAGTTTACTATTTTTTGACTTTAAATAAATACATACTCATTAGTATTTATAACTCTACATCCCCGACATCATATCCATTTACAGTACTGTGCATTACATATTTAGATACAAAACCATACAAATGTGTATACCTGTCTCTCGATGGGAAGCAGCGGATATCAAGCATGCAAGTCCTCAGCCGCTTACTAATTTCTATGAGTACTCTGAAAAGATGGGAAAATAAGAGGGGTGAGCAAACCACACGCTCAGTAAGGTAATTATGCAAGTAAGTAGATAGCTTCACTATCTACATGCTCATAATGCCATGCCCTTAAAATCCATTTCTTTTCATTAAAATCATCAAGCACAAAGTCATGCAAACATCAATGACTTAGTTTATCAAAACTATTTGTGCATATAGAAATCATGTAATTCATGCATCAAAGGCATTTTATATGACATCATTAAATCATAATGAGCATGAAGTAAATCCAGATCATGAATTCTTTCATGTCATGTAAGACAAATCATAAATTTGAAATGAAAGCATGGAAAACATCGTCATGCTACTGCATTCAAATCATTTCATTAAAACGTGAAATAAAATAACCCCATCCAGGTCAATTATCTCATAAGTAAATCTCAATTTCATAAAACAATTCATTAAACTTCTTTATAAAATTTTGGTTATAAAACCACCCTTCTTTCAGGGTCAGATATCATAAAATCATAAAATCGGGGGCCTAACCCCTCATTCGGGTTTACCCTGGTCTATCGACCAATAGTTATATCATGTTAGACATGTAATTGATTATATTAGTAACATTGAGGACTATGGCCATATCCTAGTGATTCCTGGCAACATGGTACCTAGTGTGCGGGGTATCACACCTGAAACGAGAGGTGGGTCGTCCTACCCGCTAGAACAGCATAACACCAGGATTGCGAGGGCAAGGCTTGCTGCCTTGTGGCTAATGCCACTCCACCCCAACAATCCCTACGGTACAACATACTCCGCGTGACATACACGGTACAACGTACTCCGTGAACCCAAGCTCAATCAGGGGTACCTGTAATAGGTCTTATCCACCCATATCATCTCTGTCTCAATATGCACATGTGAGCATATCATCTCACTGTGACACACAGTCTACGGGAGGCTCCAACACGACTATATGCATGTAATATAAATCCCTGTGTGAGCGAAGCTCTAGCACGGCTCCATGCATATTCATGATATCAGAAAACCCCGTGCGAGCGAAGCTCTAGCACGGTTTCATTAAAATTAGTAAAATCTGTGTACGAGCAGCGCTCCAGTACGACTTAAACTACTTATAAATTCAAGTAAAATCCACGTACGAGCAATGCTCTAGTACGGATATGCATAAAAACCCAATGAAAACCTCATACGAGAAAAACTCTAGTACGACATTCAAATGAATTATAAAACCATATAAAACTTTGTGCGTGCAATGCTCCAGCACAAATGAATGCTCAAGTATATCAAATCTCGTGCGAGTTACACTTCAGCACGACTTTATGCAATATCATATCAAAATAGGATGCGAGCTAAGCTCCAACATCTCTCATGCATATCAAATCATAAAAACTAGTGCGAGCAATCACTCCAGCACCATTTTATGCAGATCAGTCAAAACAGAGTGGGAGCGAGGCTCCAGCACTTCTCATGCATTTCACAAGAATAAAAATCAGTGCGAGCAACCGCTCTAGCACATTTCATGCATATGATGTCATACAATTCAGTGCGAGGAACCGCTCAAGCACATTTATGCACATTCACAAATGCAGATATAGTGCGAACTACATGTCGGCACTATCTGTTTCCATATAAACTTGATAGTTGGCCCGTTTTCCAAAGAATTTCATTTAAATACAAATAACACCTACGTAGTGTTATCTTGTGAAATTATATAATTTTTGGCCAATCTACTGATTTGCTTTGATTAAAACAAATAAAATTCCTTAATTCAGAAAATTCCTTAAATCATGCATTTCATGCATGTCATGCTTTCACCATCCTTAGGTGAACTTCCCTCAATAGGGGTAAAATAGTCTTTTCACCTATTTCGATCCTTAAAATCATTTAAAACACTTTTAGGACCATTATACATAATGTGAGACCCCGTATATGTATAGCTGTATATAGGAACATGGGAATGTAAATAAAATCATAAGTATAATGATACATTTGTAATGTGAAGTATACGCAGTGTAAGTTCATAAGATTATGTACGCACTTGTAATAAGAATCGTGATTATACGTACAAGTTGTGTTATGAATGAGTATGAAGAAATGAACTTAAATACGAGAAGAATGTGATTGAAATGGAATAAGAGTAGTGTGGTAAAATGGAAGGAAAGATTTACATAAGCGTATATTTCCATTCGGGTAATATCGTGAAAATTTAGTTGTACAGAGATTTCCCACAAGTTTTAATATATACTAAGTGTGATTGGATGGCATTTTTAAGTCTGAAGGAGCGATGAATGAGGGAAGGACTATAGAGGTAAATTGAGGAAGTTTTGAATGAAGTTGTTGCAGAAAAACTGTAGGAAATCTGGAAATGTGAAGGCCAGATCGATCTCATAGGATGAGAGATCGATCTGGAAGAGCCAGAATGCTCTTAGGTGAGTAATGGAATGGAGCAGATTGATCTCCAAGGGAATCAGATCGATCTCCTTAGCTCTCGGGTTGGAAGCAGATTGATCTCCCCTAAGACCAGATCGATCTCTTTAAGCTTCTGTTTGACAGCAGATCGATCTCAAGCCTCGACAGATCGATCTCCTGCCTTTAAAATGTCTTAGAAAAGAGGGATTTTTAGGGGACCAGATCGATCTCCACCTAAGGAAGATCGATCTCATCAAGTCAAAACTATAAATATGAGCAGTTAGATCTGCAGATTTTTGGGATAAACCATTTCTTTCCACTTCAACTCAAAAACCTAGCTTTCTCACTCCTAAATCCAGCCATTTTCAGTAAGATTTGAGGAAAAGCTATTAGAGACAAAGTTGTTCACATCAAAGAGAAGAACAACATAGTTGGGAGGCATTTTCTCCATTTGTTGGATTTAAGCAACAAGGGCATTTCTAATTGGAGCAAAGAGGAAATCCAATGAGGTAAGTTCTAGTGCACAAATCCAAGTACATTGGTCTAGTTAATGATTATGAAGTTAATTGGGTGTGCACCTTGTGGGTAGAACTACCTAGGATGGCATGAAATGAATATAACTTAGAAATGGTCTAGTGTGAGAAAGTGGAATGTAGAAGTGTTAATGATGAATGAGATATCTTGAGAGGATGATTATGTTGTGGGCATGGTTTGGGCATGTAGATATTGGGATAAAATTGTGAGATTTACCACAAGGGGTAAAATGTATATTTAAGGCATTGGATAAATGCTTAGTTGAACAAGAGTTAGAAACGTTAACTCGAGTGTTTGATGGATGAATTTCAGTTTCGGATGATACGCCGGAGCAAGTCGAGAGGAGAACGCGAGAAGCATAAAGGCTGATAGTTGCACACAAGTAAAGCGAGGTAAGGGTCTGTGTGTTAGCTATAGAGATGTTCGTGCGTATTTTACAGTAATTTCGTAGATATTTGCTAGAACTAGTACGATATTATAATTCTATGAAATGATATGGAAGCATGAAAAGTACTATGATGTATATATGTATTGAGAAATGGGATAGGGTAAGGAAATAGAATGATATGCATGTTTTCAATGTTTTTCTCTAATTTACATTGATCTTGATGATTGAGAAATGTTGATGATAGGTTGGCTAAATGTACATGTTTTAGCATGAAGAGGCATGCTGTATGAATAAACATGTTTTGAGTTTTAAAAAGAGAAAGTAGCCATCTATCAGTTTTGAGATGAGATCCACACCCATTTTAATGCCATGATGTACCGTGCTGGAGTTTTAACTCGCGCGAGGGTTTTGAGAAAGTGCAGGAACTTTGCTCGCACCTGTTTTGTTGAGTTCAGGTAAACCTGGGGGTCTGGGACCCAAGGGGATACCAGCCGACGGCCATTTGAACGGGCTAGGCCTTAATGATAGATCGTACTGCGCTGGAGCTTTGCGTTGACTGTGTGTCACACTGCTTGTTCGCCTGGTATATGAGACATGGTTTAGGATGAAAAGTCCATCAGAGTTGGAGTATGGACTTGGGTCCACGGTCGTACGTAGAACAGTGTAGTTATCCTTTGGTATACTATGTACCGTGCTGGGTGCACATGAGTACGAGTATCGTGTAGATGAAACACGGCGTATTCTTACCGTGAGTATATGAGGAGATGTGGTTGATCGAGATGAGCCGGAGGGCAGGACTAACCCATTCCCCTTTAGGCGAAGTGATGCCCTGTGCGCACCTGATCAGTGAGGCTCGGGATCACTAACTATGGCCATATATCATGGATATTTGATTGCCAAAAATTTCATGCCTGTCTCAGAGATTCGAGAAACAGAGATAATCTCAGAAAAGAAAGAGTTTTGCAAAAAAGTGAATTAAGGGAAGAAAGAGATTTTGTGTTTTTGATAAACCTCTGATTTCACAATTGTGCCATGAGGGCACTATTTATGAGCATGTTTTAAATGGAAGCTTGATATTTGATTTACACAAAAATGCTATTGAGAAATATATGTTTAAATGCATTTTTCGTATGATATTTCCATTTATAACGAAAACATGGTTTTGGTTTATGCATGCATGGGCTACATAGGTAGTACGATATCTACCTGCTAGCATACATTTCCTTACTGAGCTGTGGTTTGCTCATCCCACTATTTTCCCCTCCAGGTACTGAGAAGTAAGAGAGCGGTGGTCTCTAGGTCTTTTGTGTTGAACAGCTCCCACAATTCCGTAAATGTATAAGATTTGTATACACGAGTATTTTGTATCTAATTTATCGTATCGCACAGTTATATCTTGGAATTGTAAACAGTATTATGGGGATGATATGTAAGCACATGGTATTTATACAATTAATTTTGTATATCTACACACATACCTGGGAGTGTGAATTAAGATTTAAATCTTCCGCTGTAAATGAATGAATTTTAGTAATTGCATCTTCTCACAGCCCAACCGTAGTAAAGAATGTATGGATAGAAGGGTTCCCAGAAGTGGGGTGTGACAGATTTGGTATCAGAGCATGGTTGGTCTGATGTGAGTTGATGTTTAGGACTAAGAAAACATACATCCCCAAGTTACTGTGCGATATTTAGATACAAATGTGTGTACGGAGCTGGTAGTGAATTAAATATTTGTTATAACGCAGGAAAGTTATCAGGCTAGTGAGTTATCCCTGAGAGACACCACAAGAGGGGAGAGAGCTCGAGAGCTCTAAGGCGAAATGGCAGGACTGAGAGGCACAGTAGATCATCCTCTAGTCATGGCCCCAGGAACAGATAGAGGCTTCTGATCCTCGAATAACTCGATTGGAGGAAGACATGCGCACGATGATGACCATGATGGGACAGATCATGGCTAGGTTTGAGGGTACACCTGGTACAGCGGGACAGGCTGCACCGAATCCTCTAGCAGCTGCACCTGAACCTGAGAATGTTGCACCTGCGCAAGCTGAACCGGTTAGGCCACGTGAACCTCATATTCGACCCGTACCTCCTCTAGTAGCCCCACAGCAGTATGATGATGATTTGGGGTATGGATATGACTGTGATATGGAGAGATTGAGGCATTTTATGGACTTTAAGCCTCATTCGTTTAGCGGGGTAAAGGACTCGACAGTGGTTGAGGACTGGATCAGTCAGATAGAGAAGTTATCCGACTTCTGTAGATGTTCAGCTACAGAGAGAGTAGCGCTTGCGGCCTTTGTATTGAGAGGCGAAGCAGAGCACTGGTGTAAGTCCACCAGGCCGATGTTGAGAGTTCAAGGTATGACTATCACTTGGGATATGTTCTTGGGTGTTTTCAGAGAGCAATACATCCCAGATATTGCTCAACGTAGGCTACAGATGGAATTTCTAAATCTGACTCAAGGGAATCGAACAGTTGATGAGTAAGAGTCATGATTCACTTCACTGGGTCGATATGATCTGGACTCGATCAGGAGTGAAGCTATCAGAGTCCGTAGATTTGTAGATGGACTGAGGCCTTCAATCCGAGCGAAGTTGGCCCCATTTGATGTCGCTACATATAGAGAGGCTGTGCGACGGGCCTAGTTATGTGAGCAAGATTATGACTTGCAGACTTCTGAGTTTAGTTGGGGTAAAGACAAGGGTCAGAGGAAGCTGGGAGATGGCAAGAGTGCCAAATTTGGTCAAAAATTCATGAGTAAGCGTCGGAGAGAGGTAGATGAGTTCCAGAAAAAGGTTGCTAGACCTTTTATGCCTCCGACTCAGACACCAGCCAGGGGTATAGTGATTGGTGGACCCCGACGGACTATAGATCAGTGTAGACTATGCGGTCGATACCATGGTGGTAGGCCATGTCATCTTCAGGGTACCCGATGCTTCAGATGTGGTAAATTTGGACATTATGCCAGAGAGTGCCTGGAGATAGTTGAGGCAATTCCACAGAGGGGTAAGGAGCCAGAGAGGGTTCCTACAGTTGCACCTCCTGCAAGAAAGAAAGCCTCGGCTGAAGAAAAAGGAAAACAAGTTGTGGGTTAAGGCAGGGTGTATGCGATAGACCAGGCATCGACTGATACCTGTTCTGAAGTGATAAAAGGTACAATCTTGATTTTCAATTTGGAGGTTATAGCTTTGTTTGATTCTAGTGCTACGCATTCCTTCATATCACCTGCATGTGCATCTAAGTTAAAAGGTTTTGTAGAACCCACACACTTGAGTAGGACTTTACTAATAAGTACTCCAATGAGAGTTAGCCAATTAGTTGAGCAAGTGTATAAAGATTGTAAAGTGATGGTGGGAGATAAGTGCATGACAGCCAACTTGATTTTGTTGAATATGTATGACATTGATGTAATTTTGGGAATGGATTGGTTAGCTGCCAATCATGCTGTCATAGACTGTCGTTCTAAGTCCATGAAGTTTTCTCTACCTGAAGAATGTGTTGTAAGATTTTAAGAGAAGAAATGAAATCTTAAATTCTGTGTTAAGTAAAGTTCTTTGGTATAAATGACTGGAGTGTTGTTTTGAAGGTTTTGTTGCTTATGTGGTGGATTTGAACAAAGTACATCCGGATATGGAGGACATCCCAGTGGTCAGAGAATTCCCTGATGTCTTTCCAGACGATCTAACAGGATTGCCACCTGATAGAGAAACGAAATTCGGTATAGACTTGATGCCTGGAACCGAACTAATATCTAAGTCACCATATAGGATGGCTCCAGTTGAGTTAGAGGAATTAAGGAAACAGCTGCAAGAGTTGCTAGAGAATGGGTTCATAAGACCGAGCATCTCACCGTGGGGAGCCCTGGTATTATTTGTGAAGAAGAGAGATGGGAGCCTCAGGTTGTGCATTGACTATCAAATGTTAAACAAGGCTACCATCAAGAATAAGTACCCCTTGCCACGCATTGACGATTTATTGGATCAGCTTCGGGGAGCACAGATCTTTTCTAAGATAGATTTGAGGTCTGGGTATCATCAATTGAAGATTCAAAAGGAGGATGTGCCCAAGACAGCATTTCGTACCCCCTATGGCCATTACGAATTCTTAGTGATGCCTTTTGGGTTGACCAATGCGCCGGCAGCTTTTATGGCTCTAATGAACGAAGTATTCAAGCCATACCTGGACCAGTTCGTAATTGTTTTCATTGATGATATATTGGTGTATTCAAGGTCCAGAGAATAGCATGAGCAGCACTTAAGGATTATTTTGCAGACCCTCTGAGAGAGAAGGTTATATGCCAAGCTTAACAAATGTGACTTTTGGCTAGAACAGATTTCTTTTCTAGGCCATGTTATATCGAAGGATGGGGTGTCAGTAGATCCGTCCAAGATTGAGGCCGTTGTTCAGTGGGAACAACCTAGGACAGTTACAGAGATCAGAAGCTTTCTGGATTTGGTTGGTTACTATAGGAGATTTGTAGAGGGTTTCTCTAGATTAGCTGCTCCATTGACACGTCTTACGAGGAAGGGTGTGGAGTTTTCATGGGATGAAGCTTGTGAGAAAAGTTTTCAGGAACTTAAGCGCAGATTAACCACCGCGCCAGTTCTTATCATCCCTAACAGTTCAGGGAATTACTTGGTGTATACAGATGCTTCGCATCAAGGACTAGGCTGTGTTTTGATGCAAGATGGAAGGGTGGTAGCTTATGGATCTAGATAGCTGAAAGATCATGAGAGGAACTACCCCACTCACGATTTGGAGTTAGCGGCCATAGTGTTTGCGTTGAAGATATGGCACCACTACTTATATGGTGAGAGATTTCAGATCTTTGTGGATCATAAGAGTCTGAAATATCTATTCTCACAAAAGGAGTTAAACATGAGACAGAGGAGGTGGTTGGAACTCCTCAAGGACTATGATTGTGAGATCTTATACCACCCGGGGAAGGTAAATATGGTTGCCGATGCATTGAGTCGGAAGAGTCTTGGGTTGGTATCACATATGATGGTTAGAGAGCACGAGTTGTTGAAACAATTCACAAACCTTAGTCTAGATATGACCCTACCTGAGATTGACAACTATGGGATTATTGCTAGCTTGAGATTAGAACCGGAGTTGATTGAGAAAATCCAAAAAGCTCAGCAAATTGATCAATGGTGTATTGACATGATTAGCCAAATTCGAAAAGGGAAGGGTGCCGATTTTATATTGAGTTCAGATGGAATACTAAGGTTTGGAGATAGAATATGTGTTCCTAAGGATTTAGAGCTGAGGAAGCTGATCTTATCAGAGGCTCACTCGTCAAGATATACGATACACCCGGGGAGTAGTAAGATGTATCAAAATCTCCGAAAGGCATATTGGTGGTCAGGGATGAAGAGAGACATAGCTGAGTATGTCGCTAGATGTCTCATTTGTCAGCAAGTAAAAGTCGAACATCAGAAACCAGGAGGATTATTACAACCTCTACCGATACCAACATGGAAGTGGGAGCATGTCACCATGGATTTTGTGATGGGGTTATCGAGAACCCGTAAGAACCATGATGCGATATGGGTGATAGTAGATCGATTAACAGAATTGGCACATTTCTTAGCCATGAGATCTACAAATACATTGAGTGCACTGGCGAACCTGTATATGCGGGAAATAGTGAGATTGCATGGAGTCCCAGTGAGTGTTGTTTCTGATCGGGATGCCCGCTTCACTTCCCACTTTTGGGGACATTTTCAGGAAGCGATGGGGACCCAGTTGAGTTTTAGCACCGCTTTTCATCCTCAAACAGATGTTTAGTCAGAGAGGACTATACAGACCCTGGAGGATATGTTGAGAGCGTGTGTGCTGGATTTTAGAGGCTCATTGGACGATCACTTACCATTGATTGAGTTCGCCTACAATAACAGTCATCACTCAAGTATTGGTATGGCCCTTTATGAGGCACTATAAGGTCGTAGATGCCGATCGCCCATTGGTTGGAAAGAAGTTGGTGACAGACAGTTGCTCGCTCCTGATTTAGTTCAGCAAGCCTCCGAGGATGTTCAGATAATATGCGAGAGGCTGCGAACAGCTCAAAGTCGACAAAAAAGCTACACTGACAGGAGACGGAGACCACTTGAGTTTGATGTTGGCGAGTCCGTATTTTTGAAAGTATCTCCTTCTAAGGGAATAACGAGGTTTGGGAAGAAAGGAAAATTAAGTCCTCGTTACATTGGTCCCTTCGAGATTTTGGATAGAGTGGGAGATGGAGCATATAGGCTAGCCTTGCCACCTGAGCTAGCAGAAGTCCACAATGTCTTCTACGTTTCTATGCTTCGAAAGTATTACCCGGATCCGACACATGTAATTAGCTATGAGCCGTTGGAGCTCAAGGAGGATATGTCGTATGTCGAGAGACCGATCAGGGTGTTAGACAGAAAAGAGAGGGTGTTGCGGAACAAGACGATTTCATTGGTTAAGGTTTTGTGGCAACATCACACTGTGGAAGAGGCCACATGGGAACTGGAAAGTTTGATACGGGAAAAGTATCTCGAGTTATTCACAGATTGAATTGGTTCTAATTTGGAGGACCAAATTCTCTAATTGGGGGAGAGTGTGAGACCCCGTATATGTATAGCTGTATATAGGAACATGGGAATGTAAATAAAATCATAAGTATAATGATACATTTGTAATGTGAAGTATACGCAGTGTAAGTTCATAAGATTATGTACGCACTTGTAATAAGAATCGTGATTATACGTACAAGTTGCATTATGAATGAGTATGAAGAAATGAACTTAAATACGAGAAGAATGTGATTGAAATGGAATAAGAGTAGTGTGGTAAAATGGAAGGAAAGATTTACATAAGCGTATATTTCCATTTGGGTAATATCGTGAAAATTCGGTTGTACAAAGATTTCCCACAAGTTTTAATATATACTAAGTGTGATTAGATGGCATTTTTAAGTCTCAAGGAGCGATGAATGAGGGAAGGACTATGGAGGTAAATTGAGGAAGTTTTGAATGAAGTTGTTGCAGAAAAACTGCAGGAAATCTGAAAATGTGAAGGCCAGATCGATCTCATTGGATGAGAGATCGATCTGGAAGAGCCAGAATGCTCTTAGGTGAGTAATGGAATGGAGCAGATCGATCTCCAAGGGAATCAGATCGATCTCCTTAGCTCTCGGGTTGGAAGCATATCGATCTCCCCTAGGACCAGATCGATCTCCTTAAGCTTCTGTTTGACAGCAGATCGATCTCAAGCCTCGACAGATCGATCTTCTGCCTTTAAAATGTCTTAGAAAAGAGGGACTTTTAGGGGACCAGATCGATCTCCACCCAAGGAAGATCGATCTCATCAAGTCAAAACTATAAATATGAGCAGTTGGATCTGCAGATTTTTGGGATAAACCATTTCTTTCCACTTCAACTCAAAAACCTAGCTTTCTCACTCCTAAATCCAGCCATTTTCAGTAAGATTTGAGGAAAAGCTATTAGAGACAAAGTTGTTCACATCAAAGAGAAGAACAACATAGTTGGGAGGCATTTTCTCCATTTGTTGGATTTAAGCAACAAGGGCATTTCTAATTGGAGCAAAGAGGAAATCCAATGAGGTAAGTTCTAGTGCACAAATCCAAGTACATTGGTCTAGTTAATGATTATGAAGTTAATTGGGTGTGCACCTTGTGGGTAGAACTACCTAGGATGGCATGAAATGAATATAACTTAGAAATGGTCTAGTGTGAGAAAGTGGAATGTAGAAGTGTTAATGATGAATGAGATATCTTGAGAGGATGATTATGTTGTGGGCATGGTTTGGGCATGTAGATATTGGGATAAAATTGTGAGATTTACCACAAGGGGTAAAATGTATATTTAAGGCATTGGATAAATGCTTAGTTGAACAAGAGTTAGAAACGTTAACTTGAGTGTTTGATGGATGAATTTCAGTTTCGGATGATACGTCGGAGCAAGTCGAGAGGAGAACGCGAGAAGCATAAAGGCAGATAGTTGCACACAAGTAAAGCGAGGTAAGGGACTGTGTGTTAGCTATAGAGATGTTCGTGCGTATTTTACAGCAATTTCGTTGATATATTGCTAGAACTAGTACGATATTATACTTCTATGAAATGATAATGAAAAGTACTATGATGTATATATGTATTGAGAAATGGGATAGGGTAAGGAAATAGCATGATATGCATGTTTTCAATGTTTTTCTCTAATTTACATTGATCTTGATGATTGAGAAATGTTGATGATAGGTTGGCTAATTTTACATGTTTTAGCATGAAGAGGCATGATGTATGAATAAACATGTTTTGAGTTTTAAAAAGAGAAAGTAGCCATCTATCAGTTTTGAGATGAGATTTGGTGTTGAAGCGCTAGCTCACACCCGTTTTAATGCCTTGATGTACCGTGCTGGAGTTTTAACTCGCGCGAGGGTTTTGAGAAAGTGCGGGAAGTTTGCTCGCACCTGTTTTGTTGAGTTGAGGTAAACCTGGGGGTCTGGGACCCAAGGGGATACCAGCCGACGACCATTTGAATTGGCTGGGCCTTAACGATAGATCGTACCGTGCTGGAGCTTTGCGTTGACTGTGTGTCACGCTGCTTGCTCGCCTGGTATATGCGACATGGTTTAGGATGAAAAGTCCATCGAAGTTGGAGTATGGACTTGGGTCCACGGTCGTACGTAGAACAGTATAGTTATCCGTTAGTATGCTATGTACCGTGCTGGGTGCACGTGAGTACGAGTATCGCGTAGATGACACACGGCGTATTCTTACCATGAGTATATGTGAGATCTGAGAATTTCGGACATATTTTATTGATGTAATAATAATTTGAAGTGTAAATTATTGAGCTAAGTGAATTGTGGGAATGATAATTGGAGATTTATATGTTAAGTGTTAAAATAAATGGGAAACTATGAGGACAGATCGATTTGGGAGAAGGAGAGATCGATCTGGTGGGTTATAAATGATGAGGAAGGAGGAATTTAAGGAGCAGATCGATCTCCAATGGAAGAGGATCGATCTCCTTATGATTCTGTTTGAGAGAAGATCGATCTCATGAGGAAGAGATCGATCTCCAAATGATTCTGTTTGGGAGAAGATCGATCTCCTCAAGGGGCAGATCGATCTCATAAAGCCATAAAGAGATCGATCTCACCCCTCGACAGATCGATCTCCTAGGCATAAATTGCCCCAAATCGTCCAAAAAATTCAAATGCAGATCGATCTCCTCAAGAGCCAGATCGATCTCCTACCTCCAGTCTATATAAGGAACCCCTATTTTTCTCCTGCAATTTCACTTTCTCTCTCTTCCAACCCCATTTCCACCGAAAACCTAACTTTCTCACTCATCCAAAACACCCATTTCCGACCGAATCAGAGGTTGTGGCAAGAAGGGAAGTTGTTCCTCATCAAAGGGAGAACAACATACTTGGAAATCGAAGGACGAATCGGATCGAGGCGTGGGTTGTGCGTCTCACAAGCTTTGGGTAATTTCTAAACCTCGATCTTGATATTTGAGCTGATTTTGTTGATATTGGTGGTTGTCATTGCGTTGAAATAGCTGAGGAATGATTAGGGATTGATGAAATTGCAATGTAGTTGGAGCAATGTTGATATTTGGTAATTTTGGTAATTTTGAGAATTTGTGCTATAAATGGAAATATAGATAATGTGGTGAATTAGCATAGATAATTGGCATGAGAAACATAGAACGTTGAGATGTTATGAATGAGAGTGTAGTTTAGGGTATAGTTACGAGAATCAAGAGATTTGAGGAGTTATGAGCAATTATGCTCGATTTTGAGAATTGAGGTTTATGAGATAATTGAGTATTGATGTTTTAACATCGTTTGGACAGCTCGGGAGTTTCAGAGTGGAATGCGAGACTAGTCCGTGATACGGGGGAAACGATTGCACTATACGAGGTGCAAAGAGGTAAGGGAAATCTAAACCATTTGTGTATGTGATTTGTAAACTATTATAGCATGATTTGTGGTTTATAAAACAAGCATGTTGAGTGTTGTGTTGAGATTTAATTGCACACGGTTTTTATAGCCGGTTGGAGCCCATAATTTTATGAGTTTATAAGCTGAGTGTGAAATTGCTTTATAAATCGTTGAATTTTGTGTGAGTAATGAATTGGGCTCTACGTTAAGGCAATATCGAGATTTGAGAAATGTGTGCGTGCTTTGCCGGTTGGAACTCGGTTTTATTATGTTTTGTGTTGAGTACAAAACAGTTTTCAAATGAGATTTATGAGAGAAAAACCACTATGAGTTCTACGTGAAGGCGAACCAGTCTTGTGTGATAAAACTTAGGTGTGTAGTTGTGAGTACACACCGGGCATTGCTCTGGTAGCATGTAAGCCTGATTTCTTCTCCGTTCTGGTAACGTGAGAATAACCCATTCTGTGGCTGTGCCACATATACTTAGTGGCCGTTGCCACATGTGAAACCCTATTGGTGGCCGTTGCCACGTGTGAAACCCTATTGGTGGCTGTTGCCACGTGTGAAACCCTATTTGGTGGCCGTTGCCACGTGTGAAACCCCATTTGGTGGCCGTTGCCACGTGAGAAACCCCATTGGTGGCCGTTGCCACGTGATACCCCATTTGGTGGCCGTCGCCACGTGAGAAACCCTATTTGGTGGCCGTTGCCACGTGAGAACCCCTAATTAGTGGCCGTTGCCACGTGAAACCCTATCCAGTGGCTATGCCACGTGTGAATTTAAATCAGTGGCCATGCCACGTGTGTTTAGTGGTTGTGCCACGTGCATTACTATTTCAGTGATTTTATCACGTTCATTGAGAAAGCGTTTATCGCATTGTTTTCGCATGCTTTGTTATTGCTCTAGAGTGAGCCTTTTTACTTCATGTTTTCACATGACTTGAGACATGAGAATGTCGTTTTGAGTACTTTCATGCTATGGTTTTCAAATGAGTTTCACATACAAATAAACATTTTGTGATGTGCATTTTGGTTTATGAAATGAGTTCCTTACCCCCCCTTACTGAGCGATTTAGAAGCTCACCCTGTTTTCTTTTCCCCCCTAGAGTTCTTCAAGTGAAAAAGGATCTCCCTGTGACGTACGGAGTAGTGGCTAGTGGAGGACTTGAGCTCCAGGCCATATATTGTATTTTGAGGTATCTTTTATCTTTTCATGTACCCAGACAAATTACTGTACTTGCAGACACTTGATGTATAACATTATATGGGATGTATTAGGATTAATTAACTTGGAATTGAGTATTTGTATACGGTACAATATACGCTATATTATGATGAGATCCTGAGGCATAATAATTATGATGATGTATGACACTGCATAGGAATGCACTCTTAATTGTGAACTAATAGATAAAAAGTTTTAAATTTGCCCTATTTTCCTCATTTTCGGGGCGTGACAGTATATGAGGAGATGTGGTTGATCGAGATGAGCCGGAGGGCAGGACTGACCCATTCCCCTTCAGGCGAAGTGATGCCCTGTGCACACCTGATCAGTGAGGCTCGGGATCACTGACTATGGCCATATGTCGTGGATATTTGATTGCCAAAAATTCCATGCCTGTCTCAGAGATTCGAGAAACAGAGATAATCTCAGAAAAGAAAGAGATTTGCAGAAAAAGTGAATTAAGGGAAGAAAGAGATTTTGTGTTTTTGATAAACCTCTAATTTCACAATTGTGCCGTGAGGGCACTATTTATGAGCATGTTTTAAATGGAAGCTTGATATTTGATTTACACGAAAATGCTATTGAGAAATATATGTTTAAATGCATTTTTCGTATGATATTTCCATTTATAACGAAAACATGGTTTTGGTTTATGCATGCATGGGCTACGTAGGTAGTACGATATCTACCTGCTAGCATACATTTCCTTACTGAGCTGTGGTTTGCTCATCCCACTATTTTCCCCCTCCAGGTACTGAGAAGTAAGAGAGCGGTGGTCTCTAGGTCTTTTGTGTTGAACAGCTCCCACAATTCCGTAAAGGTATAAGATTTGTATACTTGAGTATTTTGTATCTAATTTATCGTATCGCACAGTTATATCTTGAATTGTAAACAGTATTATGGGGATGATATGTAAGCACATGGTATTTATACAATTGATTTTGTATATCTACACACACACCTGGGAGTGTGAATTAAGATTTAAATCTTTCGCTGTAAATGAATGAATTTTAGTAATTGCATCTTCTCACAGCCCAACCGTAGTAAAGAATGTATGGATAGAAGGGTTCCCAGAAGTGGGGTGTGACACATAATCAAGGTATACATACATTTTCAGTGTACAGAAAAGCTATTAAAATACGCGTAGCTACCTCTAGCTACTCACACAATTCCCTTACCTCATTTTTTGTACAGTCTAACCTTTCCACTGATGACTCGTCACGCAGTCCGATTTGCTTCGAATCCAATCTCCGGAACTGCGAATAAATATTCACCAGGTCAAATACAATACAATTAATTGTATTTTACAATTTTTTGGGCTTAATTTAAATCATTGGGCCTGTTTACTCATATTGGGCCTGATTGCACCTTAATGGGTTGGGCCCGATTGCACCTTAATGGGCCTTAATCGGCCTTAAGCCGTTTTCCCACTGACTATTCACATTATCGAGGCCTATTGGGCTTATTGGGCTCATTGGGCCCATCAGTATTTATTGAGCCTCGTTCTAAACTCTTGGATAACTCAATTTAGTATTTACGACAATTTATCCAATTTTCCAGAATTTAATTCATTTATGCGAAAAATTAAATCTGAAATTCATCAACATGCATAACGATGCAAATTGTCGTAAATAAGGGTTACTTACCCGAGATTCCATGACAGTATGCAAATCGAGGCTATCTCGAGCTCTTGCTGGATGCCAATTGTCGAGCTACACAATTTAATATTTTTTCGTGTAAATTTTTAGTCGGATATTAATCAAATTAAATATTCTGAAATTTAAATCGGTCAATTCCACCGTTTACCTACTTACCCATAGCTCGATTGCATCACTGGAATTTTTTTCCAATTTTTCCTCTTTTTCTTTTTCCCTTTTTCTTCCTTTTTTCCTTTTCTATTTGGCTGAACCGGTCCGGTCCAGTTCAACCCGGTTTAGATCGCTGGTTCGGTCCGATTCGGTTCGGCTGGTTTAGTCCGGTTCGACCGGTTCAGTCATCATCTAGTTGTTCCAACGCCGTCCGACCGGTTCTCCGACCAATTCCATCGCTGTTCGGTGTGCCATCGCCTGGACTTCCAAAATCGGGCCTCGATGTCGCTTGAATCGGTGCCGATGGTCGTCGATCAACGTTTCTTCCCCGCGAGCTCTCCTTCGTTTTTCGGCGTCTTTCGACGACTTCACCACGCGTTGCGGCTGCCAGTGGTTCCCCCGGGGTCTGTCACCCTTCACCGGTCCTCGCCTGGGGTCCTTGGCCGCCAGTGGTGGCTTGTCCGACGAATCTCTTCCTCGGTTTCAGCTTCCGTTCTCCCTTTCGCCATTTGCTTTCTGTTTTCCAGATTCGTTTTCGTGTTTTTTTTTACATTTTATTTATTTATAATTTATTTATAATATTATTTTATTCATTAAAATAATATTAAAATCTACAAATATCTAAAAAAATTATATTTTATTCATTTATTCAATAATGAATTTCTCAGTTCGATTTTTACCTTTTCGGTATATTTTTCGATTACTTTCGGGATTATTTTTCGATACTAAAATTTTGATTTATTCTAATAAATTCATATCTTGATTAATTTAACCCGAAATTTAATTATTTCCTCAGTATTGATTAAGATTTCTCAATCCCTTATTTTTAATTAAATTTTCTTGTCTCGATTAATATCGAATTTTGATCTTTTTGACCGTTTTGCCCTTGCACGTGTTCGGGAATACCATTACAATCCTTTTGCATTTTTAAATGCAGTCGAAAATTTTTATTCATTCCATTTTGCTCTTACGATAAAATTCGGATCTTACAATCTCCCCCACTTAAGAAATTTGGTCCTCCAAATTAGAACCAAGTAAATGAGTCCATAAATAACTCTGGGTACATCTATCGCATCATATACTGTCATCCTCAAGTGACTTTCTCCGGAGTATAATACTACCATCATACTTAACTAGGGAGATCATCTGAAACCTCAACACTTTCTCCTTCCGTCTAATACCCGAATCGATTCTCCAATCATACATTATACTTTCATTGAGCTAAACTATTAGAGCTCATATCCGATCACATATGCTAGATTCGGATAATATTTTCGAAGCATCAAAAGATGAGACACATTGTGGATGCCTGTTAATTCAAGTGGTAACGCCAACCTACAGGTCTTATCTCCAACTTTGTCCAATATCTCTTTTCGAATCTCGTTATGTCCTTATGACAAGTAAGTGCCAATAATACTGATTCACCCTCGGTGAATTCCAATTGTTTTTCGTCTCTTGTCAGCATAGCTTTTCCATATGCTCTGAGGTGTTCCTAATCTCTCACAATCAACTGAACATCTTCAGAGATTTATCTTACCAATTCGGGAACAATTCTCTATCTGTCACCCAGTTTTTCTTATCCAAGTCGGGGAACAACTCCCTACGGCCATACATTGCCTCATATAATCTCATCCCGATACTCAAGTTACAACTGTCATTATTGGCGAATTCGATTAGTAACAACTGATCATCCCAGGAGCTCATAAAATCAATGGAACACGCTCTCATCACATCCTCCAGAACCTATACAGTCCTCTCTGACTGACCATCTGTCCGAGGACGGAAAGCTGTGCTAACACAAAATCAGGTTCCCATAGCTTCCTGAAACATATTCCCAGAACTGGGAAGTGAAGCGGGAATCCCTATCTGATATCATGCTCACTGGAACGCTACATAATGATCCATAATTTTTCCTTACATATAAATTCGCCTACGTACTTAGAGTATCTAGGGATTTCATAACTAGAAGGTGGGTAAACTAAATCAATCTATCGACTATCACCCAGATAGCCTTGTGATTTATCCGGGTCCTCTGTAACCCATCACGAAATTCATGGTAACTTGTTCCCATTTTCATGTCAATATAGGTAAAGGCTGCCATAACTCTGCAGACTTCTAGTACTCTACCTTAATCTACTGACATACGAGACACTTCTCCACAATCTCTACAATGTCTCTTTTCATATCTGACCACCTATACCTTTTTTAGAGATTCTGATATACTATTACTTCCCGGATGCACTGTATATCCCGAAGAGTGAGCTTCTGACAATAATACTATCTCATCACTGTGGTCCTAGGGAGCACTTATACTGTGTCTGAACCTCTATGAATCATCATCACTCACTGTGAACTCTGTCACTATACCCTTCTGAATCTGACCCACACTATCGACACCATGCAGATCATCATGCTAAGCCTGGCAATTTCGGTCACACAAATTCGATTCTAACCTCAGACTAGCTATCACACAATCACCGTCATCATCAGAAGGGATCACATCACTACTGAGGCTCACAACTGCTCTAGCAGCTCACGCTCCCTGACCATCATATGTGATACCATCCCGAGGCTCTTTCTGTTCAAGGCATCCACCATTACATTAGCCTTTCCTAGGTGGTACAATGTTCACAATTATAATCCTTAGAAGCTCTAACCTTCTTGGTTATCTCATATTCGACTCTTTCTATGAACACAGATACTTGAGCTTTTACGATCAGTGCATACCCAAAATTTCGTACAATTTAAGTGGTGGCGCCATACCTTCAGTGTAAACACTACGGTTGCCACTCTAAATCATGGGTTAGATAGTTTCCCTTATGGTCCTTGAACTATCTGGATCCATAAACGACTATCTTCCCATTTTACATCAATACACAGCCCAATTCTTATTTTAAGGTATCCATACATACTGAAACCTCTTGAGCTGTTGGTTATGGTGAGAATAATTACGGTGGTCAGTTCATTACTTCAATATACCAAAACTTACCGAGGTTATTTTCATACTTAGCATACCACTCGTATGAAATCTTTTTTTTTTCAAATGAAACATATCAACTGAGCAGCTCATTTCAAGAAACTCACAACACCTCATCTGTAAGACCATTTCCTGTTGCTACTCATACTCTTCCCTGGACTTCGAATACATCAAAATATCATCGCTAAAGATGACAACCAATCAGTCCAGGTAAGGTTTAAATACCTTAACGTAGTTGAGTTCCACTCAATATTTCAATCACCCATATTCTTGACCTATGTACGCATAAACGTACAATGTCATTTCGAAATCGCTTCCATTCAAGATACTAACCCACGTCATTTCATTTTTCTTATATTAATGATTTTTTATAAAAATTTTAATTTTTAAACCTTCTTGATTAAATAAAATTCTATATTTCTTTATCGTACCAACAAAGGTACCCAATTTTTAAATGTATATATACAACTGTCGATTTCAATTTATAGGTTATGTGTGCGCTTATCGACGTTGTCAAGTCTTCAGGCGGGGAAGTATTTTGAAATACCTTTATTAACCCTCAGACTTAACCATATGGACTGGGTGTAGATATATCTACCCCTTATACTTGTTCGCAATTCATATTCACTACATATTGCTCAATCCAAATTAGTTTACATATCAAAGGTATTCTTACCTTGCATACGCCTCTTATTCCAATAAATCTCGTATTCAGAATCTATCACATCTCAAAGCTTATCTCCTTTCATAAATCACTTATAATAAACTCTTTCATTACTTGTCAAACTTACAATACATTTTTCAGTGATGTTTTCACCCCTATTTTCAACTTACAATCTCTATACCCATATTCAGTTAGTGAAAATTAGCTAACTATCATCATCTTGCCTAAGGGTACAGGCTTCACATCTTTCACTAGCTTATAAGCAACTAAAGGAGGTATGAATAAATGCGTGGCACTAGGATCAATTTAAAATAATTACTTCATTATTCACAATCAGTGTGGTATCTTCCACCACATCAAATGAAATATCAATAGTATCTTGGTCCAAGGCATACACTCACCCTCGTCCAACATCTTATTTTCGTGGTAACTACCACACATCTTACACCGTTACACTGTTCCGTAGCAGGTCGGGGTCCTCAAATCATAATACTCCTCAAAAATACTGTAATTGGATACACTGGGGCCTTACTAATCATCTTACCCCGTGACTCATCAGCTCAAAGCTTTTACCAAACTACCTTTTTCCCGTTCTGACATCTCTGTCATTCTTTATTCTCTTTTGTCTCTATTTCGGCCCTTACTACCTTTCCCGATCTCAGAGGCGTGCAACATATGATCTTATTCACACAACTGTAGTCTGCGCACTGCCTCGGCATAGGTAGTGATATCTAATGGCCCAATCGGACTCTAATTGGCAATCTGAGCCCTTCCATGAACTTTCAGTCATCCCGACTCTCACTGTTCATAGTGTCGTAGTCATATCTGCCCAGGAATATATTGAGATTCATACTAATTAATCAACCAGTTCCTCTGGGTCAGAGTAAAGAATTTCATCTGTAATTTCCTTTAATAATGTCTGGGATATTATGTCACCGGAATACATTTAGAATTATTTTCCAAGTCCATTCTGGATGTCTAACTCTTAATATGGGTCGAGCGGACTTCACCAATGCTTCCACTCGCTCTCAAATCCCATACAATCAAATTCTTAACTGCACTTCCATCTCAATATACACAATTGTATCTAAACAATGCATAGTACATGGGGATGTAAACTTCATTAACCACTAACACCGACTCATATCAGGCCAACTCAGCTTTGATACCATTACTGTCACGACCCAAATTACCTAAAAATTAGAGTAAATTTTTTCGTTTTTTCATTTATTATTTAATTCTTACCTTTCTCTCATCGTGACCATCCTACAAACAGTTGGGCTATGATTTGGTGTTAGTCACCTTACACTATTTACCATTCCACTTCCATTATCCCATTCACATATCAAAGTTTACTATCCTTTGACTTTAAATAAATACATACTCATTAGTATTTATAACTCTACATCCCCGACATCATATCCATTTATAGTACTATGCATTACATATTTAGATACAAAACCATACAAATGTGTATACCTGTCTCTCGATGGGAAGCAGCGGATATCAAGCATACAAGTCCTTAGCCGCTTACTAATTTCTGTGAGTTCTCTGAAAAGATGGGAAAATAAGGGGGTGAGCAAACCACACGCTCAGTAAGGCAATTATGTAAGTAAGTAGATAGCTCCACTATCTACATGCTCATAATGCCATGCCCTTAAAATCCATTTCTTTTCATTAAAATCATCAAGCACAAAGTCATGCAAACATCAATGACTTAGTTTATCAAAACTATTTTTGCATATAGAAATCATGTAATTCATGCATGAAAGGCATTTTATGTGACATCATTAAATCATAATGAGCATAAAGTAAATCCAGATCATGCATTCTTTCATGTCATGTAAGACAAATCATAAATTTGAAATGAAAGCATGGAAAACATCGTCATGCTACTGCATTCAAATCATTTCATTAAGAAATAAAATAGCCCCATCCGGGTCAATTATCTCATAAGTAAATCTCAATTTCATAAAACAATTCATTAAACTTCTTTATAAAACTTTGGTTATAAAACCACCCTTCTTTCAGGGTCACATATCATAAAATCATAAAATCATAAAATCGAGGGCCTGACCCTCCCTCGGGTCTACCATGGTCTATCGACCAATAGTTATATCATGTGAGACATGTAATTGATTATATTAGTAACATCGAGGACTATGGCCATATCCTAGTGATCCCTGGCAACACGGTACCCAATGTGCGGGGTATCACACCTGAAACGGGAGGTTGGTTGTCTTACCCGCTAGAATAGCATAACACCAGGATTGCGAGGGCAAGGCTTACTGCCTCGTGGCTAATGCCACTCCACTCAAACAATCCCCACGGTACAGCGTACTCCGCGTGACATACACGGTACAACGTACTCCGTGAACCCAAGCTTAATCAGGGTTGCCTGTAATAGGTCTTATCCACCCATATCATCTCTGTCTCAATATGCACGTGTGAGCATATCATCTCACTGTGACACACAGTCGACAGGAGGCTCCAACACGGCTATATGCATGTAATATAAATCCCTGTGCGAGCGAAGCTCTAGCACGGCTCCATGCATATTCATGATATTAGAAAACCTCGTGTGAGTGAAGTTCTAGCACGGTTTCATAAAAATCAGTAAAATCTGCGTACGAGCAGCACTCCAGTACGACTTAAATTTATTATAAATTCAAGTAAAATCCACATACGAGCAATGCTCTAGTACGGATATGCATAAAAACCCAATGAAAACCTCGTACGAGAAAAACTCTAGTACGACATTCAAATGAATTATAAAACCATATAAAACTTTGTGCGAGCAACGCTCCAGCACAAATGAATGCTCAAGTAAATCAAATCTCGTGCGAGTTACACTCCAACACGGCTTTATGCATAATTAAATCAAATCTCGTGCGAGTTACACTCCAGCATGGCTTTATGCAATATCATATTAAAGTAGGATGTGAGCTAAGCTCCAGCATCTCTCATGCATATCAAATCATAACAACTAGTGCGAGCAATCGCTCCAGCACCATTTTATGCATATCAGTCAAAACAAGTCAAAACATGTCAAAACAGAGTGCGAGCGATGCTCTAGCACTTCTCATGCATTTCACAAGAATAAAAATCAGTGCGAGCAATCGCTCTAGCACATTTCATGCATATGATGTCACATAATTCAGTGTGAGCAACCGCTCAAGCACATTTATGCACATTCACAAACGCATATATAATATGAACTATGTGACGGCTCTATCTGTTTCCATATAAACTTGATAGTTGGCTCGTTTTCCAAAGAATTTTATTTAAATACAAATAACACCTACGTAGTGTTATCTTGTGAAATTATATAATTTCTGGCCAATCTACCAATTTGCTTTGATTAAAATAAATAAAATTCCTGAATTCAGAAAATTCCTTAAATCATGCATTTCATGCATGTCATGCTTTCACCATCCTTAGGTGAACTTCCCTCAATAAGGGTAAAATAGTCTTTTCACCTATTTCGATCCTTAAAATCATTTAAAACACTTTTAGGATCATTATACATAATCAAGGTATACATACATTTTCAGTGTATAGAAAAGCTATTAAAATACGCGTAGCTACCTCTAGCTACTCACACAATTCCCTTACCTCATTTTCTGTACAGTCTGACCTTTCCACTGATGACTCGTCACGCAGTCCAATTTGCTTCGAATCCAATCTTCGAAACTGTGGATAAATTTTCACCAGGTCAAATACAATACAATTAATTTTATTTTACAATTTTCTGGGCTTAATTTAAATCATTAGGCCCGTTTACTCATATTGGGTCCGATTACACCTTAATGGGCCTTAATCGGCCTTAAGCCCGTTTTCCCACTGACTATTCACATTATCGAGGCCTATTGAGCTCATTGGGCCCATCAGTATTTATTGAGCATCGTTCTAAACTCTCGGATAACTCAATTTAGTATTTACGACAATTTATCCAATTTTTCAGAATTTAATTCATTTATGCAGAAAATTAAATCTAAAATTCATCAACACGCATAACGATGCAAATTGTCGTAAATAAAGGTTACTTACCTGAGATTCCATGATAGTACGTAAATCGAGGCTATCTCAAGCTCTCGGTGGATGCCAATTGTCGAGCTACACAATTTAATATTTTTTCGTATAAATTTTTAGTCGGATATTAATCAAATTAAATATTCTGAAATTTAAATCGATCAATTCGACCGCTTACCGACTTACCCGTAGCTCGATTGCATCACTGAAATTTTTTTCCAATTTTTCCTCTTTTTCTTTTTCCCTTTTCTTCCTTTTTTCCTTTTCTATTTGGCTGAACCGGTCCGGTTTGGTTCAACCCAGTTCAGATCGCTTATTTGGTTCGATTCGGTTCGATCGGTTCAGTCCGGTTCGGTCGGTTCAGTCATCGTTTGGTCGTTCTGGCGTAGTCCGATCGGTTCTCAAACCGATTCCACCGTCGTTTGGTACGCCATCGCCTGGGCTTCCAAAATCGAGCCTCGATGTCGCTCAAATCGGCGTCGATGGCCACCGATTGACATTTCTTCCTCGCAGCCTCTCCTTCATTTTTCAGCATTTTTTGGCGACTTCACCGCGCGTTGCGGCTACCGGTGGTTCCCCCGGGGTCTGTCACCCTTCGTCGGTCCTCGCCTGGGGTCCTTGGGGTTTACAAAAAACATCACTAAAAAGTGTATTGTAAGTTTTGACAAGTAAGGAAAGGAGATAAGTTTTGAGATGTGATAGATCCTGAATACGATATATATTAGAATAAGAGGCGTATGCAAGGTAAGGATATCTTTGATATGTGAAGTAAATTGGATTAAGCGCTATGTGGTAAATATGGATTGCGATCAAGTATAAGAGGAGGATATATCCATATCCTGTCTATGTGGTCAAGTCTGAGGGTTAATAAAGGTATTTCAAAATACTTCCCTGCCTAAAGATTTGACAGCGTCTAGAAGCGCACACATAACCAGAAATTGAAATCGACAGTCGTAAAGCATACATTTAAAATTTGGGTACCATTACTGGTACGATAAAGAAATATAGAATTTGATTAATCATGAAGGTTTAAAAAAATTTATAAAATACGTTAATATAAGAAAAAAATGAAATGACGCGAGTTAGTATCCTAAATCGAAGCGATTTCGAAATGACGTTATACGTTTATGCATACATAGGTCAAGAATATGAGTGATTGAATTATTTAGTAGAACTAAAATATGATGAGGTATTTAAACCTTACCTGGACTGATTGGTTGTCATCTTTAGCGATGACATTTCGATGTATTCGAAGTCCAAGGAAGAGCATGAGTAGCAACAGGAAACTGTCTTACAGACGAGTTGTTGAGAGTTTCTTGAAATGGGCTGCTCAGTTGACACATCTCATTCGGGAAAAAGATTGTATACGAGTGGAATGATAAGTGTAAAAATAACTTCAGTGAGTTTTGGTATATTGAAGTAATAAACTGACCACCGTAATTATTCTCACCATAACCAATAGCTCAAGAGGTTTCAGTAAGTATGGATACCTCAAAATAAGGATTGGGCTGTGTATTGATGTAAAATGGGGAGATAGTCGTTTATGGATCCAGTTAGTTCAAGGATCATGAGAGAAACTATCCGACCCATGATTTAGATTTGGCAGCCATAGCGTTTACATTGAAAGTATGGCGCCACCACTTATATGGTAAGAAATTTCAGATATGCACTGATCGTAAAAGCC
Source organism: Firmiana major (assembly GCA_033439115.1). Classification (NCBI taxonomy): domain Eukaryota; kingdom Viridiplantae; phylum Streptophyta; class Magnoliopsida; order Malvales; family Malvaceae; genus Firmiana; species Firmiana major. The sequence continues at coordinate 37,271,451 of CM065901.1, read as the reverse complement.
CCGAGTATTTGTTTTCACAGAAGGAGTAGAATATGAGATAACCAAGAGGGTTAGAGCTTCTAAGGAATATGATTGTGAAAATTGTACCACCCAGGAAAGGCTGATGCCTTGAGCAGAAAAAGCCTCGGGATGATATTACATATGATGGTCAGGGAGCGTGAGCTGCTAGAGCAGTGGTGAACCTCAGTAGTGATGTGATCCCTTCTGATGATGACAGTGATTTTGTGACAGCTAGCCTAAGGTTATAACCGGAGTTGTGTGACCGGATTTGCCAGGCTTAGCGTGATGATCGGCATGGCGTCGATAATGTGGGTTAGATTCAGAAGGGTATAGTGACAGAGTTCACAGTGAATGATGATGACTTGCAGAGGTTCAGAGATAGTATAAGTGCTCCCCAGGACCACAGTTGATGAGATAGTGTTATTGATAGAAGCTCACTCTTCGGGTTATACAGTGCATCCGGGAAGTAATAAATATATCGAAATCTCTGAAAAGGGTATTGGTTGTCAAGTTTGAAAAGAAATATTGTAGAATTGTAGTAAAGTGTCTTGTATGTCAGCAGATTAAGGTAGAACAAATGAAGTCTGCAGGGTTATTGCAGCCTCTACCTATATTGACACGAAAATGGGAACAAGTTACCATGAATTTTGTGATGGGTTACAGAGGACCCGAATGAATCACGAGGCTATCTGGCTGATAGTCGATAGATTGATTAAGTCTACCCACCTTCTGGCTATGGAAATCCCCAGATACTCTGAGTGCGTAGGCGAAGTTATATGGAAGGAAGATTGTGGAACATTATGTAGCGTTCCAGTGAGCATGGTATCAGATAAGGATTCCCATTTCACTTCCCACTTTTGGGAATATTGTTTTTGGAAGCTATGGGAACTTGATTAAGAGTTAGTACAGCTTTCCGTCCTCAGACAGATGGTCAGTCAGAGAGGACTATACAGGTTCTGGAGGATGTGATGAGAGCATGTGCCATTGATTTTATAAGCTCCTGGGATGATCAGTTGTTACTACTCAAATTCGCCAATAATGATAGTTGTCACTTGAGTATCATGATAACATGATATGAGGCATTGTATGACCGTAGGGAGTTGTTTTCCCGACTTGGATAAGAAGAAGTGGGTGACAGATAGATAATTGTTCCCGAATTGGTAAGATAAACCTCTGAGGATGTTTAGATGATTTATGAGAAATTAAGAACACCTCAGAGCAGACAGAAAAGCTATGCTAACAAGAGCAAAAACCATTGGAATTCACCGAGGGTGAATTATTATTGTTGGCAATTACTTGTCTTAAGGACGTAATGAGATTCGGATAGAGATATCGGATAAAGTGGGATGTAAGGCCTGTAGGTTGGCGTTACCACTTGAATTAGCAGGCATCCACACTGTGTCTCATCTTTTAATGCTTCGAAAATAATATCCGGACCCAACATATGTGATTGAATATGAGCTCTAACGGCTTAGCTCAATGAAAGTGTAACGTATGTTGGAAATCGATTCGGGTATTAAACGGAAGGAGAAAGTGTTGAGGTTTAAGATGATCTCCCTAGTTAAGTATGATGGTAGTATTACTCTTCGGAGAAAGTCACTTGAGGATAACAGTATATGATAGATAGATGTACCCGGAGTTATTTATGGACTCATTTACTTGGTTCTAATTTGGAGGACCAAATTTCTTAAGTGGGGGAGATTGTAAGGCCCGGTTTTATCATAAGAGCAAAAGGGAATGAATAGAAATTTTTGAGTGCATTTAAAAATGCAAAAGGATTGAAATGGTATTCCTGAACATGTGCAAGGGCAAAACGGTCAAAAGACCAAAATTCGATAGTAATCGGGATAAGAAAATTTAATTAAAAATATGAGATTTAGAAATCTTGATCAATAACGAAGAAATAATTAAATTTCGGGTTAAATTGATCAAGATATGAATTTATTGGGATAAACCAAAATTTTCGTATCGAAAAATAATCCCGAAAATAATCGAAAAATATACCGAATAGGTAAAATCGGACTTAGAATTTTATTTACAGATTAAATGAATAAAATATAAATTTTTCAAGATATTTGTGGATTTTAATAATATTTTAATGAATAAAATAATATTAAAAATAAATTATAAATAAATAAAATAAAGTTAAAAAAATAATAATTGAAATCTGAAAAAAAAGGGAAATCGCGTTTCGCGATTTCTGAAGGAGAAAAGAAACAGAAACGAAAGAAGCGGAAACAAGCTGAGACCGAGGAACCACCGGACGAGCTACCACCGACGGGGCTGAGGGGTCGGCGAGGGCCGGCGAAGATAGCCCGACCTCGGGCGAACCATCAGCGGAGATGACACGGGCCAAGAACGGTCGAGAACGCAAGAAAACGGGGGGAGAAGCCACAGGAGAGAACCTCGATTTGCCGACGATGGCATCGATTTGGTCCAACCCGAGGATCGATTTAGGAAGCCCAGGTGCAGCCGAGCCGAACGGCGGTGGAATCACATCGGGAACTGGCCGGACGGCGCCGAAACGACCAAATGTTGCCTGAACCGGTCGAACCGGATTGAACCGCTGGACCGAACCATTGGACCGAACCGGTCTGAACTGGGTTGAACCAGACCGGACCGGTTCAGCCAAAAAGAAAAGGGAAAAAGGAAGAAAAAGGGAAAAAGAAAAAGAGAACAAAATTAGAGAAACTTTCAATGATGCAATCGAGCTTCGGGTAATTCGGTAAGCGGTCGAATTGACTGATTTAGTTTTTGAAATATTTAATTTGATAAATAATCGACTGAAAGTTGACCCGAAAATATATTTAATTGTGTAGCTCAACAATTGGCATCCACCGAGAGCTCGAGACAGCCTCGATTTTCATACTATCATGGAATCATGGGTAAATAACTCTTATTTACGATAATTTTACATCGTTATGCGTGATTGATATTTATCGCATAAATTACGAATTTAATTTTCGCATAAATGAATTAAATTCTGGAAAATTGGATAAATTGTCGTAAATAATTAATTAAGCTATTCGAGAGCTTAGAACGAGGCTAAATAAATATTGATGGGCCCAATGAGCCCAATAGGCCTCGATAAATTATGGTAAACGAGCTTAAGGCCGATTAAGGCCCATTAAAGTGCAATCGGGCCCAATATGGGTAAACGGGCCCAATGATTTAAATTAAGCCCACAAAATATGAAATACAATTAAATTGTATTGTAATTGACCTGATGAATGTGTATCCGCAGTTTCAGAGATTTAATTTGGATTGGGAGCAAATCGGACTGCGTGACGAGACATCAGTGGAAAAGGTCAGACTGTACAGAAAATGAGGTAAGGGAATTATGTGAGTAGCTAGAGATAGCTACGCGTATTTTAATAGCTTTTCTGTACATTGAATATGTATGTATACCCTGATTATGAATAATGATCCCAAAAGTGGTTTAAATGATTTTAAGGATCGAAATAGGTGAAAAGTCTATTTTACCCCTATTGAGGGAAGTTCACCTAAGGATGGTGAAAGCATGACATGCATGAAATGCATTATTTAAGGAATTTTTTGAATTAAAGATTTGATTGGTTTTAATCAAAGCAAATCGGTAGATTGCCCAGAAATTGTATAATTTCATAAGATAACACTACGTAGGTGTTATTTACATTTAAATGAAAATTTCTTTGGAAAATAGGCCAACTATCGAGTTTATATGGAAACAGATAGTGCCGACACGTAGTTCGCACTATATCTGTGTTTGTGAATGTGCATAAATGTGCTTGAGCAGTTGCTCGCACCGATTTGTGTGACATCATATGCATGAAATGTGCTAGAGCATGGTGCTCGCACTGATTTTTATTATTGTGAAATGAGAGCTGTTGGAGCCTAGCGCGCAGTCTATTTTGACATGTTTTGATTTGTTTTGACGTGATATGCATAAAATGGTACTGGAGCGATTGCTCGCACTATTTTTAACGATTTGACATGCATGAGAGATGCTGGAGTTTAGCTCGCATCCTGTTTTGATTTGATATTACATAAAGCCGTGCTGGAGTGTAACTCGCACGAGATTTGATTTGCTTGAGCATTTATTTGTGCTGGAGCGTTGCTCGTACAAAGTTTTATATGGTTTTATAAGTAATTTTAAAGTCGTATTGGAGTTTTTCTCGTACGAGGTTTTCACTGAGTTTTTAATCGTATCCGTACTAGAGCATTGCTCGTACATGGATTTTAATTTATAATTAGTTTAAGTCGTACTGGAGCACTGCTCGTATGTAAATTTCATTGATTTCTATGAAGCCGTGCTAGAGCTTCGCTCGCACGAGGTTTTTTGATATCATGAATATGCATGGAGCCGTGCTAGAGCTTCGCTCGCACAGGGATTTATATGACATGCATATAGCCGTGTTGGAGCCTCCTGTAGACTGTATGTCACAGTGAGATGATATGCTTACACGTGCATACTGAGACAGAGATGATATGGGTGGATAAGACCTATTATAGGCACCCCTAATTGAGCTTGGGTTCACGGAGTACGTTGTACTGTGTATGTCACGTGGAGTACGCTGTACCGTGGGGATTGTTGGAGTGGAGTGGCATTAGCCATGAGGCAGCAAGCCTTGCCCTCGCAATCCTGATGTTATGCTGTTCTGGCGGGTAGGACGACCCACCTCCCGTTTCAGGTGTGATACCCCGCACACTAGGTACCGTGTTGCCAGGGATCACTAGGATATGGCCATAGTCCTCGATGTTACTGATATAATTAGTTATTTGTCTCAGATGATATAACTTGTGGTCTGTTAGACCAGGGTAGAACCGAATGAGGGGTCAGGCCCCCGATTTGACGATTTTATGATTTCATAATTTTATGATTTGTGACCCTGAAAGAAGGGTGATTTTATAACCGAAGTTTTATAATGAATTTTACATGAATTGTTTTATGAGATGATTGACCCGGAAGGGTTGGTTTTACTGCAGTTTTAATGAATTGATTTAAATGCAGTAGCATGATGATGTTTTCCATGCTTTCATTTGAAATCCATGATTTGTCTTACATGACATGAAAGACTGCATGATCTTGATTAAATTCATGCTTATTATGATTTAATGATGTCACATTAAATGCTTTGATGCATAAGTAGTATGATTTATATATGCACTAACAGTTTTATAAACTAAGTCATTGATGTTTGCATGACTTTGTGCTTGATGATTTTAATGAAAAGAGATGGATTTAAGGGCATGGCATTATGAGCATGTAGATAGTGGAGCTATCTACTTACTTACATAATTGCCTTACTGAGCGTGTGGTTTGCTCACCCCTTTATTTTCCCATCTTTTCAGAGCACTTGCAATAGTTATTGAGCGGCTGAGGACTTGCATGCTTGGTATCCGTTGCTTCCCATCGAGAGACAGGTATACACATTTGTAGAGTTTTGTATCTAAATATGTAATGCACAGTACTGTAAACGGATATGATGTTGGGGATGTAGAGTTGTAAATACCATTGGGTATGTATTTATTTAAAATCAAAATATAGTAAACTCCGATATATGAATGTGAATATGGAAATGGTTGGTAAATAGTGAGAGGTGACTAACACCGAATCATAGCCCAACTGTGTTGTAGGATGGTCACGATGAGAGAAAGGAAAGAATTAAATAATAAATGAAAAACCAAAAAATTTACTCTGATTTTTAGGTAATTTGGGTTGTGACATGAAATGCATGAGAAGTGCTAGAGCCTAGCTCGCACTCTGCTTTGACATGTTTCGACCTGATATGCATAAAAAGGTGTTGGAGCTTAACTCGCATCTTGTTTTGATATGAAATTTGCATAAAGCTGTGCTGGAGTGTAACTCGCACGAGATTTGATTTACTGGAGCATTCATTCGTGCTCGAGCGTTGCTCACACGAAGTTTTATATGGTTTTATAACTCATTTTAAAGCCGTAGTAGAGTTTTTCTCGTACGAGGTGTTCACTGAGTTTTTATACATATCCGTACTAGAGCATTGCTCGTACGTGGATTTTACTTGAATTTATAATTATTTTAAGTCGTATTGGAGCGCTGCTCGTACGCAGTTTTCATTGATTTCTATGAAACCGTGCTAGAGCTTCGCTCGTACGAGGTTTTCAGATATTATGAATATGCATGGAGCCGTGCTTGAGCTCTGCTCGCACAGGGATTTATATTACATGCATATAGCTATGTTGGAGCCTCCTGTAGACTGTGAGTCACAGTGAGATGATATGCTCACACGTGCATACTGAGACAGAGATGATATGGGTGGATAAGACCTATTATAGGCACCCTTGATTGAGCTTGGGTTCACGGAGTACGTTGTACCATGTATGTCACGCGGAGTACGCTGTACCGTGGGGACTGTTGGAGTGGAGTGGCATTAGCCACGAGGCAGCAAGCCTTGCCCTTGCAATCCTGGTGTTATGCTGTTCTGGCGGGTAGGACAACCCACCTCCCATTTCAGGTGTGATACCCTGTACACTTGGTACCGTGTTGCCAGGGATCACGAGGTTATGGCCATAGTCTTATGTTGTTACTGATAGTCACCTACCTGTCTCACATGATTTAACTTGTAGTCTCGATAGACTAGGGTAGACCTACGGGAGAGGTCAGCCCCTGATTTTATGATTTTCACTGAATTGTGTTTTACTACTATCATGCTAGAGTTTCAGAGAATTTTTTAACGAATTGATTTATGAGATGCTTAACCCCTTTGGGTTATTTTATACTTCGTTTTAAATGAAATGATTTAAATGCAGTAGCATGATGAGTTTTCCATGCTTTAATGATAAATTCATGAAATGATTGCATCTCATGATTTGTTTTATATCGCATGAAATAATGCATGATTTTGATTTAATTCATGCTAAGTATGATTTACTGATGTCACATAAAATGCTATTGTTGCAAAAGTAGTGTGATTTATATAAGCACGAACAGTTTTATAAACTAAGTCATGATGAAATACATGATTTTGTGCTTGAGATTATAATGAAAAGAAATGGATTTTAAGGTCATGGCATTATGAGCATGTAGATAGTGGAGCTATCTACTTACTTGCATAATTGCCTTACTGAACATGTGGTTTGCTCACCCCCTTATTTTCTCATCTTTTCAGAGTACTTGCAATAGTTATTGAGCGGCTAGAGACTTGCAATCTTGGTATCCACTGCCTCCCATCGAGAGACAGGTATACACATTTGTATAGTTTTGTATCTAAACATGTGATGCACAGTACTGTAAACGGATATGATTGTCGGGGATGTAGAGTTATAAATATCATTGTGTATATATTTAGTTAAAGTCAAAAGATAGTAAACTCTGATATGTGAATGTGAATATGGAAATGGAATGGTAAATAGGTGAGAGGTGACTAACACCGAATCATAGCCCAACTGTTTGTAGGATGGTCACAATGAGAGCAATGTAAGGGTTAAATAATAAATGAAAAAGTGAAAAATTTACTTTGATTTTTAGGTAATTTGGGTCGTGAAACCAGTAATTGTATAAATTTCACAAGATAACACTACGTAGGTGTTATTCATATTTAAATGAAATTTCTTTAGAAAACTGGCCAACTATCAAGTTTATATGAAAACAAATTGTACTGGCATATACTTCGTACTATATCTGAGTTTGTGAGTGTGCATAAAATGTGCTTGAGCGGTTGCTCACATTGACTTCTGTGACATCATATACATGAAATGTGCTAGAGTGGTTGCTCGCTCTGATTTTATTCTTGTGAAATGCATGAGAAGTACTAGAGCCTAGCTCGCACTCTGTTTTGACATGTTTTGACTTGTTTTGACCTGATATGCATAAAAAGGTGCTGGAGCGATTGCTCACACTAGTTTTTATGATTTGACATGCAAGAGAGGTGCGGGAGCCTAGCTCGCATCCTGTTTTGATATGAAATTTGCATAAAGCCGTGCTGGAGTGTAACTCGTACGAGATTTGATGTATTTATGCATAAAGTCGTCCTGAAGTTTTTCTCGTATGAGGTTTTCACTGAGTTTTTATACATATCCGTACTAGAGCATTGCTCGTACGTGGATTTTACTTGAATTTATAATTATTTTAAGTCATACTAGAGCGCTACTCGTACGCAGATTTCATTGATTTCTATGAAACCGTGCTAAAGCTTCGCTCACACAGGGATTTATATGACATGCATATAGCCGTGTTAGAGACTCCTGTAGACTGTGTGTCATAGTGAGATGATATGCTCACACATGCATACTGAGACAGAGATGATATGGGTGGATAAGACCTATTGCAGGCACCCTTGATTGAGCTTGGGTTCACGGAGTATGTTGTACCGTATATGTCACGCGGAGTACGCTTTACCGTGGGGATTGTTGGAGTGGAGTGGCATTAGCCACGAGGCAGCAAGCCTTGCCCTCGCAATCCTGGTGTTATGCTGTTCTGGTGGGTAGCATGACCCACCTCCCGTTTCAGGTGTGATACCCCGCACACTAGGTACCGTGTTACCAGGGATCACTAGGTTATGGCCATAGTCCTATGTTGTTACTGATAGTCACCTACATGTCTCACATGATATAACTATTGGTCAATAGACCAAGGTAGACCCGAAGGAGGGGTCAGGCCCCCGATTTTGTGATTTTCACTGTGATATGATTTTATAATATGATGATAGATTTTCAGAGGATTTTATAAGATGTGACCCTAAAAGTAGGGTGATTTTATTACAGAATTTTATAACGAATCATTTTATGAAATTGAGATTTATTTATAAGATAATTGACCCGAAAGGGGTTATTTTATTCTGCATTATTATGAAATGATTTAAATGCAGTAGCATGATGGGTTTTCCATGCTTTAATGATAAGTTCATGAAATGATTGTATGTCATGATTTGTTTTATATTGCATGAAATAATGCATGATTTTGATTTAATTCATGCTAAGTATAATTTAATGATGTCACATAAAATGCTATTGATGTATGAATTACATGATTTATTTATGCACAAATAGTTGATAAACTATGTCATGGTTATGTGCATGATTTTGTGCTTAAGATTTTAATGAAAAGAAATGGATTTTAAGGGCATGGTATTATGAGCATGTAGATAGTGGAGCTATCTACTTACTTGAATAATTGCCTTACTGAGCGTGTGGTTTGCTCACCCCCCATATTTTCTCATCTTTTCAGAGCACTCGTAATAGTTAGTGAGCGACTGATGACTTACATTCTTGGTATCCGCTGCTTCCCATTGAGAAACAGGTATACACATTTGTATGGTTTTGTATCTAAATATGTAATGCACAGTACTGTAAACAGATATGATGTCGAGGATGTCAGGTTAAGTAAATACCATTTAGTATGTATTTAGTTTAAGTCAAAAGATAGTAAACTCTGATATGTGAATGTGATTATGGTAATGGAATGGTAAATAAATGAGAGGTGACTAACACCAAATCATAGCCCAACTGTTTTTAGGATGGTCACGATGAGAGAAAGGTAAGAATTAAATCATAAATGAAAAAGCGAAAAATTTACTTTGATTTTTAGGTAATTTGGGTTGTGACATATATATATATATATATTGTAATGTATAATATTTAATATATAAGTATTAATAAATAAATAAAGCATGAGACAAATAAAAATAAAAATGATGAAATGAAATAAAATGAAAAAAAAGTAAATGGAAAATAAACAACAAACAAATAAACCCATAAACAAATATATACAATATATATAAATCAATATAATATATATATAATATAATATTAATATAACAACCATTTATGTTGTACGAAATTGGCTTTCTTTAAAAGCTAATTCCGCACATTTGATGTTTCAAAGAAGCAGACTTCCTCTGCTGGGCGGGAACGAAGAGAAGAAAAGAAAAGAGAAGGAAAGAAGGGGGTTGGCCGGGAGAGAAGAGAAAAGAAAGAAAAGAAAAGAAAAGAAAGGAATAGGAGGGAAGAAGAAAAAGAAAAAGAGAAGAGAAAATCAAAGCTAGGAGGCTAGCCAATCGGGGAGAAGAAACCGAGAGGCTGTAGGGAAAAAGAAATTGAAGCAGGTTAAAGCAAAACAGGGGGGCTGGAAATAGGAAGAAGAAGACCGAAGCTCCTCTGTGTTTCCATTCCCTTTCAAACTGTTGAAAGAGGAGAGGAAGCTAAGGAAAATGAGCGAGGGAGGTAGGAACGCGAATGAGAGCTGGAAAATGAAGGGGACTCGTTGGTATTGAAGGAGCAGCAGCAGAAGCAAGAGAGATGGAATTCGAGAACAGAGGTTATAGTTATCAGGTGTAGCAACTGAAGCAAGGTAGTATCGTGGCTGTTCAGGGGCTGATCTGGGCTATCTTAAAACTGATGAGATATGGTTGTCTAATGTTGATTTGTATGCTAAACCGTGAGTGAAGGAGCGGCTAAAAACTGGAAGGAAGTAGACCGAAGCAGGGTAGATTGAGTGAAGGGAGAACAGGACCCGTGAGCTGAAGGGGAAACATGGGTCCAGAGAAAGAGAGGAGAAGTGATCAGTAAGGCAGTGAAGCAGGGGACGGGACACAAAAAAATGGTGAAGAAGAGAAACAAGGATGATGATGATGGAAGGCTGGAAACCGAGAGCATAGGAGGATAATGAGCAAAGTTGTCGGGTGACTAGCGAGGGAGAAAAAAAAGAGAAGAAGAAAGAAGAAATTTTGAAATTGGAAAAAGACAAAGGTAAAATTTATATGTGTAAATTTAATGTACATATATATATATGTATGTATATATATGTTTGAGATATAAGCATGTTAGTGTAAATTAAGGTGTATGTGAAATAAAAATGGGAGAGATGAGAAATAGACAAAATATATAAATATATATATTTATGTGATGATGAATAAGGAAATTAAATGATAAAATGAATGTGTGTATATACTTAGGTGTATATACAAATAGGTGTATAAGATAAATGTGTGTGTTAGTATATGTACATACAAAGAATATATACATGTGATAAGGAAAAATGGAAACAAATAATAATATATATATAGGAGTATATATATATATATATATTTATGTGTATATACATGTAGATGTATATAATAAATGTGTATGTTAATATTTGTATGTACAAAATAATATATAGTGAGGAAAATATATAAACGTTCGTGTTGGCCTAGGTATGTACAATAATACGTACACACGAAGTAGTAACGAATAGGTTACGATTTTAACGCAATTCGGACAATTCGCATGAATAGGATGCTAAGTAAACAATTTCGGTGTAGGTAATCGTAGAAGGAATTAAAGGAGGTACTAGGAGGCGTCACCACTCGAATTTGAGATTTTTTATAGATTTAGGTAAAGGGGTATAATTTAAAATGGTAATAGTTTACTTTCTGAACCATGATTAAGGAAATTTTACAAAGATTTGAATTATGATTTTCGAGCATGTTTTCTGCTTTTGTTTTCTGAGAAAGAATGGGATTTCCTGAAGTTGGTCTTTCTAAATGAAAGCATGTTTCCGAATTTGTTTTCGGAACAAGAGTATGCTCTCTGAAACTATCTTTTGAATAAGTTGATTGTATTTCGATATTTTTATATGTGAAAACTATAGTAGGTTTTGAGACTAAGGGTCATTTATGTTGTATGCTAACGCATGTCAACTTCACCTGTGTGGCATCTAAATTCCACCTTCGGTTGTCTGAACGTTGTATGACCTTGATCCCGTCTATAGCCTTACCATGGCTATAGGTTCTGAATTCCCTCTACGGAGGATCATTTTGTTATTGCCGCATGATGATTTGTTATTGCCGCATGATGACTTTTGTTATTGCCGCATGATAATTATATGGGCCGATGTAGTCTCTATCTGAATTAAACTCTGTTTTCAGATTTTAATTTTATAATATGTATTTTAACATATATTTCTATTTTGGAATTCTGAATATACGAAAAGTTTACGTAATATCTGTTAAGTTCATGTTCTTAAAGAATTACGTTTTGAATAATGATGTTTTCAATTTTCCTTAATTTTGAATGTCCTTTATATTAGTTTCAGAAAGAAATCATTATACGTATATTAATGTTTTCTACATATTTGAATCAATAAGACCGTTTTAAATGCATTCTTCTTACTAGACTTTTTCCTGAAAGCTCACTCCTCTACCTCTCAGACTATTTGTAGTGATTCGTGGGTGTTACCTGCTGCGTACACGACTTAGGCTGTGGGAAAGAGCTAACCTAGGCTACTTTTTGTACACGCAGTAAAGGTATACAATTACATTCCTTTACCAGACATATTTGTACGTACAGACATATATATTGGAAATATTTTGTTAGGATGTAATTTGTAAGGAATAAAATGTAAAGGATTTTACTTTTGGGATTATATTTTGAGTTGATTGTCAAAACAATTGAATTGCAGGTGGGTAGGCTCATATCTAAGCCGTTACGCTGTCGAAATTTCTATCGACCATATAGGTCAAAATATGGAAATTAAATATAATTATGGATAAAGAATTAGGAAAAGTGATTTGACACTGAACAAGAATACAACCTAAGTGAATAAGGAAATAAGTGGGTAAATTAAATATGTATAGTTAAAAAAAATCCCCCGATTTTTCAAAGGTCAAGGGTTGTTACAGATGTGGCCCGGCGTGTGTCTTCCAGAAGGTTGGCACGGTGTCCGTCGATCTCATCGTTTCGGAGCAAATAATATACTAACACCCGGCATCCCACGTGTCAAGACGACTGGTGACTCGGTCTGCAAATTAAAAGTGGTCCAGTCTCCTTTAGCCCATTTTCAGCCCATTTTAGACTAAAGCGACTGAGTTTCATCTGGATTTAATTTACATGCACATTAAAAAATTTTAATTAAATAAAGGGGATAATCAACAAAATAAATTGGGGATTTAAATAATTAATTAGGAAATTAAGCACAAATAATTCTAAAAAAATAATATTATCACACCCCAAAACTTGAGCTTTTGCTTGTCCTCAAGCAAAACAAAATTCATGTAGGTATGACAAGTGCCAACATAATAATTTCCCTAATAGTATCCTCAAAGAAAAAATACAGACTATGATCTCAAATATTCACAATTACAAGTCTAACATTCAGAATCATTCAATCATAAGTCTTAACCCAAATTGGACTCCTCGTGTGTGTGTGAAAATGTCAAAGCCACTACTCAGTACATTACCCGGATCAGATTATGCAAACATAGTGAATGCAAAGTCAATGACAAGTGATCATTCCCATAAGCTTGCTTTTCACTTCTCTCTCCACTAATGTAGTCACACTTAACCAAAGATCAATAGGACTTCATTAACCTTGTAATGTAAGCCTGGGGCTAAGGTATGATAAAGTCGATTTAGGTTTAATTACCCCTTAACATGCATTACTTCTAGGATCTTCAATGTAAGAGCTCAAATTTATTTCCCCCAAACTTATTTATTTCACTAAACTTTTGATTCTATTTTTGTATTTTTCTTCTTTCTTCTTTTCTTTGTATTTTTCTTCTTTCTTCTTTTCTTTTTCTTTCTTTTTCATTTATATATATATATATATATATATATATATATACTCCTTCACTATCACTTAATACCCATACGTACATAGCTCACAATATATCCCAATGACTTTTCATGCTTTCGGGGTAAGGGATAGGAGCAGAGCATTTAAGCTAAGGAAAAAAAATAAGCAGGTGTATTTACAGAGAAAGCTTATTTAGCCCAAATGGATGACTAGGGGTAAAATATGTACAAGGATGGCTAGAAAGGCTCAAACGATCCAAAGATGGCCTAAATCATCTCCCTAATTAAGTGTGATCTAATATTTCGTCTCGAGATTAGATCAAACAAATTCTAGAATATGATGCACAAAATCAACTGAACAAATGCAATCCTATGTCCACATAAGCTTTGTCTAAATAAATATACAGATTCATGACATCACATGTGCATAAGATGAGACAATCAGAATCAGAATTAAGACAAATTCAAGAATTCAACTTCATGCTTTTCCTATAATCATGCTTCTTATTCAATCAAAGTCAGATTAAATCATGGGGTCATATCATCGGAATATGGGAAAACTACATGTTAAGCACTAAATCATCCAAAAATCAAACAATTTAATCTCATAAATTTGAAAAAAATTTGAAAATTATTTCTCAGATTTTCGAAAAATTTTTGAAAATTTTGAAATTTTTTTCCAAAATTGCTCAAGTAATATCCCCTTCCCCAAACTTAAAGTGCACATTGTCCTCAGTGTGCAGATAATATAAGAATTTAAACTCAAGAACATAGTACTCCCCTTTCTGATGATGATGAACAACTGAAGCTTAATTGAAAGTGTAATACTAGAAAAAAAATCTGCAACATAAACAAACAAAGAAACAACAGAAAAGAAAAAGAAAAAGAACTATATACAAAGTGAAAATAAAACACAGCCACTTCAAATGCAGCTGAAGAAAACAACACTCAGCAGCAGGGCAAAGAGTAGGAGGGTCAAGTAAAGTGGTGACAGAATGTTAACTGTTAAATCCTTCTGAGCTCTATCTACTTCCCTTCTTCTCTCAGATATTGTTGGTCAAGCCTTATATCCTCCATCCTAAAACAGTCTTGAGAGTCATCAGGGAACTTCAAAGGTTTGAAAATATTAAACTTCACTTCCTGATCCTGAACTCTCATTGTTAACTTCCCCTTTTGTACATCAATTAAAGTTCTACCAGTTACTAGGAAAGGTTTGCCTAGTATAATGGGGACTTCCCTGTCTTCTTCCATGTCTAACACGATAAAATCCGCAGGGAAAATAAATTTTTCCACCTTTACCAGCACATCTTCAATAACCCCCTTCAGATATTTAATGGATCGATTAGCTAGTTGAAGGGTTACTATAGTGGGCTTGGCATCCCCTATTCCTAACTTCTGATAGATAGACAAAGGCATTAGATTTATATTAGCTCCTAAACCACACAGGGCTCTATCAAAGAATAAATTTCCAATAGTGCAGGGTATGGTAAAACTCTCAGGATCCATGAGCTTGGGGGTAATTTCCTCTAGATAATTACACTACATTCATCAGTTAAGGCCACCGTCTCATAATCTTCCAATCTTTTTTTCCTAGAGAGGATGTCCTTCAAAAACTTCACATAACTTGGCATTTGGTCTAAAGCATCTGCGAAAGGAATGTTGATGTGAAGTTTCTTAAAAACCTTAAAAAATTTGGTGAATTGTTGGTCAAGCTTTTAGTTTTAAAACCTCTGAGGAAAAGGTACTGGTGGTCTAATTGGAAGGGATGTAGTAGTAACATGTATAGCATCAGAGGACTTTGAAGACTGTGAAGTAGAAGAAGGTATAGATGAAGTAGCACCTATCTTTGATTCCTTTTCAGCTTGATCATTAGGTTCCTGTTTTTTATGAGCTGCCTCTTTAGAACTTATGGGCTCTACCACTGTGGACTTAACAGGATTAGACTTCACTGTGGTTCATCTAGCTCTCTGCCACTCCTAAGGGTGATGGATTTAACATGTTCCTTACCCTCCCTTTGCCTAACAGGATTAGCTTCAGTGTTACTAGGAAGGGTCCCTTGTGGATGTTGGCTAAGAGCATTGGTTATTTGTCCAACCTGAACTTCTAAATTCTTGATTGAGGCAGCTTGATTTTGTAGGATCGTTGTAAGACCCGATTTTATTAAAACACGAAATGAAAAATGAAAAAGGGTTGAAATGGTATTCCTGAACACGTGAAGGGTAAAACGATCAAAAGATCAAAATTTGGTATTAATCAAGACAAGAAAATTTAATTAAAAATAATGGATTTGAGAATCTTGATCAATAATGAAGAAATAATTAAATTGATCAAGATATGAATTTATTGGAATTAATTGAAGTTTTCACATCAGTAAATTATCCCGAAAGTATTCGAAAAATTATCTCGAAAGACGAAATAATACCTATAAATTCATTTATAGATTAAATGAATAAAATATAATTTTTTTATATATTTTTGGGATTTTAATATTATTTTAATGGATTAAAATAATATTAAAAATAAATTATAAATAAATAAAATTAAAAAAATTCGCAAAAGTCTGAATCGCGAAACAGAGAAGAAATGCGAAAGCAAGGACGAGAAACCGAGGGAACGGTTTCCCTCGGCTTCGACGCAACCACTAATGGACGACGCGAGGTGGCAGACGACGATGGTCGATCGGCACCCGAGGAAACCGACCCGCACCCCCACGCGCCCCGAAGTCGTCGAAAAACACCAGATCGACAGAGTGAGTGTCGCGGGAGAGAAGCCTTGATTCGTCGGCGATGGCGCCATTTTGACTCCAGTCGAGGCCCGATAATGAACGCCCAGGCCATGGCGCGTCGATTGGTGTTGAAATGTAATGACCCTTGAAAATCGAGGGATTTTTTTTTTGAATTTAATTTACCCACTTATTCCCTTATTCACTTAAGCTGTATTCATGTTCAGTGTCAATCCTTAAAAATATCTCATTTAATTTATCCTTATACAGATTTCATCCCGACATATTATTTTCAATAGATGTCTGTGCATATAAATAGTCTGATATAGAGATAAGAATGTATACGTCACACATATACAAAAGGTAGTCTGGGAAAACTCATATCAGCCAGCCTACGTCGTCTACGCAGCATTTATTAACAGTAATTCACTGCAAAAATCTGAGAGGTAGAGGGGTGAGCTTTTGGGGAAAAGCCCAGCAAGGTAATGCTCTTAAAGTAGTTCTGATATATAAAAACATTTGAAGTTGTTCATAGAACGAAACTTGATGCAATACATAAATTTCGATTTCATGCATAATCGTCATAAAGCATGCGTGTCTTTAAAACAAATCACATGCTTAACCGTTTTACAACTTTTCATAAACCTTTCATGAACATTTCATAAATCATTTCGTAAACATTTCATGAATTTTCATAGTCATTTCGTAAACATCTCATGAATATTTCATAATCACTTCGTAAACATTTCATGCATATTTCATAATCATTTCGTAAACATTTCATAATTATTTCATAATCATTTCGTAAACTTTTCATGAGTAATTCATAATCATTTCGTAAACATTTCATGAGTAATTCATAATCATTTTGTAAACATTTCATGAAGCAAATCGGTCGTAACCAATTATCGTATATATCATAAAAACACATATTCATTCATCATAGTCAATTTTCATAATCAAATCGAGGAGACTAGGCTATAACTAAGTCATGCGATACGTGTCATTCTCCGTTGGCGAGTCATCATACCTATGGCCATGGTAAGGGGGGCTGTAGACTCAGGGTCATACAGCAATCATAATCATAAACATGGGTAGTATCTTCTTATTTCTTATCATATACTAGCACATAGCTAGGGCACAGGCACCTGTGGCACTCACCGTGCGGGAAACATAATTGTTTTTCGCGGGCACGAGATACTACCAAAACATCATCGTAAACCACCAGTACCACGACATCTTTCTCACAGGTTGAGTCAAGTGCTAAAGGGGCCAACGTACCGGCACCCCAAGTGGTGTAGCCGGAACACCACAAGAAGTAACCATGCATGAAGCCTATAGTCTCAAAACAGAGTTTTCAAAATCTTTCTTGGGTTTTATAACCCATAAACTCATATCGAGTAATAAAATCGAATTCCTTGTAGTCTGAAAAACTCTTTCATAAAACAGAAAGACTGTGTGGCACTTTGTTCCCGTAGGACTCAAGAGGTGGCCCCCACAATCCCCTTTCGAAAACAATTTCTTTTCTTAAATACTTTTGAAATTGTCGAAGTTTCTTTAACAGTTGGATATAAAAACATAAATAAATGTAAAACATCCATACACTTCATACCTTAGGAAATTCATTTCACAACATGTAAAGTACTCGAAAAATATTTCGATAAATTAAAACATGCATCGTAAACAGTTTCACAAGTATAAAAGCATTGATAAATCACTTCAAATCATATGCTCTTTCATAAAATCATTTATAAGTGAAACAATGATGCATTATCAGAACTAAGTTAAATAATACCCCTTACCTCGATTTAACGAAAATCCCGAATTTGAGTGGTGACGCCTCCTAGTATCTCCCTTAAATCCTTCTACGATTCTCCTACACCGAAATTTGTACTTCTTAGTATTCTATTTATTCGAATTACTTACGGTACGTCGAGATTGTAATCTTGCTTACCTAGGGAAAATATACTTGAAATCATAAAATACGTACAGTTATCTCTAAAACTTGCATAAATTTCTTACCTCGGTGTCTGTCTGCAGTCCTTAATTACTTCGACTTAGCGAGTCGGCAAGTCCGATCTACTCGGGTTATTTCTGTCAGAGCCCCTCCCTTAGGTTTCCAAATTTCTTGTGTCTTTTCATCTATTCCAAATATATATATATATATAATTATATATAATTATATAAATATAAATAAATTCGTCTTTTTTCTTTTCTTTTCTCTCGGCTACTGTTCATTTTTCACTATTTATCATCATTTTTTTTGAATTTTCCCGCCTTTTCTTCTTTTCTTTCATTCTTTCGTTCTTTCTTTCCCGCATGTAGCCGAAGCCCCTGCTCACGATCGTCGTCGCCTTCTTCCTTCCTTGGCGTTTCCTTCAAGCGCTGATGGCTTCTCTGTTCACCCCAATACTGGTAGCCATATTGACCTCTGTCGTTTGCCACCGTTTCTGCCTCTCCCGATCACCTGTTTCAATCGTCTGTTTTGGCAGTCTCCTCTGTTTTAGAGGTTTCCTTTTCCAGCTCCCTTCCTCTCTCCCGTCCAAGTTCGAGTCTCTAGATACCCATCCACGAAAGGACGACTCTTCCCCTACTGCCACCATCTCTGTTTAGCTTGGGCTTCCCCCTTGTCACGCCCCGAAAACGCGAAAAATAAGGCAAATTTATAACTTTTTACTCATCAATTCACAATTAAGAGTGCATTCCTGTGCAGTGTCATGCATCATCATATTTATCATACCTCAGGATCTCAAGTTAATTAATCCTAATACATCCCATACAATGTTATACATCAAGTGTCTACAATTACAATAATTGTCTGGGTACATGAAAAGATAAAAGATACCTCAAAATACAATATATGGCTTGGAGCTCAAGTTCTCCACAAGCCACTACTCCGTACGTCGTAGGGAAACCATTTTTCACTTGAAGAAATCTAGAGGGAAAGAAAACAGGGTGAGCTTCAAATCGCTCAGTAAGGGGGTAAGGAACTCATTATATAAACCATAATGCACATCATAAATATTTATTTGTATGTGAAACTCAGTATACTCATTTGAAAACCATAGCATGAAAGTACTCAAAACGACATTCTCATATCTCAAATCATGTGAAAACATGAAGTAAAAAGGCTCAGTCTAGAGCAGTAACAAGCATGTGAAAATAATGTGATAAATGCTTTCTCAATAAACGTGATAAAATCACTGTAATAATAATGCACGTGGCGCAGCCACTAAACACACGTGGCATAGCCACTGATTTAAATTCACACGTGGTACAGCCACAGAATAGGGTTTCTCACGTGGCAACGGCCACCAATTAGGGTTCTCACGTGGCAACAGCCACCAAATATACGTGGCATAGCCACTGAATGGGGGATCTCACGTGGCAACGGCCACCAATTAGGGTTCTCACTTGGCAACGGCCACCAAATATAATTGGCATAGCCACTGAATGGGGTTTCTCACGTGGCAACGGCCACCAAATGTACGTGGCACAGCCACAGAATAGGGGATCTCACGTGGCAACGGCCACCAAATGTACGTGGCATAGCCACAGAATGGGGTTTCTCACGTTACCAGAACGGAGAAGAATCGGACTTACATGTTACTAGAGTAATGCCCGGTGTGTACTCAAAATCACACACCTAAGTCTTTATCACATGAGACTGGTTTGCCTTCATGTAGAACTCATAGTGGTTTTTCCCTCATAAAAACTTATTTAAAACCGTTTTGTACTCAACACAAAACATATTAAAATCGAGTCCCAACCGACAAAACACGCACACATTTCTCAAATCTTAACATCGCCTTAACGTAGAGCCCAATTTACTTTTCACGCAAACTCAACGGTTTATAAAGCAATTTCACACTCAGCTTATAAACTCATAAAATAAAGGGGCTCCAACCGGCTATAAAAATCGTGTGCATTCTCATCAAAACACAACACATCAAACATGGTTGTTTTATAAATCGCAAATCATGCTATAATAGTTCACAAATCACATACACAAATGGTTTAGTTTCCCTTATCTCTTTGCACCTCGTATAGTGCAATTGCTTCCCCCGTATCACGGACTAGTCTCGTATTCCACTCTGAAACTCCCGAGCTGTCCAAACGATGTTAAAACATCAACACTCATCATCACAGTAACCTCAATTCTCAAAATCGAGCATAATTGCTCATAACACCTCAAATCTATTGATTCTCGTAACTCTACCCCAAACTACAATCTCATTCACAAAATCTCAACGTCTTACATTTCTCATGCTAAATTATCTATGCTAATTCACCACATTGTCTAAATTTCCATTTATAGCTCAAAATTCCCAAAATTGCTAAATATCATTATCACTCCAACTATATTGTAATTTCATCAATCCCTAATCATTTTCCAGCTACTTCAACACAATGCCAACAACTACCATTACCAAAATCATCTCAAATATCAAGATCGAGGTTTAGAAATTACCTAAAAATTATGGAGAGCTTATCTCTTGCCTCGATTCAATCCGTCTTACGATTTCCAAGTATGTTGTTCTCCCTTTGATGAGGAACAACTTTCCTTCCTGCCACAGCCTCTAATTTGGATGGAAATGGGTGCTTTGATGAGTGAGAAAGCTAGGGCTCGGTAAAAATGGGGGTTGGAAGAGAGAGAAAATGAAATTGTAGGAGAAAGCAGGGGTTTCTTATATAGACTGAGGGTAGGAGATCGATCTGATTCTCGATGAGATCGATCTGCATTTGAATTTGGGGACGATTTGGGGTAATTTTATGCCTAGGAGATCGATCTGTCGAGGGGTGAGATTGATCTCTTTATGGCTTTATGAGATCGATCTGCTCCTTGAGGAGATCGATCTTCTCCCAAACAGAAACATTTGGAGATCGATCCCTTCCTCATGAGATCGATCTTCTCTCAAACAGAATCATAAGGAGATCGATCTGCTCCAAAATTCCTCCTTCCTTGTCATTTTTAACTCACCAGATCGATCTCTCCTTCTCCAAGATCGATCTGACCTCTTAGTTTCACACTTATCTTAAACACTTACATATAAATCTCCAAATATAATTTTCACAATTCTCTTAGCTCAATAAATTACACTTCAAGTTCTTTTTACATCATTAAAATATAT
The DNA here is from genome assembly GCA_033439115.1 of Firmiana major. Lineage (NCBI taxonomy): Eukaryota > Viridiplantae > Streptophyta > Magnoliopsida > Malvales > Malvaceae > Firmiana > Firmiana major. Next base: position 37,250,088 of record CM065901.1, on the reverse strand, counting down.
CTCAAATTCTCAGATCTCACATCCTCCCCACCTTAAAAGAATTTGGTCCTCTAAATTCAACTCAACTAGCCAAATAGATGGGGGTATTTCTCCTTCATGAGATTCTCTAGTTCCCACGTTGCCTCTTCCATTGAGTGATGTTTCCACAAACTTTCACTAATGGGATGCTCTTAGTTCTCAGTACCTTCTCCTTTCTATTGAGAATCTAGACGGGTTCCTCAGTATAGCTCATATCCTCTTGTATGTCCATCTCGTCATACTCTATGATATGAGAAGGGTCCGCGTGGTACTTCTTTAACATAGACACATGAAAAACATTGTGTATTCCGAACATCCGCGGGGGTAATGCCAATCTGTAGGCTACCTTACCCACTCTCTCTAGAATCTCGAATGGTCCTATGTATCGAGGACTCAATTTTCCTTTCTTCCCAAATCACATGATACCCTTACTCGGTGATGTTTTCAGAAATACTATGTAAGACCCCGTATATGTATAATGGTAATATGTATAATTGGATCAAATAATATGAATGGACTTGTAATGTAAAGTATGATTGATGTAAGTCCATGGATTCAATGTATGTATGTGTGATATGAATTGTAACGTACATACAAGTTTCATTGAGTATGAATATGAAGAAATGAGTTCTGGCAAGTGATGGATGTGATCGAAACTCAAAGATGAGTAGTGTGGTAAAATGGAATATAGTTATGCTTTCATTTGGTTTTATGTAGCATACCTTTGAACACACAATGAATGCACACAAGTTTCAATGTGCATAAGGTATAAATGGATGCCATTTTCAAGTTATAAAGGTGGATGGATGAGAAAATGGCCATGGCAATAGATTAAGGGTGTGTTGGTATGAGTTGCAGCAAGGAAACTGCAGGAAATCTGGAAAACATGAGGGCCAGATCGATCTCATAGGATGAGAGATCGATCTGGGAGAGCCAGAATGCTCTTATTTGGGCAAAAGAATAGAGCAGATCGATCTCCACTGGAGTCAGATCGATCTCCCAAGCATTCTGTAGTGGAAAGATCGATCCCCAAGCACCCAGATCAATCTCCTTAGCTCTCTGTTTGGGACCAGATCGATCTCATGCTTAGACAGATCGATCTCATGCCTAGACAGATCGATCTCATGCTTCGACAGATCGATCTCAGGCTTAAAAATGTCATGAAAAAGAGGGATTTTAAGGGACCAGATCGATCTCCTCTTGGACCAGATCGATCTCCTCAAGTCATTTCTATATAAGGAGAGCTGAAAATCTGGAAATCTCGAAAAAATACTTAACCTTACAATTTCAACCCCAAAAACCTAATTTTTCCTCTCTAAAATCAGCCATTTTCAGTGAGATTTGGAGAGAGATCATTAGAGGCAAAGTTGTTCCTATCAAAGAGAAGAACAACATAGTGAGAGGGCATTTTCCCATTCTTGGAATTGAAGGAGTTAAGGGCATTACCATTTGGAGCAAGAAGAGAAATCATATTGGTAAGATTCTAACACTCCAATCCAAATGCATTAGCTATTTAATTGATTTTGGAGTTGATTGATATGAGTATTGATGGATAAACTACCTAGGAATGTAGGGAATTGGTGTGACCTAGAAATCTAAAATGGGTATAATGTGAGGATATGTGGGATTGAATGAGCCTATGATTTATGGCATGCTAAAGTTGTTATTGGGGTAATGTTTATGATTTTAGATGGTTAGATGGAATTACATGGTGAGTTGGAGGAATTGTGAAAATGGATATGTATATGATTGATAAATGCCATAGTGAGGGAATTCATGGAATATGAACACTATGAGCTTAATGTCGATTTAACATCGATTTTGAATAAGTTAATAGGCCTAAGAAGATCCATAGACTCGAGTTATGGGTAAAGTAATGAAACGAGGCCATATAAGCGTTAATAGAGGCTATAGATTAAATTGACTATAGCAAGCACAAGGGTTGCATTGTATGGATCGAATATAATGCGGGATACGATTTTGTGCAGTCCCGAAGAGTTCGTTGAAGACGAATCGAACCGTACGAGTAAGCAGCTTAAGGAAGTGGAATCACGCATTGCGATTCCAGGTAAGGGAATTTTGTGAGTATATAGAGGTAGCTGCTCGTACTTTAAATTTGTGGGTGAATATTGGGTGTTTTACGAAGTGCATGGTTGCTAAAGTAAATGATTGATGGTATTTATGAATGAGAATGAGTATATGTGTGATTTTTGGGTTTTGGAAGTGGATTCTATGAAATGGGATAGTAAGGCTAATAATTGCATAAATCTAATGTCTTGATGTCTTTCAAAACGAAATTTGCTTGGTTTTAAGCAAGCTTGTAGATAGGTCGGCTAGTATTGTATTGTTGTTGTGAAAAAGCATTTGTGAGTGCTAAACCTGAATTACCGGGATTGATAAATTGTATATGAGCCGCCTATCATATTTGTATGACATAAATCGAGCTAGAGCCTCGCTCGCGCTGGATTTCTATGTTTTCACTTGTGTGAAACGCGCTTGAGCTTAGCTCGCACTTTGAAATTGAATTGTAATGATGTTTATAAACTGTACTGGAGCTTACGATCGTACGTGGATTTGAGTGGTTTTTCTTATGCATATAACTGTACTGGAGCTATGCTCGTACATGGTTTCTTCATATTTTATGCATAAATGCCGTACCAGAGCGTTGCTCGTATGAAGTGATTGGTTTTGATGCATGAATTCGCGCTAGAGCGTAGCTCGTGCTGGTTTTCACACTGTGGTATGTATGAGGCCGTGGCGAGAGATACGGATTAACTCAGGGAACCCAACAGGCCTAACAGACCTCTTAGGTGAGGTGAGGGTGAGGGGCTAGGACCTGACATAATCCATTCAGGAAACCCAACAGTCCTAACAGACCTCTTGGGTGAGGTGAGGGTGAGGGGCTAGGACCTGAATCAGGGAACCCAACAAGGGCGAGCAAGGCCATAAGGGGCTAGGACCTGGTATTGAGGTTACTCCCACGCGCTCTTGAGACTATAAAGGTTACACTTGGCATGGGGTAGATAAGACCTATGGCAGGCACCCCCAACCATGTTATGGGTCCGCGGAGTACGATTTACCTTGTATATCACATGGAGTATGATGTACCGCGTGGTGGTTACTTGATTTGAGAAAGTCTGGCGGAGAACTAACCCACCTTCGTGCCAGCATGATACCCCGCACACCGAAATCCGTGTGGTCTGGGATGATATGTGACGATTGGCCAACGTAGTCACTTGAGATATAGTAACCTGTCTCCTTGCTTGATTTACTTACTACCACATGATTTTAAATCTCTAAGTGTGATTGTGATTGTTTAAGGTAGACCCGAAGGAGGGGTCGAGCCTCGTGGATTTGAATTATGAAATGAAGATGAGGTTGTGATTGTGAATTGATGTGATGTGATTGTATGTGATGAGAAAGAGTTTTATGACGTGGGTTTAAAAAGGAGGTTTCTAAATGAATTGCCCTTCTTATGAATTTAAATGAGATCGAGCATGAGATGATTTATACATGACGTTTTACCATGTTTTATATGCCAATTTTACATGACTTTGATACATGATATATATGTATACTCATATGGCATAGTTTTATTCCTCATGCTCCTACTATAAATGATTTATGCATAACACTATCAGCATGTAGATAGAGTAGTTATCTACCATGCTTGCATTATTGCCTTACTGAGCGTGTGGTTGCTCATCCCACTCTATTTTCCCCCTACAGAGCGTGCATAGTAGCCCAGTGAGGACTGAGGCGTATTATTTTGGACTCCGCTGCATCTCCATTGCTAAAAGGTATATACATAGTGATTCTTTTTGTATCTAAACAATGTAAAAGCACAGTATTCTTTGAGTTGTAATTATGGGGGATGTAGATGTCAGTAAAACATGTATTCGTATAAGTATACGATTAAATGCACATGTATGACATCGTTTTAATTAATTGAGAATGAATGAGATGTGGTGTTTATTATTGGCTCACAGCCCAACAGTGTGTGGTGAGTTTAGTTCACGACCGGGTAAGGTAACAGTAAAACGCGAAAAATTTTTAGTGATTTTCGGTTAAAGAGAATGGAATTGGGTCGTGACATACAACATCACTAACATCAAACTCGAGTGGCCGTCTACGCACATCCGCGTAGCTTTTCTGTCTACTCTGTGCAGCCCGTAACTTCTCACATATGAGTTTCACACTCTGTACAGCTTGCTCAACAAGCTCGGGAGCATTTATCTTTCTGTCACCGACTTCTTCCCAAGCTACAGGGGATCTACACCTCCTACCATATAGAGCCTCAAAAGGTGCCATTCCAATGCTCGCATGATAGCTATTATTGTATCATCCCATGATCCCTTAAAATCCATCGTACACGCCCTCAACATATCCTACAGGGTCTGAATAGTCCTCTCCGACTGACCATCTGTCTGAGGATGATAGGCGGTACTGAAACTTAATCAAGATCCCATGGACTCCTGAAACTGGGTCCAAAATCTAGAAGTAAACTGAGAATCTCTATCAGAAGTAATACTCATTGGAGCCCCATGTAATCTAGCTATCTTGCTGACATACAGCTTAGCTAAGGCATCCACAGTATCTGTGCTCTTGATGGCAAGGAAGTGGGCACTCTTGGTCAATCTATCCACTATAACCCATATAGCGTCATGACCTCTTCGGGTCCTCGGTAAACCCATAATAAAGTCCATACTGACATGCTCCCATTTCCATGTAGTACAGGTAAAGGCTGTAGTAGTCCTCCAGGCTTCCGATGCTCAGCTTTCACTTGCTGGCATACTAAACATCTGGCCACATACTCTGTCACGTCTTGCTTCATACCACTTCACCAGTACACCTTTCTCAAATCTCGGTACATCTTAGTACTCCCTGGGTGCATGGTGTATCGCGAGTAGTGGGATTCTCTGAGTATCGTCTCTTTAGGGTATCATCGTCCGGTACACAAATCCGTCCTCTGAATCTCAACAATCCATCCTCACTGATGGTGAGATCCGACTGCAAGGTCTGTTCAGCTTGGCTAACCATATTTATCAACCTCTGATCACTGCGCTGCCCAGTTCCAATCTAATCCATGATCTTGGGCTCTATTCGCAAGCTAGCCAAAAATCCAGTCTCCACCACTTTAACTCTGATCCGAAGTCCGGTGAACTGCTCCAGTAAATCCCATTCCCTGATCATCATAGCAGATATCATACTATTCCTGCTCAGGGCATCAGCAGCTACATTCGTCTTACCCGGATGATATAAAATCTCGCAGTCATAATCCTTAAGGAGTTCCATCCATCTCTTTTGTCTCATGTTTAACTCTTTCTGATCAAAGAGATATCTCAAACTCTTGTGATCAGTGAAGATTTGGAATCTTTCCCCATATAAGTAGTGTCGCCAGATCGTCAAGGAAAATACCACAGTGGCTAACTCCAAATCATGCGTGGGGTAATTCCGCTCATGGTCTTTCAACTGTCGTGATCCATATGCGACCACTCTTCCATGCTACATAAGCACACACCCCAATCCTTGATGAGAAGCATCGCTATACACCAAAAATCCTCCTGATCCCTCAGGAATGGTTAACACAGGTGTCACTGTTAATCTCCTCTTTAACTCCTGAAAACTGAGCTCACACTGATCAGTCCATATAAACGGAGTCTCCTTACGCGTGAGTTTAGTCAGAGGAGCGGTAATCCTTGAAAATCCTTCCACAAATTTCTATAATACCCTGCCAAACCAAGGTAGCTTCGTACCTTGGTAACTGTCCTCGGTCTCTCCCAATTAAGCACAGCCTCCACTTTACTTGGATCCACAGATACTCCTTCCTCTAAGACTATATGACCAAGGAAAGCTATCTGATCCAGCCAAAATTCACATTTATTAAGCTTTCCATATAATTGTTTATCTTGGAGTATCTTAAGTACTAACCACAAATGTTATGCATGCTCCTCCTACGACCAAGAGTACACCAGGATATCATCAATAAAGACTATCACAAACTTATCTAGATAGCCTCTGAACACCTCATTCATTAATCTCATAAAGGCGACAGGGGCATTCGTCAATCCAAAGGACATCACCAGAAATTCATAATGGCTATACCTTGTCCTGAAGGCCATCTTTGGAATATCTTCTTCCTTGATCCTCAATTGGTGATAGCCCGATCTCAAATCAATCTTAGAAAAAACTGATGCCCCTCTCAGCTGATCAAGTAGATCATCAATCCTGGGCAATGGATATTTATTCTTCACCGTGGCTTTATTCAACAACCGGTAGTCTACGTATAATCTGATACTACCATCCTTCTTCTTAACAAATAATACTGGTGCTCCCCACGACGAAACATTGGGTCTAATAAACCTTTGATCCAATAACTCCTGTAGTTGTTTCTTCAATTCTTTAAGTTCCACTAATGCCATCCTGTAGGGAGGTTTAGAGATCGGCTGAGTATCTGGTACCAAATCGATGGTAAACTCCAGCTCTCTCTCTGGTGGTAAACCTGGTAACTCATCTGGGAAAACATCCCGAAATTCACACACCACGGGTATATCTTCCATCCTCGGATGTTCCTGCTCATCATCTGAGATGAGTGTTTCATAACCTTCACATGAACAATCATATTTAGGACTCTCAAGAGCAACATCAAAATTTCATACGTTTATTTACTCAATAGTTCAAACGTACACTGTAGGGTTCAGGTAGGGAGAAAGTTACAATCTTAGTGTAGCAGTCTAAACTCACTCGATTGGTTGCCAACCAATCCATTCCCAAAATTACATCAAACCCATGTATATTTAACATGATTAGATCTGCTAACATCACTCTATCTCCCACCTTTATTTCACATCCTCTACAGATTAACTCAGTCCTTTGGGATTCACGCATAGGGGTATTTACATGTAGTATATACTCTAGAGGTTCAAACTTCAAATTTAAACTACATGCAAAATGCTCTGAAATAAACAAATGCGTGGATCCTGAATCAATTAACACATGAGCCTTATAATCACAGACAGAGAGTATACCTCTTATAGTTTCTACAGAAGTGTCTGCGATCTCCTTATCTAGGGCAAACACACGTCCTTGTGTAACAGGCTTCTTCCCTTTCTCTGCAGCAGTGGCCCGTCTCTGGGGGTTCAATCTTTGAGGCTGTTGTCTAGTGAGTTTCGGAACATGTGGTTTCTGAGGTTGAGGGCAATCCTTCACCATGTGACCCATGTCTCCACATCTAAAACATCCATGGATCGACCCAGTACAACTTCTCTCATGTATTCGGCCACAATTTCTGCAAAACCTTGTCTCAGGCCTGACATCTCGAGGGGTCTCCCTAATGTTAGGGTAACCTCTGGGTCTCTCTAATCTACCATTCTGCACCTCAATCCTTCCTCTTCTGAAGGAGCCTCTCCGAGCCTCTGTTTGGAAAATTGCTGGCCTCTTGCCCTTCTCTCTATTCATCGCTCTGAGCTCATTCTGGGATTGTACCATTTCAATTCCTCTTTCAATCTCTTGTGCTCGTCTCAGAGCATCTCCAAACTCAGTAATACATAGCCCTATCAAACTATCTCTAATGACGGGCTTCAATCCATACACAAACTTCTCTATGCGGAGCTCTTTATTCTTGAAGGTCTCTAGGTCATATCTCAATAGCGCGTTGAATTTGCTCTCATAGTCATCCACAGACATGTCACCCTGTACCAAACTCAAAAACTCGACTTGTTTCTTTCTCTGGGCAGCTCGTGGTACATATTGGATCCTAAAGGCTGTCTGAAACTCTTTCCAACCAATCACATCCTGGCGGGACATCAGAATACCCTGGGTAGTACCCCACCAATCTCGAGCTCTCCCTTTCAACATATAGATACTCATACTGACCCTCTCAGCATCGGTGCACCCCAGATAATCAAATATAATTCTCAACTCCGTCAACCACTCCTCAGCCTCTGTAGGATCCTTCTTTCCCCTAAATTCGGGTGGATTCATCTTCAGAAAATCCTTCTGTCGGACCATACTTCTCTCCTCAGGCTGAGTGACGGGAGGCACTGGGTCCATCTGTACTGAGGGTATGGGAGGTCCTTGTGGTAGTGTAGGAGTAGTACCCGAGGCATTAACCCCAAAGTGTTGCGCGAATAACGCTGCCATCTGCTTAAAACCTTACCTCACATCGGTCTCAATCCGATTAAATCGAGAGTTAGGACTCTCTGGTTGTGGGGCAGGTGGCGGAGGGGACTCTGCCTGCCTCCTCGAATGACCTCGTCGTTTACTCATTCTCTATCTCAATTCGTCTCCTACGCGTACATATCAAAATCGATTGAAATCTCAATGCTCAGATTCAGTTCATGACCAGACTATTACAGACACTTGGGATGTATTCTATTTCACTTAACCGACACTGACAGTACTAGACACCCTAAGCTCTGACACCAAGAAAGCTCTGTCACGCCCCGAAAACGTAAAAAATAGGGCAAATTTAAAACTTTTTACTCATCAATTCACAATTAAGAGTGCATTCCTGTGCAGTGTCATGCATCATCATATTTATCATACCTCAGGATCTCAAGTTAATTAATCCTAATACATCCCATACAATGTTATACATCAAGTGTTTGCAATTACAATAATTGTCTGGGTACATGAAAAGATAAAAGATACCTCAAAATACAATATATGGCCTGGAGCTCAAGTTCTCCACTAGCCACTACTCCGTACGTCGCAGGGAAACCCTTTTTCACTTGAAGAAATCTGGGGGGAAAGAAAACAGGGTGAGCTTCTAAATCGCTCAGTAAAGGGGTAAGGAACTCATTATATAAACCATAATGCACATCATAAAATATTTATTTATATGTGAAACTCAGTATACTCATTTGAAAACCATAGCGTGAAAGTACTCAAAATGACATTCTCATATCTCAAATCATGTGAAAACATGAAGTAAAAAGGCTCAGTCTAGAGCAGTAACAAGCATGTGAAAACAATGCGATAAATGCTTTCTCAATAAACGTGATAAAATCACTGCAATAATAATGTACGTGGCGCATCCACTAAACACACGTGGCATAGCCACTGATTTAAATTCACACGTGGCACAGCCACAGAATAAGGTTTCTCACGTGGCAACGGCCACCAATTAGGATTCTCACGTGGCAACAGCCACCAAATATACGTGGCATAGCCACTGAATGGGGGATCTCACGTGGCAACGGCTACCAATTAAGGTTCTCACGTGCAACGGCCACCAAATATACGTGGCATAGCCACTGAATGGGGTTTCTCACGTGGCAACGGCCACCAAATGTACTTGGCATAGCCACAGAATAGGGGATCTCACGTGGCAACGGCCACCAATTGTACGTGGCACAGCCACAGAATAGGGGATCTCATGTGGCAACGGCCACCAAATGTACGTGGCATAGCCACAGAATGGGGTTTCTCACGTTACCAGAACGGAGAAGAATCGGACTTACATGCTACTAGAGCAATGCCCGGTGTGTACTCAAAATCACACACCTAAGTCTTTATCACATGAGACTGGTTTGCCTTCACGTAGAACTCATAGTGGTTTTTCCCTCATAAAAACTTATTTAAAACCGTTTTGTACTCAACACAAAACATATTAAAATCAAGTCCCAACTGGTAAAACACACACACATTTCTCAAATCTCAAGATCGCCTTAAAGTAGAGCCCAATTTACTTTTCACGCAAACTGAACGGTTTATAAAGCAATTTCACACTCAGCTTATAAACTCATAAAATAAAGGGGCTCCAACTGGCTATAAAAACCGTGTGCATTCTCATCAAAACACAACACATCAAACACAAATGGTTTAGTTTCCCTTACCTCTTTGCACCTCGTATAGTGCAATTGCTTCCCCCGTATCACGGACTAGTATCGCATTCCACTCTGGAACTCCCGAGCTGTCCAAACGATGTTAAAACATCAACACTCATCATCACAGTAACCTCAATTCTCAAAATCGAGCATAATTGCTCATAACACCTCAAATCTCTTGATTCTCGTAACTCTACCCCAAACTACAATCTCATTCACAACATCTCAACGTCCTACATTTCTCATGCCAAATTATCTATGCTAATTCACCACATTATCTAAATTTCCATTTATAGCTCAAAATTCCCAAAATTGCTAAATATCATTATCACTCCAACTACATTGTAATTTCATCAATCCCTAATCATTTTCCAGCTACTTCAACATAATGCCAACAACTATCATTACCAAAATTATCTCAAATATCAAGATCGAGGTTTAGAAATTACCCAAAACTTGTGGAGAGCTTATCTCTTGCCTCGATTCAATCCGTGTTACGATTTCCAAGTATGTTGTTCTACCTTTAATGAGGAACAACTTTCCTTCCTGCCACAACCTCTGATTTGGACAGAAATGGGTGCTTTGGATGAGTGAAAAAGCTAGGGCTCGACAGAAATGGGGGTTGGAAGAGAGAGAAAATGAAATTGCAGGAGAAAGCAGGGGTTCCTTATATAGAATGAGGGTAGGAGATCGATCTGGTTCTTGATGAGATCGATCTGCATTTGAATTTGGGGACGATTTGGGGTAATTTTATGCCTAGGAGATCGATCTGTCGAGGGGTGAGATCGATCTCTTTATGGCTTTATGAGATCGATCTGCTCCTTGAGGAGATCAATCTTCTACCAAACAGAAACATTTGGAGATCAATCCCTTCCTCATGAGATCGATCTTCTCTCAAATAGAATCATAAGGAGATTAATCATCTTCTATTGGAGATCGATCTGCTCCTTAAATTCCTCTTTCCTTGTCATTTTTAACTCACCAGATCGATCTCTCCTTCTCCAAGATCGATCTGACCTATTAGTTTCACACTTATGTTAAACACTTACATATAAATCTCCAAATATAATTTTCATAATTCACTTAGCTCAATAAATTACACTTCAAGTTCTTATTACATCATTAAAATATATCTCAAATTCTCAGATCTCACACTCCTACTCCCCACAGCCTACACCAGCAGCCATACTGTCCCTGTTTCATATCCTTCAACCACTAAAAGCCGACTGTCAACACAGCCACAAAAGCTCATGACCATCCACCATTTGAGGCCCTCTTTTCTGCTTCGTTTTCTTCAGCAGACCCGTCCCTTGCTCTGCTCTGTTTCAGCACCGAGGAAAAGGGATGAGAGCAGCTTCTCTTTGCTGCAACGTGCCCTGAACACAACCTCAAAATCAGCTTAAATACCAGCCTAGACAGACCTTAAAGGCAGCTCAATCAAACATTGCTCCATCTGCCTTTTTCGCTCCTTTTAACTGTGTCTTTCTCGACTACTGCTGCTAGTTTAGTCTTTTGCATATATATATATATCATTTTTGTCCCGCTGTTGGTTTCACCAATATATATATATTATTTTTTTCTTTTCCTTCATTTTCCTGCCATTTCATTAATGTCCCGCTGTTGGTTTCACCAATATATACATTCACCTAATGTTTCCCGGGTAGGCAGGCTGTCCAAAGTGTCCTCGGTTCCACATCTCTGCCTCTCGGTTTACAGGCTTCTCATTTCCTACTGCTGTTGCAGGTATACCTTACCCATATTTCTTGTAGTCTTTTCCCATTTTCTTTTACTGCAGTAAAACAAAAACTGCAGCAGACACAATTTGCCTTGGGTTTCTAGAGGACTTATGTCTTCTGTTTCACGTTTGCGTCCAGCACCTTCTTTCCCTTTCCCTCAATAAATCCTACCTGCCATGTTCAGTTTTTTTTTGTCCTATGATTGTTTAAAATTATTTCCTTCCTTTCTTGTTTTAGGTCCTCACTTTTGGCTTCTGTCTTGTTTCTGTTTTATAGTCTCCTTCACTCACATTCAACCTGACACGTACACAGCAATAGAGTCCCTCGGTTCACGCTTTGCCCCCTGGTTTATGAGCTTCCCTATTCTCTTTCACTGCTTCAGTTCAGAACTCCATACCCCTTTTCATTTCATCGGACACCACCCTCATTTCTATTCTCAACAGTAACCTTAATCAGTTTCATTCCATATTTCCTAGGTAGTCGACATCATCAATCTTCCTTGCTTCTTCACGTTTCCTATACCGATATGTACACATATATATTTTCCTTTGTATCTCGGGTTCCTATTGTTGCCACCAAGCTTGTGTACTATTTAATAATATAAATTATATATATGTGCATATTTATATGCTTTTGTACACCTATCTATACATAAATCTTGAGGAGTAATTAAAATATTGCATACACATAGTATAAAAATAACATTATAAAAATAATGTTAGTCTCACGACTTATACCTAAATTAATTCTCCCATTTCCATACATTTGGTTTCAATTGTCTAAATTATTATTTATAGATAATTATCAAATACATTGAAAATTTTTCGGTATTTACATTCTCCCCACCTTGAGAAATTTGGTCTCCAAATTAAAGAGTACCTTAGTTCTTAAACATAGGTGGTATTTCTCTCGCATCAATTTCTCCAATTCCCACGTGGCCTCTTCCGAATTGTACTATTACCACAAAAACTTGACCAAATGACTCGTCTTAGACTGCAATTCCCTTTTTCTCTCTGTCCAGTATCCGAATCGACCTTTTCCACATGGCCACATCCTCTTTCAACTCTAGTGGCTAATACTTTATCACCTACATTGGGTCCAGATGGTATTTTTGAAGTATCAGAACGTAGAAGACATTATGGATACTTGATAGTTCTGGCAGTAACGTCAATCTGTATGCTTTGTCTCCCACTCGGTTCAAGATCTCGAAAGGTTAAATATAGCGAGATCTTAGCTTTCCTTTTCTTTCCAAATCTCATTATAACCGTGGAAAGAGAAACTTCCATAAACATCGAATCTCCTACTGAAACTTCCCAAGGTCTTCGTCTTTAGTCAGTACAACTCTCTCTTGCCTGCTTTAGCTATTCTCGATTTCTTACAACCTAATTGTACTTCCATAAAAACTTGTTTAACCAAATCGAGAACAATTATCTTCCTTTTACCTACTTCTTCCATCCAATGGGTGAACGACATTTATTCACACTTTTAGTTATATCTCTATAAATGAGCCTCAGACAACGTCTATTCCTTTACTATAGATCATTAGGTACACAATTATGTTTTTAAATCTCAATAAATTATCGCACCAATGCTTAAACTAGTTGTAGTACCTATCTGGGTCTGACCAGCCACATCAATGCAATATTTATTATTTCACTGTGCCTGTTCGATTCAATCAATTAAATCCAGTTTTAACTCTCAGGTTAGCCACCATGTAACGAATGTCAGTGTCAAGGAAGGACCACATTTGAGTCGAGGTCCAATAATAATTCAATGACTTATGTCCTTGACAAAAATACATAACGCCATCCCGAAATCACTTTTGCTCAAAGCACTAACGCTAGTCATTTCCTTTTTCTTGTATTAGACAGCCTTCGTGAAATTTAATATTTAAACCTTCTTGATCAATAGAATTCCATAGTTCTTTGCCGCACAAGTAATGGTATTCTGATTTCCAACACGAATATTACAACTGTCAACTCCAGTTTGTGGGTTAAGGATCAGGGTATTTCTAGATGCTGTCAAGTCTCTCAAGCGGAGAGGTATTTTGAAATACCATCATTAGCCATCAAACTTGACCACATAAATTGGCTATGGATATAAGGGTTCAAGGTTCAGTCCCAATTAAGAACTAGGATACCAAAACTTATCGCAATTTCATATTTATCCTTCGGACACAATCCATTCTCAATCCATGTCACTAAATCCGAATTCAATTCACATACCAGAGATATTCTTACCATGTATACACCTCTTATTCCAATATAACTTGCATTTAGGATTTATCTCATTTCAACGCTTATCTCATTTCGTACATCAATTATAACAAATCATTTTCTTACTCAAATCGAGTTTCGCATTCAAAACGTAAACATATACAATTTACAATCCTTAGATTCGATACGTAATTCATATTCCAAAGTCTCTTTATATCTCAATCTCTGAATCATCTTAACAGTTTTAGGTTTTTTTTTTCACTGATTTATAATCCTTTTTCGAGGGGATCAAATTGACATCCATTTTTTTTATACCACGTGACCCAAAAGACTTTGAATCTCATCAAAAATTAACGCCAGTACACTTCAAAGTGGATCACTTGGTCCGATAATCTATTTTTAATGTAATCCTTGTAATTGCTTTTTTTCAGCATTTCTAATTTAATCAGAGCTATTCAGTACAGTGAACTAAATAATTTAATTCGATACCACTGCTAAATTAATTTCAAACTTCATCTTCCAATTTAGTGGTAATTCTGATAGATCATCCGAATATGTGTCAAAAAAATTCCCTGTCTACTGGGGTGTCTTTTTAATCCGAACACACCCTAACTTTATCAATCATGTAAGTAGTGTGACCTTCACTTATACTTTTAGTTCTGTGATTCATCTTTTCAGTTACAATGATTTTACTCTATCACACTCACTACTTCCTTAGTACATCACTTTTCTTGTCACTCTCTTTACCTTTTCATTTTCTTAGTAACCTCAAAATATACATTTCATATCATCACAGTTGCGCCATGCATACCACTTCCTCAAAATAACATCCAATGGGGCTAATTTAGCTCGACTGAGGATCTTAGTACCTCCTATGTGTTTCTTGGACTTCCTCCGTTTCACATCTCTACTTATCCGGATTATTCTTCTTCCAAAGCTATAAATTTAATTCCATAATCATCCATAGACTTGTTACTTTATGTCCAATTGCAATCATTTTATCCATAATTTACACTTTATTTCATCCGAAATGTGCTGCCGCCTAAGGGCCTTCAGAATATATCTCCTGTAATTTTTTTTGATGTCGACTCTCGAATTAAATCGGGGAACTTCCATCCGGGTTCGACTTTCCATTTCGATACTGATACTACAAAGGCTACTTTCTTTATAATAGTACACTCTGAAAAATCCATGTAGCTTCTCCAATTATTTAACACAAAAGTTACAAAAGTGACTTTCTCGGTAGAGTTACTTCTAAAATCATCAAGCTTTTTCTATCTCATTCATCCAACTCTGAATCACTGAATTCTTAACCTTGTTGAAAAACGAAGGCTTAAACTCTTGAAATTACCCCATGTCTATTAAGCTCACAGTCATATTCTTAGAATCCATGCAAGTTTTCCAATTTAATTTTTCAGTTTTCCATTAAAATTGAATTCTTGACTTAAGTATGTAATAGCATACTATCCTCCGAAATCAGCTCGATCTCTATCTAGTAATGAACTTACAGACATTTCTTGACTTCACTGCTCATAACATTGGGTCATACCTTTCCAGGGATATAAATCATTATTCATACTCATTAACAGATCGAATTTCTTGTGCTAGACCTATAAATTCCATTCGTCATTTCCTTAATCTCATGCATTCAGTTCTCTATAACTATTTGTCCTGTATCCCATTTAATAGTGGTGGTATGAACTTCAGAAACTGCCTCATCTCGTGTAGCTCTTATTCTTAACCCAAGTCATCATCATTCTGCTGTGGAGCTACAGGAGCAGGCATATTTATAGTTCTGAAACATCTTTACAGGCTGGTGGGCGTATCGGAGTAATTTGCCCGTCTATTCTTCCGTCTACTCCATCACCTAACATAGCCTATGTCCCAATTTTTTTTCCATAGTATGTTCAACACTCCGCTAAATCTTAGCAAAGTGTATCTCAGTAACTTCTGTCTTTTCCACAAGATGTGAGGTCCCGGCCTAGCCCATCACGGCTTTGCTCACCCAGGACGTGTCCCTAGAGGCTCAAACTCGGGTCAACACCTTGTTCTTGCACTTTTGGTACAAAGTTAAAGAAAAAGAACTATATACAAAGTTAAAATATTACACAGCCACTTCAAATGTAGCTGAAGAAAATAACACTCAGCAGCAGGGCAAAGAGTAGGAGGATCAGCCAAAGTGGTGACAGAATGTTAACAGTTAAATCCTCCTCAGCTCTATCTACTGCCCTTCTTCTCTCAGATATTGTATGGTCAAGCCTTATATCCTTCATCCTAAAACAGTCTTGAGAGTCATCAGGGAACTTCAAGGGTTTGAAAACATTAAACTTCACTTCCTGATCCTGAACTCTCATTGTTAACTCCCCCCTTTTGTACATCAATTAAAGTTCTACCAGTTGCTAGGAAAGGTCTACCTAGTATAATAGGGACTTCCCTATCTTTTTCCATGTCCAACACGATAAAATCCGCAGGGAAAATATATTTATCCACCTTTACCAGCACGTCTTCAATGACCCCCTTCGGATATTTAATGGATTGATCAGCCGGTTGAAGGGTCACTGTAGTGGGCTTGGCATCCCTTATTCCTAACTTCTGATAGATAGACAAAGGCATTAGATTTATACTAGCTCCTAAATCACACATGGCTATACCAAAGAATAAATTTTCAATAGTGCAGGGTATGGTAAAACTCTTAGAATCCTTGAGCTTGGGGGATAATTTCCTCTGGATAATTACACTACATTCCTCAGTTAAGGCCACCATCTCATAATCTTCCAATCTTCTTTTCCTAGAGAGGATGTCCTTCAAAAACTTCACATAACTTGGCATTTGCTCTAAAGCATCTGCGAAAGGAATGTTGATGTGAAGTTTCTTAAAAACCTCAAGAAATTTGGTGAATTGTTGATCAAGCTTTTGGTTTTGAAACCTCTGAGGAAAAGGTACTGGTGGTCTAACTAGAAGGGATGTAGTGGTAACATGTATAGCATCAGAGGACTTTGAAGGCTGTGAAGTAGAAGAAGGTATAGATGAAGAAGCACCTATCTTTGATTCTTTTTCAACCTGATCTTTAGGTTCTTGCTCTTTCTGAGCTGCCTCTTTAGAACTTATGGGCTCTACCACTGTGGACTTAACAGGATTGGACTTAACTTGTGGTTCATCTAGCTCTCTACCACTCCTAAGGGTGATGGATTTAACATGTTCCTTACCCTCCCTTTGCCTAACAGGATTAGCTTTAGTGTTACTAGGAAGGGTCCCTTGTGGATGTTGGCTAAGAGCATTGGTTATTTGTCTAAACCCTTGTGGATGTTGGCTAAGAGCATTGGTTATTATTTGTCCAACCTGAACTTCTAAATTCTTGATTGAGGTAGCTTGATTTTGTAGGATCGTTGTAAGACCCGATTTTATTAAAACATGAAATGAAAAATGAAAAAGGGTTGAAATGGTATTGCCGAACACATGAAGGGTAAAACGATCAAAAGATCAAAATTTTGTATTAATCGAGATAAGAGAATTTAATTAAAAATAATGGATTTGAGAATCTTGATCAATAATGAAGAAATAATTAAATTTTGGGTTAAATTGATCAAGATATGAATTTATTGGAATTAATCAAAATTTTCACATTGGTAAATTATCTCGAAAGTATTCAAAAAATTATCCCGAAAGATGAAATAATATTGATTAATTCATTTTATAGATTAAATGAATAAAATAAATTTTTTTTAGATATTTTTGGGATTTTAATATTATTTTAATAGATTAAAATAATATTAAAAATAAATTATAAATAAATAAAATTTTAAAAAAATTACGAAAGTCTGAATCGCGAAACAGAGAAGAAATGCGAAAGCAAGGACGAGAAACCGAGGGCACGGTTTCCCTCGTCTTCGACGCAACCACTGGCAGAAGACGCGAGAAGGCAAACGGCGATGGTCGATCGGCACTCGAGGAAGCCGACCCGCACACCCACGCGCCCCGAAGTCGCCAAAAATGCCAGATCGACGGAGTCAGTGCCGTGGGAGAGAAGCCTTGATTCACCGGCGATGGCGCCGTTTTGACTCCAGCTGAGGCCCGTAATGAACGCCCAGGCCGTGGCACGTCGATTGGTGTCGGAATCACTCTGGGAATCGATTGGACGACGTCGAAACGGTGAAATAATGCCTGAACCGGTCGAATCGAACTGAACCGACTAGACCGAAGCGGTTTGAATCGGGTTGAACCGGACCGAACCAGTTCAGCCAAAAAGAAAAGGAAAAGAAAAGAAGAAAAAAGGAAAAAGAAAAAGAGGAAAAGTTAGGAAAAATTCAAGTGATGCAATCGAGCTACGGGTAAGTCGGTAAGCGTTCGAAATTGACCGATTTAAATTTTGGCATATTTAATTTGATGAATATTCGATTGAAAGTTTACCCGAAAAAATATTTAATTGTGTAGCTCGACAATTGGCGTCAATCGAGAGCTCGAGAAAGCCTCGATTTACGTATTATCATGGAATCACGGGTAAGTAACCTTATTTACGACAATTTTACATTGTTATGCGTGTTAAAATTTGCCGCATAAATTACAGATTTAAATTTCGCATTAAATGAATTAAATTATGGAAATTGAAATAAATTGTCGTAAATAATTAAATAAGCTATTCGAGAATTTAGAATGAGGCTCAATAAATATTGATGGGCCCAATGAGCCCAATAGGCCTCGATAATGTGAATAATAAGTGAAAAATAGGCTTAAGGCCGATTAAGGCCCATTATAGTGCAATCGGGCCTAATATGGGTAAACGAGCCCAATGATTTAAATTAAGCCCAGAAAATATGGAATACAATTAAATATATTGTATTTGACCTGATGAATATTTATTCGCAGTGCCGGAGATTTGATTTGAATTGGGAGCAAATCGGACTGCGTGACGAGTCATCAGCGGAAAGGTCAGACTGTATAGAAAAATGAGGTAAAGGAATTGTGTGAGTAGCTAGAGGTAGCTACGCGTATTTTAATAGCTTTTGTATACACTGAATATGTATGTATACACTGATATTGTATAAAGATCCTAGAAATAAATTAAAGATTTTAAGGACTCGAAATAGGAAAAGACTATTTTACCCCTATTGGGAGAAGTTCACCTAAGGATGGTGAAAGCATGACATGCATGAAATGCATGATTTAAGGATTTTCTGGTTTAAGGAATTTTCTTGGTTTTGATTACAGCAAATCGATAGATTGGCCAGTAATTGCATAAATTTCATAAGATAACACTACGTAAGTGTTATTTATATTTAAATGGAATTTCTTTGGGAAATGGGCCAACTATCAAGTTTATATGGAAACAGATAATGCTGGCGCATAACTCGCACTATATCTGCGTTTGTGAGTGTGCATAAATGTGTTTGAGCGGTTGCTCGCATCGACTTGTGTGACATCATATGCATGAAATGTGCTAGAGCAGTTGCTCGCACTGATTTTTTTCTTGTGAAATGCATGACAGGTGCTGGAGCCTAGCTCGCACCTTGTTTTGACGATTTTGACTGTTTTGACTAAAATGCATAAAAAGGTGTTGAAGTGATTTCTCGCACTAGTTTTAATGATTTGACATGTAAGACCCAAAATTATATCGCAATTTCTTATAAAGGATTGAAAATGGTCACAAAATTAAACGACTGAGATTTGGACTGAAAATAAGGATTTAAAATACGAAAAGAGGGAGTGTTCGTGAAGGGAAGTCGAGTTAAATTAATCCCGAACATGTATAAGGGTAAAATGGTCAAAAGATCGAAAGTCGGTATAAATTCGACAAGAAAATTTAACTAAAAATAATGGATTTAAGAATCTTGATCAATAACGAAGAAATAATTAAATTTCAAGTCCAATTGATCAAGATCCGAAATTTTTAGAAATACTGAAAAGTCACTCGGGACAATATCCCAAAAATATGGAGAAAATATACCGAAAAAGGGTTAAAAATATAATAAATAAATTAAATAAAATTAAATAAATTTATTTGGAATAAAAAATTAATTTTTGTAGATATTTTATAATATTTTTGACTATTTTAATGAATATAATAATAATAAAATAATTTATAAATAATAATAAAAATAATAATAATAAGAATTAAAAAAAAGAGAAGAGATCGAAAATGTTGTCGGGGAGAGAGAAAACAAAGGAAACAGAAGATGCCCACGCGTGACCCGATCGATCTAAGGCCACCGGCGACCGATGGCCCAAACGAAGACCGAAGGAGGAAGAGGAGAGGCCGGAGAATACGTTAGCACCGGTGAGGCACGCTGACGATGGCTGTGTCGGGCGAACGGAGGAAGAGAAAACCTCGAGGAAAACGAGATCGATTCCAGCGATCCATGGCAGCTGGGCTCGAACGGAGGCTACCGACGAGTTCAGAAGGAAGAGCCGATACTTTTGAGATCGGTATCGATCGACGAAACTGTCGAAATCTGACGAATCGAGGGAGAGAAGGTCGAGAGGTAGAGGAGAGAAACAGCGGGCACCGACGATGATTTGGTCTCGATCGAGGCCAGTTGAAGGTTGCCTGGCCAAAGACTAGCCGAACAGCGCCAGAAACGAGCCGGGAATCGGTCGGAAACACCATGAACGACGGTGAAAAGGCCTAAACCGGTACGGACCGGTTCAGCAAAGAGGTGAACTGGACTGAACCGGTTGAACCAGATCGGTCTGAATCGGGTTGAACCGGACCGAACCGGTTCAGGCAAGAAAGAAAGGAAAAAAAGAGAAAAAGAGAAAAAAGAAAAAGGGGAAGAATTTTTGGGGATACACCGGGCTTCGGGTAAGTTGATACGAGGTCAAAAGTGATCGATTTGATTTTCTGGAAATTTATTTAAATTATATTTAATCGAAAATTAACCCGAAATTAAATATAAAATTGTGCTGTTTTATGACAAAGCCCGAACGAGAGCCGATTGAGCTTCGATTTTTGTACCCCGTATCATATTGGGTAAGTATATTTTAATTACGATAATATGAGTCCTTTAATACAGAGTTTCGAATATTTTACGAAAATTACGGAATAATTCTGTATAAAAAGGAATATTAATCGAAATTGCAACGTTATTACCGTAAATAGTTTACGGGCTATCCAATGAGTTTGGAACAAAGCCCGATGATTATTGGTAAGCTGAATGAGCCCAGTAAACCCGAAGAAGGGATTTAATAAGTATAAACGGGCTGAAAATGGGTCGAGGCCCATTAAGGTGCAATTGGGCCCAATAAAGTAAAACGGGCCCAGTACGTTAGATTCAATCAGTAAATGTGATATATTGATACAAATAAGTGAATTAACCCAAAATATGTGGTTATATGCAGTTTCGTAGACTTGGTTGACGCGCAGTTGGACTGAGAGATCGGATATTATCGAGACGAGATAAGTTTACACGTAAATCGAGGTAAAGGAATTTTATAGGTGCATAGAGATTTCTATACGTATTTTCGAGGGGATTTATAGGGCCTAGAATTTGTTATAGTATCAGGAAACAAAATAATAATTTTTGTGAAAATCGGGGCATGGGTGAATAAAGAAAAAGATAATTTGCCCTTGGGAGTAAAATTTACAAAAAAGGATAGTAAGACAGATAAATTGCATGATTATCATGTTTTAATGTTTTATATGAATGTATTGCTTTGATTTAAGCAAATATGCACATAGGTTGGCTGTTGATTTCATGAATTATACGAAAGGGTACCGGTTTGTACCGGTTACGATTTTAAAAGATGTTTTATCAAGATTGAGCCACCTATCGTATTTACATGAATAAAAAGAGTGCTAGAGTCTTACTCGCACTAAATTTTACTAATTTATTACTCATAAAAAGCCGTACTGGAGCATTGCTCGTACGAGAAATTTGTGTGTGCACAAAACCGTGCAGGAGCTTCGCTCGCACGAGATTTTAGATATCATGATATGCGTAGCGTTGTGCTAGAGCTTTGCTCGCACTAGACGTGAGTTGACATGCATAGAGTCGTGCGGAAGCCTCCTGTAGACTGTGTGTCACAAAGAGTTGATATGCTCGCACGTATATTTTGAGACATGGGTTGGTTATTGACATAGTATTGGGGTGGGTAAGACCTACGGTAGGCACTCCCAGACTATGATATGGGTCCGTGGAGTACGTTGTACCATGTATATCACACGGAGTACGCTGTACCGTGCAGTCATGATGACTCGATGATGTTACTTGATATTCTGGCGGGTAGGATTTGACCCCACCTCCCGTTGCAGTTGTGATGCCCGGCACACCGGGATCCGTGTAGCCTGGGATCACAGGGACATAATATGTCCATAGTTCTCGATTTTCATACAGTAACCTACATGCCTCACATGATATCATATGGTCTGAATAGACCAGGACAAACCCGAAGGAGGGGTAAGGTCCTGATTTATGTTTTTAAACGAGATACGATTTAATGAATCAAGGTATTCCCGAGTGATGGGTTTAGCCTTGATGTGGTTGTTTTATGATAAATCAAATAAGTTTTAACGTGATGGGTTTATGATGAAACAAATAAGTTTTAATGTGACGAGCATGAGATGTCATACATGATGATTTTTCCATGTTTGTTTTATATGTCGATTTCATGATTTCTCTTATATGATATATGCATACATGTGGCATCGTTTTAATCTTACCTCATGCTCCAAATGTAAACAATTTTATATCATGACATTATCAGCACGTAGATAGTATAGTTATCTACCTGCTTACATTATTGCCTTACTGAGCAAGTTTCGCTCACCCTTTCATTTTCCACCCCACATGGTACATTCAGTAGAAGAGAACGATAGTAGTCTTACATTTCGGTTATCCGCTGCTTCTTATCAAGACCAAGTATACACATTCGTATAATTTTTATATCTGAACATATAGAGGCACAGTATTGTACACAGATATAATATTAGGGATGTATTTGGTTAAAATAAATTGATATGTAAATGAAATATGGAAATGGAAAGGTAAATAGGTGAGAGGTGACTAACACCGAATCATAGCCCAACTGTTTAGTAGTATAACTGTTCACGACGGGTAAGAAAATGAAAAACTGAAAAGTTTACTCTGACTTTTAGGTAATTTGGATCGTGACAAAAGGTGGTATCAGAGCAGAGTTGGCCTGATATGAGTCGGTGTTAGTGGTTAAGTAAATTTACATCCCCATGTACTGTGCATTGTTTAGATATAATTGTGTATATCAAGATGGAACTGTAGCTAAGAATATAGTTTCGAATGCAAGAATATAGTTTTTATAATTGATAGCCGCTATGGTAGAGAGGCGAGTACACGTGCTCGAGGCCGTAGAGATTAGCCTGAGAGTCGAATGAGTCGTCACATGAGACTCAAGATGAGAGTGAGGTGGAGGCTGATGTTGAGCATACTCCACATGACCCTAAAAAGAGATGAAACAGTATTGAGACACGCTTCGAGAGGATGGAGTGGAGTGTAGAAAATATTTCAGAGTTGTTTACTCAGTCTATGCAGGTAGTTGAGGATAGGCAGGGTAAAGCCTAAACAGATGCCTCAGACTATAGAGATTCTCACACCCCTCCGGTATTTTGCGAAGTAAAGAAACCAATAATTGCTGAGGACTGGGTGAATGAGATAGCGAAGTTGTATGGATTCTTTCGGTGTATGTCGACTGAGAAGGTGACTTTTAAATACGTTTATGTTGGAGCCGAGGCGAAGCATTGGTGGAAGTCCGCTCGACCCATATGAAGAGTTAGACGTCCAGAGCCGACATGAGAAATATTTCTGGATGTATTCTGGTGACAGAATATTTCAGACACTACTTAAGGGAAATTACAAGTAAAATTTCTTACACTGACCCAGAGATAATGGTTGATTGACGAGTATGAATCTCAGTTTATATACCTACCTAGGTATTACCCTGACACTATGGGTAGTGAGAGTCAGAATGTTTGAAAGTTCATGGAAGGGCTCAGATTGTCGATTAGAGTCCGATTGGCTGTTAGATATCACTACCTATGTCGAGGCTGTGCGCAAAATACAGTTGCGTGAATAATATCATGTGTTGCACGCCTTTGAGATTGGGAAAGGTAGTAAGGGTCGAAATAGAGACAGAAGAGAATAGAGAATGACAGAGATGTCAGGTGGGAAAGAGACTAGTTGGTAAGAGATTAGAGTTGATGAATCAAGGGGTAAGATGATTGGTAAGACCCCAGTGTATCCAATTTCAGCAATTTTGAGGGGTATTGAATTTGAGGACCCCGACCTGCTCCGTAGCAGGGTGAGCAGTGGAGCAATGTTAGCAGGGTGAGCAGTGGAGCAATGTTACAAGGTAAGCAGTGTAGCAGTGTAATAGTGTAACAGTGTAAGCAGTGTAGCAGTGTAAGCAGTGTAGGATGTGTGGTAGATACTACGAAAGTAGGGCCTACATCTACACTTTATTGACTAAAATAGGCGTAAAGTATGGTAAGACGGGCTAATTATTTAATGATTGCTCAGAATTGGGTGAAACTGCCCCACAGAAGGGTAAAGAGACAGAGAAAACCCTATTGGTATCTCTGCACCGAAAAAGGGGTGTAGCGATTGAAATTAAAGGAGTAAATGATTGTACTCACGGAATGAGTAATGACAGAGTTTGTTATAAGTGATATACGAAAGGAGATAAGCTTTTAAATGTGATAGATCCTGAATACAAAATCTATTGGAATAAGAGGCATATGCAAGGTAAGAATATCTATGATACATGAAGTAATTTGGATTAAAGTAATTAGTAGCGAATATGAATTGTGACCACATGAACTGATATGTAAAGTAATTGTGGTCAAGTCTGAGGGTTAATAAAGGTATTTCAAAATACCTCCCCGCCTGAGGACTTGACAGCGTCTAAAAGTATACACATAACCTATAAATTGAAATTGACAGATGTAATATATACATTTAAAATTAAGGTACCTTTACTTATACGATAAAGAAATATAGAATTTGATTAATTGTGAAGGTTTAAAAATTAATTAAAAAAATTTTATAAAAGCCGTTAATATAAGAAAAAAGAAAATGACGCAGGTTAGTATCTTGAATGGAAGCGATTTCGAAATGACATTATACGTTTATGCGTACATAGGTCAAGGATATGGGTGATTGAAATATTTAGTGGAACACAACTACGAGGAGGTATTTAAACTTTACCTGGACCGATTTGTTATCATCTATATTGATGATATATTTGGTGTATTTACAGTCCAGGGAAAATTATAAGCAATAATTGAAAATTGTTTCTACAGATGATTTGTTGAGAGTTCTCGAAATGGACTACTTTGTTGACATGTTTAACTTAGAAAAAGTTATATTTGAATGGGATGATTGACGTAACAGGAGTTTTGGTATATTGAAGTATGAACTGACCACCGCATTTATTCTCACCATACCCAACAGATTCAGAGGTTTCTCATGAGTCTATGGATACCTCAAAATAATGAATGAGCTGTGTATTGATGCAAAAGGGGAAGATAGTCGATTATGAATCCAGACAACTCAAGGATCATGAAAGGACTATCCGGCCCATGATTTAAAGTTGACAGCGATAGTAGTTGTATTGAGTATATGACACTACTATGTATATGGTGAGAAATTTCAGGTATGCACTGATCATAAAAGCCCCGAGTATCTGTTTTCGCAGAAAGAGTCGGATATGAGAGTAAAGAGGATTAGAGTTTCTGAATGATTATGATTGTGAAAATTGTACCACCCAAGAAAGGCTAATGTGATGGTCGATGCCTTGAGTAGAAAGAGCCTCGGGATGGTATTACATATGATGGTCAGGGAGCGCGAGCTGCTAGAGCAGTTGTGAGCCTCAGTAGTGATGTGATCCCTTCTGATGATGACAATGATTGTGTGACAGCTAGCCTGAGATTAGAACTGGATTTGAGTGACCGAATTTGATAGGCCTAGCATGATGATCGGCATGGTGTCGATAGTGTGGGTCAGATTCATATGGGTACAGTGACAGAGTTCACAGAGAGTGATGATGACTTACTGAGGTTCAGAGACAGTATAAGTGCTCTCCAGGACCACAATGATGAGATAGAGTTATTGTCAGAAGCTCACTCTTCGAGATATACAGTGCATCCGAGAAGTAATAAATATTTCAAAATCTTAGAAAAGGGTATTAGTGGTCAGATATGAAAAGAGACATGGTAGAGTGTGGAAAAGTGTCTCGTATGTTAGTAGAGTAAGGTAGAGCAAAAGAAGTTGCAGGGTTATTGCAGTTTCTACCTATCTTGACACGAAAATGGGAACAAGTTACTATGAATTTTGTGATGGGTTACAAAGGACCCGAATGAATCATAAGGCTATCTAGGTGATAGTCGATAGATTGACTAAGTCTACCTACATTCTGGTTTGGAAATCCCCAGATACTCTGGGTGTGTAGGTAGATTTATGTGTATGGAAAATTGTGGAACACTAAGTATTTTTTTCAGAGAGCATTATATCATATAGGGATTCCCGCTTCACTTCTCACTTCTGGGAATATTTTTCAGGAAGCTATGGGAACCTGACTGAGTGTTAGCACAGCTTTTCGTCCTCAGACAGATGGTCAGTCAAAGAGGACTGTACAGGTTCTGGAGGATATGATGAGAGCGTGTGCCATTGATTTGATAAGCTCTTGGGATGATCAGTTATTACTAATCGAATTCGCCAATAATGGCAGTTGTCACTTGAGTATAGGGATGACTTCAGATGAGGCATTGTATGGCCGTAAGGGTTGTTTCCCCAATTTGGATAAGAAGAAGTGGGTGACAGATAGAAAATTGTTCCCGAAATTGGTAAGACAAACCTCTGAGGATGTTCAGTTAATTGTGAAGGATTAAGAACACCTCAGAGCAAATAGAAAAGCTATGCTGACAAGAGACAGAAACCATTGGAATTCACCGAGGGTGAATTAGTATTGTTGGAAGTTACATGCCCTTAGGACATAGCATAAAGACGTAACGAGGTTCAGAAAGAGATTAGACAAAGTGGGAGACAAGGCCTGTAGGTTGGCATTACCACCTGAATTAGCAGGCATCCACAATGTGTCCTATCTTATGATGTTTCGAAAATACTATCCGGATCCAGCATATGTGATTGGATATGAGCACCAACAACTTAGCTCAATGAAAGTATCACGTATGATTGGAAAATCGATTCGAGTATTAAATAGGAAGGAGAAAGGGTTGAGGTTTAAGATGATCTCCCTAATTAAAGTCCTTTGGTAGTAGTACACTCTGAAAAAGTCATTGAGAATGAGAGAATATGATACGATAGACATACTCGGAGTTGTTTACGGACCCAATTGACTTGGTTCTAATTTGAAGGATCAAATTTCTTAAGTGGGGAGATTATGTAAGACTCAAAATTATATCGCAATTTCTTATAAAGGATTGAAAATGGTCACAAAATTAAACGACTGAGATTTGGACTGAAAATAAGGATTTAAAATACGAAAAGAGTGAGTGTTCGTGAAGGGAAGTCGAGTTAAATTAATCCCGAACACGTACAAGGGTAAAATGGTTAAAAGATTGAAAGTCGATATAAATTCGATAAGAAAATTTAATTAAAAAATAATGGATTTAAGAATCTTGATCAATAACGAAGAAATAATTAAATTTGAAGTCCAATTGATCAAAATCCGAAATTTTTAGAAATACCGAAAAGTCACTCAGGACAATATCCTGAAAATACGGAGAAAATATACCGAAAAAGGGTTAAAATATAATAAATAAATAAAATAAAATAAAATATATTTATTTGGAATAAAAAATTAATTTTTGTAGATATTTTAGAATATTTTTGACTATTTTAATGAATATAATAATAAACTAATTTATAAATAATAATAATAATAAGAATTAAAAAAAAAAAGAGAAGAGATCGAAAATGTTGTCGGGGAGAGAGAAAAAAAGGAAACGAAAGATGCCCACGCGTGACCCGATCGATCCACGGCCACCAGCGATCGACGGCCCAAACGAAGACCGGTGGAGGAAGAGGAGAGGCCGACGAACATGTTGGCACCGGTGACGCGCGTCGATGATGGCTGTGTCCTACGAACGGAGGAAGAGAAAACTGCAAGGAAAACGAGATCGATTCCGGCTATCCACGGCAGCTGGGCTCGAACGGAGGCTACCGATGAGTTCAGGAGGAGGAGCCAGTCCTTTTGAGATCGGTATCGGCCGGCGAAATCGTCGAAATCTGACGGATCGAGGGAGAGAAGGCCGAGAGGGAGAAGAGAGGAACGGCGGCCACCGATGGTGATTTGGTCCCGATTGAGGCCAGTCGAAGGTTGCCTGGCCAAAGATGAGCCGAACAGCGCCTGGAACCGACCAAAAATGCCATGAACGGCAGCGAAAAGGCCTGAACCGATACAGACCGGTTCAGCAAAAAGGTGAACCGGACCGGTCTGAACCAGGTTGAATCGGATCGAATCGGTTCAGCAAAGAAAGAAAGGAAAAAAGGAGAAAAAGAGAAAAAAGAAAAAGGGGAAGAATTGTCGGTGATACACCGAACTTCGGGTAAGTCGATACGAGGTCAAAAGTGACCGATTTGATTTTCGAGAAGTTTATTTAAATTATATTTAGTCAAAAATTAACCCGGAATTAAATATAAAATTGTGCAGTTTTACGACAAAGCCCGAACGAGAGCCGATTGAGCTCCGATTTTCATACCCCACATCATATTGGGTAAGTATATTTTAATTACGATAATATGAGTCCTTTAATACAGAGTTTCGATTATTTTACAAAATTTACGGATTAATTCTGTATAAAAAGGAATATTAATCGAAATTGCAATGTAATTACCGTAAATAGTATACGAGCTATCCAATGAGTTTGGAATGAAACCCGATGATTATTGGTAAGCTGAATAAGCCCAGTAAACCTGAAGAAGGGATTTAATAAGTATAAATGGGCTGACAATGGGTCGAGGCCCATTAAGGTGCAATTGGGCCCAATAAAGTAAAACGGGCACAGTACGTTAGATTCGATCAGTAAATGTGATATATTGATAAAAATAAGTGAATTAACCCAAAATATGTGGTTATATACAGTTTCGTAGACTTGGTTGACGCGTAGTTAGATTGAGAGATCGGATATTATCGAGACGAGATAAGTTTACGCGTAAATCGAGGTAAGGGAATTTTGTTGGTGCATAGAGATTTCTATACGTATTTTTGAGGGGATTTACAAGGCCTAGAATTTTTTATAGTATCTAGAAATGAAATAATAATTTTTGCGAAAACTGGGGCAAGGGTGAATAAAGAAAAAGACAATTTTGCCCTTGAGAGTAAAATTTACAAAAAAGGGGTAGTAAGGCAGATAAATTGCATGATTATCATGTTTTAATGTTTTATATGATTGTATTGTTTGATTTAAGTAAATATGCACATAGGTTGGCTATTGATTTCATGAATTATACGAAAGGGTACCGGTTTGTACCGGTTACGATTTTAAAAGATGTTTTATCAAGATTGAGCCACCTATCGTATTTACATGAATAAAAAGAGTGCTAGAGTCTTAATCGCACAAAATTTTACTGATTTATTACTCATAAAAAGCTGTACTGGAGCATTGCTCGTACGAGAAATTTGTGTGTGCACAAAATCGTGCTGGAGTTTCGTTCGCACGAGATTTTAGATATCATGATATGCATAGCATAATGCTGGAGCTTCGCTCGCACTAGACGTGAGTTGACATGCATATAGTCGCTCGCACGTATATTTTGAGACATGGGTTGGTTATCGACATAGTATTGGGGTGGGTAAGACCTACGGCAGGCACCCCTAAACTATGATATGGGTCCACGGAGTACGTTGTACCGTGTATGTCACACAAAGTACGCTGTACCGTGCAGTCATGATGACTCGATGATGTTACTTGCTATTCTGGCGGGTAGGATTTGACCCCACCTACCGTTGTAGTTGTGATGCCCCGCACACCGGGATCCGTGTAGCCTGGGATCACAAGAACATAATATGGCCATAGTCCTCGATTTTCATACAGTAACCTACATGCCTCACATGATATCATAAGGTCTGAATAGACCAGGACAAACCCGAAGGAGGGGTAAGGTCTCGATTTATGTTTTTAAACGAGATATGATTTAATGAATCAAGGTATTCCCGAGTGATGGGTTTAGCCTTGATGTGGTTGCTTTATGATAAAACAAATAAGTTTTAACGTGATGGGTTTATGATGAAACAAATAAGTTTTAATGTGACGAGCATGAGATGTCATACATGATTATTTTTCCATGTTTGTTTTATATGTCGATTTCATTATTTCTCTTATATGATATATGCATACATGTGGCATCGTTTTAATCTTACCTCATGCTCCAAATGTAAATGATTTTATATCATGACATTATCAGCAGTAGATAGTATAGTTATCTACCTGCTTACATTATTGCCTTACTGAGCAAGTTTCGCTCACCCTTTCATTTTCCACCCCGCAGGGTACATTCAGTATAAGAGAACGACAGTAGTCTTGCATTTCGGTTATCCGCTGCTTCTTATCAAGACCAGGTATACACATTCGTATAATTTTTGTATTTGAACATATAGAGGCACAGTATTGTACACAGATGTAATATTAGGGATGTATTTGGTTAAAATAAATTGATATGTAAATGAAATATGGAAATGGAATGGTAAATAGGTGAGAGGTGACTAACACCGAATCATAGCCCAACTGTTTAGTAGTGTAACTGTTCACGACGGGTAAGAAAATGAAAAACCGAAAAGTTTACTCTGATTTTTAGGTAATTTAGGTCGTGACATGACATGCATGAGAGGTGCTGGAGCTTAACTTGCATCTAGTTTTGATATGATATTGTATAAAAGCCGTGTTGGAGTGTAACTCACACGAGATTTGATGTATTTATGCATAAAGCCATACTGGAGCATTGCTCATATGAAGTTTTGATTTACTTGGGCTTTCATCCGTGTAAGACCCGATATTTTCGAGTGCATTTAAAAATGCAAAAGGACTTAAATGACATTCCCGAATACGTGCAAGGGTAAAATGGTCAAAAGACCAAAATTCGGTATTAATCGGGACAAGAAATTATAATTAAAAATATGA
This sequence comes from Firmiana major, assembly GCA_033439115.1. Taxonomy (NCBI): domain Eukaryota; kingdom Viridiplantae; phylum Streptophyta; class Magnoliopsida; order Malvales; family Malvaceae; genus Firmiana; species Firmiana major. The sequence continues at coordinate 37,219,187 of CM065901.1, read as the reverse complement.
GAATGAGAAATCTTGATTAATGACGAAGAAATAATTAAATTTCGGATTAAATTGATCAAGATATGAATTTATTGGAATAAACCGAGATTTTCATATCGAAAAATAATCCCGAAAGTATTCGAAAAATATACCGAAAAGTCGAAATAATACCGAGAAATTCATTTATTGATTAACTGAATTAAATATTAATTTTTGAAGATATTTTTTTGACAAAATATTATTATTTTATTGAATAAAATAATAATAAAATTTAATTATAAATAAATAAATAAAATCTAAAAAAAAGAAGAAAAGAAACAGAATTCGCGAAAAAACGCGAATTGAAACAGAGAAGAAACGGAAGCCGAAAAGCGAACCGAGGGAGATCCCTCCGTCCGACGGTCACCGACGGCCAAGGGCCCCAGGCGAGGGTCGGCGAAGGTCGACCGACCTCAGGCGAACCCACCGGTGGCATCGACGCGCGGCCAGGTGGCCGAAAAACGCCGAAAATGGAAGGAATGGCCGCGGGAGAAAAGCTTCAATTCACCGGCGATGGCGCCAATTTGGTCCAAGCCGAGGCCCGATTTAGTGAACCCAGACGATGGCGCGTCGATTGGTGGTGGAATCGACCGGAGAACCGACCGGACGGCGTCGGCACGACCAATTGTTCCCTGAACCGATCGAACCGGACTGAACCGGCCAAGTTGAATCGAACCGGACCCGAGCTAAACCAGCGGTCCGAACCGGGTTGAACCGGACCGGACCGGTTCAGCCAAAAAGAGAGGGAAAAAAGGAAGAAAAAGGGAAAAAGAAAAAGAGAAAAAATTGGAGAAAATTCTTGTGATGCAATCGAGCTTCGGGTAAGTCGGTAAGCGGTCAAATTGACCGATTTAATTTTTAGAATATTTAATTTGATAAATAATCGACTGAAAGTTTACCCGAAAATATATTTAATTGTGTAGCTCGACAATTGGCATCCACTGAGAGCTCGAGACAGCCTCGATTTGTGTAGGATCATGGAATAACGGGTATGTGACCCTTATTTAGGATAATTTTATATCGTTATGCGTGATTGATATTTAACGCATGAATTACGGATTTAATTTCCGTATAAATGAATTAAATTCTAGAAATTGGGATAAATTGTCGTAAATAATTCATAAGCTATCTAAGAATTTAGAACGAGGCTAAATAAATATTGATGGGTCCAATGAGCCCAATAGGCCTCGATAAAGTGTGGTAAACGGGCTTAAGGCCGATTATGGCCCATTATGGTACAATCGGGCCCAATATGGGTAAACAGGCCCAATGATTTAAATTAAGCCCAGAAAATTAAGAAATACAATTAATTGCATTGTATTTGACCTGATGAACATTTATCCGCAGTGTCGGAGATTTGATTTGGATTCGGAGCAAATCAGACTGCGTGACGAGACATCGATGTAAAGGTCAGACTGTACAGATAAATGAGGTAAGGGAATTGTGTGAGTAGCTAGAGGTAGCTACGCATATTTTAATAGATTTTGTATACACTGATTATGTATGTATACACGATTATTGTAAAATGATCCTAAAAGTGGTTTAAATAATTTTTAAGGATCGAAATACGTGAAATGTCTATTTTACCCCTATTGAGGGAAGTTCACCTAAGGATGGTGAAAGCATGACATGGATGGAATGCATGATTTAAGGATTTTTATGATTAAGGAATTTTCTTGATTTTAATCAAAGTAAAACGATAGATTGGCCAGTAAATGCATGAATTTCACAAAATAACACTACGTAGGTGTTATTAATATTTAAATGAAATTTCTTTGGAAAAGAGGCCAACTATCAAGTTTATATGGAAACAGATAGTGCCGACACGTAGTTCGCACTATATCTGCGTTTGTGAATGTGCATAAATGTGCTTGAGCAGTTGCTCGCACCGACTTGTGACATCATATGCATGAAATGTGCTAGAGCATGGTGCTCGCACTGATTTCTAATATTGTGAAATGAGAGCTGCTGGAGCCTAGCTCGCACTCTGTTTTGATTTAATTATGCATAAAAGCCGTGCTGGAGTGAAACTCGCACGAGATTTGATTTAGTTATGCATAAAGCCGTGCTGGAGTATAACTCGCACGAGATTTGATTTACTTGAGCATTCATTTGTGCTGGAGCGTTGCTCGCACAAAGTTTTATATGGTTTTCATAATTCATTTGAATGCCGTACTGGAGTTTTTCTCGTACGAGGTTTTCACTGAATTTATATACATATCCGTACTAGAGCGTTGCTCGTACGTGAAATTTACATGAAATTATAATCAATTTAAGTCGTACTGGAGCGCTGCTCGTATGCAGATTTCACTGATTTTTATGAAACTGTGCTAGAGCTTCACTCGCACGAGATTTTCAGATATCATGAATATGCATGGAGCCGTGCTTGAGCTTCGCTCGCACAGGGATTTATATTACATGCATATAGCCGTGTTGGAGCCTCCTGTAGACTGTGTGTCACAGTGAGATGATATACTCACACGTGCATTCTGAGACAGATGATATGGGTGGATAAGACCTATTACAGGCACCCCTGACTGAGCTTGGGTTCACGGAGTACTTTGTACCGTGTATGTCATGCGGAGTACGCTGTACCGTGGGGATTGTTGGAGTGGAGTGGCATTAGCCACGAGGCAGCAAGCCTTGCCCTCGCAATCCTGGTGTTATGCTGTTCTGGCAGGTAGGACGACCCACCTCCCGTTTCAGGTGTGATACCCCGCACACTAGGTACCGTGTTGCCAGGGATCACTAGGATATGGCCATAGTCCTCGATGTTACTGATAATTACCTTATTGTCTCACATGATATAACTTGTGGTCTGTTAGACCAGGGTAGACCCGAAGGAGGGGTCAGGCCCCCGATTTGATGATTTGATGATTTCAGATGATTTTATGATATGTGATCCTGAAAGAAGGGTGGTTTTATAACTCAAGTTTTATAATGAGATATAACAAATTGTTTTATGAGTTTTGAGATGATTGACCTAGAGGGGTTATTTTATACTGCGTTTTAAATGAATTGATTTAAATGCAGTGGCATGATGTGTTTTCCATGCTTTCATTTGAAAACCTTGAATTGTCTTACATGACATGAAAGACTGCATGATCTTGATTAAATTCATGCTTAATATGATTTAATGATGTCACATAAAATGCTTTGAATGCATGAGTTACATGATTTATATATGCACAAATAGTTTTGGATGAACTATGGCATTGAATATGCATGACTTTGTGCTTGATGATTTTAATGAAAAGAAATGGATTTAAGGGCATGGCATTATGAGCATGTAGATAGTGGAGTTATCTACTTACTTGCATAATTGCCTTACTGAGCGTGTGGTTTGCTCACCCCCCTTATTTTCCCATCTTTTCAGAGCACTTGTAATAATTATTGAGCGGCTGAGGACTTGCATGCTTAATATCCGCTGCTTGCTGCTTCCCATTGAGAGACAGGTATACACAGTTGTATGGTTTTGTATCTAAATATGTAATGCACAGTACTGTAAATGGATATGATGTCGGGGATGTAGAGTCATGTAAATACCATTGGGTATGTGTTTATTTAAAGTCAAAAGGATAGTAGACTCTGATATATGATTATGGGAATGAAATGTTAAATAGTGTGAGGTGACTAACACCGAATCATAGCCCAACAGTGTTGTAGGATGGTCACGACGAGAGAAAGGTAAGAATTAAATAATAAATGAAAAAGCGAAAAATTTACTCTGATTTTTAAGGTAATTCGGGTCGTGACAATCCGTGCTGGAGCATTGCTCGCACATGATTTTATATGGATTTATAACTTATTTTAAAGTCGTACTGGAGTACTACTCGTACGCAGATTTTACTGATTTTCCTGAAACGGTGCTAGAGCTTCGCTCGCACGAGGTTTTCAGATATCATGAATATGCATGGAGCCGTGCTAGAGCTTCGCTCGCACAGGGATTTATATGACGTGCATATAGCCGTGTTGGAGCCTCATGTAGACTGTGTGTCACAGTGAGATGATATGCTTACACGTGCATACTAAGACATAGATAATATGAGTGGATAAGACCTATTGGAGGCACCCCTGACGGAGCTTGGGTTCACAGAGTACATTGTACTGTGTATGTCACGCGGAGTACGTTGTACCGTGGGGATTGTTAGAGTGGAGTGTCATTGGCCACGAGGCAGCAAGCCTTACCCTCGCAATCCTGATGTTATGCTGTTTTGGAGGGTAGGACCGACCCACCTCCCGTTTCAGGTGTGATACCTCACACACTAGGTACCGTGTTGCCAAGGGTCACTAGGTTATGGCAATAGTCCTCGATGTTACTGATATAATCACCTACTTGTCTCACATGATATAACTATTGGTTGATAGACCAGGGTAGACCCGAGGGAGGGGTCAGGCCCCCGATTTTATGATTTTCACTATGATATGATTTTATAATCTGATGATAGATTTTCAGAGGATTATAATGAATCGTTTTATGAAATTGAGATTTAATTATGAGATAATTGACCCAGATGAGGTTATTTTATTTTGCATTTGAAATGAAATGATTTAAATGCAGTAGCATGATGAGTTTTCCATGCTTTAATGATAAATTCATGAAAGGATTGTATCTCATGATTTGTTTTACATAGCATGAAATGATGCATGATTTTGATTTAATTCATGCTAAGTATGATTTAATGATGTCACATAAAATGCTATTGTTGCATAAGTAGTATGATTTATATATGCACGAAGAGTTTTATAAACTAAGTCATGATGAAATACATGATTTTGTACTTGAGATTTTAATTAAAGAAATGGATTTTAAGGGCATGGCATTATGAGCATGTAGATAGTGGAGCTATCTACTTACTTGCATAATTACCTTACTGAGCATGTGGTTTGCTCACCCCCCTTATTTTCCCATCTTTTCAAAGCACTCACAGTAGTTAGTAAGCGGCTGAAGACTTGCATTTTGGGTATCTGCTGTTTCCCATCGAGAGACAGGTATACACATTTGTATAGTTTTGTATCTGAACATGTAAATGCACAGTACTATAAACAGATATGATGTCGAGGATGTAGGGTTATAAATACCATTGTTTAGGTATTCAGTTAAAGTCAAAAGACAGTAAACTCTGATATGTGAATGTGATTATGGAAATGGAATGGTAAATAGGTGAGAGGTTACTAACATCGAATCATAGCCCAACTATTTGTAGGATGGTCACGATGAGAGAAAGGTAAGAATTAAATAATAAATGAAAAAACAAAAAATTTACTCTAATTTTTAGGTAATTTGGGTCGTGACAATCGTTTCGAACATTTCCTCAAGCGAGGGCTTCTTCTCAGTTGCTGGTAAGTGCTGGGGTTGTGGTGGTGTTGGTGGTTGATGAAGTGAGGTGGTTGATGTTGAAATTGAGGTGGGGATGGTTGATGAGGCGGATGATATGGAAATTACGATTGTGGTGGTACATAAACTGGTGGAGCTTGAAAACCAGGGGGTTCTATAGGTTTAGAATTAGAAGATTGCCCTTGGTTTGGCTCCAGGAAAAGTTAGGATGGTTCCTCCACCCTGAGTTGTAGGTGTTTGACAAGGGGTTGTTCTGTTTCTTCTGAAGTGGAGCAACATACTAAACCGATTCTAAGTTAAGCGAACACCTATCTACAAAATGTGTACCACTACACAGCTCGTAGGAAAGAAAAGGACTATGGACAGAATACACAGGGTTAGGACTGGTGGAAGGATTATGTTGGGTACTGAGCGACTCTACCTTCTTTGTAAGGTTAGCAATCTGAGAGGTTAAGGTAGACAGCGTGTCGAGCTCATAGATACCCACCGACTTCTTGGGCAATTGCCTCTCCGAGGACCATAGATAATTGTTAGCTGTCATCTTGTCTAACAACTCGTAAGCTTCCTCCTTTGTTTTGCACATTAGATCTCCACTCACAACAGCGTCAACGATGGTCCTATTTTAGCTTGTAAGTCCGTTGTAAAAGGTCTGGACTTGCAGCCACAAAGGTAGGCCATGATGAGGGCACTTCCTAAGAAGCTCCTTATATTGTTCCCAAGTTTCATAAAGAGATTCAGAATCGAACTGGGCAAAGGAAGATATGTCGCTACGGAGTTTGGCCATTTTAGAGGGAGGGAAAAACTTAGCTAGAAATTGATAGGCTAACTCATCCCATGTAGAAATAGATCCTGGAGGTAAGGAGGTTAACCAATGTCGCGCCCTATCCCTAAGAGAGAAGGGGAATAATCTAAGCCTAAGCGCATCATCAGATAATTCATTGTGCTTGAATGTATTGCACAGGTCCAGAAATTGCCCGAGGTGAGCATGTGGGTCGACATGCGAAAGCCCACTGAACTGCAGAGAAGTCTGGATCATCTGGATGATTGAAGGCTTAATTTCAAAAGTGTTTGCAGGGACAGCTAGTGGCCTAATGCCGGTATAATAACCTCCAATAGTCGGCATTGCATAATCTCTAACGGTCCTAATTTCCCTATTTTCTGCCATGATGTTTTACAGCGGAGCTATAAATTTCCTAGAATCCTTTCTAATTTTTCTAAGTGATCATTCAATTTCAGGATCTAAAGGAAAGCAATCATAACTTCTGGCTCTATGCATGCAAGCATAAAAAAGTCCTTAGAAATTTTTTTTAAGTTTTTAAATTTTTCAATTTTTTTTTTTAGGATAGAGAAAATTTAGCTAACCTAAACTAAAGCTCTAAATATTTACAACCTAAATATTTACAAGCTAGAATTACACCTAAGCATAATTTCACCAATATTAATTAATGGCTAATTAAGACTTCCTTGACAACGACGCCAAGAACTTGATACGAACTAATGCCCACTCTAAGTGACCTAGACGTGTTATCCGTAAGTGCACGGGTCGTACAAGTAATAATGAGGTTTGAGTCTCATATTATCGTCCCACAGAGAAATTGAATTGCCTAATTAAGTACCGGTTAATCTTACCCTAAGTATATCCTAGCAAATTATGAATTACTGATGGGTGATCTACATGGCTAACAATACTGAAAATAATAAAGACTATAAAATAAAGAAAATTAAACAGAGCTAAAATTACTTACAGAGCTCCGAGTAATTAAAAGCAACAACCTACAAAAGATAATTAAAACTATTAAAATTCATTAACGTAATTAAACTAAAATGCATATATGAAAATAAGAGACAAAATTAATTACACTAAAATTAAACCATCCTAAAAATAAAATATGCGTGTAATTAAACTAACTAATGAAACTTGCAAATTAAATTAACCTAAAATCTAATAAAATAAAACTTCAATAAACCTAAAGAAATTCTTAAATCTAACTAAGAAATTAACTACCTAAAAATTAATCTTAATTTAAATCTAATTCTATCTAATTACTAACAAAATCTAAATAATGCATGAAAAATATTTTTGGATTTTTCTATTTAAAGTGAAAAATTAAAAATGCATAACATGATATTCCTCTAATTTAATTCTAAATGCAACTCATAAATTCTACACTAAAATTTTAACTAATAAGCAAAGAACAACTAACTAATATGCAATTAAATTTAAAACTAATTTTACCTACACTAACAAGTAATAATAAGAAGCATAGAAATAATTAGCAATAATATAAACATGACAAACAAATTATGAAGAGTAAATGAGAACTGCCAAACATGGCCTTGTACAAGTCTCTAAACCTGCCCGACCCTTGCCACGCTGCTCTCATGTCTGTATACTGCTCCTGCTCCATTCCTTGCAACATAGCACGCAGCACGTCACCTTACTGCTCAGTAGTTTGCGTCCACGGCATGCACCGCTTCAGCACTGTCCTCGGCCTGACCAGCATCACACCATGCTCCTGAAAATGCTTCCAATAGCAGCTATCTACTGCTTTAGTACCGACAACACCCAACCTCGCATTTGTCTTCCTACACATACAGTAATCAGTACAGTGTGCTCGGCCTAGGATTAGTTTCATTCTCAACGCTCTCCATGTACTGCCACAGTCCGTCAATCTGCAACAGCAGTCCAGCACTTCATACCATCTTGTGTCGATCTTTTGCTCCTGCTGTTCTAATGCAAGCTTCAGCTGAAACTAGCAACTACAGCAACCGAGCCGTCTTCATGAAGCAACCACTCCACTGTCATAGAAACCATAAGAAATTTTTGACATGAAACTAATTTAACAAATTCAACATAGCAGCGACATAACCGAGGGAACCAAATCAATGTTAAAACAAAAAGTAGAACATTCTTGGATCTAAAACTACATTTGAGATAGAACAAAAAATGACCGATCAGTAGCTAAATGCACTAATAAAACACTAGCAAAAACTAAAGTATCAACAACATGGAAAAATGCACATAACTAGAAAAATAAAACTGAACAGTAAATGAAAGTATGGAACATGGGAGAACAGAGTATGGTGATGTCCTTCCTGTCTTCTCCAATAACTCAACACAATATCCCACTACAGCTTCTATTCACTAAGACAATCTGCTTGCTACAGCTTTTATCAAGACAGGACATAACCGTGAGCAACACTAGGAACGGGCAGCGTCGGTTCCAATCCTGGACCTCTCATCACCAACCCGTGCCACTGTCTTGCTTCTCTCTCGGTTTGGATGAACAATATGTGGAAGACAAAAACAAAAGAAACAAATTTAGGAATGGATTGTAAACTTAAAATAAACTTTTTCATTAACACTGCTAACTTGTAAACATGGTGGCTGTCACTAACATGAACTACCTTAAAAGAAAACCAAAAAAATAAATAAATTTAACTTAGCTAACTAGAATGGAAGCTTGTATTGAAACCGAGAAGAACCATGAAAGATAATGGCTACCATTAACGTGAACTACCAAAAAAAATACAAATGATAAAGCTTTTGATAAAATCTACAAATTGAAAGTTAACATGAACAGTAGATTAGGATATGGTTTTCGGGAAAAGCTTATAAAAACAAGGAAATTAAACTAAACTATTCTACCTATGCTACTCTAACTAGTTCTACACTAAAACTACATAGTTTTTTCAATTGCTATCATGTCTTATTTATACACACACTGAGGGGTACAATGGTAATTTTTCATCCTAGATGAGTTGGCATTGTTTGGCCACTTGTCTTCATTTTATTTGCTGTAGAGTAGATATTTCCACGTCACTTGTCGGTTTGTCCAGTTGGCTGTGTGATGTGGCCCGACGTGTGTCTTCTAGAAGGTTGGCACGGTGTCCGTCGATCTCATCATTTCGGAGCGAATAAAATACTAACACCCGACATCCCACGTGTCCAGACGACTGGTGACTCAGTTTGCAAATTAAAAGTGGTCCAGTCTCCTTTAGCCCATTTTTAGCCCATTTTAGACTAAAATGACTGAGTTTCATCTAGATTTAATTTACCTGCACATTAAAGAATTTTAATTAAATAAAGGGGATAATTAACAAAATAAATTGGGGATTTAAATAATTAATTAGGAAATTAAGCACAAATAATTCTTAAAAAAATAGAATTATCACTTGGTAGATTCGATTCTTGATGTGCAAGGATTTCTAAAATATAATCTTAAGGCATTACAAAACAAGATTTATGGACTCCAATTGAGGAGGAACAAACAAAAGCAATTTTGTAGAAGAAACCTAGCAAAAACCTAGCAAGCAAAAAAGAGAAATCAAGAATTTTTAAGAGTTTTAGAAAAACTTTTCATCATTAACCTATTTAAAAACTATAATGCCCTCAAAAACATGGAATTTCAGACTAACTTTTTCTTTTTACTCGGTTAATTTGTTATTGTGCAGTGTAAACTCTAAATGTCAAGTATAATTTTACTTGATTTACTTAAGGCTATTAGCCTAAGGCCTTAACTATCAAGTATAATTTTACGAGATATGTGCTATTGTCATTTCAAGATCATGTTTTCCTAATATATTAAATAATTGCTAACCACATTTGGCACTATACATTCACCTTCTAAATATATATACATATCACCAAGTATAAAAATAACTTAATGTTTACATCCAAGTTCCTTGAATTACATTCTTAACTTACATCCTGACTTATGTTACTACAGACACACATGTTTGGAAACATAAACAATTATAGGCATATAGGTTATACCTCCAAATGCTGAACGGGCTTCGAAGTATGTTTTAACTCTATCAGCCCTTGAACTCATTTAGAATCTAACCAAGATAATCTGTAAGAAGAAATAGAGGGGGTGAGCTAATGCCCAGTAAAAAACATACATAAATGGTTTAAGCGAGAATGTGAAGGAAAAATGTGTAGCCTTTTCCTTGTTATTAATGAAAACGCAAAGAAAGAAAACAACCTAAAGGTAAAGAGTGAAATGAAGAGAGAAATCGACAATTGTGAGAAAGAGTAAATGTGGTTCTCATTACAACTAACAAAAAAAATTAAGACATAAAACTGAAAGAAAGGGTGAGTAGCTCTCAGGTTAGTGGAAGAAATAAAAGAGGAAAGCCTTGAACCAATTGATACCCATAAGGGTAAGTGAATTGCATTCAAGCATTTCTAGAAATTCTTATTGCATGCTATGTTAATAAAGTTTTTTACTCTAGGGAACTCGAGAAGGCTCGGTTTCAAGGTTGGTTTTGGTGATAAAGTTATTGCAAGTTGAGGAATCTTGAAGTGTAGGTTCGATTTCATCAAGCTTCAAGGAGTAAAATCTTGTATTTTACCTAGATATAATTGTATGAAAGTTGTGTGATGATGCTAAAATGTTTAGTAGTTTTATTTGTAGAATAGAGGCTTTGTGGTAGTGTGCACATTTAGTAAGTGTACTAATTTGCCTAAGTACATTGAGCTGGATAAGTTGATTATAGAAGATACAAATTGGCATCATATGGTACAAGTTGGATTGATTTGGGAATTATGATGTGACTAAGATTAATATATATGTGGTGTGTTAATACTGCCTAATGAAGGCATAGTGGCCAATGTGGTGCATGTGATATATATTTATATATGAATGATATTTTATGTGGATGTGGAAATTGTGGATGACTATGGTTAAGCTATATTGAGCATAAGTTAGCATTGGAGTCATTTAGTTGCCTAGCTTAAGCATTCAGTCTAGCCTTGGTTTGGCATGTGATTGTGGACTCATGTGATTTACATTAGCTCAAGCATTGCATAACATGAGATTTATGAATTTGAAAATGTGTTTAAACTATGATTTGATGGACTTAACATATTGTACATCACATAAAGCTTATGAGATTCTAAAATTATGCATTGATTTAGAAATGCATACATGTGAATTTTTGAATCTCCTAAAACATGTTTTGAAATGCATATAACATTGTTTATGCATAAGTGTACTTTAAAGAAAGCATGACTTAAGTTTTTGATTTCAAAACATCTTAAGTGTTTGAACTATTAGTATTTCAGAAATTATTCAAAATTATCAAAACTATCAGGACTTAAGATTTTCAAGATATGGCTTTCTATACATCAGTATAGCACTACGGATACGCTTAGTGGGTACATTCCGCGTGCATTTTAGAGCTTGTGGTAACTTAGGTCATTGATAGGTTCTAGTCATACCTAATCAGTGAGGCTAGGGTTCAAAAAACTATGGCCAAAGGTTGCACCCTCGTCCAAGGTAGTCAATCTCATTAATATCTATAGTGGGATTAGAGTGCATATTTATTGATATACTCAGACAATACTATCCCACATCTATTTCAAAATATGATTTGATTATCAAACTTTCATAATGAGATTTGATTATCAATCTTTCAGAATATGATTTGATTATCTGAATTTCAGAATGTGATTTGATTATTAGTATTTTAGAATATTATTTTACTACCAGTCTTTCATACTGTGGTTTAACTATTAGACTTTCAGAATATGATTTGATATCAGACTATCGTATTTGAGTTTGAATGATGTGAAAACTTTGTTATCAAAACATATTTCTGAACTTGATTTTGAACCCTGAACATATAACATGATTGGCTTATCATACATGACATATATAACTAGTTCAGGGCATTGTTTCAAAATATTGAACATTCGATACTGTTTGATAACATTCGATAAGGTTTGATAGCATTCATGATATGTTATGCGTCATTCATATGGAGCTACCATAACCTGATATGTGAGTGTTAGTGATGAGTATGTGTAAGGACTTCCTTGTGTAGATGTCAGGTCAACGAGGAAATGAAATACTTCAATGTACCATTCATACTGATACCCTTATAAGACCTTGATTGTATTACAGTGTCTTAGTATTTAAATCAGGATATTTGGACAGTGTACGTATTTGTGAAGGCATTATATGTCAATTTATGCTCATGTTTGAATTGTGGAATCTATAGTCAAACAGTGTGCTTTGAAACTAGAATTGTATGATTCTAACTCTGCTCTTATATAGTTGACTTATGACCTTAGCTCACTCCCATTCATTGTTTTCCTTCCAGGTTAAGCTTTAATTTGATACTTTTTATATCAATATCAAGCTTCGCTGACATATTATTCGAGGCACTAACTATACTAAGTTTGGTATATATATTTTTTAGCATACGATTTTGTTTCTAGTAGCTTTTCAATAGTATTGTACTTTAGATTTGTACTATATTAATAGGCCTTAGAGTTGTGAAACATGATATGTTTAGGATTCAATTAAGTTGTTACTGCCTAATTCCTCTTTAGTGATAAATATTTGATGATGTGTGCTTAGGTATATATTCTGGATAAGCAAACAATTTTATTTTTCGATAGTTTCTTAGCAATTTGATATATTAAGGGGTTAGCTTGGTTAATGGACCTTCGAATTAGGAAACTATCACGACCCAAAAATCAGAGTAAATTTTTCGTTTTTCTTTCATACTTACTTGTCCTTTGATCGTGACCACACTCCATTAACGATTGGGCTGTGCGTCAATGCCAGTCCCACCATTCATTCTCCATACAACTCAAATCCTTATTAAAGGAAAGGTAAACACCGGAGTTTATCACTAATTCTTTCCCATTCATTTACAAGTGTTTACAGTGTCTATACATCCCCGAAAGTTACTTACGAACATTTTACTGTGCTATTCTTATTCAAATACAATATGTACAAGTGTATATGTCACGACCCAAATTACCTAAAATCACTACAAATTTTTCGCTTTTCGATTATTATTTCATTCTTACCTTTCTCTCATCGTGACCATCTTACCAAACAGTTGGGCTATGATTCGGTGTTAGTCACCTCTCACCTATTTACCATTCCATTTTCATAATCACATTCACATATTAGAGTTTACTATCTTTCGACTTTAACTAAATACATACACAATGGTATTACATCACCTTACATCCCCGACATCATAACCATTTACAGTACTGTGCATTACATATTTAGATACAAAACTATACAAATGTGTATATCTGTCTCTCGATGGAAGCAGCGGATACCAAGAATGCAAGTCATCAACCACTCACTAACTACTGCGAGTGCTCTGAAAATATGGGAAAATAAGGGGGGTGAGTAAACCACACGCTCAATAAGGCAATTATGCAAATAAGTAGATAGCTCCACTATCTACATGCTCATAATGCCATGCCCTTAAAATCCATTTCTTTTCATTAAAATCTCAAGCACAAAATCATATATGTCATCAATGACTTAGTTTATAAAACTGTTCGTGCATATATAAATCATACTACTTATGCATCAATGACATTTTATGTGACATCATTAAATCATACTTAGCATGAGGTAAATCAAGATCATGCCATGTAAAACAAATTATGAGAAACAATTCTTTTCATGAATTTATGATTAACGCATGGAAAACACATCATGCTACTGCATTTAAATCGCTGCATTAAAGCTGCAGTTTAAAATAGCCCGAAGGGGTTAAGCATCTTATAAAAATTCATTAAAACAATTCATTACAAAATTCTGTTAAAAATCACATCTAAGTATAAATAAAAAAATCAGGGGCCTGACCCCTCCCTCGGGTCTACCCTGGTCTATCGAGACCACAAGTTATATCATGTGAGACAAGTAGGGGACTATATCAGTAACAACGAGGATTATGGCCATAACCTGGTGATCCCTAGCAACACAGTACCTAGTGTGTGGGGTATCACACCTGAAACAGGAGGTGGGTCGGTCCTACTTGCCAGAACAGCATAACATCAGGATTGTGAGGGCAAGGCTTGCTGCCTCGTGGCTAATGCCACTCCACTCCAACAATCCCCACGGTACAACATACTCCATATGACATACATGGTACAACGTACTCCATGAACCCAAGCTCAGTCAGGGGTGCCTGCAATAGGTCTTATCCACCCATATCATCTCTGTCTTAGTATGCACGTGTGGGCATATCATCTCACTGTGACACATAGTCTACAGGAGGCTCCAACATGGCTATATGCATGTTATATAAATCCCTGTGCGACCAAAGCTCTAGCACGGCTCCATGCATATTCATGATATCTAAAAACCTCGTGCGAGCAAAGCTCTAGCACGGTTTCATAAAAATCAGTAAAATCTGCGTACGAGTAGCACTCCATTACAACTTTAAAATGAGTTATAAATCCATATAAAACATAAATCATTCAAAACTTCATGCGAGCAATGTTCTAGCACGAATAAATGCTCAAGTAAATCAAAACTTCGTACGAGTAACGCTCCAGTACGACTTTATACATAAATACATCAAATCTCATGCGAGTTACACTCCAGCACGGCTTTTATGCAGTATCATATCAAAACAGGATGCGAGCTAAGCTCCAGTATCACTCATGCATGTCAAATCATAAAAAACTAGTGTGATCAATCGCTCCAACACCTATTTATGCAAATCAAGTCAAAACAGTCAAAACCATTAAAACAGTCAAAACAGGGTGCGAGCTAGGCTCCAGCACCTCTCATGCATTTCACAATAATAAAAATCAGTGCGAGCAACCGCTCTAGTACATTTCATGCATATGATGTCACACAGATCGGTGCAATTAACCACTCTAGCACCTTTTATGCACACTTACAAACGCATATATAGTGCGAGCTATATGCCAGCACAATCTGTTTCCATATAAACTTGAGAGTTGGCCCATTTTCCAAAGAAATTCCGTTTAAATATGAATAACACTTACGTAGTGTAATTTTGTGAAATTTATGTAATTACTGGCCAATCTATTGATTTTCTTTGCTTAAAAACCAAGAAAATTCCTTAAATTTGAAAATTCCTTAAATCATGCATTTCATGCGTGTCATGCTTTCACCATCCTTAGGTGAACTTCCCTCAATAGGGGTAAAATAGTCTTTACCTATTTCGAGTCCTTAAAATCTTTAAATTTATTTCTAGGACCTTTATACATATTCAATGTATACATACATATTCAGTGTATACAAAAGCTATTAAAATACGCATAGCTACCTCTAGCTACTCACACAATTCCCTTACCTCATTTTTCTACACAGTCTGACCTTTCACTGATGTCTCGTCATGCAGTCCGATTTGCTCTCAATCAAATCTCCGAAACCGCGGATAAATATTCATCAGGTCAAATACAATACAATTAATTGTATTTCATATTTTTTGGGCTTAGTTTAAATCATTGGGCCCGTTTACCCATATTGGGCCCGATTGTACCTTAATGGGCCTTAAGCCCGTTTTTCACTTACCATTCACATTATCGAGGCCTATTGGGCTCATTGGGCCCATCAGTATTTATTGAGTCTCGTTCTAAACTCTCAGATAGCTTAATGAATTATTTATGATAATTTACCTCCAATTCCAGAATTTAATTCATTTCATGCGAAAATTAAATCCGTAATTTATGCGGTAAATTTTTAACACGCATAACGATGCAAATTATCATAAATAAGGGTTATTTACCTGAGATTCCATGATAGTATGCAAATCGAGGTGGACTCGAGCTCTTGTTTGATGTCAATCGTCGAGCTACACAATTAAATATTTTTTCGGGTAAACTTTGAGTCGAATATTAATCAAATTAAATATTTTGAAATTTAAATCGATCAATTTCGACCGCTTACCAACTTACCCGTAACTTGATTGCATCACTGAGATTTTTCCCCAAATTTTTTTTCTCTTTTTCTTTTTCCCATTTTTTTCCTTCTTTTCTGTTTGAACCGGTTCAGTCCGATTAAACCCGATTCAGACCGGTTCCATCAAGCCAGTTTAGTCTGGTTTGTCCGATTCAGGGCTTCGTCGATCGGTTCTCCGTAGGCTTTCGTCGCCAGCAGCTTCGCGGGGCCGTCCTGTAAGACCCAATTTTTTTATCGTAAGACCAAAAAGGGAATGAATAGAAATTTTTGAGTGCATTTAAAAATGCAAAAGGACTAAAATGGAATTACCGAACACATACAAGGGTAAAATGATCAAAAGACCAAAATTCGTTATTAATCGGGACAAGAAAATTTAATTAAAAATATGGTTTTAAGGAATCTTGATCAATAACGAAGAAATAATTAAATTTTGGATTAAATTGATCAAGATTTGAATTTATTGGAATAAATCAAAATTTTCGTATTGAAAAATAATCCATAAAATAATCAAAAAATATACCGAAAAGGTAAAATCGGACTGATAAATTCATTTACGGATTAAATGAATTTAATAAAATTTTTTTATATATATTTTTGGAAATTTTATTATTATTTTAATGAATAAAATAATAATAAAATTTAATTATAAATAAATAAATAAAGTTAAAAAAAATCTGAAAACGAAAATTGGAAAATACGAAACAGAAACGAAACGGAGAGAAGCGAAAACAAGCCGAGACTGAGGAAGAGACTCACCGGCGAGCCTTACGGGCCGACGAGGGCTGGCGAAGACAGCTCGACCTCGGGCGACAACACAGCGGTGGTGACGCATCGCGGATCACGCCAAAAAATGCAAAAAATGGAAGAGCTTGCCACGAGAGAGAAAGCTTGATCGGTGGCCATCGGCGTCGATTTGAGCCACACCGAGGCTCGATTTTGGAAACCTAAGTCGTGGCACGTCGATTGGTGCTGGAATCACGCTGGGAACCGGCCGGACGGCGTTGGAACGACCAAATGATGACTGAACCTGTCGAATCGGATTGAACCGGTCGAATCAAACTGGACTGAACCGGCGGTCTGAACCGGGTTGAATCGGACCGGACCGGTTCAACTAAGAAGAAAAGGAAAAAAAAAAGGAAAAAAAAGAAAAAGAGGAAAAATTGGGGAAAATTTCAGTGTTGCAATCGAGCTACGGGTAATCGGTAAGCAGTCGAATTGACCGATTTAAATTTTAGAATATTTAATTTGATTAATATTCGACTGAAAATTTACCCGAAAAAATATTTAATTGTGTAGCTCGACAATTGACGTCAAACGAGGACTCGAGTCAGCCTTGATTTACATACTATCATGGAATCATGGGTAAGTAACCCTTATTTATGATAATTTTGCATCGTTATACGTGATTGATATTTATCGCATAAATTACAGATTTAATTCTGCATTTAATGAATTAAATTCTGGAAAATTGGATAAATTGTCGTAAATACTAAATTAAGCTATTCGAGAGTTAGAACGAGGCTCAATAAATACTGATGGGCCCAATGAGCCCAATAGGCCTCGATAATGTTAATAGTAAGTGAAAAACGAGCTTAAGGCCGATTAAGGCCCGTTATGGTACAATCGGGCCCAATATGAGCAAACGGGCCCATTGATTTAAATTAAGCCCAAAAAATTATGAAATACAGTTAATTGTATTGTATTTTGACCTGATGAATGTGTATCTGCAGTTCCAAAGATTGGATTCGGAGCAAATTGGACTGTGTGACGAGTCATCAGTGGAAAGGTCAGACTGTACAGAAAAATGAGGTAAGGGAATTGTGTGAGTAGCTAGAGGTAGCTACGCGTATTTTAATAGCTTTTCTGTACACTGGATATGTATGTATACACTGATTATGTATAAAAGTCCTAAAAATGGTTTAAAATTTAAGGACTCAAAATAGGTAAAGAATATTTTACCCCTATTGAGGGAAGTTCACCTAAGGATAGTGAAAGCATGACATGCATGAAATGCATGATTTAAGAAATTTTTTGAATTAAGGAATTTTATTGGTTTTAATCAAAGCAAATCGGTAGATTGGCCAGTAATTGTATAAATTTCACAAGATAACATTACGTAGGTGTTACTCATATTTAAATGAAAATTCTTTGAAAAATGGGCCAACTATCAAGTTTATATGGAAATAGATAGTGCTGGCATATAGCTTGCACTATATCTGCGTTTCTGAATGTGCATAAATGTGCTTGAGCGGTTGCTCGCACCGAGTTGTGTGACATCATATGCATGAAATGTGCTAGAGCAGGGTGCTCACATTGATTTTTATTATTGTGAAATGAGAGGTGCTGGAGCCTAACTCGCACTCTGTTTTGACATGTTTTGACTTGCTTTAACTTGGTATGCATAAAAGGTGCTGGACCGATTGCTCGCATTAGTTTTTATGATTTGATATGCATGAGAGATGCTGGAGCTTAGCTCGCATCCATTTTTCATATTTAATTGCATAAAGCCGTACTGTAGCCTTGCTCGTACGTGATTTAATCGATTTAATTTCATAAAGTCGTGCTGGAGTGTAACTCGCACGAGACTTGTTGTATTTATGCATAAGCCGTACTGGAGCATTGCTCGTACGAAGTTTTGATTTACTTGAGCATTCATTCGTGCTGGAGTTTGCTTGCACGAAGTTTTATATGGTTTTATAACTCATTTTAAAGTCGTACTGGAGTTTTTCTCATACGAGGTTTTCACTGAGTTTTTATGCATATCCGTACTAGAGCATTGCTTGTACGTGGATTTTACTTGAATTTATAATCAGTTTAAGTCGTACTGGAGCGCTGCTTGTACGCAGATTTTACTGATTTTTATGAAACCATGCTAAAGCTTCGCTCACACGAGGTTTTTTGATATCATGAATATGCATGGAGTCGTGCTTGAGCTTCGCTCGCACAGGGATTTGTATTACATGCATATAGCTGTGTTGGAGCCTCCTGTAGACTGTGTGTCATAGTGAGATGATATACTCACACGTGCATACTGAGACAGAGATGATATGGGTGGATAAGACCTCTTACAGGCACCCCTAACTGAGCTTGGGTTCACGGAGTACGTTGTACCGTGTATGTCACGCGGAGTACGCTGTACTGTGGGGATTGTTGGAGTGGAGTGTCATTAGCCACGAGGTAGCAAGCCTTGCCCTCGCAATCCTGGTGTTATGTTGTTCTGGCGGGTAGGACGACCCACCTCCCATTTTAGGTGTGATGCCCCGCACACTAGGTGCCGTGTTGCTAGGGATCACGAGGTTATGGCCATAGTCCTATGTTGTTACTGATAATCACCTACATGTCTCACATGATATAATTATTGGTCGATAGACCAGGGTAGACCCGAAGGAGGTGTAAGACCCGATTTATGGTAAGAGCAAAAAGGGAATTAATAGAAATTTTCGAGTGCATTTAAAAATGCAAAAAGATTAAAATGGTATCCCCGAACACGTGCAAGGGCAAAACGGTCAAAAGATCAAAATTCGATATTAATCGGGACAAGAAAATTTAATTAAAAATATGAGATTGAGAAATCTTAATCAATAATGAAGAAATAAGTAAATTTCGGGTTAAATTGATCAAGATATGAATTTATGGGAATAAATTGAAATTTTCATTTCGAAAAATAACCCCGAAAAAAAATTATACCGAAAAGGTAAAATCGGACTGATAAATTTATTTACAGATTAAATGAATAAAATAGAATTTTTCTAGATATTTTGGGAATTTTATTATTATTTTATTGAATAAAATAATATTGAAAATAAATTATAAATAAATAAATAAAATGTAAAAAAAAAATCTGAAACGCGAGAAACAGAAAACAGAGAGGAAAAGAAAAGCAAAAGGCGAAAGGCGAACCTGAGGAGGATTTCTCACCGGTGAACCACCACCGGCGGGGCTAAGGGGCCGACAAGGGCCAGCGAAGATAGCCCAGCACCGGCTGAACCACCAGAGGCCAGGACGCGCCCCGTATGTCATCGGAAAACCGCCAAAAATGGAGGAGGAAGCCGCAGGGAAGAAACCTCGATTAGCCGACGATGGCGCCGATTCGACCTCAGCCGAGGCCCGATTTAGGAAGCCCAGGCCGTGGCGCACCGATTGGTGGTGGAATCACGTCGGGAACCGGCCGGACGGCATCAAAATGACCAAATGGTGACTGAACCGATCGAACCGGACTGAACCGACTAAATCGAACCGAGCTGAACCGACGGTCTGAACCGGGTTGAACCAGATCAGACCGGTTTAGCCAAAAAGAGAAGAAAAAAAAAGAAGAAAAAGGGAAAAAGAAAAAGAGGAAAAATTGGGGAAAATTCCAGTGATGCAATCGAGCTTCGGGTAAGTCGGTAAGCAGTCAAATTGACCGATTTAATTTTTGAAATATTTAATTTGATTAATATCCGACTAGAAATTTACCCAAAAAAAATATTTAATTGTGTAGCTCGACAATTGGCATCAACCGAGAGCTCGAGACAGCCTCGATTTGTGTACGATCATGGAATAACGGGTAAGTAACCCTTAATTACGACAATTTTACATCGTTATGCGTGATTGATATTTAACGCATAAATTACGGATTTAATTTCCGCATAAATGAATTAAATTCTGAAAAATTGAGATAAATTATCGTAAATACTAAATTGAGATATCTGAGAATTTAGAATGAGGCTAAATAAATTACTGATGGGCCCAATGAGCCCCATAGGCCTCGATAAAGTGTGGTAAACGGGCTTAAGGCCGATTAAAGCCCATTAATGTGCAATCGGGCCCAATATGGGTAAACGGGCCCAATGATTTAAATTAAGCCCAAAAAAATATGAAATACATTAAATTGTATTGTATTTGACCTGATGAATGTGTACCCGCAGTTTCGGACATTGAATTCAGAGTAAATCGGACTGCGTGACGAGTCATCAGTAGAAAGGTCAGACTGTACAGAAAAATGAGGTAAGGGAATTGTGTGGGTAGCTAGAGGTAGCTAAGCGTATTTTAATAGCCTTTCTGTACACTGAATATGTATTTCTACCTTAATTATGTATAATGATCCTAAAACTGGTTTAAATAATTTTGAGGATCGAAATAGGTGAAAAGACTATTTTACCCCTATTGAGGGAAGTTCACCTAAGGATGGTGAAAGCATGACATGCATGAAGTGCATGATTTAAGAAAATTTATGGTTTAAGGATTTTATTGGTTTTAATGAAAGCAAATCGATAGATTGGCCAGAAAATGCATAAATTTCACAAGATAACACTACGTAGGTGTTATTCATATTTAAATGGAATTTCTTTGAAAAATAGGCCAACTATCAAGTTTATATGGAAACAGATAGTGTCGACACATAGTTCGCACTATATCTACGTTTGTGATTGTGCATAAATGTGCTTGAGCGCTTGCTCGCACCGACTTGTGTGACATCATATGCATGAAATGTGCTAGAGCATGGTGCTCGCACTGATTTTTATTATTGTGAAATGAGAGCTGCTGGAGCCTAGCTCGCACTCTGTTTTGACATGTTTGACATGTTTTGACTGAATATGCATAAAGAGGTGTTGGAGCGATTGCTCGCACTAGTTTTAATGATTTGACATGCATGAGAGATGCTGGAGCTTAGCTCGCATCCTGTTTTGATATGGATTTGCATAAAGCCGTGCTGGAGGGTAACTCGCACGAGATTTGATTTAATTATGCATAAAGCCGTGCTGGAGTGTAACTCGCACGAGATTTGATTTACTTGAGCATTTATTTGTGCTGGAGCTTGCTCGCATAAAGTTTTATATGGTTTTTATAATTCATTTGAATGTCGTACTGGAGTTTTTCTCGTACGAAGTTTTCACTGAGTTTTTATACATATCCGTACTAGAGCATTGCTTGTACGTGGATTTTACTTGAAATTATAATCAGTTTAAGTCGTACTGGAGCGTTGCTCGTACACAGATTTTACTGATTTTTATGAAACCGTGCTAGAGCTTCGCTCGCACGAGGTTTTTTGATATCATGAATATGCATGGAGCCGTGCTTGAGCTTCGCTCGCACAGGGATTTGTATTACATGCATATAGCCGTGTTGGAGCCTCTTGTAGACTGTGTGTCACAGTGAGATGATATGCTCACACGTGCATACTGAGACAGAGATTATATGGGTGGATAAGACCTATCACAGGCACCCCTGATTGAGCTTGGGTTCACGGAGTACGTTGTACCGTGTATATCACGCGGAGTACGCTGTACCATGCGGGTTGTTGGAGTGGAGTGGCATTAGCCACGAGGCAGCAAGCCTTGCCCTCGCAATCCTGATGTTATGCTGTTCTGGCGGGTAGGACGACCCACCTCCCGTTTCAGGTGTGATACCCCGCACACTAGGTACCGTGTTGCCAGGGATCACTAGGATATGGCCATAGTCCTCGATGTTACTGATAATTACCTGATTGTCTCACATGATATAACTTGTGGTCTGTTAGACTAGGGTAGACCCGAGGAGGGGTCAGGCCCTCGATTTGGACGATTTTATGATTTTATACTGTGATATGAGATTTCAGATGATTTTATGATATGTGACCCTGAAAGAAGGGTGGTTTTATAACTGGAGTTTTATAATGAACTTTACTGAATTGTTTTAATGAGATTATTAACCCGGAAGGGTTAGTTTATACTGCAGTTTTAAAGAAATGATTTGAATACAGTAGCATGATGATGTTTTCCATGTTTTTATTTCAAATTCATGATTTGTCTTACATGATATGAACGAATGCATGATCTTGTTTTACTTCATGCTTATTATGATTTAATGATGTCACATAAAATGCTTTGAATGCATGAATTACATGATTTATATATGCATAAATAGTTTTTGATAAACTATGGCATTGAATATGCATGACTTTGTGCGTGAAATTTTAAATGAAAAGAAATGGATTTAAGGGCATGGCATTATGAGCATGTAGATAGTGGAGCTATCTACTTACTTGCATAATTGCCTTACTGAGCTTGTGGTTTGCTCGCCCCCCTTATTTTCCCATCTTTTCAGAGCACTTGCAATAGTTATTGAGCAGCTGAGGACTTGCATGCTTGGTATTCGCTGCTTCCCATCGAGAGACAGGTATACACATTTGTATAGCTTTGTATCTAAATATGTAATGCACAGTACTATAAACGGAAATGATGTCGGGGATGTAGAGTTATAAATACCAATGTGTATGTATTTAGTTAAAGTCAAAGAATAGTAAACTCTGATATATGAATGTGAATATGGAAATGGAATGGTAAGAGTGTGAGGTAAATAACACCAAATCATAGCCCAACTATGTTGTAGGATGGTCACGATGAGAGAAAGGTAAGAATTAAATAATAAATGAAAAAGCGAAAAATTTACTCTGATTTTTAGGTAATTTGGGTCGTGACAGGAGGGGTCAGGCCCCCTATTTTATGATTTTATGATATGTGACCCTGAAAGAAGGGTGGTTTTATAACCGAAGTTTTATAATGAATTTTAATGAATTGATTTAAATGCAGTAGCATGATGATGTTTTCCATGCTTTCATTTCAAATTCATGATTTTTCTTAAATGACATGAAAGAATGCATGATCTGGATTTGCTTCATGCTCATTATGATTTAATGATGTCACATAAAATGCTATTGATGCCTGAATTACATGCTTTCTAGATGCATGAACAGTTTTGATAAACTATGTCATGAATATATGCATGGTTTTATACTTGAGATTTTAATGAAAAGAAATGGATTTTAAGGGCATGGCATTATGAGCATGTAAATAGTGGAGCTATCTACTTACTTGCATAATTGCCTTACTGAGCGTGTGGTTGTCTCACCCCCTTATTTTCCCATCTTTTCAGAGCACTCGCAATAATTAGTAAGTGGCTAAGGACTTGTACACATTGGTATCCGCTGCTTCCCATCAAGAGACAGGTATACACATTTGTATAGTTTTGTATCTGAACATGTAATGCACAGTACTGTAAACGATTATGATGTCGGGGATGTAGAGTTATAATACCATTGTATATGTATTGAATTAAAGTCAAAAGATAGTAAACTCTGATATGTGAATGTAATTATGGAAATGGAATGGTAAATAGATGAGAGGTGACTAACATCGAATCATAGCCCAACTGTTTGTAGGATGGTCACGATGAGAGAAAGATAAGAATTAAATAATAAATGAAAAAAGAGAAAAATTTACTCTGATTTTTAGGTAATTTGGGTCGTGACACGTCCGGTGCATGGATTTGGGGTCGGTTTCATCCGAGGTGGCTGAAAAGTGGTCGGTTCGGCTCTTCTCCTTTCCGTCGTCGGTACCATTTCTTTTCTCGTTGTTTTTCGGTGCTAGCCGCAGTCCCACAGGCCGATTCAACCGCTGATCGACCGGTCTTCGCATGGGCTTCCTTCGGTTGGCGGTGGCTGGGGTCGAATCGACGTCGGTCACCGGTAAATTCTCCTCTCCTCTCTTGGCTTCTATCCCTTTGTCGTGAACGCGATTTTCGGTGGCTGGGGGCGCCTGTTCGGGTGGCTGGTGGTCCTCACGTGGTTGGCTTCCTTCGCTTGGGCTACCGCCAGCCGCCTCCGTCGGTGCCGTAGAAGGGAATCATCGACTTCTATTTTTCCTATTTCGCGATTTTCGCGATTTCTTCAGTTTTTATTTTATTTTATTTATTTATAATTTATTTTTATTATTATTTTAATTGACTAAAATATTAGTAAAAATTCCAAAAATATCTAAAAAAATTATATTTTATTCATTTAATCAATAAATGAATTTATCGGTATTATTTCGTATTTTTGGTATAATTTTTCAATATTTTCGAGATTATTTTTCGAAGTGCAAATTCTGATTTATTCCAATAAATTCATATCTTGATCAATTTAACCCGAAATTTAATTATTTCTTCGTTATTGATTAAGATTTCCCAATCCCATATTTTTAATTAAATTTTCTTGTCACTATAAATATTGAATTTCGATCTTTTGACCGTTTTACCCTTTAACGTGATCGAAAATTCCATTTCAATCCTTCATTTGACGTTTTCTCATTTCGTTTTTTAAATAAAATCGGGTCTTACAATCTCCCCTACTTAAGAAATTTGGTCCTCCAAATTAGAACCAAGTCAAATGGGTCCGTAAACAACTCTGGGTACGTTTATCGCATCATACTCTTTAATTCTCATGTAATTTTTTCCAGTGTGTACTACTACCAAAGGACTTTTACTAGGGAGATCATCTTAAACCTCAACACTTTCTCTTTCTGTCTAATACCCAAATCGATTTTCCAACATACGTTATACTTTCATTGAGCTAAGCTATTGGAGCTCATATCCGATCACATATGTTGGGTCCGGATAGTCTTTCCGAAGCATCAAAAGATAGGACACATTGTGGATGCCTGCTAATTCAGGTGGTAACGCCAACCTACAGGCCTTATCTCCCATTTTGTCCAATATCTCACAGGATTCAATCTAACGAAACTCAATTTGCCTTATTTTCGAATCTTGTTATGTCCTTATGCCCTTAGGACAAGTAACTTCCAACAATACTGATTCACTATCGGTGAATTCCAATGGTTTTTGTCTCTTGTCAGCATAGCTTTTTTGTCTGCTCTGAGGTGTTCTTACTCTCTCACAATTAACTGAACATCCTCAGAGGTTTGTTTTACCAAATTCGGGAACAATTCTCTATCTGTCACCCACTTCTTCTTATCTAAATCGGGGAACAACTCCCTACAGCCATACAATGCCTCATATAAAATGTTATCCCGATACTCAAGTGACAACTATCATTATTGACGAATTTGATTAGTAACAACTGATCATCCCAGGAGCTTAAAAAATCAATGGCACATGCTCTTATCATATCCTCCAGAACCTGTACAGTCCTCTCTGACTGACCATCTGTCTGAGGATGGAAAGCTATGCTAACACTCAGTCAGGTTCCCATAGCTTCCTGAAAAATGTTCTCAGAAGTGGGAAGTGAAGCGGGAATCCCTATCTGATACCATGCTCTCTGGAATGCTACACAATGTTTCACAATTTTTCATACACATAAATCCGCCTACGCACTTAGAGTATCTGGGGATTTCATAACCAGAATGTGGGTAGACTTAATCAATCTATCGACTATCACCTCGATAGCCTCGTGATTCATTCGGGTCCTCTATAACCCATCACAATATTCATGGTAATTTGCTCCCATTTTCGTGTCAATATAGGTAGAGGCTGCAATAACCCTACAACTTCTTTTGCTCTACCATAATCTGCTGACATACGAAACACTTTTTCACAATCTCTACAATGTCTTTTTTTTTTCATATCTGACCACCAATACCCTTTTTAGAGATTTCGATATATTTATTATTTCTCGGATGCACTGTATATCCCGAAGAGTGAGCTTCTGACAATAGCACTATCTCAACAATTGTGGTCCTAGGGAGCACTTATACTGTCTCTGAACCTCTATAAGTCATCATCACTCATTGTGAACTCTGTCACTTTACCCATCTGAATCTGACACACTCTATCGATACCATGCCGATCATCATGCTAAGCTTGGCAAATTCAGTCACTCAAATTCGGTTCTAACCTCAGGCTAGCTGTCACAAAATCATCGCCATCCTCATAAGGGATCACATCAATACTAAGGCTCACAACTGCTCTAGCAGCTTGCACTCCCTGGCCATCATATGTAATACCATCCTGAGGCTCTTTCTGGTCAAGGCATCAGCCATTACATTAGCCTTTCCTGGGTGGTACAATGTTCACAATCATAATCCTTAGAAGCTCTAACCCTCTTGGTTATCATATCCGACTCTTTCTGTGAAAACAAATACTTGGGGCTTTACGATAAGTGCATATTCAAAATTTCTTACCATTTAAGTGGTGGCGCCAAACTTTAAGTGTAAACGCTACAGTTACCAACTCTAAATCATCGGTTGGATAGTTTCTCTGATGGTCCTTGAAATATTTGGATCCATAAACAACTATCTTCCCATTTTACATCAATGCACAGCCCAATCCTTATTTTGAGGTATCCATGCACATTGAAACCTCTTGAGCTGTTGGTTATGGTGAGAATAATTATGGTGGTCAGTTTATTACTTCCATATACCAAAACTCACCGAAGCTACTTTCATACTTATCATCTCACTCGTATGCAATCTTTTTTCGAAAGAGATGTGTCAACTGAGCAGCCCATTTCGAGAAACTCACAACACCTTGTATGTAAGACAGTTTCCAGTTGCTACTCATGCTCTTCCCTGGACTTCGAATACATCAAAATATCATCGCTAAAGATGACAACCAATCGGTCCAGGTAAGGTTTAAATACCTCATCGTAGTTGAGTTCCACTAAATATTTCAATCACCCATATCCTTAACCTATGTATGCATAAACATTTAATGTCATTTCAAAATCGCTTTCGTTCAAGATACTAACCCACGTCATTTCCTTTTTCTTATATTAACGGCTTTTATAAAATTTTAATTTTTTTAAACCTTCATGATTAATCGAATTCTATATTTCTTTATCGTACCAGTAAAGGTATCCAAATTTTAAATGTATATATTACGACTGTCGATTTCAATTTATAGGTTATGTGTGCGCTTCTAGACGCTGTCAAGTCTTCAGGCGGGGAGGTATTTTGAAATACCTTTATTAAACCTCAGACTTGACCACATAGACTGGTTATGGATATATCCTCCTCTTATCCTTGGCCGCAATTCATATTCACTACATATCGCTTAATTCAAATTACTTCAAAATTATTCATATTCCATTGAATAAAATCGGCTGACATATCCTTTTTCCCCCTATTTTCAACTTACAATTCCTATACCCATATTCAGTTAGTGATAATCAGCTAACTAGCATCATCTTACTTAAGGGTACAGGCTTCACATCTTTCACTAGCTTGTAAGCAACTGAAGGCGGTATGGATAAATGCGTGGCACCAGGATCAATTAAAATAATTACTTCATTATTTACAACTAGTGTGGTATCTTCCACTACATCAGATGAAACATCAGTAGTGTCCTAGTCCAAGGCATACACTCGCCCTCGTCTAACATCTTATTTCCGTGGTATCTACCACACATCCTACACTGTTACGGAGTAGGTCGGGGTTCTCCAATCATAATACCCCTCAAAGTGTTGAAATTGGATACACTGGGGCCTTACCAATCATCTTACCCCATGATTCAACAGCTCTAAGCTTTTACCAAACTACCTTTTTCCCGTTCTGACATCTCTGTCATTCTCTATTCTCTTTTTGTCTCAATTTTGACCCTTACTACCTTTCCAAATCTCAGAGGTGTGCACCTCATGATCTTATTCACACAACTGTAGTCTGTGCACTGCCTTGGCATAGGTAGTGATATCTAACGCCCAATTGGACTCTAATTGAAAATCTGAGCCCTTCCATGAACTTTCAGACATCCCGACTCTCACTGTTCATAGTGTCGGAGTCATATCTGGGCAGGTATATAAACGAAGATTCATACTCGTGAATCAACTAGTTCCTCTGGGTCAGAGTAAAGAATTTTATCTGTAATTTCCTTTAAATAGTGTCCGAGATATTCTGTCAGCGGAATACATCTAAAAGTATTTTTCATGTCTATTCTGGATGTCTAATTCTTAAGATGGGTTGAGCGGACTTCCACCAATGCTCCGACTCGCCCTCTAATCCCATGCATACTATGAGCAATTAGCTCCATAATATTCTCCACACTCCACTCCAACCTCGCGAAGCGTATCTCAATACTGTCCGATCTCTCTGTCGGACTCTGTCCGATCTTTCTGCCAGACTCTATGGGGCATGCTCATCAACAGCCTCCACTTCAATCTCATCTTGAGTCTCATGTGGCGACTCAGTACGACTCTCGGGCCTACCTCTACGTCCTCGAGCTCGTGTACTCTTGCCGTTCTACCATAGTGGCTATCAGTTAATAAGTCTATATTCTTGCATTCAAAACCAAATTCTTAGCTACACTTCCATCTCGATATACACAATTGTATCTAAATAATACACAGTACATGGGGCTGTAAACTTCCTTAACCACTAACACTGACTCATATCAGGCCAACTCAGCTCTGATACCAAAAACTGTCACGACCCAAATTACCTAAAATCACTACAAATTTTTTGCTTTTCGATTATTATTTGATTCTTACCTTTCTCTCATCGTGACCATCTTGCCAAACAGTTGGGTTATGATTCGGTGTTAGTCACCTCTCACCTATTTACCATTCCATTTCTATAATCACATTCACATATCAGAGTTTACTATCTTTTGACTTTAACTAAATACATATACAATGATATTACATCACCTTACATCCCCGACATCATAACCATTTACAGCACTGTGCATTACATATTTAGATACAAAACTATACAAATGTGTATATTTGTCTCTCGATGGGAAGTAGCGGATACCAAGAATGCAAATCATCAGCCGCTCACTAACTACTGCGAGTGCTCTGAAAATATGAGAAAATAAGGGGGTGAGTAAACCACAAGCTTAGTAAGGAAATTATGCAAATAAGTAGATAGCTCCACTATCTACATGCTCATAATGCCATGCCCTTAAAATCCATTTCTTTTCATTAAAATCTCAAGCACAAAATCATGTATGTCATCAATGACTTAGTTTATAAAACTGTTCGTGCATATATAAATCATACTACTTATGCATCAATGACATTTTATGTGACATCATTAAATCATACTTAGCATGAGGTAAATTAAGATCATGCCATGTAAAACAAATTATGAGAAACAATTCTTTTGATGAATTTATGATTAACGCATGGAAAACTCATCATGCTACTGCATATAAATCGCTTCATTAAAGTTGCAGTTTAAATAACCTGAAGGGGTTAAGCATCTTATAAAAATTCATTAAAACAATTCGTTATAAAATTCTGTTAAAAATCACATCTCAGTATAAATCACAAAATCAGGGGCCTGACCCCTCCCTCGGGTCTACCCTGGTCTATCGAGACCACAAGTTATATCATGTGAGACAAGTAGGTGACTATATCAGTAACAACAAGGACTATGGTCATAACCTAGTGATCCCTGGCAACACGGTACCTAGTATGCGTGGTATCACACCTGAAACGGGAGGTGGGTCGGTCCTACCTGCCAAAACAACATAACATCAGGATTGCGAGGGCAAGGCTTGCTGCCTCGTGGCTAATGCCACTCCACTCCAATAAGACCCACGGTACAGCGTACTCCTTGTGACATACACGGTACAACGTACTCCGTGAACCCAAGCTCAGTCAGGGGTGCCTGCAATAGGTCTTATCCACCCATATCATCTCTATCTCAATATGTACGTGTGGGTATATCATCTCACTGTGACACACAGTCTACAAGAGGCTCCAACATGGCTATATGCATGTCATATAAATCCCTGTGCGAGCGAATCTCTAGCACGGCTCCATGCATATTCATGATATCTAAAAACCTCATACGAGCGAAGCTCTAGCACGGTTTCATAAAAATCAGTAAAATCTGCGTGCGAGTAGCACTCCAGTACGACTTTAAAATGAGTTATAAATCCATATAAAACATAAATCATTCAAAACTTCATGTGAGCAATGCTCCAGCACGAATAAATGCTCAAGTAAATCAAAACTTCGTACAAGCAATGCTCCAGTATGGCTTTATGCATAAATACATCAAATCTCATGCGAGTTACACTCCAGCATGACTTTTATGCAGTATCATATCAAAACAGGATGCGAGCTAAGCTCCAGCATCACTCATGCATGTCAAA
Source organism: Firmiana major (assembly GCA_033439115.1). Lineage (NCBI taxonomy): Eukaryota > Viridiplantae > Streptophyta > Magnoliopsida > Malvales > Malvaceae > Firmiana > Firmiana major. The sequence goes on along the minus strand of CM065901.1, from coordinate 37,188,296 downwards.
TCATAAAAACTAGTGCAAGGAATTGCTCTAGCACCTTTTTATGTAAATCAAGTCAAAACTGTCAAAATAGTCAAAATAGGGTGTGAGCTAGGCTCCAACACCTCTCATGCATTTCACAATAATAAAAATCAGTGCGAGCAATCACTCTAGAACATTTCATGCATATGATGTCACACAGATCGGTGAGAGTAACCACTCTAGCACCTTTTATGCACACTTTCAAACGCAGATATAGTGCGAGCTATATGCCAGCACTATTTGTTTCCATATAAACTTGATAGTTGGCCCGTTTTCCAAAGAAATTCCATTTAAATATGAATAACACTTACGTAGTGTTATTTTGTGAAATTTATGCAATTACTGGCCAATCTATCGATTTGCTTTGCTTAAAAACTAAGAAAATTCCTTAAATCTGAAAATTCCTTAAATCATGCATTTCATGCATGTCATGCTTTCACCATCCTTAGTTGAACTTCCCTCAATAGGGTTAAAATAGTCTTTACCTATTTCGAGTCCTTAAAATCTTTAAATTTATTTATAGAACCTTTATACATATTCAGTGTATACATACATATTCAGTGTATACAAAAGCTATTAAAATACGCATAGCTACCTCTAGCTACTCAAACAATTCCCTTACCTCATTTTTCTGTACAGTCTGACCTTTCACGATGTCTTGTCATGCAGTCTGATTTGCTCTCAATCAAATCTTCGGAACTGCGGATAAATATTCATCAGGTCAAATACAATACAATTAATTGTATTTCATATTTTCTGGGCTTAGTTTAAATCATTGGGCCCGTTTACCCATATTGGGTCCGATTGTACCTTAATGGGCCTTAATCGACCTTAAGCCCGTTTTCCACTTACTATTCACATTATCGAGGCCTATTGGGCTCATTGGGCCCATCAATATTTATTGAGCCTCATTCTAAACTCTCAGATAGCTTAATGAATTATTTAAGACAATTTATCTCCAATTTTAGAATTTAATTTATTCCATGCGAAAATTAAATCCGTAATTTATGCGGTAAATTTCTAACACGCATAACGATGCAAATTGTCATAAATAAGGATTACTTACCTGAGATTCCATGATAGTACATAAATCAAGGTTGACTCGAGCTCTCGTTTGACGTCAATCGTCGAGCTACACAATTAAATATTTTTTTGGGTAAACTTTCAATCGAATATTAATCAAATTAAATATTTTGAAATTTAAATCGGTCAATGTTGACCGCTTACCGACTTACCCGTAGGTCGATTGCATCACTGGGATTTTTTCCCAATTTTTTTCCTCTTTTTCTTTTTCCCTTTTTTTTCTTCTTTTTTTGGCTGAACCGGTTCGGTCCGATTCAACCCTATTCAGACAGGTTCGGTCTAGTCAGTTCAGTCCATTTCGACCGGTTCAGGGCTTCGTCGATTGATTCTTCGTCGGTTTCCGTCGCCAGCAGCTCCGCGAGGTCGTCCGGTGCACAGATCTGGGGTCGATTTCGTCCGAGGTGGCCGAAAAGTGGTCGATTTGGCTCTTCTCCTTTTCGTCGTCAGTACTGTTTCTTTTCTCACCGTTTTTCGACGCTAGCCGTCGTCCCACCGACCGATTCAGCCGCTGATCTACCGGTATTCACGTGGGCTTCCTTTGGTTGGCGGTGGCCGGGGTTGAATCGACGTTGGTCGCCTGGAAATTCTCCTTTCCTCTCTTGGCTTCTCTCCCTTCGTCGTTGACGCGATTTTTAGGGGCTGGGGGCGCGTGTTCTGATCATTGGTGGTCCTCACGAGGTCGGCTTCCTGCGCCTGGGTTGCCGCCGGCCGCCTCCATCGGTGCCGCAGAAGGGAAGCATCAGCTTCCGTTTTTCCTATTTCGCGATTTCTTCAGTTTTTTTATTTTTTTATTTATAATTTATTTTTATTATTATTTTAATTGATTAAAATATTAGTAAAAATTCCAAAAGTATCTTAAAAAATTATATTTTATTCATTTAATCAATAAATGAATTTATCGATATTATTTCATATTTTCGGTATAATTTTTCAATATTTTCGGGATTATTTTTGAAGTGAAAATTCTAGTTTATTCCAATAAATTCATATCTTGATCAATTTAACCCGAAATTTAATTATTTCTTCGTTATTAATCATGATTTCTCAATCCCATATTTTCAATTAAATTTTCTTGTCACGATAAATACTGAATTTCGGTCTTTTGACCGTTTTACCCTTTAACGTGTTTGAAAATTCCATTTCAATCCTTCATTTGACCTTTTCTCATTTCGTGTTTTAAATAAAATCTGGTCTTACAGTATATAACTTAAAATGATGGGCAGCAGCGGATATCAGGAATGCAGTACTCAGTCGCCTCAAAGTCTACTGGAGGAAATCTATGTAGGAAAATGAAAGGGGTGAGCACATCAAGCTCAGTAAGGCAATCCCACGAACAAGTAGGTAACCTTACAACCTACATGAACATGGTGCCATGCATAAAACCACCCTTTCTCCATAAAATTTGAAAATATACGATCACGCATACCCATATGCCACACAATGAATGTCATGTAAAACTAGTTTACATCACGCATGGGTTTAAATAGCATGGAAATAACGTCATGCAAGTTTCAGTTTATAACATGCTTCTCAAAACATCAATTTATAACATGTGAGACTAGGCAATATATATCTCAGGTAAATAACTAGGACTATGGTTATATCCTCCTGATCCCAGGATACACGAATCTTGTGTACGGGGTATCACCACTATCGGGAACAGCCACGGGAGGTGGGTCAAATCCAACCTATCAGTCCAACCCGATCACTCAACAATCACATCCGTAGACAGCATATCATCAATCACAGCACAGTACAGCGCACTCCATGCGACAAGCAGGGTACATCGTACTCCGTGGACCCACATCTCATATCAATAATCGTGCCTGTCTCAAAACGCACGTGCGATCATATTTAATCGACGTGACACAGTCTACTCGAAGCTCTAAGCACAGCTCATCACATGTCTCAAATTAAAATGTACGTGCAAGCCCATTTAATCGGTGTAACACTCAGTATACCCGAAGCTCTAAGCACGGCTGTAGTTCTATCATGAAAATCAGTGCGAGCAATGCTCTAGCACTCTATCAAAATCATGTGAAAATCTGGTGCGAGCTAGGTTCTAACACCAATACATGTACAACTCTAGTGTGAGCCCCTGCTCCGACACTAATGCATGCATTACACAAATCAAAACTCATGCGAGCTGAGCTCTAGCACGTCACATTTCCATAAAATCATGCAAGCGGCTCTGTTATCTCGAAATAATTTCCAAAAGAAATCACATTGTTGAAATCATGAGATGCTGTGAATTTTATTTAAAAGTTAGCCAGCCTACCCATGCATGTGTCAAACCACCATGAAAATAGGCAAGAACCCCTTGTTCTTGCTTCTCTTAACTTTTCCTAAATTTGGAAATCTTACCCTTCACAGGGGTATTTTGGTTATTTACTCATCCGGGCACCAAAAATTTTTATCTGAAATCTAGACCCTTCAAACTGTTTAAGAGACTGTAAATGCAGTCGAAATTACGTAAAGCTACATCTAAGAGTCCGTAAAATTCCCTTACCTGGAATCTCTTCGCAAGCTTATCTTTTTTCCATCAATACCATATCGCTCAATCCGATACCCTCACAGTCAACTTTGCGGAGTTGCACATAACCAAATCTCGGGTTAATTACTGTGAGTTCAACTGTATTTCAATCTTACTTGGCTTTATTTACAATATTAGGCCCATTCACACTCAATTGGGCTCATTTAATTCTTAATGGTCCTTACTTCATTTTAAGCCTGTTTTTCACTTATTAATTCCCTTCATCAGGGTCTATTGGATTATTGGGCCTATCAATACCCATTGGGCTTTGTTCCAAACTCTTTGGATAGCCTGTTTATCATTTATGACAATTAATTCAAAAATCCAAATATAATTTATTTTATGTAAAAATTAATCCGAAATCTGCAAAATAAATTCCAATTGCTCAATAATCAAACTATTGTCGTAAATAAGCTTTACTTACCCGAAATTATGCGTGCACAAATCGAAGTTCGATCGGGCTCACGTACACGATTATCGTCGAACTGCACAATTTTGTATTTCATTCTCGATTAATTTTCGATCAAATATAATTTTAAATAAATTTCTCAAAAATCAATTCAGTCAATTTTGACCGCTTACCGACTTACCCGTAATCTGAGGTATCCCCAGGAATTTTCCTTTCTTTTTTTTTCCTTTTTTCCTTTTCCTTTTTCTTTTCTTTTTCTTCTTCCTTTTTCTTTTCTCCCTTTTCTCCTTGGCTAAACCGGTCCGGTCCAGTTCAGCACAAAACCTTTCTCACTGAACCGGCCAACCAGTTTAGTCTCTTTTCATCGTTCCTGCGTCGTTCGACCATTTCCCGATGCGCCGCTGCCGTCGTTCGACTTGTCTTAGGTAGGAGAACACTCAGCTACCCTTAGATCTGGTCAAATCGTTGGTGGATCGCTGAAATCGCCTTCTCTCCCTCGCGGCTTCAACTCGTCGATCCGGCTGTTTCCAGCGCCATCGGTGCACGTCGTCGGTGCTGATGGGTTCGTACGGTCGTCCTCTCTCTTCTCCCACCCTCGCCTAGCGTCGTCGATCGCCGGTGCAGAGCGTCTCCCTCAGCTTGTTCGTCTTCAGGCTTCTTTCCTTTTTTCGCAATTTTCACGATTTCTGCTTTCTTTTTTTCTTTATATTATTATTTTAATCAATAAAATATTATTTCATCCCAAAATATCTAAAACAAATCTTATATAATTCATTTAATCAATAAATGAATTTATCTATCTTATTTTGTCTATTTTGTATATTTTTCCAATATTTTTGGGATAATTTTTCGAGGTGAAAATTCTGATTAATTCCAATAAATTCATATCTTGATTAAATTAGACTCGAAATTCAATATTTTCCTCGTTATTGATCAATATTTCTCAATTCCATATTTTTTTAATGAAATTTTCTTATCGAATTTATACTGGATTTTGATCTTTTGATCGTTTTACCCTTGCACGTGTTCGGGACCAAATTGAACTGACTCTCATTCTTGAACCCATGATCTTTCCTTATCTTAAGTCCTTATCTTCAGTCAGCACGCTTCCAATCCCTTTCTTTCGACCTGTGGCCATCTCGGCCTTTATTTTGCTATTACATACATTTCCATACACATTCATCCATTTCCTTTGCAATTTAAATTAGTAAAAACTCTTCTTATGATTCATTAATATGTGGAAAAATGTACATCACATGAATAATAAGGAATATCATCCAAAACATCATAAAAAGTAGCACAAAAGTGGGGCTTACATAATCTCCCCCACTAAAAGAATTTGGTCCTCCAAATTGGAACCAAGTCAACCAGTAAGCAACTCCGGGTACTTCTCCCATATCAAACGCTCTAGCTCTCATGTCTCTTCCTCCAGAGTGTGATGCTGCCACAATACTTTCACCAGGGAAATCATCTTCGACCTCAATACTTTCTCCTTTCTATCTAAAATTTGAATCGGTCTCTCCACATATGACATACTTTCACTGAGCTCCAGTGGCTCGTATCTGATCACATGTGATGGATCCGGCTGATACTTCTGAAGCATAGAGATATGGAAAACATTATGGACGCTCTCTAACTCAGGTGGCAACGCTAGCCTATAAGCTTTGTCTCCTACTCTCTCTAGTATCTCAAAGGTTCCAATAAAACGAGGACTCAGCTGTCCTCTCTTTCTGAACCTCGTAATACCCTTGGAAGGAGAAACTTTCAGAAACACAAACTCCCTTGCCGTAAACTCCAACAGTCTACATCTCCTGTCAGCATAACTCTTCTGTCGATTCTGAGCTGTCCTCAACCTCTTACAAATCAACTGGACATCCTCAGAGGCCTGACGTACCAAATCAGGAGCAAACATCTATTTGTCACCAACTTCCTCCCATCTAATAGGAGATCGACATCTACGGCCACACAAAGCCTCATACGGTGCAATCCCGATACTCAAATGATAACTGTTATTGTAGGCGAACTCTGCGAGCGGTAGGTGATCATCCCAAGAGCCTCTAAAATCAAGCACACAAGCTCTCAACATATCCTCAAAGGTCTGTATAGTCCTCTCTGACTACCCATCTGTCTGAGGATGGAAAACTGTGCTAAATCTCAACTGGGTTCCTATAGCTTCCTGAACATGTTCCTAGAAACAGGAAGTGAAAGGGAATCCCTATCTGACACAACACTCACTGGGACACCATGTAGTCTCACAATCTCACGCATATACAGATTCGCTAATCTACTCATGGTATCGGTGGCTCTCATAGCCAAGAAATGGGCGAACTTCGTCAACCTGTCCACTGTCACCCATATGGCATCATGTCCTCTATGGGTCCTCGACAAACCCATCACAAAATCCATGATGACATGCTCCCACTTCCAAGTTGGTATAGGTAGAGGCTACAATATTCTTGCAGCCTTCTGATGCCTACCTTCCCCTGCTGACAGACGAGACATCTCGCAACAAACTCTGGGACGTCCCTTTTCATCCCCGACCACCAGTATACCTTCCGGAGATTCTGATACATCTTTGTACTACCCAAATGCAAGGTATACTTCGACAAATGAGTTTTTGATAAAATCAACCTCTTGATCTCAGGATCCTCGGGAACACGTATCCTGTCTTGTAACTTCAATAATCCATCTGAAGTCAAATCAAAATCAGTCTCAATACCCTTTTGCATCTGCCTGACAATCTCAATGCAATGTTGATCATCACGCTGAGCCTGTCAGATTCAATCCATCAAATTCGGCTCCAACCGTAGGCTAGCAATCATACAACCACTATCAACATCAGGCGGGGTCACATCCAAACTGAGGCTCGTAAACTGTTCTAATAACTCGTGTTCCCGTACCATCATATAAGAAATCAACTTGAGATGTTTCTTGCTCAACGCATCAGCCACTACATTCGTCTTACCCGGGTGGTATAGGATCTCACAATCATAGTCCTTCAGAAGCTCAAGCCATCTTCTCTGTCTCATGTTCAGCTCCTTCTGCGAGAACAGATACTTGAGGCTTTTGTGATCCGTAAATACCTGGAAGTTTTCACCATAAAGATAGTGGTACCATATCTTCAGTGCAAACACAATAGCCGCTAACTCCAAATCATGGGTAAGATAGTTCCTCTCATGGTCCTTCAACTGCCTGGATCCATAAACGACTACCTACATCAGAACACAGCCCAGTCCTTGGTAAGAAACATAGGTGTATACAAAAAAAACCTCCTGAGCTGGTAGGAATGGTGAGAATCGGAACAGTGGTCAATCGACGCTTCAGCTCCTTAAAACTCTCCTCACATCTATCGTCCCACTCAAATGCAACACTCTTCCGAGTTAGACGTGTCAACGGAGCAGCCAACCTCAAAAATCCCTTCACATACCGACGATAATATCCAGCTAAACCCAGAAAGCCCTTGATCTCCTTAACTGTCTGAGGCCTCTGCCACTAAACTACCACCTCAATCTTGGATGGGTCCATTGACACACCATCCCTTGACACAATATGTCCCAAAAAGGAGATCTGCTCAAGCCAAAAATCACACTTACTGAGTTTAGCATGCAACTTCTTCTCACGGAGTGTCTGCAATACAATCCTCAGGTATTGCTCATGTTCCTCTCTAGACCTCGAATAAACCAAGATGTCATCGATGAAGACAATCACAAACCGATCCAAATACGGATGAAACACCTCATTCATCAATGACATAAAGGCTGCGAGAGCGTTCATCAACCTGAATGACACAACCATAAACTCAAAGTGGCCATAACAGGTGTGAAAAGCTGTCTTGGGTATGTCTTCATCTCGAACTCTCAACTAATGGTACCCAGATCTCAGATCAATCTTAGAAAAGACTTTTGCTCCCCATAGCTGATCCAGCAAATCATCAATCCTCGGAATGGGATACTTATTCTTGATAGTAGCCTTATTCAACAATTTGTAATCAATACATAATCGGAGGCTCCCATTCTTCTTCTTCACAAATAGAATCGGTGCTCCCCACGACGATACACTCGGTCTGATAAACCCCTTCTCTAATAACTCCTGCAACTGCTTCTTTAGCTCCTCCAACTCAACTAGAGCCATCTTGTACGGTGGTCTAGATATCAGCTCTGTACCAGGTGCCAGATCAATATTAAACTGTGTCTCTCTCGCTGGCGGTAACCCTGATAACTCATTCGGAAAGACATCTGGGAACTCTTTGACCACTGGAATTTCTTTCAGTTCCGGGTATACCTCAGCCGTATCTACCACGTATGTAATATAACCTTCAAACATAATTCATCCAATTAGTACATCATTCATTCATACACTTACAAAATTCTCATTCTCGTTAACTTCAAGGAAATTGTACAATTCATTTTTCTGGAGTATGAAATGTGACTGTCTTAGCAAAACAATCTAAAACAGCTCGTGTCACATCCCACTTTCGAGTGTCTTTTATCCAAACTTACTCAACTACGATTGGGTTATGAGGCGACGCGATTACTAAAGTTCCTTGAATTTACAACTGAAATATTTAAAATTTAATTCACACTCCCAGGTGTGTGTAAATATACAAAATTAATTGTATAATAATATCTTTACATGTCATCCCCATAAAACTGTTACATTTCTTAGGTATAACTGTGCGATATATCAAGATTGATATAAAATACACATGTGTATATGATTCTTATACCTTTACAATTGGCGGGAGCTATCCAACTCAAAAGGAAATCTAGAGACCACCGCTCTCCTACTTCTCAGCACCTGGAGGGGGAAGATAGTGGGATGAGCAAACCACAGCTCAGTAAGAAAATGAATGTTAGCAGGTAGATATCGTACTACCTACATAGCCCATGCATGTATAAACCAAACCATGTTTTCATTATAAATGGAAATATCCTCGAAAAATGCAGTAAACATATATTTTTCATTTGGCATTTTCATGAATACAAATACTTAACATTTCCACTTGAAACATGTTTCATAAAACAGTGCTCTCATGGCACAAGTGATTAAATCAGAGAATTACCAAATACACAGACTCTCTTTCTTATCTCAATTATTTCTTTTTCCTCAAATCTCTTTCTTTTCTAAGATTGTCACTATTTCTCGAATCTCTGAGATAGGCATGGAATTTTTCGACAATCAAATATCCACGACATATGGCCATAGTTAGTGATCCCAGGCCTCACTGATCAGGTGTGCATAGGGTATCACTTCGCCTGAAGGGGATGGGTCAGTCCTACCCTCCGGCTCATCTCAATCAACCTCATCTCCTCATATACTCACGGTATAAGGTACGCCATGTGTCATCTACGCGATACTCGTACTCACGTGCATCCAGCACAGTACATAGTATACCAACGGACAGTACTACGTACAACCGTGGACCCAAGTCCATACTCCAACTCCGATGGACTTTTCATCTTGAACCATGTCTCATATACCAAGCGAGCAAGCAGCGTGACACACAGTCATCGCAAGAGTCCAGCGTGGTACGATTTATCGTTAAGGCCCAACCTGTTCAAAGGCCGTTGGCTGGCATCCCCTTAGGTCTCAAACCCCCAGGTTTACCTCAACTCAGTAAAAATAGGTGTGAGCAAAGCTCCAGCACTTTCTCAAAACCATCGTACGAGTTAAACTCCAGCACGGTACATCAAAAGCATAGAATCATGTGCGAGCTAACACTCCAGCACATAGTCATGTCATTAAAATGGGTGTGAGCTAGAACTCTAACACCAATCTCATCTCAAATCTGATAGATGGCTATTTTATCTTTTTAAAACTCAAAACATGTTTATTTATGCAGCATGCCTCTCTATGCTAAAGCATGTAAAATTAGCCAACCTATCATCATCATTTCTCAATCACCAATATCAATACAAAATTGAGAAAAACATTGAAAACATACATATCATGTTATTTCCTTACCCCATCCCATTTCTCAATACATATATATTATAGCATGTTTCATGCTTCCATATCGTTTCATATAACTATAATGTCATATTAATTCTAGCAATAATCTACGAAATTGCTGTAAAATACGTATGAACATCTCTATAGCTAACACACAGTCCCTTACCTCGAATCGCGCTTGTATCCCCTCTGTCACGTTTGCTCCGTTCGAGATCCAGGTTAGTCGTGTCTCACGTATTTCGAGCTACACGTATAAATCAAGAAGTTATTTTCTGTTTTCACTACTAAACATACACATTGTCTTCTATTTATCTATTCATACTCCTCAAATCTTTCAAATCACATTTCACCTTTCCACTAACATCATTTTATCATCTATAAAGCTTTCAATCATTTTTTCCATGGATTTCCTCTTTATAAATCTCCCTTAATACTACTCACCTATCACTACATTCATCTTTCATATCAACATTTCACATCTCATTCAACCCACAAATACCTAGAAACTATATTTAGAAGCTTGAAGGTTGAAGAGCTTACCCTTTTACTTAGTCAAACTTGTGGTAGCCACAACTCCTTCTTTTGATCACACCAATGTGAGATTTTTTTGGGTATGTTGTTCTCCTTACTTCAAGGAACAACTTTCCCTTCTTGAGCTCCTTCAGATTTTGACTGTAAGGTAGTGACTTTTAGAGTGAGAAGCTTGGGTTTTTGAGAGAAAAAGGCAGGTGAGGTTTGGTGGGAGAAGAGTTCTGAGTTTTCATCTCAATCACATGCTCTTTTTATAGATGCAAAGACATGAGATCGATCTGGCCCTTGTGGAAATCGATCTCTGCAAGGTTTGGTAGTCCTTTTTACCAAACACAACCACTACAAGATCAATCTTCTTCCATGATGAGATCGATCTGTCGAAGGTAATTTTTCCTCTTAGATATCGATATGCCCCTTGTAGGAGATCGATCTGCTCTTTACAGAACCCTTAAGCAGATCGATCTGTCTGGCTTTGAGATCGATCTGTTCTCAAATAGAGAGTTAAGGAGATCGATCCTCTTACCTTAAAATTGATCTTCTCATCACAGAATGTCTAGTAGATCGATTTAGCTCCATTGGAGATCGATTTGTCTTGTCCCATTACTCATAATAAGGTCATTTTGGCTCTTCCAGATCGATCTCTCATCCCATGAGATCGATCTGTCATTCATATTTCCAGATTTTACTATAGTTTTCTGCAGTAACTTCATTCAAAACCTCCTTAATTTGCTGTCATAGTCATTTCCTCATTCATCCTTCCTTGAGAATTGAAAATGGCATCCAATCACACTTTAAACATATTAAAATTTGTGGGAAATCTTTGTATAACCAAATATGTACAATATATAACTAAATGGGAGTGCATAACTTATGCAATTTCATTCCATTTTACTCCAATACTCATATTCCATTCCATTCACATTCATTATATATCAAAGTTCATTTCTTCATGTTCATATTTAATGAAACTTGTATGTACATCACAACTCTTATTACAAGTGTGTACATTAATCTTATGGACTTTATATCACATATGTTTCCCATTACTAGTACATCATCATACTTATGAATTCATTTACATATGTTCAAGGTTAAACTTATACGAGGTATCACATTCTCCCCCACTTAGAAAATTTGGTCCTCCAAATTGGAACCAATCATTCTGTGAATAACTCGGGATACGTCTCCCACTTCGAACTCTCCAATTCCTATGTGGCTTCTTTCGATGTATGATGTTACCACAAAACCTTAACCAATGAAATCGTCTTGTTCTGCAACACCTTCTCTTTTCTATCCAATATCCGGATCGGTTCATCCACATACGACATGTCCTCTTTGAGCTCTAATGGATCATAGTTAATTACATGTGTTAGGTCTGGATATTACTTCCGAAGTATAGAAACATGGAAGACATTATGGACTTCCACTAGCTCAGGTGGTAAGGCTAACCTATATGCTCTATCTCTCACTCTATCCAAGATCTCGAAGGGATCAATATAACGAGGACTTAGTTTTCCTTTCTTTCTGAACCTCGTTATTCCCTTAGAATGAGATACTTTTAAAAATACAGACTCGCCCACACCAAATTCAAGTGGCCTCCGTCTCCTGTAAACTTAGCTCTTTTGTCGACTTTGAGCTATTTGTAGCCTTTCACATATTATCCGAACATCTTTGGAGGCTTGTTTAACCATATCGGGATTGAGCAACTGTCTGTCACCTACCTCTTCCCATCTAATGGGCGATCGGCATCTACGACCATATAATGCCTCATAAGGGGCCATACTAATACTTGAGTGATAACTATTATTGTAGGCGAACTCAATCAATGGCAAGTGATCGTCCCATGAGCCTCTAAAATCCAGCACATACGCTCTCAACATATCTTCCAAGGTCTATATAGTCCTCTCTGACTGACCATCTGTCTGAGGATGAAAAACGGTGTTAAAGCTCAACTGGGTCCCCATCGCTTCCTAAAAATGTCCCCAAAAGTGGGAAGTGAAGCGGGCATCCCGATCAGAAACAACACTCATTAGGACTCTATGCAATCTCACTATTTCTCGCACATACAGGTTCGTAGATCTCATGGCTAAAAGGTGTGCCAATTTCGTTAACCGATCTACTATCACCCATACAGCATCATGGTTCTTACGGGTTCTCAGTAACCCTATCACAAAGTCCATGGTGACGTGTTCCCACTTCCATGTCGGTATCGATAGAGGTTGCAATAATCCTCCTGGTTTCTGTTGCTCAACCTTTACTTGCTGACAAGTGAGACATCTAGCGACATATTCAGCTACGTCTCTCTTCATTCTAGACCATCAATATATCTTCCAAAGATTTTGATACATTTTACTACTCCCCAGGTGTACTGTATATCTTGATGAGTAAGCCTCTAATAATATCAACTTTCTCAGCTCTGAATCTTTAGGAACACACATTCTATTTTCGAACCTTAGTATTCCATCTGAACTCATTTCAAATTTTGTACCCTTACCTTTCTGGATTTTCGCTAATCATATCAATACACCATTAATCAATTTACTGAGCTTGTCGGATTCTCTCAATTAACTCCAGTTCTAATCTCAAGCTAGCAATAATCCCATAGTTGCCAATCTTAGGTAGGGTCATATCCAGACTAAGGTTCATGAATAGCTCCAACAACTCGTGTTCTCTAACCATCATATGCGATGCCAACCCAAGACTCTTCCTATTCAATGCATCGACAACCACATTTTCCTTCCCCGAGTGGTACAAGATCTCACAATCATAGTCCTTGAAGAGTTCTAACCACCTTCTCTGGCTCATACCTAACTCCTTTTGTGAGAATAGATACTTCAGACTCTTGTGATCTGTAAAGATCTGAAATCTCTCACCATACAAGTAGTGGCGCCATATCTTCAATGTGAATACTACGGCTGCCAACTCCAAATCGTAATTGGGGTAGTTCTTCTCATGATCTTTTAGCTGTCTAGATCTATAAGCTACTACCCTTCCATCTTGCATCAAAACACAGCCTAGTCCTTGATGCGAAGCATCTGTATACATCGAGTAGTTTCCTGAAATGTTATGGATGATAAGAACTGGCGCGATGGTTAATCTGTGCTTAAGTTCCTAAAAACTCCTCTCAAAAGCTTCATCCCATATAAACTCCATACTCTTCCTCGTAAGATGTGTCAATAGAGCAGCCAATCTAGAGAAACCCTCTACAAGTCTCTTGTAGTAACCTGCCAAACCCAGAAAGCTTCAGATCTCTATAACTGTCCTGGGCTGTTCCCACTTAACAATGACCTCAATCTTGGATGGATCTACTGACACCTCATCCTTCGATACAACATGGACTAAAAAAGAAATCTGCCCTAGCCAAAAGTCACATTTACTAAGCTTGGCATATAACCTTCTCTCTCAGAGGGTTTGCAAAACAATCCTTAAGTGCTGCTCATGATCTTCTCTGGACCTTGAATACACCAATATATCATCAATGAAAACAATCACGGACTGGTCCAGGTATGGCTTGAATACTTCATTCACTAGAGCCATAAAAGTTGCTGGCACATTTGTCAACCTGAAAGGCATCAATAGGAATTCGTAATGACCATAGTGGGTACAAAAAGCTGTCTTGGGCACATCCTCCTTTCGAATCTTCAGTTGATGATACCCAGACCTCAGATCTATCTTGGAAAAGATCTGTGCTCCCCGAAGCTGATCCAATAGGTCATCGATGCGCGGTAAGGGATATTTATTCTTAATGGTAGCCTTGTTCAACATCCTATAGTAAATACACAACCTAAGGCTCCCATTTCTCTTCTTCATAAACAATACCGAAGCTCCCCATGGTGAGATGCTCGGTCTTATAAACCCCTTATCTAGCATATCTTACAACTGTTTCCTTAACTCCTCTAGCTCAACTGGAGCCATCCTATATGGTGACTTGGATATTGGCTCAATTCCAGGCATCAAATCTATACCAAATTCTATTTCTTTATCTGGTGGCAATCCCGGTAGGTTATCTGAAAAGACATTAGGGAATTCTCTAACCACTAGAATATCCTTCATATCCGGATGTACTTTGTCTAAATCCACCACATAAGCAATAAAACCTTCAAAACAACATTCAAGTCATTTATACCAATGTACTTTACTTGTCACAAATTCAAGATTTCATTTCTTCTCTTAAAATCTTACAACACATTCTTCGAGTAGAGAAAATGTAATAGACTTAGTATGGCAATCTAAGACAGCATGATTGGTAGCTAACCAATCCATTCCTAAGATTAAATCAATATCATACATATTTAACAAAATCAGGTTGGTTGTCGTACACTTATCTCCTACCCTCACTTTACAATCTTTATACACTTGCTTAGCTAATTGGCTAACTCTCATAGGAGTACTTATTAACAAAGTCCTATTTAAGTGTGTGGGTTCTACAAGTCCTGTTAACTTTGATGCACATGTAGGTGATATGAAATAATGCGTAGCACTAGAATCAAACAAAGCCATAGCTTCCAAATTAAAAATCAGGATTGTAAGTTTTATCACCTCAGAGGAGGTATCAGCTGATGCCTAGTCTATCGCATACACCCTACTTTGACCCACAACTTACTTTCCTTTTTCTTCAACCGTGGCTCTCTTCCTTGCATGAGGCGTAACTGTAGAAGCTCTCTCTGGCTCCTTACCCCTCTGTGTAACTACCTCAACTCTCTCTGGACATTCCTTTGCATAATGTCCAAACTTGACACATTTGAAGCATCGTGTACTCTGAAGGTAACAAGGCCTACCACCATGATATCGACCATATGTTCTACACTGATCCGTAGTCGGTCAGGGTCCACCAATCACTATACCCCTGGCTGGTGTCTGAGCCGGAGGCATAAAAGGTCTAGCAGCCTTTTTCTGTGACTTATCTGCCTCTCTACGTCGCTTGCTCATAAGTTTTCGACCAAATTTGGCACTCTTGCCATCTCCCAGCTTCCTCGGACCCTTTTCCTTACCCCAATTAAACTCAAAAATCTACAGGTCATAATCCTGCTCACATAACTGGGCCCGTCGCATAGCCTCTCTGTATGTAGCGAGATCAAACGGGGCCAACTTCGCTCGAATTGAAGGCCTCAATCTATCCACAAATCTACGAACCCTTATAGCCTCACTCCTAATCGAGTTCAGATCATATCTGCCTAGTGAAGTGAATCATGACTCGTACTCATCAAATATTCTATTCCCTTGAGTCAGATTCAGAAATTCTATCTGCAACCTACATCGAGCGATATCTGGGCTGTATTACTCTCTAAAAGCGACAAAAAAAATATCGCACATGATAGCCATACCCTAAGCTTTCAACATAGGCCTGGTGGACTTCCACCAGTGCTCTGCTTCACCTCTCAGTACAAAGGCCACAAGCGTTACTCTCTCTGTAGCCAAACATATACAGAAGTCAAACAACTTCTCCATCTAACTAATCCAGTCCTCAGCCACAGCCGGATCCTTTACTCTGCTAAAAGAAGGAGGCTTGAAATCCATAAAATGCCTCAACCTCTCCATATCACAGTCATATCCATACCCTAATTCATCCTCCTCATACTATTGTGGGGTTACCGGAAGAGGTACTGGTCGAATATGGGGATCTCATGGCCTAATCAGTTCAGGTTATGCAGGTGCAACATTCTCAGGTTCAGATGCAACTACTGGGGGATTCGATGCAGCTTGTCCCATTGTACCAGGTGTACCCTCAAACCTAGCCATGATCTGACCCATCATGGTCATCATAGTGCGCATGTCTTCCTCTAATTGGGCTATTCGAGGATCGGAAGCCTCTATTTGTTCCTAGGGCTTATGACTAGAGGACGATCTATTATGCCTCTCAGTCCTGTCATTTGGCCCATGAGCTCTCGAGCTATCTCCCCTCTTGCGGTGTCTCTCAGGCATAACTCATAAGCCTATTAACTTCCTTCATTTATGACAAACTTTTAGCTCACTACCAGCTCCGTATACACATTTGTATGTATATATCGTACAGTAACTTGGGGATGTATGCTTCTTAGTCCTAAACATCGACTCACATCAGACCAACCATGCTTTGATACCAAATCTGTCACACCCCACTTTCGGGTGTTCTTTATCCAAACTTACTCAACTACGGTTGGGCTGTGAGGCGATGCAATTAATAAAGTTCCTTGAATTTACAGCGAAAATATTTAAAATTTAATTCACACTCCCAAGTGTGTGTAAATATACAAAATTAATTGTATAATAATATCTTTACATATCATCCCCATAAAACTATTACATTTCTTAGGTATAACTATACGATACATCAAGATAGATACAAAATACACGTGTGTATACAATTCTTATACCTTTACAACTGGCGGGAGCTGTCCAACTCAAAAATAAATCTAGAGACCACTGCTCTCCTACTTCTCAAAACCAGGAGGGGAAGATAGTGGGATGAGCAAGCCACAGCTCAATAAGGAAATGAATGCTAGCAGGTAGATATCATACTACCTACATAGCCCATGCATGTATAAACCAAAGCCATGTTTTCATTATAAATGGAAATATCCTCAGAAAATGCAGTAAACATATATTTTTCATTTGGCATTTTCATGACTACAAATATTTAACATTTCCACTTGAAACATGTTTCATAAAATAGTGCTCTCACGGAACAAGTGATTAAATCAGAGATTTATCAAATACACAAGAATCTCTTTCTTATCTCAATCATTTTTTTACTCAAATCTTTTTCTTTTCTGAGATTGTCTCTGTTTCTTGAATCTTTGATACCGAAATGGAATTTTTCGACAATCAAATATCCACGACATATGGTCACAGTCAGTGATCCCAAGCCTCACTGATCAGGTGTGCACAGGGCATCACTTCGCCTGAAGGGGGATGGATCAGTCCTACCCTCCGGCTCATCTCAATCAACCTCATCTCCTCATATACTCATGGTATAAGGTACGCAATGTGTCATCTACGCGATACTCATACTCACGTGCACCCAGCACGGTACATAGTATACCAACGGACAACTACACAGTACTACGTATAACCGTGGACCCAAGTCCATACTCCAACTCTGATGGACTTTTCATCATGAACCCTGTCTCATATACCAGGCGAGCAAGCAGCATGACACACAGTCATCGCAAGGCTCCAGCGCAGTACGATTTATCGTTAAGGCCCAGCCCATTCAAAGGTAGTCGGCTGGCATCCCCTTGGGTCCCAAACCCCCTGATTTACCTTAACTCAGTAAAAACAGGTGCGAGCAAAGCTCTAGCACTTTCTCAAAACCATCGTGCGAGTTAAACTCCAGTACGGCGCATCAAAAGCATAGAATCATGTGTGAGCTAACACTCCAGCACATAATCATGTCATTAAAACGGGTGTGAGCTAGAACTTCAACACCAATCTCATCTCAAATCCAATAGATAGTTATTTTCTCTTTTTAAAACTCAAAACATGTTTATTTATGCAGCATGCCTCTCCATGCTAAAACATGTAAAATTAGCCAACCTATCATCATCATTTCTCAATCACTAATATCAATACAAAATTGAGAAAAACATTGAAAACATGCATATCATGTTATTTCCTTACCCCATCCCATTTCTCAATACATATATATTATAGTATGTTTCATGCTTCCATATCATTTCATAGAACTGTAATGTCGTACTAATTCTAACGATGTATCTACGAAATTACCGTAAAATTTGTACGAACATCTCTATAGCTAACACACAGTCCCTTACCTCAAATCACGCTCGTATCCCCTCTGTCACGTTTGCTCCATTCGCGATCCGGGTTAGTCGTGTCTCACGTATTTCGAGCTATACATATAAATCAAGAAGTTATTTTCTGTTTTCATCTACTAAACATACACATTATCTTCTATTTATCTATTCATACTCCTCAAATCTTTCAAATCACATTTCACCTTTCCACTAACATCATTTTATCATTTATACAGCTTTCCATCATTTTTCCATGGATTTCCTCTTTATAAATCTCCCTTAATACTACTCACCTATCAATACATTCATCTTTCATATCAACATTTCACATCTCATTCAACCCACAAATACCTAGAAACCATATTTAGAAGCTTGAAGGTTGAAGAGCTTACCCTTTTACTTAGTCAAACTTGTGGTAGCCACAACTCTTTCTCTTGATCACACCAATGTGAGATTTTTTGGGTATGTTGTTCTCCTTGCATCAAGGAACAACTTTCCCTTCTTGAGCTCCTTCAGATTCTGACTGCAAGGTAGTGACTTTAGAGTGAGAAAGCTTGGGTTTTTGAGAGAAAATGGCAGGTGAGGATTGGTGGGAGAAGAGTTCTGAGTTTTCATCTCAATCTCATGCTCTTTTTATAGATGCAGAGACATGAGATCGATCTGGCCCTTGTGAAGATCGATCTCTGCAAGGTTTGGTAGTCCTTTTTACCAAACACAACCACTACAAGATCGATCTTCTTCCATGATGAGATCGATCTGTCGAAGGTAATTTTTCCTCTTGGAGATCGATCTGCCCTTTGTAGGAGATCGATCTGCTCTTTACAGAACCCTTAAGGAGATCGATCTGTCTAGCTTTGAGATCGATTTGTTCTCAAACAAAGAGTTAAGGAGATCGATCCTCTTGCCTTAAAATCGATCTTCTCATCACAGAATGTCTAGCAGATCGATCTGGCTCCATTGGAGATCGATCTGTCTTGTCCCATTACTCATAATAAGGTCATTTTGGCTCTTCCAGATCGATCTCTCATCCCATGAAATTGATCTGTCATTCATATTTCCAGATTTTATTGTAGTTTTCTGCAGCAGCTTCATTCAAAACCTCCTTAATTTGCTGCCATAGTCATTTCCTCGTTCATCCCTCCTTGAGACTTGAAAATGGCATCCAATCACACTTAGTACATATTAAAATTTTGTGGGAAATCTTTGTATAACCAAATATATACAATATATAACTAAATGGAAGTGCATAACTTATGCAATTTCATTCCATTTTACTCCAATACTCATATTCCATTCCACTCACATTCATTATATATCAAAGTCCATTTCTTCATGTTCATATTTAATGAAACTTGTACGTTCATCACAACTCTTATTATAAGTGTGTACATTAATCTTATGGACTTTATATCACATATGCTTCTCATTACTAGTACATCATCGTACTTATGAATTCATTTACATATGTTCAAGTTTAAACCTATACAGGGTCTCACAGCTCGATTAGCAGCCAACCAATCCATTCCTAGGATTACATCAAAATCTCTCATGTGCATCAAGATTAGATTAGCTATCATCACTCTTCCACCTATTCTCAACGCACAGTCCCTAAGCACATACTTTACTAACTGACTGGTGCTCATGGGAGTGCTTATTAACAACTTACTCCTCAAAGGGGTGAGTTTCACATACTTAAACAATTTATATCCAAATGAAGGCGATACAAATGAATAGGTAGAACCAGGATCTATCAACACATATGCTTTTAACTCAAAGACCAGAATAGTACCTTTCACCACATCCGATGACTGATTTACCGTATCCTGGTCTAGAGCATGTACTCACCCTCTACCGACTACTTGCTTCCCTTTCTCTTCCACCATCGCCCTCCTCCTCGAAGCAAAAGTCTCATCGAAAGCCCTCTTTGAGCCCTTGCCCTTCTGAGGGGCACTCTCTATCATCTCTGGGAAATCCCTAACGATATGCCCGGGCTTTCCACATCAAAAGCATAACACTGTGGGACCAAAATAGGGTCTATCACCGTGATATCTACCACACCTACTGCATCTCTCAGTCGTAGGTCGTGGCTCCCCTATCAAAATACCCTTCTATCGAGTAATGGCTGGATACATGGAAGATCTAACTGGCCTATCCTGAACCTCCTCTATCCTCGGCCTCTTCCCTGATAATCATCTGCCCCCTCTATAACCGGAACCTCTGTGCTCTATCGGTCTCTTCCTATCCCTATCTCTAACTCTGCCAGCCTTTTGAATTCAGAGGCACTCCTCTCAAAATCCTGCTTAATCAACTACGCCCTGCAGACTGCCTCATCATACGTCAGGATATCCAATGGGACTAACCTGGACTGAATCACTGGTCTCAATCCATCCATAAATCTTCGGACCTTCCTGAGCTCACTACTCATAATGTCAGGGTCATATCTACCCAGGGAAATGAACCTCGTCTCATACTCATCCACAGACTTGCCCCCTGGGTTAAACTTAAAAACTCAGTCTGCAGCTTCCGCTACACTGTGTCCAGTACGTACTGCCTACGAAAGGCCTCCAAAAATACCTCTTAACTAATCTCTATATGTCGAGCTCTCAGAATCGGTATGGTGGACTTCCACTAGTGCTTCACCGATCCCTTCAGGACAAACGTGACAAATGCTACCATTTCAGAAGTAGTACACTCGAAGAACCCGTATAACTTCTCTATCTCACTCAACCAATCCTCAACTACCACTGGGTCTTTCACCCCGCTGAACGACGGTGGCATAAACTTCTGGAACTGGCACAATCTATCCTTATCACATCCATAACCCCATCCTTTAGTTACTACGGTGGGCACCAGGTAAAACTTTATCCTGAATTGGTGGAGGTTTAGGAGTATCTATATCCTGACCTAGCTGTGCAGGCATATCAAGAGCAGCTGCCTGTCTAGCATCACACTGTACACCTCTATCTCCATGTAGAGACTGCACAAATAACTTTAAAATCATCTCGAGGCTCTGCTCTATCTGTAAGACTTGATTTTTATCGTATTTCCTTATGATTCACACATTGTATGGATATTGTTATATGTTAATGGAATCATAAGACGTATGATTTTGGTCATATAAATATGAATGAAGTAGTCGAACGTACGTAAAATTCAAAAACAGACAGTTAAGGAATTTCAAATTAAATTTATGAGGTTTAAATTGTCCGGATAGAAATACAAATTTTAAATGAGAAATTATAGTGGGTCCAAGAAGGAAAGTCGGTCTAAATTGGTCCCGAACGTGTAGAAGGGTAAAATGGTTAAAAGACCTAAAATTCGGTATAAATTCAATAAGAAATTATTATTAAAAATATGAATTTAGGAAATCTTAACCAATACCGGAGAAATTATTGAATTCCGAGTCTAATTGATCAAGATACAAATTTAGTACAATTAACCAAAATTTTGTTTCTGGACACTATTTTGAAAACACAGGGAAAATTATATCGAAAAAATAATTAAAAAAGATAAAAATATATTTAATTAATTAAATATATTGATTTAAGGAATAGTGTAGATATTTTGTCAAAAAAATCATTTTTTATTCAATAAAATAATAATAAATAAATAAATAAGAGAGAAAAATTGGATCGCGTGACACAGTTGCACGACCCAAATAGAAAACAAAATCGATCTCTCGGTTCTCGGTGAACGACGGTGAGACGGGGGGAAGAGAAGATCGACGAAGCAAGGTTGGCACTGAGGGAACCTTCACCTGCCAGCACGCGTGCCCCCAGCCATTGAAAAACCCAAAATTGTCGAGGGAGAAATCGAAAGGGGGGAAGAGAAATTCGTCGTCGCCGACGTCGATTCAGCCGTCGCCACAGCCCATCGAAGGTCCTCCATGCAATGTCGAGCCCATTGGTGGCGGAAACGGCCTGGGAACAGGTGGCCAGCGCTGAAAACGATGAGAAAGGAGAATCAGTAGCTAGCCCGAGGAGATAAGAGGCCGAACCGACCACTTTCCTGCCAGTCCTGGTGAAACCGACACCAAATTTATGCACCGAACAATCCCGCAGACCTGCTGGAGATGAAAGTCGATGAAGAATCGATCGGTGAAGCTCTGAACGATGAAGGAGAAAATCAAACTGAGATAAACCGGACTGAGCTGGGCTGAACCGGACTGGGTCGATTCAACCAGGAGGAAAGAAAAGAAAGAAAAAGTAAAGAAAAGAAAAAGATGAAAAATTTGGGGGAAAATTCAGGGATGCAATCGAGCTACGGGTAAACCGGTAAGCGGTCGAAATTGACCAATTTAATTCTTGGGATAATTATTTAAATTATATTTGATCGAAATTGACCCGATAAATGTATAAATGTGTAGCTCGATAATTGACAACAAACGAGAGCTCGAGTTACCCTTGATTTATGTATCAACATGGAATCTCGGGGAAGTGAAGTTCGATTTCTATAAATTGGATAGTTATACGAGTTAGGAATTAATCGCGTACGTTGCGATTTAATTTCCGTATAATTTTGTAATGTTTGGAATTGGAAATTATTTTTCATAAATAGCTGTATAAGCTATCCAAAGAGCCTAGAACAAGGCCCAATAAGCGTTGAGGGCCCAATGAGCCCAATAGGCCTCAATGATGTGAATAGTAGTGGAAATGGGCGTAAAACCGGAGTAAGGCCCATTAAGGTGTAATTGGGCCCAATAAGAGTAAACGGGCCCAACATTTTAAATTTAATCTCAATAAAGGTTAAATACGGATAAGTGTATTGTATTTAACCCGATAATGGTTATATGCAACTCTGGAGATTTAATTGGGAGCAAATCGGACTGAGTGAAATTCTATGCATTAGAAAAGTTAGACTGTACAGAGAATCGAGATAAGGGAATTTTGTAAGCGCTTAGAGATACCTGCACGTATTTTTAGGGTTATTTACATTACGAAGAATTTTTATAAGGTATCTAGAAATAGAATAATAGTTTTACGAAAATCGGGGTATATGTGAAAATTATAATTTTGCCCCTAATAAGGAAAATTTCAAAAATGGTAGTAAGCCTATGAAATTGCATGATTTTCATGTTTTTGATATTCCTATGATTATGTTGCTTTAATTTAAGGAAATTATGGATAGACTGACTGTTTATTTCATGTTTTTACATAAAAAGGGCACGAGTTAGGTGTCAGTTGTGATTTTTGATTTGTTTTAGTGAAATTAAGCAGCCTATCATGTTTTTGTGAGTTTTAAATCATGCTGGAGCACTGTTCGCACTAGATTTTATATTTTAACTCATATACAGAGTGCTGGAGCCTTACTCGCACTGAGTTTTACAAATTTGCTTTACATGACTACCGTACTGGAGTTGTTGCTCGTACAAGGTCTATAACATTTTATATACATATCCATATCGGAGCTCTGCTCGTACGTGGATTTTACTTGGTTTTATGCATCCATACTAGAGCATTGCTCGTACGTGAATTCAAATTGGATTTATAATTATTTTAAGTCGTACTGGAGCGTTGCTCGTACGCAGATTTCATTGATTTTTATGAAACCGTGCTGGAGCTTCGCTCGCACGAGGGCTTTTCTGATATCATGAATATGCATGGAGCCGTATTGGAGCTTCGCTCGCACAAGAATTTTATGACATGCATATGACCGTGCTGGAGCCTCTTGTAGACTGTGTGTCACAGTGAGAAGATATGCTCGCACGTGTAGATTGAGTCATAAGTTGGTTATTGACATGGTTTGGAGTGGGATAAGACCTATGGCAGGCGTCCCCAAACTGTGATATTAGGTTCATGGAGTACACTGTACCATGTAGTCATGACTATTGTATTCACATGATGTGATATTCTGGCGGGTAGGGTGACCCACCTCCCGTTACAGTTGTGATATCCCGCACACCGGGATTCGTGTAGCTTGGGATCACGGGGACATAGTTTTCGATTGTTTCCATACAGTAAACTGCATGTCCACATTATATATATTTGATTGGTCTTGTTAGACTAGGGTAGATCCGAAGGAGGGGTTGAGCCCCAATTTGTGATGATTTCATGAAATGTGGTATTAAATAAGAAATTGATGGGTTTTATGAGGATATTAATGATTTTAAAGATGTGTTAAATCCCTCTGGGATTATTTTGATGAGTTTTACTATACCGAGCATAAGAGATTTTACATGAGATGTTTTTCATGTTTTATATACTGATTCATGTTTTACGATATATGATATACTCATACATGGCATGGTTTTAATTGCCTTATGCTCGAGATATAAATGTTTTGCATGTCATGCCTTTACCAGCATGTAGATAGTGTAGTTATCTACCTGTTTGCATTATTGTCTTACTGAGCTAGTAAGCTCACCCTTTCATTTTCCACCCTATAAGGTACATTCAATAGAATAGAGCAACAATAGTCTTGCATTTCGATTATCCGCTGCTTCCTATCAAGATCAGGTATACACATTTGTATAATTTTGTATCTGAACATATAGAAAAACAATATTGTATACGGATGTAATATTGGGGATGTATTTAGTTAAAATAAATTGATATGTAAATGAAATATGGAAAATAGATGTTAAGGTAAGTAACATGACAGGAGAGACTAACATTGACTTATAGCCCAACTGTTAGTAGTGAAACTGTTCACGACGAGTAAGGAAATGAAAAAAATGAAAAATTTCTAAGGGTTTTTAGGAAAAAGGAGGTCGTGACAGAGGTGGTATCAGAGCTTAGTTGGCCTGATATGAGTCGGTGTTAGTGGTTAAGTAAATTTACATCCCCATGTAATGTGCATTGTTTAGATAGAGTTGTGTATATCAAGATGGAAGTGCAGCTAAGAATTTAGTTTCGAATGCAAGAATATAGTTCTTATAACTGATAGGCATTATGGTTGAGGGGCGAGTACATATGCTCGAGGCCATAGAGATAGGCCTGAGAGTCGAATGAGTCATCACATGAGACTCAAGATGAAATTGAGGTGGAGGCTTATATTGAGCATACTCCACAGGGTCCTATAAAGAGACCAGACAGTATTAAGACACGCTTCACGAGGATGGAGTGGAGTGTAAAAAATATTTTAGAGTTGTTTACTTAGTCTATGCAGGTAGTTGAGGATAGGCAGCGTAAAGCCTGAACAGATGCCTCAAACTATAGAGATTCCCACACCCCTTCGATATTTAGTGAAGTAAAGAAACCAATAGTTACTGAGGACTGGGTGAATGAGATAACGAAGTTGTATGGATTCTTTCGGTGTATGTCAACCGAGAAAGTGACTTTTAAATATGTTTATGTTGAAGGGCGAGGCGGAGCACTAGTAGAAATCCGCTCTGTAAGACCCGATATTTTCGAGTGCATTTAAAAATGCAAAAGGACTTAAATGGTATTCCCGAATACGTGCAAGGGCAAAATGGTCAAAAGACCAAAATTCGGTATTAATCGGGATAAGAAAATTTAATTAAAAATATGAAAATGAGAAATCTTGATCAATGACGAAGAAATAATTAAATTCCGGGTTAAATTGATCAAGATATGAATTTATTGGAATAAACCGGGATTTTCGTATCGAAAAATAATCCCGAAAATAATCGAAAAATATACCGAAAAGGTAAAATCGGACTGAGAAAATTATTTACAGATTAGATGAATAAAATATATTTTTTAAAAAGATATTTGTGTATTTTAATATTATTTTATTGATTAAAATAATATTAAAAATAAATTATAAATAAATAAAATAAAAAAAAAAAAAAAAAAAAAAAAAAAACAAAACAGAATTCGCGAAAAACGCGAATCTGGAGAAAGAAACAGAGGCAAAAACGAAGCAGAAAACGAGCAGAGACCGAGGAAGAAGAGACCGGACGAGCCACCACCGGCGGCCAAGGGCCCCAGGCGAGGGTCGGCGAAGGTCGACCGACCTCAGGCGAACCCACCGGTGGCATCGACTCGCG
Source organism: Firmiana major (assembly GCA_033439115.1). Taxonomy (NCBI): domain Eukaryota; kingdom Viridiplantae; phylum Streptophyta; class Magnoliopsida; order Malvales; family Malvaceae; genus Firmiana; species Firmiana major. The sequence continues at coordinate 37,162,083 of CM065901.1, read as the reverse complement.
GCCAGGTGGCCGGAAAACGTCGGAAACGGAGAAGACCGCGGGGGAGAGAACCCCGATTCGCCGGCGATGGCTGCGATTCGACCCCAGCCGAGACCCGATTTGAGAAGCCCAGGCCGTGGCGCGTCGAACGGCACCGGAATCATGCCGGGAACCGGCCGGACGGCGCCGGCACGACCAATTGTTCCCTGAACCGGCCGAACCGGACTGAACCGGCCAAGTTGAACCGAACCGGACCCGAGCTGAACCGGCGGTCCGAACCGGGTTGAACCGGACCGGACCGGTTCAGCCAAAAAGAGAGGGAAAAAAGGAAGAAAAAGGGAAAAAGAAAAAGAGAAAAAATTGGGAAAAATTCCAGTGATGCAATCGAGCTTCGGGTAAGTCGGTAAGCGGTCAAATTGACCGATTTAATTTTTAGAATATTTAATTTGATAAATAATCGACTGAAAGTTTACCCGAAAATATATTTAATTGTGTAGCTCGACAATTGGCATCCACTGAGAGCTCGAGACAGCCTCGATTTGTGTACGATCATGGAATAACGGGTAAGTGACCCTTAATTTACGACAATTTGTATCGTTATGCGTGATTGATATTTAACGCATAAATTACGGATTTAATTTCCGCATAAATGAATTAAATTCTAGAAATTGGGATAAATTGTCGTAAATAATTCATAAGCTATCTGAGAATTTAGAACGAGGCTAAATAAATATTGATGGGTCCAATGAGCCCAATAGGCCTCGATAAAGTGTGGTAAACGGGCTTAAGGCCGATTAAGGCCCATTATGGTACAATCGGGCCCAATATGGGTAAACGGGCCCAATGATTTAAATTAAGCCCAGAAAATTGTGAAATACAATTAATTGTATTGTATTTGACCTGATGAATGTGTATCCGCAGTGCCGAAGATTTGATTTGGATTCGGAGCAAATCGGACTGCGTGACAAGACATCAGTGGGAAAGGTCAGACTGTACAGATAAATGAGGTAAGGGAATTGTGTGAGTAGCTAGAGGTAGCTACGCATATTTTAATAGTTTTTCTGTACACTGAGTATGTATGTATACATGGATATTGTATAATGATCCTAAAAATGGTTTGAATGATTTTAAGGATCGAAATAGGTGAAATGTCTATTTTACCCCTATTGAGGGAAGTTCACCTAAGGATGGTGAAAGCATGACATGCATAAAATGCATGATTTAAGGATTTTTGATGATTAAGGAATTTTATTGGTTTTAATCAAAGCAAAGCGATAGATTGGCCAATAATTGCATAAGTTTCCCAAAATAACACTACGTAGGTGTTATTAATATTTAAATGGAAATTTCTTTGGAAAACGGCCAACTATCAAGTTTATATGGAAACAGATAGTGCCGACACGTAGTTCGCACTATATCTGCGTTTGTGAATGTGCATAAATGTGCTTGAGCAGTTGCTCGCACCGACTTGTGACATCATATGCATGAAATGTGCTAGAGCATGGTGCTCGCACTGATTTTTAATATTGTGAAATGAGAGCTGCTGGAGCCTAGCTCGCACTCTGTTTTGACATGTTTTGACATGTTTTGATTTGTTTTAACGTGGTATGCATAAAATAGTGCTGGAGCGATTGCTCGCACTAGTTTTAATGATTTGACATGCATGAGAGATGCTGGAGCTTAGCTCGCATCCTGTTTTGATTTGATATTGCATAAAGCCGTGCTGGAGTGAATCTCGCACGAGATTTGATTTAATTATGCATAAAGCCGTGCTGGAGTGTAACTCGCACGAGATTTGATTTACTTGAGCATTCATTTGTGCTGGAGCATTGCTCGCACAAAGTTTTATATGGTTTTCATAATTCATTTGAATGTCGTACTGGAGTTTTTCTCGTACGAGGTTTTCACTGAATTTATATACATATCCGTACTAGAGCGTTGCTCGTACGTGGAATTTACATGAAATTATAATCAGTTTAAGTCGTACTGGAGCGCTGCTCGTACGCAGATTTTACTGATTTTTATGAAACCGTGCTAGAGCTTCCCTCGCACGAGATTTTCAGATATCATGAATATGCATGGAGCCGTGCTTGAGCTTCGCTCGCACAGGGATTTATATTACATGCATATAGCCGTGTTGGAGCCTCCTGTAGACTGTGTGTCACAGTGAGATGATATGCTCACACGTGCATTCTGAGACAGAGATGATATGGGTGGATAAGACCTATTACAGGCACCCCTGACTGAGCTTGGGTTCATGGAGTACTTTGTACCGTGTATGTCACGCGGAGTACGCTGTACCGTGGGGATTGTTGGAGTGGAGTGGCATTAGCCACGAGGCAGCAAGCCTTGCCCTCGCAATCCTGGTGTTATGCTGTTCTGGCGGGTAGGACGACCCACCTCCCGTTTCAGGTGTGATACCCCGCACACTAGGTACCGTGTTGCCAGGGATCACTAGGATATGGCCATAGTCCTCGATGTTACTGTTAATTACCTGATTGTCTCACATGATATAACTTGTGGTCTGTTAGACCAGGGTAGACCCGAAGGAGGGGTCAGGCCCCCGATTTGATGATTTGATGATTTCAGATGATTTTATGATATGTGACCCTGAAAGAAGGGTGGTTTTATAACTCAAGTTTTATAATGAAATATAACAAATTGTTTTATGAGTTTTGAGATGATTGACCCAGAGGGGTTATTTTATACTGCGTTTTAAATGAATTGATTTAAATGCAGTGGCATGATGTGTTTTCCATGCTTTCATTTGAAAACCTTGAATTGTCTTACATGACATGAAAGACTGCATGATCTTGATTAAATTCATGCTTAATATGATTTAATGATGTCACATAAAATGCTTTGAATGCATGAGTTACATGATTTATATATGCACAAATAGTTTTGGATAAACTATGGCATTGAATATGCATGACTTTGTGCGTGTAATTTTAAATGAAAAGAAATGGATTTAAGGGCATGGCATTATGAGCATGTAGATAGTGGAGCTATCTACTTACTTGCATAATTGCCTTACTGAGCGTGTGGTTTGCTCACCCCCCTTATTTTCCCATCTTTTCAGAGCACTTGTAATAATTATTGAGCGGCTGAGGACTTGCATGCTTAATATCCGCTGCTTGCTGCTACCCATCGAGAGACAGGTATACACATTTGTATGGTTTTGTATCTAAATATGTAATGCACAGTACTGTAAATGGATATGATGTCGGGGATGTAGAGTCATGTAAATACCATTGGGTATGTATTTATTTAAAGTCAAAAGGATAGTAGACTCTGATATATGATTATGGGAATGAAATGTTAAATAGTGTGAGGTGACTAACACCGAATCATAGCCCAACTGTGTTGTAGGATGGTCACGACGAGAGAAAGTTAAGAATTAAATAATAAATGAAAAAAAAAAAAAACGAAAAATTTACTCTGATTTTTAGGTAATTCGGGTCGTGACAGGTTTAATGGTATCAGAGCTTGAGTTGGCCTGATATGAGTCGGTGTTAGTGGTTAATGAAGTTTACATCCCCATGTACTGTGCATTATTTAGATACAATTGTGTATATCGAGATGGAAGTGCAGCTAAGAATTTGGTTTTAAATGCAAGAATAGACTCATTGACTGATAGCCGCTATGGTTGAGAGGCGAGTACACGAGCTCAAGGCCGTTGAGGTAGGCCCATGAGTTGTACTGAGTCGCCACATGAGACTTGAGATGAGATTGACGTGGAGGCTGGTTGATCATGCCCCACAGAGTCCGATAGAGAGATCGGATAGAGTCTGACAGAGAGATCAGACAGTATTGAGATACGCTTCGCGAGGTTGAAGCGGAGTGTGGAGAATATTTTGCGAGCTAATTGCTCAGAATATGTATGAGATTTGAGGGCGAGTTGGAGCATTAATTGAAGTTCGCTCGACCCATTTGAAGAGTTAAACGTCCAGAATAGACATAAAAAAATAATTCTAGATGTATTCCGGTGACAGAATATCCCGGACAGTGTTTAAAAGAAAATTACAAATAACATTATTTACTCTGACCCAGAGGAACATGTTGATTGACGAGTATAATACTCAGTTTATATTCCTGGGCAGATGTGACTCGGACACGATAAACAGTGAGAGTCGAGATGTCTGAAAGTTCATGGAAGGACTCAGATTATCAATTAGAGTCCGGTTTGTCTGTTAGACATCACTACCTATGCCGAGGCAGTGCGCAGACTACAGTTGTGTAAATAAGATTATAAATTGCGCGCCTCTGAGATTGAGGAAGGTAGTGAGGGCCGAAATTGAGACAAAAAGAGAAAAGAGAATGACAAAAATGTCAGAACGGGAAAAATGTAGTTTGGTAAAAGCTTAGAGCTGATAAATCACGGGGTAAGTTGATTGATAAACCCCAGTATATCTAATTTCAATACTTACGAGGGGTATTGTGATTTAAGGACCCCGACCTGCTACGTAATAGTATAACAGAGTAGCAGTGTGAACAGTGTAGGATATGTGGTAGTTACCACGAAAAAAAAAGATGTTGGACGAGGGCGAGTGTATGCCTTGGACCAGGACACTACTGATGTTTCATTGGATGTGGTGGAAGATACCACACTGGTTGTGAATAATGAAATAATTATTTTAATTGATCCTGGTGCCACGCATTTATTCATACCGCCTTCAGTTGCTTATAAGTTAGTGAAAAAAATGTGAAGCCTATACCTTTAAGCATGAAGAGGATGATAGTTAGTTGATTTTCACTAACTGAATATGGGTATAGGGATTGTAAGTTGAAAATAGGGGAGAAAATATCACTGAAAAGTGTATTGTAACTTGACAAGTAAGGAAAGAGTTTGTCACAAGTGATATATAAAAGGAGATATATTGGAATAAGAGACGTATGCAAGGTAAGGATATCCTTGATATGCAAAGTAAATTGGATTAAGCGGTATGTAGTCAAGTCAAAAGGGTTAATAAAGGTATTTTAAAATACTTCCCTGCCTGAAGATTTGACAGCGTCTGGAAGCGCACGCATAATCTATAGATTGAATTCGACGGTCATAATATATACATTAAAATTTGGGTACCTTTGCTGGTACGATAAAGAAATATAGAACTTGATTAATCATGAAAGTTTAAAAATTAAAATTTTATAAAAAAAAAAAAAGCCGTCAATATAAGAGGAAAGAAATGACGTGAGCTAGTATCTTGAACGAAAGCTATTTCGAAATGACATTGTACGTTTATGCGTACATAGGTCAAGTATATGGAAAATTGAAATATTGAGTGGAACTCAACTACGTTAAGGTATTTAAACCTTACCTGGACCGATAGGGTTATCGTTTTTAATGATGATATTATGATGTATTCGAAGTCCAGGGAAGAGTATGAGTAGCAACAGGAAACTGCCTTACAGACAAGGTTTTATGAGTTTCTTGAAATGGGCTGCTCAGTTGACACGTCTCATTCGGGAAAAGATTTCATACGAGTGTTATGATAAGTATGAAAATAGCTTCAATGAGTTTTGGTATATTGGAGTAATGAACTGACCACCATAAGTATTCTCACTATAACCAACAGCTCAAGAGGTTTCAGTGTGTATGGATACCTCCAAATAAGGATTGGGCTGTGTATTGATGTAAAAATGGGAAGATAGTCGTTTATGGATCCAGATATGTTCAAGGACCATAAGAGAAACTATCCGACCCATGATTTAGAGTTGGCAGTCATAGCGATTACACTGAAAGTATGGCGCCACCACTTATATGGTAAGAAATTTCGGGTATGCACTGATCGTAAAAGCCCCAAGTATCTGTTTTCACAGAAAGAGTTGGATGAGATAACCATGAGGGTTAGAGCTTCTAAGGATTATGATTGTGAACATTGTACCACCCAGGAAAGGCTAATATTATGGCTAATGCCTTGAACAGAAAGAGCCTCGAGATGGTATCACATATGATGGTCAGGGAGCGTGAGCTGCAAGAACAGTTGTGAACCTCAGTAGTGATGTGATCCTTCTGATGATGACGGTGGTTTTGTGACAGCTAGCCTGAGGTTAGAACCGGATTTGTGTGACCGGATTTGCCAGGCTTAGCGTGATGATCGGCTTGGTGTCGATAGTATGGGTCAGATTCAGAAGGGGACAGTGACAGAGGTCACAGTGAGTGATGATAACTTGCAGAGGTTCAGAGACAGTATAAGTGCTCCCCAGGACCACAGTTGATGATATAGTGTTATTGTCAGAAGCTCACTCTTCGAGATATACAGTGTATCCGAGAAATAATAAATATATCGAGATCTCTGAAAATGGTATTGGTGGTCAGGTTTGAAAAGTGATATTGTAGAGATTGTATAGCAAGTGTCTCGTATGTCAGCAGAGTAAGGTAGAGTACTAGAAGTCTGCAGAGTTATTGCAGCCTCTACCTATATTGACATGAAAATGGGAACAAGTGACCATGAAGTTGTGATGGGTTATAGAGGACCCGGAAGAATCACGAGGCTATCTGGGTGATAGTCGATAGATTGATTAAGTTTACCCACCTTCTGGTTATGAAATCCCGAGATACTCTGAGTGCGTAGGCGGATTTATGTGTATGGAAAATTGTGATACATGAGGTAGCGTTCCAGTGAGCATGGTATCAGATAGGGATTCCCGCTTCAGTTCCCACTTGGGGAAATGTTTTTCAGGAAGCTATGGGACCCTGATTATGTGTTAGCACAGCTTCCACCCTCAGACAGATGGTCAGTCAGAGAGGACTGTACAGGTTCTGGAGGCTGTGATGAGAGCGTGTGCAATTGATTTTATGAGCTCCTGGATGATCAGTTGCTACTAATCAAATTCGCCAAGGATGACAGTTGTCACTCGAGTATCGGGATAACAAGTTATATGAGGCTTAGTATGGCCGTAGGGAGTTGATCCCTGACTTAGAGAAGAAGTGGGTGACAGATAGAGAATTGTTCCCTAATTTGTAAGATTAACCTCTGAGCATGTTCAGTTGATTTATGAGAAATTAAGAACACCTCAGAGCAGACAGAAAAACTATGCTGACAAGAGACAGGAAATCATTGGAAATTCACCGAGGGTGAATCAGTATAGTTGACATTATTTGTCATAAAGACGTAACAAGATTCGGATAGAGATATTGGACAAGTGGGAGATAAGACCTGTAGGTTGACATTACCACTTGAATTAGCAGGCATCCACTATGTGTCCTATCTTTTGATGTTTCAGAAATACTATCCGGACTCAGCATATGTGATTGGATTTAAGCTCCAACAGTTTAGCTCAATGAAAATATAACGTATTATTGGAGAAATTGATTCGGGCACTAAACGGAAGGAGAAAGTATTGAGGTTTAAGATAATCTCCCTAGTTAAGTATGATGGTAGTATTACACTCCGGAGAAGGTCACTTGAGGATGACAGTATATGATGCGATAGACATACCCGGAGTTGTTATGGACTCATATTACTTGGTTCTAATTTGGAGGACCAAATTTCTTAAGTGGGGGAGATTGTAAGACCCGATATTTTCGAGTGCATTTAAAAATGCAAAAGGACTTAAATGGTATTCCCGAATACGTGCAAGGGCAAAATGGTCAAAAGACCAAAATTCGGTATTAATCGGGATAAGAAAATTTAATTAAAAATATGAAAATGAGAAATCTTGATCAATGACGAAGAAATAATTAAATTCCGGGTTAAATTGATCAAGATATGAATTTATTGGAATAAACCGGGATTTTCGTATCGAAAAATAATCCCGAAAATAATCGAAAAATATACCGAAAAGGTAAAATCGGACTGAGAAAATTATTTACAGATTAGATGAATAAAATATATTTTTTAAAAAGATATTTGTGTATTTTAATATTATTTTATTGATTAAAATAATATTAAAAATAAATTATAAATAAATAAAATGAAAAAAAAAAAAAAATAAAAAAAAAAAAAAAAACAAAACAGAATTCGCGAAAAACGCGAATCTGGAGAAAGAAACAGAGGCAAAAACGAAGCAGAAAACGAGCAGAGACCGAGGAAGAAGAGACCGGACGAGCCACCACCGGCGGCCAAGGGCCCCAGGCGAGGGTCGGCGAAGGTCGACCGACCTCAGGCGAACCCACCGGTGGCATCGACTCGCGGCCAGGTGGCCGGAAAACGTCGGAAACGGAGAAGACCGCGGGGGAGAGAACCCCGATTCGCCGGCGATGGCTGCGATTCGACCCCAGCCGAGACCCGATTTGAGAAGCCCAGGCCGTGGCGCGTCGAACGGCACCGGAATCATGCCGGGAACCGGCCGGACGGCGCCGGCACGACCAATTGTTCCCTGAACCGGCCGAACCGGACTGAACCGGCCAAGTTGAACCGAACCGGACCCGAGCTGAACCGGCGGTCCGAACCGGGTTGAACCGGACCGGACCGGTTCAGCCAAAAAGAGAGGGAAAAAAGGAAGAAAAAGGGAAAAAGAAAAAGAGAAAAAATTGGGAAAAATTCCAGTGATGCAATCGAGCTTCGGGTAAGTCGGTAAGCGGTCAAATTGATCGATTTAATTTTTAGAATATTTAATTTGATAAATAATCGACTGAAAGTTTACCCGAAAATATATTTAATTGTGTAGCTCGACAATTGGCATCCACTGAGAGCTCGAGACAGCCTCGATTTGTGTACGATCATGGAATAACGGGTAAGTGACCCTTAATTTACGACAATTTGTATCGTTATGCGTGATTGATATTTAACGCATAAATTACGGATTTAATTTCCGCATAAATGAATTAAATTCTAGAAATTGGGATAAATTGTCGTAAATAATTCATAAGCTATCTGAGAATTTAGAACGAGGCTAAATAAATATTGATGGGTCCAATGAGCCCAATAGGCCTCGATAAAGTGTGGTAAACGGGCTTAAGGCCGATTAAGGCCCATTATGGTACAATCGGGCCCAATATGGGTAAACGGGCCCAATGATTTAAATTAAGCCCAGAAAATTGTGAAATACAATTAATTGTATTGTATTTGACCTGATGAATGTGTATCCGCAGTGCCGAAGATTTGATTTGGATTCGGAGCAAATCGGACTGCGTGACAAGACATCAGTGGGAAAGGTCAGACTGTACAGATAAATGAGGTAAGGGAATTGTGTGAGTAGCTAGAGGTAGCTACGCATATTTTAATAGTTTTTCTGTACACTGAGTATGTATGTATACATGGATATTGTATAATGATCCTAAAAATGGTTTGAATGATTTTAAGGATCGAAATAGGTGAAATGTCTATTTTACCCCTATTGAGGGAAGTTCACCTAAGGATGGTGAAAGCATGACATGCATAAAATGCATGATTTAAGGATTTTTGATGATTAAGGAATTTTATTGGTTTTAATCAAAGCAAAGCGATAGATTGGCCAATAATTGCATAAGTTTCCCAAAATAACACTACGTAGGTGTTATTAATATTTAAATGGAAATTTCTTTGGAAAACGGCCAACTATCAAGTTTATATGGAAACAGATAGTGCCGACACGTAGTTCGCACTATATCTGCGTTTGTGAATGTGCATAAATGTGCTTGAGCAGTTGCTCGCACCGACTTGTGACATCATATGCATGAAATGTGCTAGAGCATGGTGCTCGCACTGATTTTTAATATTGTGAAATGAGAGCTGCTGGAGCCTAGCTCGCACTCTGTTTTGACATGTTTTGACATGTTTTGATTTGTTTTAACGTGGTATGCATAAAATAGTGCTGGAGCGATTGCTCGCACTAGTTTTAATGATTTGACATGCATGAGAGATGCTGGAGCTTAGCTCGCATCCTGTTTTGATTTGATATTGCATAAAGCCGTGCTGGAGTGAATCTCGCACGAGATTTGATTTAATTATGCATAAAGCCGTGCTGGAGTGTAACTCGCACGAGATTTGATTTACTTGAGCATTCATTTGTGCTGGAGCATTGCTCGCACAAAGTTTTATATGGTTTTCATAATTCATTTGAATGTCGTACTGGAGTTTTTCTCGTACGAGGTTTTCACTGAATTTATATACATATCCGTACTAGAGCGTTGCTCGTACGTGGAATTTACATGAAATTATAATCAGTTTAAGTCGTACTGGAGCGCTGCTCGTACGCAGATTTTACTGATTTTTATGAAACCGTGCTAGAGCTTCCCTCGCACGAGATTTTCAGATATCATGAATATGCATGGAGCCGTGCTTGAGCTTCGCTCGCACAGGGATTTATATTACATGCATATAGCCGTGTTGGAGCCTCCTGTAGACTGTGTGTCACAGTGAGATGATATGCTCACACGTGCATTCTGAGACAGAGATGATATGGGTGGATAAGACCTATTACAGGCACCCCTGACTGAGCTTGGGTTCATGGAGTACTTTGTACCGTGTATGTCACGCGGAGTACGCTGTACCGTGGGGATTGTTGGAGTGGAGTGGCATTAGCCACGAGGCAGCAAGCCTTGCCCTCGCAATCCTGGTGTTATGCTGTTCTGGCGGGTAGGACGACCCACCTCCCGTTTCAGGTGTGATACCCCGCACACTAGGTACCGTGTTGCCAGGGATCACTAGGATATGGCCATAGTCCTCGATGTTACTGTTAATTACCTGATTGTCTCACATGATATAACTTGTGGTCTGTTAGACCAGGGTAGACCCGAAGGAGGGGTCAGGCCCCCGATTTGATGATTTGATGATTTCAGATGATTTTATGATATGTGACCCTGAAAGAAGGGTGGTTTTATAACTCAAGTTTTATAATGAAATATAACAAATTGTTTTATGAGTTTTGAGATGATTGACCCAGAGGGGTTATTTTATACTGCGTTTTAAATGAATTGATTTAAATGCAGTGGCATGATGTGTTTTCCATGCTTTCATTTGAAAACCTTGAATTGTCTTACATGACATGAAAGACTGCATGATCTTGATTAAATTCATGCTTAATATGATTTAATGATGTCACATAAAATGCTTTGAATGCATGAGTTACATGATTTATATATGCACAAATAGTTTTGGATAAACTATGGCATTGAATATGCATGACTTTGTGCGTGTAATTTTAAATGAAAAGAAATGGATTTAAGGGCATGGCATTATGAGCATGTAGATAGTGGAGCTATCTACTTACTTGCATAATTGCCTTACTGAGCGTGTGGTTTGCTCACCCCCCTTATTTTCCCATCTTTTCAGAGCACTTGTAATAATTATTGAGCGGCTGAGGACTTGCATGCTTAATATCCGCTGCTTGCTGCTACCCATCGAGAGACAGGTATACACATTTGTATGGTTTTGTATCTAAATATGTAATGCACAGTACTGTAAATGGATATGATGTCGGGGATGTAGAGTCATGTAAATACCATTGGGTATGTATTTATTTAAAGTCAAAAGGATAGTAGACTCTGATATATGATTATGGGAATGAAATGTTAAATAGTGTGAGGTGACTAACACCGAATCATAGCCCAACTGTGTTGTAGGATGGTCACGACGAGAGAAAGTTAAGAATTAAATAATAAATGAAAAAAAAAAAAAACGAAAAATTTACTCTGATTTTTAGGTAATTCGGGTCGTGACACGCTCTACCCATTTTAAGAGTTAAACATCCAAGACTGATATGGGAGATAATTATGGATGCATTCTGGGTAAAGTATATCCCGAATACTGCTCAGAGCAAGTTACAGATGAATTGATGAGTTTAGTTCAGGGAAACCAAATCTATTGATGAGTATGAATCTCAAATTACATCCCTGGGCAGATATGAACCCGATATTATGGACAGTGAGAGTCAAAAAGTCTGAAAGTTCATGGAATGACTCAGATCATCTATCAAAGTTGATTGGCCCGTTAGATATCACTAATTATGATGAGCCAGGGCGCAGATCACAGTATGTGAATAAGATTAGGAATTGCATGCCTCTGAGTTTGAGAAAGGCAATAAGGGTCGAAACAGAGACAGAAAGGAAATAGTGGATAACAGAGATGTCAAAGCGGGAAAAAGGCGGTTTGGTTGGAAATTTAGAGTTAGTGAGTTATGGGGTAAGATAATTGGTAAGCCCCAGTGTATCCAATTTCAGCACTTACATGGATATTGTGATTGGAGGACCCCGACCTGTTAATAGGCAGTGTTGGATGTGTGGTAGTTACCACGAAAATAGGCGGTTGAATGAGGGCGAGTGTATGCCTTGGACCAGGACACTATTGATGTTTCATTTGATGTGGTGTAAGGTACCACCTTGATTGTTAATATTGAAGCAATTATTTTAATTGATCCTGGTACTACACATTTATTCATATCGTCATCATTTTCATATAAGTTAGTGAAATATGTGAAGCCTATATCATTAGGCGAAATGCTGATAGTTAGCACCCTACTGAGGGATGGTTTGCTAATTGAATATGTCGGTAGAGATTGTAAGTTGAAAGTGGGGGAAAAGAACATGTAGACCAATCTCATTATATGAAATATGAGTGTTTTGATGTAATATGGGGAATCAATTGATTGGCTACAAACTATGTTGTTGAAATTGCTATTCTAAGATACCGATGTTTCACCCTAGAAAAGTGTACAGTAAGTTTTAACAAGTAATGAAAGAGTTTTGTTATAGTTGATATATGAAATGAGATAAGATTTGAGATGTGATAGATCATAAATACAAGATCTATTGGAATAAGAGACGTATGCAAGGTAAGAATATCTCTGATATGTGAAGTAATTTGGATTAAGCGATATGTAGTGAATATGAATTGCGACCAAGGATAAGGGGGGATATATCCACAACCAGTCCATATGGTCAAGTCTGAGGGTTAATAAAGGTATTTCAAAATACCTCCCCGCCTGAAGACTTGACAGTGTCTAGAAGTACACATAACCTATAAATTGAAATCGACAGTCGTAATATATACGTTTAAAATTAGGGTACCTTTACTTGTACATTAAAGAAATATAGAATTCGATTAATCATGAAGGTTTAAAAATTAAAATTTTATAAAAGCCGTTAATATAAGAAAAAAATAAATGACGCGGGTTAGTATCTTGAACAGAAGCGATTTCGAAATGACATTATACGTTTATGCGTACATAGGTCAAGGATATGGGTGATTGAAATATTTAGTGGAACTCAACTACGATGAGGTTCTTTTCTCTTCCTGACAATTGTTTTGTGGTAGTGAGCCTAAGAGTTGAAAACTAGACTTGATTTATCGAATCGAACAGGATCAGCGTAAGAATAAGTATTCCATTCTACTATTGATGATCCATTGGGTTAGCTACGAAAAGCACAATTTTTTTTAGATCGATTAGAAGTATGGGTTTTATCCGTTGAGAATTTGGAATGTGGATGTGTCCAAGACAATTCTTTGTACTTGTTAGAGCATTGATAAATGAGGTATTTAAACTTTACCTGAACTGACTTGTTATCATCCTTATTGATGATATTTTTTGTGTATTTAAAGTCCAGGGAAAATCATAAGCAACAATTAGAAATTGTTTTTACAGATGATTTGTTGAGAGTTCTCGAAATGAACTACTTTGTTGACACGTTTAACTTAGAAAAAGTTGTATTTGAATGGGATGATAGACGTGACAGGAGTTTTGGTGTATAGAAGTATGAACTGACGACCGCATTTATTCTCACCATACCTAACAGATTAAGAGGTTTCTTAAGGTATATGGATGTCTTGAAACCAAGATTAGGTTGTGTGTCGAAGCAAAATGAGATGATAGTCATGTATGGATCCAGACAGTTCAAGGACCATGAAAAGACTATCCGGCCCATGATTTAAAGTTGGTAGTCGTAGTAATGGATTGAGGGTATGGTGCCACTACTTTTACGGTGAGAAATTTCAGGTATGCACTGATCATAATAGTCCCAAGTATTTGTTTTCATAAAAAGAAATGAATATTAAATAACAAAGAGGGTTTGAGCTTTTGAAGGATTATGATTGTGAGATATTGTATCACCCAGGAAATGGCTAATATAGTGGCTGATGTTTTGAGCAGAAAGAGCCTCGGGATGGTAATGGTCAAGGAGCGTGAGCTGTAAAGAAGTTTGTGAGCCTCAGTAGTGATGCGATCCCTTCTGATGATGACAGTGATTATGTGATAGCTAGCCTGATGTTAGAATCGAATTTGGTTGACCGGATTTGACAAGCTTAGCGTGATGATCGACAGGGTGTTGATAGTGTTAGTCAGATTCATATGGGTACAGTGACAGAGTTCAAAGTGAGTGATGATGACTTACTGAGGTTTGGAGGTAGAATAATGGCTCCCAAGGACTACAGTTGTTGAGATTGTTAATGACAGAAGCTCACTATTTGGGATATACAGTGCATTCACCGAGCAATAAAATATATCAAAATTTTTGAAAAAGGGTATTGGTGGTCAGGCATGAGAAGTGTCTCGTATGTAACCAGATTAAGGTAGAGCACTAGAAGTTTGCAAGATTATTGCAGCCTCTACCAATTCTGACATGGAAGTAGAGCAAGTTACCATGGATTTTGTGACAGGTTATAGAGGACCGTACGAATCACGAGGCTATTTGAGTGATGGTCGATAGATTGACTAAGTCTACCCACTTTCTGGCTATGAAAGCCATAGATACTCTGAGTGCGTGAGCGGATTTATATAAGTAACAAGATTGTGGAACAATAGGTAGCATTCCAGGGAGTATTGTATCAGATAGGGATTCCCACTTCACTTTCCACTTCTAGGAACATGTTTCAGGAAGCCATGGGAACCTAGTTGAGTGTGAGCATAGTGTTCCATCCTCAGATAGATGGTCAGTCAGAGAGGACTGTACGGGTTCTGGAGGATATGATGAGAACGTGTGTAATTGATGTTAGAAGCTCCTGGAATGATCATTTGTTATTAGCTAAATTGCCCACAGTGATAGTTATCACTCGAGTATCGATATGGCATTGTGTGAAGCATTGTTTGGCCGTAAGGGTTGCTTTTCCGAATGGATAGAAAGAAGTGGGTGACAGATAGAAAATTGCTCCTGATCTAGTATAATAAGCCTCTGAGTATGTTCAGCTGATTGTGAGAGAATGAGAACACCTCAGAACAAATAGAAAAGCTATGCTGACAAGAGATGGGGATCGTGAGGATTCATCGAGTGTGAATCAGTGTGTTTGGAAGTTTCACTTTCTAAAGGTATAATGAGAATCGGGTATTAAATAGGAAGGAGAAGGAGTTGAGGTTTAAGCCTATCTCCCTAATTAAAGTCTTATAGCAGTATTACACTTCGGAGGAATTTAAATAGGAGCTGGAGAGTAAAAGTATGATATGTATGAAGTATCCAGACTGGTTTACAGACTAACTTGGTTCTAACTTAGAGGACCAAATTTCTTAAGTGGGGGAGATTATGTAAGACCCGATTTTTATCGTATTTTCTTATGATTCACACATTGTATGGATATTGTTATATGTTAATGGAATCATAAGACGAATGATTTTGATCATATAAATATGAATGAAGTAGTCGAACGTACGTAAAATTCGAAAACGGACAGTTAAGGAATTTCAAATTAAATTTATGACATTTGAATTGTTCGGATAGAAATACGAATTTTAAATGAGAAATTATAGTAGGTCCAAGAAAGAAAGTCGGTCTAAATTGGTCTGAACGTGTAAAAAGGTAAAATGGTCAAAAAACCTAAAATTCGGTATAAATTCAATAAGAAATTATTATTAAAAATATGAATTTAGGAAATCTTGAACAATACCAGAGAAATTATTGAATTCCGAGTCCAATTGATCAAGATACGAATTTAGTACGATTAACCGAAATTTTGTTTCGGGACACTATTTTGAAAACACGGGGAAAATTATACCGAAAAATAATTAAAGAAGATAAAAATATATTTAATTAATTAAATATATTGATTTAAGGAATAGTGTAGATACTTTGTCAAAAAAAATTATTTTTTATTCAATAAAATAATAATATAATAAATAAATAAATAATAAAAAATAAATTGAAAAAAAAGAGGAAAATTGGATCGCGCGACCCAAACAGAAAACAAAATCGATCTCTAGGTTCCCGACGAACGGCGGTGACACTAGGGGAAGAGAAGACCGACGAAGCAAGGTCAGCACCGAGGGAGCCTTCACCGGCCAGCACATGCGACCCCAACCACCGAAAAACCCAAAATCGTCGAGGGAGAAACCGAAAGGGGGGAAGAGAAATTCGTCATTGCCGGCGTCAATTCGGCCATCTCCACGACCCACCGAAGGTCCCCCATGCAATGCTGAGCCGATTGGTGCCTAAAACGGCCTGGGAAGAGGCGGCCAGCCCCGACAATGGCGAGAAAAGAGAATCGGTAGCGAGACTGAGGAGAGAAGAGGCCGAACCAGCCACTTTTCGGCCAGTCCTAGTGAAATCGACACCAGATCCATGCACCGGACAATCCTGCGGACCTGCTGGAGATGAAAACCGGTGAAGAACCGACTGGCGAATCTTCGAACAGTGAAGGAGAAAATTGAACCGGGCTAGACCGGACTGAACCGGGCTGAACCAAACCGGGCTGGTTCATCCAGGGAAGAAAGAAAAGATAGAAAAAGAAAAGAAAAGAAAAAGATGAAAAAGATGAAAAATTTGGGAAAAAATTCGAGGATGCAATCGAGTTATGGGTAAGCCGGTAAGCGATTGAAATTTACCGATTTAATTCTTGGGATAATTATTTAAATTATATTTGATCGAAATTGACCCGATAAATGTATAAATGTGTAGCTCAATAATTGATGACAAACGAGAGCTCGAGTCAACCTCGATTTGCGTATCAACACGAAATCTCAGGTAAGTGAAGCTCGATTTCTATAAATTGGATAGTTATACGAGTTAGGAATTAATCGCGTACGTTGCAATTTAATTTCCGTATAATTTCGTAATGTTTGGAATTTGAAATTAATTATTGTAAATAATTGTATAAGCTATCCAAAGAGCTTAGAACGAGGCCCAATAAGCGTTGAGGGCCCAATGAGCCCAGTAGGCCTCGATGATGTGAATAGTAAGTGGAAATGGGTGTAAAATCGGAGTAAGGCCCATTGAGGTGTAATCGGGCCTAATAAGAGTAAATGGGCCGAACATTTTAAATTTAAGCTCAAGAAAGGTTAAATATGGATAAGTGTATTATAGTTAACCCGATAATGGTTATATGCAGCTCCAGAGATTTAATTGGGAGCAAATAGGAATGAGTGGAATTCTCTACATTAAAAAAGTCAGACTGTACAGAGAATCAAGGTAATGGAATTTTGTAAGCGCTTAGAGATAGCTACGCGTATTTTTTGGGTTATTTATATTACGTAGAATTTCATAAGGTATCTAGAAATAGAATAATAATTTTTACAAAAATCGGGGTATATGTAAAAATTATGATTTTACCTCTAGTTAGGAAAATTTCAAAAAGGGTAGTAATGCTATGAAATTGCATGATTTTCATGTTTTTTATATTCTTATGATTATGTTGCTTTAATTTAAGCAAATTATGGATAGGTTGGCTGTTTATTTCATGTTTTTACATGAAAAGGGCACGAGTTAGGTGTCAATTGTGATTTTTGATTTGTTTTAGTGAAATTGAGTAACCTATCATGTTTTTATGAGTTTTAAATCGTGCTGGAGCTTGCTCGCACTGGATTTTATATTTTAACTCATATACAGAGTGCTGGAGCCTTGCTCGCACTGAGTTTTACAAATTTGCTTTACATGACTACCGTACTGGAGCTTTTTCTCGTACGAAGTCTATACCATTTTATATACATATCCGTACTGGAGCTGTGCTCGTACATGGATTTTACTTGGTTTTATGCATCCGTACTAGAGCATTGCTCGTACGTGAATTTAAATTCGATTTATAATTATTTTAAGTCGTACTAGAGCACTACTCTTACGCAGATTTCATTGATTTTTATGAAACCGTGCTGGAGCTTCACTCGCACAAGGGTTTTTTTGATATCATGAATATGCATGGAGCTGTGTTGGAGCTTCACTTGCACAGGAATTTTGACATGCATATGACCGTGTTAGAGCCTCATGTAGACTATGTGTCATAGTGAGAAGATATGCTTGCACGTGTAGATTGAGACATGAGTTGGTTATCGACATGTTTTAGAGTGGGATAAGACCTATGACAGGTACCCCCACACTGTGATATTAGGTATATGGAGTACGTTGTACCGTGTATGTCACACGGAATATGCTATACCATGTAGTCATGACTATTGTATTCACGTAATGCGATATTCTTGTGGGTAGGGTGACCCACCTGCCGTTACAGTTGTGATACCCCGCACACCGGGATCTGTGTAGCTTGGGATCACAGGGACATAGTCCTCAATTGTTTCCATACAGTAACCTGCATGTCTCACATTATATATATTTGATTGGTCTTGTTAGACCAGGGTAGACCTGAGGGAGAGGTTGAGCCCCGATTTGTAATGATTTCATGAAATGTGGTATTAAATGAGAAATTGATTCGTTTTATGAGGATATTAATGATTTTAAAGATGTGTTGAATCCCTTTAGGATTGTTTTGATGAGTTTTACTGTACCGAGCATGAGAGGTTTTACATGAGATGTTTTTCATGTTTTACATGCCGATTCATGTTTCATGATATATGATATACTCATACATGGCATGGTTTTAATTGTCTCATGCTTGAGATATAAATGTTTTACATGTCATGCCTTTACCAGCATGTAGATAGTGTAATTATCTACTTGCTTGCATTATTGCCAAACTGAGCTAGTAAGCTTACCCTTTCATTTTCCACCCTACAGGGTACATTCAGTAGAAGAGAGCGACAGTAGTCTTGCACTTCAGTTATCAGCTGCTTCCTATCAAGACCAGGTATACACATTTGTATAATTTTGTATCTGAACATATAAAAGCACAGTACTGTACAGGGATGTAATATTGAGGATGTATTTAGTTAAAATAAATTGATATGTAAATGAAATATGAAAAATAGATGTTAAGGTAAGTAACATGACAGGAGGGACTGTAAGACCCAATTTTTATCGTAAAGATCAAATGAAGGATTGAAATGGTATTCTCGAACACATGCAAGAGTAAAACGGTCAAAAGATCGAAATCCAGTATAAATTCGATAAGAAAATTTAATTAAAAATATGGATTTAAGAAATCTTGATCAATAACGAAGAAATAAATAAATTTCATATTAAATTGATCAAGATATGAATTTATTAGAATTAATCAAAAATTTCACATCGAAAAATTATCCCGAAAGTATTGGAAAAATATACCCGAAAGACGAACTAAGACCGATAAATTCATTTAATTGGTTAAATGAATAAAATATAATTTTTTTTAGATATTTTTAGATTTTTAATAATAAAATAATGATCAAAATAATATTAAAATAAATTATAAAAAAAGAATCGCGAATTGCGATTCTGGGAAACGAAAGAAACAAAAAACGAAGCAGAAGCTGACTTCCCTCATCAGACGGAGCGACTGGTGGTGGACCAGGCAAGAAGCCGATGGGGGAGAGGCAGCCGACCCTGTGAGAACCACCGACACCAACGAAACCGACGAACGATGGCCGACGAAAGGAGAAAGAGAGCAAACCGAGAGAGGGAGAGAGGAATCCGGTGATTGATGCCGATCTAGGCCTGACCACCGCCAGTCGAAGGAGCCCCACACGAAGAACGACCGATCAGTGGTTGAATCGACCAGTGGGACGACGGCCAGTGCCTGAAACGGAGGCAAAAAGAAATGGCACCGACAGCTAAGGGAGAAGAGGCCGGACCAACCACTTTTCGAACAGTCATGGCGAAATCGAGGGCAGATCCGTACACCGGACGATCCCGCGGAGCTACTGGCGACGGAAGCCGGTGAAGAACCAGCCAACGAAGCACCGAACCAACTGAACCGAGCTGAACCGGACCGAACCGGTTCAGCCAGAAAAGAAGAAAAAGAAAAGAAAAAGGGAAAAAGAAAAAGAGGAAAAATTGAGAAAAATCTCAATGATGCAATTGAGCTACGAGTAAGTCGGTAAGTGGTCGAAATTAACCGATTTAAATTTTAGAATATTTCATTTGATTAATATCCGACTGAAAATTGACCCGAAAAAATATGTATTTATTTAGCTCGACAATTGACGTCAAACGAGAGCTTGAGTCAGTCTCGATTTGCTTACTATCATGGAATCTCGGGTGAGTAACCATTATTTATGACAATTTGCATAGTTATGCGTGTTAAAAATTTACCGTATAAATTACGGATTTATTTCGTATAAATGAATTAAATTTTGAAATTTAAGATAAATTGTTGTAAATAATTAATTATGCTATCCAAGGGTTTAGAACGAGGTCCAATAAATATTGATGGGTCCAATGAGCCCAATAGGCTGCGATAATGTGAATAGTAAATGAAAAACGGGCTTAAGGCCGATTAAGGCCCATTAAGGGGAAAACGGGTCCATTGATTTAAATTAAGCCCAAAAAATATGAAATACAATTAATTATGTTATATTTGACCTAATGAATATTTATCCGAAGTTTCAAAGATTGGATTGGGATCAAATCGGACTACGTGACGAGACATCAGTGGAAAGGTCAGACTGTACAGAAAAATGAGGTAAGGGAATTGTGTGAGTAGCTAGAGGTAGCTACATGTATTTTAATAGTTTTTGTATACACTGAATATGTATAAAGATTTTAAGGACGCGAAATAGGTAAATGACTACTTTACCCCTATTGAGGGAATTCACTTAAGGATGGCGAAAGCATGACATGCATGAAATGCATGATTTAAGGGATTTTCTTATTTAAGGAATTTTTGTGGTTTTTAAGCAAAACAAATCGATAGATTGGCCAGTAATTGCATAAATTTCACAATATAACACTACGTAAGTGTTATTACGATTTAAATGAAATTTCTTTGGAAAATGGGTCATCTATCAAGTTTATATGAAAACAGATAGTGCTAGCGCATAGCTCGCACTATATCTGCATTTGTGAGTGTGCATAAAATGTGCTAGAGCGGTTGCTCGCACCGACTTGTGTGACATCATATGCATGAAATGTGCTAGAGCGGTTGCTCACACTGATTTTTATTATTGTGAAATGCATGAGAGGTGTTGGAGCTTAGCTCGCACTCTGTTTTGACTGTTTTGACTTGACTTGATATGCATAAAAAGGTGCTAGAGCGATTGCTTGTGTTAATTTTAATGATTTGATAAGCATGAGAGGTGCTGGAGCTTAGCTCGTATCCTGTTTTGATATGATAATTACATAAAAACCGTACTGGAGCCTTGCTCGTACGTGATTTAATCGATTTAATTTCATAAGTCGTGTTGGAGTGTAACTCGCATGAGTTTTGATTTACTTGAGCATTCATTCATGCTGGAGCATTGCTCACACGAGGCTTTGATGGATTTTATGCATAAAAACGTGTTGGAGCTTGCTCGCACGTGATTTTATATGGATTTATAACTCATTTTAAAGTCATACTGGAGTGCTACTTGTACGCAGATTTTAATGGAGTCGTGCTAGAGCTTCGCTCGCACAGGGATTTATATGAGATGCATATAGCTGTGTTGGAGCCTCTTGTAGACTGTGTGTCACAGTGAGATGATATGCCACACGTGCATACTGAGACATAGATGGTATGGGTGGATAAGACTTATTGCAAGAACCCTCTGACTGAGATTGGGTTCACGGAGTATGATGTACCGTGTATATCACATGGAGTACGCTGTACAATGGAGATTGTTAGAGTGGAGTGGCATTAGCCATGAGGTAGCAAGCCCTGCCCTCGCAATCTTGATGTTATGTTGTTCTGCTGGCAGGATTGACCCACCTCTATTTCAGGTGTGATACCTCGCACACTAGGTACCGTGTAGCCAAGGATCACTAGGATATGGCCATAGTACTCGATGTTACTGATATAGTCACCTACATGTCTCACATGATATAACTTATGATCTCGATAGACCAGGGTAGACCCGATGGAGGGGTCAGGCCCCTGATTTTGTGATTTCTACTATGATGCTAAATTTTTCAGAGGATTTTATGAAATGTGTCCCTAAAAGAAGGGTGACTTTTATAACAGAATTTTATAACGAATTGTTTTATGAGTTTGAGATTTATTTATGAGATGCTTAACCCCTTCGGGTTATTTTATACTGAGTTTTAATACTGTGATTTAAATGCAGTAGCATGATGAGTTTTTCATACTTTGATTTTAAATTCATAAAAAGAATTGTTTCTCATGATTTGTTTTACATGGCATGAAATAATGCATGATCTTGATTTATTTCATGCGAATTATGATTTGACATAAAATGTCATGGATGCATGAGTTGCATGATTTCTATATGCACAAATAGTTTTTATAAACTATAGCATCGATGTATGCATGATTTAGTGCGTGAGATTTAAACGAAAAGAAATAGATTTAAGGGCATGGCATTATGAGCATGTAGATAGTGGAGCTATCTACTTGCTTGCATGATTGCCTTACTGAGCGCGTGGTTTGCTCACCCCCTTATTATCCCTTTTTTTTCAGAGTACTTGCAGTAGTTAGTGAGCGGCTAAGGACTTGCATTCTTGGTATCCGCTGCTTCCCATCGAGAGTCAGGTATACACATTTGTATAGTTTTGTATCTAAATATGTAAATGCACAGTACCGTAAACGGATATGATGTTGGGGATGTAAGGTTATATAAATACCATTGTAAATGTATTTAGTTAAAGTCAAAGGATAGTAAATCCTAATGTGTGAATGTAAATATGGAAATGGAATGGTAAATAGGTGAGAAGGGACTAACACCGAATCATAGCCCAACTGTTAGTAGGATGGTCACAATGCGAGAAAGGTAAGAATTAAAGAATAAAGGAAAAAGCAAAAAAAATTTATAGTGATTTTTAGAAAATTTGGGTCGTGACAGTTTTTAATATCAGAGCTAAGTTGGCCTGATATGAGTCAGTGTTAGTGGTTAAGGAAGTTTATATCCTCATGTATTGTGCATTGTTTAGATACAATTGTGTATATCGAGATGAAATTGCAGCTAAGAATTTGGTTTTAAATGCAAGAATATAGGCTCATTAACTGATAGCCGCTATGGTAGAAGGGCAAGATTACACGAGCTCGAGGCCGTAGAGGTAGGCCCGAGAGTTGTACTGAGTCGTCACATGAGACTCAAGATGAGATTGAAGTGGAGGCTGATATTGAGCATGCCACATAGAGTCCGACAAAGAGATCGAACAGAGTCCGATAGAGAGATCGGACAGTATTGAGCTATGCTTCGCGAGGTTAGAGCAGAGTGTAGAGAATATTATGGAGCTAATTGCTCATAGTATGCATGGGATTTGAGGGCGAGGCGAAACATTGGTGGAAGTCTGGTCGACCCATCTTAAGAGTTAGACATCCAGAATGGACATGGAAAATATTTCTAGATGTATTCCGGTGACAGAATATCCCGAACACTGCTTAAAGGAAATTACCGATAAAATTCTTTACTTTGACTTAGAGGAACTTGTTGATTGACGAATATGAAACTCAGTTTATATTCCTGGGCAGGTATGACCCAGACACTATGAACAATGAGAGTCAGAATGTCTGAAAGTTCATGGAAGGGCTCAGATTGTCAATTAGAGTTTGATTGGCCCTGTTAGATATCACTACCTATGCCGAGGCAGTGCGCAGACTACAGTTGTGTGAATAAGGTCATGAGTTGCATGCCTCTGAGATTGGGAAAGGTAGTAAGGGCCGCAATAGAGACAGAAGAAAATAGAGAATGACAGAGATGTCAGAACGGGAAAAAGGTAGTTTGGTAAAAGATTAGAGTTGATGTGTCACGGGGTAAGATGATTGGTAAGGCCCTAGTGTATCCAATTTCAGCACTTTTGAGGGGTATTGTGATTGGAGCACCCTAACCTGCTACTGAGTAGGGTTGGATATATGGTAAATACCACGGAAGTAGGCCCTACACCTTATTGATTAAAATAGGCATTAAGTGTGGTAAGACGGACCATTTATTTAATGATTGCTCAGAGTTAGGTGAGACTGCCCCACAGAATGGCAAAAAGATAGAGAAAACCTTGTTGATATCTCTACACCGAAAAGGGAGGCCACAGCCGAAGAAAAAGGGAAAGTAGGTTGTTGGACGAAGGCGAGTGTATGCTTTGGACCAAGACACTACTGATGTTTCATTTGATGTGGTGGAAGATACCACACTGGTTGTGAATAATGAAGTAATTATTTTACTTAATCCTGGTGCCATGTATTTATTCATACTGTCTTCAGTTGCTTATAAGCTAGTGAAAGATGTGAAGCCTGTACCCTTAGGCAAGATGATGATAGTTAGCTGATTATCACTAAGTGAACATGGGTATAGGGATTGTAAGTTAAAAACGAGGGAAAAAAGGATATGTCAGCTGATTTTATACAATGGAATATGAATAATTTTGAAGTAATATTTAAGAATAGATTGATTTGGCTGCAAACTATGCTGTTTAGATTGCTATCCTAAGATAGTGATGTTTACACCCCTGAAAAGTATACTGTAAGTTTTGATATGTAATGAAAGAGGTGTAACGATTGTAATTAAAAGAGTAAATAATTGTACTCACGAGATGAGTAATGATGGGAATGTTTCATCGCTTATGTGGTTGGTATGGAAAAGGCACATCCGAAATTAACAGATATCCGAGTGGTCAGGGAGTTTCCTAATATCTTCTCAGATAATCTACCAGGGTTGCCACCCGTTAGAGGAATGAAGTTAGTATTAATTTGGTACCTGGTACAGAGTCGATATCCTAATCACGATATAAAATGGTATTAGTGGAACTGGGAGGACTAAAGAAATAATTACAGGAGTTATTGGATAAGCGTTCCTCAGACCGAATGTGTAACTTGAGGAGTACTTGTTATGTTTGTGAAAAGAGAATGGAAGCCTCTGATCATGTATTAAATTTTGATTGTCGAACGAGGCTAACATCAAGAATAAGTGTTTCCTCCCACCATAGATGATTTATTGGATTAGCTGTGAAAAGCGCATATCTTTATAGAGTTCGATTTGAAGTCTGGGTAACATCCATTAAGACTTTGGAAGGTGAATGTGTTGTAATTGTTAGGATATTGATGAATAAGGTATTTAAACCTTACCTGGACCGAGTGGTTGTCACCCTTAGCGATGATATTAAGATGTATTCGAAGTCCAAGGAAGAGCATGAGTAGCAACTGGAAACTATCTTACAGATGAGGTGTTGTGAGTTTCTCGAAATGGGCTGTTCAGTTGACACGTCTCGTTTGGAAATAGATTGCATACGAGTGGGATGATAAGTATAAAAATGGCTTTCGTGAGTTTTCGTATATTGAATTAATAAACTGACCACCGCAATTATTCTCACCATGACCAACAGCTCAAGAGGTTTTTCAATGTGTATGGATACCTCAAAATAAGGATTGGGTTGCGTATTGATACAAAATAGGAAGATAGTCATTTATGGATCCAGATAGTTCAAGGACCATAAGAGAAACTATCAGACCTATGATTTAGAGTTGGCAGCCGTAGCGTTTACACTGAAGGTATGGCGCTACCACTTATATGGTGAGAAATGTCGAGTATGCACTGATCATAAAAGCCCCGAGTATCTATTTTTATAGAAAGAGTAGAATATCAGATAGCATAGAGGGTTAGAGTTTCTAAGGGATTATGATTATGGAAATTATACCACCCAGGAAAGGCTAATGTAATGGCTGATACCTTGAGCAGAAAGAGCCTCGGGATGGTATCATATATGATGGTCAGGGAGCGTGAGCTGCTAGAGCAATTGTGAGCCTCAGTAGTGATGTGATCCCTTCTGATGATGACCATGATTGTGTGATAGCTAGCTTGAGATTAGCACCAGATTTGAGTGATCGGATTTGACAGGCTTAGCATGATGATCGGCATGATGTCGATAGTGTGGGTCAGATTCAGATGGGTACAGTGACAAAGTTCACATTGAGTGATGATGACTTACAGAGGTTCAGAGACAGTATAAGTGCTCCCCAAGACCACAGTTGATGAGATAGTGTAATTGTCAGAATCTCACTCTTCGGGATATACAATGCATCCGAGAAGTAATAAATATATCGAAATCTTTGAAAAGGGTATTGGTGGTCAGATATGAAAAGAAACATTGTAGAGATTGTAGCAAAGTGTCTCGTATGTCAACAGAGTAAGGTAGAGTACTAGAAGTCTGCAAGCTTATTGCAGCCTCGACCTATATCGACACGAAAATGAGAGCAAGTTACCATGAATATCGTGATGGGTTATAGAGGATCGCAGGATCACAAGGCTATCTGGGTGATAGTCGATAGATTGACAAAGTCTACCCACCTTCTGGCTATGGAAATCTCCAGATACTCTGAGTGTACGTAGGTAGATTTATGTGTACAGAAAGATTGTGGAACATTATGTAGTATTCCAGTGAGCATGGTATCAGATAGGGATTCTCGCTTCACGTCCCACTCCTGGGAATATATTTTTAGAAGCTATAGGAACCCGACTGAGTGTTAGCATAGCTTTCAATCCTCAAACAGATAGTCAGTCAGAGGGGACTGTACAGGTTCTGGAGGATATGATGAGAGTGTGTACCATTGATTTTATAAGCTCCTGGGATGATCAGTTGTTACTAATCGCATTCGCCAACAATAACTACTATAACTTGAGTATCGGGATAACATTATATTAGGCATTGTATGGCCGTAGGGGTTGTTCCCCGACTTGGATAAGAAGAAGTGGGTGACAGATAGAGAATTATTCCCAAATTGGTAAGACAAACCTCTGAGGATGTTCAGTTGATTTGTGAGAGATTAAGAATTTCACGACCCAAATTACCTAAAAATCAGAGTAAATTTTTTGCTTTTTCATTTATTATTTAATTCTTACCTTTCTCTCATCGTGACCATCCTACAAATAGTTGGGCTATGATTCGGTGTTAGTCACCTCACACTATTACCAATTCCATAATCACATTTATATATCAGAGTTTACTATCCTTTGACTTTAATTAAATATATACACAATGGTATTTATAAGTCTACATCCCTGACATTATATCCGTTTACAGTACTGTGCATTACATATTTAGATACAAAATACTACAAATGTGTATACCTATCTCTCGATGGGAAGCAGCGGATACCAAAATGCAAGTCCTCAGCCGCTCAATATCTATTGCGAGTGCTCTGAAACGATGGAAAAATAAGGGGGGTGAGCAAACCACACGCTTAGTAAGGCAATTATGCAAGTAAGTAGATAGCTCCACTATCTACAAGCTCATAATGCCCTGCCCTTAAAATCCATTTCTTTTCATTAAAATCTCAAGCATAAAATCATGTATTTCATCATGACTTAGTTTATAAAACTGTTAGTGCATATATAAATCATACTACTTATGCGTCAATAGCAATTTATGTGACATCAGTAAATCATACTTAGCATGAATTTAATCAAAATCATGCATTCTTTCATGTCATATAAGACAAATCATGAATTTGAAATGAAAGCATGGAAAACAACATCATGCTACTACATTTAAATCATTTCATTAAAACTACAGTATAAACTAACCCTTCCGGGTCAATCGTCTCATAAAACAATTCATTATAAAACTTAGGTTATAAAACCACCCTTCTTTCAGGGTCACATGTCATAAAATCCTTTAAAACATAAATTAGCATAGTAAAAATCATAAAATCAGGGGCCTGACCCCTCCCTCGGGTCTACCCTGGTCTATCGACCAATAGTTATATCATGTGAGACAAGCAGCTGATTATATCAGTAACATCGAGGACTATGGCCATATCCTAGTGATCCCTGGCAACACGGTACCTAGTGTGCAGGCTATCACACCTGAAACGGAAGGTGGGTCGTCCTACCCACCAGAACAGCATAACACCAGGATTGCGAGGGTAAGGCTTGCTGCCTCGTGGCTAATGCCAGTCCACTCCAACAATCCCCACGGTACAGCATACTCCGAGTGACATACACAGTATAACGTACTCCGTGAACCCAAGCTCAGTCAGGGGTGCCTGCAATAGGTCTTATCCACCCATATCATCTCTGTCTCAGTATGCACGTGTAAGCATATCATCTCACTGTGACACACAGTCTACAGGAGGCTCCAACACGGCTATATGCATGTAATATAAATCCATGTGCGAGCGAAGCTCTAACACGGCTCCATGCATATTCATGATATCAGAAAATCTCGTGCGAGCGAAGCTCTAGCACGGTGTCATAAAAATCAATAAATTCTGCGTACGAGTAACACTCTAGTACGACTTAAAATAATTATAAATTCAAGTAAAATCCACGTACGAGCAATGCTCTAGTACGGATATGTATAAAAACTCAGTGAAAACCTCATACGAGAAAAACTCCAATACGACTTTAAAATGAGTTATAAAATCATATCAAACTTCATACGAGTAAGCTCCAGAACAAATGAAAGGTCAAGTAAATCAAATCTCGTGCGAGTTACACTCCAGCACGACTTTATGCATAATTAAATCCAATCTCATGCGAGTTACACTCCAGCACGATTTTATGCATAATTATATCAAAACAGGATGCGAGCTAAGCTCCAGTACCTCTCATGCATGTAAAATCATTAAAGCTAGTGCGAGCAATCGCTCCAACACCTTTTTATGCATATCAAGTCAAAATGAGTCAAACATGTCAAAACAAAGTGCGAGCTAAGCTCTAGCAGCTCTTATGCATTTCACAATAGTAAAATCAGTGCGAGCAACCGCTCTAGCACATTTCATGCATATGATGTCACACAAATCGGTGCGAGCAACCGCTCAAGCACATTTATGCACACTTACAAACGCAAATATAGTGCGAACTATATGCCAGCACTATTTGTTTCCATATAAAATTGATAGTCGGCCCATTTTCCAAAGAATTTCATTTAAATATGAATAACACCTACGTAGTGTTATTGTAAGACCTGATTTTATTGTAAGGGTAAAAAGGGAATGGATAAAAATTTTGAGTGCATTTAAAAATCAAAGGGATTAAAATGGTATTTTCAAACACGTGCATGGGTAAAACGATCAAAAGATCAAAATTCGGTATTAATCGGGATAAAAAAATTTAATTAAAAATATGGGAATGAGAAATCTTGATAATAACGAAGAAATAATTAAATTTCGGATTATATTGATCAAGATTTGAATTTATTAAAATTAATCAGAATTTTTACCTCGAAAAATAATCCCGAAAATAATCGAAAATTATACCGAAAAGAAGAAATAATACCGATAAATTCATTTATAGATTAAATGAATTAAATAATAATTTTTGAAGATATTTTGGCAATTTTAATATATTTTAATTGAATAAAATAATAATAAATATAAATAAAATAAAGTTTAAAAAAAAAGAAATCTGAATCGCGAAATTCGCGAAACAGCAAAGAAACTGAAGAGAAAATGAAGCTGAACTCGAGGAAAGGGGACCTACCGGACGAGACACCACCGACGGCCAAAGACCCCAGGTGAAGGCCGACGAAGGCGAAGATGCTCGTGGGAAACACTGGCAGCCGGCACGTGCGCCGAGAACGACGAAAAATGTCGAAAACAAAGGGGGATGCCGCGGGAGAGAAACTTCGATCGGCGGCCATCGGTGCCGATTTGAGACACACAGAGGCCTGATTATGGAAGCCCAGGCCGTGGCGCACCGATTGGTGCCGGAATAACACCGAGAATCGGTCGGACGGCTTCGGAACGACGAAATGGTGACTGAACTGGTTGAACCAGACTGAACCGACCTAATCAAACCGGACTGAACCGGTCGAACCAAACCGGACTGAATCGACGATCTGAATCGAGTTGAACCGGACCGAACCGGTTCAGCCAAAAAGAAAAGGAAAAAAGGAAGAAAAAGGAAAAAAGAAAAAGAGGAAAATTTGGGAAAAATTCTAGTGATGCAATCGAGCTACGGGTAAGTCAGTAAGCGGTCAAATCAACCGATTCAAATTTCAAAATTTTTAATTTGATTAATATCCGACTAGAAATTTACTAGAAAAAATATTAAATTGTGTAGCTCGACAATTGGCGTTAAACGAGGACTCGAGCTAGCCTAGATTTACGTACTATGATCGAATCACGGGTAAGTAACCTTTATTTATGACAATTTGCATCGTTATGCATGTTAGACAAATTACGGATTTAAATTTCGCATTTAATGAATTAAATTCTAAAAAATTGGATAAATTGTCGTAAATACTAAATTGAGATATCCGAGAATTTAGAACGAGGCTAAATAAATATTGATAGGCCCAATGAGCCCAACAGTCCTCGATAAAGTGTGGTAAACGGGCTTAAAGCCGATTAAGGCCCATTATGGTGCAATTAGGCACAATATGGGTAAACGGGCCCAATGATTTAAATTAAGCCCAGCAAATTATGAAATACAATTAATTGTGCTGTATTTGACTTGATGAACATTTATCCGCAGTTTCATAGATTGGATTCAGAGCAAATCGGACTGCATGACGAGTCATCAATGGAAAGGTCAGACTGTACAGAAAAATAAGGTAAGGGAATTGTGTGAGTAGCTAGAGGTAGCTACGCGTATTTTTATAGTTTTTGTATACACTGATTATGTATGTATACACGATTATTGTATAATGATCCTAAAAGTGGTTTAAATGATTTTAAGGATCGAAATAGGTAAAAAGACTATTTTACCCCTACTGAGGGAAGTTCACCTAAGGATGGTGAAAGCATGACATGCATGAAATGCATGATTTAAGAATTTTCTGATTTAAGGAATTTTCATGGTTTTAAGCAAAGAAAAATGGTAGTTTGGCCAGTAATCGCATAAAATTCACAAGACAACACTACGTAGGTGTTATTTATATTTAAATGAAATTTCTTTGGAAAATGGGTCAACTATCAAGTTTATATGGAAACAGATAGTGCTGGCGCATAGCTCGCACTATATCTGCGTTTGTGAGTGTGCATAAATGTGCTTGAGCGGTTGCTCGCACCGACTTGTGTGACATCATATGCATGAAATGTGCTAGAGCAGTTGCTCGTACTGATTTTATGAATTGATATGCATGAGAGCTGCTAGAGCCTAGCTCGCACTCTGTTTTGACTGTTTTGATGGGTTTGAATTATTTTGACCTGATATGCATAAAAAGGTGCTGGAGCGATTGCTCGCACTAGTTTTTATGATTTAACATGCATGAGAGATGCTGGAGCTTAGCTCGCATCCTGTTTTGATATTATATTGCATAAAAACCGTGCTGGAGTGTAACTCACACGAGATTTGATTTATTTATGCATAAAGTCATGCTGGAGTGCAACTCGCACGAGATTTGATTTACTTGAGCATTTATTCCTGCTGGAGCTTGCTCGCACGAAGTTTTATATGGTTTTATAACTCATCTTAAAGTCGTACTTAACTTTTTCTCATACGAGGTTTTCATTGACTTTATATACATATCCGTACTAGAGCATTTCTCGTACGTGGATTTTACTTGAATTTATAATCAATTTAAGTCGTACTGGAGCGCTGCTCGTAAGCAGATTTCATTGATTTCTATGAAACCGTGCTAGAGCTTCGCTCGCACGAGGTTTTCAGATATCATGAATATGCATGGAGCCGTTCTAGAGCTTCGCTCACACATGGATTTATATGATGCATATAGCCGTGTTGGAGCCTCCTGTAGACTGTGTGTCACAGTGAGATGATATGCTCACACGTGCATTTTGAGACAGAGATGATATGAGTGGATAAGACCTATTTCAGGCACCCCTGATTGAGCTTGGGTTCACGAAGTACGTTGTACCGTGTATGTCACGCAGAGTACGCTATACCGTGGGGATTGTTGGAGTGGAGTGGTATTAGCCACGAGGTAGCAAGTCTTGCCCTCACAATCCTGGTGTTATGCTGTTTTGGCGGGTAGGACGACCCACCTCCCATTTCAGGTGTGATACCCCGCACACTAGGTACCGTGTTGCCAGGGATCACGAGGTTATGGCCATAGTCCTATGTTGTTACTGATAGTCACCTACTTGTCTCACATGATATAACTTGTGGTCTGATAGACCAGGGTAGACTCGAGGGAGGGGTCAGGCCCCCGATTTTACGATTTTATGATTTTATGATATGTGACCCTGAAAGAAGGGTGATTTTATAACCGAAGTTTTATAATGAATTTTAATGAATTATTTTATGAGATGATTGACCTGGAAGGGTTAGTTTATAATACAATTTTAATGAAATGATTTAAATGCAGTAGCATGATGAGTTTTCCATGCTTTAATGATAAATTCATGAAAAGATTGTATCTCATGATTTGTTTTATATCACATGAAATAGTGCATGATTTTGATTTAATTCATGATAAATATGATTTACTGATGTCACATAAAATGCCATTGATGCATAAGTAGTATGATTTATATATGCACGAACAGTTTTATAAACTGAGTCATTGATGACATACATGATTTTGTGCTTGAGACTTTAATGAAAAGAAATGGATTTTAAGGGCATGGCATTATGAGCATGTAGATAGTGGAGCTATCTATTTACTTGCATAATTGCCTTACTGAGCCTGTCGTTTGCTCACCCCCTTATTTTTCCATCTTTTCAGAGCACTCACAATTGTTAGTAAGCGGCTGAAGACTTGTATTCTGGGTATCTGTTATTTCCCATCGAGAGACAGGTATACACATTTGTATAGTTTTGTATCTAAACATGTAAATGCACAGTACTATAAACGGATATGATGTCGGGGATGTAGGGTTATAAATACCATTGTGTAGGTATTCAGTTAAAGTCAAAAGATAGTAAACTCTGATATGTGAATGTGATTATGGAAATGGAATGGTAAATAGGTGAGAGGTGACTAACATCGAATCATAGCCCAACTGTTTGTAGGATGGTCACGATGAGAGAAAGGTAAGAATTAAATAATAAACCAAAAAGCGAAAAAATTTACTCTAATTTTTAGGTAATTTGGGTCGTGACAGGTTTAATGGTATCAGAGCTTGAGTTGGCCTGATATGAGTCGGTGTTAGTGGTTAAGGAAGTTTACATCCCCATGTATTGTGCATCGTTTAGATGCAATTGTGTATATTGAGATGAAAGTGCAGCTAAGAATTTGGTTTTGAATGCAAGAATAGACTTATTAACTGATAGCCGCTATGGTTAAGAGGCGAGTACATGTACTCGAGGTCGTAGAGGGAGGCCTGAGATTCGTACTGAGTCGACACATGAGACTCGAGATGAGATTGAAGTGGAGGCTGATGTTGAGTATGCCCCATAGAGTCCAACAAAGAGATCAGACCGAGTCTGACAAAGAGATCGACAGTATTGAGACACATTTCGTGAGGTTGGAGCGAAGTGTGGAGAATATTTTGAGAACTAATTGCTTAGAGTATGCATGAGATTTGAGGGCGAGTCGGAGCATTGGTGGAAGTCCGCTCGACCCATCTTAAGAGTTAGACATCCAGAATGGACATGGAAAATAATTCTAGATGTATTCAGGTGACAGAATATCCCGGACAGTTAATGGAAATTATAGATAAAATTCTTTACTCTGACCCAGAGGAACTGGTTGATTAACGAGTATGAAACTCAGTTTATATTCCTGGGCAGATATGACTTTGACACTATGAACAGTGAGAGTCGATATGTCTGGAAGTTCATAGAAGGGCTTAGATTGTCGATTAGAGATCGATTGGCCCCGTTAGATAGCACTACCTATGCCGAGGCAGTGCACACACTACAGTTGTGTGAATAAGATCATGAGTTGCACGCCTCTGAGATTGGGAAAGGTAGTAAGGGCTGAAATAGAGATAAAAGAGAATAAAGGATGACAAGGATGTCAGAACGGGAAAAAAGGTAGTTTGGTAAAAGTTTAGAGCTGTTGAGTCACGGGGTAAGATGATTGGTAAGACCCTAATGTATCTAATTTCAATACTATTGAAGGGTATTGTGATTTGAGGACCCCGACCTGCTAGTGAGCAGTGTGAACAGTGTAAGCAGTGTAACAGTGTGAGCAGTGTAAATAGTGTAGGATGTGTGGTAGATACCACGAAAATAAGATGTTAGACGAGGGCGAGTGTATGCCTTGGACCAGGACACTATTGATGTTTCATCTGATGTGGTGGAAGATACCACACTGGTTGTGAATAATGAAGTAATTATGTTAATTGATCCTGGTGCTACGCATTTATTCATACCGCCCTTAGTTGCTTATAAGCTAGTGAAAGATATGAAGCTTGTACCCTTAAGCAAGATGATGCTGGTTAGCTGATTTTCACTAACTTAATATGGGTATAGGGATTGTAAGTTGAAAATAGGGGTGAAAACATCCCTGAAAAGTATACTGTAAGTTTGACAAGTAATGAAAGAGTTGTTATAAGTGATATATGAAAGGAGATAAGCTTTGAGATGTGATAGATCCTGAATACGAGATATATTGGAATAAGAGGCGTATGCAAGGTAAGGATATCTTTGATATGAAAAGTAATTTGGATTAAACGATATATAGTAAATATAAATTGCGACCAAGGATAAGGGGAGGATATATATATCCACACCCAGTCTATGTGGTCATGTCTGAGGGTTAATAAAGGTATTTCAAAATACTTCCCCGCCTGAAGACTTGACAGCGTCGATAAGCGCACACATAACCTATAAATTGAAATCGACAGTCGTAATATATACAATTAAAATTTGAATACCTTTACTGGTACGATAAAGAGATATAGAATTCGATTAATTATGAAGGTTTAAAATTTTAAAATTTTATAAAAATCGTTAATATAAGAAAAAAGAAATGACGCAGTTGTATCTTGAACGGAAACGATTTCGAAATGACATTGTACGTTTATGCGCACATAGGTCAAGGATATGGGTGATTGAAATATTTAGTGGAGCTCAACTACAATAAGGTATTTAAACCTTACTTGGATCGATTGGTTGTCATCTTTAACGATGATATTTTAATATATTCGAAGTCTAGGAAAGAGCATGAGTAGCAATTGGAAACTGTCTTACAGACGAGTTGTTGAGAGTCTCGAAATTGGCTGCTTAGTTGACATGTATTGTTCGGGAAAAGATTGCATACGAGTAGGATGACAAGTATGAAAATGACTTCTGTGAATTTTGGTATATGGAAGTAATGAACTGACCACCGTAAGAAATCTCACTATAACCAATAGCTCAAGGGGTTTCAGTGTGTATGGATACCTAAATAAGAATTGGGCTGTGTATTGATGTGAAATGGGAAGATAGTCGTTTATGGATCCAGAATAGTTTAAGGATCGTAAGAGAAACTATCCGACCCATGATTTAATGTTGGCAGTCGTAGCGTTTGCACTAAAAGTATGGCGCCACCACTTAAATGGTGAGACATTTCGGGTATGCACTGATCGTAAAAGTCTCGAGTATCTATTTTCAAGGAAAGAGTAGAATATGAGATAACCAAGAGGGTTAGAGCTTCTGAAGGATTATGATTTTGAAAATTGTACCACCCAGGAAAGGCTAATGTAATGGCTGATGCCTTGAGTAGAAAGAGCCTCGAGATGGTATCACATATGATGGTAAGGGAGCGTGAGCTGCTAAAGCAGTTATGAACCTCAATAGTGATGTGATCCCTTCTGATGATGTCGGTGATTTTGTGACAGCTGGCCTGAGGTTAGAACCGGATTTGTGTGACCAGATTTTTCAGGCTTAGCGTGATGATCGGTATGGTATCGATAGTGTGGGTCAGATTCAGAAGGGTATAGTGACAGAGTTCACAGTGAATGATGATGACTTACAGAGGTTCAAAGACAGTTTAAGTGCTTCCTAGGAGCACAGTGATGAGATAGTGTAATTGTCAGAAGCTCATTTTTTGGGATATACAGTGCATCCGAGAAGTAATAAATATATTGAAATCTCTGAAAAAGGTATTGGTGGTCAAGTTTGAAAAGTGATATTGTAGAGTTGTAGCAAAGTGTTGTATGTCAGCAGATTAAGGTAGAGTATAGAAGTCTACGGAGTTATTGCAGCCTCTACTTATATTGACACGAAAATGAGGACAAGTTACCATGAATTTCGTGATGGGTTACAGAGGACCCGGATGAATCACGAGGCTATCTGGGTGATAGTCGAGAGATTGATTTAGTTTACCCACCTTCTAGTTATGAAAATCTCCAGA
Source organism: Firmiana major (assembly GCA_033439115.1). Taxonomy (NCBI): domain Eukaryota; kingdom Viridiplantae; phylum Streptophyta; class Magnoliopsida; order Malvales; family Malvaceae; genus Firmiana; species Firmiana major. The sequence goes on along the minus strand of CM065901.1, from coordinate 37,125,902 downwards.
TACTCAGAGTGTGTAGGCGAATTTATGTGTATGAAAAATTGTGAAACATTGTCTAGCGTTCCAGGGAGCATGATATCAGATAGGGATTCCCGCTTCACTTTCGACTTCTGGGAATATTGTTTTGAAAGCTATGGGAACCCGATTGAGTGTTAGCACAGCTTTCCATCCTCGGACAGATGGTCAGTCAGAGAGGACTGTACAGGTTCTGGAGGATATGATGAGAGTGTGCCATTGATTTTATAAGCTCATGGGATGATCAGTTGCTACTAATCGAATTCTCCAATAATGATAGTTGTCACTTTAGTATCGGGATGAGATTTTATGAGGCATTGTATGGCCGTAGGGAGTTGTTTCCCAACTTGGATAAGAAGAGTGGGTGACAGATAGAGAATTGTTCCCAAATTGGTAAGATAAACCTTTGAGGATATTCAGTTGGTTTGTGAGAGATTAAGAACACCTCAGAGCAGACAGAAAAGCTATGCTGACAAGAGACAGAAACTATTAGAAATTCACTGAGGGTGAATCATTATTGTTTGCAGTTACTTGTCTTAAGGACGTAACGAGATTCAGATAGAGATATTGGACAAGTGGGAGATAAGACCTGTAGGTTGTTATTACCACTTGAATTAACAGGCATCCACAATGTGTCCTATCTTTTGATGCTTAAGAAATATTATCCGGACCCGACATATGTGATTAGATATGAGCTCCAACAGTTTAACTCAATGAAAGTATAACGTATGATTGGAAAATTGATTCGAGTATTAGACGGAAGGAGAAAGTGTTGAGGTTTAAGATGATCTCCCTAGTTAAGTATGATGGTAGTATTACACTCCGGAGAAGGTCACTTGAGAATGACAGTATTTGATGCGATAGACGTACCTGGAGTTGTTTATGGACTCATTTGCCTTGGTTCTAATTTGGAGGACCAAATTTCTTAAGTGGGGGAGATTGTAAGACCCGATTTTATCGTAAGGGCAAAAAGGGGATGAATAGAAATTTTCGAGTGCATTTAAAAATCAAAGGGATTGAAATGGTATTTTCGAACACGTGCAAGGGTAAAACAGCTAAAAGATCGAAATTCGATATTAATCGGGACAAGAAAATTTAATTAAAAATATGGGAATGAGAAATCTTGATCAATAACGAAGAAATAATTAAATTTCGGATTAAATTGATCAAGATTTGAATTTATTGAAATTAATCAGAATTTTTACCTCGGAAAATAATCCCGAAAATAATCGAAAATTATATCGGAAAGATGAAATAATACCGATAAATTCATTTATAGATTAAATGAATTAAATAATAATTTTTGAAGATATTTTGGCAATTTTAATATATTTTAATTGAATATAATAATAATATAAATAAATATAAATAAAATAAATAAAGTTTAAAAAAAAGGAAATCTGAATCGCGAAATTCGCGAAACAACAAAGAAACTGAAGAGAAAATGAAGCTGAACCCAAGGAAAGAGGAACCACCGGACGAGACACCACCGACGGCCAGAGACCCCAGGCGAAAGCCGACGAAGGGCGAAGATGCTCGTGGGAACCACTGGCAGTCGGCACGTGCGCCGAGAATGGCGAAAAACACCGAAAACAAAGGGGATGCCGCAGGAGAGTAACTTCGATCGGTGGCCATCGGCGCCGATTCGAGACACACCGAGGCCCGATTATGGAAGCCCAGGCCGTGTCGCGCCGATTGGTGCCGAAATCGCACCGAGAACCGATCGGACGGCATCGGAACGACAAAATGGTGACTGAACCGATCGAACCGGATTGAACCGGCCGAACCGAATCAAACTGAACCGGCGGTCTAAACCGGGTTGAACCGGACCGAATCGGTTTAACCAAAAAGAAAAGGAAAAAAGGAAGAAAAAGGGAAAAAGAAAAAGAGGAAAAATTCAAGAAAATTTCAGTGATGCAATCGAGCTACGGGTAAGTCAGTAAGCGGTCAAATCAACCGATTTAAATTTTGAAATATTTAATTTGATTAATATCCGACTAGAAATTTACCCAAAAAAATATTAAATTGTGTAGCTCGACAATTGGCGTTAAACGAGGATTCGAGTTAGCCTCGATTTACGTAATATCATGGAATCACAGGTAAGTAACCTTTATTTACGACAATTTCATTGTTATGCATGTTAGATAAATTACGAATTTAAATTTCGCATTTAATGAATTAAATTCTGGAAAATTAGATAAATTGTCTTAAATACTAAATTGAGATATCCGAGAATTTATAACGAGGCTAAATAAATATTGATGGGCCCAATGTGCCCAATAAGCCTCAATAAAGTGTGGTAAATGGGCTTAAAGCCGATTAAGGCCCATTATGGTGCAATCGGGCCCAATATGGGTAAACGGACCCAATGATTTAAATTAAGCCCAGCAAATTATGAAATACAATTAATTGTGTTGTATTTGACCTGATGAACATTTATCCACAGTTTCGGAGATTGGATTCGGAGCAAATCGGACTGCATGACGAGTCATCAATGGAAAGGTCAGACTGTACAGAAAAATGAGGTAAGGAAATTGTGTGAGTAGCTAAAGGTAGCTACGCGTATTTTTATAGTTTTTGTATACACTGATTATGTATGTATACACGATTATTGTATAATGATCCTAAAAATGGTTTAAATGATTTTAAGGATCGAAATAGGTAAAAATACTATTTTACCCCTATTGAGGAAAGTTCGCCTAAGGATGGTGAAAGCATGACATGCATGAAATGCATGATTTAAGAATTTTCTGATTTAAGGGATTTTTGTGGTTTTAAGCAAAGAAAAATGCTAGTTTGGCCAGTAATCGCATAAATTTCACAAGATAACACTACGTAGGTGTTATTTATATTTAAATGAAATTTCTTTGAAAAATGGGCCAACTATCAAGTTTATATGGAAACAGATAGTGCTGGCGAATAGCTCGCACTATATCTGCGTTTGTGAGTGTGCATAAATGTGCTTGAGCGGTTGCTCGCATCGACTTGTGTGACATCATATGCATGAAATGTGCTAGAGCGGTTGCTCGCACTGATTTTATGATTTGATATGCATGAGAGCTGCTAGAGCCTAGCTGACACTCTGTTTTGACTGTTTTGACGGTTTTGAATTATTTTGACCTGATATGCATAAAAAGGTGCTGGAACGATTGCTCGCACTAGTTTTTATGATTTGACATGCATGAGAGATGCTGGAGCTTAGCTCGCATCCTGTTTTGATATTATATTGCATCAAAGCCGTGCTGGAGTGTAACTCGCACGAGATTTGATTTACTTGAGCATTTATTCATGTTGGAGCTTGCTCGCACGAAGTTTTATATGGTTTTATAACTCATTTTAAAGTCGTACCGTAGTTTTTCTTGTACGAGATTTTCACTGAGTTTTTATACATATTTTTACTAGAGCATTTCTCGTACGTGGATTTTACTTGAATTTATAATCAGTTTAAGTCGTACAGGAGCGTTGCACGTACACAGATTTCATTGATTTCTTTGAAACTGTGCTAGAGCTTCGCTCGCACGAGGTTTTCAGATATCATGAATATGTATGAAGCCATGCTAGAGCTTCGCTCGCACATGGATTTATATGACATGCATATAGTCGTGTTGGAGCCTCCTGTAGACTGTGTGTCACAGTGAGATGATATGCTCACATGTGCATACTGAGACAAAGATGATATGGGTGGATAAGACCTATTACAGGCACCCCTGATTGAGCTTGGGTTCACGGAGTACGCTGTACCGTGTATGTCATGCGGAGTACACTGTACCGTGTGGATTGTTAGAGTGGAGTGGCATAAGCCACGAGACAGCAAGCCTTACCCTCGCAATGCTGGTGTTATGCTGTTCTGGAGGGTAGGATGACCCACCTCCTGTTTCAGGTGTGCTACCCCGCACACTAAGTACCGTGTTGCCAGGGATCACGAGGTTATGGCCATAGTCCTATGTTGTTACTGATAGACACCTACTTATCTCACATGATATAACTTGTGGTCATATAGACCAGGGTAGACCCGAGGGAGGCGTCAGGCCCCCGATTTTACGATTTTATGATTTTATGATATGTGACCCTGAAAGAAGGGTGGTTTTATAACCGAAGTTTTATAATGAATTTTAATGAATTGTTTTATGTGATGATTGACCCGGAAGGGTTAGTTTATACTACAATTTTAATGAAATGATTTAAATACAGTAGCATGATGAGTTTTCCATGCTTTAATGATAAATTCATGAAAAGATTATATCTCATGATTTGTTTTATATCGCATGAAATAATGCATGATTTTGATTTAATTCATGCTAAATATGATTTACTGATGTCACATAAAATGCCATTGATGCATAAGTAGTATGATTTATACATGCACGAACAGTTTTATAAACTGAGTCATTGATGACATACATGATTTTGTGCTTGAGACTTTAATGAAAAGAAATGGATTTTAAGGGCATGGTGTGAAACCCAAATATTTCTCACTTTAGTTCTTATTTGGTAAACTAAGAAGTAATTGAGAACTCAGAATAATATTATGCAGGCCTGAAACCACCAAAACACTCGGGTTAGTTACGTGGGGCCCACTGGCACGTAAATTGAGGTAAGGCTCTAAGCTCGAGAATTTCTTAAGAATTACATGTTTGAGTATGAATTGATGTTTAGAAAGGTAAACTAAGTAATTGAAAGTGAAAAAGTTAGTAAGGTTCGGGCTTTGCACTAAATCGAGCAAATGGGCTCGAAAAAGAGAATAAATCCGGAATAAATTCTAAAAATTCTCAAAAATTATTCCGAGGGTATAGAAAATTAATATAAGATGAAATTTACTTGAGAAATCAAAATCAAGTGGAAATATGGAGGTTTTGGGGATCGAATTAATTTTTAAGGTAAATTGAAAACTTTAAGTCATTTTGCTCGGTATTGACCAAATCGCGCAAAATGGGTTCAATCGGGTAATTTTTCTTAAACAAGTGACCCTAAAATCTACTAGAGACATAGTATAACACTTGAAAAGTGGAAATTTGGAGAAAATTGGACTAGAATAATTTTTCTTAAATTCTTCTAGAAGAGGACAGAAATCTGTCCCCTTCAGCCTGCCGACCCAGCCAACATGTTTGTCAAATTTGAAGACCTTCCGGTATTCAATTCGAGCCAAGTTTTTCAAGTCGGAAAGTAGACTTAATGATCTTTCAGTGGGCATAAAAATAAACCCCAAAGGACTTCTAGATATACCCCTCCCTTTCTTCCCGCAGGCGTCTTCTGTTTGCCCTCAGTACGTGATTTTTCCGGCCACCTTTCGGTCAGATTCAGGTCTCGGCGAAGAAGGATAAAATCTTCCTCATACATCTCTATATAACATATAAAAAATTCAGCCACAAAGAAGATCATTTACTAGGTTAAAAACGCAAAAAAAAAAAACGGTCGACGAATCTGCCCTGTTTTTGGTAAGTGAAGAACTTGGAATTTTTGGATTCTTTGGCTGAGTTTTCTTCTAGTTTTTGATGATTCTAAGATCTATACATGTTAAATAACAGTTGAGGATCAATTTGAAGAATCAAAAATGTGGTCAACCTTGGTCAAACTCGAGGTAAAGTTGATGGATGATGATGAAGTTCATATATGTTGTTATTTGGTGTTGTTGAAAGATTTTTAGTTAAGTGGACTTGGATGATTTAACTTCTAAGAATGATTTGAGATCTGGAAAGCAAGGTTTTGATGTGTTTATGTGAAAAATTTGATGGATCTAAGGTTATTAACGGTTAAATTTATATCGAGAAAGCCCGATTTATAGTTTGACTCATTGTAAAATCGAAAAATGAAAGAATTGAAAATTTTACAAAATGACTAGCTTGATTTATGAACTTGAATGAGTCATAAGGTTAATGAAGTAATGAAATGAGAAATTAGAATAACGAAATTTGTGAAAAACGACACTAAATCGGTAAAACCGAGAAAATCGAAAAAGTTGACCGAAAAGTCAAAATTGGTCAAACTTCGAGAAGATAAATTAAAATTGAGTATGTTAAGATGAAATTGATCAATATATGATGAATGGATATCGTTTTGGGCAGTTCGGGAATTCGACACGCAAATCGAGGCAATCTCGAGACCCGACAAGTTTGCGCTGCCCTACGATCTACGAGGTAAGGGATGTGATTTAAAGTAGTATTGGCATTCAAATACCTTACTTCAGCTTAAAAATATGTTGAACATGTTAGTTTTTACGAATAATAACTCCGAACTTGGAAAAATTACTATGCACTCGAAAATCGAAAGAAAAACCCTATTTTTCGAGCTCTTCAAAATATACTTTTGATATCTGTGAAATGTTTTTAAATGAAATTTGTTATGTGAAAATGAAAATTCATTATTTCTACAAGTTACGGGTGAAAGGACCCGAATTATGATTAAAAATATGATTTCTACAAGTTTACGGGTGAACGGACCCGAAATATGATTAAATCATTATTTCTACGAATTTACGGGTGAACGGACCCAAAATATGATTAAAAATATGATTTCTATGAATTTACGGGTGTACGGACCCGAGAAATGATTTAAAAGTTTACGGGTGTACGGACCCGAGAAATGATTTAAAAGTTTACGGGTGAACGGACCCGAGAAATAATTTCAAAGAAATGTTTTGAGACTAAGGCTATATGTAAGCTATGAGAGCTATCTTAAATTGTCGTGTGGGGTCTGGACCGTCGTGGAACATGCCTCATACCACTTGGTGTACGTTTAGTCCCTTGTGGTGCATGTTGAACTACGTCGGGTATTTGTACCACTCGGTGCGATGTTTATGCCACTCTCCGTTAAAGGAAATATATGTATAGTGGCGAGGGGCTCTGTAAGACCCTGATCCAGTCTACAGTCCCTTACCATGGCCATCGGTATTAAGTATAAGTGAAGCATCTATGCAAATTTCCTATGTGAAATGCATACATGAATACGACTCTTGTCGTAATGAAAATGCTGCCTAGTCTCCATCAAAAGAATCAGTATTATTTGAAAGAAAAGAGTACTAAATTTTATGATTTAAATATTATGTACTCTAACTTGATTTGCTCTTTAAACGAGCTACGTGATATATGCTATGTGAATGATTTCCTACGGGATATTTGTTACATGATTTACATGCTACGTGTTTTATAAGATGCATGATTTATAAATTACATGCTACCAGTTATGATATCACAAGTACTTTGACTTGTCTTTCGAAACTAAATATGTTTCGGTTAATATTCACGTGCATGATATTTTATAAAGTTATATCACAACATTTTACATTTACATGTTTTAATGCTAAGACTGCCTTAAATGCATGTCTTACTGGGCTTGAAGAGCTCACCCCTTTATTTTTACCTCACAGATTTGCTTAAGTAAATTGTCATCCTTACCTGCCGTACAATAGTCGTGGATAGGCGGACTCAGCCCTTCCAGGCTATCCTCAGTACTAGTAAGGTATATTTTACTTTACCTACCAGACTTCCTGTAAAGCATAGACAATGTTGTAATAATGTTTTGGGATGTAAAGTAAGAAATATGAATGTAACTAAAGTAGTAGTAACGCAGTTTAAACCTTACTATATATTCTAGATATATAAAGTGTGGGAATGAGAATAGACGTACTGACAAGAAGAGGAAAAGATATTGAATTCGGCTGGTTACGATTATAAACTGCGTCTCGGTACATTAACGAAAGATTAAGAAATTGGCACTGATAGGAATACAACTTAAGTAAAGGATATAAAAAAAAAAGCCCATTTTTTTCGCGTTTTCGGGGCGTCACACATGGCATTATGAGTATGTAGATAGTGGAGCTATCTATTTACTTGCATAATTGCCTTACTGAGCCCGTCGTTTGCTCACCCCCCTTATTTTCCCATCTTTTCAGAGCACTCACTGTAGTTAGTAAGTGGCTGAAGACTTGCATTCGGGGTATCTGCTATTTCCCATCGAGAGACAGGTATACACATTTGTATAGTTTTGTATCTGAACATGTAAATGCACAGTACTATAAACGGATATGATGTCGGGGATGTAGGGTTATAAATACCATTTTGTAGGTATTCAGTTAAAGTCAAAAGATAGTAAACTCTGATATGTGAATGTGATTATGGAAATGGAATGGTAAATAAGTGGGAGGTGACTAACTTCGAATCATAGCCCAACTGTTTGTAGGATGGTCACGATGAGAGAAAGGTAAGAATTAAATAATAAATGAAAAAGTGAAAAAATTTACTCTGATTTTTAGGTAATTTGGGTCGTGACAGTTATCTTGTGAAACTTATACAATTTCTGGCCAATCTACCGATTTGCTTTGATTAAAACCAATAAAATTCCTTAATTCAAAAAATTCCTTAAATCATGCATGTTATGCTTTCACCATCTTTAGGTGAACTTCCCTCAATATGGGTAAAATAGCCTTTTTACCTATTTCGATCCTTAAAATCATTTAAACCACTTTTAGGACCTTTATACAATATCACTGTATACATACATATTCAGTGTATACAAAAACTATTTAAAGTACGCGTAGCTACCTCTAGCTACTCACACAATTCCCTTACCTCATTTTTCTGTACAGTCTGACCTTTCCACTGATGACTCGTCACGCAATCCGATTTGCTTCCAGTCCAATCTCTGGAACTATGGATACATATTCATCAGGTCAATTACAATACAATTAATTGTATTTCATAATTTTCTGGGCTTAATTTAAATCATTGGGCCCGTTTACCCATATTGGGCCCAATTATACCATAATGGGCCTTAATCGGCCTTAAGCCCGTTTACCACACTTTATCGAGGCCTATTGGGCTCATTGGGCCCATTAGTATTTATTTAGCCTCATTCTAAACTCTCGAATAGCTTAATTTAGTATTTACGACAATTTATCCAATTTTTCAGAATTTAATTCATTAAATGCAGAATTTAAATATGTAATTTATGCGGTAAATTCTAACACGCATAACGATGTAAATATTATCTTAAATAAGGGTTACTTACCCGTGATTCCATGATAGTACACAAATCGAGGCTGTCTCGAGCTCTCGGTTGATGCCAATTGTCAAGCTACACAATGTAATATTTTTCTGCGTAAATTTTCAGTCGAATATTAATCAAATTAAATATTCCAAAATTTAAATCGATCAAGACCGTTTACCGACTTACCCGTAGCTTGATTGCATCACTGGAAATTTTCCCAATTTTTTCTTTTTTTCTTTTTTACTTTTTCTTCCTTTTTTTTCCTTTTCTTTTTGGCTGAACCAGTCTGGTCTGGTTCAACCCGATTCAGACCGCTGGTTCAGTCCGGTTCAATTCGATCGGTTCAGTTCGGTTCAACCGGTTCAGTCACCATTTCGCAGTTCCGACGCCATCCGACTGGTTCTCGGGCCTTTTTCGATGCCGTTCGGTGCGTCATCACCTCGGCTTCCAAAATCGGGCCTCGGTGTGGCTCGAATCGATGTCGATGGTCGCCAATCGAAGCCTCTCTCCCGCGACCTCTCCTTCCGTTTTCGATGTTCCCCTCCATTCTCGTTGCGCGTGCAGACTGCTGGTGGTTCCCACGCACTTTTCCGTCCTTCGCCTGGGGTCCCTAGTCGCCGGTGGCCGTCGACTGGAGGATCTCCTTCCTTCTCGGTTTTTGGCAGCTTTGTTTCTCGCCCTTTCCTTCTCTATTTCGCATTTTCCAATTTGCGAATTTCAGTTTTTTTATTTAGTTATTTATTTATTTATTTATTTATAATTTATTTTAATATTATTTTAATCATTAAAATAATATTAAAATCTCAAAAATATCTAAAAAATACTATTTTATTCATTTAATCCGTAAATAAATTTCTTAGTATTATTTCGACTTTTCGGTAAATTTTTTGACTATTTTTGGGATTATTTCTCGAAGTAAAAATTTCGATTTATTCCAATAAATTCATATTTTGATCAACTTAACCTGAAATTTAATTATTTCTTCGTTATTGATCAAGATTTCTCAAATCCCTATTTTTAATTAAATTTTCTTCTCGAATTTATACTGGCTTTTGATCTTTTGACCGTTTTACCCTTTACATGTTCGGGAATACCATTTCAACCCTTTTGCATTTTTAAATGCACTCGAAAATTTCTATTCATTCCTTTTTTTTTTTTTGCTCTTACGATAAAATCGGGTCTTACAAAGTACACCTCAAAGCAGACAGAAAACCTATGCTGACAAGAGACAAAAAACCATTGGAATTCACCGAGGGTGAATCAATATTGTTGGAAGTTACTTGTCCTAAGGGCATAAGGACATAACGAGATTCGGAAAGAAGGAAAATTGAGTTTCGTTAGATTGAATCCTTTGAGATATTGGACAAAGTGCGAGATAAGACATGTAGCTTGGCGTTACCACCTGAATTAGCAGGCATCCACAATGTGTTCTATCTTTTAATACTTCGAAAATACTATCTGGAACCAACATATGTGATCGGATATGAGCTCCAACAGCTTAGCTCAATGAAAGTAACGTATGTTGAAAAATCGATTCGAGTATTAGACGGAAGGAGAAAGTGTTGAGGTTTAAGACGTATTCGGAGTTATTTATGGACCCATTTAACTAGGTTCTAATTTGGAGGACCAAATTTCATAAGTGAGAGAGATTATGTAAGACCCGATTTTTATCGTAAAGATCAAATGAAGGATTGAAATGGTATTCCCGAACACGTGCACGGGTAAAACGGTCAAAAGACCAAAATCTGGTATAAATTCAATAAGAAAATTTAATTAAAAATATGGATTTAAGAAATCTTGATCAATAACAAAAAAATAAATAAATTTCAGATTACATTGATCAATATATGAATTTATTGGAACTAATCGAAAAATTATCCCGAAAGTATTGGAAAAATATACCCGAAAGATGAACTAAGACCGATAAATTCATTTAATTCGTTAAATGAATAAAATATAATTTTTTTAGATATTTTTAGATTTTTAATAATAATAATATAATGATTAAAATAATATTAAAATAAATTATAAATAAAAAAAGAATCGCGAATTACGATTCTGGGAAGCGAAAGAAACAGAAAACAAAGCAAAAGCCAACTTCCCTCATCGGACGAAGTGGCCGGTGGTGAACCAGGCTAGAAGCTGATAAGGGAGAGGCAGCCAACCCCGTGAGAACCACCGACACCTACGAAATCGACGAACGACGGCCGACAAAAGGAGAAAGAGAGCAAACCGAGAGAGAAGAGAGGAATCTGGTGATCGACACCGATCTAAGCCTGACCACCTCCAGCCGGAGGAGCCCCATGCGAAGATCGATCGATCAATGGCTGAATCGGCCAGTGGAACGGCGGCCAGCGCCGAAAACAGATGCAAAAAGAAATGGCACTAACGGCTAAGGGAGAAGAGGCTGGACTAGCCACTTTTTGGCTAGCCATGGCGAAACCGAGGGCAGACGTGCACCGGACGACCCTGTGGAGCTGCTAGCAATGGAAGCCAGCGAAGAATCAGTCGGTGAAGCACCGAACCAACCGAACCGGTCTGAATCCGGCTGAACCAGACCAAATCAATTCAGCCAGAAAAGAAGAAAAAGAAAAAGGGAAAAGGAAGAAGGAAAAAGAGGAAAAATTGGGAAAAAATCCCAGTGATACAATCGAGCTACGAGTAAGTCGGTAAGCGATCGAAATTGACCGATTTAAATTTTAGAATATTTAATTTGATTAATATCCGACTAAAAATTGACTCGAAAAAATATGTAATTATGTATCTCGACAATTGACGTCAAACGAGAGCTCGAGTCAGCCTCGATTTGCTTACTATCATGGAATATCGGGTAAGTAACCATTATTTACGATAATTTGCATAGTTATGCGTGTTAAAAATTTACCGCATAAATTACGGATTTATTTCGTATAAATGAATTAAATTCTAAAATTTAAGATAAATTGTCGTAAATAATTAATTGAGCTATCCGAGGGTCTAGAACGAGGCCCAATAAATACCGATGGGCCCAATGAGCCCAATAGGCCGCGATAATGTGAAAAGTAAGTGGAAAACGGGCTTAAGGTCGATTAAGGCTCATTAAGGTGCAAACGGGCCCAATGATTTAAATTAAGCCCAGAAAATATGAAATACCATTACTTATATTATATTTGACATGATGAATATTTATCTGCAGTTTCGGAGATTGGATTGGGATCAAATCGGACTGTGTGATGAGACATCAGTGGAAAGATCAGACTGTACAAAAAAATGAGGTAAGAAAATTGTGTGAGTAGCTAGAGGTAGCTACGCGTATTTTAATAGCTTTTGTATACATTGAATATGTATAAAGATTTTGAGGACGCGAAATAGGTAAACGACTACTTTACCCCTATTGAGGGAATTCGCCTAAGGATGGTGAAAGCATGACACGCATGAAATGCATGATTTAAGGAATTTTCTGATTTAAGGAATTTTCTGATTTAAGGAATTTTTGTGGTTTTTAAGCAAAGCAAATCGATAGATTGGCCAGTAATTGCATAAATTTCACAATATAACACTACGTAAGTGTTATTAAGATTTAAATGAAATTTCTTTGGAAAATGGGACAACTATCAAGTTTATATGAAAACAGATAGTGCTGGCGCATAGCTCGCACTATATCTGCGTTTGTGAGTGTGCATAAAATGTGCTAGAGCAGTTGCTCGCACTGATTTTTATTATTGTGAAATGCATGAGAGGTGTTGGAGCTTAGCTCGCACTCTGTTTTGACTGTTTTGGACTGTTTTGACTTGATATGCATAAAAAGGTGCTAGAGCAATTGTTCGCGTTAATTTTAATGATTTGACATGCATGAGAGGTGCTGGAGCTTAGCTCGCATCCTGTTTTGATATGATAATTGCATAAAAGCCGTACTGGAGCCTTGCTCGTACGTGATTTAATCGATTTAATTTCACAAGTCGTGCTGGAGTGTAACTCGCACGAGTTTTGATTTACTTAAGCATTCATTCGTGCTGGAGCATTGCTCGCACGAGGCTTTGATGCATTTTATGCATAAAAATGTGTTGGAGCTTGCTCGCACGTGATTTTATATGGATTTATAACTCATTTTAAAGTCGTACTGAAGTGCTACTCGTATACAGATTTTAATGATTTTTATGAAATCATGCTAGAGCTTCGCTTGCACGAGATTTTTAGATATCATGAGTATGCATGGAGCCGTGCTAGAGCTTCGCTCGCACAGGGATTTATATGACATGTAAATAGCTGTGTTAGAGCCTCCTATAGACTGTGTGTCACAATGAGATGATATGCCACACGTACATACTAAGACATAGATGGTATAGGTGGATAAGACCTATTACAGGCACCCCCTGACTGAGATTGGGTTCACGGAGTACGATGTACCATGTATATCACATGGAGTACGTTGTACAATAGAGATTGTTGGAGTGGAGTGGCATTAGCCACGAGGCAGCAAGCCTTGCCCTCGCAATCCTGATGTTATGTTGTTCTGGCGGCAGGATTGACCCACCTCCATTTCAGGTGTGATACCCCGCACACTAGGTACCATGTAGCCAGGAATCACTAGGATATGGCCATAGTGCTCAATGTTACTGATATAGTCACCTACATGTCTCACATGATATAACTTATGGTCTTGATAGACTAGGGTAGACCCGATGGAGGGGTTAGGCCCCCGATTTTGTGATTTCTACTATGATGCTAAATTTTTCAAAGGATTTTATGAAATGTGTCCCTAAAAGAAGGGTGACTTTTATAACAGAATTTTATAATGAATTGTTTTATGAGTTTGAGATTTATTTATGATATGCTTAACCCCTTCGGGTTATTTTATACTGAGTTTTAATGCAGTGATTTAAATGCAATAGCATGATGAGTTTTTCATGCTTTGATTTTAAATTCATGAAAAGAATTGTTTCTCATGATTTGTTTTACATGGCATGAAATAATGCATGATCTTGATTTACTTCATGCGAATTATGATTTGACATAAAATCCCATAGATGCATGAGTTGCATGATTTCTATATGCACGAATAGTTTTTATAAACTATAGCATCGATGTATGCATGATTTAGTGTGTGAGATTTAAACGAAAAGAAATGGATTTAAGGGCATGTAGATAGTGGAGCTATCTACTTACTTGCATGATTACCTTACTGAGCGCGTGGTTTACTCACCCCCTTATTATCCCTTTTTTTTCAGAGCACTCGCAGTAGTTAGTGATCGGCTAAGGACTTGCATTCTTGGTATCCGCTGCTTCCCATCGAGAGTCAAGTATACACATTTGTATAGTTTTGTATCTAAATATGTAAATGCACAGTACCGTAAATTGATATGATGTTGGGGATGTAAGGTTATGTAAATACCATTGTAAATGTATTTAGTTAAAGCTAAAGGATAGTAAATCTTGATGTGTGAATGTAAATATGGAAATGGAATGGTAAATAGGTGAGAAGGGACTAACACCGAATCATATCCCAACTGTTGTAGGATGGTTACGATGCGAGAAAGGTAAGAATTAAAGAATAAAGGAAAAAGTGAAAAAAAAATTGTAGTGATTTTTAGGAAATTTGGCTCGTGATAGGGACTAACATTGACTCATAGCCCAACTGTTAGTAGTGAAACTGTTCACAACGGGTAGGGAAATGAAAAAAATGAAAAATTTCTAAGGGTTTTTAGGAAAAAGGAGGTCATGACACTATCCTAGAGAAACGTGCATCGATAGTCTTAGCAGGTCTCTCTGCAGGACCCTGTGGAGTATGCTCAACCTCAGTCTCCACCTCAACCTCTTCCTGGGTCTAATGGGTCGACTTAGCACGACTAGCAAGCTTAGGTCTACCTCTACGACCTCTGCCTCGTGCTCTACCTCCTCTACCGCGACTGGTGTTCGGCATAATGCCCAAATCCTGCATTCTCAACCATTTCTTAGTTAAAACCCATCTCAATATACACTATTGTATCTAAAGAAGTACAGTAATATTGGGGATATAACTTCCTAATTACTGATACTGACACACATCAGACCAACCTCACTTTGATACCACCAATTGTCACGACCCAAAAATCAGAGTAAATTTTTCATTTTTCTTTCATACTTACCTGTCCTCTAATCGTGACTACACTCTACTAACGGTTAGGCTATACGTTAATGCCAGTCTAACCATTCATTCTCCATACAACTCAATTCCTTATTAAAGAAAAGGTAAACACAGGAGTTTTTCACTAATTCTTTCTCATTCATTTACAAGTGTTTACAGTGTCTATACATCCTTGAAAGTTACTTACGAACATTTTACTGTGCTATTCTTATTCAGATACAATATGTACAAGTGCATATACCTCAAAATGATGGGCAGGAACGGATATCAGGAATACAAACCTCAATTGCCTCAAAGTCTACTGGAGAAAATCTGTGTAGGAAAATGAAAAGGGTGAGCACATCAAGCTCAGTAAGGTAATCCTACAAACAAGTAGGTAACCTTACAACCTACATGAACGTGGTACCATGCATAAAACCACCCTTTCTCCACACAATTTGAAAATATACGATCACGCATACCCATATGCCACACAATGAATGTCATGTAAAATCAGTTTACATCACGCATGAGTTTAAATAGCATGGAAGTAACGTCATGCAAGTTTCAGTTTAAATCCCAATTTCATTCTCAGCAAAATCACATCTCAGTCAGGATCCAACCCCTCCTTCAGGTGATCCAGACTCACAAAAGTCCACAAAACATGTTTCTCAAAACATCAATTTATAACATGCGAGACAAGGCAATATATATATATATATATATATATATATCAGGCAAATAACCAGGACTATGGTCATATCCTCGTGATCCCAGGCTACACAGATCTTGTGTGCGGGGTATCATCACTATCGGGAACCGCCACGGGAGGTGGGTCAAATCCAACCCGTCGGTCCAACCCGATCACTCAACAATCACGTCCGTAGACGACATATCATCAATCACAGCATGGTACAACGTACTCCATGTGACAAGCATGATACATCGTACTCCGTGGACCCACATCTTATATCAATAATCGTATCTGTCTCAAAATGCACGTGCGAGCATATTTAATCGGCGTGACACATAGTCTACCCGAAGCTCCAAGCACAGCTCATATCATGTCTCAAATCAAAATGCACGTGCGAGCCTATTTAATTGATGTAACACTCAGTATACCCGAAGCTCCAAGCACAGCTGTAGTTCCATCATGAAAATCAGTGCGAGCAATGCTTTAGCACTCTATCAAAATCATGTGAAAATCTGGTATGAGCTAGGCTCTAGCACCAATGCATGTAAAACTCTAGTGCGAGCCCCTGCTCCGGCACTAATGCATGCATCACACAAATCGAAACTCGTGCAAGCTGAGCTCTAGCATGTCACATTTCCATAAAATCACGTAGGCGGCTCTGTTATCTCAAAATAATTTTCAAAAGAAATCACATTGTTGAAATCATGATATGCTGTGAATTTTATTTAAAAGTTAGCCAGCCTACCCATGCATGCGTCAAACCACCTCAAAAATAGGTAAGAATCCCTTGTTCTTGCTTCTCGTAACTTTTCCTAAATTTGGAAATCTTACCCTTCATAGGGGTATTTTGTTCATTTACCCATACGGGCACAAAAACTTTTATCTGAAATTTAGACCCTTCAGACTGTTTAAGAGACTGTAAATGCAGTCAAAATTGCGTAAAACTACCTCTAAGAGTCCGTAAAATTCCCTTACTTGGAATCTCTCCGCAAGCTTATCTTTTTTCACCAATACCGTATCACTCGATCTGATAACCTCACAGTCAACTCTGCGGAGCTGCACATAACCAAATCTCGGGTTAATTACTATGAGTTCAATTGTATTTCAATCTTACTGGGTTTTATTGTATTTCAATCTTACTGGGCTTTATTTACATATTGGGCTCATTCACACTCAATTGGGCCCATTAAGAATTTAATGGGCCTTACTCCATTTTAAGCCCGTTTTTCACTTGTTAATTCCCTTCATCAGGGTCTATTGGCTCATTGGGCCTATCAATACCCATTGGGCTTTGTTCCAAACTCTTTGGATAGCCCGTATATCGTTTACGACAATTAATTCAAAAATCTAAATATAATTTATATTATGCAAAAATTAATCCGAAATCCGCAAAATAAATTCCAATTGCGCAATAATCATACTATTGTCGTAAATGAGCTTTACTTACTCGAAATTATGTGATGGTGCGTAAATCGGAGTTTGATCAGGCTCACGTACGTGATTTATCGTCGAGCTACACAATTTTATATTTAATTCTCGGTTAATTTTTGATCAAATATAATTTTAAATAAATTTCTCGAAAATCAATTCAGTCAATTTTGACCGCTTGCCAACTTACCCGTAATCTGAGGTATCCCCGAGAATTTTCCTTTCTTTTTTTTCTTTTTTATTTTTCTTTTCTTTTTCTTTTTCTTTTTCATTTTTCTTTTCTCCCTTTTCTCCTTGGCTGAACCGATCCGGTCTGGCTCAGCACAAAACCTTTCTCACTGAACAGGCCGATCGGTTCAGTCTCCTTTCATCGTTCCAGCATCATCCGACCTATTCCTGGCACTCCGCTGTCACCGTTCGGCTCGTCTCGGGCAGGAGAACACTCAGTTACCCTTAGATTTGGTCAAATCGCCGGTGGATTACCGGAATCACCTTCTCTCCCTCGCGGCTTCAACTCGTCGATCCGACTGTTTTCGACGTCGTCGGTTCCAATGGGTTCGCGAGGTCACCCTCTCTCTTCTTCCACCCTCGCCTGGCCTCGCCGGTTACCGGTGCAGGGTGTCTCCCTCAGCTTGTTCGTCTTCAGGCATCTTTCCTTCTTTCACAATTTTTACGATTTTTGCTTTCTTTTTTTCTTTATATTATTATTTTAATCAATAAAATATTATTTCATCCCTAAAATATCTTAAAAAATCTTATTTAATTCATTTAATCAATAAATGAATTTATCTGACTTATTTTGTCTTTCTGGTATAATTTTTCAATATTTTCAAGATAATTTTTCGAGGTGAAAATTTTGATTAATTCCAATAAATTCATATCTTGATTAAATTGGACTCGAAATTCAATATTTTCCTCGTTATTGATCAAGATTTCTCAATTCCATATTTTTTTAATGAAATTTTCTTATCAAATTTATACCGAATTTTGGTCTTTTGACCGTTTTACCCTTGCACATGTTCGGACCAAATTGAACTGACTCTCCTTCTTGAACCCACGATCTTTCCTTATCTTAAGTCCTTATCTTCGGTCAACACGCTTCCAATCCCTTTCTTTCGGCCTGTGGCCATCTCGGCCTTCATTTTGCTATTACATACATTTCCATACACATTCATCCTTTTCCTTTGCAATTTAAATCAGTAAAAACTCTTCTTATGATTCATTAATATGTGGAAAAATGTACATCACATGAATCATAAGGAATATCATCCAAAACATCATCAAAAGTAGCACAAAAGTGGGGCTTACAGAAACATACCCTTTTTAACATGTAAATAAATTCACTACCATAAATTGATCGTTATTGATAAATTAATAGATAATGAATGGAAATTGTGGTTTGAGGTTATTGGTTGGAATTATGATTACGTATTTGACTACGACCTTAGACAAGAGCCTTAAGGCTTAAACTAAGTCAGGTCGTCAACTATTTGAAGTTATTAGCCTACTGAGAAAATGACAAACCTAATGTAAACAACAAAACTTTGCTCATAATTCTGCATTCTGCCTGAGTTAAGTGAATTACTACTATTTCAGGATGTGACATGAAACTCTAAGAGATTTGCGAGATAGCGACAATCTTAGAATTTTCTAGACGATTAAAATTTTGTATATTCATTCAGAGTGTTGAGGGATGTATAAAATTCTATTAAAAAATTTTATTTGTTCAAAATAAAATAAATAAAAACAATAAATATAATATATAAAAGATAAACAATTTGAAATATATGGAGTCTAACCAATTATGAAATTCTTAATTTTGAAAGAAGGCAAAATTTAGGAAATTTCTAGATGAGAGATTACCTTTTCTAAATTTAATCAAAGTGTTGAGAAATTTAGAAAAAAGATAATTTTAATATTAAGGGCTTATCGTTTATTTTCAAAATTTAAATAAAATTAAAATAATATAATAAAATATAAAACAATCTGATGATGAAGCCCTTCATGAGAACGAGCGGGTTTCGTGAGTACACTTAAGGTGAGAAAATTATTTAAGTGTTTCAATCAGAGCATTGAAGAACACTTAAATAAATTTTCAATATTTAAATGGAAAATTAAACCAATTTTAAACTATAATAAGAACAAGTAAATATTTAAATTAAGGGTACCTGGGGATAATTTATGATTAAGATGATACTGTTTTGAGACAAAACTCAGTCCTTGTCCTTATTTTGAATATGTGACCAATCACACCTAGGTTTGAATGGTTGGTAGTGACTTCATTTGTAAGGCCCGGTTTTATCGTAAGAGCAAAAAGAGAATTAATAGAAATTTTTGAGGGCATTTAAAAATGCAAAAAGATTGAAATGGTATTTCCGAACACGTGCAAGGGTAAAACGGTCAAAAGATCAAAATTCGGTATTCATCGGGACAAGAAAATTTAATTAAAAATATGAGATTGAGAAATCTTTATCAATAACGAAGAAATAATTAAATTTCGAGTTAAACTGATCAAGATATGAATTTATTGGAATAAACCAAAATTTTCGTATCGAAAAATAATCCCGAAAATAATCAAAATTATACCGAAAAGTCAAAATAATATCGATAAATTCATTTAGTGATTAAATGAATAAAATATAAATTTTTTTAAGATATTTGTGGATTTTAATATTTTTTTAATGAATAAAATAATATTAAAAATAAATTATAAATAAATAAAGTAAAAAACCGAAATGGATAGAGAGAAAAGAAACAGAAAACGAAGAGGGAAATGGCGAAAAAGTGGGTGAGGAACCGAGGGAGTCGATTCCCTCCGATCCGATGACCACCGGCGGGGCTGAGGGGCCGGCGAAGGCAGCCCCACACCAGGCGAACCACCAGCGGCCAAGACGCTCCGTGGAGATCGCCGAAAAAAGCCAGATCGACGAAAAGAGTGCAGCGGGAGAAAAGCTAGATTCGTCGGCAATGGCACCGATTCGAGCCACACCGAGGCTCAATTTTGGAAGCCCAGGCCGTGGCGCGCCAATTGGTGTCGAAATCGCATTGGGAACTGATCAGACGACGCCGAAACGACCAAATGATGCCGAACCGAACTGAACCGCTCGACCGAACCGGTCTGAACCGAGTTGAACCAGACCGAACCGGTTTAGCCAAAAAGAAAAGGAAAAAGGAAGAAAAAGAGGAAAAATTGAAAAAAATTTCAGTGATGCAATCGAGCTACGGGTAACTCGATAAGCGGTCGAATTGACCGATTTAAATTTTTGGAATATTTAATTTAATTAATATCCGACTGAAAATTTACTCAAAAAAATATTTAAATGTGTAGCTCGACAATTGACATCAACCGAGAGCTCGAGACAGTCTCGATTTGCGTACTATCATAGAATCTCGAGTAAGTAACCTTTATTTACGATAATTTGCATCGTTATGCATGTTAGATGAATTACAGATTTAATTTTCGCATAAATGAATTAAATTTTTGAAATTTGAATAAATTGTCGTAAATACTAAATTGAGATATCCGAGAATTTAAAATGAGGCTCAATAAATACTGGTGGACCTAGTGAGCCCAATAGGCCTCGATAATGTGGATAAAGTGTGGTAAATGGGCTTAAGCCCGATTAAGGCCCATTATGGTAAATCGGGCCCAATATGGGTAAACGGGCACAGTGATTTAAATTAAGCCCAGAAAATATGAAATACAATTAAATTGTATTGTATTTGACCTGATGAATGTGTATCTGCAGTTTCAAAAATTTGATTTAGATTTGGAGCAAATCGGACCTCGCGACGAGTCATCAATGGAAAGGTCAGACTGTACAGAAAATAAGGTAAGGGAATTGTGTGAGTAGCTAGAGGTAGCTACGTGTATTTTAATAGTTTTTGTCTACACTGATTATGTATGTATACACGATTATTGTATAATGATCCTAAAAGTGGTTTAAATGATTTTAAGGATCGAAATAGGTGAAAAGACTATTTTACCCCTATTGAGGGAAGTTCACATAAGGATGGTAAAAGCATGACATGCATTAAATGCATGATTTAAGGAATTTTCTGAATTAAGAAATTTTATTGGTTTTAATCAAAGCAAATAGATAGATTGACCAGAAATTGCATGAATTTCACATGATAACACTACGTAAGTGTTATTTGAATTTAAATGGAAATTTCTTTGGAAAATAGGCCAACTATCAAGTTTATATGGAAACAGATAGTGCCGACACGTAGTTCGCACTATATCTGCGTTTGTGAATGTGCATAAATGTGCTTGAGCGGTTGCTCGCACCGATTTGTGTGACATCATATGCATAAAATGTGCTAGAGCGGTTGCTCGCACTGATTTTATGATTTGATATGCATGAGAGCTGCTGGAGCCTAGCTCGCACTCTGTTTTGACATGTTTTGACTCTCCTGATTTGTTTTGATTGAATATGCATAAAAAGGTGCTGGAGCGATTGCTCCCACTAGTTTTTATGATTTGACATGCATGAGAGATGCTGGAGCTTAGCTCGCATCCTGTTTTGATATGATATTGCATAAAAGCCGTGCTGGAGTGTAACTCGCACGAGATTTGATTTACTTGAGCATTCATTGTGCTGGAGCATTGCTCGCACGAAGTTTTATATGGTTTTATAATTCATTTGAATGCCGTACTGGAGTTTTTCTTGTACGAGGTTTTCACAGAGTTTTTATACATATCCGTACTAGAGCATTGCTCGTACGTTGATTTTACTTGAATTTATAATCAGTTTAAGTCGTACTAGAGCGCTGCTCGTACGCAGATTTTACTGATTTTTATGAAACCGTGCTAGAACTTCGCTCGCACGAGATTTTCAGATATCATGAATATGCATGGAGCCGTGCTAGAGCTTCGCTCGCACAGGAATTTAAATGACATGCATATAGCCGTGTTGGAGCCTCTTGTAGACTGTTTGTCATAGTGAGATAATATGCTCACACGTGCATACTGAGACATAGATGATATGGGTGGATAAGACCTATTACAGGCACCCCTGACTGAGCTTAGGTTCACGGAGTACGTTGTATCGTGTATATCACGCGGAGTACGTTGTACCGTGGGGATTGTTGGAGTGGAGTGGCATTAGCCACGAGGAGGCAAGCCTTGCCCTCGCAATCCTGGTGTTATGCTGTTCTGGCAGGTAGGATGACCCACCTCCCATTTCAGGTGTGATACCTCGCACACTAGGTATCGTGTTGCTATGGATCACTAGGATATGGCCATAGTCCTCGATGTTACTGATATAATCACCTGCTTGTCTCACATGATATATGTGAGATCCGCAATTTTTGTATGATATTCCTTATGATTTCCATATTGTATGACATTAGTATATGTTAATGGATTCATAAGATGGTTGATTCAGATTAGATAAATGTGGATGAAACGAAATAAATGTACGTAAAATCGAATAAGGATAAATCGAGAAAATGAAGAAGCAATAAGTTGTCTAAGGAATTAAATCGAGTTGACTGAAAATGAAAATTTGAAAATAGGGAAAAGATTGTGGATTGATGAAAGAAAGTCGATTCAATTTGGTCCCGGACACGTACAAGGGTAAAATGGTCAAAAGATCAAAATTCGGTATGAAATCGATAAGTAATTTTCGTTAAAAATATGGAATTTGTGAAATCTGGATCAATATCGAGGAAAATAATTAAATTCGAGTCCGATTGATCTAGATATTAATTTATTGAAAATTACGGGAATTAATTTGGAATTAATCGGGATTTTTAATTCAAAAAAATTATCTCGAAAAGAATCGAAAAATATACCGAGAAAGACGAAAATACACTGATAAATTCATTTATTGATAAATGAATTTAATAATATTTTTTAAAGATTTTTTTGGGATATTTGGATTATTTTAATATATTTTAATGTATTAAAATAATAAAAAAATGAAAAATTGGAAATCAGTCGGGGAGAGAGAAAGACCCGCGAAACCAAAACGGAACCAAAGAACCCGTCTGCAACCCGACACCCCCGACGAGCCACCGGCGGCCGTTGAACCCCGGCGAAGGTCGAAAAAGGTAGAGCGAATCCCGACGATTCCAGTGATACCGGTGACGCGCGTCGACGGAAGCTATTCTCGACGAATCGACCGACGGAAGTTTCGGGGAGAAATCGCCTCTGTCCCGATGAACGGCGGCGTCTTAGCTCCGATTTGATCCCGCAGAACGATCCCCAAGCCGAGACGATTCTGTTGAGACCACTGGCTGTCGGCGAGATGGCCGGAATCTCCGACGACAGCAAACGGGCCAAAACGGCACCGTAGCCGAGAAGGGAGAAAAGAAAAAAAAGGAAAAATGAAAGAAAAAAAAAGGGGAAGAAAGTGTACTCGGGGACGACTCGAAAAATTCGGGAATGTGACTGAGGGTCGAGATTGACCTACGGATAAATCCCAAAAATTTAATTTAATATTTTATTGATGGAAAATAAACCGAAATCGCATAATTGTGCAGTGTCACTACAAAGCCCGAACAAGAGCCAATTTAGCTCTGATTTTTGTATCCCGCACCATATTGGGTAAGTACATTTTAATTACAATAATATGAGTCCTTTAATGCAGAGTTTCGATTATTTTACGGGATTTTACGGATTAATTCTGCATAAAAGGAAATTTATTCAAAATCTCAAAGTAATTATCGTAAACAATATCCCGGCTATCCACTGAGTTTGGAACGAAGCCCGATGATTATTGATAAATCAAATAAGCCCAATAAACCCAAAGAAGGGATTTAAAAATGGAAACGGGCTAAAAAAAGGGCTTCGAGGCCCATTAAAGTGCAATTAGGCCCAATAGAGTAAAAACGAGCCCAGAGCTTTAGATTCGATCAGTAAGAGTGAAATACTGATCTGTATATTGAACTGAACCCATATGTGGTTATATGCAGCTCCGTAGACGAGCGAATTGGACTGAGAAACCTGGTACGATCGACTCGGGATAAGCTCGCGCATGATTCCAGGCAAGGGAATTTTATGAACACTTAGAGGTAGCTGTACGTAATTTTGAGGGGATTTACATTACGTTAAATTCAATAGGCTACCCGAAAACAGAATAATAATTTTTGCGAAAAAATATGGAAATAGTGAAAAATAACTATTTTGCCCCCAGTTAGGAAAATTTCAAAAAGGGTAGTAAGGCTATGAAATTGCATGAATTTCATGATTTTAATGTTTTCATGATGATATTGCTTTAATTCAAGCAATTTATGGATAGGTTGGCTATTATTTACATGTTTTAAGTGAAAAGGCACAGGTTAGGTGCCAGATGATTTTTATTTAACATGTTTTGATAATATTGAGCCACCTATCAGTGTTATATGAGTTGTAACCGTGCTTGAGCATTGCTCGAACTGGATTTTATATTTTAACTCATACTCAGAGTGCTGGAGCCTTGCTCGCACTATTTTACAGATTTGTTTTATATGACTACCGTACTGGAGTTTTTCTCGTACGAGGTTTTCACTGAGTTTTAATACTTATCCGTACTGGAGCAATGCTCGTACGTGGATTTGAATTGGATTTATAATCAGTTTAAGTCGTACTGGAGCGCTACTCGTACCCAGATTTTAATTGATTTCTATGAAACCGTGCTAGAGCTTCGCTCGCACGAGGTTTTCAGATATCATGAATATGCATGGAGCCGTGCTGGAGCTTCGCTCATACAGGAATTTATATGACATGCATATAGCCATGTTGGAGCCTCCTATTGACTGTGTGTCACAGTGAGATGATATGCTCACACGTGCATACTGAGACATACTTGACATGGGTGGATAAGACCTATTACAGGCACCCCTGATTGAGCTTGGGTTCACTGAGTACGATGTACCGTGTATATCACGCGGAGTACGCTGTACCATGGGGATTGTTGGAGTGGAGTGGCATTAGCCACGAGACAGCAAGTCTTGCCTTTGCAATCCTGATATTATGCTGTTCTGGCGGGTAGGATGACCCACCTCCCGTTTCAGGTGTGATACCCCGCACACTAGGATCCGTGTGCCAGGGATCACGAAGTTATGGCCATAGTCCTGGATATTACCGATATAGTCGTTTACATGTCTCACATGATATAACTATTGGTCTTGATAGACCAGGGTAGACCCGAGGGAGTGGTCAAACCCCGATTTTCTTATGATTTCAATTGAGATTTGATTATTCCCATGGAGGGATTTTATGAGACTTTCATTGATTTGTAACCCTGTGAGAAGGGTGTTTTATAACGGAGATTTGAAAATAAAGAATTTTGCTGAAATTGATTTTGATTTGTGAGTGTATCGTATTTTGACTCAGATGGGGTATTTTAAAACGTGTTGTTTCATTGAACATGAGATGTTTTCACATGAGGATTATTCCATGTTTTAATATGCCGATTTCCTGTTTTAGAACAAATGATATTATATATATGGCATATCATTGTTTTTACCTCATGCTCACATATATCCTGATTTTCTTATCAGCATGTAGATAGTATAGCTATCTACTCGTTTGTATTATTGCCTTACTGAGCATGTGGAGCTCACCCTTTCATTTTCCACCCACTTTCAGTGTTTCCACTATAGAGATAGCGGGTGTAGAGAGTAGACGGCATAGCTGATATCTTTGTTTCCCATCGACTGTCAGGTATACACCACGTACAGAATTTTGTATTAGTATGCTTGCAGCACAGTATTGTATATGAAAGAATATTTGGGGATGTAAATATAGAATTAATTGATGTATAAACATACCGACCACTCTATTATATGATTAATGATATCGGTATGTATGTTTACGTGTGATATTTCTTAATGGTTTGAATGGTAAATCGATAGTGATTCACAGCCCGACCTGTTTAGAGGAATATGTCACGAGGAGGTAAGAAAGATTTTTCAAAAGCGAAAAATTTATACTGATTTTGGTAGTATTGGGTCGTGACAGATAAAGTGGTATCAGAGCAGAGGTTGGCCAGACGTGAATCAGTATCAATAAGTAAGCAATTATGAGTTAGAGTTGGTCGGATAAGAGTCGATAGTGGTCGTTAAGGAAAATTACATCCCCCTTAGTATTGTGCTGTATGAGATGTCAAAGTGTATACTAGATGAGAATTAAATTAATAAATGAATTTGGAATACAGGATTTACATTATGCCGGTCACCCGCAGTGGTAATGGGACTAGTACACTTGCTAGAGGCCGTAGGGGCAGGCCTAGAGGCCGTGGTGATGGTATACAGACTGGTCAGGTACCCGAGGGTACTGCTGTGAGACCAGATGAGACTGAGGCACGTTTCGCTAGACTTGAGCGGAGTATTGAGAGCTTGGCTGAGATTGTAGCGCAGCAGGCAGCGCCCGGGGCTAGAGATAGGCGAGATCCGGCGGGACAGGTAGCGCCTGATCCCGAGATGCCGGCACAGGCCGCAGAGTTACCCGAGGTTCAGGCTCAGGCTGCAGAGGCAGTGAGACCCCAGCCAGCTCAGGATGTTGGATATGAGTGTGACCTGGATAGATTTAGACATTTTCAGAAGTTTAGACCTCCAGTCTTCCATGGGAGGAAGGACCCAGTAGTAGCTGAGGATTGGGTGTATCAGATGGAGAAGCTATATAGGCTTTTCAGGTGCACTACTACTGAGAGGGTTGCTTTTACCGTATTTGTATTTCAGGGAGAGGCAGAGCATTGGAGGAGATCTACCGAGCTGATATTGAGAGCTCGACATGCTGAGGTCACATGGGAGATATTTTTGGATGCCTTTAGGAGGCAGTATGTTCCTGCTACTGCACAGCGAAAGTTGAGGATGGAGTTTTTGAGTTTGGTTTAGGGGAACCAGTCTATTGACGAGTATGAGACTCGATTCATCTCTTTGGGGAGATATGATTTGGAGACGATGGGCAGTGAGGATCGGAAGGTCCAAAAGTTTATAGATGGACTGAGACCAGCCATCAGATCTCGGTTGGCTCCCTTTGATGTTTCGACTTATGAGGAGGCAGTACATAGAGCTCAGCTGTGTGAGCAGGATTATGAGCGAAATGTATCCGAGACCGAAAAGTTCAGTAGGAGTCGAGACAGAGATCGAAAGAGACCCGGGAGAGATAGATTTTTCAGGAGAGGTGTACGGCTCTCTGATAAGAGGCCGAAGATTGAGGAGGTTCAGGAGAGGACAGATAGACCCCCC
Source organism: Firmiana major (assembly GCA_033439115.1). NCBI lineage: Eukaryota > Viridiplantae > Streptophyta > Magnoliopsida > Malvales > Malvaceae > Firmiana > Firmiana major. Next base: position 37,098,525 of record CM065901.1, on the reverse strand, counting down.
TGTTCATCCGGCTTTACCACCAGCTAGAGGCATTGTCATTGGAGGACCACGCCCTACTACTGATCGATGTAGGCGATGTGGCAGATATCATGGTACCAGACCTTGTCCAGTGCCTATAGCTACTACTGTTGTATGTTATCGATATGGGAGGCCAGGGCATGTGATGAGAGATTGCCCAGAGAGACTAGGCACTACCCCACAGAAGGGCAAGGAGCCGAAGAGATCTCCAATTCAGGTTTCTGCTCAGAGGAGGAGAGCTACTGCAGAAGAGAAAGGGGAGCAAGTGATGGGTACAGGGCGAGTTCATGCTTTGGACCAGGATACGACAGATCAGTCATCTGATGTGGTGAAAGGTACCATCCTGATCTTTAAATTAGAAGCATATGTTTTGATTGATCCTGGTGCCATGCATTCATTCGTATCGCCTTCATTTGCATGTAAATTGTCTAGGTATGTAAAGTCTATTCCTCTGAGTAGTAAATTGTTAATACTTACCCCCATAAACACAAGTCAGTTAGTAGAGTATGTAGTCAGGGACTGTAAGTTGAAAGTCGAGGAGAAAGAAATATCAGTCGATCTTATTATGATGTATATGGGGACTTCGATGTCATACTAGGAATGGATTAGTTGGCTGCCAATCGAGTTGTGTTAGATTGCTTTTCTAAGACATTAACGTTTAATACCCCCGAAAGATGTGTTGTAAAATTTCCCTGAAAAGTAATGAAATCAGTGTTATTTTAATTGGAGCAATAAATTTTTGCTGATTTTATGATTTATGTTTTGAAGGATTCATCGCATATATGGTTGATACGGATCAGGTACGATCGAATTTGAGAGATATTCCAGTGGTTAGGGAGTTTCCTGACGTCTTTCCAGACGATTTACCAGGATTACCTCCAGCTAGAGAGATGGAGTTTGGGATAGATTTAGTACCTGGTACAGAACCGATTTCGAGACCACCGTATAGGATGGCTCCGATTGAGTTGGAGGAGCTGAGGAAGCAGTTACAGGATTTGCTTGAGAAGGGGTTTGTGAGACCGAGCGTATCATCTTGGGGAGCTTTAGTTTTGTTTGTGAGGAAGAAGAATGGCAGCCTCCGATTGTGTATGGATTACAGATTGTTGAATAAGGCTACCATTAAGAATAAGTATCCCCTTCCACGCATTGATGATCTATTGGATCAGCTTTGGAGAGCACAGGTCTTTTCTAAGATTGATCTGAGGTCTGGGTATCATCAGCTGAGGATACGGAGAGAGGATGTGCCCAAGACAGCATTTAGGACCCGTTTTGTTCATTATGAGTTTTTGGTTATGCCATTCGGGTTGACTAATGCCCCCGCAGCATTCATGGCTTTGATGAATGATGTGTTCAAGCCATACCTGGATCGGTTTGTGATTGTGTTTATCGATGATATTTTGGTATACTCTAGATCCAGGGAGGACCACGAGCAGCACTTGAGGATAGTGTTACAGACCCTCAGAGAGAGAGAGTTGTATGCCAAACTCAGTAAGTGTGACTTCTGGTTGGAGCAGATTTCTTTTCTGGGCCATGTAGTATCGAGGGATGGAGTGTCAGTGGACCCATCCAAGATAGAGGCAGTTGTTCAATGGGAGTGGCCCAAGACAGTCACAGAGATTCGAAGTTTTTTGGGTTTGGCAGGATACTACAGGAGATTTGTAGAGGGTTTCTCCAGATTAGCTGCTCCATTGACACGTCTCACACGGAAGGATGTTGAGTTTGTGTGGGATGATACCTGTGAGAGGAGTTTTCAGGAGCTGAAGCGTCGATTGACCACTGCTCCAGTTCTCACCATACCTACCAGCTCAGGAGGTTTCTTAGTATATACAGATGCATCGCATCAGGGACTGGGCTGTGTATTGATGCAGGATGGGAGGGTAGTTGCCTATGGATCTAGACAGCTGAAAGATCACGAGAGGAACTATCCGACCCACGATTTGGAGTTGGCGGCCATAGTGTTTGCACTAAAGATATGGCGCCATTACTTATATGGTGAGCAATTTCAAATTTTTACAGACCATAAGAGTCTGAAGTATTTATTCTTGCAGAAGGAGCTGAACATGAGACAGAGGAGATGGCTCGAGCTCCTGAAGGATTATGATTGTGAGATATTATACCACCCGGGAAAGGTTAATGTAGTTGCTGATGCTTTGAGTAAGAAGAGCCTAGGATTAGTATCATTTATGATGGTTCGGGAACATGATTTGTTAGAGCAGTTCGCGAGCCTCAGTTTGGACATAGCACCCCCTGAGATTGACAGAGTTGAGATCATTGCGAGCTTGAGATTGGAGCCGGAGTTGATTGATCGTATCCGGCAGGCTCAGCGGAGTGATCAGGGATGTATTCAGTTGATGAGGTAGGTACAGGCAGGTGCCGATACAGATTTTGTATTGAGTACCGATGGATTACTGAGGTTTCGCGGTATGATATGTGTTCCCGAGGATCCTGAGATCAGGAGGATGATTTTATCAGAGGCTCACTCAGCGAGGTATATAGTACATCCGGGGAGTACGAAGATGTATCAGAATCTCCGAAGAGTTTATTGGTGGTCTAGGATGAAGAGAGACATAGCAGAGTATGTTGCGAAATGTCTCGTCTGTCAGCAGGTAAAGGTAGAGCATCAGAAGCCTGCAGGATTATTGCAGCCTCTACCGATACCGACATGGAAGTGGGAGTATGTCACCATGGATTTTGTGATGGGATTACCGAGGACCCGCAGAGGTCATGATGCCATCTGGGTGATTGTGGATAGACTGACGAAGTTTACCCATTTCTTAGCTATGAGAGCTACAGATGCTCTGAGTACGTTGGCGAACTTATATGTTCGATAGATTGTCAGGCTACATGGCGTTCCAGTGAGCGTTGTTTCTGATAGGGATGCCCGCTTCACTTCCCATTTTTGGGAACATTTTCAGGAAACGTTGGGGACCCAGTTGAGATTTAGCACCGCTTTCCATCCTCAGACAGATGGTCAGTCAGAGAGGACTATACAGACTCTGGAGGATATGTTGAGAGCGTGTGTGCTGGATTTTGGAGGCTCCTGGGATGATCATTTGCCATTAGCCGAGTTCGCCTACAATAACAGTTATCACTCGAGTATCGGGATGGCACCGTATGAGGCACTGTATGGTCGTAGATGCCGTTCCCTTATTGGATGGGAAGAGATTGGTGACAGACTGTTATTTGCTCCTGACTTGGTACAGCAGGCTACTGAGGATGTCAGGTTGATATGCGATACATTGCGGACAGCTCAGAACCGACAGAAGAGTTACGTTGATAGGAGACGCAGACCACTAGAGTTTGCAGAGGGTGAGTCGGTGTTTTTGAGAGTTTCTCCTTCCAAGGGTATCATGAGGTTCGGTAAGAAAGGTAAACTGAGCCCTCGTTTTATTGGACCCTTTGAGATTCTGGAGCGAGTGGGAGATAAGGCCTATAGATTGGCATTGCCACCAGAGTTGGCAGGTGTACACAGTGTCTTCCAGGTTTCTATGCTTCGAAAGTACCATCCAGATCCGTCACACGTGATTCACTACGAGCCGTTAGAGCTCAGTGACAGTATAACATATGTTGAGAGACCAGTTCGGATTTTGGATAGGAATGAGAAGATATTGCGATCCAAGACGATCTCCCTGGTGAAGGTTCAGTGGCAGTATCACACTCCGGAGGAAGCTACCTGGGAGCTAGAGAGCATGATACAGGAGAAGTACCCGGAGTTGTTTACTGATTGATTTGGTTCTAATTTGGAGGACCAAATTCTTTTAGTGGGGGAGATTGTGAGATCCACAATTTTTGTATGATATTCCTTATGATTTCCATATTGTATGACATTAGTATATGTTAATGGATTCATAAGATGGTTGATTCGGATTAGATAAATGTGGATGAAACGAAATAAATGTACGTAAAATCGAATAAGGATAAATCGAGAAAATGAAGAAGCAATAAGTTGTCTAAGGAATTAAATCGAGTTAACTGAAAATGAAAATTTGAAAATAGGGAAAAGATTGTGGATTGATGAAAGAAAGTCGATTCAATTTGGTCCCGGACACGTACAAGGGTAAAATGGTCAAAAGACCAAAATTCGGTATGAAATCGATAAGTAATTTTCGTTAAAAATATGGAATTTACGAAATCTGGATCAATATCGAGGAAAATAATTAAATTCGAGTCCGATTGATCTAGATATTAATTTATTGAAAATTACGGGAATTAATTTGGAATTAATCGGGATTTTTAATTCAAAAAAATTATCTCGAAAAGAATCGAAAGATATACCGAGAAAGATGAAAATACACTGATAAATTCATTTATTGATTAAATGAATTTAATAATATTTTTTAAAGATTTTTTTGGGATGTTTGGATTATTTTAATACATTTTAATGTATTAAAATAATAATAATTAAAAAAAAGGGAAAATTGGAAATCAGTCGGGGAGAGAGAAAGCCCGCGAAACCAAAACGGAACCAAAGAACCCGTCTGCAACCCGACACCCCCGACGAGCCACCGACGGCCGTTGAGCCCAGGCGAAGGTCGAAAAAGGTAGAGCGAATCCCGACGATTCCAGTGATACCGGTGACGCGCGCCGACGGAAGCTATTCCCGGCGAATCGACTGACGGAAGTTCCGGGGAGAAATCGCCTCTATCCCAACGAACGGCGGCGTCTTAGCTCCGATTCGATCCCGCAGAACGATCCCCAGGCCGAGACAATTCTGTTGAGACCACTGGCTGCCGGCGAGATGGCCGGAATATCCGGCGACGGCAAACGGGCCAAAACGGCACCGTAGCCGAGAAGGGAGAAAAGAAAAAGAAAAAAAAGGAAAAAAGAAAGAAAAAAAGGGGAAGAAAGTGTACTCGGGGACGACTCGAAAAATTCAGGTAAGTGACCGAGGGTCGGGATTGACCTACGGATAAATCCCGAAAATTTAATTTAATATTTTATTGATGGAAAATAACCCGAAATCGCATAATTGTGCAGTGTCACTACAGAGCCTGAACAAGAGCCACTTTAGCTCTGATTTTCGTATCCCGCACCATATTGGGTAAGTACATTTTAATTACGATAATATGAGTCCTTTAATGCAGAGTTTCGATTATTTTACGAGATTTTACGGATTAATTCTGCATAAAAGGAAATTTATTTGAAATTTCAAAGTAATTATCGTAAACAATATCCGGGCTATCCACTGAGTTTGAAACGAAGCCCGATGATTATTGATAAATCAAATGAGCCCAATAAACCCGAAGAAGGGATTTAAAAATGGAAACGGGCTAAAAAAAAAAGGGGTTCGAGGCCCATTAAAGTGCAATTGGGCCCAATAGAGTAAAAACGAGCCCAGAGCTTTAGATTCGATCAGTAAGAGTGAAATACTGATCTGTATATTGAACTGAACCCATATGTGGTTATATGCAGCTCCGTAGACGAGTGAATTGGACTGAGAAACCTGGTACGATCGAGTCGGGATAAGCTCGCTCGTGATTCCAGGTAAAGGAATTTTATGAACACTTAGAGGTAGCTGTACGTAATTTTGAGGGGATTTACATTACGTTAAATTCAATAGGCTACCCGAAAATAGAATAATAATTTTTGCGGAAAAATATGGAAATAGTGAAAAATGACTATTTTGCCCCTAGTTAGGAAAATTTCAAAAAGGGTAGTAAGGCTATGAAATTGCATGAATTTCATGATTTTAATGTTTTCATGATGATATTGCTTTAATTCAAGCAATTTATGGATGGGTTGGCTATTATTTACATGTTTTAAGTGAAAAGGCACAGGTTAGGTGCCAGATGATTTTTATTTAACATGTTTTGATAATATTGAGCCACCTATCAGTGTTATATGAGTTGTAACCGTGCTTGAGCACTGCTCGCACTGGATTTTATATTTTAACTCATACTCAGAATGCTGGAGCCTTGCTCACACTATTTTACAGATTTGTTTTATATGACTACCGTACTGGAGTTTTTCTCGTACGAGGTTTTCACTGAGTTTTAATACTTATCCGTACTGGAGCAATGCTCGTACGTGGATTTGAATTGGATTTATAATCAGTTTAAGTCGTACTGGAGCGCTGCTCGTACGCAGATTTTAATTGATTTCTATGAAACCGTGCTAGAGCTTCGCTCGCACGAGGTTTTCAGATATCATGAATATGCATGGAGCCGTGCTGGAGCTTCATTCGGACAGGAATTTATATGACATGCATATAGCCGTGTTGGAGCCTCCTGTTGACTATGTGTCACAGTGAGATGATATGCTCACACGTGCATACTGAGACATATTTGACATGGGTAGATAAGACCTATTACAGGCACCCCTGATTGAGCTTGGGTTCATGGAGTACGATGTACCGTGTATATCACGCGGAGTACGCTGTACCATGGGGATTGTTGGAGTGGAGTGTCATTAGCCACGAGACAGCAAGTCTTGCCCTCGCAATCCTGATATTATGCTGTTCTGGCGGGTAGGATGACCCACCTCCCGTTTCAGGTGTGATACCCCGCACACTAGGATCCGTGTGCCAGGGATCACGAAGTTATGGCCATAGTCCTGGATATTACCGATATAGTCGTTTACATGTCTCACATGATATAACTATTGGTCTTGATAGACCAGGGTAGACCCGAGGGAGGGGTCAGGCCCCGATTTTCTTATAATTTCAATTGAGATTTGATTATTCCCATAGAGGGATTTTATGAGACTTTCATTGATTTGTAACCCTGTGAGAAGGGTGTTTTATAACAGAGATTTGAAAATAAAGAATTTTGCTAAAATTGATTTTGATTTGTGAGTGTATCGTATTTTGACTCAGATGGGGTATTTTAAAACGTGTTGTTTCATTGAGCATGAGATGTTTTCACATGAGGATTATTCCATGTTTTAATATGCCGATTTCCTGTTTTAGAACAGATGATATTATATATATGGCATATCATTGTTTTTACCTCATGCTCACATATATCCTGATTTTCTTATCAGCATGTAGATAATATAGCTATCTACCCGTTTGTATTATTGCCTTACTGAGCATGTGGAGCTCACCCTTTCATTTTCCACCCACTTTCAGTGTTTCCACTATAGAGATAGTGGGTGTAGAGAGTAGACGGCATAGCTGATATCTTTGTTTCCCATCGACTGTCAGGTATACACCACGTACAGAATTTTGTATTAGTATGCTTACAGCATAGTATTGTATATGAAAGAATATTTGGGGATGTAAATATAGAATTAATTGATGTATAAACATACCGACCACTCTATTATATGATTAATGATATCGGTATGTATGTTTACGTGTGATATTTCTTAATGGTTTGAATGGTAAATCGATATTGATTCACAGCCCGACCTGTTTAGAGGAATATGTCACGAGGAGGTAAGAAAGATTTTTCAAAAGCGAAAAATTTGTACTGATTTTGGTAGTATTGGGTCGTGACAATATAACTTTTAGTTGATAGACCAAGGTAGACCCGAGGGAGGGGTCAGGCCCCCGATTTTACGATTTTATGATTTATTGATATATAACCCTGAAAGAAGTGTGGTTTTATAACCGAAGTTTTATAATGAATTTTAATAACTTGTTTTATGAATTTGAGATTTACTTATGAGATAATTGACCCGGAGGGGGTTATTTTATTCTGCATTTTAATGAAATGATTTGAATGCAATAGCATGATGGTGTTTTCCATGCTTTTATTTCAAATTCATGATTTGTCTTACATGACATGAAAGAATGCATGATTTTGACTAAATTCATGCTAAGTATGATTTACTGATGTCACATAAAATGCTATTGATGTATGAATTACATGCTTTTCTATATGCACAAATAGTTTTGGATAAACTATGTCATGATATATGCATGGTTTTGTGCTTGAGATTTTAATAAAAAGAAATGGATTTTAAGGGCATAGCATTATGAGCATGTAGATAGTGGAGCTATCTACTTACTTGCATAATTGCCTTACTGAGCGTGTGGTTTGCTCACCCCCCTTATTTTCCCATCTTTTCAAAGCATTCACAATAGTTATTGAGCGGCTGAGGACTTGCATGCTTGGTATCCGTTGCTTCCCATCAAGAGACTGACACGCCCTAAAGGTATTGTCCGCAAGTGCACGGGTCGTACAAGTAATAATGGGATTTGAGTCCCGAGTTATCGTCCCTCAGAAAAGTTGGTTAGCCTAATTAACTACCGGTTAATCTTACCCTAAGTATATTCTAGTAAATTATAAAATTGAAGTGGGTGATCTACTAAGTCTAAAGTTAAAATTACTGGAAAGTAATAAAATAAAAAGAACTAAATAAAAACCGAGCAAAATTACTTACAGTGCTCCACGCAATTAAAATCAAAAGCCTACAAAAGAAATAAAAACAGTTAAAACTAATTTACGCAAATAAAATGCAGATAAGAAAATAAAGCAATAAAATTGATTAAACTACACTTTAAACAAACTTAAAATAAAAATGCATGAATTGAGTTTAATCTAAATTAATTCTAATAAAAATAAAAATTAACTAATGGCATAATTAAATCTAAATTCTAGACTAATCAATAAATTGAACTATAACTAATCATGCAAATAAAATTAAAATCATAACTTCTTATGCTAACAAATTAAATTGGAATTAACTATTCTAAAAATGCATGAAAATGGATTAAAGCTGTAATACAATTGTGCCAAACATGGCCTTAAGTAAATTTAAACCATTCCCTCCAAACATTGTTCATGCTTCAATTTGCTTCTTTCCAAGAGATGGCCTTGGTCTGTCCAGGGGTGAGTACTGCATGCTCTTGGGTATGTCCTATCCATTCCTCTCATCCAAGTTTACTGCGTCAAGTGCTGCTGCGCTCGGCTACTGTCCTGCTACCTCTCCTCCATGCGTTGTCCAGGTCTGTTCTAGCTAAGGTTCTCGGTATGCAGTGTCCTTGTTTGCTTCATCATCTTTTAGCATCAACAAGAACTGACCAGCCGTATAAAAATCACTGCAGCAAGGTGTGAGTAAACTGCAGCTTCTAGAACCTGCACCTCAGAAGCACACTGCTTCAGTAGCTATCCGATACCTCAATAGCCATAAAGGTAGCACACAGTCCAGGTAAACCGAGCTTGATAACGCAAGCTTTACACTGATAACACTTCAGATGCAACCAATCAAGGCCCTTCCAGCAGTTCAGTACTAACGTAAGCAACCCGAAATGAACCTGCAACCAGATAACAAATCATTAAAGCAGAATAATCACATATATAGACAATGAACAGTGCAAAGCTTTTGAAACAGGGCAAAACAGAGGAGAAAACTCCTGCTATTGTTGCTCTTCACCGGCGCTGGCTCTTGCTTCAATTTGCAAATGAAATCTTAAACTGAAACTGAAAATAACAATGAACTATGGAAATGCAAAATCCCTTGCTTCATGCCCGATTATCTTACTCAATTCTGCTCCTCACCTTCTATCGGAATCATAATACCAAAACAATAAAAAATAAATTTCAAACATAAAGGAGACCAACTGGACACACCGGTTTAATAAAGAAGAGATAACATAAAATAAAAAAAAATTAAATCAACAAAGGAGTAAAACAAAACCTGTGTAACCCAAGAATAACTAAAGAATTCAAAGCTTTTCGTAAAAATACAAATGGTTCTAAACAGTGATTTAACAACGGTGGTGATCGGAAAAGGAAAAACTTAAAAACAATAAAGCAAAGAAATTACCAAACCGAGAGGAACATGGAAACAATCACTGTTTATTAAACCAATGCAAAGTTTTAATGAAACAAGAGAAGAACAAAGATAGGAAACCGAAATAGGAAGAACCCGAGAGCAACCATATAGGAATAATAACTTTTAATTAAAACTTAAAGAGTAAAATAACAATGAATGGAAACTGAATAAATCCTAGAAAAAAATGGACAATGGTGGCTGCTGTCACCAGCCGAAAACATCAAAGAAAGTCTAAGAAAAATAAAACCTAAAATAAATGTTTAACATAAAAAAAAAACTAAAAGCTACCCCTTTTTCAATTGACATCTTTTTCTATTTATACACACACTTAGGGGTACAATTGTAATATTTTCATCCTAGATGAGTTGACATTGTTTGGCCACTTGTCTTCACACCATTGACTCCTTGAAAAATAATATTTCCATGTCATTTGTCTTTTTGTCCAATTGGATGTGCTAGGCTCGTGTTATCCGCGTGGTCCAATCTCAATTTTAGCCTAATTTCGGTCCATTTTCTACCGAAATATTCAAAATTCATCCAGATTTAATTTATCTACAAACATGAGAATTTTAATTAAATAAAGGGGATAATTAACAAAATAAATTGGGGATTTAAATAATTAATTAGGAAATTAAGCACAAATAATTCTAAAAATATAGAATTATCAGAGACAGGTATACACATTTGTATGATTTTGTATCTAAATATATAATGCACTGTACTGTAAACAGATTTGTTGTCGGGGATGTAGGGTTATAAATACCATTGTGTATGTATTCAGTCAAAGTCAAAAGATAATAAACTCTGATATGTGAATGTGTTATGGAAATGGAATGGTAAATAGGTGAGAGGTGACTAACACCGAATCATAGCCCAACTTGTAGGATGGTGACGATGAGAGAAAAAGGTAAGAATTAAATAATAAATGAAAAAGTGAAAAATTTACTCTGATTTTTAGGTAATTTGGGTCGTGACATCATTGATTTGTGTCTAGCTATTAGACTTTCTAAAACTTAATACGTTATGACACTATCTACGCACTTGACAGTGACGATGTTCATACAAACAATATGATCTGATTTTTAGTAATATTCTTAACATTGTTTGTAATTTTTGCTTGATTTTTTTTGGACATTAAAACTTTATTATGTGTTATTTTTTAGTAATGTCATTTGTTTATGAGATGAAATGAAACTCCCATCTCAATGTCATTTATATAGTTATCTTTTTTAAAAATCCCTTATCATTGCATGTGCTTTGAAATACTTAGTGTTTTTGCTATGACAAAAAGAGGGAGAAGTGAAAAGATGAATTAACACTCGTGCAAAATCTTAATAGGGATTATGCACATATTAGGTGGAGAAATGATTTTGCAAAATTTTTAATGCATATCAAATTGATGGGAAATTTAAATTTAAATTAATTTATCTTAAGTTTTGTCATATCAAAAAGGGGGAGATTGTTGACTTTGAAATACTTAGGATTTTGACATGACTTTTATAAACTTCAAAAGAATACAATTTTAATCACATCTGCATTATTTATACTTGAGATTAAATAGGAAATTATTTATTGAAGTTGTGCCAATTGTTTGAATGATAAATGAAACTTAAATATGCACATGCTTAAATGATTGAATCTTTACATGCATGTTTGATGTCTTATTGTTTGAATGGATGAAATGATTCCATACTTGAATTACCAATACTATGCCTTGACTGCTCAAGGTATATATACCCTTAGTAAATGTATCGATACTAGTTAGTTTAAATATTTGCTAGTTTAATGTATGTATCAATACCATATCGTTACCTGTAGACAAAAGTTGAATGCTTTATTCTAGTATCGATGCACAAGGGTTAAGGTATCAATACACTTGTGTTTACTTTTTAGAAATCTTTCATGAAGCATCGATACGATGAAGGAAATATTAATATCCCTCGACTCTCACAGCACCAAACAATTAGATTTTTTTGTCTACCAATAGGAATAATTTCAAATATTCAATTCCAATGGCTAAAATCTATCGAGAGAGGATAAAAAGGAAGAAGCTAAGATTTCAACAATGAAGAGCCAAAATTCCAAATCATTCATCATTCTTATATTGACTTTCTTGTTAGTCTGGAGACAAAAATTCATTGTACAATCCTTTAGTCTCAATTTGTAAATCCATCTAGAGCTAAATTTGTAATTATCCAATTGTTGTAGTGATTTCCTTGATTACGTTAATCCTCCTTTTATAAAAATGGAGTGAAACCCTTGAGTGCTTAAGTGTAACGTGAAATTGGTCAGAGGTAAAGATTTTAACCTTAAGCTATAAAAGAGAGAGTTGTTAAAGATTTCTTTCTTCAGTTTGTTGAAAGAAAAGGGTTATAAGTTTTCTCCTTAAGCTTAGAAAAATTAGAGGTTTTTAAAGTTTATCCTTGAGCCAACAAAAAAATAAGGTTACTCTTGCTTGCAAAAAGAGGTGGTTGGTAAAATCCATTTTCGGTAGTGAATTTGGCAACACTTTGAGAAGAGCTCAAGGAAGAAGATATAGTTAAGGGTGCCAAACTTCTATAAATCTCGTGTATATTTTATCTTTCCCTGCATTCTTTACTTTATTTATTATTTACTTGTTTATTCAATCTTTTAGTACGATTGTAGGGTGAGAGGTGGAGGAAATTTAGTTTAGGATAAACAAATTTGCGTTTAGTGCAATATTGATTCACTCACTTTCAGTTTAGTATTTGAGCCAACTTAAGATTTGGCTTGTGGTGAAGATAATCAATGTGAAAGGAGAGGACAAAATTATAGGTAAGGTATGCTTAGTTAATTTTAGAGTTGATGGTGGTCGTGTCACCAGATCCACGTGTGCAACTATCCACCTGCCACGTGTCGAACCAAGAACAGGCCACGTGGCAGATTGGCGACAGAACCGCCATGCGACACCGTTCCTAGAGATGCGACAGAGTGTCTGAAGCGAGAGGAGTCTGCCGCCTCACAGTCTGCCGCGCATCGTGAGCGGCAGATCTCCATCGCCCCTGCACATCACAGGACTCCGCATTGCCCCCGACACAGGTCTCCCGCGTGCCTGAGGTAGAGGACTCCCGCACCTCACGCGGTAGAGGACTCTCGCGCAGACCACGATAGAGGTCTCCCGCACTGCATGCGGCATAGTCTCCCGCACAGCATGCGACGTAGTCTCCCGCACAGACCGCGGTAGAGGTCTCCCGCACTGCATGCGGCATAGTCTCCCGCTCAGCCTGCGGCATAGTCTCCCGCACAGACCGCGGTAGAGGTCTCCCGCACTGCATGCGGCATAGTCTCCCGCTCAGCCTGCGGCATAGTCTCCTGCACAGACCGCGGTAGAAGTCTCCCGCTCAGCTTGCGGCATAGTCTCCCGCACCGATCGCGGTAGAAGTCTCCCGCACAGATCGCGGTAGAGGTCTCCCGCACGAACAGCGGTAGAGGTCCCTCGCCGAACGTAGCGGCAGAGGTCTCCCGCACCAATAGCGGTAGAGGTTCCATGCATACTCTGCCGCCAGACTACTTCCCCGCAAGTTGCATGGCCCGAGGCGCGACAGAGTGCTCTATAACTCTGTCACGGCCCAGACACGCGCCTGGGTCTCAGCCCAAACAGCCTCAGGAACCTATAAATACCAGGTGAGCTCTCTGAAAAAAGGGAGATCCGATCCAAAAAAGAGAAAAACAGGGAGAAACACTTAAACCCTTGGATTTAAGCAATACTTTCCCCTTTTCTTATATACACTAACTCCCGATCACTGACTTGATCGTCGGAGTGCGCGTGCAGGGACAAATCCCTGCCCCCTCTGATTCCTGTTGTTTTTGCAGGATATACGAAGAACACGTGGAGCAAATTGCATCGACGTCACCCTTTCGTCGTTAGTGTAATCAGACTACGCGATAGGCATAATCAGACCACGTGGAAGGTAAAGCACTGTTGCTGTCAGGTAGGCAACATCAATTGGCGCCGTCTGTGGGAGTCTCGACAAAAAGTCAGGTTCTCTATCGAAATGGTGAGGACACGCTCAACTGCAGAATTGACAGGAGGGCAGAACTCTGTAAGTCCCCCTGTCAGATCAGAACAGCGAAGAAGACACAGTGAAAGGGCTCAAGGAGAACCTTTAGTCTCCTTGGAGGAATTCGAGGCCCTGAAACGCAAAAATACGGAGGCTACCACAGCACTGAGAGCCATGGTGAACTTCTTCAAAGAAGCTCTCCCCCAATTCAGCTTACCCCATGAAGTGCAGCAGCTAGTGGGGGAAAGCACACCGAGGCAGACCTACGAGAGAGGTCAACCCTCCAGCCTGGTAAACATTGGACAAGAGGCAGGAACGCCACGCAACGCTACTGCCAATCCAGTGAGACAGAGTCCGCCCTCAGCTCCCAGGCGGCAGAGTTCTCCAGTGGCTCAGGTGCGACAGAGTCCGCCCGTAGCTCCCGGGCGACAGAGTTCGCCAGAGACTCATAGGCGACACAGCTCACCCGCATCTCCCATACGTCAAACATCTCCTTTATCCTATGAGCGGCAGAGCTCGCCGAATGTGCAGCGGAGTCCCCCTGCGGCTCAACGGCGACAGAACTCTCCCGCAGACAACACGCGACAGAGGTATCCCACATCAGATATGCGACGGTGCTCTCTCGCCTCTAATAGGCGGCAGAATTCACCCTTGCCCGATGCGCGACAGACCTCTCCTCTGGCCGCTCAGCGGCAGGGTCCTTCCGCAGCCCCTAGTCGGCAGAGTCTCCCTACCTGCCGCAACTCATCTCCCGTAGTGTTGGAACATGACCTAAGGGCACATAGAGCTGAGGAGCAATGGAGACAAGGAATTTTAACCCACAAGAAGGTCCCGAGATATCAATTCCCGTAGTAAGAGGTGCTGGAAGAGGCATTTATCAATCGGACTCTTCTAGACCAGAAGGGACAGGACCTTACTCAGCTCGAGGGTCGGAGGACGTGGAGAAGGTCGTCCAAAGGATCCTCGAGAAGAAAAAGCTAGTGTCTCCGGATGACGGACAAAGGAGGAGGATCCCATTCAGCCTGGAGATCATGAACAAACCTTTGCCGAAGAAGTTCAAGATGCCCTCTATGGCTACTTATACCGGCAAAACGGATCCCTATGACCATATTCAGAGTTATGAATCCCTCATGCTGTTGCATGGATGGGAGGATGAAATTATGTGCAGAGCTTTTTCTCTCACATTGTCCGGGCATGCTCTCAAGTGGTTCAACGGGTTGAGCGAAGGTTCAATCTCCTCTTTTGATGAGTTGAGAAATGAATTCCTCAAAGTCTTCATGATCCACAGCCAGAGGAAGAAAGACGCTACCTACTTACTCACGCTTAAACAAGGGAATAAAGAACCCTTGAAAAGCTTTGTAGATCGCTTCCGAGATGCAACCTTGGAAGTGGAAGATCTACCAGTAGGCGTAGCCTTGGCTGCAATGCTGCAAGGGACGAGCTCCGAGAAGCTACAAGAATCCATCTCTCTCGATCAACCGATGACGATTTTCGACCTCTTTGCCAGGGCTAACAAATATGTAGCTCAAGAAGAAGTGATGAGAACGATACAGCCCAGGGAGGCAAAGGAAGGAAAGAAAAGAGAGAGAGACGCACCCGAGAGAAGCTTCCCAAGACCCGTGAGAACTGACAAAGCCCCTAGGCTCAGGTATGAAGGTTATACCAAGTTAAACGAGCCTCGCACTGCAATACTGGCAGCCATCGAAGGGGCAGGACTACTGGAATTCCCCAAGAAGAAAATTGGAGACGTAGGTCGAAACACTGAAGCCTACTGTGAATTCCATTGTGCTCACGGACACCCAACAGAGAGGTGTAGAGACTTAATGGACCAGTTAGAAAGACTGGCCAGAGAGGGGAAGATCAACCGCTTCCTGTGGCGAAGCGAGAGACCCCGATATCCTCCGCGTGACCAAAGGAATAATCGTCCGCGGACGGGGGCAAATAATGATATCAGAAGGGATAGGCCTAGAAACGAAGCAGTCAGGCCCATCCCCCGTGCTAATCCGCCAAACAACGAACCTACAGCCCCCGCGATAAATGTCATTGCAGGCGGGGACTCAAGTGCAGGAAGCTTCTCTACTTCCCGCAAAAGTTACGCTAGGCAAGCGTATCAGGTTAACGTGGTAATGGAGGAGCAGGCGGATGAAGAGCCTATCATGTTCACTCCGGCTGACAAAGGTGATATTGTCATGCCCCATGACGACCCCATGGTGATATCTACGGTAGTGGCCAAACACCCGGTGAGCAGGGTCCTGGTCGATAACGGGAGTTCAGTGAACCTGATCTATTGGAACTGCTTCGAAAAAATGAGCATATCTGAAGATAGGTTAAAGCCCGTTATGGCGCCACTATATGGATTCACGGGGGAACGAGTGAAAGTTGCCGGGTCCATAGAGTTGCCTGTGACTCTCGGAGAGCACCCGAAGAATGTGACCCGGCAAGTATTGTTCATGGTGGTCAGGTCAACCTCTGCTGCCTATAATATGATTTTGGGCAAACCAGTGCTGAATGACATGAGGGCGGTAATATCTTCTTGCTATCTGTTGATGAAGTTTCCCACCCCCAACGGAGTCGGGCAAGTACGAGGAAACCAAAAGAGCACCCGTACTTGTTATCTCGCTTCCACTGCCAACAAGGTAGCACAGAGGAAAGAAACCTTATGCATCGACGATCCACCCAAACCTCAGCCGGTAGAGGAGACAGAACCCATTGAGCTAATCGAGGGAGACGGGGGAAAGAAGGCATACATCGGGACCCAACTAGGCGAACAACTAAAGAACGACATAGTCGAGTGCCTGAGAAAAAACTCGGATATCTTCGCCTGGAGCCCGGCAGACATGCCCAGGATTAGTCTCGATGTGATTTGCCATGAGCTTAACATCATACCCGGACATAGACCCGTCAAACAGAAGAAGAGGAGTTTCGCCCCGGAGCGACAAAAAGCAATCACTGAAGAAGTGACTAAACTCCTAGGCGCCGGATTCATCCGAGAGGTCTACTACCCTGAGTGGTTAGCCAATGTAGTGATGGTAAAGAAATCTAGCGGGAAGTGGCGAATGTGTGTTGATTTCACAGACCTGAATAAAGCCTGCCCTAAAGATTCATACCCCCTACCTCGGATAGACAGACTCGTAGACGATACATCCGGCTACGAATTCCTCAGTTTCTTGGATGCATTCTCCGGGTATCACCAAATCATGCTTCACCCAGAAGACGAAGAAAAGACTTCCTTTATAACCGATAACGGAACCTATTGCTATCGGGTAATGCCGTTCGGTTTAAAGAACGCGGGAGCCACCTATCAACAAATGGTGAGCAAAGTGTTCAAAGATCTTCTGGGAAATACCATGGAAGCCTACGTGGATGATATGATAATCAAGAGCCACGTAGGAGGGTCTCATACTGATCAAATGTCCAAGGTATTCGAAGTATTGAGGAGATTCAACATGAAGCTAAACCCTGAAAAGTGCTCATTCGGGGTAAGATCAAGGAAGTTCTTAGGCTTCATGATCACTAACAGGGGCATTGAGGCGAATCCTGAGAAGGTACAGGCTGTCATGAAATGAAACCCCTAACCACCGTAAGAGAGGTCCAGAGATTGACAGGCAGGATAGCAGCTCTGAATCACTTCTTGTCAAAATCAGCAGAAAAGAGCCTGCCGTTCTTCAAAACTCTACGGGGGGGGGGGGGAAGAACTTCGAATGGACGGAAGATTGTCAAAAAGCCTTTGAAGACCTCAAGGAGTACTTGTAACAGCTGCCTTTGTTAACAAGGCCCCTGGAAGGAGAACAACTCTATATGTATTTGGGAGTCGGCGATTTTGCCGTCAGTGCGGTGCTACTGAAGAAAGATGAAAAGGTGCACCGTCCCATCTACTACGTGAGTAAAGTGCTATTGGATCCAGAGACCCGCTATCCGCTGGCCGAAAAGCTAGCATTAACCCTTTTGATGGCCTCGCGAAAGTTGCGCCCGTATTTCCAAGCACACCCTATCACCGTCTTGACAGATCAACCGTTAAGACAGATCCTTCAGAAACCTGAACACTCAGGAAGGTTAGTGAAATAGGCAGTAGAGCTTGGGGGATACGAAATCACGTTCCAACCACGGCAGGCTATCAAAGGTCAAGCTTTGGCCGACTTCATCGTAGAATACACTATCCCAAGCAACAGTAGTGAAGGGGAGGCTCACCCCTGGTTGCTGCATGTCGACGGGGCATCAAGTGCTAACGGAAGCGGAGCAGGTATAGTCCTGGTTTCACCTGAAGGAAAACCCCTTGAATACTCCCTACGGTTCGGATTCTCCAGTTCGAACAATATAGCGGAGTATGAAGCTCTGATAGCAGGGATGATGTTAGCGAAGAAGCTACAGGTTCACCACTTGATAGCACACAGTGATTCTCAATTGGTGGTGAACCAATTCAGCGGAGAGTACGAGGTACGAGAACCGATGCTGGTCCCTTACTTGAAGAAAGTCCAACTTCTGGCACAGACTTTCAAAAACTTTCAGCTGATACAGATCAACCGATCCGAAAACACACATGCTGATGCATTATCTAAGTTAGCCTCTTCCGTCGAAACACGAGGAAGGACGGTGAAGGTGGAGAGGCTCGAACGACCTAGTATTGAAGAGGTCGAAGTGTGTGACATTCGCGTGGGAGACGATTGGAGGTCCTCATTTAAACAGTATCTCACTGAGGGTACACTCCCCCAAGATAAAGACGAGGCTCGTCGCTTGAAAATACAAGGGGCGAAGTTCACACTCATCAACGGAGAACTGTACAAAAGGGGATACTCATCGCCACTGCTAAAATGTCTGGGACCGGAACAAGCAAGATATGCCCTAGCGGAAGTGCATGAAGGAATCTGCGGCGAACACTTAGGAGCAAGAGCCCTCGCTGCTAAAGTACTGCGATCGGGATTCTACTGGCCAACGCTGAAAAAGGATGCAATGGACCAAACCCGCAGGTGTGACAAATGCCAGAGGTTTGCGACTATCACCACAGCCCCAGTAACTCCCTCTCAAGGCACAGTACAACCAATTCCTTTTGCACAATGGGGGTTGGACATCCTTGGACCTTTCCCATTAGCCACGGGTCAAAGAAAGTTCCTGTTAGTGGCTACCGATTATTTTACAAAGTGGATTAAAGCAGAGCCTTTAGCCACAATCACGGAGAAGAAAGTGGAGGCAATGGTGTGGAAAGACATTATCTGTCGATTTGGAATTCCCCGCATCTTGAATGCCGACCATGGAAAGCAATTTGATTGCAACGCCTTCCGTGACTTTTGTAAGGACCTCAACATTCAGCTACGGATCTCTTCAGTGTCATATCCTCAAGCTAATGGACAAGCCGAGGTCAGTAATCGGACCATCCTCCATGGGATGAAGACCAGGCTAGACAAAGCAAAAGGGGCCTGGGTGGACGAATTGCCTAGTGTTTTATGGGCATATCGTATCACCAGTCGTATGTCGACTAAAGAAACGCCGTTCAGCCTTGCATACGGCGCAGAAGCATTGATCCCTGTGGAACTTGGAGCATTATCGCCAAGAGTGGTACCCTTAGTAGAGGAAGAAAACTCACAAGCTCTAAGGGAAGGCTTGGACCTACTCGATGAACACAGAGAAACCGCGGCTATTCGATTGGCATCCTATCATCAGAGGGTGGCCAACTACTATAATAGCCGGGTAAGAGACAGGCCAATGTCTGAGGGAGATCTAGTGCTCAGAAAGTCACAGATCACGAATGCCCTGAAGGAGGATGGGAAGTTCAGAGCCAACTGGGAAGGTCCCTACAGAATCAGATGCAAGATTGGACCCAACACCTGCACTCTGGAAACTCTACAAGGGAAGAAGATAGGGAAAACGTGGAATTCAAATCACTTAAAGCTGTATTTGAATTAACCACTACATCTTCCTTCCCAAGCACTATTGTCTTACTTACACTGTCACCAGATGTCATTACCTAACTGATATATGAATTATCTTTTTGTTGTAAGTCAAAATCTCGTGACAGGATTCAAAACCGTGAGGGCTGCCCTTGGTTCGGGCCCTGCGAACGCAGGCTACCAACGGGCCAAACCCGAAGCGGACAATACGGGTTGAGTGGGCCAGACCCAAAGTAGACCGTTCAACCAAGCCGTAAGAGCCTGAGGCGCTATGCGTCACTGTGGCCAGGCGTAGTTCAGACGAGCCGTAAGAGCCTGAGGCGCTTTGCGTCACTGTGGCCAGGCGTAGTTCAACCGAGCCGTAAGAGCCTGAGGCGCTTTGCGTCACTGTGGCCAGGCGTAGTTCAACCGAGCCGTAAGAGCCTGAGGCGCTATGCGTCACTGTGGCCAGGCGTAGTTCAAACGAGCCGTAAGAGCCTGAGGCTCTTTGCGTCACTGTGGCCAGGCGTAGTTCAACCGAGCCGTAAGAGCCTGAGGCGCTTTGCGTCACTGTGGCCAGGCGTAGTTCAGACGAGCCGTAAGAGCCTGAGGCGCTTTGCGTCACTGTGGCCAGGCGTAGTTCAACCGAGCCGTAAGAGCCTGAGACGCTATGCGTCACTGTGGCCAGGCGTAGTTCAGACGAGCCGTAAGAGCCTGAGGCGCTATGCGTCACTGTGGCCAGGCGTAGTTCAGACGAGCCGTAAGAGCCTGAGGCGTTTTGCGTCACTGTGGCCCGGCGTATACGTATCACTGTAAAACAGGTATATATACATCCACATAAAAGCCGTAAGAGCCTGAGACCCAACGCGTCACTGTGGCCAGGCATATACTCGAAAGAGCCGTGAGAGCCTGAGACGCAATGCGTCACTAAGGCCAGGCATAAAACATTCAATTAACCATAAAGGCCTAAGACGCTACGCGTCACCGTGGCCAGGTAATCAAAATACTAAGGCTATAAAAACTAAAGACGCCTTCACGTCACAGTACTCAAGCCTTAAACAACTGCGCGTTTGCACAAAAAATTCTTCCTGAAAGTATACCTTTCTATCAAGAATTGGGGAGCATACACGAATATAAACGCAAAGCTATATACAAACAAGGTATATACAAGCAAAGCAAAAGAAACAATCAGACAAAGAATGATAAATGACAATTAGAGAAGTAGTGCAACACAAAGCATAAACAAAAATCTCAATTTCATTTCATTCAAGTGTCGGTACAAGCAGATCTTTAACAGATCTTTACAATCACATTTCGACAAAAGTACTTGAAATGAAACGAATATAAACGCAAAGCTATATACAAACAAGGTATATACAAGCAAAGCAAAAGAAACAATCAGACAAAGAATGATAAATGACAATTAGAGAAGTAGTGCAACACAAAGCATGAACAAAAATCTCAATTTCATTTCATTCAAGTGTCGGTACAAGCAGATCTTTAACAGATCTTTACAATCACATTTCGACAAAAGTACTTGAAATGAAATACAAAAAAACTAAAAAGCAAAAATCCCTATCTAATCTCCGGGAGGAAGCTGGGGATCAGCTGCAAAACCTTCACTTCCAAGGGACTGCTCGCCCTCCTCACCGTCTAAATCGATGAGGGCTTCTATAGGCTCAGGAGCACCGTCCAGATCCGCGGGCTCCCAAGGACCAGCAAGGTTGGCGAGATCGTCCTGAGCAGTCCTCTTGAACAGCTCGTCCGCAGGCTCAGCCTCGGGCTCGTACTTGGTCCAATCAGGGGCCTCAAAGAGCATCGCCTCATGGGTGTATTGGAGCTCAGGAAACTCCTCTCCTTCCCTGTGTGCTTCTAGCCAAGATCGGGCCAGGTAGAACCCGTACTTAACATAAGGGTTGGAGAAGTCTTCCTTCCGCCTCAAGCAGTCTTTGGAGAGACGATACTCCTTCACGGCCTCGGCCCATATGCTGTCAATCTCGGCCTGGGACAGTACAGGAGCAGCTTGGCCTTCCAACTCAGCAACACGCTGCTCGAGCTCTTGATTTCGAGTGAGCATAGACCTGTAGTTGGATTGCATACGGTCTAACTCATAATGAGCCTCCTGCAGGTCCTCTTGGAGTTTACAAGATCGGGCCGTCTCCACGGTGAGATCCCCCTTTACAAGACCGAGGTCTTGATGAGCCTTAGTAAGCTGCTCCTCCAGGCTTCAAACTAAATCCGAAAGAGGGGACAAGTTGTTGACCGTGTTCTGTAACTCCATGACTTTGTCCCTCAACTCCCGGATCTCTCTGTCGGCTTGCTCCCGATAAGCCCGATGTTGGGCATTATTTGCCACGGTTCGTTGAGCCAGCTGCGAAAAAATGCAAAAATGTTAGATTCAAAGCATGCTGCAAAAAGCAATCAAAAAGAAAAGAAATCAGAAACTTACCCTCAACGCCTCGATATCGGCTAAGTCTTCCCCCTCGGGGTAGTTTCTGAATATCCTTGCCTCATCTCGAGGAAGGATAGTGGACCAGCTCAACCGGGAGGCCACCCCGGGAGTGTCCAGAACATCGTTATCACGAACCCCGGGGTAGACTCAGAACTCGTGGCCCCTCATAATATTCCCCCCATCCACGGAATAGGGCCTCTCGTCGGCAGGACCAATCCTCGGCAATATCGGTCTGCTTCCCATCGAACCCTCGATGTACAGGCGCTTTCTATTCTTCCGCTGAGACGGAATGATATTGCATTCCGCGCGCTCCTCGGAGCGTGATCGCCCAGATGACCCGAAAGCCCCCCGTGAAGACGAGGCAACTCTTCCCCTATCCCGAGAGAGATCTCTCTGTTCTGAAGGAGGGGGAGGCATAGCCTGCCTAGAAACAGGAGGGGTCCGAGCACGGGGTGGATGAGAGGGGACCGGTGCCTCACTTGGGACATCGTCAGCCAAACGATGCCTCTTCCTAGCAGGAGCGCTGGAAGGACCAGCCTCAGAAACCTGGCGACCTAATGATTGCCGAAAATGACTCATATCTGCAAAAAAGAAAAAGAAGATCAGTGATTAATAAATTGATCAAAAATGATGAGCAGCGGGAAAAAATAAAAGTTACCTTCAGGAGAGTCTAAGTGCTCCTGAAGGGACTCGATATTTATCCCCTCGTCGTCCGGGAGCACCATGAAAGTGGAGCCGAACCCTTCCCAACCAGTGAGATCGGCTAAGGGTTCGCTACCAGAGCTGGATTCCAAATTGGTGCCCCCTATATCCTCTTGCGGCCTAGGGGCTTCAGGATTCAACTCGGGAGAAGCCGAAGGCAGAGGATCCGACGACGGAACAGAGGGTCTGGCAACAGGGACCGGACCCACACCCCAGCCTGCTAATATCAAATTTTCATTTGATACAAGGGTGTCGAGGCTAAGGGGATGAGGGACTAGCAGTTTGTCGATGTCAGAAGATAACTGCTCCCTAAGTGTGGCGACCCGGGGACCCTTGGGGATTTCGCGTCTATTCTCCCAACGAGTGGGGATATCCAGGCCCTCGGGCACTTCCACAACCAGCCATTCTGTCTCGAAACCATGAAGATTGTTAGCAGGTTTCTCGAATAATCGGTTCTCAAAACCAGGCTGGTACACCCGCTGAAGCGAGTAAGGCACTAAGCCGGGACTCCCTCGAAGCCTAAAGAATACTTCTAAAAGAGGAAGAGACGGAGGGACACCCCTTAAATGGCAGTGAACAGTGAATGCTACCAATTGCATCCATGCATGAGGATGCAGTTGCCCCGGGGATACCCCGTGCGTCCTGAGGAAGGAAGCCCCAAAGTCGGACAATGGGAAGCGGAGTCCTAACTCCAAAGCTGCCCTAAAAACGACAGCCCCGTTAGACACACGACGTATATCGCTCTCCTGAGGGGTTGGGAGTCTATAAGTGTATCCCTCGGATAAAGGAAATCGAGATTCTAGGTCTTGGACGTCGGCTTCCTTTAAAGTTGACTTAACGCCTAGATCGATTTGCTTTCCTATGCCATGTCCAGCCATCTTAGAAGTTCATAGATCAAAGAAGTGGGACTACGGGCTACGAAAAATTACCTAAGGTAATGGAAACAGAACTCGCGGCAGAGTGTAAAAATCCGCGGCAGACTAGCGACACAGTGAGCAGTCCCGCGGCAGAGTTGCGACAGTGTGGCAAAAGAGTTGCGGCAGAGTGTCCTGAGAGTCGCGACAGAGTGTCCTTGCGAGAGAATTCAGTAGCGACAAGGACGTCAGGGGCCCAGTATTTATAGCGGCTCGCCTGGGTACACACACACGCGGAGGTCCGACCCGACCCGAGAAACGCCAGACCCAGATCCTCTTTCGCGGGAAAAATTCCCGCCAAAGAGTGGGGAGCAATTGATGGCGGTCGTGTCACCAGATCCACGTGTGCAACTATCCGCCTGCCACGTGTCGAACCAAGAACAGGCCACGTGGCAGATTGGCGACAGAACCGCCATGCGACACCGTTCCTAGAGATGCGACAGAGTGTCTGAAGCGAGAGGAGTCTGCCGCCTCACAGTCTGCTGCGCATCGTGAGCGGCAGATCTCCATCGCCCCTGCACATCACAGGACTCCGCATTGCCCCCGACACAAGTCTCCCGCGTGCCTGAGGTAGAGGACTCCCGCACCTCACGCGGTAGAGGACTCCTGCACAGACCGCGGTAGAGGTCTCCCGCACTGCATGCGGCATAGTCTCCCGCAAAGCATGCGACGTAGTCTCCGCGCAGACCGCGGTAGAGGTCTCCCGCACTGCATGTGGCATAGTCTCCCGCTCAGCCTGCGGCATAGTCTCCCGCACAGACCGCGGTAGAGGTCTCCCGCACTGCATGCGGCATAGTCTCCCGCTCAGCCTGCGGCATAGTCTCCCGCACAGACCGCGTTAGAAGTCTCCCGCTCAGCTTGCGGCATAGTCTCCCGCACCGATCGCGGTAGAAGTCTCCCGCACAGATCGCGGTAGAGGTCTCCCGCACGAACAGCGGTAGAGGTCCCTCGCCCAACGTAGCGGCAGAGGTCTCCCGCACCAATAGCGGTAGAGGTTCCATGCATACTCTGCCGCCAGACTACTTCCCCGCAAGTTGCATGGCCCGAGGCGCGACAGAGTGCTCTATAACTCTGTCGCGGCCCAGACACGCTCCTGGGTCTCAGCCCGAACCGCCTCAGGAACCTATAAATACCAGGTGAGCTCTCTGAAAAAAGGGAGATCCGATCCAAAAAAGAGAAAAACAGGGAGAAACACTTAAACCCTTGGATTTAAGCAATACTTTCCCCTTTTCTTATATACACCAACTCCCGATCACTGACTTGATCGTCAGAGTGCGCGTGCAGGGACAAATCCCTGCCCCCTCTGATTCCTGTTGTTTTTGCAGGATATACGAAGAACACGTGGAGCAAATTGCATCGACGTCACCCTTTCGTCGTTAGTGTAATCAGACTACGCGATAGGCATAATCAGACCACGTGGAAGGTAAAGCACTGTTGCTGTCAGGTAGGCAACATCAAGAGTGTAAGTTTGTTAATGATTTTTTTTTTTTTTTGTCTCTTAGGAATTGAAATTTACAAAATGTTAGAATATTTAGAAAATTTTAGTTTGACTGCCTAGCTTTATGGAGAAAATTCAAGATCGTCAAAAATTGATGTTGATGAATAATCATCTTTGCAAATATGTATTTGACGACCGTGAAAGTGATGTTATTACACAAGTTGATGTGGTGAAGATTTCGGTTGGTGATTCCTTTTTTTTTCCTAGAGATTTAAATTTACATGAGTTAAAATATGAAATTTGTGACTGTCCAAGTGTTAAGAAATTCTCATCAAAAGATAATGATGAATATATTGATGTTGATTTCTTTGATGAATTGATGAACATGGATCAATTCTTCCATATGTTAAAGAACACGAAAAAAGTGTTTGGTAAATTGGAAGATTAGATTATTTGCATAGGTAAAGATGAAAACTCATTTTGATTATAGAAAGTGTATATTACATGATTCGGTTACAGTAATAATAATTGCTTTGAATATTTTTGCTATTGTTATTTATCTCATTCCCTATATTTAATAGTTTATTAAGAATTATTTAGTGGTGGATGCTTTAGAGTATTTGTTTAGGGTTCGAGTAAGAGGTTGTGAGCAGAAGCTCAAAGAGCCTAAGCGTGGTTTTGTATAAAGTTTTAGCGTTGCTCAAAGAAACCCAATTTGATAATTTTAAATTTTTTTTATTAAAATTATTAAATTAATTTTAATCCATATGTCTAGTTACATACATCCATAATCAATATGCATTTTATTAATCGATATCTGCGCGCATTGAGAAAATCCAATTAAATATGCATGGACAAAGCTGGCTCGCCAAACTAAATTAACGATAATATATTGTGATTATTTTTTGTATTATTCTAACACTAGAAGGCACGTAACATGAATTGAAATCTTTCTCTGATGACCAAAGCCGGTCGTTTTCGTCGAGTTCAAGGTCAATTTAAGATCCCAACCTGTAAATGAACCTCGATTGAAGATTACTTCCTTTGGCTGTAATTTTGGGATTTTCACCTATCTGTTGTCCTCTTTAACAGGTACTCTTTAACTTGCAACAACTTGGTTTGAAAACCGTTTTATAAAGCTTTCTTCCCACTTATTTCTTTTTCTTTTATAGAGTTTATATTATTAGCCTTTAGATGTGTTTAAAAATAAAAATTGTTTTGTTTCATCAAGAAATCTACAAGATTCGCTTCGGATTCAACAAGTTGCTATGTTCTTAAAACCTTTAATTATAAATAAATAATGACACTATGACTGTGTAAAAGTTATATTAACAGTAAAAAGTTATAAGTTATTTCTAACATTTTTAGATTGGAATCTAGAAATGAGTGATGTGATTTTTTTTTTCTTATATTTCGAAGATACAAAAAGAAAAGAAGATTAAGATTTTGAACTTAAATTATCTAAAAGAATAATAACATGCATTAAATTAAGTGAAATATATATATATATATATATATATATATATATATATATATATATATATTATGGTGATGGCCACGACAGGAGAAGAGAAAGGAAGTCAGAAGAGGACAACAATTGAATTTAGGAATGATGGATGTGTCGCTACTAGCTTGACACTGGCAGGAAAAACAACTGATGAAATGGCAGCGTGTACAAGAGGACACCGAAGTAAGCATGTGACTGCTGTTGCAACAGTGAAGGAACAGGAAACAATAGATGGTAGTTTGATTTGTTAAAGAAAAGGGTGTGAGACGAGAGAGAGTGAGAGTCTAAACTGAAGCTGCAACCGAGGGCCATTTTTGCTGCAGTAAAACTACAGCAGAAAACGTGAAGAGCTGATCATAGATGGTGGCATTCGGTAAATGAAAAGAAATGGAAAGGAAGGAGTACGTACATTGGGCAGGGCAAACTGAATGGGAAAGGATGTAGCAGGAGAAAATAGTGGAATGCAGCAGAGGAGTGTAAGGGTGGACAAACTGGCAGGCTCGATGAAAGAAAAAGAGAAAAGAAATGAAGGAGAAATAAAGTAGAGTTTTACTGCTGTAAAAGTCTGAAAAACATTTAATTTAAACCAAGAAACATGTAGTGGGAAGTGACAGATAGTGGAGGCAGTTCTACTGCTCGGTAAGGGAGAAAGCCAAAGAAACATAAAAATATATGTATGAATTAGAACCGATACCTACGGTAGAGGATTGAGGGAAGACAGAAATGAATTGAAAGGGGATGCTGAAGCAGCAGATATGTCAGTGAAAGGAAAAGATTGAGTGTGTTGCCTGCTGGATACAAGCAGTGGTTTCCGTGGAGAAGTATGCTCGACGAGAGCTGCATAGGAATGTCAGTAATGTGAAAAGAAATGCGTTATAGCCTGGAAGCAGGAAATGTGTTTGGTTGCAGGAAGAAAACCAGAGTAGATGATGGAGAGAGTCAGCGAAAGGCTGAAGATGTAAGAAAACCAGAGTAGATGATGGAGAGAGTCGACGAAAGGTTGAAGATGTAAGTATTATTGCAGAGGAAAGTGAGGGAGAATAAATGGGAACAGAGCAACCTGTCTACTACTGCAGGGAGGCGAGCCAATTTCGGAGGAAAGGGGACTTAGTCTGCTACCACCAGAAAATAAGATGATAAGCAGGCAGGTTGCCTGCAGGACATTGTACTGATCTAGAGAAATAATAAAACATAGTGGAGTAGTTGAAGATACGCTGAAAACAGGAAAGGAGGCGTGGTATATGGCGGGAGATTGTTGGGAGATTGTTGAAAAACAGGAAAGGGGAGAAAGAAAATTGGAAACAGCTGACTGCTGCATATCGGGGGGCTACTTGTTGCTATTTAGAGCAGGACATAGTGGCTGAATAGAGATTGAGTGGCTGCAAAAATGAAATAGAAAGGAAGACTTGATGATTTATAATGGAAACCAGTAAAGAAGAGAGGTGAAAATGAGATAGGAAAAGTTGAAAAAGTTGAGAGAAATTCGGGAGGATCAAGCATGACCAGTGTTGGACTTACTGAATCGAGGACTTCAAGGAAGAAAACGTGGCCTACTGAAGAGAAGAAAGAAGAATGGAATAGTAAGGAGAAAGAGGAAACAAAAACAATACTGAAAGAAACGGAAAAGCAGTGGAAAGGCTCAGGGTTAAGGGCTGAGATAGGCATTGATCTTGGTGGTTGTTAAGGTTGGTTTTTCAAGGTAGTTCTCAGTGTTGTTTGAGACGGAAACTAAGGCCATTCTAGCCTGTTAAAACATGAAACAGTGCTGAAGAAATCAGTAGTGTTTTTCCCTTGGTGTAGAACTGAAAATCTCTCGGAGTTCTTGAAGCTTCGAAAGAAACTTGTTTGAAGTCGATAAAAGTAAAGAAAATGTGCAAAAAATGAATTTAGAATAAGGCCTAGCCTAGTTCGTAGTGAGATGGTTTAATTAGATAAATTGAGTTCGAAACTTGAATGTGGTATAATGAACTGGATTTGAGTTTGCAATGACTAATTAAGGTAGCTGATAATTTATTTCAACTTTGGAAGAGCAAACGGATTAAGACGGATCGACTGAACTACAGTACTGAGATATAAAAGAAATATCGTTTGTAACTGAGGTAAGGAAAATTTTGTGTGCTGTTGGAGATAATTGCATGTAGTTCTTGTTGAACCATAGATAAAAAAAATACTAGACCGATTTTATAACTTTGAAAATTATAGATTTTTAGCAGTCTAACCTTGTTGTTATTACTTTAATTTACTTACATAGATTCTGATATAGTATGAATTATTGTTTATGAATTATTGTTTTAAAATGAAAATCTTGAATTTAATTACCATAGACTATTTAATAGGATTTTGACTGAAAAAGGGCAAGTCAGCCGCTTTTAAATTTCTTTATGCATTGTACTGAGTTTTAGAACTATTTTGATGAAAATAATTTGCTTATAAATTAGTATTGGTAAATGTGCTTGAACGCGTGCTGAATGTGTGTCGCACGGTCCGGCTCACACTGATTTTGAGACAAATGTGATGATTAGTCATCCTGCACTGTTACTGTTACTGAATTGTTACGTTATTGTGGTCCACGGAGTACGATGTACCGTGCAACATGCATATGAGTACGATGTACTGTGTTACTGGTCTTCGGACATACTGTACTGTAAACCATTTGGATAACTGACCACTCCCATGGTGATTGACATCCCGACACACCTGATCAATGATGGTTGAAGTCACCGACATTGGTCAATTGTCGTACTGATTACTATTATAGCATGTTAGGCTGTGAGACCCCGTATATGTAAAGTTGTAATGTGTAATGAATGTGAATGGACTTGTAATGTAAAGTATGATCGATGTAAGTCCATGGATTCAATGTATGTATGTGTAATATGATTTGTAACGTACATACAAGTTCCATTGAGTTTGAATATGAAGAAATGAGTCCTTATAAGTGATGGATGTGATTGAAACTCAAAATGGGTGGTGTGGTAAATGGAAGGAAGTTGCATGAATATAAATGCTTCCATTTGGTTTTATGTAGCATACCTTTGGACATACAATGAATGCACACAAGTTTCAATGTGCATAAGGTATGAATGGATGCCATTTTCAAGTTATAAAGGTGGATGGATGAGAAAATGACCATGGCAATAGATCAAGGATGTGTTAGTATGAGTTGCAGCAAGGAAACTGCAGGAAATCTGGAAAACATGAAGGCCAGATCGATCTCATAAGATGAGAGATCGATCTGGAAGAGCCAGAATGCTCTTATTTGGGCAATGAAATAGAGCAGATCGATCTCCAGTGGTGCCAGATCGATCTCCTAAGCATTCTGTAATGAAAAGATCGATCCTCAAGTACCCAGATCGATCTCCTTAGCTCTCTGTTTGGGACCAGATCGATGTCATGCTTCGACAGATCGATCTCATGCTTAAAATTTCGTGAAAATGAGATATTTAAGGAAACCAGATCGATCTCCTCTTGGACCAGATCGATCTCCTCAAGCTATTTCTATATAAGGAGGGTTGAAAATCTAAAAATTTTAGGAAAAACACTAATCTTCCATTTCTAACCCAAAAACCTAACTTTCTCTCTCTAAAATCAACTATTTCCAGCAAGAATTGAGGGGAGACCATTAGACATTAAGTTGTTCATCTTGACGAAGAGAACAACATAGTTGGAACCCAAAATCCTATTGTGGGTATTGAAGGAGATAAGGGCATTGACATTTGTAGCAAGAAGAAAAATCATATTTGGTAAGATTCTAACGCTCCAATCCAAGTACATTGTCTATTTAATTGATTTTGGAGTTGTTTGGCATGAGTATGTATGGATGGAAACACCTAGGTTGTGTTAGAAACTAATGTAACCTAGAAAATGGAATGCCTCTAGTGTGAGAAAGTATGAATTGGGGAGTTGGTGGTTTCTGGGTTAAGATAAGTTGTTAAATGAGTAATGTGGGTGATTTGGAATGGTTATGTGGAGTTATAATATGGGTTTAAGTGAAATTGTGAAAATGAGTATGTATATGCTTGATAAAATGCCATAGTGAGGGAATTCATGAAATATGAACACTATGAGCTTAATGTCGATTTAATATCTATTTGGAATGAGTTAATAGGCCTAAAAGAATCCATAGACTCGAGTTTTGGGTAAAGTAATGAAACGAGGCCTCATAAGCGTTAATAGAAAACTATAGGTCGAATTGACTATAGTGAACACACGATGTCATATTATATGGATCGAGTATAATGCGGGAGACAATTTTGTGCAGTCCCGAAGAGTTCGTTGAAGACGAATCGAGTGGTACGAGTAGTAGCTTTAAGGAAGTGGAATCACGCATCGCGATTCCAGGTAAGGGAATTCTGTAAGTATATAGAGGTAGCTGCTCGTAATTTGCGGGATTATAGGGTGTTTATGAAATGCATGAACGTTTGAGAAATTGGTTGTTTGGTATGCGAAAATACTTGTGAATATTGGATGATTTGGTTTACATGGATGTATAAAAAGGGATAGTAAGGCTAATAATTGCATATATCAAGTGTTTTGAATGCTTTCACAAAAACATGTGTTTGGTTTTAAACGAATTGATAAATAGGTTGGCTATTGTGGTTTGATGTGTGTAGCACATGTGAAGTGCCAAATATGTTTTGAGATAGTTTTGAAAGCTTATGAGCCGCCTATCGTGTTTATGTGAATTAAACCGTGCTGGAGCCTAGCTCGCATCGGGTATTGATGTTTTCATTTGTATGAAACGTGCTGGAGCTTAGCTCGCACCTTGATTTGGAAACTATGATGATGTTTATAAACCGTACTGGAGCTTCTGCTTGTACGTGGCTTTTGAGTGGTTTGTCTTATGAGTATAACAGTACTAGAGCTATGCTCGTAGGCGTCTCTTTATGATAGGATGCATGGGTCGTGCTAGAGCTTTGCTCGCACAAGTTTGCACATTGTGATACGTATAAGGTTGTGAAAATTGGTAAGATCCTTAAGCCCTACATCCTTAAGCCAACATCCTTAAGCCCAAAGAGGCGGGGAGGCTCTCTTACGGTGGGATCCTTAAGCTAACATCCTTAAGCCTTGGAGGGGCGGGGAGGCTCTGTTAGGTAGGGAGGCTCTCCTACATGGGTACGGTAAGATCCTTAAGCCCTACATCCTTAAGCCAACATCCTTAAGCCCAAAGAGGCGGGGAGGCTCTGTTAGGCGGGGAGGCTCTGTTCGGTGGGGAGGCTCTCTTACGGAAGGATCCTTAAGCCCTACATCCTTAAGCTAACATCCTTAAGCTCGAGGAGGCAGGGAGGCTCTGTTAGGCAGGGAGGTTCTCCTTCACGGATATGGAAAACTCTTGGTATGGGGTAGGTAAGACCTAGGAATGGCACCCCCAATCACGATATGAGTCTGCGGAGTACGCTGTACCGTGTATATCACATGGAGTACGATGTACCGCATGATGGTTATGTGATGAGAAAGTCTGGCGAGGGATAATCCATCTTCGTGCCAGCATGATACCCCACACACCCGGATGCGTGTGGTCTGGGATGATTTATGATGTAGTGGTCCACATAGGCATTTTTGATATAGTGACCTAGTTTTTATACACATACGTGAATTGTGAAATGAAAATGTGGTTGTGATTGTGAATTGATTTGGTGGTATTTATGTGTTAAGAAAGAGGTTTATGATGTTGGTTTAAAAAGGAGGTTTCTTAATGAATTGCCCTTTTTATGAATTTAAATGAGATTGAGCATGAGATGATTTATACATGATGTTCTTTTTACCATGTTTGATATGCCAATGTACATGATTTTGACACATGATATATATGTATACTCATATGGCATAGTTTTACTCCTCATGCTCCTACCATAAATGATTTATGCATAACACTATCAGCATGTAGATAGAGTAGTTATCTAACATGCTTGCATTATTGCCTTACTGAGCGTGTGGTTGCTCATCCCTCTCTATTTCCCCTACAGAGCATTCATAGTAGCCCAATGAGGACTGAGGCGTGGTATTTTGGACTCCGCTGCATCTCCATCGCTTAGAGGTATATACACAGTGATTCTTTTTGTATCTAAACAATGTAAAAGCACAGTATTCTTTTGAGTTGTAATTATGGGGGATGTAGATGTCAGTGAACATAACTTGTGTAAGTTAATGATTAACTTATAAATGTATGACATCGCTTTATTTAACTGAAAATGAATGAGATGTGATATTTATTTTTGACTCACAGCCCAACAGTGTGGTGGTAAGTTTGTTCACGACCGGGTAAGGTAACGGTAAAACGCGAAAAATTTTTAGTGATTTTCGGTTAAAGAGAATGAAATTAGGTCGTGACAGAGAATGGTATCAGAGCTGTGTTGGCCTGATGTGAGTCATTAATAAAACGTAGGAAAGTACACCCCCATAGTACTGTGCTTTTGTTTAGATATAACTGTGTATACCGTGATGGATTGAGCTTGATAAATGATTTTAAATATTGGAAGTTAGGCACTATGCCAGTTACACGCAAAGGTAGAGGGGTGAGAGCACGTGTTAGAGGCCGTAGAGGTAGGCCTGAGAGCCGTGCGGAGCCACAGACTGAGCAGGCTCCACAGAACCCTGCTGAGAGAGCAGAGGATACCGAGGCTCGCTTCGCTAGGTTAGAGTGGAGTATTGAGAATTTAGTGGAGATAGTTAAGCAGGCCTTGGGCGCCGGTGACAGACGAGGTCCCGCGGTACAGCCTACTACTGAACAGGCAGCTGCAGAGGCGGAGAGACCTCAGACTGCAGAGACTGCTACTGCTACACCACCTTCAGTACAGGATATAGATTCTTCTATCGTTCCACAGCAGAGCGGTAGTGATGTGGGTTATGACTATGACTTGAGCAGGTTGCGAGAGTTTCAAGCGCTGAAACCCCCAGTGTTTAGAGGGGTGAAGGACCCAGTGGTTACGGAGGATTAGGTGTATGAGATGGAGAAACTATATAGGTTTTTTCAATGCACTTCAGCTGAGAAGGTTGCCTTTACCGTGTTTATGCTGAAAGGCGAGGCAGAGCACTGGTGGAGGTCCACCGAAGCTATTTTGAGGGCCAGACACTTCGAGATTTCATGGGAGATATTCTTGGAGGCCTTCAGAAGACAGTATATTCCAGCTACGGCACAGAAGAAATTACGGATTGTGAACCTGGTTCAAGGGAACCGAACTGTGGACGAGTATGAGTCCAAGTTTATGTCCTTGGGGAGATATGACCTAGACACAATGGGTAGTGAGACCCGAAAGATTCAGAAGTTCATGGATGGATTGAGATTGGCCATCCGGACTAAGCTAGCTCCCTTTGACATCTTGACCTATGAGGAGGCTGTACATAAGGCTCAGTTATGTGAGCAAGACTTTGAGCGAAATGCCTCCGAGCTTGGGAGAGTCAGTGTTAGAAAGGACAGAGACCGAAAGAGATCCGGGTTTGGAAGAGTGGCCAAGAGAGGTGGCCAAAGATTTTTCGAGAAGAGGCCTAAGATTGAGGAGGTGCAGGAGAGAGCTGCTAGACCTCCCATATACCCAGCCTTGACTGCACCGAGGGGTATGACTATTGGAGGACTACAGCCAACTACTGATCAGTGTAGGAGATGTGGGAGATTTCATGGGAATAGGCCCTGTTTGATGACCCTTATGGTGTGTTTTAGATGCGAGAGACCAGGATATATGGCTAAGTATTGTCCCGAGAAGATAGAGATTGCCCCACAGAAGGGCAAGGAGCCTGAGGGAGCTCCAGTTGAGACAGCAGCCCTGAGGAGGAGGGCTACAGCTGAGGAAAAAGGAAAACAGGCTGCGGGTGTGAGCAGAGGAAGAGTATATGCACTGGACCAGGACACTGCAGACGCATCGACGGATGTGATTAAAGGTACCATCCGAATCTTTGATTTAGAAGCATTGGTATTATTTGATCCTGGTGCCACGCATTCTTTCATATCACCTTCCTTTGCACATAAATTATTGAAGCATGTGAAACCAACATCGTTGGATAAAATGTTGATGATTTCCACACCCATGAATGATAGTCAATTGACTGAGCATGTATGCAGAGATTGTAAGTTAAAGATAGAGGGGAAGGAAATGATAGCCAATCTGATTTTATTGAATATGAATGATTTTGATGTAATTTTGGGAATGGATTGGTTGGCTACCAATCGTGTTGTGATGGATTGTCATGCCAAAATATTGATGTTTTCAGGATTAGACAATCTTATTGTAAATTTTGATGAAAAGAAATGATATGAAAATAGTATGTTTGTTGTAAATAAAGGAGTATGATTTTAAATGCATATTGCTTGAGAGATAAATTATTGTTTATGATAAATGTTGAATGTGGAGTGATGGTTTATGTTACTAACGATGGAGAGAACAATGTGAAGGGTTCATTGCATATGTGGTTGATATAGATGAGGCACACCCAGAATTGAGAGACATAGCCGTAATTACGGATTACCCTGATGTCTTTTCGGATG
This sequence comes from Firmiana major, assembly GCA_033439115.1. Classification (NCBI taxonomy): domain Eukaryota; kingdom Viridiplantae; phylum Streptophyta; class Magnoliopsida; order Malvales; family Malvaceae; genus Firmiana; species Firmiana major. Next base: position 37,063,409 of record CM065901.1, on the reverse strand, counting down.
AATTACCAGGACTACCACCTGAAAAGGAAATGGAATTTTGCATTGAGCTAGTGCCTGGTACAGAGTCGATATCAAAATCACCCTATAGAATGGCTCCGATAGAATTGGAAGAGCTGAAGAAACAGCTGCAAGAGTTGCTGGAGAAGGGGTTTATTAGACCGAGTGTCTCACCTTGGGGAGCACCGGTTCTATTTGTAAGGAAGAATGATGGAAGCCTCCAACTGTGTATAGATTACCGGTTGTTGAATAAGGCCACCATTAAGAACAAGTACCCCCTTCCAAGAATCGATGATTTGCTGGATCAGCTCTAGGGAGCCGAAGTATTTTCTAAGATAGATCTGCGGTCAGGGTATCATCAGTTGAAGATCAGGAGTGGAGATGTACCCAAGACAGCATTTCGTACCCGTTATGGCCACTACGAGTTTTTGGTGATGCCATTCGGATTTGTTGAGTTAATGTATTTTTAAATGACAAAACAAGTAAATTCAATAATATAAAGATGACATAAAAACATGTTTAGAAGTTATAAGTACCAGAACTTGAGTTTCTGTAGATAAGAGATCGATCTGGGTTATGAGAGATCGATCTCCTGGGTTTTCTATAGATGAGAGATCGATCTGGGTTATGAGAGATCGATCTCCTGGGTTTTTCTTAGATGAGAGATCGATCTCAGGAAGACATGAGATCGATCTGCCAAGCCTTGAATCTATACAAAGGTATTGAGGAAGAGTGAGATCGATCTATATGAGTAATGAGATCGATCTGCCTAATACTGGAGTTGAGGAGATCGATCTGATCTAGGAAGAGATCGATCTCCCTTAAAGCAAAGAAAGTAGATCGATCTTCAAGATCGATCTACACTCAAACAGAGAGCTTATGAGATCGATCTGGTAAGGAAGAGATCAATCTTCTCAAAGTCAGAGAGCTAAGGAGATCGATCTGGGTTATTGAGAGATCGATCTCCCCACTATGAGATTGCATCGCAGATCGATCTGTAGATCAATCTTGCCTCAAACAGAGAGATTGGAAGATCGATCTGCCTATTCGACAGATCGATCTCCCCTAACATTTTCAAATAAGAGATCGATCTGCTCATATATGAGATCGATCTCCTTGTGTTATTTTGCTTTGATCTTGTAGGACTTATAACTAAGAGATCGATCTGGCCAAGATGGCAGATCGATCTGGCATTCTACTGGAGGTACCCAACGGCTAGTTCTGCAAAAATCTCAATGGGAAAAACAGCATTTAATGCTCCAACTACCAATCCTCCAGTATTTAACCAAGCATTGAAGACAATGAGAAGAGAGACACTATTGCTGCACATTTCTTACATTCTCAAGAGTTTAATACTTTCATTCCTTGTGTCTTCATTCCTCATTTATTGAGTTTGTTGTATAAGCTTAAGTGCAAAAGCTGTAATTGTCCTACCCACATTAAAAGCTTGATTCTGTATTCATCCTTACCTTAAAAGAGAAGAGGATTGTTCCTCAGTGAGATAAAATTGTAAAAGGGGTGAATACATCTTTGTATTGCAAAAGGTAGAGAGGTTATTCCTTAACCTGAAAAAGGAAGATTGTAACTTCTGTTGAAGGAGAGAAAGAAAGCACTTGACAAGAAGGTCAATGAGAGAGGACGTAGGCAAGAGTTTGGCCGAACCTCTATAAGCGATTGTGTTTGTTTCTCTCTTCCCTATCTTGCATTAAATTGTTTAATTTTATTATATTGCTCACTATCATTTGCTGATTAAATTAGGATTAATTTAAAATTTGCCATTAACATTAGAAAACCGATTCACCCCCCTCTCGGTAGAGCCAACAATTGGTATCAGAGCTAGGACTCTTTAATCACATAGGAACAACTTCCTAAGAGTTAGAAACGATCAAATGGCTCACAACAATGTAGCAACTAGTTTGGTAGGAGAGGGGCACTCTACGGTTAGACCTCCTATATTCAATGGAGAACATTATGCCTATTGGAAGACTAGGATAATGTTATTTATTCAAGCAAATGATTATGAGGTGTGGAGGATTATAATTAAAGGACCTCAAATCCCTATAAAGAGAATAGAAGGAAGAGATATCCCTAAAGAAGAAGATGAATGGGATTCAAATGATATTAAATGTGCTCAGCTAAATGCTAAAGCTATACACACTTTATTTTGTGCCTTAGGTCCAAATGAATACAATAGAGTCTCCGGCTGTGATAATGCCAAACAAATTTGGGACAAATTGGCAATAACTCATGAGGGTACAACCCAAGTGAAGGAGACCAAGGTAGGGATGCTCACACATGATTATGAGTTTTTTAGGATGAAGGAAGGAGAATCAATTAGTGATATGTTCACTAGATTCACGGATGTAATTAATGGATTAAAGTCCTTAGGAAAGATATACTCTAATATTGAAATGGTCAAGAAGATATTAAATAGCTTACCTAAATCATGGGAAGCTAAAGTGACTGCAATTAAGGAATCTAAGGATCCTCACACATTGTCTTTAGATGAATTAATAGGATCACTACTCACTTATGAGATGAAATTAAGAAGAAATGAAGAGCCACCCAAGAAAGTGGGAGTTGCTCTAAAATCCACTGCTCAAGAGGAGATTAAGAATGAGAGTGGTAGTGAAGAGGACCTTGAGATGGCAATGTTTGCCAAAAGATTTAACAAGTTCATGAGGATGAGAGCTAGTGGTAGTAATAGGAGAAACAATAAGAGAGATCAAGAAGAAGTAGGTAGAAAAGATTCAATTGTGTGTTATGAATGTAAAAAACCAGGACACATAAAATTTAACTGCCCTCTTCTTAAAAGGTCCAATGATAGGTTCCACAAAAAGAAGGCAATGGTGGCAACATGGAGCGACAGTGACTGCTCCGATGATGACTCAAATGAGGACATTGCCAACTTGTACTTCATGGCTATTGAGGATGAAAAGGTAACTTCAAACCTCAATGAATATTCCTTTGATGAATTGCAAGATGCCTTTGATGATCTTGCATTAGAGTATGAATGCATGAGCATGAAATATAAAAAGATAATATCCAAATTAAGAAAATAAAATGAGTTGATGCTAAGGGACAAATTAGAATGCGAAAAGAAACTAGAAATTTCAAATCGTGAAATTTGTGACCTTAAAGAGAAAAATGGCAACCTACATAATTCCTTTAATAGGTTCCACATGGGTCAACAAAAGTTGGATAGCATGCTAGAGACCCAAAGGGCATTCTTTGACAAAAATGGGTTAGGATATAATGCAAAAAGTAGAGAGACTCATCTTAAAAGCTTTGTAGCTAGAAATAGTATAAATAAACTATCAACTTCTTATTCATATTGCAATAGGAAGGGACATGCATCACATAATTGCAATATAAAAATGAGATCTCTTAAAGGAAAAATAGTAAAAAGGATATGGATTCCAAAAGAAGTAATTCACTCTAAGAATGTTAATGCATTAGCTAAATGGATTCCAAAGGGATCAAGAATTGCATTCACTAACCTCAAAAGACCCAAGAGAATTTGGGTACCTAAGACTTGAGTTGGAATCTTTTTGTAGGTGATTGAGCATGGCCACAAAGCTAAAACAAAGGAAGCATGGTACTTGGATAGTGGATGCTCAAGGCACATGACGGGTGATAGAAGCCACTTCAATTCTTTTAAATCAAAAGTTGGTGGAGAAGTCACATTTGGGGACAACTCCAAAGGCCAAGTTAAAGGAAGTGGCTCAATAGGTAATGACTATTTTTCATTAGAAAAGGTATTACTTGTTAGGGGTCTAAAGCATAACTTACTAAGCATAAGTTAACTTTGTGACAAAGGTTACAAAGTAATTTTTGATTGCATGAAATGTCATGTTGTAGATCCTAAATCAAACAAAGTTTTTTTTCTAGGTCATAGGCAAGGTAATATATATTGTCTATCTTAATGAACTCAAAAATGAAAATATATGCCTAATGGTAGACAATAAAAAGGAATCTTGGTTATGGCATAGAAGACTAGGTCATGCTAGCATGCATGTGCTATCTAAGTTAGCTAGAAAGGATCTAGTCATAGGTTTACCCAAGCTATCCTTTGATCATGAAGAAATATGTGAAGCTTGTGTTAAAGGAAAACATAAAAGGACAACATTTAAGCCTAAGAATATTGTATCCACCACTGGCCTCTTCAATTACTTCACTTAGATTAATTTGGACCAACTAGAACAACTAGCCTAGGTGGGAAACACTATGGATTTGTAATAGTTGATGATTACACTAGGTTCACTTGGGTGTTCTTTTTAAGAGTGAAAAATGAAGCCTTAGAAAAATTCATAGCCTATACAAAAATTACTCAAAATGAAAAAGGGTATACATTAACTAGCATTAGAAGTGATCATGGCAAGGAATTCGAAAACATAGGATTTGATGAGTATTGCAATGATCAAGGAATTAGTCATAATTTTTTAGCCCCTAGGACACCTCAACAAAATGGAGTAGTTGAGAGAAGGAATAGAACCTTGGAAGAAATGGCTAGAACCATATTGTGTGAGAATAATTTACCAAAGTATTTTTGGGCTGAAGCTATAAACACATCTTGCTATATAATTAATAGAGCTATGATTAGACCCATGCTAAAGAAAACTCCTTATGAGCTTTACAAAGGTAAGAAGCCTAATATTAGCTACTTCCATCCTTTTGGTTGCAAATGTTTTATCTTAAATAATGGTAAAGATAATTTAGGAAAATTTGATGCCAAAAGTGATGAAGGAATCTTTCTAGGGTACTCATTGAATTCAAAGGCTTATAGAGTATATAACAAAAGAACATTAATGGTTGAACAATCTATTTATGTTATATTTGATGAGTCAAATAATGTATCTAAAGATTCAACCAATGATGAGGATGTTGGAATATTTGATGAAAACTTGGAGGAAATTCCAAACTTAGAAGATGATTTATTAGAAAAACTTGACTTGAATAAAGAAGATGAAGAAGAAATAGAGATATTAGAGAGAGAGTCTAGAGCACCAAGAGAGTTAGGATATGTAAAAGATTGTGAAATAGTAGGAGATCCAACTCTTGGAGTTAGAACTAGATCATCTCTAAGAAATATGTGTCAATATATAGCCTTTGTATCTCAAATAGAGCCTAGGAATGTCAATGAAGCCTTAGATGGCAATAATTGGTTCCTAGCAATGCAAGAAGAATTAAATCAATTTGAGAGAAGCAAAGTATGGAAACTAGTTCCTAGGCCTAGTGATCACTCTATAATTGGAACTAAATGGATATTCAAGAACAAGATGGATGAAAATAGTGTGATCATAAGGAACAAGGCTAGGTTAGTTGCACAAGGATATAGACAAGAGGAAGGTATAGATTATGATGAAACCTATGCACCGGTAGCTAGATTAGAGGCAATAAGAATGTTACTTGCCTTTGCATGCTATAAAAACTTCAAGTTATATCAAATGGATGTAAAAAGTGCATTCTTAAATGGTTTCATTAATGAAGAAGTCTATGTTGAACAACCTCCTGGCTTTGAAAATCATGAATTTCCTGAACATGTTTTTAAATTATCTAAGGCACTCTATGGCTTGAAACAAGCTCCTAGAGCTTGGTATGAAAGGTTGTCAAAATTCTTAATAGAAAAGGGATTTTCAAGAGGAAAAGTGGATACCACCTTATTCATCAAAAATAAAAATAAAGATTTACTAGTTGTACAAGTGTATGTGGATGATATTATTTTTGGTTGAACTAATGAGTCTTTATGTCAAGAGTTTGCTAAGATCATGCAAGGAGAATTTGAAATGAGCATGATGGGAGAACTCACATTCTTCTTGGGACTTCAAGTAAAGTAAACAAAAGATGGAACCTTCATCAATCAAGCAAAGTATACTAAGGATTTACTCAAGCGATTTGGAATGGACAATTGCAAACCTCAAGCAACTCCAATGGGCACCAACATCAAGCTTGATAAGGATGAAAGTGGTAAGTGTGTAGACACTAAACTCTATAGGTCTATGATTGGCTCATTGCTTTATTTAACTGCAAGTAGACCAGATATTTTGTTTGGTGTATGCCTTTGTGCTAGATTTCAATCCTCTCCTAGGGAATCACATTTATTAGCCACTAAAAGGATCTTTAGATACCTTAAGGACACTCCCTCTCTAGGACTTTGGTACCTCAAGGACTCTACCTTTGCACTTCATGCATTTTCAGATGCAGATTTTGGGGGATGCAAAATAGATAGGAAAAGTACTTCAGGTACTTGCCAATTCTTAGGAAATAGATTAATCTCTTGGTTCTCCAAGAAACAAAACAGTGTGGCTCAGTCCACAACTGAAGCTGAATACATAGCAGCAGGTAGTTGTAGTGCTCAAGTGTTGTGGATTAAACAACAAATGAAAGATTATGGTATTGACATGAAATAAGTCTCTATTAAATGTGATAATACCAGTGCCATTAATCTATCTAAAAATCCTATTCAACACTCTAGAACCAAGCACATAGAGATTAGGCATCACTTCCTTAGAGACCATGTGCAAAAGAGGGATATAATTCTAGAGTACATTGACACTTTACATCAAATAGCTGATATATTCACCAAACCCCTTGATAGAGATAGGTTTTGTATCCTTAGAGGTGAATTAGGACTCATGAATATCCCTTAAGATATTTATGCTTCAAAATCTTGGTTTTAAGTTGATTTTCAAAGAGTTTTACAAAGATTTTTCTGTGCAACAAGGATGAGAGATCGATCTCCCATCAATATAGATCGATCTCCATACTTCCAACAAGCCTAAAACATTAAGGTTAAGCTAAGCAGATCGATCTTCTATCCATAAGATCGATCTCCTTACGCCTCTGTTAAACAGCAGATCGATCTGTGCATACGACAGATCGATCTCTTCAAGCCTCTGTATTCTGAAGATAGATCTATGCATTTGGCAGATCGATCTCCCTAAGCCTCTGTCAAACAGCAGATCGATCTGTGCATGCGACAGATCGATCTCCTTAAGCCTCTGTTAGCCAACAAATCGATCTGTCGTCTCGACAGATCGATCTCCTGTGCCCTGGACTATAAAATCTGGCGAAAAATTCTCAAATTTCAAAACTCCAAATTCTCAAATCCCTAAAGCTCCTGTCGCACATCCTCTCTCAATTCTCCCTCCAGATCGATCTTCGGTAAGAATCTTGCCTAAATCTCTCATCAATCAGGGTCAAGTAACCTACATTGGTAAATTTTTCTTCAAAATTTGTCCAGTTTTTGTGTAATCTTAGTTAGGGCAATTTTTACACTGTTTCATTGGATAGGTATCTAGAGAACTAGCCTTAAGATTCAAACTAGTGTCTAGAACCATGCCTCGACTTAAGAGAGTAGGCCAAAAACCTCCCCGATCTAATGTAGAACCCAGGTCATCCTCTCAATCCATTCCTCCCTCTTCCGTTGCTATCTTCAACAGGTGTTTTAAAACACCTGCGAAAAGGAAGCGCTTTGAAGAATATTTTTCTACCATTCCAATTAAACATTGGCGTACAATCGATTTCTCTTTCCTAAATCGCATTGATTTTTTGTATCTGTCTAAATTTGAAGATTTTGGTTGGATGTCTTTCCTAAAAATCAATACTCCCGTACCTCCAAATATCGTTCGAGCATTCTTCTCCAATGTCGAACTCACCTATGATCCTATCGACCCCTGTAATATTCTCGGGTTTACAACGTATGTCATGGGAAGATCCATTACCGTAGATACTGAAATTTTAGCCCAAGCCTTCGACATACGTGATGAAGGATTGACAAACGAAGATGAGGAAGTCCCTTTGGAGTTTGATATTCCCGGGGATAAGGCGAGTGATCTCCCGATGCACCCCCGGCTACTCCATCTCATCATATCGTGGAACCTTCAACCGTTTGGTACCCGTCACTCCACCATTAGGCGGTTAGATAGGTTCTGGATTCACCACCTTCACTCTACCAGTCAAAAACCCAACCTCGTCCACTTTATCTTTCAAGACTGGTTGAAAATTGTACGCGGCCAAGCCACAACGATCGTGTTTTCGCAACCATTGGCGTACTTTCTCCAACGACTCAAAGTGGATAGCAGCTGCGAAACGTGTGAAATGCCCTCTCCCAAGAGCGTCCTCAACATCGGGACACTCCATCACATGGGCTACTACAAGGACTTCCGGGGCGACTGGAAGAAGAAGAGGGAACAGCAGTCTGCTGAAGCTATGGAGAAAGATCCCTCCAATGAGCCTATGAATCCACCTGCTGCACCGACTGCGGGTCCATCATCCTCGACTCCTCAGCCCACTGCACCTGCTAACTCAATCACTGATATGGAGTCCATTGTGACAATGTTGAGTGCACTGAACCGAAAGATCGATGAAGGCTTTGCAAACCTTCATGCAACTCAGTAGCGGATGTTCGAGGAACTGAACTGCAAAGTGGATGCAGGCTTTGCAAATCTTCATGAGACTCAGGAGGCGATGTTTGATGAGCTTCAAGTCACTTGCACTCACGTTGAGGATCTCATGGATCGATTTCGTCCTCCACCATAGGACTTAGTTGCTAGATCTAGTTTCGTTATATGTTTTCATTACTCTTTGTTGTTTAAACTCAATTTGCTTGAATGAACTGCCCTTTGTGTTATTAAATGAAGTGTTAATTTGAAATGACAGAGTATTGTTTAGATTTCCTTTTTAGCATTGATATGACAAAAAGGGAGAGAAGAAATAATGTTAAGAACACATGCGTGTGTTAAAACATGTTTAAATCATTTTAAGAATCATATCTAATGGCTTAAAAGGAATGATTAAAATGAGGGGGAGTTAAGAAAGTTTAGAGATCAAAAGCCAAAAGTAAGGGGCAGTTTACAAAAAGGGGGAGTTTGTGCAAAATGAAAATAGGCAACTAAACATGTTGATTGAATAGGTTTTGTCATATCAAAAAGGGGGAGATTGTTGAGTTAATGTATTTTGAAATGACAAAACAAGTAAATTCAATAATATAAAGATGACATAAAAACATGTTTAGAAGTTATAAGTACCAGAACTTGAGTTTCTGTAGATAAGAGATCGATCTGGGTTATGAGAGATCAATCTCCTAGGTTTTCTATAGATGAGAGATCGATCTGGGTAATGAGAGATCGATCTCCTGGATTTTTCTTAGATGAGAGATCGATCTCAGGAAGACATGAGATCGATCTGCCAAGCCTTGAATCTATACAAAGGTATTGAGGAAGAGTAAGATCGATCTATATGAGTTATTAGATCGATCTGCCTAATACTGGAGTTGGGGAGATCGATCTGATCTAGGAAGAGATCGATCTCCCTTAAAGCAAAGAAAGTAGATCGATCTTCAAGATCGATCTACACTCAAACAGAGAGCTTATGAGATCGATCTGGTAAGGAAGAGATCGATCTTCTCAAAGTCAGAGAGCTAAGGAGATCGATCTGGGTTATTGAGAGATCGATCTCCCCACTATGAGATTGCACCGTAGATCGATCTGTAGATCGATCTTGCCTCAAACAGAGAGATTGAAAGATCGATCTGCCTATTCGACAGATCGATCTCCCCTAACATTTTCAAATAAGAGATTGATCTGCTCATATATGAGATCGATCTCCTTGTGTTATTTTGCTTTGATCTTGCAGGACTTATAACTAAGAGATCGATCTGGCCAAGATGGCAGATCGATCTGGCATTCTACTGGAGGTACCCAACGGCTAGTTCTGCAAAAATCTCAACGGAAAAAACAGCATTTAATGCTCCAACTACCAATCCTTCAATATTTAACCAAGCATTGAAGACAATGAGAAGAGAGACAATATTGCTGCACATTTCTTACATTCTCAAGAGTTTAATACTTTCATTCCTTGTGCCTTCATTCCTCATTTATTGAGTTTGTTGTATAAGCTTAAGTGCAAAAGCTGTAATTGTCCTACCCACATTAAAAGCTTGATTCTGTATTCATCCTTACCTTAAAAGAGAAGAGGATTGTTCCTCAGTGAGATAAAATTGTAAAAGGGGTTAATACATCTTTGTATTGCAAAGGGTAGAGAGGTTATTCCTTAACCTGAAAAAGGAAGATTGTAACTTCTGTTGAAGGAGAGAAAGAAAGCACTTGACAAGAAGGTCAAGGAGAGAGGACGTAGGCAAGAGTTTGGCCAAACCTCTATAAGCGATTGTGTTTGTTTCTCTCTTCCCTATCTTGCATTAAATTGTTTAATTTTATTATATTGCTCACTATCATTTGCTGATTAAATTAGGATTAATTTAAAATTTGCCATTAACATTAGAAAACCGATTCACCCCCCCCTCTGGGGAGAGCCAACAGGATTGACGAATGCTCCCGCAGCATTTATGGCATTGATGAATGATATATTCAAGCCATACCTGGACAAGTTTGTAATAGTGTTCATTGATGACATTTTGGTGTATTCTAAGTCCAGCGAAGATCATGAGGAACACTTGAAGATAGTTCTGCAGACCCTCCGAGAGAGAGAATTGTATGCCAAACTCAGCAAGTGTAACTTTTGGTTGGAACAGATCTCATTTCTGGGGCATGTTGTGTCAAAGGATGGGGTATCGGTGGATCCATCCAAGATAGAGGCAGTTGTACAGTGGGAACAGCCCAAGACAGTAACTGAGATCAAGAATTTTCTGGGATTGGTAGGATATTATCGAAAGATTTGTAGAGGGTTTCTCCAGACTAGCTGCTCCATTGACACGCCTTACGCGAAAAGATGTTAAGTTTGTATGGGATGAGGCATGTGAGAGGAGTTTTGAGGAGTTTAAGCGTCGGTTGACCACTGCTCCCGTTCTCACCATTCCTACCAGCTCAAGAGGATTCTCGGTGTATACGGATGTATCACACCAGGGACTGGGCTGTGTGCTTATGCAGGATGGGAAGGTAGTTGCCTATGGATCGAGACAGTTAAAAGATCATGAGAGGAACTACCCGACACATGATTTGGAGTTGGCGGCTGTAGTATTTGCTTTGAAAATATGTCGCTACTATCTCTATGGTGAGAAATTTCAGGTGTTCACAGATCATAAGAGCCTTAAGTACCTGTTCTCGCAGAAAGAGCTGAATATGAGACAGAGGAGATGGCTCGAACTCCTGAAAGACTATGATTGTGAAATCATGTACCACCCAGGTAAGGCAAATGTAGTTGCCGATGTTTTGAGTAGGAAGAACCTTGGGTTGGTGTCATATATGATGGTACAGGAACATGAATTGTTAGAACACTTTGCGAACCTCAGTTTAGATGTAACCCCACCTGGATCTGAGAGACTTGAGATCATGGCTAGTTTTAGACTAGAGCCAGAGTTGATTGGCCGTATTCGACGAACCCAGCAGAGCGATCGACGGTGCATCGATTGGCTGAGGCAGATACAGACAGGTGTGGGTATTGATTTTGAGCAGAATGCTGATGGGTTATTGAGGTTCAGAGGCAGAGTATGCGTTTCCAGGGATCCTGAGATTAGGAGAACGATTTTATCCGAGGCTCACTCATCGAAGTATACGATACATCCGGGAAGTACCAAGATGTATCAAAACCTTTGGAAGGTTTATTGGTGGTCTAGAATGAAGAGAGACATTGTTGAATATGTCGCTAAGTGTCTCATTTGTCAGCAAGTGAAGGTAGAGCATCAGAAGCCTACAGGATTATTGCAGCCTCTACCGATACCGACATGGAAGTGGGAGCATGTCACCATGAATTTTGTGATGGGGTTGCCGAGGACCTGCAGAGGTCATGATGCCATATGGGTTATTGTGGATCGGTTGACTAAGTCCGTCCATTTTTTGGCTATGAGAGCTACCGATACACTGAGTCAGTTGGTGAACCTGTACATTCGAGAGATAGTACGGCTACATGGTGTACCAGTGAGCATTGTTTCTGATAGGGATGTCCGCTTCACTTCCCATTTTTGGGAACATTTTCAGGAAGCGCTGGGGACCCGACTGAGTTTTAGCACCGCTTTTCATCCTCAGACAGATGGGCAGTCAGAGAGGACTATACAGACCCTCGAGGATATGTTGAGAGCGTGTGTGCTGGATTTTAGAGGCTCCTGGGATGACCACCTGCAGTTAGCCGAGTTCGCTTATAATAATAGCTATCATGTGAGTATCGGGATGGCACCCTATGAGGCATTGTATGGACGTAGATGCCGTTCCCCTATTGGATGGGAAGAGGTTGGTGACAGACAGATTTTTACTCCGAACTTAGTGCAGCAAGCATCTGAGGTCGTCCAGTTGATATGTGAGAGGTTACGGACAGCTCAGAGCCGGCAAAAGAGTTATGCTGACAAGAGACGAAGACCACTGGAGTTTGATGAGGGTGAGTCGGTGTTTCTGAGGGTATCACCATCGAATGGTATTATGAGATTTGGTAAGAAGGGCAAACTGAGCCCTAGATATATCAGACCCTTTGAGATTTTGGAGAGAGTGGGAGATAAGGCGTATAGGTTGGCATTGTCACCGGACTTGGCAAATGTCCACAACGTCTTCCACGTCTCGATGCTTTGGAAGTATCACCCGGACCCGGCACACGTGATAAGATATGAGCAGTTGGAGCTCCATGAGAGTATGACGTATGTTAAGAAGTCGATTCGGATATTGGACAGAAAAGAGAAAGTGTTGCGGAATAAGACAATTTCCTTGGTGAAAGTTCTTTGGCAACATCACACGGCGGAAGAGGCCACATGGGAATTGGAGAACTTGTGTGAGACCCCGTATATGTATAGCTAGGTATATAGGAACATGGGAATGTAAATAAAATCATAAGGATGATGATACATTGTAATATGAAGTATATGCAATGTAAGTTCATAAGATTATGTACGCACTTGTAATAAGAATTGTGATTATACATACAAGTTGCATTATGAATGAGTAAGAGGAAATAAACTTGAACACGAGAAGAATGTGATCGAAATGGAATATGAGTAGTATAGTAAAATGGAAGGAAAGATTTACATAAGTGTATATTTCCATTCGAGTAATATCGTATATATTTGGTCATACAAAGATTCTACACAAGTTTTAATGTGTATGTAGTGAGGATGAATCCCATTTTCAAGTCTCAAAGATGAATGAATGAGGAAATGATCATGGTAGAAAATTAAGGGTGTTTGGTAAGGAGTTGTTGCAGAAAAACTGCAAGAAATCTGGAATTTGTGAAGGCCAGATCGATCTCATAGGATGAGAGATCGATCTGGGAGAGCCAGAATGCTCTTATGTGAGAAATGGAAGGGAACAGATCAATCTCCAAAGGAAGCAGATCGATCTCTTTAGCTCTCGGGTTGGAAGCAGATCGATCTCCCATAAGACCAGATCGATCTCCTTAAGCTTCTGTTTGACAGCAGATCGATCTCCAGTCTCGACAGATCGATCTCCTGCCTTTAAAACGTCTTAGAAAAGAGGGATTTTAGAGGAACAGATCGATCTCCACCCAAGGAAGATCAATCTCATCAAGTCAAAACTATAAATAGGAGCAGTTGGATCATCAGAATTTTGGGATAAACCATTTCCTTTCCACTTCAACACAAGAAAACTAGCTTTCTCACTCCTAAATCTAGCCATTTTCAGTGAGATTTAAGGAGAGTCTATTAGAAACAAAGTTGTTCACAACAAAAAGAAGAACAACATAGTCTAGAGGCATTTCCCCATTTGATGGATTGAAGAAATAAAGGGCAATCCTAATTGGAGCAAGAGGAAATCCAATGAGGTAAGTTCTAATGCACAAATCCAAGTACATTGGTTTAGTTAATGATTATAAAGATATTTGGGTGTGCATATTGTGGATAGAACTACCTAGAATGGTATGAAATGAATATAACTTAGAAATAGTCAAGTGTGAGAAAGTGGAGAGTGGAAGTGTTTATGATGAATGAGATATCTTGAGTGGAGGAACATGTTGTGAGAATGATTTGGACATGTTGATATTGGGATAAAATTGTGAGATTTACCACAAAGGGTAAAATATGTATTTAAGGCATTGGATAAATGATTAGTTGAACAAGAGTTAGAAACGTTATGAATTTCAGTTTCGGATGATACGCCGGAGCAAGTCGAGATGAGAACGCAAGAAGCATAAAGGCGGATAGTTGCACACAAGTAAAACGAGGTAAGGGACTGTGTGTTAGCTATAGAGATGTTCGTACGTAATTACAGCAATTTCGTAGATATATTGATAGGACTAGTACGATATTATAATTTTATGAAATGATGTGGAAGTATGAAAAGTACTATGATGTATATATGTATTAAGAAATGGGATAGGGTAAGGAAATAGCATGATATGCATGTTTTCAATGATATTCTCAATTTTATATTGTTATTGATGATTGAGAAATGTTGATGATAGGTTGGCTAATTTTACATGTTTTAGCATGAAGAGGCATGCTGTATGAATAAACATGTTTTGAATTTTAAAAAGAGAAAATAGCCATCTATCAGTTTTGAGATGTGATTTGGTGTTGAAGCGTTAGTTCACACCCGTTTTAATGCCTTGATATACCGTGCGGGAGTTTTAACTCGCACGAGGGTTTTGAGAAAGTGCAGGAACTTTGCTCGCACCTGTTTTGTTGAGTTAAGGTAAACCTGGGGGTCTGGGACCCAAGGGGATACCAGCCGACGGCCAATTGAACGGGCTGGGCCTTAACGATAGATCGTACCGCGTTGGAGTTTTGCGTTGACTGTGTGTCACGCTGCTTGCTCGCCTGGTATATGAGACATGGTTTAGGATAAAAAGTCCATCGGAGTTGGAGTATGGACTTGGGTCCACGGTCGTACGTAGAATAGTGTAGTCACCCGTTAGTATACTATGTACCGTGCTGGGTGCACGTGGGTACGAGTATCGCGTAGATGACACACGACGTATCTTCACCGTGAGTATACGAGGAGATGAGGTGGATTGAGATGAGCCGGAGGGTAGGACTGACCCATCCCCCTTCAGGCGAAGTGATACCCTATGCACACCTGATCAGTGAGGCCTGGGATCACTGACTATGGCCATAAGTCGTGGATATTTGATTGCCGAAAATTCCATGCCTGTCTCAGAGATTCGAGAAACAGAGACAATCTCAGAAAAGAAAGAGATTTGCGAGAAAGAGCGATTTGAGAAACGAAAGAGATTTCGTGTTTTTGATAAATCTCTGATTTCACATTTGTGCCATGAGGGCACTATTTATGAGCATGTTTTAAATGGAAGTTTGACATTTGATTTACACGAAAATGCTATTGAGAAACATGTGTTTAAATGCATTGTTCGTATGATATTTCCATTTATAACGAAAACATGGTTTTGGTTTATGCATGCATGGGCTATGTAGGTAGTACGATATCTACCTGCTAGCATACATTTCCTTACTGAGCTGTGGTTTGCTCATCCCACTATTTTCCCCTCCAGGTACTGAGAAGTAAGAGAGCGGTGATCTCTAGATCTTTTGTGTTAAACAGCTCCCACAATCCGCAAAGGTATAAGATTCGTATACACGAGTATTTTGTATCTAATATATTGTATCGCACAGTTATATCTTGGAATTGTAAACAGTATTATGGGGATGATATGTAAGCACATGGTATTTATACAATTAATTTTGTGTATTTACACACACACCTGGGAGTGTGAATTAAAGTTTTAAATATTCCGCTGTAAATGAATGAATTTTTAGTAATTGCATCTTCTCACAGCCCAACCGTAGTAGAGAATGTATGGATAGAAGCGTTCACATAAGCGGGGTATGACAACTTGATACGGGAGAAGTACCCCCAACTTTTTGAAGAGTGACTTGGTTCTAATTTGGAGGACCAAATCCCTTGAAGGAGTGGAGAATGTGAGACCCCGTATATGTAAAGTTATAATGTGTAATGAATGTGAATGGACTTGTAATATAAAGTATGATCGATGTAAGTCCATGGATTCAATGTATGTATGTGTAATATGATTTGTAACGTACATACAAGTTCCATTGAGTTTGAATATGAAGAAATGAGTCCTTATAAGTGATGGATGTGATTGAAACTCAAAATGGGTGGTGTGGTAAATGGAAGGAAGTTGCATGAATATAAATGCTTCCATTTGGTTTTATGTAGCATACATTTGGACATACAATGAATGCACATAAGTTTCAATATGCATAAGGTATGAATGGATGCCATTTTCAAGTTATAAAGGTGGATGGATGAGAAAATGGTCATGGCAATAGATCAAGGATGTGTTAGTATGAGTTGCAGCAAGGAAACTGCAGGAAATCTGGAAAACATGAAGGCCAGATCGATCTCATAAGATGAGAGATCGATCTGGAAGAGCCAGAATGCTCTTATTTGGGCAATGAAATAGAGCAGATCGATCTCCAGTGGTGCCAGATCGATCTCCTAAGCATTCTGTAATGAAAAGATCGATCCTCAAGCACCCAGATCGATCTCCTTAGCTCTCTGTTTGGGACCAGATCGATCTCATGCTTAAAATTTCGTGAAAATGAGAGATTTAAGGGGACCAGATCGATCTCCTCTTGGACCAGATCGATCTCCTCAAGCTATTTCTATATAAGGAGGGCTGAAAATCTGAAATTTTCAGGAAAAACACCAATCTTCCAGTTCTAACCCAAAAACCTAACTTTCTCTCTCTAAAATCAGCCATTTCCAGCAAGAATTGAGGGGCGACCATTAGACATTAAGTTGTTCATCTTGAGGAAGAGAACAACATAGTTGGAACCCAAAATCCCATTGTGGGTATTGAAGGAGATAAGGGCATTGACATTTGGAGCAAGAAGAAAAATCATATTTGGTAAGATTCTAACACTCCAATCCAAGTACATTGTCTATTTAATTGATTTTGGAGTTGTTTGGCATGAGTATGTATGGATGGAAACACCTAGGTTGTGTTAGAAACTAATGTAACCTAGAAAATGGAATTCCTCTAGTGTGAGAAAGTATGAATTGGGGAGTTGGTGGTTTATGGGTTAAAATAAGTTGTTAAATGAGTAATGTGGGTGATTTGGAATGGTTATGTGGAGTTATAATATGGGTTTAAGTGAAATTATGGAAATGAGTATGTATATACTTGATAAAATGCCATAGTGAGGGAATTCATGAAATATGAACACTATGAGCTTAATGTCGATTTAATATCGATTTGGAATGAGTTAATAGGCCTAAAAGAATCCATAGACTCGAGTTTTGGGTAAAGTAATGAAACGAGGCCTCATAAGCGTTAATAGAAAACTACAGGTCGAATTGACTATAGTGAACGCACGATGTCATATTATATGGATCGAGTATAATGCGGAAGACGATTTTGTGCAGTCCTGAAGAGTTCGTTGAAGACGAATCGAGTGGTACGAGTAGCAGCTTGAAGGAAGTGGAATCACGCATCGCGATTCTAGGTAAGGGAATTCTGTAAGTATATAGAGGTAGCTGCTCGTAATTTGTGGGATTATAGGGTGTTTATGAAATGCAGGAACGTTTGAGAAATTGGTTGTTTGGTATGCGAAAATAGTTGTGAATATTGGATGATTTGGTTTACATGGATGTATAAAAAGGGATAGTAAGGCTAATAATTGCATATATCAAGTGTTTTGAATGCTTTCACAAAACATGTGTTTGGTTTTAAATGAATTGATAAATAGGTTGGCTATTGTGGTTTGATGTGTGTAGCACATGTGAAGTGCCAAATATGTTTTGAGATAGTTTTGAGAGCTTATGAGCCGCCTATCATGTTTATGTGAATTAAACCGTGCTGGAGCCTAACTCGCATCGGGTATTGATGTTTTCATTTGTATGAAACGTGCTGGAGCTTAGCTCGCACCTTGATTTGGAAACTATGATGATGTTTATAAACCGTACTGGAGCTTTTGCTCGTACGTGGCTTTCGAGTGGTTTGTCTTATGAGTATAACCGTACTAGAGCTATGCTCGTACGCGTCTTTTTATGATAGGATGCATGGGTCGTGTTAGAGCTTTGCTCGCACAAGTTTTCACATTGTGATACGTATAAGGTTGTGAAAGTTGGTAAGATCCTTAAGCCCTACATCCTTAAGCCAACATCCTTAAGCCCAAAGAGGCGGGGAGGCTCTGTTAGGCGGGGAGGCTCTGTTCGGTGGGGAGGCTCTCTTACGTTGGGATCCTTAAGCCAACATCCTTAAGCCCTGGAGGGGCGGGGAGGCTCTGTTAGGCAAGGAGGCTCTCCTACATGGGTACGGTAAGATCCTTAAGCCCTACATCCTTAAGCCAACATCCTTAAGCCCAAAGAGGCGGGGAGGCTCTGTTAGGCGGGGAGGCTCTGTTCGGTGGGGAGGCTCTCTTACGGAAGGATCCTTAAGCCCTACATCCTTAAGCTAACATCCTTAAGCCCTAGGAGGCAGGGAGGCTCTGTTAGGCGGGGAGGCTCTCCTTCACGGATATGGAAAACTCTTGGTATAGGGTAGGTAAGACCTAGGAATGGCATCCCCAATCACGATATGAGTCTGCGGAGTACGCTGTATTGTGTATATCACATGGAGTACGATGTACCGCATGATGGTTATGTGATGAGAAAGTCTGGCGAGGGATAATCCATCTTCGTGCCAACATGATACCCCGCACACCCGGATGCGTGTGGTCTGGGATGATTTATGATGTAGTGGTCCACATAGGCACTTTTGATATAGTGACCTAGTTTTTATACACATGCGTGAATTGTGAAATGAAAATGTGGTTGTGATTGTGAATTGATTTGGTGGTATTTATGTGTTGAGAAAGAGGTTTATGATGTTGGTTTAAAAAGGAGGTTTTTTAATGAATTGCCCTTTTTATGAATTTAAATGAGATTGAGCATGAGATGATTTATACATGATGTTCTTTTTACCATGTTTGATATGCCAATGTACATGATTTTGACACATGATATATATGTATACTCATATGGCATAGTTTTACTCCTCATGCTCCTACCATAAATGATTTATGCATAACACTATCAGCATGTAGATAGAGTAGTTATCTATCATGCTTGCATTATTGCCTTACTAAGCGTGTGGTTGCTCATCCCTCTCTATTTCCCCCTACAGAGCGTGCATAGTAGCCCAGTGAGGACTGAGGCGTGGTATTTTGGACTCCGCTGCATCTCCATCGCTTAGAGGTATATACACAGTGATTCTTTTTGTATCTAAACAATGTAAAAGCACAGTATTCTTTTGAGTTGTAATTATGGGGGATGTAGATGTCAGTGAACATAACTTGTGTAAGTTAATGATTAACTTATAAATGTATGACATCGCTTTATTTAACTAAAAATGAATAAGATGTGATATTTATTTTTGACTCACAGCCCAACAGTGTGGTGGTAAGTTTGTTCACGACCGGGTAAGGTAACGGTAAAACGCGAAAAATTTTCAGTGATTTTCGGTTAAAGAGAATGAAATTGGGTCGTGACATAGGCCTTGTCTTGTCTATTTGATTTACTGAATTGACCGTTTGAACTGTATTATCATAAGAAACTGTATTATTCAATTGCATAAAGAGACTGTGGGGGCCACATCTAGAATTCTGTGGGAGCAAAGTGCCACATAGTAGTCATAATAAAACACTTTATAAAATTTTAAATTCAGATTTATTGCAGTAAAATGTTTATACTATCGATATTGATTTTGCCAATGATTTTAACTTTGATTTTACTAAACTGTCAAAGAACTGATATTTTCAAGCTTATATAGATAGATAGTGTATTTATCTACCTGCCACGTAATTTTTCTTACTGAGCACGTTGAACGCATCCCGTTCTTTCCTCCACAAAGCCTTATCAGTAGTTGAGACCGCTTCTGTAAGTTGAATTATTTTGCACAACCACAAGTCAGTAAAGTATTCTTCTACGTTAAAGGTATACCCAGTATAAACATCTATTTTGTATCTAAATTTTGTAAGTACAGTAATGTATATGAAAATGTGTCTGGGGAATGTGAATATAAATATTTTGTAAAAGAACAAACACGCTGATTAATTTGGAAAGTATTACCATTTGTTTTGTTATAATTTGTTACAAGAAAAAAATTGAATCGATAGATTTATTGTTCCGATCTATTATCGAATCGTAACTCAACCATATTATACTGTAAATTGGGGCATTACAGAAGTTGGTATCAGAGCAAGATTGGTCTGATACGAGTCGATATTAGGAGTGAGAGAAAATTTGAAAAGTTCACATCTCAGACATTACTATACATTGTTTAGATACAACTGGGTATACCTGGCTGAATTTTATTGAAAATTGCTACTAAATGCAAGAGAACTAATAGATATGACTGATCGATATTACAACCATACAAGTAGACGAGAGGGAATCAATTCTCGAGGCCATAGGGATAGGCCCGGGAGATATAGTGAATCCTCAATTGACTGTGCACTTCATAGTTCAATCGAAAAGTTTAAAGTCCGCTTCACAAGATTTGAGCGAGGCTTTGAGACAATGATGACATTGTTTGGTCAAGTGATAACAGCGCAATAATAATGATGATGATTAAGGTATGACTGTGACTTAGAGAAAGACTGAGACAGTTTCGAAAGATAGTACACTATCAATTAATGGGGTAGGAATCCAGTTATAATGAAATTTCGATAAATAAATTGGAAAAGTTATGTGGACCCTTAAGGTGTACAACTATAAAGAAGATAGGTTTTGCAGGATTGATATTGAAATGGGAAGTTGAACCTTAATCTAATTTATGAACTCGATATTAGGGGTTACAGGGGATATATTTCTGGATATCTTTAGATGGTAATACATCCCGGATATGGCACAACGGTAATTACTAAATGAAATGCTTGAATTGAGCACAAGGTATAAGTTTATGGATGAATATGAATCAAAATTTATAGTTTTGGAAGAAGTCTAATTCGGATACGTTGAGTTGTGAAATGAAGGAAGTCCAAAAACTCATAGGAGAGACTGAGATCCTCAATCGAGCTAGGTTAGTGTAACAACCCAAATTTCACACAATTTATTTGGGCTACAAGTCGATATTAGGTTAGAATAGTAAATCAGTTCGATTTATTTTTTTATTTCTTAGTAACAAATTTAAACAAAAATCTCATAGGGGTACTTTTCAATTTATCATCTTAAATGTTCTTTTACAATATAGTTTTGTTCATATTCCCCAGACACATCTCATATACATTACTATACTTGCAAAAATATTAGATACAAAAAAATTGCTTAAAATTGGGTATACATTTGATGCAGAAAGATACTTCGCAGAACCATAACTGTGCAAAACAGCCTACTAATGGAAGCGGTCGAAGTTACTGATGGGGCTCTGTGGAGGACAGTAAGGGGTGAGCTCAACGTGTTCAGTAAGAAAAATACATGACAGATAGATAAATACACTACCTAAGAATACATTTATTTGCCTAAAGCAAAAAATTTTTCACAAAGGTATGCAGATAATTTGGCAAATTGTAGTTATCAGAATCAAAATTCAGAAACAAAACCAATATCGGTAGTGTAATTAGTTACTGTGGTAAACACAGAAATCCAAAAACTTTCAGTAGTAGAATAAACAGTTCCAGATAGCTTAGTCCGTGCAGAAAATTCAGAAAACTTTTCAAATAATCACAGAGCCACTGCCAGTTTCAAAAAATCGAACAAAAAAATCCTTAGCAATTTCAGTATAAGCATGGAACTGTAATCAATACCGAATCTAAAACTTTTTACAACATTTGAAACTAACAATTGTGAGGCACTTTGGTCCCGTAAGATTCAAGAGGTGGCCCCTGCAGTGTTTTTATGCATTAGAAAAGCATAGTTCCATACAGTCAAATTAGTTTTTATGATCAGATCAGAAAATCAAATAGACGAGACAAGGTAGCGCACGCTATATCAAATATCAGAAATAACAATTGACCAATGTCCATGACTCCGAGCAATCACGTGCCAAGTGTGCCAGGATGTCAATTGTTGTGGGAGTGGGCAGCTACCCAAACGGCTCACAGATTAGAATGTCTGAAGACCAGAATCAGAATCAGAAACAAGGTACATCATACTCGCGTGCGCTGCACGGTACTTCGTACTTCGTGGACCACAAAAATAGATACAGAATAGATAGAAGTGTAGCATGATTTAATTATCTCCTTTGTCTCAAATCAGTGCGAGTCGGACTGTGCGACACCCGATCTACATGCGCTCAAGCTCCTCATCAGTGCGAGTCAGGCCGTGCGACACACAGTCAATACGCACTCAAGCACATTTTATCAGTGCGAGTCAAGCTGTGCGACACACAGTTAGCATGCGCTCAAGCACATCTTATCAGTAATTCTTTATGAATAGATCATTTTTTTTAAATCACATATAAATTCACTGCGTTTTACAAAAATAAATCAAATGAGACTAACTAGCCATTTTTCGATTAAAAATTCCAATACGTGGTACAAAGAAGTCAAATCCAAATGTTTTCGATCTAAAATCAATAATTATAATTACCGAAATTTTTGTCTAAATAAAGTAAATAAATCTATGTAAGTAGTTGAGCCGATCTACGGAGTTTAAAATTTTCCTTAAATTTCAAAGTGTAAAATCGACGTAGAATTTTCTATAATTTCGATAACTAAAAAATTTACCCTAAAATTTATATCTACAAATACAAAAAAATTACGTATATTTATCTCTAACAACAAACGAGAATTTTCCTTACCTCAATGTCTGCTCATAATCCTCAATGCCTCAATGACTGAAATTAGTGAATTCGATCGGCTCGATTTATTTCCTCGAAACTTTCCTTCGAGTTTCTTAATTTTTTTAAATCTACGTGCATCTTTCTCTATCTCCGAATATTTATATATATAATCTTGTATATATACATATATAAAAATATTACTCTTTTTTTTTCTTTTCCTTTCGATTTTTGCCTTTCCTCCTTTTTCTTTTCCTCCTCCTCCTCCTTCTTCTTCACTAGTTCCCGATGGCATTGTTCATCACTGCCTTATCTTCTCGGCGTTGCTACTATTCTCGTCGTTCCTTCTTGATTTTCAATTGCCCATTCACGGAGAAAGACCCTCCCCCTGCAATCCACGCCATCATTGTTGGATAGCTTGTAATTGAATCCCACATTGTTTATAAATAAAGCAATAGTTGGGTTTATAAGAGGAAATCAAACTTAGAGTGTAAATTGAATTACTAAAGGCTTGTGGGCTTATTTGGAACTTTGACTAATTTTAAAAGTCAAAAGATGGGCACTTGGGCACTTGGGGCACTTGGGCTCTTGGTTCTGAAATATTCCAATTTTAAATTCAATATTTATTTTTATTTTATTTTTTATTATTATTATTATTATTATTTTTATTATTTTTGAATTTTAAAATTTGTTTAACTGTTCCAACAGACATATTTTTTCAGTTATGTCTGGAACAGTTGAAAATCAATGGTTGTTAATTAACAGATAATTACAACCATTGATTTGCAACTATTCAGAACCTATAAAACTCTTGGTTGATTTCCAGAATTACTTACTCTTTATCTTTCATAATCCACAAAGAAAATCTCAAAAGGCTTTGTTGTATCCTGGGGTAACTTGCTTCTGTGTGAAGCAATATTACACTCAAGAAAGTGTAATACTACACGCCTCAAAGCCAAATTGTCATATATCATCTGAATTTTTTCTAAAAATTTGAGTGTATTATTAAATATGGCACTTGTTACCAATCCTGTATTCATTAATCAACAAGATCCTGTCAAGTTGAACCAATTCGATGGAACTAATTTCACCAGATGGAAGGACAAGATGAAGTTTCTTCTCACCACCCTTAAGGTCTTTTATGTTCTGGATACGAATCTGCCACCCTTGCCAGCACCAACACCAGAAGATACTAATGAAGTAAAAGAAGAAAGAAAGAAACGTGCAGAGGATGAATTGGTGTGTCGAGGACATATTCTGAATTCGTTGACAGATCGATTGTATGATCTTTACGCAAACTATGCAACACCTAAGGAGATCTGGAGTGCCTTGGAAACCAAATACCAGAGTGAGAAAAAAGGTACAGATAAATTTTTGGCATTGAATTATTTTGACTTTAAAATGACTGATAACATGCCAGTCATGGATCAAGTCCATGAACTACAAATACTGGTTTCCAGATTAAGAGATTTGGAAGTGACTATTCCTGAGACTTTGCAAATTGGAGCAATTTTGTCAAAATTGCCTCATTCATGGAACAACTACAGGAAAAAGGTCTTACAATCACCAGAAAGTTTCACACTGGAACAATTCCAAACTCATATTCAAATTGAGTGTGAAACTCGAGTCAGAGATGAAAAGCTTCAGAAAGAAAACGGTGTGAATTCAAATGGAAATTCACAAGTACATGCCATAAGGAGCAATTCTGGAAAATCTGGAAATAAGTTTGTTAAGAATCAAAACAAACTTAAGGTCCAGAAATCTGGTGAATTCAAGAAGTTCAACAACAAAAAGATGAACAAGGCCTGTTTTCATTGTGGAAAGAAGGGACACTACATCAAAGATTGTAGAGTCAAGAATGCAGAAGACAAGAAGAATAAAGACAATGGTTCTGGACAATATAATCAAGCCAATATGGTTGTTAAAGATGATGACATGGAATTTGTGGCCATGGTTACTGAACTGAACATGACAACAAATGAAGGAACCATGGAGTGGTTTCTTGATTCTGGAGCAACCATACATGTTTGCAACAACAGAGAGTTTTTCAACACTTATACTGAAGAACAAAGTGAAGTCTTTATGGGAAACCATGCTCCTGTTAAAGTGCTGGGAAAAGGGAGTGTGACACTCCATTTCACATCCGGACAGAAACTCACACTTATCAATGTGCATCATGTTCCTGATGTTAAAAGGAACTTGGTTTCTGCAAATCTGTTGTGCAAGAGAGGCTTTAAGATTGTATTAGAATCTGATAAGTTTGTACTAACTAAAAATGCTGTGTTTGTAGGAAAGGGTTATTCCCTTGATGGCATGTTCAAACTAAGTATTAATAAAATAAATAATGTTGCTTCTGCTTATATGGTTGAGTCTTCTACTTTATGGCATGCTAGATTAGGACATTTAAATTATGCTATGCTTAAATATATGTCAAAACACAATTATATATCTTGTAAGCATGATAATCAAGATAAATGTGAAATATGTGTAGAAGCTAAGATAACTAGAAAACCATTTCCTAAAGTAGAACGTGAAACAAAGTTATTAGATTTAATTCATTCTGATATTTGTGAATTGAATGGTAAATTAACAAGAGGAGGAAATAGATATTTTATAACTTTTATAGATAACTGTTCACGTTATACTAGTGTTTACTTACTAAGAAACAAAGATGAGGCTTTTAATAAATTTAAGGAATTTAAATCTAAAGTTGAAAATCAGAAAGAAAGGAAAATAAAGATAATAAGGAGTGATAGAGGAGGTGAATACTTCTCAACAGAATTTGATAAGTTCTGTGAAGATCATGGAATAATTCACCAAAAATCAGCTCCTTTTACACCTCAACAAAATGGTTTAGCAGAAAGGAAAAACAGGACCCTAGTTGATATGGTAAATGCAATGATTTTAAATGCTGGATTGCCATTCAACTTGTGGGGTGAAGCTTTGCTTACTGCTTGTTACACACATAATAGGATTCCTTCAAAAAAGACTCATATCTCACCATATGAAGTATGGAATGGAAGGAAACCAAATCTAAGTTATTTTAAAGTGTGGGGGTGTATAGCATATTATAGACTTCCTGATTCTCAAAGAACAAAATTAGGTTCAAGAGGTATAAAATCTGTTTTTGTAGGTTATGCTCAAAATTCAAAGGCGTATAGACTATTAGATTTACAATCTAATGTCATTGTAGAATCTATACATGTTGAATTTTTTGAAAATAATTTTATTAAAAATCAAGTTGTGCATGAACCTGAAAATGATCAAAATACATCTACTGCCTATGAATCTCTTTCTAAAAGGAAAGAAATAAGTGAATCATCTGAACCTAGAAAAAGTCAGAGAATAAGAAAAGAAAAACATCTTGATCCTGATTTTGTGTCTCCTGATCAAATTACCTTTTTGGTTGAAGGTAGTAGAGACAGAATTTTAAGAAAAATGAAGTTACTATTAAACATTGAAAATGAGCCCAAAACTTTGAATGAAGCCTTGGCTTCAAGAGATTCAGCTTTTTGGAAAGAAGCTGTAAATGATGAAATGGACTCTATAATGTCTAATAATACTTGGATCTTGGTGGATTTGCCTCCAGGATCAAAACCTATAAAGAATAAATGGGTTTTCAGGAGAAAGTATAATTCTGATGGTTCTATACAAACCTTTAAAGCAAGATTAGTTGCTAAAGGTTTCACTCAAAAGAAAGGCTTAGATTACTTTGATACTTATGCTCCAGTAGCTAGAATAACATCTATTAGAATACTTTTTGCTCTAGCTTCTATATATAAGTTGCATATTCACCAAATGGATGTTAAAACAGCATTTTTAAATGGTGATTTAAAGGAAGAAGTTTATATGGAACAACCGGAAGGATTTATTCTTCCCGGTAATGAACATAAAGTTTGTAAGCTTATTAAATCTTTATATGGTCTTAAGCAAGCTCCAAAACAATGGCATGAGAAATTTGATTCTGCTATTTTATCCTTTGGTTTTAGGCACAATACTTCTGATAAATGTATTTATTCTAAGTTTACTAGTGACTATGGAGTGATTGTTTGTTTGTATGTTGATGATATGCTTATATTTGGTACTAACATACTCGGTATAAATGAAACTAAGCATTTTCTTACTTCTAAATTTAAGATGAAAGATCTTAATGAAGTAGACACAATATTAGGAATAAAGATTACAAAGCATGATAGTGGATTTGCATTAAACCAAACTCATTATATAGAAAAGTTGTTAGATAAATATCAATATCTTAAGATAAAAGAATATAGTACTCCATATGATTCTAGTGTAAAACTTTTCAAGAATGATGCTAGACCAATAGAGCAATTAAAGTATGCTAGTGTTATAGGAAGTTTGATGTATGCTATGCATTGTACAAGACCAGATATTGCTTTTACTGTTTGTAAGTTGTCAAGATTTACAAGTAATCCTAGTATAGCTCATTGGAGGGCAGTTGAAAGGGTACTTGGCTACCTAAAACGAACTGCTAAATTAAAGTTATGTTATACAGGATTTCCTGCTGTTTTAGAAGGTTATTCGGATGCTAGTTGGATAGCAAAAGCTAGTGATAACATTTCAACTACAGGTTGGATATTTACACTAGCTGGTGGTGCTATAAGTTGGGCATCTAAGAAACAAACGTGTCATGCACACTCAACTATGGAAGCTGAGTTTATAGCTTTGGCTGCTGCTGGTAAGGAAGCTGAGTGGCTAAGAAATATGATGTTTGAAATTGAGTTGTGGCCACAACCGATGCCACCACTTTCCTTACATTGTGATAGTGAGGCTACTATGTCTAGTGCTTTCAATAATATTTATAATGGTAAGTCTAGACATATAAGCCTAAGGCATGACTACATTAGAGAATTGATTTCAAGTGGTACCATTACAATTATATATGTAAAGTCTGCAGAAAATTTAGCTGATCCTCTTACTAAAGCTTTGCCAAGAGATAAAGTCTGGAGGACTGCATGTAGTATGGGACTAAAGTATAACCCCCAAGACACCAATAATGGTAACCCAACTTTGAATTACTAAACCGGTAATTACTAAAGTTTAATGGGTAATAACAAGTTATTGGTTAGTGTCTATTTAGCACTTATATTAGGAGTCTCATACTTAAATTAAAGGAAGTGCTATTGTTACAATGAGAGGTTGAGATTAATCTCTTAATGGAGATCGTTCATGAAAATTGCTTAAAATAAGAGAGATAATAAAGGGATCTCCACCTATGTGAATATGAAGTGGTGCCGCTTCAACAAGAGTTTGGGGTTTTACTCTTGAAATATTCACAGAAATTGGATTGCTAGCACATGGCCATTGAAATAGTGCTAGGAGCGAATAAGAGATCTTTGTGGAAGGGACACATATGATGTGTGTGGTACTTTCGATCCTAATCGTAAGGAGTCATGGTTTAATCTTAGGACACCATGTACTTCGTTAGCATCCTAAAGTACTTACACTAAATTGAAGGTTTAAATCTAAAAGATACCTTCATGTATGCGTCATATCTGTTGTGAAAGATACTTATATTACAAGCTAGTGGGGGATTGTTGGATAGCTTGTAATTGAATCCCACATTGTTTATAAATAAAGCAATAGTTGGGTTTATAAGAGGAAATCAAACTTAGAGTGTAAATTGAATTACTAAAGGCTTGTGGGCTTATTTGGAACTTTGACTAATTTTAAAAGTCAAAAGATGGGCACTTGGGCACTTGGGGCACTTGGGCTCTTGGTTCTGAAATATTCCAATTTTAAATTCAATATTTATTTTTATTTTATTTTTTATTATTATTATTATTATTATTTTTATTATTTTTGAATTTTAAAATTTGTTTAACTGTTCCAACAGACATATTTTTTCAGTTATGTCTGGAACAGTTGAAAATCAATGGTTGTTAATTAACAGATAATTACAACCATTGATTTGCAACTATTCAGAACCTATAAAACTCTTGGTTGATTTCCAGAATTACTTACTCTTTATCTTTCATAATCCACAAAGAAAATCTCAAAAGGCTTTGTTGTATCCTGGGGTAACTTGCTTCTGTGTGAAGCAATATTACACTCAAGAAAGTGTAATACTACACGCCTCAAAGCCAAATTGTCATATATCATCTGAATTTTTTCTAAAAATCATTGTTTCCAGCTTCCATTTCTTCTCCTTCCCGACCGGTCTCTACCTCAGCCCTCCATTGCCTACCTTTGTTCCAGTTTCTTTTCCTCGTGGTTTCTTGTTCCGTTTCCCGCTTTAGCTCCCCAATTTAAGCCACCCTTCAGTCCACGTTTCCTGCCACCACCATCGTCTCAACCCGTACAGCCACCTCCCACGCTAGTTGTGCCTCCTCTTTTTCGGTTCTTTCCTGTTTTCAGCTCTCCTCTTCTCAGTTTGAATCGACCTCCAGCTTAGATCAACACCAAACGACAGCTCATGATCACACCTCACATTCTTCATTTCTGTTTCTTTCCTCGAATAGTAGTCCAGCTCTAGGTTTGCTTTTCACAGTGTTCCTATCCACGGTGGTGCTGCAACCCACTACACTGTTTTCTCCCAACTCACGTCCTCTGTTTTCAATAGCAATCGCACGGTTTTCCTTTCGTTCATTCAACTCATTCTTCCTTCTCTCCAGTTTCACGTTCATTGCCTCGACTTTCTCTTCATGCATGGTCGTCTGGTTCCTGCTGGTGACACCCAAATTTCTAGCCCTTCACCTCACCACCTCACAGCAACCAGAGAGGGAAATGTAACACTCAACCTTTATCTCTGCTGCCTTACCAACCGCCACTTCCGTCTTCTATTTAATTCATTTTCAGACCTCACGAAATCCCCCTTTCATTTTTAGTTCAGTCCACTACCCACTATTGTACCTAGGCTGGATCTACCGAACAACTTTCAGTCAACTTTTTTTTCCTTTTCCTTGGTCGTTTCCTGCCAACTTTAGTCCTTATCTTTTCGGTTTGCTTCACCTTCATCAGTTCATTTCCTGATTTCCCATGTCCATAGAAGAATTGCTATATTTTATTATTATTTCTTTTTTTTTTAAAAAAAGGTACAAGTGTAGCGGACCATCACCCACTCCACTTTCCGTTGCCGGCGTCCGAAACATCCCCTTCAGCAGAACACTCGTCCAAACGCTGTAAGTCCAATAATTTTTTTTTTCTGACATTTTTCTGTAGCTACAGCACATAATGCCCTCCATTCAATTCATTTTCAGGCTTTCACATACTCTTATACCGATTTGACACCACTTACATACCAATTAACATTTTTTTCTATTGCTTTTTCATTCTTACACGCCTTCATCATCATTCTTTATTTCCATTTCACTCTTCTGTTGTTCAGACTTCCTCATCATATGTATATATATATACTCTCCCGTGGAACATCATCACTGACAAAAACTATTTTCGGCATGAGCTTCGGGTTGGTTAAAAATAAAGCCAATTCTTGTTTTTTAAATTATTAAATAGGATTAATAATAATACTATATATAATATAACAGCATTATACTCCATTTGATGACGTGTCATTTTTACCCTCATCTATATTATATAATAAAATATTTTATTTAATTAAATTTATCTAAATTTTTCATGTTAAAAATATAATTTTAATTAAATATTTCATCAATAAGCACATTTTTATCTTCATTTGTTTATTTTGTTATTCATAATTAGGATCGACTACAAAAAAATTCGTGGAGTTTATATTCTTTCTACTTTAAAAAATTTGATCCCTAAATTTGAAAGTACATCATTCTTCAAATAACCGTGGGTACTTTTCACACATTGAGCTTTTTAATTTTAACGGGGTCTCTTTCGAAGTGTGGTACAACCATAAAACTTTGACTAGAGAAATTGTCTTAGACTGCAATACCTTCTCATTCCTGTCTAGTATCCGAATCGATTTCTTCACATACGTCATATTCTCCTTCAACTCCAGCCGCTCATACTTAATCACATGTGTGGGCTCCGGATGGTACTTGCTTAGCATCGAAACATGGAAGACATTGTGGATACTCGATAATTCCGGAGGTAACACCAATCTGTACGTTTTATTTCTCACTCGATCTAAGATCTCGAAAGGCCCAATATAATGGGGACTTAGTGTAAGGCTTATGAATTTCTATGTAATTTTATGATTTTCATGATGTACAGACAAGTTACACAATAAATGAATCATAAGAATTTGATATTTTTGAGTGTTAAGTGTGAATGAAATGCAAAATGGGTATTGAAGTGATTGAATGAGAGTTTAACTTTGAAAAATTTGGGTAAATTGCAGCTGGAATGCTGCAGATGTAGGGCAGATCGATCTCATTGCAAGGGGAGATCGATCTCATTACCTTGAAATATAATGCCAAACATTCTACAAGAGGGAGATCGATCCCTCATTCAAAACATATTGATCTCAAGTTGCTTCTGTTTGAGCAAGATCGATCTCCTCCCATAAGGCATATCGATCTCTAGTTGCCTCTGGTTAGCAAAGATCGATCTCCTCCCATAAGGCATATCGATCTCTAGTTGCCTCTGGTTAGCAAAGATCAATCTCTTCTTTAGGGCTAGATCGATCTCTAAAGTCCCCTGTCTAGCAAAGATCGATCATATCCCTTGAGCAGATCGATCTCATCCAAATAGGCAGATCGATCCCCTAGCTTGCATTGTCGAATTCTGGAGTTTAAACAAGGGCAGATCGATCTCTCACCCTAAGAGATCGATCCGATGAGGCAAATTCTATAAAACCCGATAGCTGAATCTTCATTTTCACGAGATAACCCAAATTTCCTTCATTTTTAACAATAACCTAGTTTTCTCACTCTAAAAATTCATCACCTTCCAATCAGTTTTGAGAGATGTTCCTTTGAGCAAAGTTATTCCTAGTGAGGAAGAGAACAACATAGTCAAAGATTGGAAGTTGAAACTTTGGATTGAAGGAGAAAAAAGGTTTTTCCCCAGTTTGGAAAAAAGAGGAAAAAGTCAAGCTAGGTAAGATTTCAATACACCATCTTCTACTATATTTATCTAGACATTTTAATGAGTTGATTGGTGTATATAATGTTACCTGAAATGTTCATGTACATGCTTAAACAACCATGACCTAGAATGGGTTTAGTGAGAGAAAGTTAAAATGGCATAGAGTTGATGATGGTTTAAACATGTACAGATGTTAGTAAGAATGTATAGATGATTTTAAGATAACTTTGTGAAATTCATATGTTGGAATGGATGATGATTGGAAATGAGCATAAGAGGTGTTTGATAAATTGCCATATTGAAGGAAATGGTCAACTAGAGGCATTATAAGCTTAATGCCAATTTAACGTGAATTAATAGACCTAAAGAGTCCAATAGATTCTCGAGAAATTAATAGAGCAATCAAAATGGACTTAAAAGAATGTGAGGCCTTATAAGTGTTAATGAAAAAAATAAGTCGAATCGACTATAGTAAACACAAGAATTTTATTACATTGGGTTAAATTTATATGATAAGTAATTTTGTGCAGCCCCAGAGATTTCATTGGAAGTGAATTGAACTGCACGATCGAAAAGCTCTAAGGAAGTGGAATCACTCGATGCGATTCCAAGTAAGGGAATTTTATGAGTATCTAGAGGTGGCTACACATATTTTGAGGGTATTTATAGGGCTTTGTAATTGCTTCGTTATCTAGAAAAGAATTAATGATTTGTACGAATGATTTCAAATATAGACGATTTTGGTTTTGGAAGTGAATCTTACCAAAAAGGGTAGTAAAGCTAATAAATTGCATGAATGTCTTGTTTTGATATTTTTACGAAATACGTTGCTTTGGTTTAAGCAAATCTACGAATAGGCTGGCTATTGACTTCATAATTTCATGAAATAGCACGAGTCAGGTGCTAACTGTGGTTTTAAGCGTGTTTTATTAAAATAGAGCTGCCTATCAGATTTATATGAGTTAAATCGTGTTAGAGCTTTGTTCGCACTGGATTTTGATGTTTTAATGTGCATGAAATGTGCTGGAGCCTAGTTCGCACCATGTTTTGAGTTATGATGTTTTACAAGCCGTACTGGGGCTTTTACTCGTACGTGAGTTTCCATTGATTTTCTTATGCATATAACCGTACTGGAGCTATGCTCGTATATGATTTCCTTATTATTTATTATGCATAAAGCCGTACTAGG
This sequence comes from Firmiana major, assembly GCA_033439115.1. Lineage (NCBI taxonomy): Eukaryota > Viridiplantae > Streptophyta > Magnoliopsida > Malvales > Malvaceae > Firmiana > Firmiana major. Next base: position 37,030,612 of record CM065901.1, on the reverse strand, counting down.
GCGTTGCTCGTACGAGGGTATTTACTGATGATGCATGAAATCGTGCTAGAGCTTTGCTCGTACAGGATTTTTCACACTGTGATATGTAATGAGTCATGCTGGATGCCTTGTGTAGACTTTGTGTCACACAGATGAGATGCTCGCACGTGCACTTGAGACTGAGTAGGTTATACGTGACATGGGATAGATAAGACCTACGATAGGCACCCTCAACCATGATATGTGTGAGACCCCGTATAGGTTTAACCTTATATATATATATATGTAAATGAAATCATAAGTATAGTGATATACTTGTAATGTGAAGTATATGTGATGAAAGTCCATAAGTTTAATGTACACACTTGTAATAAGAGTAGTGATTGTACGTACAAGTTACATTATGTATGAATATGAAGAAATAGACTAAAACATATGAAAAATGGAAGTGGAATGGAATATGAGTAGTGTGGTGAAATGGAAGGAAGATTGCATAAGTTGTGCACTTCCATTTGGTGTATATCATGTACCTTTGGTTATACAAAGAATTACACAAGTTTTAATAGGTATAAAGTATGAATGAATGCCATTTTCAAGTCTCAAAGATGATCAGATGAGAAAATGACTATGATAGCAAATTAAAGTTGTTTTAGTGTAAGTACCTGCAGAAAACTGTAGTAAAATCTGGAAATATGAAGGCCAGATTGATCTCATAAGATAAGAGATCGATCTGTAAGAGCCAAATTGCTCTTATTTAAGCAATAAGAACAGGACAGATCGATCTCCAATGGAGCCAGATCGATCTTCTAAACATTCTGTAAAATGAGGATCGATTCTTAAGGCAAACAGATCGATTTGCTTAAGCTCTCGGTTTGAAGCAAGATCAATCTCCTCCCTAGCCAGATCGATCTCCTTAACGCTACTACCTAAGACAGATCGATCTCCAGTCTTCGACAGATCGATCTCCTACCTTCAAATGCCATGAAAAAAGAGGGATTTTATGAGGACCAGATCGATCTCCACATAAGACAGATCGATTTCATCAAGCTGAATCTATAAATAGGAGTAGTTGGATCTACAGATTTCGAAAACAATCAACTTCTTTCACTTTCTAATCAAGAAACCTAGATTTTACCCTCTAAATCTAGCCATTTTCAAGAAGATTTGAGGGAAGGCCGTTAGACACAAAGTTGTTCACATCGAAGAGAAGAACACCTTAGCTTGGAGGCATTTTCCTTATTCGTTGGATTTACGGAACAAGGTGCATTTCCATTGGAGCAAAGAGGAAATCAAGCTAGGTGAGTTTCTAATGCAAATACTCAAGTACATTTGTTTGGATATTGATGTGGGGAATGATTGGTATGCATAGAAATGGTAGAAACTACCTAGAGTAGAATGAATCCACCATGACCAAGAAATGGTCTAGTATGAGAAAGTGGAATGTATTGAGATTAATGATGAATGAGATATCTTGAGGTGATAATAGTGATATGGGTATGATTTGAAGTTGTTGTTAGTGAATAAATTGTGAGATTTACCTAAAAGGGGTAAAATGTGGAATAAGGCATTGGTAAAATGCATAAATGAATTATATTGACTAGTGAAGTCAAAATGTGAGTTAGCAGCACTAACTTTAGAGATTTGGATCAATGAATCGCAGCTCCCGAGGATACATCGGAGCAAGGCGAGCCAAGAGCGCAAGAAGCTAAGAGGAACAGAGAGTCACACTCAAGTAAATTGAGGTAAGGAATTCTGTGGACTCTTAGAGATATCTGTGCACAGTTTGGGTGCTTAAATGTTTTTCTAGACTGCATGATAAATTAGGAAACGAAATTGGGTGATTGAAGGGTAAAAGTTGGGTGTTTGAGAAAAGTGCATGAAAACCAAAAGCATGATGCTTTGAAAATATGGTTTTGTTGCTTTTTAGCAAATGATTGGTAGGTTGGCTAACATTTGAAATGATTTGCAACAGAAATGAGCTGTTTTGGTTTGTTAACCATACTTTGCAAAGAATTGAGCCACCTACATGGTTTTCATGAGAATGAAAGCGTCCTAGAGTATGACTCGCATGAGATTTGATGTGTTTTATACGCATGAGTGCTAGAGCTTAGCTCGTACTAATTTTCACATGGATTATATACTGGTTTTGGCATGGTGTTGGAGCATAGCTCGCATTAGATGCCTACCTTATTTGTTGCCGTGCTTGGAGCTTCCAATAGATTGGGTGTCGCACCGATTAATTAGGCTCGCACGTGCATTTTTGATATTTTGACATGTTGATAGCCGTGTTAGGAGCTTCGGGTAGACAAGAAGTCTTACCGATTAAATAGGCTCACACGTGCGTTTTGAGATGTGGTGTGATATGATGTGTTGATATGGGTCCACAGAGTACGTTGTACCGTGCATGTAGCATGGAGTACGTTGTACCATGCATGTAGCATGGAGTACGTTGTACCGTGTTGAGATTGTGTTATGCCGTCTTCGGACAAGATCTGCTATGGATTGACGGGTTGGACTTGACCCACCTCCCGTGTGGAAGCAGCTAGTGGTGATACCCCGCACACCTGATCCGTGTAGTCGGTATCACAGGATATGGCCATAGTCCTAGAGGATATTTCCCTTATTGTATTGCCTATCTCACATGTCTATTACTTTGTGAATAAATCCATGTTTGAAATGATTTATGGGTCAGGACAGTCCGAGGGAGGGGCTGAGTCCTAACAGGTTTTGGATTATTTAGTGATAACGGTTTGTTAATGGTTTTAAAGTGCACGTACGCATGATGTGTTTTCCATGCCTTATTTGTGAAATATGCATGATTGATATTCCATGCTTTGAATTGAATTATGCACTGAATTTTAATAGCATGAATGATTTACATACCATTAACACAAGCATGAACTTATATTTTGAGAAAATGATGAAATGTATGCTTTGAGCATGGTATCACGATCACGTAAATAGTGCAGTATCTACCTGTTCACACGATTGCCTTACTGAGCGTGTGGTTTGGTTACCCCCTTATTTTCTCCATCTCTACAGAGTTTTGAGTATAGATTGAGCGTGACTGGAGGCATTCCCTTTTGGTATCCACTGCATCCCATTGCATAAGGTATACACACTGATGAGATTTTTTGTATCTAAACTTTCCATAGTACAGTAGCATTTTGTATGTAACTAATGAGGATGTAAAGCAATGTAAACACATGTAAACAACAACTCTGATTTATTTATACAAGTGTTTACTTATAAATAATATGCAATTTAAATTGGTATGGTGGAATGAGATAAACATTGACACATAGCCCAACTGTTGAGGAGAGTAGCTGTTCACGATCGAGGAAACGATGAATAATAAATAATGCCTGAAAATGCGAAACATTTGTACGTATTTTGGTAAGTTGAGGGTCGTGACAGAAGTTAGTATCAGAGCTGAGTTTTTCTGGCGTGTGTCGTGTCTAAAATACTTAATAATTTGGAAAATTACATCCCCATATTACTGTGCTTGTTTAGATACAAACTATGTGTGTGTCGATGGGTTGACTAAGAATTTGATGTGAATGTAGGGAGTTGAGCAATTATGCCTAATATCAGTCGCAATAGAGGGGTGAGGGCGCAAGTTAGAGGCCGTAGAGGTAGGCCTGGGGGTCGTGCTGAGCCAGAAACACACGAGGCTCAGGAAGAGATTGATGTGGAGGCTGAGGTTGAGCATGCTGTACAGGGTCCAGAGGAGAGACCCGAGAGTACTGAGGCTCGCTTCACGAGGATTGAGCAGAGCATTGAGATGATCTTGGAGTTGGTCACTCAATCATTCCTGGAGTTGGGGGTAGACAGAGTCCCGCTACACAGGGTGATACCGAGCAGGCGACAGTTCCTGAGGCACGGGCCGGGCCAGCCCAGAGATCTCAGACGACAGATACACCTGCACCCCCACCTGCACAGGATATGCCTACGCCTGTTGCTACACCACAGGCCAGTGAAGGTTGGGGTTTTGGTTGTGATTTGGACAGACTGCGGCAGTTTTAGAAGTTTAGACCACCGTTTGTCAGTGGAGTAAAGGACCCAGTAGCTGTTGAGGATTGGATAAATGAGATTGAAAAGTTGTATGGGTTCTTCGAGTGCACTACTACTGAGATGGTAGCGTTTGTTGCTTTTTTGCTGAAGGGATCAACAGAACATTGGTGGAAGTCCACCAGGCCTATTTTGAGAGCCCGTCATAATGAGATCAGTTGGGATGTGTTTTTGGAAGCCTTTCGAAGACAGTATTTACCGGATACCGCTCAGCGGAAGATAAAGATGACATTTTTGGGATTGACCCAAGGGAGCAGGACTGTGGATAAATATAAGACGACTTTTATCTCTCTGGGTAGATATGATCCCAACACAATGGGTAATGAGGTCGAGAAGATCCAAAAATTTATGGATAGATTGAGACCGACCATCAGGTCCAGATTGGTTCTTCTGGACATATCGACCTACGAGGAGGCAGTGCCCAGGGCACAATTGTGTGAACAAGATGTTGATAGAATCGCCTCAGAGTTTGGAAAAGTCGGTAAAGTGAGGGATATAGATAAGAAAAGACCAATGATGGATAGAAGCTTCAGTTTTAAGGGAAACAAGAGGTTTGCTGGAAAGAGGCCGAGGATCGAGGAGATCTGAGAGAGGACAGTTAATCCTCCCATGTATCCGACCATAGCTTCTGCTAAGGGAATTATGATTGGAGAGCCACGACCTACTACTGAGCAGTGCAGCAAGTGTGGCAGGTACCACGGTACTCGACCATGTTATGGATCTCCTACGGTATGTTTCAGATGTGGGAAATCAGGGCACATGATCAAGGATTGCCTAGAGATGACAGAGAGAGCCCCACAGAAGGGTAGAGAGCATGAGAGAGCTCCAGTTGGGACAATTACTCCGAGAAGGAGAGCTATAGCTGAGGAAAAGGGGAAGCAGGCAGTGGGTGTGAGCAGAGAATGAGTACATGTATTGGACTAGGACACTGCAGATCAGTCTTCGGATGTGGTTAAAGGTATCATCCAAATCTTTGATTTAGAAGCATTTGTATTGTTTGATCCTAGTGCCATGCATTCTTTTATTTCGCCATCCTTTGCATGTAAATTGTTGAAGCATGTACAACCCATACTGCTAGATAGGATGTTGATGATAACTACCCCTATGAATGATAGTCAGTTGACTGAGCATGTGTATAGAAATTGTAAGATGAGGATAAGAGGTAAAGAGATGGCAGTCGATTTAATCTTATTAAATATGAGTGATTTTGATGTAATCCTAGGTATGGATTGGCTGGTTGCGAACCATGTTGTTATGGATTGTCGTGCTAGAACATTGATGTTTTCAGGATTAGACAATCTTGTTGTAAGTTTTGTGAAATGAAATGAAAGATATGTTAAATATAAATAAAAGAGTATGATCTCAATTCATGATATTTGAGAGATGAATTTGTTTATCAATTACATACGTGTATGTGATGATTTGTTATTCTAACGATGGAAAGGATAATGTGAAGGATACATTGCTTATGTGGTTGAGACAGATAAGGCACGTTCGGAGTTGATAGACATCCTAGTGGTCAGGGAATATCCAGAAGTCTTTTCGAAGGAATTACCAGGGTTACCTCCAGATAGGGAGATGGAATTTGGTATAGATTTGGCACCGGGTACAAAGTCGATATCCAAGCCACTGTACAGAATGGCTCAAGTTGAGTTTGAAGAATTAAGGAAACAGTTAGAGGAGTTGCTGGAGAAGGGGTTTATCAGGCCGAGCGTCTCACCTTGGGGAGCACCGGTTCTGTTTGTAAGGAAAAAGGATGGAAGCCTCCGACTGTGTATAGATTACCGGTTGTTGAATAAGGCCACCATTAAGAATAAATATCCCCTTCCACGCATTAATGACTTGTTGGATCAGCTTAGGGGAGTATAGGTCTTTTCTAAGATAGATCTGAGATCTAGGTAACATCAGTTGAAGATACGGAGTGGAGATGTACCCAAGACAGCTTTCCACACCTGGTATGGACATTATGAGTTTATGATTATGCCATTCGGGTTAACGAATGCTCTCGTAGCTTTTATGTCGTTGATGAACGAGGTATTCCACTAGTATTTGGATCAATTTGTAATCGTGTTTATTGATGATATACTGGTGTACTCAAGGTCTAGAGAGGAGCATGAACGACACCTAAGGATAGTGCTGCAAACCCTCCGAGAGAAGAAGCTGTACGCTAAACTTAGTACGTGCAACTTTTGGATGGAACAGATCTCTTTTCTGGGTCATATAGTATCAAAAGATGGAGTGTCAGTAGATCCATCTAAGATTGAGGTCGTAGTTCAGTGGCAGAGACCCCAAACAGTGACAGAGATCAGAAGTTTCATAGGTTTGGCTGGATATTATCGAAGGTTTATGGAGGGATTCTCGAGATTAGCTGCTCTTTTGACACGTCTCACGAGAAAGAACGTTGAATTTGTCTGGGACGATAAGTGTGAGGAAAGTTTCCAAGAGTTGAAAAGGAGATTAACGACAACTCCGATACTCACCATTCCTACCAGCTCAGAAGGTTTCTCGGTGTATGCAGATGCTTCACACCAAGGACTGGGCTGTGTGTTGATGCAGGATGGGAAGGTAGTGGCCTATGGATCAAAGCAGTTAAAGGATCATGAGAGAAACTACCCAACCCACAATTTAGAGTGGCGACCGTAGTGTTCGCATTGAAAATATGGTGTAACTATCTTTATGATGATAGATTTCAGGTTTACATAGATCATAAGAGCCTTAAGTACCTGTTCTCGTAGAAAGAGTTGAACATGAGATAGAGGAGATGGCTCAAGCTGTTAAAGGATTATGATTATGAGATCCTGTACCACCTGGATAAGGCAAATGTAGTTGCTGATGCATTGAGTAAGAATCATCTCAGGTTGGTGTCATTCATGATAGTCAGGGAACACGAGCTGTTGGAACAGTTCATGAACCTCAGTTTTGATATAACCTCGCCTGATGTTGATAGTGGATTTATGATAGCTAGCCTGTAGTTGGAACAAGATCTGGTAGATTGAATCTGGAAAGCTCAGCGGATTGATCAACAGTGGAGTGATATTGTCGGGCAGATACAAAGGGGTACAGAGACAGACTTTGAGTTAAGTTCAGATGGAAAAGCACGTTGCTGAATCTGTTGCTAAGTGTCTCGTTTGTCAGCAGGTGAAGGTAGAGCATCAGAAGCCTGCAGGGTTATTACAGCCTCTACCGATACCGACTTGGAAGTGGGAGCACGTCACCATGGATTTTGTGACGGGATTATCGAGGACCCATAGAGGTCATGATGCCATATGGGTGATTATGGATCAGTTGACGAAATCAGCCCATTTTATAGCTATGAGGCTACCGATACTCTGAGCCAGTTAGCAAACTTGTATGTGCACGAGATAGTGAGGCTACATGGAATTCCGATGAGCGTTGTTTTTGATAGGGATGTCCGCTTCACTTCCCACTTCAGGTAACATTTTTAGGAAGCGATGGGGACCCGATTGAGTTTTAGCACCGCGTTTCATCCTCAGACAGATGGTCAGTCAGAGAGGACTATATAGACCCTGGAGGATATGTTGAGAGCGTATGCATTGGATTTTAGAGGCTCTTGGGATGACCATTTACCACTCGCGGAGTTCGCTTATAATAACAGTTTTCATGTGAGTATCAGGATGACACCATATGAGGCATTATATGGGCGTAGATGCCATTCCCCTATTAGATGGGAAGAGGTTGGTGACAAACATATCTTTGCTCCGAATTTGGTTAGACAAGCCTCTGAGGATCTCCAGTTGATTTGTGAGATGTTACGGACATGTCAGAGTAGACAAAAGAGTTACGCTGACAGGAGACGGAGACCACTAGAGTTTGATGTGGGTGAGTCAGTGCTTTTGAAGGTTTCACCTTCGAAGGGAATTATGAGATTCGGGAAGAAGGGAAAGTTGAGCCCTTGATATATAGGGCCATTTGAGATACTTGATAAGGTGGGAGATAAGGCTTATAGGTTGGCATTGCCACCAGAGTTGGCAAGTGTACATAACGTCTTCCATATATCCATGTTACGAAAGTATCCTGACCCGGCGCATGTGATAAGGTATGAGCCTTTGGAGCTTAATATAAGACCCGAAATTATATCGTAATTTCTTATAAAAGATTGAAAATGGTGCCAAATAAAACGAAACGGGATTCAGACCAGAAATAAGGATTTAAAATGCGAAATGAATGAGTATTCGTGAAGGGAAGTCGGGTTAAATTAATCCCGAACACGTGAAGGGCAAAACGATCATAAGATCAAATGTCGATATAATTCGATAAGAAAATTTAATTAAAAATAATGGATTTGAGAATCTTGATCAATAAAGAAGAAATAATTAAATTTCGAGTCCAATTGATCAAGATCTGGAATTTTTAGAAATACCAAAAAGCCACCCGGGACAATATCCTAAAAATACGAAGAAATTATACCCGAAAAAGGGTTAAAAATATAATAAATAAATTAAATGAATTAAATAAATTAATTTGAATAAAATAATAATTTTGGTAGATATTTTTGGCAAAATAATAATAAAATAATGAATATAATAATAATAAACTAAATTATAAATAATAATAAATAAAAATAATAATAATTGTAAAAAAAAGGAATCAGGAACCTTAGTCGGGGAGAGAGAAAAATAAGAAGGAAACCGAGGAAGGAGATCGCGCGTGGCCCGACCGACCCACGACCACCGGCGATCAGCGACTCCGACGAAGGGTCGAGCAGGAAGAGGAGAGGCCGACGAAGCTTTGGGCACCGGTGACGGGCCGTCAGGAGGCCGAAAATTGCCTAACGGAGGAAGACAAAGCCACGAGGTAAACGGGGTTGATTCCGGTGATCCACGGCAGCTGGGCGCGAACGGTGGGTACCGACGAGTTCAGGAGGAGGAGCCGATTCTTTTGAGACTGGTATTGGCCAGCAAAACCACCGAAATTCGGCCGATCGAGAGGGAGAGTGCCACGGAGGGAGAAGACGAATCCGACGACCACCGGCGAGATTCGGCTAACCCCGACCCCAGCCGAACACTCCCCCAGTGCAGGCGCACCGTTTGGCGCCAGAAACGAGCCGAGAACCGATCGAAAACGTCGTGAACGACGACAGAAAGGTCTGAACCGGTACGGACCGGTTCAGCAAAGGGGTGAATCGGACTGAACCGGCTGAATCGAACCGGTCTGAACCGGGTTTGAATCGGACTGAATCGGTTCAGCCAAGAAAGAAAGGAAAAAAAAGGAGAAAAAGAGAAAAAGGAAAAAGGGGAAGAATTTTCGGAGATACACCAGACTTCGGGTAAGTCGGTAAGAGGTCAAAAGTGACCGAATTGATTTTTGAGAAATTTATTTAAATTATATTTAATCGAAAAGTAACCCGAGATTAAATATATAATTGTGCAGTTGGACGACAAAGCTCGAACGACAGCCGATTGAGCTCTGATTTTCGTATCCCGCATCATATTGGGTAAGTATATTTTAATCCTGACAATTAAAGTCATTTAATACAGAGTTTCGATTATTTTACGGAATTTATGGAATAATTCTGTATAAAAAGGGATATTAATAGGAATTACAACGTAATTACTGTAAATAGTGTATGGGCTATCCAATGAGTTTGGAATGAAGCCTGATGATTATTGGTAACCTGAATGAGCCCAGTAAACTCGAGGAAGGGATTTAATAAGTAAAAACGGGCTGAAAATGGGTCGAGGCCCATTAAGGTACGATTGGACCCAATAAGAGTAAATTGGCCCAATTAGTTGAATCAACTGTAGTAAACAGGAGAATTCTATTTATTGGGGTAAATTGACATGATAAATAATTATCTACAGCCCCAGAGACTGGATTAGCAGTAAATCGGATCGGACGAGCCTCCGACAGTGGAATTTAGATACGTGCTCGACGAGAATCGAGGTAAGGGAATTTTGTAAGTGCATAGAGATACCTATATGTAATTTTGAGGGGAATTACAGGGTCTAGAATTACTTAAAGTATTTAGAAAACGAAGTGATAATTTTACGAAAATCGGGGCTTAGGTGAATAAAGAAAAAGACGATTTTGCCCCTGATAGTAAAATTTACAAAAAGGGTAATAAGGCAGATAAATTGCATGATTTCATGTTTTTATTGCTTTATATGAATATATTGCTTTGATTTAAGAAAATATGCACATAGGTTGGCTGTTGATTTCGTGATTTATACGAAAGGGTACCGGTTTGGACCGGTTACTATTTTAAAAGATGTTTTATAAAGATTGAGCCACCTATCGTATTTACATGAATAAAAAGAGTGCTAGAGTCTTTCTCGCACTCAAGTTTACTGATTTATTTCTCATGAAAAGTCGTACTGGAGCATTGCTCGTACGAGAAATTTGTGTGTGCACAAAATCGTGTTGGAGCTTCGCTCGCACGAGATTTTAGATATCATGATATGCATAGCATGGTGTTGGAGCTTCGCTCGCACTAGACGTGAGTTGACATGCATATAGTTGTGCGGAAGCCTCCTGTAGACTGTGTCACAGAGCGTTGAGATACTCGCACATATACTTTGAGACATGGGTTGGTTATCGACATAGTATTGCGGTGGATAAGACCTACGGCAGGTACCCCCAGACTATGATATGGGTCCACGGAGTATGATGTACCGTGTATGTCACACGGAGTATGTTGTACCGTGCAGTCATGATGACTCTATGATGTTACTTGATATTCTGGCAGGTAGGACTTGACCCCAGCTCCCGTTACAGTTATGATGCCCCGCACATCGGGATCTGTGTAGCCTGGGATCACAGGGATAAAGTATGGCCATAGTCCTCGATTTTCATACAGTAACCTACATGCCTCACATGATATCATATGGTCTGGATAGACCAGGACAAACCCGATTAAGGGGTAAGGTCCCGATTTATTTTTTAAACGAAATGCGATTTAATGAATCAAGGTATTCCCGAGAGATGAGTTTAGCCTTGATGTGGTTGTTTTATAATGAAACAAATGAGTTTTAAAGTGATGAGTTTTGTGATTAAAAAAATGAGTTTTAAAGTGATGAGTTTTGTGATTAAACAAATGAGTTTTAAAGTGATGAGTTTATGATGAAACTAATAAGTTTTAACGTGACGAGCATGAGATGTCATACATGATCATTTTCCATGTGTGTTTTATATGTCAATTTCATGGTTTCTCTTATACGATATATACATACATGTGGCATCGTTTTAGTCATTCTTCATGCTCAAAATATAAAGGATTTTATATCACGACATTATCAGCATGTAGATAGTATAGTTATCTACCTTCTTACATTATTGCCTTACTGAGCTGTTTATGCTCACCCTTTCATTTTTCACCCCACAGGATACATTCAGTAGAAGAGAACGACAGTAGTCATATCCGCTGCTTATTATCAAGATCAGGTATACACATTGTATAATTTTTGTATCTGAACATATAGAGGCACAGTACTGTATATGGATGTAATATTGGGGATGTATTTATTTAAAATAAATTGATATGTAAATGAAATATGAAAATGGAATGGTAAATAGGTGAGAGGTGACTAACATCGAATCATAGCCCAACTGTTTAGTAGTGTAACTGTTCACGACGGGTAAGGAAATTAAAAAGTGAAAAATTTACTCTGATTTTAGATATTTTTAGGTAATTTGGGTCGTGACAGAAAAGATGGTATCAGAGCTGAGTTGGCCTGATATGAGTCGTTGTTAGTGTTTAAATAAATTTACATCCCCATGTACTGTGCATTGTTTTGATACAATTGTGTATATCAAGGTAGAAGTACAGCTAAGAATTTAGTTTCGAATGCAAGAATATAATTTTTTTAAATGATAGCCGCTATGGTAGAGGGGTGAGTGCACATGCTCGAGGCCATAGAGATTGGCCTGAGAATCAAATGAGTCGTAACATGAGAATCAAGATGAGAGTGAGGTGGAGGCTGATGATGAGCATACTCCACAGGGTCCTATAAAGAGACCAAACAGTATTGAGACACGCTCCGAGAGGATGGAGTGAAGTGTAGAAAATATTTCGGAGTTGTTTACTCAGTCTATGCAGGTAGTTGAGGATAGGCAGGGCAAAGTCTAAACAGATGCCTCAGACTATAGAGATTCTTACACCCCTCCGGTATTTAGTAAAGAAAAGAAACCAATAGTTACTGAGGACTGGGTGTATGAGATAGCGAAGTTGTATGGATTCTTTCGGTGTATGTCGACCGAGAAAGTTATTTTTAACTGTGTTTATGTTGGAGTCGAGGCGAAACATTGGTGGAAGTCCGCTCAACCCATTTGAATAGTTAGACGTCCAGAGCCGACATGAGTAGTATTTATAGATGTATTCCGGTGACAGAATATTTTGAACTCTACTTAAGGGAAATTACCAGTAAAATTTCTTACACTGCCCATAGTCATTGGTTAATTGATGAGTATGAATCTCAGATTACATCCCTGGGCAAGTATGAACCCGATATTGTGGACAGTGAGAGTCGAAAAGATCAAAAGTTCATGAAAGGACTCAAATTATCGATTAGAGTCCGATTAGCTCATTACCTATGTCGAGGCAGTGCGCAAAATACAGTTGCGTGAAGAAGATCATGTGTTGCACGCCTCTGAGATTGGGAAAGGTAGTAAGGATCGAAATAAAGCCAAAAGAGAATAGAGAATGACTGAGATGTCAGAACAGGAAAAAGAGACCAGTTGGTAAGACATTAGAGCTGATGAATCACGGGGTAAGATTATTGGTAAGGCCCCAGTGTATTCAATTTCAACACTTATGAGGAGTATTGTGATTGGAGGACCCTGACTTGCTGTAGAGTAGTGTAGCAGTGTAGCAGCATAGCAGTGTAAACAGTGTAGGATGTGTGGTAGATACCACGAAAGAAAGGCCTACACCTACACTTTATTGACTAAAATAGGCGTTAAGTGTGGTAAGACTATCCTACAGAAGGGCAAAGAGATAAAAAAAAAAACCTGTTGATATCTTTGCACCAAAAAGGGATGCCACAGCCAAAGAGAAAGGGAAAGTAGGATGTTGGATGAGGGCGAATGTATGCCTTGGACCAGGACACTATTGATGTTTCATATGATGTGGTGAAAGATACCACACTAGTTATGAATAAAGAAGTAATTATTTTAATTGATCCTGGTGTCACGTATATATTTATACCGCATTCATTTGTATATAAGTTAGTAAAAGACGTGAATGCCTACACCCATGAGCACAATGCTGATAGTTAGTACCCCAACGAAGGAGGGTTAACTAATGAAATAATTATGAAGAAATTGTAAGTTGAAAATAGGGGTGAAAACATCACTGGAAAGTATACGGTAAGCTTTGACAAGTAATAAAAGGGGTGCAACGATTGAAATTAAAGGAGCAAATGATTGTACTCACGGAATGAGTAATAACAGAGTTTGTTATAATTGATATACGAAGGAGATACTCCTTAAGATATGTTTGATCCTGAATAAGAGATAGATTGGAATAAGAGGCGTATACAAGGTAAGAATATCTATGATACATGAAGTAATTTGGATTAAAGTAGTTAGTAGCGAATATGAATTGTGATCACATAGACTAACATGTAAAGCAATTGTGGTCAAGTCTGAGGGTTAATAAAGGTATTTCAAAATACCTCCCCGCCTGAAGACTTGACAGCGTCTAAAAGTATACGCAACCTATAAATTGAAAGCGACAGTCATAATATATACATTTAAAATTAGGGTACCTTTACTGGTACGATAAGAAATATAGAATTCGATTAATCAGGAAAGTTTAAAAATTTAAAATTTTATAAAAGCCGTTAAAAAGGAAATGACGCATGTTAGTAGCTTGAACGAAAGCGATTTTGAAAGGAGATTATACGTTTATGCGTACATAGGTTAAGGATATGATGATTGAAGTATTCAGTAGAAGTCAACTACAACAAGTTAATTAAATTTTACCTGGACCGATTTGTTATCATCCTTATTGATGATATTTTTGGGTGTAGTTAAAGTCGAGGGCAAATTATAAGCAATAATTGGAAATTGCTTTTATTGATGGTTTGTTGCGAGTTCTCATAATGGACTACTTTATTGACACGTTTAACTTAGAAAAAAGTTGTATTTGAATGAGATGATAGACGTAACAAGAGTTTTGGTGTATTGAAGTAATAAACTGACCACCGCATTTATTCTCACCATACCCAACAGATTAAGAGGTTTCTTATGAGTCTATGGATACCTCAAAGTAATGAATGGGCTGTGTATTGATGCAAAAGGGAAGATAGTCGATTTTGGATCCAGACAACTCAAGGATCATGAAAGGACTATCTGATCCATGATTTAAAGTTGACAGCGATAGTGGTATTGAGTATATGACAATATTATGTATACGATGAGAAATTTCAAGTATGCACTGATCATAAAAACCCGAATATCTGTTTTTATAGAAAGAGTCAAATATGAGATAACAAAGAGGGTTAGAGCTTCTGAGGGATTATGATTGTGGAAATTGTACCACCCAGAAAAGACTAATGTAATGGCTAATGCTTTGAGTAGAAATAGCCTTGGGATGGTATTACATATGATGGTTAGGGAGCGTGAGCTGCTAGAGCAGTTGTGAGCCTCAGTAGTAATGTGATCCCTTCTGATGATGACAGTGATTGTGTGACAGCTAGCCTGAGACTAGAACTGGATGAGAGTGCCCAGATTTGACAGGCTTAGCGTGATGATCGGCATGGTGTCGATAATTTAGGTCAGATTTAGAAGGGTACAGTGACAGAGTTCATAGGGAGTGATGATGACTTACTGAGGTTCAGAGACAGTATAAGTGCTCCCCAAGACCACAGTGATGAGATAGAGATATTGTCAGAAGCTCACTCTTCGGGATATTTAGTGCATCCGAGAAGTAATAAATATATCGAAATCTTAAAAAGGGTATTGGTGGTCAGATATGAAAAGAGACATGGTAGAGATTGTGGAAAAGGCATCTCGTATGTCAGCAGAGTAAGGTAGAGTAAAAGAAGTTTGCAAGGGTATTGCAATCTCTACCTATATTGACACAAAAATGGGAACAAGTTACCATGAATTTCATGATGGGTTACAGAGGACCCAGATGAATCATAAGGCTATCTGGGTGATAGTCGATAGATTGACTAAGTCTACCCACCTTCTGATTAGGAAATCCCTAGATACTCTGAGTGTGTAGGCGAATTTATATGTATGGAAAATTGTGGAACACCAAGTATCTTTCCAGTGAGCATGGTATCAGATAGGGATTCCCGCTTCATTTTTCACTTCTGGGAACGTTTTTCAGGAAGCTATGGGAACCCGATTTTGTATTAGCACAGTTTCTATCCTCAGACAGATGATCAGTCAGAGGGGACTGTACAAGTTCTGGAGGATATGATGAGAGTGTGTGCTTGATATGATAAGCTCCTGGGATGATCAGTTGTTACTAATTGAATTCGCCAATAATGACAGTTATCACTTGAGTATCGGGATGACTTCAGATGAGACATTATATGGTCGTAAGGGTTGTTTCTCCGATTTGGATAAAAAGTGGGTGACAGATAGAAAATTGTTCCCAAATTGGTAAGACAAACCTCTGAGGATATTCAGTTAATTATGGAGGATTAAGAACACCTCAGAGCAGATAGACAAACTATGCTGACAAGAGACAGAAACCATTGGAATTCACCGATGGTGAATTAGTATTGTTGGAAGTTATTGGTCCTAAGGACGTAACGAGATTCGGAAAGAGATTGGACAAAGTGGGAGATAAGACCTGTAGGTTGGCGTTACTACCTGAATTAGCAGGCATCCACAATGTGTCCTATCTTATGATGCTTCGAAATTACTGTCCGGACCCAACGTATGTGATCAGGTATGAGCTTCAACAGTTTAGCTCAATGAAAGTATAACGTATGATTGGAAAATCGATTCGGGTATTAGATGGAAGGAGAAAGTGTTGAAGTTTAAGATGATCTCCCTAATTACAGTCCTTTAGTAGTAGTATATTCCAAAAAAGTCACAAGGGAATTATAAAGTATGATATGTGTGAAATATCCAGAGTGATTTACAGACTAACTTGGTTCTAATTTGGAGGACCAAATTTCTTAAGTGGGGGAGATTATGTAAGACCCGAAATTATATCGTAATTTATTATAAAAGATTGAAAATGGTGCCAAATAAAACGAAACGGGATTCAGACTAGAAATAAGGATTTAAAATGCGAAATGAATGAGCGTTCGTGAAGGGAAGTCGGGTTAAATTAATCCCGAACACGTGAAGGGCAAAACGGTCAAAAGATCAAATGTCGGTATAATTCGATGAGAAAATTTAATTAAAAATAATGGATTCGAGAATCTTGATCAATAAAGAAGAAATAATTAAATTTCGAGTCCAATTGATCAAGATCCGAAATTTTTAGAAGTACCGAAAAGCCACCGGGGACAATATCTCGAAAATACGAAGAAATTATACCCGAAAAAGGGTTAAAAATATAATAAATAAATTAAATGAATTAAATAAATTAATTTGAATAAAATAATAATTTTGGTAGATATTTTTGGCAAAATAATAATTAAATAATGAATATAATAATAATAAACTAAATTATAAATAATAATAAATAAAAATAATAATAATTGTAAAAAAAAAGGAATAAGGAACCTTAGTCGGGGAGAGAGAAAAATAAGAAGGAAACCGAGGAAGGAGATCGTGCGTGGCCCGACCGACCCATGGCCACCGGCGATCAGCGACTCCGACGAAGGGCCGAGCAGGAAGAGGAGAGGCCGACGAAGCTTTGGGCACCGGTGACGCGCCGTCAGGAGGTCAAAAATCGCCGAACGGAGGTAGACAAAGCCACGAGGAAAACAGGGTTGATTCTGGCGATCCACGGCAGCTGGGCGCGAACGGTGGGTACCGACGAGTTCAGGAGGAGGAGCCGGTTCGTTTGAGACCGGTATCGGCCAGCGAAACCACCGGAATCAGGCCGATCGAGAGGGAGAGTGCCGCGGAGGGAGAAGAAGAATCCGGTGGCCACCGGCGAGATTCGGCCAACCCCGACCCCAGTCGAACACTCCCTCAGTGCAGGCGTACCGTTTGGCGCCAGAAACGAGCCGAGCACCGACCGAAAACGTCATGAACGACGGTGGGAAGGTCTGAACCGGTACGGATCGGTTCAGCAAAGGGGTGAACCGGACTGAACCGACTGAACCGGACCGGTCTGAACCGGGTTTGAACCGGACTGAACCGGTTCAGCCAAGAAAGAACGAAAAAAAAGGAGAAAAATAGAAAAAGGAAAAAGGGGAAGAATTTTCGGAGATATACCGGACTTCGGGTAAATCGGTAAGAGGTCAAAAGTGACCGAATTGATTTTCGGGAAATTTATTTAAATTATATTTAATCGAAAAGGAACCCGGGATTAAATATATAATTGTGCAGTTGTACGACAAAGCCTGAACGAGAGCCGATTGAGCTCCGATTTTCGTATCCCGCATCATATTGGGTAAGTATATTTTAATCTCGACAATTAAAGTCATTTAATATAGAGTTTCGATTATTTTACGAAATTTACGGAATAATTCTGTATAAAAAGGGATATTAATCGGAATTACAACGTAATTACTGTAAATAGTGTATGGGCTATCCAATGAGTTTGGAACGAAGCCCGATGATTATTGGTAACCTGAATGAGCCCAGTAAACTCGAGGAAGGGATTTAATAAGTAAAAACGGGCTGAAAATGGGTCGAGGCCCATTAAGGTGCGATTGGCCCAATAAGAGTAAATTGGCCCAATTAGTTAAATCGACTGTAGTAAACAGGAGAATTATATTTATTGGGGTAAATTGACATGATAAATAATTATCTGCAGCCCCAGAGACTGGATTAGCAGCAAATCGGATCGGACGAGCCTCCGACAGTGGAATTTAGATACGCGCTCGACGAGAATCGAGGTAAGGGAATTTTGTAAGTGCATAGAGATACCTATACGTAATTTTGAGGGGAATTACAGGGTCTAGAATTACTTAAAGTATTTAGAAAACGAAGTGATAATTTTACAAAAATCGGGGCTTAGGTGAATAAAGAAAAAGATGATTTTGCCCCTGATAGTAAAATTTACAAAAAGGGTAGTAAGGCAGATAAATTGCATGATTTCATGTTTTTATTGCTTTATATGAATATATTGCTTTGATTTAAGCAAATATGCACATAGGTTGGCTGTTGATTTCGTGATTATACGAAAGGGTACCGGTTTGGACCGGTTACTATTTTAAAAGATGTTTTATAAAGATTGAGCCACCTATCGTATTTACATGAATAAAAAGAGTGCTAGAGTCTTTCTCGCACTCAAGTTTACTGATTTATTTCTCATGAAAAGCCGTACTGGAGCATTGCTCGTACGAGAAATTTGTGTGTGCACAAAACCGTGCTGGGGCTTCGCTCGCACGAGATTTTAAATATCATAATATGCATAGCGTGGTGCTGGAGCTTCGCTCGCACTAGACATGAGTTGACATGCATATAGTCGTGCGGAAGCCTCCTGTATACTGTGTGTCACAGAGAGTTGAGATACTCGCACATATACTTTGAGACATGGGTTGGTTATCGACATAGTATTGGGCTGGATAAGACCTACGACAGGCACCCCCAGACTATGATATGGGTCTACGGAGTACGATGTACCGTGTATGTCACACGGAGTACGCTGTACAGTGCAGTCATGATGACTCTATGATGTTACTTGATATTCTGGCGGGTAGGACTTGACCCCACCTCCCGTTGCAGTTGTGATGCCCCGCACACTGGGATCCGTGTAGCCTGGGATCACAGGGACAAAGTATGGCTATAGTCCTCGATTTTCATACAGTAACCTACATGCCTCACATGATATCATATGGTCTGGATAGACCAGGACAAACCCGATGGAGGGGTAAGGTCCCGATTTATGTTTTTAAACGAAATGCGATTTAATGAATCAAGGTATTCCCGAGCGATGGGTTTAGCCTTGATGTTGTTGTTTTATAATGAAACAAATGAGTTTTAAAGTGATGAGTTTTGTGATTAAACAAATGAGTTTTAAAGTGATGAGTTTTGTGATTAAACAAATGAGTTTTAAAGTGATGAGTTTATGATGAAACTAATAAGTTTTAATGTGACGAGCATGAGATGTCATACATGATGATTTTTCTATGTGTGTTTTATATGTCAATTTCATGATTTCTCTTATACGATATATACATACATGTGGCATCGTTTTAGTCATTCTTCATGCTCAAAATATAAGGGATTTTATATCACGACATTATCAGCATGTCGATAGTATAGTTATCTACCTGCTTACATTATTGCCTTACTGAGCTGTTTATGCTCACCCTTTCATTTTTCACCCACAGGGTACATTCAGTAGAAGAGAACGACAGTAGTCATATCCGCTGCTTATTATCAAGATCAGGTATACACATTGTATAATTTTTGTATCTGAACATATAGAGGCACAGTACTGTATATGGATGTAATATTGGGGATGTATTTATTTAAAATAAATTGATATGTAAATGAAATATGAAAATGGAATGGTAAATAGGTGAGAGGTGACTAACACCGAATCATAGCCCAACTGTTTAGTAGTGTAACTGTTCACGACGGGTAAGGAAATTAAAAAGCAAAAAATTTACTCTGATTTTTAGGTATTTTTAGGTAATTTGGGTCGTGACACTTAATGAAAGTATGACGTACATTGCGAGCCCAATTCGAATATTGGACAGAAAAGAGAAAGTATTGAGGACAATGGCAATTCCCTTGGTGAGGGTTCTTTGGTAACATCACACGGTGGAAGAGGCCACACAGGAATTGGAGAGTTTGATGCGGGGGAAGTATCCTGAGTTGTTTACAGAATGATTGGTTCTAATTTGGAGGACCAAATTTTCTAAGTGGGGGAGAATGTGAGACCCTGTATAGGTTTTACCTTTTATATATATGTAAATGAAATCATAAGTATAGTGATATACTTGTAATGTGAAGTATATGTGATGTAAGTCCATAAGTTTAATGTACACACTTGTAATAAGAGTAGAGATTGTATGTACAAGTTACATTATGTATGAATATGAAGAAATAGACTTAAACATGTGAAAAATGTAAGTTGAATGGAATATGAGTAGTATGGTGAAATGGAAGGAAGATTGCATAAGTTGTGCACTTTCATTTAGTTTATATCATGTACCTTTGGTTATACAAAGAATTCACACAAGTTTTAATAGGTATAAAGTAGGAATGGATGCCATTTTCAAGTCTCAAAGATGATCAAATGAGAAAATGACTTTGGTAGCAAATTAAAGTTGTTTTGGTGTAAGTACCTGCAGAAAACTGCAGTAAAATCTGGAAATATAAAGGTCAGATCGATCTTTTAGGATGAGAGATCGATCTGGAAGAGCCAAATTGCTCTTATTCGAGCAATAGGAACAGGACAGATCCATCTCCAATGGAGCCAAATCGATCTTCTAAACATTTTGTAACATGAGGATTAATTCTTAAGGAAAACAGATCGATTTCCTTAAGCTCTCGGGTTAAAGTAAGATTGATATCCTCCCTAGCCAGATCGATCTCCTTAACGCTACTGCCTGAGATAGATCGATCTTCCGTCTTCGACAGATTGATCTCCTGCCTTCAAATGCCGTGAAAAAAGAGAGATTTTTTAAGGACTAGATCGATCTCCACCCAAGGCAGATCGATCTCATCAAGCTGAATCTATAATTAGGAGTAGTTGGTTCTGCAGATTTCGAAAACAGTCAACTTCTTTCACCTTTTAATAAAAAACCTAGATTTTACCCTCTAAATCTAGCCATTTTCAAGAAGATTTGAGGGAAGGCCATTATACACAAAGTTGTTCACATCGAAGAGAAGAACAACTTAGCTTGGAGGCATTTTCCCCATTCGTTGGATTTAAGGAATAAGGTGCATTTTCATTGGAGCAAAGGGGAAATCAAGCTAGGCGAGTTTCTAATGCAAATACTCAAGTACATTTATTTGGATATTGATGTGGAGAATGATTGGTACACATAGAAATGGTAGAAACTACCTAGAGTAGAATGAATCCACCATGACCAAGAAATGGTCTAGTGTGAGAAAGTGGAAAGTATTGAGATTAATGATAAATGGGATATCTTAAGGTGATAATAGTGGTATGGATATGATTTGAAGTTGTTGTTAGTGAATAAATTGTGAGATTTACCTAAAAGGGGTAAAATGTGGAATAAGGCATTGGTAAAAGGCATAAATGAATTATATTGACTAGTGAAGTCAAAATGTGAGTTAACAGCACTAACTCTAGTGATTTAGATGAATAAATCATAGCTCTTAAGGATACACCGGAGCAAGGCGAGCCAAAAGCGCAAGAAGCTAATAGGAATAGAGAGTCGCACTCAAGTAAATTGAGGTAAGGGAATTCTGTGGACTCTTAGAGATATCTGTGCGCAATTTGGGCGCTTAAATGTTTTGCTAGAATGTATGAGAAATTAGGAAATGAAATTGTGTGATTGAAGGGCAAAAGTCGAGTGTTTGAGAAAAGTGCATGAAAAACAAAAGCATGATGCTTTGAAAATTTGGTTTTGTTGCTTTTTAGCAAATGATTGGTAGGTTGGCTAATATTTGAAATGATTTGCAAAAGAAATGAACTATTTTAGTTTGTTAACCATACTTTGCAAAGAATTGAGCCACCTACATGGTTTTCGTGAGAATGAAAGCGTGCTAGAGTATGACTCGAACGAGATTTGATGTGTTTTATATGCATGAGTGCTGAAGCTTAGCTCACACTAATTTTCACTTGGATTATACGCTGGTTTTGGTATGGTGTTGGAGGATAGCTCGCATTTGATGCCCACCTTATTTGTTGTCGTGCTTGGAGCTTTGGGTAGACTGGGTGTTGCACCGATTATATAGGCTCGCACGTGCATTTTTGATATTTTGACATGTTTATACCCGTGTTAAGAGCTTTGGGTAGACAAGAAGTCGTACCGATTAAATAGGCTCACACGTACGTTTTGAGATGTGGCGTGATATGATGTGTTGATATGGGTCCACGGAGTACGTTGTACCGTGCATGTAGCATGGAGTACGTTGTACCGTGTTGAGATTGTGTTATGCCATCTTCGGACAAGATCTACTATGGACCGATGGGTTGGACTTGACCCACCTCCCGTGTAGAAGTAGATAGTGGTGATACCCCGCACACCTGATCCGTGTAGCCGGTATCATAGGATATAGCCATAGTCTTACAGGATATTTCCCTTATTGTATTGCCTATCTCACATGTCTATTGCTTTGTGAATAAATCCATGTTTGAAATGATTTATGGGTCAGGATAGTCCGAGGGAGGAGCTGAGTCCTGACAAGTGTTGGATTGTTTTGTGATAACGGTATGTTAATGGTTTTAAACTGTACGTACGCATGATGTGTTTTTCATGCCTTATTTGTGAAATATGCATGATGGATATTCCATGCTTTGAATTGAATTGTGCACTGAATTTTAATAGCATGAATGCTTTACATACCATTAACATAAGCATGAACTCATATTTCGAGAAAATGATGAAATGTATGCTTTGAGCATGGTATCACGATCACGTAGATAGTGTAGTATCTACCTGTTTGCATGATTGCCTTACTGAATGTGTGGTTTGCTCACCCCCCTTATTTTCTCCCTCTTTACAGAGTTTTGAGTATAGATTGAGCATGACTGGAGGCGTTCCCTTTTGGTATCCGCTGCATCCCAACATATAAGGTATACCCACTGATTAGAGTTTTTGTATTTAAACTTTTTATAGCACAGTAGCATTTTGTATGTAACTATTGGGGACGTAAGGCAATGTAAACACATGTAAACAATAACTCTGATTTATTTATACAAGTGTTTACTTATAAATAATATGCAATTTAAATTGACAAGTTGGAATGAGATAGACATTGACACACAGCCCAACTGTTGAGGAGAGTAGTTGTTCACGATCGAGGAAATGACGAATAATAAATAATGCATGAAAATGCAAAAAAATTATACGTATTTTGGTAAGTTGAGGGTCGTGACAATATGGGTCCATGGAATACGTTGTACCATGTATATCACATAGAGTACGCTGTACCGTGTGGTTATGATGTTTATTTAAAAGTCTGGCAGTAGGATTAACCCACCTCCGTTCCAGCATGATGCCTTGCACGCCTGGATCTGTGTAGTCTAGGATGATAGTGACATAGTTGGCCAACAGAGTCCTCGATTATATATAATGACCAGCTGTCTCACATGATATCACATGGTTTTATTTATTGAACATGACTTGTGTCATCCAGGGTAGACTTGAGGGAGGGGTTTAACCTTGCGGGATGTTTTTTAAGGATGATAGGCTGATTGTGATGAGTTTTACTATGTTTTGATTTGATATTAAACCCTGAGGAATGGTTTTATGATAAGTTTTATTACAATGATCATGAGAAGTTTTACATGATGGTTTTCCATGTTTACATGCCTATTTTCATGTTTTTCAGTACATGATATATGTATATACATGTGACATAGTTTTAATATTTCCTCATGCTCTAGATATTAATGATCTTTATGCCATGACATTATAAGCATGTAGATAGTGTAGTTATCTACCATGCTTGGATTATTACCTTTCTGAGCGTGTGGTTGCTCATCCCTATCATTTCTCCCCTCTACAGAGCGCACACAATAGTCTAGTGAGGGATTGAGGAGTATAACCGGATATCCACTGCTCTCCATCGCTAAGAGGTATAGTCACAGGAAATCTTTTTTATCTAAATATGTAATAGCACAGTAATCATTTTGAATTGTAATATGGGGGATGTAAGTGTTATCAAACATGTATAAGTATAGAACTTAAACTTTCAAATGTATGTGTTTGCTCTTGATAAATTGAAAGATGAATGGTAAATGATGATTAATACTGACTCATAACCCAACTGTTATTGGTGAGAGTTGTTCACGACCGGGTAAGAAAATGAAAAAGCGAAAAAATTTTACGGTGATTTTTAGATGAAAAGGATGAAAAGGGGTCATAACAGAGATTGGTATCAAAGTTGATTTGGCCTAGTATGAGTCGTTATTAATAAGTAGGAAAGTTACATCCCCATATTACAGTGCTTTTGTTTATATATAATTGTGTATACTGAGATGGAATAAGACTAATAAATGGTATGGATACAGGAAATTAGGCATTATGCCTATCACTCGTCGAGGTAGAGGGATGAGTTCACGTGCTAGAGGTCGCAAGGGCAGGCCTGAGAGCTATGTAGAGTCACAGACTGATCAAGCTCTACAGGACTCTGTTGAAAGGTCAGAGGATATTGAGGCACGCTTCGCTAGGATAGAGCGGAGTATTGAGAGCCTTGTGGAGATAGTCATGCAGGTGTTGGGTGCGGCGATTGTCACGACCCAATACTTACTAAAAATTAGTACAAATTTTTCGCTTTTGGAAAATCTTTCTTACCTCCTTGCGATAGATCTCTCTGACCAGGTCGGGCTGTAAATCAATATCGATATACCCTTTTAACCATTAAGAAATATCACACGTATACATGCATACTGATATCATTTATAATATAATAGAGTGGTCGGTATGTTTTATACATCACATAATTCTCATACATTGGCAATTTATCGACTTATATTTACATCCCCAAAT
Organism: Firmiana major; assembly: GCA_033439115.1. Classification (NCBI taxonomy): domain Eukaryota; kingdom Viridiplantae; phylum Streptophyta; class Magnoliopsida; order Malvales; family Malvaceae; genus Firmiana; species Firmiana major. The sequence goes on along the minus strand of CM065901.1, from coordinate 37,005,878 downwards.
ATTCCTTCATATACACTACTGTGCTGTAAGCATACTAATACAAAATTCTATACTTGGTGTATACCTGATAGTTGATGGGAACCACAGATAATCAGCTATGCCGTTTACTCTCTACACCCACTATCTCTAAGGTGAAAACTCTGAAAGTGGGTGGAAAATGAAAGAGTGAGCTCCACATCCTCAGTAAGGCAATAATATAAACGGGTAGATAGCTATACTATCCACATGCTGATAGGAAATCAGGATATATGTGTGAGCATGAGGTAAAAACAATGATATGCCATACATATAATATCATTTGTTCTAAAACAGGAAATCAGTATATAAAACATGGAATGATTCTCACGTGAAAACATCTCATGCTCAATTGAATCAATAAGTTTTTTAAAACACCCCATCTGGGTTGAAATGTGATAAACTCAATGAATTTAATCCAATTCAACAAAATAACTTGTTATAAAATTTCGTTATAAAATCACCCTTCTCTTAGGATTACAAGTTATGAAAGTTTCATAAAATCCCTCTGTGGAAAAATCAAATCTCAATTGAATTCATAAGAAGATCAGGGCCTGACCCCCCCTCGGGTCTACCCTGGTCTATCAAGACTGTTGAGTTAATATATTTTGAAATGACAAAACAAGTAAATTCAATAATATAAAGATGATATAAAAACATGTTTAGAAGCTATCAGTACCAGATATTAAGTTCCTGGAGATGAGAGATCGATCTGGTGATATGAGAGATCGATCTCATGAGGATATGAGATCGATCTGCTAAGGTTTGAACCTGTACAAAGGTATTGAGGAAGCTAAGATCGATTTTATAGGGTTATAAGATCGATCTACCTACTACAGGGTGTTGAGAAGATCGATCTGGTCTAGGAAGAGATCGATCTCCCCTAAAACAAAGGTAAAGGCAGTAGATCGATCTATACTTAAACAGAGAGCTCATGAGATCGATCTGGTATATAAAGAGATCGATCTCCTCAAAGTCAGAGAGCTAAGGAGATCGATCTGGGTTAATGAGAGATCGATCTCCTCACTACGAGATTACCTGGCAGATCGATCTATAGATCGATCATGCCTCAAACAGAGAGATTGGAAGATCGATCTGCCTATTCGACAGATCGATCTGCTCTAATATTTTCAAATTATGAGATCAATCTGGTCATATATGAGATCGATCTCCTTGCTTCTTTTTGCCTTGATCTTGCAAGGATTATAACTAAGAGATCGATCTGGTCAAGATGGAAGATCGATCTGGCATTCTACTGGAGGTTTCCAACGGCTCTTTCTGCAAAATCTCAACGGGAAAAACAACATTAAATGCTCCAACTACCAATCCTTCAGTATATAATCAAGCATTGAAGACATTGAGAAAAGAGAGACTATTGCTGCACATTCTGTATATTCTTAAGAGTTTAATTCTTTCATTCCACTTGTCTTCAATCTTCATTTATTGAGTTTGTTGTATAAGCTTGTGTGCAAAAGCTATATTTGTCCTACCCACATAAAAAGCTTGATATTGTATTCATCATTGCTTTAAGAGAGAAGAGGATTGTTCCTCAGTGAGATAATCTTTGTAAAAGGGTGAATACTTTTTTGTATAAAAAGGGTAGAGAGGTTATTCCTTAACCTGAAAAAGGGAGTGTGTAACTTTCGTTGAAAGTGAGAAAGAAAGCACTTGAAAAGAAGGTCAAGCAGAGAGGACGTAGGCAAGAGATTGGCCGAACCTCTATAAACGACTGTGTTTGATATTCTCTTCCTTATCTTGCTTTAATTTGGTTTAATACATTATATTGCTTATTCATTATTTGTTAATTAAGCTCAAATTAGTTTAAATTTACCATTAACATTAGAAAATCGATTCACCCCCTATCGGTAGAGCCAACAATTGGTATCAGAGCTAGGACTCTTTGATCACATAGGAATAACTTCCTAAGAGTTAGAAACGATCTAATGGCTCACAACAATATAGCAGCTAGCTTAGTAGGAGAGGGGCACTCTACGGTTAGGCCTCCTATGTTCAATGGGGAACATTATACTTATTGGAAGACTAGGATGATGTTATTCATTCCAGTAAATGATTATGAAGTATGGAGGATTATCACTAAAGGACCTCAAATCCCTACAAAAATAATAGAGGAAAGAGATATCCCTAAAGAAGAAGATGAATGGAATTCAAATGATGTCAAAAGTGCTCAGCTAAATGTTAAGGCCATGCACACCCTATTTTGTGCTTTAGGGCCAAATGAATACAATAGAGGCTCCGGTTGTGACGATGCCAAACAAATTTGGGACAAATTGACAATAACTCATGAGGGTACAACCCAAGTAAAGGAGACTAAGGTAGGAATGCTCACACATGACTATGAGCTATTTAGGATGAAGGAAGGAGAGTCAATCAGTGATATATTCATTAGATTCACTGATGTAATTAATGGATTAAAATCATTAGGAAAAATATACTCTAATATAGAAATGGTCAAGAAAATATTAAATAGCCTACCAAAATCATGGGAGGCTAAAGTGATTGCAATTGAGGAATCCAAGGACCCTCACACATTGTCACTAGATGAATTAATAGGTTCACTACTCACTTATGAGATGAAATTAAGAAGAAATGAAGAGCCACCCAAGAAAGTGGGTTTTACTCTAAAATCTATTACTCAAGAGGAGATTAAAAATGAGAGTGGTAGTGAAGAAGATCTTGAGATGGCAATGTTTGCCAAAAGGTTTAACAAATTCATGAGAATGAGAGCTAGTGGTAGTAATAGGAGAAACCACAAGAGAGATCAAGAAGAGGTAGGAAGAAACGATACAATTGTGTGTTATGAATGTAAAAAACCAGGACACATTAAGTTTAACTGCCCTCTTCTTAAAAGGTCCAATGATAGGTTCCACAAAAAGAAGGCAATGGTGGCTACATGGAGTGACAATGACTGCTCCGATGATGACTCAAATGAGGACATTGCCAACTTGTGCTTCATGGCTATTGAGGATGAAAAGGTAACTTCAAACCTCAATGAATACTCTTTTGATGAATTGCAAGATGCCTTTGATGATCTTGCATTGGAATATGAATGCATGAGTATGAAATATAAGAAGATAATATCTAAATTGAAGAAAGAAAATGAGTTAATTCTAGAGGACAAATTAGAATGTGAAAAGAAACTAGAAATTACGAATCTTGAAATTTGTGACTTAAAAGAAAAAAATAGTAATCTACATAATTCCTTTAATAGATTTTATATGGGTCAGCAAAAGTTAGATAACATGTTAGAAACCCAAAGGGCATTCTTTGATAAAAATGGGTTAGGATATAATGCAAAAAGTAGAGAGACTCATCTCAAAAGCTTCATTGCTAGAAAGAGCATGAATAAACCTTCAACTACTTGTTCATATTGTAATAGGAAGGGACATGCATCACATAATTGCAATATGCAGATGACCACTCTTAAAGGAAAAATAGTAAAAAGAATGTGGGTTCCAAAAGAAGTAATTAACTCAAAAGATTTTAATGCATTGGAAAAATGGATCCCAAAGGGATCAAGAATTGCATTCACTAACCTTAAAGGACCCAAGAGAATTTGGGTACCTAAGATATGAGTTTGATTTTTGATTGTAGGTAATTAAGCATTGCCACAAAGCTAAAACAAAAGAAGCTTGGTACTTGGACAGTGGATGCTCAAGGCACATGACGGGTGAGAAGAGCCACTTCAACTAATTTAAATCAAAGGTTGGTGGAGAAGTCACGTTTGGGGACAACTCCAAAGGCCAAGTTGAAGGGAGTGGCTCAATAGGTAATGACTATTTTTCATTAGAAAAAGTATTGCTTGTTAGGGGTCTAAAGCATAACTTACTAAGCATAAGTCAACTTTGTGACAAAGGTTACAAAGTAATTTTTGATTGCATGAAATGTCATGTTATAGATCCTAAGTCAAATAAAGTTCTTTTTCTAGGTCATAGGCAAGGTAATATATACATTGTCTATCTTAATGAACTCAAAAATGAAAACATATGCCTAATGGTAGACAATGAAAAAGAATCTTGGTTATGGCATAGAAGACTAGGTCATGCTAACATGCATGTGTTATCTAAGTTAGCTAGAAAGGATCTAGTTATAGGATTACCCAAGTTGTCCTTTGACTATGAAAAAATATGTGAAGCTTGTGTTAAAGAAAAACATAAAAGGACAACATTTAAGCCTAAGAATAGTGTATCCACCATTAGGCCTCTTCAATTACTCCACCTAGATTTATTTGGACCAACTAGAACAATAAGCCTTGGTGGGAAACACTATAGATTTGTAATAGTTGATGATTACACTAGGTTCACTTGGGTGCTCTTTTTGAGAGTGAAAAATGAAGCTTTAGAAAAGTTCATAGCTTATACAAAAGTGACTCAAAATTAAAAAGGATATACAATAACTAGTATTAGAAGTGATCATGGCAAAGAGTTTGAAAATATAGGATTTGATGAGTATTGCAATGATCAAGGAATTAGCCATAATTTTTCAGCCTCTAGGACACCACAACAAAATGGAGTGGTTGAGAGAAGAAATAGAACATTGGAAGAAATAGCTAGAACCATGTTGTGTGAAAATAATTTACCAAAATATTTTTGGGCTGAAGCTATAAATACATCTTGCTATATCATTAATAAAGCCATGATTAGACCCATGCTAAAGAAAACTCCTTATGAGCTTTACAAAGGTAAGAAGCCTAACATTAGCTACTTCCATCCTTTTGGCTGCAAATGTTTTGTCTTAAATAATGGGAAAGATAATTTAGGAAAATTTGATGCCAAGAGTGATGAGGGAATCTTTCTAGGATATTCCTTAAATTCAAAGGCTTATAGGGGTATATAACAAAAGAACATTGATGGTTGAAGAATCAATTCATGTAATATTTGATGAGTCAAATGATTTACCTAAAGATTCAACCAATAAAGAGGATGTAGGAATATTCGATGAAAACTTAGAGGAAATTCCAAACTTAAAAGAAGATCTATTAGAAAAACTTGACTTAAATAAAGAAGATGAAGAAGAAATAGAGATGTTAGAGAGCGAGTCTAGAGCACTAAGAGAATTAGGATATGTAAGAGATTGTGAAATTGTGGGAAATCAAACTCTTGGAGATCAAACTATGTGTCAATATATAGCCTTTGTGTCTCGAATAGAACCTAGAAATGTCAATGAAGCCTTAGATGACAATAATTGGTTCTTAGCAATGCAAGAAGAATTAAATCAATTTGAAAGAAGCAAAGTGTAGAAACTAGTCCCTAGGCCTAGTGATCACTCTATAATTGGAACTAAATGGATATTCAAGAACAAGATGGATGAAAATAGTGTGATCATAAGAAACAAGGCTAGATTAGTTGCACAAGGTTATAGACAAGAGGAAGGAATAGACTATGATGAAACTTATGCACCGGTAGCTAGATTAGAAGCAATTAGAATGCTACTTGCCTTTGCATGTTATAAAAACTTCAAGTTATATCAAATGGATGTAAAGAGTGCATTTTTAAATGGTTTCATTAATGAAGAAGTTGAACAACGTCCCGGCTTTGAAAATCATGAATTTCCTGAACATGTTTTCAAACTATCTAAGGCACTCTATGGTTTGAAACAAGCTCCTAGAGCATGGTATGAAAGGTTGTCAAAATTCTTAATAGAAAAAGGATTTTCAAGAGGAAAAGTAGATACCACTTTATTTATCAAAAATAAAAATAAAGATTTACTAGTTGTTCAAGTGTATGTAGATGATATTATTTTTGGATCAACTAATGAATCTTTATGCCAAGAGTTTGCTAAGATCATGCAAGGTGAATTTGAAATGAGCATGATGGGAGAGCTCACTTTCTTCTTGGGACTTCAAGTGAAGCAAACAAAGGAAGGAACCTTCATCAATCAAGCAAAGTATACTAAGGATTTGCTCAAGCGATTTGGAATGGACAATTGAAAACCTCAAGCAACTCCAATGGGCACCAACATCAAGCTTGATAAAGATGAAAGTGGTAAGTGTGTAGACACTAAACTCTATAGGTCTATGATTGGTTGATCGCTCTATTTAACTGCAAGTAGACCAGACATTTTATTTAGTGTATGCCTTTGTGCTAGATTTCAATCCTCTCCTAGGGAATCACACTTATTAGCAACCAAAAGGATCTTTAGATACCTTAAGGACACTCCCTCTCTAGGACTTTGGTACCCCAAGGACTCCACTTTTACACTTCACACATTTTCAGATGCAGACTTTGGGGGATGCAAAATAGATAAGAAAAGTACTTTAGGTACCTGTCAATTCTTAGGGAATAAATTAATCTCCTGGTTCTCTAAGAAACAAAATAGTGTGGCTCAGTCCACAACTGAAGCTGAATACATAGCAGCAGGTAGTTTAGTGCTCAAGTGTTGTGGATTAAACAACAAATGAAAGACTATGGTATTGACATGAAGCAAGTCTCTATTAAATGTGATAATACCAGTGCCATCAATCTATCTAAAAATCCTATTCAACACTCTAGAACTAAGCACATTGAGATTAGACACCATTTCCTTAGAGACCATGTTCAAAAGGGAGATATAATTCTAGAGTATATTGACACTTTACATCAAATTGCTGATATATTCACCAAACCACTTGATAGAGATAGGTTTTGTGTCCTTAGAGGTGAATTAGGACTCATAAATGTCCCTTAAGATGTATATGCTTCTAAATCTTGATTTTAAGTTGTTTTTAAAAGAGTTTTTCAATGATTTTTTTGGGTAAAAAGTATGAGAGATCGATCTCCTATCAATATAGATCGATCTCCATACTTCAAATGAGCCTAAAGCATAAAGGTTAAGCTAGGCAGATCGATCTTCTCACCCATAAGATCGATCTCCTTAAGCCTCTGTTAAAAAGTAGATTAATCTATGCATTTGGTAGATCGATCTCCTTAAGCCTCTGTTAAACAGCAGATCGATCTGGACCCTTGACAGATCAATCTCTTTAAGCTTCTGTATTTTAAGGATCGATCTTGTGGAATAACAGATCGATTTCTTCGAGCTTTTGGAAATAACAGATCGATCTGTCGCCTCGACAGATCGATCTCCTATGCCCTAGACTATAAAAACTGCTCAAAATTCCCAAATTTCAAAATTCCCAAATCTTCAAAATCCCTACACTCTGTCGCACCTTTGCCTTCGATTCGTCCTCCCAGATCGATCTCGGTACGGTCTTCATCACTTCTCCTCCTCGTTTACTGGTATAGTAACCCACATTGCTAAACTTTTCTCAAACAATTCTTAGTTTAGTGCCCAATTTCTCTCTAGGTCACATCTAGCTATTGTTCCATTGGTTAGGTTTTAGAGAACTAGTTTTAAGAGTGTCTAGAGAGATTCCTGTGTCTAGTTGCAAGCTCAAATCATGCCTCGTATTAAGAGATTAGCCAATAGAGAATCTAGACCAACCTCCTCACAACCACCCTCTATCCCTTCAGTCACTACCTTTAACAGGTGTTTTAAAACACCTACAAAAAGGAAGAGATATGAAGAGTATTTTTTCACCATGCCAATTAAACATTGGCGAACCATCAATTTTTCTTTCTTAAACTGTATTGATTTTCCTTATCTACCCAAATTTGAAGAATTTGGTTGGATTTCGTTTCTCAAAATCAATACTCACGTACCCCCAAACATCATCAGGGCATTCTTTTCTAATGCCGAACTCACCTATGATCCTGCCGATACTTGTAAAATTCTAGGGTTTACAACGTATGTCATGGGCAAGTTAATTGCAATAGACCCTGATGTCTTAGCCCAAGCTTTCCACATAAGCAATGAAGGCTTGACCAATGAAGATGAGGAAGTCCCCTTGGAGTTTGACATTCCTGGGGATAAGGTGAGTGACCTACCAATGCACCCACGGTTATTCCACCTCATTATCTCATGGAATCTTCATCCTTTCGGTACCCGTCATTCCACCATTAGGAGGTTAGATCGTTTTTGGATCCACCACATCTACACAAGTCAAAAACCCAACCTTGTCCATTTTATCTATGAAGATTGGTTGAAGATTATACGCTGCCAAGCCACCACGATAGTTTTTTCGCAACCGTTGGCGTACTTTCTACAACGACTTGGAGTGGACTGCAGTTGTGAAATGGGTTAAGTGCCTTCCCCAAAGAGCGTCTTAAACATCGGAACACTTCACCACATGGGGTAATATAAGGACTTCCGAGGGGATTGGAAGAAAAAGTGGGAACAGCAGCCTGCAGCAGCCATGGAGGAAGATCCCACAGATGAGCCCATTGCTCCACCTGCTGCACCGATTGAGGGTCCATCGTCTTCGACTGCTCAGCCCTCTGCACCTGACCCATCACCCGCTGGCATGGAATCGATTGTGACGATGCTCATGGAGCTGAACCGGAAGATAGATGAAGGCTTTGCAAACATTCATGCCACCCAGCAGACAATGATCATGGAGCTGAACCGGAAGCTAGATGAAGGTTTTGCAAATCTTCATGCTACTCAGCAGGCGATGTATGATGAGCTTCAAGTCACTCGCACTCACGTTGAGGACCTTATGGATCGAATCCCTCCTCCATCTTAGGACTTAGTTAATAAGACTCTTTTTGCCACTGTTTTGAAATTACTAGCTATTGTTGTTGAACTGCATTTGCTTGAATGGAATGATATGTTAATTATTGTTGCCATATGCTATAATGAATTACTATTTTGAAATGAACCGTTGAAAGTTGAATTGTTCTTTTAACCTTTGGTGCCATTGATATGACAAAAAGGGGGAGAAGAAAAGAGAACATGTGGGTTGGTTAAGAGATGTTAAATGGCTTTAAGAAACGTGTCTAAAGGCTTAAAGGAATGATTAAAATGAGGGAGAGTTAAGAAAGTAACAAGGTCAAAAGCTAAAAGAAAGGGGGAGCTTACAAAAAGGGGGAGTTTGTGCACAATGCAAATAGGTAACTAAACATGTTTATTGAATAGGTTTTGTCATATCAAAAATGGGGAGATTGTTGAGTTAATATATTTTGAAATGACAAAACAAGTAAATTCAATAATATAAAGATGATATAAAAACATGTTTAGAAGCTATCAGTACCAGAAATTAAGTTCCTGGAGATGAGAGATCGATCTGGTGATATGAGAGATCGATCTCCTGGGTTTTCTAGGATGAGAGATCGATCTCATGAGGATATGAGATCGATCTGCTAAGGTTTGAACCTATACAAAGGTATTGAGGAAGCTAATATCGATCTTATAGGGTTATAAGATCGATCTGCCTACTACAAGGTGTTGAGAAGATTGATCTGGTCTAGGAAGAGATTGATCTCCCCTAAAACAAAGGTAAAGGCAGTAGATCGATCTATAAGATCGATCTATACTCAAATAGAGAGCTCATGAGATCGATCTGGTATATGAAGAGATCGATCTCCTCAAAGTTAGAGAGCTAAGGAGATTGATCTGGGTTAATGAGAGATCGATCTCCTCACTACGAGATTACCTGGCAGATCGATCTATAGATCGATCATACCTCAAACAGAGAGATTGGAAGATCGATCTGCCTATTCGACAGATCGATCTGCTCTAATATTTTTAAATTAAGAGATCAATCTGGTCATATATGAGATCGATCTCCTTGCTTCTTTTTGCCTTGATATTATAGGGATTATAACTAAGAGATCGATCTGGTCAAGATGGAAGATCGATCTGGCATTCTACTGGAGGTTTCCAACGGCTCTTTCTGCAAAATCTCAACGGGAAAAACAGCATTAAATGCTCCAACTACCAATCCTTCAGTATATAATCAAGCATTGAAGACACTGAGAAAAGAGAGACTATTGCTGCACATTCTGTATATTCTCAAGAGTTTAATTCTTTCATTCTAATTGTCTTCAATCCTCATTTATTGAGTTTGTTGTATAAGCTTGTGTGCAAAAGCTGTATTTGTCCTACCCACAAAAAAAGCTTGATATTGTATTCATCCTTGCTTTAAGAGAGAAGAGGATTGTTCCTCAGTGAGATAATCTTTGTAAAAGGGTGAATACTTTTTTGTATAAAAAGGGTAGAGAGGTTATTCCTTAACCTAAAAAAAGGGAGTGTGTATGTCAGGACCCCAGTTTCAATCCTTGACTTTAACCAAAAACCACAATAAATTTTTTGCATTTTAACATACCTTTCTCCTCTTCAATGGTTGGGCTGTGATTCGATGTCAGAGTCTTCACTTACCATAATATCCATTCTTATACATACATGTCAATATATTAATTCTGACTGTAGCTGCTTTTATTATACATGTAAAATTTTATAAAATCTAATACAATTACATTCCCCATAACATATAACGTATACATCACTGTGCTATTTCTATGTTTAGATACACAACTGTACATAATAACTATACCTGATGAATCGATAGGAACTAGCAGTGGACTTTGGGACACTCTCCCACGATAACTCTCGCTCTACTGACGCTCTGTAGAGAGATGTAAAGAAAAGGGGGGTGAGCATAACGCGCTCAGTAAGGAAATCAGGCAAGCAAGTAGATATCCACACTATCTACTCAAAGTAGTGCTATGCCTTGAAAACATTATTTCCTTAACTCACTTTAAAAGTATGTCTTGAAATATAATATATATAAATATATATACTTGTACAGAATAAATCCCATGTACAGAAAATCATGCTTTATTTCTCAAATATAGGCATGTAGTGCAAAACAATGCATCGTATATAAATCATGCCTTTATGTAAATCATGCCATGTATATTTAAATCACAATAAATATGGCATCAAATGATTCACAACACAAATCGGAGTCCGACCCATCCCTCAGGTCTGTCCGCAGTTTAAATCAGTCAATCAATGTGATATATCATGTGAGACTCTGTGGTAAATGCAAATAGTATCCTGGATTATGATCACATCCGAAAAGTGATCCCATGCGACACAGTACTCGGTGTGCAACAATCACTGCTGTAATGGGAGGATGGTCAGTCCAATGTCAACCGTCAGCTATGTAACACACGGTACAGCGTACACCTCGTGTCCCAAACACGGTACAAAGTACACCCGTGGACCCTCATAGCCAAGGTACCTCCCATAGGACTTAGCCCTCGAAACTATGGAAATAAGTATACCACATCTATATCAACCTCATACGGATATCCTCTCTAGCTATGACACACAGTCACACAAGGACTCAGGCATGGGTTTTAACATGTATTTACATATCACATACAGTGTGCGTCTTGAGTGTGACTCACAGTCGTCACTCCACTCAAACACTGTTTCACATCACAAAACTCAACTCTAGTGCGAGCAATCTCTAGCAACTAGGTCAATGCATAGTTTATGTATTAAATCAAGTACGAGCAATAGCTCCCAGTACTATGCTATGCACAATATCAAAATCAAGTACGAGCAATAGCTCCCAGTACTATGTCATGTATAAACCATGAAGAATTGAGTACGAGCAACGCTCTAGCACTCTGTCATGCATATATCATTCAAAGCTGAGTACGAGTGAGAACTCCAGTACTCTATCATGCATGTCATGAAAATCTAGTGCGTATCAAAATTCAGCACTAATATTATGTGGAAAGCATATGAATCCCAGTGCGAGCTATGCTCTAGCAAGATTCATTCTCACAAAATATGATAGATGGCTATTTAAAAGGGATTGTTTACAAAACATTAAAAATCAGCACCATAAAGTGTGCTTAAGTCATATCAACCTTAAAATCATTAGCCCATCTATTTATTTTCATGCTAATAGCAATTAAACACTCACAATAGTATTTTCCATGCTTTTTGCAACTTCTCACAAAAGTTGACTTTTTGACTAACTAGGGGAAAAATCGTAATTTGCCACTATTGGGTCGCAATAATTATTATTCACTTTCTCTGACCCTCAGAGTTTTTAAGTGAATGTAAAAGCAGACGAAAATACGTGCAGTTATCTCTAACTACTCGCAAAAGTCCTTTACCTCGGATCACGTCAAGTGACCTCACTTCCTCGGTGCTGCTAAATCCCGCAGTCCGATCAGCTCTCAATGTAAACTCCGGAGCTGTAAATATCCATTCCTCAGGTTAATTATACTTTTCCTACTGTATTACACATTAATACAGCTTATTTTCCCTTAATGGGCCTTAAAAATCCTTAATGGGCCTAACTAGGCCTTAAGTCCATTTTCATTTTACTATTCACTTTTGTTGGGCCTATTGGGCTTGTGGAGCGCACCAACTCTTATTGGGCTTGTCTTAGGCCCATCACACCCTATTGGACCTAAAAATATTGGGCTTGACCCATTGGGCCTCTCGGCCACATGCCATGGCCGAGAGCTAGCCATTCTCGGTTTTCCACCATGGCATGCCATACATGCCTATTTCCTAGCCATTTTCACTTAGGCATTTTCACAAACACTTGGTAGGCAACATTACCAATCATCATATTGTTCATTTAGGCATTTTATCAAACACCTTGATTGCCAACAATTTACATGTATTAATTAATCAATTTGATTAATTCTAATTATACCATTAACATTAATACATGTGTACTAATCCATTTATGTCTTAAAATCAAATTGACATATTTCAATATCCCATTGATCACTCTCGGCCTAACCCTCTTCATGGTGATTTAATATGTTTCAATGCTTAAAACATATATCAACATACTTAAAATCATTCATACATTAACATATATGAAATTGGAAATTAGAAAATATACCAATTGTTGTGTTCACCCTTTGGCCGAAACTTTGTAGGCTCTCGGTTTGCACTCTATGGCTCCTTGATAGCCAATTCCAACATATGTTAATCTCCTTTCAATTTGGAATAACTTCCATGAAGAATGCAAGTTCCAAATATGTCTAATTCCTAGTGATTTCTAGTGAGAGAAAGCTTGGATGTTTATGTTTCAATGGTGTTCTTCTCTAGCCGGAATTGTGTGATGAAGATGACAATGGTGTGGCTGCATTTATAAGCCACTTACTTAGCCATTAAGCCTTAATTTTCAGCCACTATGCTTGACTTTCCAAATCTGATCCATGAGTCACCTTATGAGTCACCTTATGAGTCATAGTTAACTTTAACTATGGTTAGATATTTATCTCATGGGCTTTTCCAATTGGGCTTCTCGGTTTGGGCTTTCCTAATGGGGTTTCGGGCTGAAATTTTTACTACACCTCGGGCCTTTTATTGTCTCAAAATTTGGCCGATCAATTGGTCCAACAATTCGGTCTAAAGGACCTAAAAATTTCGATATACGTTTAGTATACCTTAATGGGTTTTAAAATTTTCATCTTAGGCCCATTACGTTTTTAACCATTAAATTTATTCCGGAATCCTTCTGAATAAATTTTCCTTACTTTCGGGGATGATTATCTTGTATTCTGGCCAAGAATATTTTTCCCCAAATTTTTCTCCACACTTAGGTTAATTTTTAACCATGATTAGTCAACTATGGCAAAAGTCGACTTTCTTAACTATAGTTGACTTTTTCCTTAACCATTGACTAAGTTGACTTTTTCTCCAATTTTGAAAGTGTCATATATTATGTCTTACACTCTCGTTTTTATATTCCAACCGCTCCCGGTGGATAATTTCACCCGAAACTCCTTTTCTCGCCAAAAAAGTCCATTTTACCCTTTTTAGCTTTTACACTCGTTTTGTATGTTCGGGCCTAAATCAAGCTGACTTTCCTTCATGAGTTCTCTACGCTCTCTTATTTTAAGTTCTTATTTTCAGTCAGAATGATTTAGAATGACTCGGTTTAGCCTGTGATACCCATCGTCCACATTAGGCATTTTATGTAGCTTTTGCGTGTTAATTCATTTCACTAACACTTTAAATCTAGTAAATACTCTTCTTATGATTCAACCATAATTACATAGTGTTCATACACATAGGAATCATAAGGAAATAAGCTACAAAAATCCGGGTCTGACAATCCTCCCCCACTCAGAAAATTTGGTCCTCCAAATTAGAACCAAGTCAGTCCTCAAATAGGTGAGGGTACTTCTCTCGCATCAGACTCTCTAGCTCCCAAGTAGCTTCCTCTGAAGTATGATGCTGCCAGAGAATCTTCACTAATCCGATGGTCTTCGATCTCAATACCTTCTCCTTCCTATCCAATATCCGAATCGGTCTCTCTACATATGACAAGTCCTCTCGGAGCTCCAAAGGCTCGTAACTAATCACATGTGACGGATCCCGGTGATACTTCCGAAGCATCGATATGTGGAAGACGTTGTGGACACCTGATAAGTCCGATGGCAATGCCAACCTATATGCCTTATCTCCCACTCGATCAAGTATCTCAAAGGGTCCAATGTAGCAAGGATTTAGTTTCCCTCTCTTCCCAAATCTCGCTATGCCCTTTGAAGGAGAAACTCTCAAAAACACGGATTCACCAACTGCAAACTCTAGTGGCCTACGTCTCCTGTCAGCGTAACTCTTCTGTATGCTCTGAGCTGTCCTCAGTCTCTCTACTATCAAGCGGACGTCCTCAGATGCTTGCGTAACCAAGTCAGGAGCAAAAATCTTACGGTCACCCACTTCTTCCCATCCAATAGGGGAACGACATCTACGGCCATACAAAGCCTCATACGGTGCCATCCCGATACTCGAATGATGACTGTTGTTGTAGGCGAACTTGGCTAGTGGCAGGTGGTCATACTAGGAGCCTCGATAGTCTAGCACACATGCTCTCAACATGTCCTCCAGAGTCTGTATAGTCCTCTCTGACTGACCATCTGTCTGAGGATGGAAAGCGGTGCTCAAACTCAACTGGGTTCCCATGGCTTCCTGAAAATGTCCCCAAAAGTGGGATGTGAAGCGGGAATCCCTATCATAGACTATGCTCACTGGTACACCGTGTAACCTCACTACCTCGCGTACGTACAGTTCTGCTAATGAAATCAGAGTATCGGTAGCTCTCATAGCTAGGAAGTGGGCTGACTTCGTCAGTCTATCAACGATCACCCATATAGCATCGTGATTCCTGCGGGTCCTCGGTAAACCCATCACGAAATCCATGGTGATATGCTCCCATTTCCATATCGGTATAGGTAGAGGCTGCAACAATCCTGCAGGTTTCTGATGCTCTACCTTCACCTGCTGACATACGAGACACTTTGCCACGAAGTCTGCTACATCTCTCTTCATACCCGACCACCAGTATACCTTCTGGAGGTTCTGATACATCTTGTTACTCCCCGGATGTAAAGTATACCTCGACGAATGAGCTTCCGCCAATATCAATCTCCTAAGTCCTGGATCCTCGGGAACACACAATCTACCTTTGAACCTCAGTAGTCCATCAGAACTCAACTCAAAATTAGTCACGGTGCCCTTCTGCATTTGACTACTCACATCCATACAAAATGGATCTGTCTGCTGAGCCACTCTGATCCTGTCCAACAGATCCAGCTCCAAGCGTAGACTAGCTATCACATAACCTGTATCCATGTCAGAAGGCACGACTCCCAAACTGAGGCTGGCAAACTGCTCTAGCAAATCATGCTCCCTAACCATCATATACAATACCATCCCCAGGCTCTTCCTGCCCAAGGCATCGGCTACAACGTTAGCCTTACCCGGATGATAAAGTATCTTACAATCGTAGTCCTTCAGAAGCTCTAGCCATCTTCTCTGTCTCATGTTCAGCTCCTTCTGTGAGAACAGGTACTTGAGGCTCTTGTGGTCGGTAAATATCTGGAACTTCTCACCATACAAGTAGTGGCGCCATACCTTCAACGCAAACACTACTGCTGCTAGTTCCAAATCATGGGTCGGATAGTTCTTCTCATGATCCTTCAGCTGTCTGGATCCATAAGCAACTACCTTCCCGTCCTGCATCAATACACAGCCCAATCCCTGATGCGAAGCATCGGTATACACTGCAAATCCTCCTGAGCTGGTAGGGATAGTGAGAATCGGAGCGGTGGTCAATCGACGCTTCAACTCCTCAAAACTCTTCTTACAATCCTCGTTCCATATGAACGGTGCACTCTTTCGAGTAAGACGTGTCAACGGAGCAGCCAACTTCGAAAATCCCTCAACGAATCTCCGATAGTATCCAGCTAAACCCAGAAAACTCCTGATCTCGGTGACTGTCCTCTGTTGTTCCTACTGAACTACAGCCTCTATCTTAGATGGATCAACTAATACACCATCTCTCGATATAACATGTCCCAAAATCGAGATCTGTGACAACCAAAAGTCACACTTGCTGAGCTTAGCATACAACTCATGCTCCCGTAACGTCTGCAACACGATCCTGAGGTGCTCCTCATGCTCCTCCTTGGATCTCGAATACACCAATATGTCATCGATGAAGACGATAACAAACTGGTCCAAATATGGCTTGAACACATCGTTCATCAAAGCCATGAAAGCAGCTAAAGCATTCGTCAATCCGAATGGCATGACCAAGAACTCATAATGGCCATATCGGGTACGAAATGCTGTCTTGGGTACATCTCCACTCCGAACCTTCAGCTGATGATACCCAGACCTTAGGTCAATCTTGGAAAAGACCTGTGCTCCTTGTAGCTGATCTAGCAAGTCGTCAATGCGTGGAAGGGGGTATCTATTCTTGATGGTGGCCTTACAACAATCGGTAGTCTATACACAATCGGAGGCTCCCATCTTTCTTCCTCACAAACAAAATCGGTGCTCCCCAAGGTGAAACACTCGGTCATACAAAGCCCCTATCCAACAGCTCCTGTAACTGTCTCTTGAGCTCCTCCAGCTCGACTAAGGCCATGCGATAAGGTGGTCTCGAAATAGGCTCCGTACCAGGTACCAGATCTATACAGAACTCCATCTCTCTGTCTGGTGGTAACCCTGGCAATTCATCCGGGAAAACATCTGGGTACTCATTGACCACAGTGATATCTGACAACTCCGAATGTGCCTTATCCATATCTACCACGTACGCAATGAAACCTTGATATGTTGAAGGTTTTCTAAATTAGAAATCATGTAATAATCATATCTATTTCTTTCATTTATCTTTATTAAACTTTACAACATATCTTGTAGGGTTAGGAAACATAACTGTCTTAGCGTAACAATCTAAAACAGCATGGTTTGCAGATAGCCAATCCATTCCTAATATTATATGAAAGTCGCTCATACTTAGTAATATTAGATTGGCTGTCATCTCCTTATCCCCTACTCTCAACTTGCAGTTATTATATACATATTCAACCACTTGACTACTATTCACAGGCATACTGATTAACATCATCATACATAAACGTGTACGCTCTACATGTCTTGCTAATTTACATGCAAATGATGGCGATACAAAAGAATGCGTGGTACCAGGATCAATTAAAACATATGCTTCAATATCATAAATCAGGATGTTACCTCGAATCACATCCGATGAAGCATCAGCTGTTCCCTGGTCCAAAGCATGTACTCGCCCTTGACCCATCACTTGTTTCCCCTTCTCCTCTGCCGTCGCTCTACCTCTCTGAGCAGACATACCAGTTGGGGTTCTATCATACTCCATGCCCATCTGTGGTGCAGTCACATACGGCGCTGGGCACTCTCTAGCCATGTGCCCCTGTTTCCCACATCGGAAACATACCATAGTACCCTGTGGACACGGTCTATCTCCATGTGATCTGCCGCATCTTCTACACTGATCTGCAGCAGGTCACGGTCCTCCCATGACAATGCCCTTTACTGGGGCTGCAATCGGATAAGCAGGAGGTCTAGCATATCTATCTCGTGTCCCCTCTATCCGTGATCTCTTACCGAAGGATATCTTTCCCCTTCGATAACTAAAATCTCTAGCGGGTCTCTTCTTCTGCAAGTCTAGGCTAAGGCTAAACTTCCCAAACTCGGAAGCATTCCTCTCGTAGTCTTGCTCACATAGTTGCGCCCTGCGCACTGCCTCCTCATAAGTCACTATGTCCAGCGAAACTAACTTGGACCGAAACACTGGTCTCAACCCGTCGATAAACCTTTGGACCTTCCTGGTCTCACTGTACATGGTATCCGGGTCATATCTTCCTAGGGATAGGAATCGAGTCTCATACTCGTCCACAGATAAACTCCCCTGGCGTAGTCCCAAAAATTCTGCCTGTAGTTTTCGCTGTGCAGTGTCAGGAATAAACTGCCTCCTGAAGGCCTCCCGGAATATATCCCAACTGATATCCGTGTGTCGAGATCTCAATATAGGTCGGGTGGACTTCCACCAATGCTCTGCGGCTCCCTTCAGTAGGAACGCAGCAAACGCGACCATCTCCGAGGTCGTACACTCAAAGAATCCATAAAGCTTCTCCAGCTCTGCTAACCACTCCTCAGCAGCCACTGGGTCCTTGACCCCACTAAATGATGGAGGTCTAAACTTCTGGAATTCCTTCAACCGATGCAGATCACATCCATATCCTAATCCACTACCACCCAAAATCGGTGGGGGTGTAGGAGTATCTACTGTCCTCTGTGCATCAGCTGTCTGCGTAGGTGTATCAGGGGCAACTGCCTCTCCTGTAGCAGCTCCTGCCTCCTGTCTCTGCCTACCTGGCATCGTCTGTGCCAGTATCTCAATAATAGTCTCGAGACCACGCTCTAATCTCATGAAGCGCGTCTCAGCACACTCGGGTGCCTCAGTAGCACCTGGAGTCTCATGCGTAGGTAATGGTCCGGCAGTGGCTCGTCCCTCGGGTCTATCTCCCCGGCCTCGAGCCCTACCTCTCATACCTCTACCACTACGCGTATTTGCCATATCGGCAAAGTTCCTGCATTCATAATAGTGAATCAGTCCATTTCCTATCTGGTATACACAGTTATATCTAAACACAGCACAGTACTATGGGGATGTACACTTTCCTATTTTCTAACACCGACTCACATCAGACCAACCTCTGCTCTGATACCATTCTGTCAGGACCCCAGTTTCAATCCTTGACTTTAACCAAAAACCACAATAAATTTTTTGCATTTTAACATACCTTTCTCTTCAATGGTTGGCTGTGATTCGATGTCAGAGTCTTCACTTACCATAATATCCATTCTCATACATAAATGTCAATATATTAATTCTGACTCTAGCTGCTTTTATTATGCATGTAAGATTTTATAAAATCTAATACAATTACATTCCCCATAACATATAACGTATACATCACTGTGCTGTTTCTATGTTTAGATACACAACTGTACATAATAAGTATACCTGATGAATCGATAGGAACTAGCAGTGGACTCTGGGACACTCTCCCACGATAACTCTCGCTCTACTGACGCTCTGTAGAGAGATGTAAAGAAAAAGGGGTGAGCATAACGCGCTCAGTAAGGAAATCAGGCAAGCAAGTAGATATCCACACTATCTACTCAAAATAGTGCTATGCCTTGAAAACATTATTTCCTTAACTCACTTTAAAAGCATGTCTTGAAATATAATATATATATACTTGTACAGAATAAATCCCATGTACAGAAAATCATGCTTTATTTCTCAAATGTAGGCATGTAGTGCAAAACAATGCATCGTATATAAATCATGCCTTTATGTAAATCATGCCATGTATATTTAAATCACAATAAATATGGCATCAAATGATTCACAACACAAATCGGAGTCCGACCCATCCCTCAGGTCTGTCCGCAGTTTAAATCAGTCAATCAATGTGATATATCATGTGAGACTCTGTGGTAAATGCAAATAGTATCCTGGATGATGATCATATCCGAAAAGTGATCCCATGCGACACAGTACTCGGTGTGCGGGAATCACTGCTGTAATGGGAGAATGGTCAGTCCAATGTCAATCGCCAGCTACGTAACACACGGTACAGCGTACACCTCGTGTCCCAAACACGGTACAAAGTACACCCGTGGACCCTCATAGCCAAGGTACCTCCCATAGGACTTAGCCCTCGAAACTATGGAAATAAGTATACCACGTCTATATCAACCTCATGCGAATATCCTCTCTAGCTATGACACACAGTCACACAAGGACTCAGGCATGGGTTTTAACATGTATTTACATATCACATACAGTGTGCGTCTTGAGTGCGACTCACAGTCGTCACTCTGCTCAAACACTGTTTCACATCACAAAACTCAACTCTAGTGCGAGCAATCTCTAGCAACTAGGTCAATGCATAGTTTATGTATTAAATCAAGTACGAGCAATAGCTCCCAGTACTATGCTATGCACAATATCAAAATCAAGTACGAGCAATAGCTCCCAGTACTATGTCATGTATAAACCATGAAGAATTGAGTACGAGCAACGCTCTAGCACTCTGTCATGCATATATCATTCAAAGCTGAGTATGAGTGAGAACTCCAGTACTCTATCATGCATGTCATGAAAATCTAGTGCGTATCAAAATTCAGCACTAATATTATGTTGAAAGCATATGAATCCCAATGCGAGCTATGCTCTAGCACGATTCATTCTCATAAAATATAATAGATGGCTATTTAAAAGGGATTGTTTACAAAACATTAAAAATCAGCACCATAAAGTGTGCTTAAGTCATATCAACCTTAAAATCATTAGCCCATCTATTTATTTTCATGCTAATAGCAATTAAACACTCACAATAGTATTTTCCATGCTTTTTGCAACTTCTCACAAAAGTTGACTTTTTGACTAACTAGGGGCAAAATCGTAATTTGCCACTATTGGGTCGCAATAAATATTATTCACTTTCTCTGACCCTCAGAGTTTTTGAGTGAATGTAAAAGCAGACAAAAATACGTGCAGTTATCTCTAACTACTCGCAAAAGTCCCTTACCTCGGATCACGTCAAGTGACCTCACTTCCTCGGTGCTGCTAAATCCCGCAGTCCGATCAGCTCTCAATGTAAACTCCGGAGCTGTAAATATCCATTCCTCAGGTTAATTATACTTTTCCTACTGTATTACACATTAATACAGCTTATTTTCCCTTAATGGGCCTTAAAAATCCTTAATGGGCCTAACTAGGCCTTAAGTCCATTTTCATTTTACTATTCACTTTTGTTGGGCCTATTGGGCTTATGGGGCCCACCAACTCTTATTGGGCTTGTCTTAGGCCCATCACACCCTATTGGGCCTAAAAATATTGGGCTTGGCCCATTGGGCCTCTCGGCTACATGCCATGGCCGAGAGCTAGCCATTCTCGGTTTTCCACCATGGCATGCCATACATGCCTATTTCCTAGCCATTTTCACTTAGGCATTTTCACAAACACTTGGTAGGCAACATTACCAATCATCATATTGTTCATTTAGGCATTTTATCAAACACCTTGATTGCCAACAATTTACATGTATTAATTAATCAATTTGATTAATTCTAATTATACCATTAACATTAATACATGTGTACTAATCCATTTATGTCTTAAAATCAAATTGACATATTTCAATATCCCATTGATCACTCTCGGCCTAACCCTCTTCATGGTGATTTAATATGTTTCAATGCTTAAAACATATATCAACATACTTAAAATCATTCATACATTAACATATATGAAATTGGAAATTAGAAAATATACCAATTGTTGTGTTCACCCTTTGGCCGAAACTTTGTAGGCTCTCGGTTTGCACTCTATGGCTCCTTGATAGCCAATTCCAACATATGTTAATCTCCTTTCAATTTGGAACAACTTCCATGAAGAATGCAAGTTCCAAATATGTCTAATTCCTAGTGATTTCTAGTGAGAGAAAGCTTGGATGTTTATGTTTCAATGGTGTTCTTCTCTAGCCGGAATTGTGTGATGAAGATGACAATGGTGTGGCTGCATTTATAAGCCACTTACTTAGCCATTAAGCCTTACTTTTCAGCCACTATGCTTGACTTTCCAAATCTGAACCATGAGTCACCTTATGAGTCACCTTATGAGTCATAGTTAACTTTAACTATGGTTAGATATTTATCTCATGGGCTTTTCCAATTGGGCTTCTCGGTTTGGGCTTTCCTAATGGGGTTTCGGGCTGAAATTTTTACTACACCTCGGGCCTTTTATTGTCTCAAAATTTGGCCGATCAATTGGTCCAACAATTGGGTCTAAAGGACCTAAAAATTTTGATATACGTTTAGTATACCTTAATGGGCTTTAAAATTTTCACCTTAGGCCCATTACGTTTTTAACCATTAAATTTATTCCGGAATCCTTTCGAATAAATTTTCCTTACTTCCGGGGCTGATTATCTTGTATTCTGGCCAAGAATATTTTTCCCCAAATTTTTCTCCACACTTAGGTTAATTTTTAACCATGATTAGTCAACTATGGCAAAAGTCGACTTTCTTAACTATAGTTGACTTTTTCCTTAACCATTGACTAAGTTGACTTTTTCTCCAATTTTGAAAGTGTCATATATTATGTCTTACACTCTCGTTTTTATATTCCAACCGCTCCCGGTGGATAATTTCACCCGAAACTCCTTTTCTCGCCAAAAAGGTCCATTTTACCCTTTTTAGCTTTTACACTCGTTTTGTATGTTCGGGCCTAAATCAAGCTGACTTTCCTTCATGAGTTCTCTACGCTCTCTTATTTTAAGTTCTTATTTTCAGTCAGAATGATTTAGAATGACTCGGTTTAGCCTGTGATACCCATCGTCCACATTAGGCATTTTATGTAGCTTTTGCGTGTTAATTCATTTCACTAACACTTTAAATCTAGTAAATACTCTTCTTATGATTCAACCATAATTACATAGTGTTCATACACATAGGAATCATAAGGAAATAAGCTACAAAAATTCGGGTCTGACAGTGTAACTTTCGTTGAAAGTGAGAAAGAAAGCACTTGACAAGAAGGTTAAGGAGAGAGGACGTAGGCAAGAGATTGGCCGAACCTCTATAAACGACTGTGTTTGATATTCTCTTCCTTATCTTGCTTTAATTTGGTTTAATACATTATATTGCTTATTCATTATTTGTTAATTAAGCTTAAATTAGTTTAAATTTACCATTAACATTAGAAAATCGATTCACCCCCTCTCGGTAGAGCCAACAAAGACCAAAGGATTTATCATGTGAGACATGTAGGTGACTATATCGATAATATCCAGGACTATGGCCATAACCTCCTGATCCCTGGCTACACAGATCCTAGTGTGTGAGGTATCACACCTGAAACGGGAGGTGGGTCAGTCCTACCTGTCAGAACAACATAATATCAAGATTGCGAGGGTAAGGCTTGCTACCTTGTGGCTAATGCCACTCCACTCCAACAATCCCCACGGTATAGCGTACTCCATGTGATATACATGGTACAAAGTACTCCATGAACCCAATCTCAGTTAGGGGGTGCCTGCAATAGGTCTTATCTACCCATGCCAATTATGTCTCAGTATGCACGTGGGAGCATATCATCTCACTGTGACACACAGTCTACAGGAGAAAGCTCCAGCACAGCTTCATGCATATACATGATATCTAAAAAACTCTTGCGAGCAAAGCTCCTGCACGGTTTCATAGAAATCAATGAAATCTATGTACGAGCAGCGCTCCAGTACGACTTAAAATAATCATAAATTCAATTAAAATCCACGTATGAGAAATGCTCGAGTATGGATATGTATAAAAACTCAGTGAAAACCTCGTACGAGAAGAACTCCAGTACGGTATTCATGTGTAATAAGTCTGTAAAATAGTGCGAGTAAGGCTCCAGCACTCTGTGTATGAGTTAAAATATGAAATTCAGTGCGAGCAGTGTTCCAGCATGACTAAAACTCATATAAAACTGATAGGCGGCTCAATTTCATCAAAACTTGTCAAATAAATATCAATTGGCACCTAACCTATACCTTTTCATTTAAAACATGAAAATAATAGCCAACCTATCCATAAATTGCTTGAATTAAAGCAATGTCATCATAACAATATCAAAATCATGAAATTCATGCAATTTCATAGCCTTACTACTCTTTTTGAAAATTTTCTAACTGTGGGCAAAATAGTAATTTGTCGCGTTTTTCCACATTTTTCGCAAAAAAATATTATTCTGTTTTCGGGTAGCCTAATGAATTTAACGTAATGTAAATTCCCTCGAAACTACGTACAACTACCTCTAAATGCTCATAAAATTCCCTTACCTGGAATCACGCGCAAGCTTATCCCGTCTCAATCGTACCAGTTCTCTCAGTCCAATTCGCTCCAACCCAAGTCTACGGAGCTGCATATAATCACATATTGGTTCAATTCAAATATATTTATCAGTATTTCACTCTTATTGATCAAATATAAAGCACTGGGCCCGTTTTACTTTATTAGGCCCGATTGCACCTTAATGGGCCTCGACCCATTTTTTAGCCCGTTTCCACTTATTAAATCCATTCTTTGGGTTTACTGGGCTCATTTGGCTTACCAATACTCATCGGGCTTCGTTCCAAACTCATTGGATAACCCGTATACCATTTACGATAATTACTTTAAAATTTTGAATACAAATCCTTTTATGCAGAATTAATCCGTAAAATGATCTTAACTCTGCATTAAGGACTCAAATTGTCTTAATTAAAGTGTACTTACCCAATGTTATGCGGGATACGAAAATTAGAGCTCAATCGGTTCTCATTCGGGCTCTGTCGTAAAACTACACAATTAGATTAATCCGGGTTATTTTTCATTAATATAATATTAAATTAATTCCCGAAATTTACCCGCAAGTAAATCTCGACCCTCGATCAACTTACTCGAATCTCGAGTCATCCCCGGTAAATTTTCTATCCTCTTTTCCCTTTTTTTTTTCTTTCCTTTCTTTCTTTTTCTTTTTTCTTTTTCTTTTTCTTTTTCTTTCCCTTCCTTGCTACGGTGCCATTTTTCTCCCCTCACCGTCGCTGACGTTCCCGTCGTTTTGCCGACTGCTATTGGTACCAAAAGAATCGCCTCGGCTAGGGGATCTCTCGGCTGGGTCGAATCGGAGTTGAATCGTCGTGGATCGCCGGAACAAACTCGATTTTCCTCTCGAATTTTCGTTCACCGATTCGTCGAAATCCTACTTCGTCGGCGCGCGACACCGGTGCCAGAATGTTTGCCAGGCTGTCCTCTCTCTTCTCCGACCTTCACCTGGCCTCATCGGTCGCTGGTGGTCGTCAATGGCTCAGGTCTTCCTTGGGTCGGCTTATCGGTTCTCAGTTTTTGGTTTTCTATTTCTCTCTCCTCTAAAAATCAAATTTTTACTTTTTTTTTAATTTTTATTTATTAATTTATTTTATTATTATTTTAATCATTAAAATCCATGAAAAATTAAAATATCCCCAAAAAATTGTTATTTAATTCATTTAATCTATAAATGAGTTTATCTGTCTTATTTCGTCTTTCCGGTATATTTTTCCAATATTTGCGGGATAATTTTCCAAAGTAAAAATTTCGATTCATTCCCATAAATTCATATCTTGATCAATCGAACTCGAAATTCAATATTTTCCTCGTTATTGATCCAGATTCTGAATTCCATATTTTTAATGAAAGTTTCTTATTGAATTTATATCGGATTTCGGTCTTTTGACCGTTTTACCCTTGCACGTGTTCGGGACCAAATTGAACCAACTTTCCTTCATAACTCACAATCTTTTCTTATTTTTAATTCTTATTTTCCGTCAACTTGATTAAATTCCTTTCATTAAATTTTTCAGTCTCTACTTTTTCGATTTACCCTTATGCGTTACGTACGTTATTTCATTTCATCCACATTTATTAGATCCAAATCAACCATCTTATGAATCCATTAACAGATAATACCGTCATACAATATGGAAATCATAAGGAATGTCATATAAAGATGCAGATCTCATAGTGATAGATGAGGTCCAGCCGTGCAGCCTACTACTGGACAGACAGTTGCAGAGGGAGAGAGACCTCAGACTACAGAGATTGTTACACCACCATTAATTTAGGATACGACTTCTCTTATCGCTCCACAGTCAAGCGAAAGTGACCTGGGTTATGATTGTGAGTTGAGTAGGTTATGACAGTTCCAGGAGTTAAAACCTCCAGTATTTAGAGGAGTGAAGGACCCGGTTGTTGTGGAGGATTGAGTATATGAGATGGAGAAATTGTATGGGTTCTTCAGGTGTACGTTGACTGAGAAGGTTGCCTTTCCGTATTTATGTTGAAGGGTGAGGCAGAGCACTGGTGGAGATCTACCGTATCTATTCTGAGAGCTCGACACCCCGAGATTACATGGGAGATATTCTTGGAGGCCTTTAGGAGGCAGTATATTCCAGTCACTGCACAGAGGAAGCTGCGAATGGAGTTTATGAATTTGGTTCAGGGGAACCGCTCTGTTGATAAATATGAGTCCAAGTTCATATCCTTGGGGAGGTATGACCTTGATACGTTAAGCAGTGAGGTTATGAAGGTCCAGAAGTTTATGGATGGACTGAGACCAGCCATCAGATTTAGATTGACTTCCTTTTGACATCCTCACTTATGAAGACGCAGTGCGAAGGGCGCAGTTGTGTGAACTGAACTTTGAGCAGAATGCCTCTGAATTTGGAAAGGTTAGTGGCAGGAGAGATAGAGACCGGAAGAGATCCGGGGTTGATAGAGTGGTCAGGAGAGGAGGTCAGAGATTGTTTGAGAAGGTGCCAAAGATTGAGGAGGTGCAGGAGAGAGCAGCTAAACCTCCTGTGTACCCAATTTTAGCTCCACCGTGGGGTATAGTCATTGGAGGACCACGACCTACTACCGAGCAGTGTATGAGATGTGGTAGATTTCATGGTACCAGGCCTTGTCCGATGACCCCTGTTGTGTGTTACAGATGTGGGAAGCCAGGGCATATCGTGAGGTATTATCCAGAGATGATTGAGACTGCCCCACAGAAGGGTAAGGATTAGAAGAGAGCTCCTGTTGAGACATCTGATCCAAGGAGGAAAGCTACAGCTGAGGAAAAAAGGGAAATAAGCGGTTGGCAGAGGGCGAGTACATGCACTGGACCAGGACATGGCGGACGCTTCAACGGATGTGATAAAAGGTACCATCCTAATTTTTGATTTAGAAGCATTTGTATTATTTGATCCTGGTGCCACGCATTCCTTTATATCACCTTTGTTTGCACCTAAGTTGATGAAGCATGTAAAGCCCACATTATTAGATAAAACGTTGATGATTTCTACACCTATGAATGATAGTCAGTTGACTGAGTATGTATATAAGAATTGTAAGTTGAAGATAGGGAAAAAAGATATGGCAGTCGATTTAATTCTATTGAGTATGAGGGATTTTAATGTAATTTTAGGAATGGATTAGTTGGCTGCAAATCATGCTGTTTTGGATTGTTATGCTAAGACAGTAATGTTTTTAGAGATAAATAACCTTATTATAAGTTTTGTTGAAAAGAAATGAAGGAACATGATTATTGGAAATGGGAAGAGTATAATTTTAATCCATTATATTTAAGAGATGAATTTGCTTGTTAATCATGAATGTTAATGTGATGACCTATGTTACTAACGGTGGAAAAGGATAATGTGAATGGTTTATTGCATACGCGGCTGACACAGATAAGGCACACCCGAAATTGAGAGACATTCCAGTGGTTACAGAGTTTTCTGATGTCTTTTGGGATGATTTACCAAGGCTACCACTCGACAGGGAAATGGAGTTTTGTATAGAATTGGTACATGGTACAGAGCTGATATCTAAGCAACCGTATAGAATGGCTCCGATTAAGTTGGAGGAGCTAAAGAAGCAGTTGCAAGAGTTGCTAGGGAAGGGGTTTATTAGACCGAGCGTCTCACCTTGGGGAGCTCCAGTTTGGTTTGGGAAGAAGAAGGATGGGAGCCTCCTATTGTGCATAGATTACTAGTTGTTGAATAAGGCCACCATTAAGAACTAGTATCCTCTTTCACGCATTGATAATCTGTTGGATCAGCTCCAGGGAGCACACGTCTTTTCTAAGATAGATCTGCGATCTGGGTACCATCAGTTGAGGATACGGAGTGGAGATGTACCCAAGACAGCATTTCATACTTGTTATGGCCACTACGAGTTCCTAGTTATGCCATTTGGATTGACGAATGCCCCCACAGTATTTATTGCTTTGATGAATGATGTATTTAAGCCATACCTGGACCAGTTTGTGATTATGTTTATTGATGATATATTGGTTTATTCTAGGTCCAGGGAAGATCATGACCAACATTTGAGGATAGTTTTGCAGAGCCTCCGAGAGAAGGAATTATATGCCAAACTCAGTAAGTGTAACTTTCGGTTGGAGTAGATCTCATTTCTGGGCCATGTTGTATCTAGGGATGGGGTATCAGTGGATCCATCCAAGATTGAGGTAGTCGTACAGTGGGAATAGCCCATGACAGTTACTGAGATAAGAAGTTTTTTGGGATTGACAGGTTATTATCGAAGATTTGTAGAGGGTTTCTCCAGACTAGCTGCTCCGTTGGCACGTCTCACGTGGAAGGATGTTAAGTTTGTGTGGGACGAGGAATGTGAGAGGAGTTTCTAAGATCTTAAGCGTCAGTTAACCATTGCTCCGATTCTCACCATTCCTACCAGCTTAGGAGGTTTCTCTGTGTATACAGATGCATCACACCAAGGACTGGGCTGTGTACTTATGCAGGATGAGAAAGTAGTTACCTATGGATCCAAACAGTTGAAGGCTCATGGGAGGAACTATCCGATTCACAATTTAGAGTTGGTGACCATAGTGTTTGTGTTGAAGATATGGTGCCACTATCTTTATGGTGAGAAATTTTTTGTATATACGGATCACAAGAGCCTTAAGTATCTATTTTCACAAAAAGAGTTGAATATGAGACAAAGAAGATAGCTCGAATTCCTGAAGGACTATCATTGTGAAATCATGTACCACCTGGGTAAGACGAATGTAGTTACTGATGCCTTGAGCAGGAAGAACCTCGGGTTGGTGTCTTATATTATGATTAGGGAACACGAGCTGTTGGAAAAGTTCACGAGCCTCAATTTAGATATGACCCCGCCTGATACTAATAGTAGTTGTATGATAGCTAGCCTGCGATTGGAACCAGATGTGGTGGATCATATCTGACAGGCTCAGCGGATTGATTAGCAGTGTAGTGATGTTTTGGGCAAATATAGAGGGGTATAGAGGCTGATTTTGAGTTGAGTTCAGATGGATTACTGAGGTTTAGAGGTTGGATATGTGTTCCCGATGATCTAGAGATCAGGAGAGTGATTTTATCAAAAGCTCACTCATCGAGGTATACGATACATCCAGGGAGTACCAAGATGTATCAGAACCTTCAGAATATTTATTGGTAGTCTGGAATGAAGAGAGACATTGCTAATTATGTCGTTAGATGTCTCGTCTGTCAGTAGGTGAAGGTAGAGCTTCAGAAACCTGCAGGGTTATTGCAGCCTCTACCAATACCAACATGGAAGTGGGAGCATGTTACCATGGATTTTGTGATGGGTTTACCGAGGATCCGCAGAGGTTATGATTCCATTTGGGTGATTGTGGATCGATTGACGAAGTCAGCCCATTTCTTAGCTATAAGAGCTACTGATACTTTGAGTCAGTTGGCGAACTTGTATGTTCGAGAGATAGTTCGGTTACATGGTGTTCCAGTGAGAGTTGTTTTTGATCGGGATGCCCGATTCACTTCCCATTTCTGGGAACATTTTCAGGAAGCGATGGGGACCCAATTAAGTTTAGCACCACTTTTCATCCTCAGACAGATGGTTAGTTAGAGAGGACTATACAGACCCCGAAGGATATGTTGAGAGTGTGTGTGCTGGATTTGAGAGGCTCCTAAGATGATCGGCTACCACTAGTCGAGTTTGCCTATAATAACAGTTATCATGCGAGTATCGGGATGGCACCATATGAGGCACTGTATGGTCATATATGTCGTTCCTCTATTGGCTGGGACGAGGTTGGTGACAGATAGATTTTTGCTCTCGATTTAGTGCAGTAAGCCTCTGAGGACGTCCAGTTGATATGTGAGAGGTTATAGACAGCTCAGAGCCAATAAAAGAGTTATGCTGACAAGAGACGGAGACTACTGGAGTTTACTGTGGGTGAGTTGATATTGTCGAGAGTTTCTCCCTCGAAAGGGATTATGAGGTTCAATAAGAAGCGTAAGTTGAGCCCTTGGTATATCGAGCCCTTTGAGATTCTAGAGAGAGTGGGAGATAAGGCTTATAAGTTGGCATTGCCGCCAGAGTTAGCAGGTGTTCATAACGTCTTCCACATCTCTATGCTTCGAACTGACACATATGATAAGATATGAGCCATTGGAGCTCAATGAGAGTATGTCGTATGTTGAGAAGTCGATTCCGATATTGGATAGGAAAGAGAAGGTGTTTAGGTCAAAGACGTTTTCCCTTAGTGAAAGTTCTTTGGTAATATCACACTCCGAAGGAAGCTACATAGGAGTTGGAGAGTATGATGTAAGAGAAGTACATAAAGTTGTTCTTAGGTTAACTTGGTTCTAATTTGGAGGGCCAAATTTCTTGAAGGAGGGGAGGAATGTAAGGCCCGTGAATGTTTATGTTATCTTATGATTTCCATGATGTACAGATAAGTTACACAATAAATGAATCATAAGAATTTGATATTTTTGAGTGTTAAGTGTGAATGAAATGCAAAATGGGTATTAAAGTGATTGAATGAGAGTTTAACTTTAAAAAATCTGGGAAACTTGTAGCTAGAATGCTGCAGATGTGGGGCAGATCGATCTCATTGCAAGGGGAGATCGATCTCATTGCCTTGAAATATAATGCAAAGCAGTCTGTAAGAAGGAGATCGATCCCTCATTCAAAGTAGATCGATCTCAAGTTGCTTCTATTTGGGCAAGATCGATCTCCTCCCATAAGGCAGATCGATCTCTAGTTGCCTTTGGTTAATAAAGATCAATCTCTTCTTCAGGGCTAGATCAATCTCTAAAGTCCCCTGCCTGGCAAAGATCGATCCTATCCCTTGAGCAGATCGATCTCATCCAAATAGGCAGATCGATCCCCTAGCTTGCATTACCGAATTCTAGACTTTAAACAAGGGCAGATCGATCTCTCACCCTAGGAGATCGATCTAATGAGGCAAATTCTATAAAACTCGACAGCTAAATCTTCATTTTCACGAGACAACCCAAATTTCCTCCATTTTTAACAATAACCTAGCTTTCTAACTCTAAAAAATATCACTTTCCAATCAATTTTGAGAGAAGTTCCTTTGAGCAAAGTTGTTCCTAGTGAGGAAGAGAACAACATAATCAAAGATTGGAAGCTGAAACTTTGGATTGAAGGAGAAATTAAGTTTTCCCTAATTAGGAAAAAAGAGAAAAAAATCAAGCTAGGTAAGATTTCAAAGTACCATCTTCTAGTATGTTAATCTATACATCTTGATGCGTTGATTGGTGTAACAACCATGACCTAGAATGAGCTTAGTAAGAGAAAGTTGAAATGGCATGGAGTTGATGATGGTTTAAACATGTAGAGATGTTAGTAAGCATGTATAAATGATTTTAAGATAACTTTGTGAAATCCATATGTTGGAATGGATAATGATTGGAAATGGGCATAAGAGATGTTTGATAAATTACCATAGTGAAGGAAATGATGAACTAGAGGCATTATGAGCTTAATGCCGGTTTAGTGTGAATCAATAGACCTAAAGAGTCCAATAGATTCTCGAGAAATGAATAGAGCAATCAAAATGGACTTAAGAGAAAGTGAGGCCTTATAAATGTTAATGAAAACAATAAGTTGAATCGACTATAGTAAACACAAGAATTTTATTACATTGGGTTAAATTGATGTGATAAGTAATTTTGTGCAGCCCTGAAGATTTCATTGGAAGTGAATCGAACTGCACAATCGAGCAGCTCCGAGGAAGTAGAATTACTCGACACGATTCCAGGTAAAGGAATTTTGTGAGTATCTAGATGTGGCTGCACGTATTTTGAGCGTATTTATAGGGCTTTGTAATTGCTTGGTTATATAGAAAGGTATTAATGATTTGTATGAACAATTTCAGATATAGATGATTTTGGTTTTGGAAGTGAATCTTACCAAAAATGGTAGTAAGGATAATAAATTACATGAATGTCATGTTTTGATATTTTTACAAAATACATTACTTTGATTTAAGCAAATATACGGATAGGCTGGCTATCGACTTTATAATTTTATGAAATAGCACGAGTCAGGTGCTAATTGTGGTTTTAAGCGTGTTTTGTTAAAATAGAGCCGCTTATCAGATTTATATGAGTTAAATCATACTGGAGCTTTGCTCGCACTGGATTTTGATGTTTTAATATGCATGAAATATGCTGGAGCCTAGCTTGCACCATGTTTTGAGTTGTGACGTTTTACAAGCCATACTGGAGCTTTTGCTCGTACGTGAGTTTCCATTAATTTTCTTATGCATATAATCGTACTAAAGCTATGCTCGTACATGATTTCCTCATTATTTATTATGTATAAAGTCGTACTAAAGCGCTGCTCGTACGAGGGTATTTACTGATGATGCATGAAATCGTGCTAGAGCTTTACTCGCACTGGACTTTTCACACTGTGATATGTAATGAGTTGTGCTAGATGCCTCGTGTAGACTTTGTGTCACAGGGATGAGATGCTCGTACGAGCCGTACTAGATGCCTCGTGTAGACTATTGGTCACACGGATGAGATGCTCGCACATGCAATTGAGACTTAGTAGGTTATACATAGCATGGGGTAGATAAGACCTACGACAGGCACCCCCAACCATGATATGGGTCCACGGAGTACGTTATACTGTGTATATCACATTGAGTACGCTGTAACATGTGGTTATGATGTTGATTTAAAAGTTTGGTGGTAGGATTAACCCACCTCTATTCCAGCTTGATGCCCCGCACATCGGGATCCGTGTGGTCTGGGATGATAGTGACATAGTTGGCTAACAGAGTCATCGATTATATATAATGACCACCTGTCTCACATGATATCACATGGTTTTATATACTGAACATGACTTGTGTCATCCAAGGTAGACTCGAGGGAGAGGTCTAACCTTATGGGACATTTTTTTTAAGGATGATAGGCTGATTGTGATGAGTTTTACTGAGTTTTGATTTGATATTAAACCGTGAGGAATTGTTTTATGATGAGTTTTATTACGATAAGCATGAAAAGTTTTACATGATGGTTTTCCATGTTTACATGCCTATTTTCATGTTTTTCAGTACATGATATATGTATATACATGTGGCATAGTTTTAATATTTCCTCATGCTCTGGATGTCAAGACCTGTTCTCAATCCATGACTTTAACCAAAATCACTACAAATTTTTCGCATTTTTAACTTACCTTTCCTCTCTTCAATGGTTGGGCTGTGATTCGATGTCAGAGTCCTCACTTACCACATCATCCAATATCATACATACATGTCAACATACTATTACTGACTGTACTTGCTTTTATCATACAAGTAAGATTATAAAAAATCTAATACAAATACATTCCCCATAATATATATCGTATACATCACTGTGCTGTTTCTATGTTTAGATACACAACTGTACAAAATCTATATACCTGGCAGTTGATAGGAACTAGCTGTGGACTCAGGAATACTATCCCTCGATAGCTCTCGCTCTACTTGCGCTCTGTAGAGAGATGTAAAGAAAGGGGGTGAGCATACAACGCGCTCAGTAAGGAAATCAGGCAAGCAAGTAGATATCTACACTATCTACTCAAAATAATGCTATGCCTTGAAAACATTATTTCCTTAACTCATTTCAAAAGCATGTCTTGAAATATAATATATATATACTTGTACAGATTAAATCCCATGTACAGAAATCATGCTTTCTTTCCCAAATGTAGGCATGTAGTGCAAAACAATGCATCTTTATATAAATCATGCCTTTATGTAAATCATGCCATGTATATTTAAATCACAATAAATATGGCATTAAGATAATTTACATCACAAAATCGGAGTCCGACCCATCCCTCAGGTCTGTCCGCAATTTAAATCAGTCAATCAATGTGATATATCATGTGAGACTCTGTGGTTAAATGCAAATAGTATCCTGGACTATGATCATATCCGAAATGTGATCCCAAGCAACACAGTACTCGATGTGCGGGGCATCACTGCTGCAACGGGAGGATGGTCAGTCCACTACAGCCGTCAACTATACGTAACACACGGTACAGTGTACTCCTCGCACCCCAAGCACGATACAAAGTACACCCGTGGACCCTACATCACAGCCAGGGTGCCTGCCATAGGTCTTAGCCCTCGTAACCATGGAATATCATACCACGTCTATATTAACCTCATGCAGATATCCTCTCACAAGATGTGACACACAGTCACACAAGGACTCGGGCATGGGTTTTAAGATGTATTATATATCACATACAGTGTGCGTCTTGAGTGCGACCCACAGTCGACACTCTGCTCAAACACTGTTTCACATCACAAACTCAACTCTAGTGCGAGTAAACCTCCAGCAACTAGGTCAATGCATAGTTCATGTATTAAATCAAGTACGAGCAATAGCTCCAGTACTATGTCATGTGTAAACCATGAAGAATCGAGTACGAGCAACGCTCCAGCACTCTGTCATGTATCTCATGTAAAACTCGAGTACGAGCTAATCGCTCCAGCACTCTGTCATGCATATATCATATAACTGAGTACGAGTAAAACTCCAGTACTCTATCATGCATGTCATGAAAATCTAGTGCGTATCAAAATCCAGCACTAATGTATGTGGAAAACATATGAAATCCAGTGCGAGCTGTGCTCTAGCACGATTCATTCTCACATAATATGATAGATGGCTCTTTAAAAGAGATTGTTTACAAATATTAAAATCAGCACTACAAAGTGTGCTTAAGTCACATCAACCTTAAAATCATTAGCCCATCTATTTATTTTCATGCTAAACTGCAGTTAAACACTCACAATAATAGTTTCCATACTTTTTGCAAATTTTCACAAAAGTTGACTTTTTGACTAACTAGGGGCAAAATCGTAATTTGCCACTATCGGGTCGCAATAATTATTATTCACGTTCTCTGACCCTCAGAGTTTTTAAGTGAATGTAAAAGCAGACGAAAATACGTGCAGGTATCTCTAACTACTTGCAAAAGTCCCTTACCTCGGATCACGTCAAGTGACCTCACTTCCAAGGTGCTGCTCAATCTCGCAGTCCGATCAGCTCTCAATGTAAACTCCGGAGCTGTAAATAACCATTCCTCAGGTTAATTATAATTTTCCTACTGTATTACACATTAATACAGTCCATTTTCCCTTAATGGGCCTTAATAATCCTTAATGGGCCTAACTATACCTTAAGCCCATTTTCATTTTACTATTTATTTTTGTTGGGCGTATTGGGCTTATAGGGCCCACCAACTCTTATTGGGCTTGTTCTAGGCCCATTACACCTTATTGGGCCTAAAATATTTAGGCTTGGCCCATTGGGCCTCTCGGCCACATGCCATGGCCGAGAGCTACCCATGCTTCGGTTTTACCATGGCATGCCATCCATGCCTATTATTTAGCCAATTTCACTTAGGCATTTTCACAAACACTTGGTAGGAAACATTACTGATCATCATATAGTTGATTTAGGCATTTTATCAAACACCTTGATTGCCAACAAATTACATGTATTAATTAATCAATTTGATTAATTCTAATTACACCATTAACATTAATACATGTACACTAATCCATTTATGTCTTAAAATCATATTGACATAAATCAATATCCCATTACTCACTCTCGGCCTAACCCACTTCATGGTGATTTAATATGTTTCAATGCTTAAAACATATATCAACATACTTAAAATCATTCATACATTAACATATATGAAATTGGAAATTAGAAAATATACCAATTGTTGTGTTCACCCTTTGGCCGAAACTTTGGAGGCTCTCGGTTTGCACTCTATGGCTCCTTGATAGCCAGTTCCAACATATGTCACTCTCTTTTCAATTTGGAACAACTTCCATGAAGGATGCAAGTTCCAATTATGCCTAATTCCTAGTGATTTCTAGTGAGAGAAAGCTTGGAAAATATGTTTCAATGGTTTCTTCTTCTAGCCGGATTTGGTGTGATGAAGATGACAATGGTGTGGCTGAATTTATAAGCCACTTACTTAGCCATTAAGCCTTACTTTTCAGCCATTAAGCTTGACTTTCCAAACCTTAGCCATGAGTCACCTTATGAGTCACCTTATGAGTCATAGTTAACTTTAACTATGGTTAGATATTTATCTCATGGGCTTTTCCATTTGGGCTTCTCAGTTTGGGCTTTCTTAATGGGCTTTCAGGCTGAAATTTTTACTATACCTCAGGCCTTTAATTGTCTTAAAATTTGGCCAATCAATTGGTCCAACAATTCGGTCTAAAGGACCTAAAAATTTCGATATACGTTTAGTATACCTTAATGGGCTTTAAAATTTTCACCTTAGGCCCATTACGTTTTTAACCATTAAATTTATACCGAAATCCTTCTGAATAAATTTTCCTTACTTTCGGGGATGATTATCTTGTATTCTGGCTAAGAATATTTTTCTCCAAATTTTCCTCCACACTTAGGTTAATTTTTAACCATGATTAGTCAACTATGGCAAAAGTCCACTTTCTTAACTATAGTTGACTTTTTCCTTAACCATTGACTAAGTTGACTTTTTCTTAAAATTCCAAAAGTGTCATATCTTATGTCTTACACTCTCGTCTTTATATTCCAACCGCTTCAGGTGGATAATTATACCCGAAACACCTTTTCTCGCTTAAAAGGTCCATTTTACCCTTTATAGCTTTTACTCTCGTTTTCTATGTTCGGGACTAAATCAAGCTGACTTTCCTTCATGAGCTCTCTATGCTCTTTCATTTTAAGTTCTTATTTTCAGTCAGAATGATTTAGAATAACTCGGTTTAGCCTGTGATACTCATCGCTCACATTAGGCATTTTATGTAGCTTTTGCGTGTTAAATCATTTCACTAACACTATAAGTCTAGTAAATACTCTTCTTATGATTCAACTATAATTACATAGTGTTCATACACATAGGAATCATAAGGTACAAGCTACAAAAATTCGGGTCTGACAATCCTCCCCCACTCAGAAAATTTGGTCCTCCAAATTAGAACCAAGTCAGTCCTCAAATAGGTGAGGGTACTTCTCTCGCATTAGACTCTCTAGCTCCCAAGTAGCTTCCTCTGAAGTATGATGCTGCCAGAGAATCTTCACTAATCCGATGGTCTTCGATCTCAATACCTTCTCCTTCCTATTCAATATCCGAATCGGTCTCTCTACATATGACAAGTCCTCTCAGAGCTCCAAAGGCTCGTAACTAATCACATGTGCCGGATCCGAGTGATACTTCCGAAGCATCGATATGTGGAAGACGTTGTGGACACCTGGTAAGTCTGGTGGCATTGCCAACCTATACGCCTTATCTCCCACTCGATCAAGTATCTCAAAGGGTCCAATATAGCGAGGATTTAGTTTCCCTCTCTTCCCAAATCTCGCTATGCCCTTGGAAGGAGAAACTCTCAAAAACACGGATTCACCAACTGCAAACTCTAGTGGCCTACGTCTCCTGTCAGCGTAACTCTTCTGTCTGCTCTGAGCTGTCCTCAACCTCTCTACAATCAAGTGGACATCCTCAGATGCTTGTGTAACCATGTCAGGAGCGAAAATCTTACGGTCACCCACTTCTTCCCATCCAATAGGGGACATCTACGGCCATACAAAGCCTCATACGGTGCCATCCCGATACTCGAATGATAACTGTTGTTATAGGCGAACTCAGCTAGTGGCAGGTGGTCATTCCAGGAGCCTCGATAGTTTAGCACACATGCTCTCAACATATCCTCTAGAGTCTGTATAGTCTTCTCTGACTGACCATCTGTCTGAGGATGGAAAGCGGTGCTCAAACTCAACTGGGTTCCCATGGCTTCCTGAAAATGTCCCCAAAAATGGAATGTGAAACAGGAATCCCTATCAGAGACTATGCTCACTGGTACACCGTGTAACCTCACTACCTCGCGTACATACAGTTCCACTAATGAACTCAAAGTATCGATCGCTCTCATAGCTAAGAAGTGGGCTGACTTCGTCAGTCTGTCGACGATCACCCATATAGCATCGTGATTCCTGCTGGTTCTCGATAAACCCATCACGAAATCCATGGTGATATGCTCCCATTTTCATGTCGGTATAGGTAGAGGCTGCAATAACCCTGCAGGTTTCTGATGCTCTACCTTCACTTGCTGACATATGAGACACTTTACCATGAAGTCTGCTACATCTCTCTTCATACCCGACCACCAGTATACCTTCCGGAGGTTCTGATACATCTTGTTACTCCCCAGATGTAATGTATACCTCGACGAATGAGCTTTCGCCAATATCAATCTCCTGAGTCCTGGATCCTCTTGAACACACAATCTGCCTCTGAACCTCAGTAGTCCGTCTGAACTCAACTCAAAATCAGTCACTGTGCCCTTCTACATCTGACTACTCACATCCATAAAAAATGGATCAGTCTGCTGAGCCACTCTGATCCTGTCCAATAGGTCCGGCTCCAAGCGTAGACTAGCTATCACATAGCCTGTATCCATGTCAGAAGGCACGACTCCCAAACTGAGGCTAGCAAACTACTTTAGCAAATCATGTTCCCTAACCATCATATACGATACCATCCCCAGGCTCTTCCTACTCAAGGCATCGGCTACAACGTTAGCCTTACCCGGATGATAAAGTATCTCACAATCGTAGTCCTTCAGAAGCTCTAGCCATCTTCTTTGTCTCATGTTCAGTTCTTTCTGTGAGAACAGATACTTGAGGCTCTTGTGGTCGGTAAATATCTGGAACTTCTCGCCATACAAGTTGTGGTGCCATACCTTCAACGCAAACACTACTGCTGCTAGCTCCAAATCATGGGTCGGATAGTTCTTCTCATGATCCTTCAGCTGTCGGGATCCATAAGCAACTACCTTCCCATCCTGCATTAATACACAGCCCAGTCCCTGATGCGAAGCATCGGTATACACTGCAAATCCTCCTGAGCTGGTAGGGATAGTGAGAATCAGAGCGGTGGTCTCGAAATAGGCTCCGTACCAGGTACTAAATCTATACAGAACTCCATCTCTCTGTCTGGTGGTAACCCTGGCAATTCATCCAGAAAAACATCTGGGTACTCACTGACCACAGTAATATCTGACAACTCCGGATGTGCCTTATCCATATCTACCACGTACGCAATGAAACCTTGATATGTTGAAGGTTTTCTAAATCAGAAATCATGTATTAACCATAACTACTCCTTTCATTTATTCTTATTAAACTTTACAACATATCTAGTAGGGTTAGGAAACGTAACTGTCTTAGCATAACAATCTAAAACAGCATGGTTTGCAGATAGCCAATCCATTCCTAATATTATATCAAAGTCACTCTTACTTAGTAATATTAGATTGGCTGTCATCTCCTTATTCCCTACTCTCAACTTGCAGTCATTAAATACATATTCTACAACTTGACTACTATTCATAGGCGTACTAATCAACATCAGCATACATAATGGTGTACGCTCTACATGACTTGCTAATTTACATGCAAATGAAGGCGATACAAAAGAATGCGTGGCACCAGGATCAATTAAAACATATGCTTCAATATCATAAATCAGGATGTTACCTCGAATCACATCCGATGAAGCATCAACTGTCCCCCAGTCCAAAGCATGTACTCGCCCTTGACCCATCACTTGTTTCCCCTTCTCCTTTGCCGTCGCTCTACCTCTTTGAGCCGACGTACCAGCTGGAGTTCTATCAGGCTCCCTGCCCCTCAGTGGTGCAGTAACAAATGTCTCTGGGCACTCTCTAGCAATGTGCCCTTATTTCCCTCATCGAAAACACATAATAGGAGTTAGCGGACACGGTCTACTTCCATGTTGTTTATCGCATCTTCTGCACTGATCAACAGCAGGTCTCTGTCCTCCCATGACAATGCCCTTCGCTGGGGCTACAGTCGGATAAGTAGGAGGTCTAGCATACCTCTCTCGTGCCTCCTCTACCCGTGATCTCTTACCGAAGAGTTTCTTCCCTCCTCGATAACTGAAATCTCTAGCCGGCCTCTTCTTTTATGTATCTCGGCTACGGCTAAACTTCCCAAACTCGAAAGCATTCCTCTCGTAATCCTGCTCACACAGTTACGCCCTGCGCACTGCTTCCTCATAGGTCACTATGTCTAATGGGACCAACCTGGACCGCAACACTGGTCTCAACCCGTCGATAAACCTGTGGACCTTCCTGGTCTCACTGTACATGGTATCCGGGTCATATCTTCCTAGGGATAGGAATCGAGTCTCATACTCGTCCACAGAAAAACTCCCCTGGTTTAGTCCCAAAAACTCTGCCTGTAGTTTTCGCTGTGCGGTATCGGGAACAAACTGCCTCCTGAAGGCCTCCCGAAATATATCCCAACTAATGTCTGTGTGTCGGGATCTCAATATAGGTCGGGTGGACTTCCACCAATGCTCTGTAGCTCCTTTCAGTAGGAACTCAGCAAACGCGACCATCTCCGAGGTCGTACACTCGAAGAATCCATAGAGCTTCTCCGCTCTACTAACCACTCCTCAATAGCAACAGGGTCCTTGACCCCACTAAAGGATGAAGGTCTAAACTTCTGAAATTCTCTCAACTGATGCAGATCACATCTATACCCTAATCCAATACCACCCAAAATCGGTGGGGGTGTAGGAGTATCTACTGTCCTTTGTGCATCAGCTATCTGCGTAGGGGTATCAGAGGCAACTGCCTCTCCTGTCGCGGCTCCTGTCTCCTGTCTCTGCCTACCTGGCATCGTCTGTGCCAGTATCTCTACAATCGTCTCGAGACTACGCTCTAATCTCGTGAAGCGCGTCTCAACACACTCGAGTGCCTCAGTAGCACCTGGAGTCTCATGCATAGGTAATGGTCCGGCAGCGGCTCATCCTTCGGGTCTATCTCCTGGCCTCGAGCCCTACCTCTCACAACTCTACCACTACGCGTATTTTCCATATAGGCAAAGTTCCTGCATTCATAATAATGAATTAGTCCGTTTCCTATCTGGTATACACAGTTATATCTAAACACAGCACAGTATTATGGGGATGTACACTTTCTTATTTTCTAACACCGACTCACATCAGACCAACCTCTGCTTTGATACCATTCTGTCAGGACCCGTTCTCAATCCATGACTTTAACCAAAATCACTACAAATTTTTCAAAATTTTAACTTGCCTTTCCTCTCTTCGATGGTTGGGCTGTGATTCGATGTCAGAGTCCTCACTTACCAAATCATCCAATATCATACATACATGTCAACATACTATTACTGATTGTACTTGCTTTTATCATACATGTAAGATTATATAAAATCTAATACAAATACATTCCCCATAATATATATCGTATATATCACTGTGCTGTTTCTATATTTAGATACACAACTGTACAAAATCTGTATACCTGGCAGTTGATATGAACTAGCTGTGGACTCAGGAATACTATCCCTCGATAGCTCTCGCTCTACTGGCGCTCTGTAGAGAGATGTAAAGAAAGGGGGGTGAGCATACAACGCGCTCAGTAAGGAAATCAGGCAAGCAACTAGATATCTACACTATCTACTCAAAATAATGCTATGCCTTGAAAACATTATTCCCTTAACTCATTTCAAAAGCATGTCTTGAAATATTATATATATATACTTGTACAGATTAAATCCCATGTACAGAAATCATGCTTTCTTTCTCAAATGTAGGCATGTAGTGCAAAACAATGCATCTTTATATAAATCATGCCTTTATGTAAATCATGCCATGTATATTTAAATCACAATAAATATGGCATTAAAATAATTTACATCACAAAATCGGAGTCCGACCCATCCCTTAGGTCTGTCCGCAATTTAAATCAGTCAATCAATGTGATATATCATGTGAGACTCTGTGGTTAAATGCAAATAGTATCTTGGACTATGATCAGATTTGAAATGTGATCCCAAGCAACACAGTACTCGGTGTGTGGGGCATCACTGCTGCAACGGGAGGATGGTCAGTCCACTACAGCCGTCAGCTATACGTAACACACGGTACATCGTACTCCTCGCGCCCCAGGCACGGTACAAAGTACACCCATGGACCCTACATCACAGCCAGGGTGCCTGCCATAGGTCTTAGCCCTCGTAACCATGGAATATCATACCATGTCTATATTAACCTCATGCGGATATCCTCTCATAAGATGTGACACACAGTCACACAAGGACTCGGGCATGGGTTTTAACATGATTATATATCGCATACAGTGTGCGTCTTGAGTGCGACCCACAGTCGACACTCTGCTCAAACACTGTTTCACATCACAAACTCAACTCTAGTGCGAGTAAACCTCCAGCAACTAGGTTAATGCATAGTTCATGTATTAAATCAAGTACGAGCAATAGCTCCAGTACCATGCTATGCACAATATCAAATCAAGTACGAGCAATAGCTCCAGTACTATGTCATGAATAAACCATGAAGAATCGAGTACGAGCAACGCTCCAGCACTCTGTCATGTATCTCATGTAAAACTCGAGTACGAGCTAATCGCTCCAGCACTCTGTCATGCATGTATCATATAAAACTGAGTTCGAGTAAAACTCCAGTACTCTATCATGGTTGTCATGGAAATCTAGTGCGTATCAAAATCCAGCACTAATGTATGTGGAAAACATATGAAATCCAGTGCGAGCTATGCTCTAGCACGATTCATTCTCACATAATATGACAGATGGCTCTTTAAAAGGGATTGTTTACAAAATATTAAAATCAGCACTACAAAGTGTGCTTAAGTCACATCAACCTTAAAATCATTAGCCAATCTATTTATTTTCATGCTAAACAGCAGTTAAACACTCACAATAATAGTTTCCATGCTTTTTGTAACTTTTCACAAAAGTTGACTTTTTGACTAACTAAGGGTAAAATCGTAATTTGCCACTATCGGGTCGCAATAATTATTATTCACTTTCTCTGACCCTCAGAGTTTTTAAGTGAATGTAAAAGCAGATGAAAATACGTGCAGGTATCTCTAACTACTTGCAAAAGTCCCTTACCTCGGATCACGTCAAGTGACCTCACTTCCTCGGTGCTGCTTAATCTCGCAGTCCGATCAGCTCTCAATGTAAACTCCTGAGCTGTAAATAACCATTCCTCAGGTTAATTATAATTTTCCTACTGTATTACACATTAATACAGTCCATTTTCCCTTAATGGGCCTTAATAATCCTTAATGGGCCTAACTATACCTTAGGCCCATTTTCATTTTAGATTTCATTTTCGTTGGGCCTATTGGGCTTGTGGGGCCCACCAACTCTTATTGGGCTTGTTCTAGGCCCATTACACCTTATTGGGCCTAAAATATTTGGGCTTGGCCCATTGGGCCTCTCGACCACATGTCATGGCCGAGAGCTACCCATGCTTCGATTTTACCATGGCATGCCATCCATGCCTATTATTTAGCCAATTTCACTTAGGCATTTTCACAAACACTTGGTAGGCAACATTACCAATCATCATATAGTTCATTTAGGCATTTTATCAAACACCTTGATTGCCAACAAATTACATGTATTAATTAATCAATTTGATTAATTCTAATTACACCATTAACATTAATACATGTACACTAATCCATTTATGTCTTAAAATCATATTGACATAAATCAATATCCCATTACTCACTCTCGGCCTAACCCACTTCATGGTGATTTAATATGTTTCAATGCTTAAAACATATATCAACATACTTAAAATCATTCATACATTAACATATATGAAATTGGAAATTAGAAAATATACCAATTGTTGTGTTCAAATGTATGTGTTTGCTCTTGATAAATTGAAAGATGAATGGTAAATGATAATTAATACTGACTCATAGCCCAACTCTTATTGGTGAGAGTTGTTCACGACCGGGTAAGGAAATGAAAAAGCGAAAAAATTTATGGTGATTTTTAGATGAAAAGGGGTTGTGACACTTAGCTTTTCATTTTTTCCCCAGATCTCATTATGCCCTTGGAAGGTGAAACCTTCAGAAACACCGAATGTCCAATTGAAAATTCCAAGGG
The DNA here is from genome assembly GCA_033439115.1 of Firmiana major. Classification (NCBI taxonomy): domain Eukaryota; kingdom Viridiplantae; phylum Streptophyta; class Magnoliopsida; order Malvales; family Malvaceae; genus Firmiana; species Firmiana major. The sequence goes on along the minus strand of CM065901.1, from coordinate 36,961,788 downwards.
TCTTCATCATTGGTTCGCATCACTCTTTTATCCGCTCTAAGCTGTTCTCAGCCTCTCACAAATTAATTGCACATCCTCAGAAGTTTACTTAACTAAATCGGTAGCAAATATCTCTCTTTCACCCACTTCTTCCCATCTAATCGGTGAACGACACCTTTGACCATACAACACTTCATACGGTGTCATTTCGATACTTGAGTGGTAGCTGTTATCTTATACGAATTCTACTAACATTTGAGACATTTTGTCACAAGTTTAGTTATATCTCTTATCGTACTTGATTACCAATATTCCTTCAGGAGATTTTGATAAATCTTACTATTCTTTGGATGGGAAGTATATTTTGATGAATGAGGCTCTGACGACATCAATTCCTTTAACTATAGATCATTAGTTTCACAATTCTGCTTCTAAATCTCAATAATTCATCACTACCGATATCAAATCTGTTATAGTACCCTTTGGTATCTAACTAGCCATATTGATACGATATTCATCATTACGCTGAACCTGTATGATTTGATAAATTAAATCTGGTTTCAACTCTTAGGCTAGCTACTATGTAATGAATGTCAGTACCAGAAAGGGACCACATCCAATTTGAGGTTCACAGACCATTCCAATAGTTTGCATTTCCTGATCATTACATAAATATAACACCATCTCGAGGTTACTTCTGCTCGAGGCACTAGCTCTAGCCATTTCTTTTTCTTATGTTTAATTCCTTGTGTGAAATTTAATATCTAAAACTTTCATGATCAGTAAGTGTGAGACCCCGTATATGTAAAGTTGTAATGTGTAATGAATGTGAATGGACTTGTAATGTAAAGTATGATCGATGTAAGTCCATGGATTCAATGTACGTATGTGTAATATGATTTGTAACGTACATACAAGTTTCATTAAGTATGAATATGAAGAAATGAGTTCTTGCAAGTAAAGGATATGATTGGAACTTAAAATGAGTAGTGTGGTAAAATGGAATGGAGTTATGCTTCCATTTGGTTATATATAGTATACCTTTGGACATACAATGAATGCACACAAGTTTCAATGTGCATAAGGTATGAATGGGTGCCATTTTCAAGTTATAAAGGCGGATGGATGAGAAAATGGACATGGCAACAGATTAAGGATGTGTTGGTATGAGTTGCAGCAAGGAAACTGCAGGAAATCTGGAAAACATGAAGGCCAGATCGATCTCATAGGATAAGAGATCGATCTGGAAGAGCCAGAATGCTCTTATTTGGGCAATGGAATAGAGCAGATCGATCTCCAATGGGGCCAGATCGATCTCCTAAGCATTCTATGATGAAAAGATCGATCCTCAAGCACCCAGATCGATCTTCTTAGCTCTCTGTTTGGGACCAGATCGATCTCATGCTTCGACAGATCGATCTCATGCTTAAAATTTCATGAAAAATGAGAGATTTAAGGGGACCAGATCGATCTCCTCTTGGACCAGATCGATCTCCCCAAGCTATTTCTATATAAAGAGGGTTGAAAATCTGGAAATTTCGAGAAAAACATAAATCTTCCATTTCTAACCCAAAAACCTAACTTTCTCTCTCTAAAATCAGCCATTTCCAACAAGAATTGAGGGGAGACCATTAGACATTAAGTTGTTCATCTTGAGGAAGAGAATAACATAGTTGAAACCCAAAATCCCATTGTGGGTATTGAAGGAGATAAGGGCATTGACATTTGGAGCAAGAAGAAAAATCATATTGGGTAAGATTCTAACACTCCAATCCAAGTACATTGTCTATTTAATTGATCTTGGAGTTGTTTGGCATGAGTATGTATGGATGGAAACACCTAGGTTGTGTTAGAAACTAATGTAACCTAGAAAATGGAATGCCTCTAGTGTGAGAAAGTATGATTTGGGGAATTGGTGGTTTATTGGTTATGATAAGTTGTTAAATGAGTAATGTGGGTGATTTGGAATGGTTATGTGGAGTTATAATATGGGTTTAAGTGAAATTATGAAAATGAGTATGTAAATGCTTGACAAATGCCATAGTGAGGAAATCAATGAAATATGAACACTATGAGCTTGATATCGATTTAATATCGGTTGGGAATGAGTTAATAGGCCTAAAAGAATCCATAGACTAGAGTTATGGGTAAAGTAATGAAATGAGGCCATATAAGCGTTAATAGAGGCTATAGATTAAATTAACTATAGCAAGCACAAGGGTTGCATTATATGGATCGAATATAATGTGAAATATGATTGTGTGCAGTCTCAAAGAGTTGTTGAAGACGAATCGAACCTTACGAGTAAGCAGCTTAAGGAAGTGGAATCACGCATCGCGATTCCAGGTAAGGGAATTTTGTGAGTATATAGAGGTAGCTGCTCGTACTTTGTACTTGTGGGTGAATATTGGGTGTTTTATGAAATGCATGGTTGCTCAAGTAAATGGTTGATGGTATTCGTGAATGATGATGAGTATATGCGTGATTTTGGTTTTGAAGTGGATTTTATGAAATGGGATAGTAAGGCTAATAATTGCATAAATCTAATGTTTTGATGTTTTTGAAAACGAAATTGCTTGGTTTTAAGCAAGCTTGTAGATGGGCCGGCTAGTGTTTTGTTGATGTTGTGGAAAAGCAATTGTGAGTGCTAAACCCGATTGCCGGGATTGTTTGATTGTGTATGAGCCGCCTATCGTATCTGCATGACATAAATCGAGCTAGAGCCTCGCTCGCGCTGGATTTCTATGTTTTCACTTGTGTGATACGTGCTTGAGCTTAGCTCACACTTTGATTTGAATTGTGATGATGTTTTATAAACCGTACTGGAGCTTACGCTCGTACTTGGATTTGAGTGGTTTTTCTTACGCATATAATCGTACTGGAGCTATGCTCGTATGTGGTTTCTTCATATTTTATGCATAAATGCCGTACTAGAGCGTTGCTCGTACGAAGTGATTGGTTTTGATACATGAATTCGCGCTAGAGCGTAGCTCGTGCTGGTTTTCACACTGTTGTATGTATGAGGCCGTGGTGAGAGATACGGATTAACTCAGGGAACCCAACAGGCCTGACAGACCTCTTGAGTGGGGTGAGGGTGAGGGGCTAAGACCTGACATAATCCATTCAGGGAACCCAACAGGCCTAACAGACCTCTTGAGTGGGGTGAGGGTGAGGGGCTAGGACCTGAATCAGGGAACCCAACAGGGGCGAGCAAGCCTGGTATTGAGGTTACTCCCACACGCTCTTGAGACTATAAAGGTTACACTTGGTATGGGGTAGATAAGACCTATGGCAGGCACCCCTAACCATGTTATGGGTCCGTGGAGTACGATGTACCGCGTGGTGGTTACTTGAATTGAGAAAGTCTGGCGGAGAACTAACCCACCTTCGTACCAGCATGATACCCCGCACAACGGGATCCGTGTGGTCTGGGATGATATGTGACGATTGGCCAACGTAGTCACTTGAGATATAGTAACCTGTCTCCTTGCTTGATTTACTTACTACCACATGATTTTTTTAAATCTCTAAGTGTGATTGTGATTGGTTAAGGTAGACTCGAAGGAGGGGTCGAGCCTCGTGGATTTGATTTGTGAAATGAAAATGAGGTTGTGATTGTGAATTGATGTGATGTGATTGTATGTGTTGAGAAAGAGTTTTATGACGTGGGTTTGAAAAAGGAGGTTTCTTAATGAATTGCCCTTTTTATGAATTTAAATGAGATCGAGCATGAGATGATTTACACATGATGTTTTTGCCATGTTTTATATGCCAATGTACATGATTTTGATACATGATATATATATGTATACTCATATGGCATAGTTTTATTCCTCATGCTCCTACCATAAATGATTTATGCATAACACTATCAGCATGTAGATAGAGTAGTTATCTACCATGCTTGCATTATTGCCTTACTGAGCGTGTGGTTGCTCATCCCTCTCTATTTTCCCCCTACAGAGCGTGCATAGTAGCCCAGTAAGGACTGAGGCGTGGTATTTTGGACTCCGCTGCATCCCCATCGCTTAAAGGTATATACACAGTGATTCTTTTTGTATCTAAACAATGTAAAAGCACAGTATTCTTTGAGTTGTAATTATGGGGGATGTAGATGTCAGTAAAACATGCTCTTGTATAAGTACAAGATTTAATGCAAATGTATGACATCGTTTTATTTAACTGAGAATGAATAAGATGTGGAGTTTATTAATGACTCACAGCCCAACAGTGTGTGGTGAGTTAGTTCACGATCGGGTAAGGTAACAGTAAAACGCGAAAAAAATTTTAGTGATTTTCGGTTAAAGAGAATGGAATTGGGTCGTGACAGGATTGGTATCAGAGCTGTGTTGGACTGATGTGAGTCATTAATAAAACGTAGGAAAGTACATCCCCATAATACTGTGCTTTTGTTTAGATATAACTGTGTATATCGTGATGGATTGAGCTTAATAAATTATTATAATACAGGAAGTTAGGCACTATGCCAGTTACACGCAAAGGTAGAGGGGCGAGAGCACGTGCTAGAGGCCGTAGAGGTAGGCCTGAGAGCCGTGCGGAGCCACAGACTGAGCAGGCTCCACAGAACCCTGCTGGGAGAGCAGAGGATACTGAGGCTCGCTTCGCTAGGTTAGAGCGGAGTATTGAGAATTTGGTGGAGATAGTCACGCAGGCCTTGGGTGCCGGTGACAGACGAGGTCTCGCGGCACAGCCTACTACTGAACAGGCAGCTGCAGAGGCGGAGAGACCTCAGACTGCTGAGACAGTTACAGTTACACCACCTCCAGCCCAGGATATAGCTTCTCCTATCGCTCCACAGCAGAGCGGTAGTGATTTGGGTTATGACTGTGATTTGAGCAGGTTAAGAGAGTTTCAAGCATTGAAACCCCCAGTGTTCAGAGGGGTGAAGGACCCAGTGGTTATGGAGGATTGGGTTTATGAGATGGAGAAACTGTATAGGTTTTTTCGATGCACTTCAGCTGAAAAGGTAGCCTTTGCCGTGTTTATATTGAAAGGCGAGGCCGAGCATTGGTGGAGGTCTATCGAGATTATTTTGAGGGACAGACACTCTGAGATCTTATGGAAGATATTTCTAGAGGCCTTCAGGAGACAATACATTCCAGCTACCGCACAGAGGAAACTGCGGATGGAATTTATGAATTTGGTTCAGGGGAAGCATACTGTAGACGAGTATGAGTCCAAGTTTATGTCCTTGGGGAGATATGACCCGAACACGATGGGTAGTGAGACCTGAAAGATACAAAAGTTCATGGATGGATTGAGATTGGCCATCCGGACTTAGCTAGCTCCCTTCGACATTGTGACTTATGAGGAGGCTGTACATAAGGCTCAATTGTGTGAGCAAGACTTTGAGCGAAATGCCTTCGAGCTTGGGAGAATCAATGTTAGAAAGGACAGAGATCGGAAGAGATCCGGGAGGGATAGAGTGGCCAGGAAAGGAGGTCCAAGGTATTTTGAGAAGAGACCTAAGATCGAGGAGGTGCAGGAGAGAGCTGCTAGACCTCCCGTATACCCAGCCTTGACTGCATCGAGGGGGTATAACTATTGGAGGACCACGACCTACCACGGATCAGTGTAGGAGATGTGGGAGATACCATGGGACTAGGCCATGTCAGATGCCCCCTGTTTCGTGTTTTCGGTGTGGGAGGCCAGGACATATATCGAGGTTCTGCACTGAGATGATTGAGGTTGCCCCACAGAAGGGCAAGGAGCCTGAGGGAGCTCCAGTTGAGACAGTGGCCCCGAGGAGGAGGGCTACAGCTGAGGAAAAGGGGAAACAGGCTGCGGGTGTGAGCAGAGGAAGAGTACATGCATTGGATCAGGACACCGCGGATGCTTCAACGGATGTGATTAAAGTACCATCTGAATCTTTGATTTAGAAGCATTGGTATTATTTGATCCTGGTGCCACGCATTCTTTCATATCACCTTCCTTTGCACATAAATTATTGAAGCATGTGAAACCAACATTGTTGGATAAAATGTTGATGATTTCCACACCCATGAATGATAGTCAATTGACTGAGCATGTATGTAGGGATTGTAAGTTAAAGATAGAGGGGAAGGAAATGATAGCCAATCTGATTTTATTGAATATGAATGATTTTGATGTAATTTTGGGAATGGATTGGTTGGCTACCAATCGTGTTGTGATGGATTGTCATGCCAAAACATTGATGTTTTCAGGATTAGACAATCTTATTGTAAATTTTGATGAAAAGAAATGATATGAAAATAGCATGTTTGTTGTAAATAAAGGAGTATGATTTTAAATGCATATTGCTTGAGAGATAAATTATTGTTTATGATAAATGTTGAATGTGGAGTGATGGTTTATGTTACTAACGATGGAGAGGATAATGTGAAGGGTTCATTGCATACGTGGTCGATATAGATGAGGCACACCCGGAATTGAGGGACATACCCGTAATTGTGGATTACCCTGATGTCTTTCTAGATGAATTACCAGGACTACCACCTGAAAGGAAAATGGAATTTTGCATTGAGCTAGTTCCTGGTACAGAGCCGATATCGAAACCACCCTATAGAATGGCTCCGATAGAATTGAAAGAGCTGAAGAAACAGGTGCAAGAGTTGCTGGAGAAGGGGTTTATTAGACCGAGTGTCTCACCTTGGGGAGCACCGGTTCTATTTGTAAGGAAGAAGGATGGAAGCCTCCGACTGTGTATAGATTACCGGTTGTTGAATAAGGCCACCATTAAGAACAAGTACCCTCTTCCAAGAATCGATGATTTGTTGGATCAGCTCCAAGGGGCCGAAGTATTTTCTAAGATAGATCTGCGGTCAGGGTATCATCAGTTGAGGATCAGGAGTGAAGATGTACCCAAAATAGCATTTCGTACCCGTTATGGCCACTACGAGTTTTTGGTGATGCCATTCGGATTGACGAATGCTCCCGCAGCATTTATGGCATTGATGAATGATATATTCAAGCCATACCTGGACAAGTTTGTAATAGTGTTCATTGATGACATTTTGGTGTATTCCAAGTCCAGGGAAGATCATGAGGAGCATTTGAGGATAGTTCTGCAGACCCTCCAAGAGAAAGAGTTGTATGCCAAACTCAGCAAGTGTAATTTTTGGTTGGAACAGAGGTAGTTGTACAGTGGGAACAGCCCAAGACAGTTACTGAGATTAGAAGTTTCCTGGGATTGGCAGGATATTATCGGAGATTTGTAGAGGGTTTCTCTAGACTAGCTGCTCCGTTGACACGCCTCACTGATCGAACCCTAGGGGTATCTATCCGCAAGTGCACGGGTCGTCCAAGTAATAATGGGATTTGAGTCTCGAGTTATCGTCCCACAGAGAAGTTGTTAGCCTAATTAACTACCGGTTACTTTTACCCTAAGTATATCCTAGCAAATTATGAAGTATTAATGGGTGTGATCTACTAAGGCTAATTAAAAGCAATGAAATGATAACTAAAGGAAATAAAAACAAACAAAATTTACTTACAGTACTTCGATCAATTAAAAGCAAATTACTTACAAAAGAAAATTAAACAGTTAAAACGAATTAAAGTAATTAAAATTAAATGCAAATACGGAAATGACAAAACATGATTAATTAAACTAAAATTAAACTAACCTAAAAATGCAATTAAACGACTTAATCAAATGCAATTTAAATTAACCCAAGACTTAATTAACTGAATTTACCCATAATCTAATTCTAAATAAACATTTAATTAACTATCATCTTAATTAAAACTAAGTTTTAAACTAGAATACTAATCAAGAATTTTATTAACAAATCTAAACTAAGCTAACTAATTAAATTGGAAATAAACTAAACTAAAATGCATAAAAATGAGTTAATCCTATAACCTATCAACCAAACATGGCCTTAAATGTTTAAACAAACAGTAACTTTCCCACCAATTACTGTTCATCATTCATTTTGGCATTTTTACATTCTGGTTTCCCAGGTCACGGCTCGGGTTGTCCTTCTGTCCTGGTTTGTCCGCTTCTGCTCCAAATGCTGGCCTGGTGTCCAGCTGTGTCCTGGTGTGCTGCTGCTGATTTTTGTCCTGCTTGGGTCTGTGCTTCTGCTCCTGCCGTGCGCACACCTGCTGTTCGTCTTCTCCAGTGCATGTCCTGCATCTGCTGTTTGCTGCAGCTCCAGTCTCCAGGTATGTCCAGATCTGCATCGACTACTATTCTGAAATCGCGATGGTACAGCAGCACATGAAGCAATTCCTGCTCTTCACAGCACGTACACAGCTGCAGGCGGTAATGCAATCCACAGGTCACTGCAACAGCCGTTCGTGACACAGCTTCCACGCTACCGGAACACAATATGCAAGCTGAGGACCGAATGACTATGACACCTAGCCTCCTTTCAGCATGCACCACCTGGAAACAACAAGGAAAGTAGAAACAGAGGTATAAAAATAGTTAAAGAAGATTAAAACAGTGACTAATTAAGAAACAGAGCAGAACAGAGTGAAATCGGAGGTCCTCTGTCCACTGCACCCGTGAGGCAGCTTCCCTGCTGCACACGATCATCCAGTGCTCCGTCCACTTCCTGCCTAGCAAACCCTCATTAACACACTAAAACCGAGAGGCGAGGATGAAGGAAAATGTGAAGGTACCGATTATACATGAGCAAACCGGGAACTTGGAATAAAGAAGAAACCGAGGACATGAAACAAAGAGCAAACCGAGAGCTTCTGGTTTAACACATAAAGAAGACAAAGCACTAGTAATGTATGTGGAGAAGAAACCGAGACATTGTACTGGAAAAATAAGCTTTGAAAATACAAAACTAACAACTCATGACTGAAACCAAGAAGATTGAAAACATTAAGAAACCGAGAGTAAGTATAAAAGCATAATAACTTTTAATTGAAACTTAAAACAATAAAATAACAATGAATAAATCCTAGAAGAAACTAAACAATGGTGGCTGCTGTCACCAGCCGCAAAACATAAAAAGATTCAAGAAAAATAAAACCTAAAATAAATGTTTAACCTAAAAAACTAAAAGCTACCTCTTTTCAATTGACATCTTTTTCTATTTATACACACACTTAGGGGTACAATTGTAATATTTCTATCCTAAATGAATTGGCATTGTTTGGCCACTTGTCTTCACACTATTGGCTCCTTGAAATAAATATTTCCATGTCATCTGTCTTTTTGTCCAATTAAATGTGCTAGGCTCGTGTTGTCCACGTGGTCCAATCTCGATTTTAGCCCAATTTCGATCCATTTTCTACCGAAATATTCAAAATTCATCTGGATTTAATTTATCTGCAAACATGAGAATTTTAATTAAATAAAGGGGATAATTAACAGAATAAATTGGGGATTTAAATAATTAATTAGGAAATTAAGCACAAATAATTCTAAAAATATAGAATTATCACTCACGCGTAAGGATGTTAAGTTTACATGGGATGAGGCATGTGAGAAGAGTTTTGAGGAGCTTAAGCGTCGATTGACGACTGCTCCAGTTCTCACCATTCCTACCAGCTCAGGAGGATTCTCGGTGTATACGGATGCATCACACCAGGGACTGGGCTGTGTGCTAATGCAGGATGGGAGCGTAGTTGCCTATGGATCGAGACAGTTGAAAGATCATGAGAGGAACTACCTGACACATGATTTAGAGTTGGCGGCTGTAGTTTTTGCTTTGAAAATATGGCGCCACTATCTCTATGGTGAGAAGTTTCAGGTGTTCACAGATCATAAGAGCCTTAAGTACCTGTTCTCGCAGAAAGAACTGAATATGAAACAGAGGAGATGGCTCGAACTCCTGAAAGACTATGATTGTGAAATCATGTACCACCCAAGTAAGGCAAATGTAGTTGTCGATGCTTTGAGTAGAAAGAGCCTTGGGTTGGTGTCTTATATGATGGTACGGGAACATGAATTGTTAGAACACTTTGCGAACCTCAGTTTGGATGTAACCCCACCTAGATCTGAGAGACTTGAGATCATGGCTAGTTTAAGACTGGAGCCAGAATTGATTGGCCGTATTCGGCAAGCCCAGCAGAGCGATCGACGGTGCATCGATTGGCTGAGGCAGATACAGACAGGTGGGGGTATTGATTTTGAGCAGAGTGCTGATGGGTTATTGAGGTTCAGAGGCAGAGTATGCGTTCCCAGGGATCCTGAGATCAGGAGAATGATTTTATCAGAGGCTCACTCATCGAAGTATACGATACATCTGGGAAGTACCAAGATGTATCAAAACCTTCGGAAGGTTTATTGGTGGTTTGGAATGAAGAGAGACATTGCTGAATATGTCGCTAAGTGTCTCGTTTGTCAGCAAGTGAAGGTAGAGCATCAGAAGCCTGCAGGATTATTGCAGCCTCTACCGATACCGACATGGAAGTGGGAGCATGTCACCATGGATTTTGTGATGGGGTTGCCGAGGACCCGTAGAGGTCATGATGCCATATGGGTTATTGTGGACCGATTGACTAAGTCCGCCCATTTCTTGGCTATGAGAGCTACCGATACACTGAGTCAGTTAGCGAACCTGTATATTCGAGAGATAGTACGGCTACATGGTGTACCAGTGAGCGTTGTTTCTAATAGGGATGCTCGCTTCACTTCCCATTTCTGGGAACATTTTCAGGAAGCGCTGGGGACCCGACTGAGTTTTAGCACCGCTTTTCATCCTCAGACAGATGGGCTATCAGAGAGGACTATACAGACCCTTGAGGATATGTTGAGAGCGTGTGTGCTGGATTTTAGAGGCTCCTGGGATGACCACCTGCAGTTAGTCGAGTTCGCTTATAATAATAGCTATCATGCTAGTATCGGGATGGCACCCTATGAGGCATTATACGGGCGTAGATGCCGTTCCCCTATTGGATGGGAAGAGGTTGGTGACAGACAGATTTTTACTTCAGACTTAGTGCAGCAGGCATCTGAGGACGTCCAGTTGATATGTGAGAGATTACGGACAGTTCAGAGCCGACAAAAGAGTTATGCTGACAAGAGACGAAGACCACTGGAGTTTGATGAGGGTGAGTCGGTGTTTCTGAGGGTATCACTATCGAAGGGTATTATGAGATTTGGTAAGAAGGGCAAGCTGAGCCCTAGATATATCGGACCCTTCGAGATTTTGGAGAGAGTGGGAGATAAGGCGTATAGGTTGGCATTGGCACCGGACTTGGCAAATGTCCACAACGTCTTCCACGTCTCAATGCTTCGAAAGTATCACCCGGACCCGGTACACGTGATAAGATATGAGCTGTTGGAACTCCATGAGAGTATGACGTATGTTGAGAAGCCGGTTCGGATATTGGACAGAAAAGAGAAAGTGTTGCGAAATAAGACAATTCCCTTGGTGAAAGTTCTTTGGCAACATCACATGGCGGAAGAGGCCACATGGGAATTGGAGAGCTTGATACGGGAGAAGTACCCCCAACTTTTTGAAAAGTGACTTGGTTCTAATTTGGAGGACCAAATTCCTTGAAGGAGGGGAGAATGTGAGACCCCGTATATGTAAAGTTGTAATGTGTAATGAATGTGAATGGACTTGTAATGTAAAGTATGATCGATGTAAGTCCATGGATTCAATGTACGTATGTGTAATATGATTTGTAACGTACATACAAGTTTCATTAAGTATGAATATGAAGAAATGAGTTCTTGCAAGTAAAGGATATGATTGGAACTTAAAATGAGTAGTGTGGTAAAATGGAATGGAGTTATGCTTCCATTTGGTTATATATATAGTATACCTTTGGACATACAATGAATGCACACAAGTTTCAATGTGCATAAGGTATGAATGGGTGCCATTTTCAAGTTATAAAGGTGGATGGATGAGAAAATGGACATGGCAACAGATTAAGGATGTGTTGGTATGAGTTGCAGCAAGGAAACTGCAGGAAATCTGGAAAACATGAAGGCCAGATCGATCTCATAGGATGAGAGATCGATCTGGAAGAGCCAGAATGCTCTTATTTGGGCAATGGAATAGAGCAGATCGATCTCCAATGGGGCCAGATCGATCTCTTAAGCATTCTATGATGAAAAGATCGATCCTCAAGCACCCAGATCGATCTCCTTAGCTCTCTGTTTGGGACCAGATCGATCTCATGCTTCGACAGATCGATCTCATGCTTAAAATTTTGTGAAAAATGAGAGATTTAAGGGGACCAGATCGATCTCCTCTTGGACCAGATCGATCTCCCCAAGCTATTTCTATATAAGGAGGGTTGAAAATCTGGAAATTTCAGGAAAAAACACAAATCTTCCATTTCTAACCCAAAAACCTAACTTTCTCTCTCTAAAATCAGCCATTTCCAGCATGAATTGAGGGGAGACCATTAGACATTAAGTTGTTCATCTTGAGGAAGAGAATAACATAGTTGAAACCCAAAATCCCATTGTGGGTATTGAAGGAGATAATGGCATTGACATTTGGAGCAAGAAGAAAAATCATATTGGGTAAGATTCTAACACTTGAATCCAAGTACATTGTCTATTTAATTGATTTTGGAGTTGTTTGGCATGAGTATGTATGGATGGAAACACCTAGGTTGTGTTAGAAACTAATGTAACCTAGAAAATGGAATGCCTCTAGTGTGAGAAAGTATAATTTGGGGAATTGGTGGTTTATTGGTTATGATAAGTTGTTAAATGAGTAATGTGGGTGATTTGGAATGGTTATGTGGAGTTATAATATGGGTTTAAGTGAAATTATGAAAATGAGTATGTAAATGCTTGACAAATGCCATAGTGAGGAAATCAATGAAATATGAACACTATGAGCTTGATATCGATTTAATATCGATTGGGAATGAGTTAATAGGCCTAGAAGAATCCATAGACTCGAGTTATGGGTAAAGTAATGAAACGAGGCCATATAAGCGTTAATAGAGGCTATAGATTAAATTGACTATAGCAAGCACAAGGGTTGCATTATATGGATCGTATATAATGTGAAATATGATTGTGTGCAATCTCAAAGAGTTGTTGAAGACGAATCGAACCGTACGAGTAAGCAGCTTAAGGAAGTGGAATCACGCATCGCGATTCCAGGTAAGGGAATTTTGTGAGTATATAGAGGTAGCTGCTCGTACTTTATACTTGTGGGTGAATATTGGGTGTTTTATGAAATGCATGGTTGCTCAAGTAAATGATTGATGGTATTCGTGAATGATGATGAGTATATGCGTGATTTTGGTTTTGAAGTGGATTTTATGAAATGGGATAGTAAGGCTAATAATTGCATAAATCTAATGTTTTGATGTTTTTCAAAACGAAATTGCTTGGTTTTAAGCAAGCTTGTAGATGGGCCGGCTAGTGTTTTGTTGATGTTGTGGAAAAGCAATTGTGAGTGCTAAACCCGATTGTCGGGATTGTTTGATTGTGTATGAGCCGCCTATCGTATTTGCATGACATAAATCGCGCTAGAGCCTCGCTCGCGCTGGATTTCTATGTTTTCACTTGTGTGATACGTGCTTGAGCTTAGCTCACACTTTGATTTGAATTGTGATGATGTTTTGTAAACCGTACTGGAGCTTACGCTCGTACTTGGATTTGTGTGGTTTTTCTTACGTATATAACCGTACTGGAGCTATGCTCGTACGTGGTTTCTTCATATTTTATGCATAAATGCCGTACTAGAGCGTTGCTCGTACGAAGTGATTGGTTTTGATGCATGAATTCGCGCTAGTAGCTCGCGCTGGTTTTCACACTGTGGTATGTATGAGGCCGTGGTGAGAGATACAGATTAACTCAGGGAACCCAACAGGCCTGACAGACCTCTTGAGTAGGGTGAGGGTGAGGGGCTAGGACCTGACATAATCCATTCAGGGAACCCAACAGGCCTAACAGACCTCTTGAGTGGGGTGAGGGTGAGGGGCTAGGACCTGAATCAGGGAACCCAACAGGGGCGTGCAAGGCCATGAGGGGCTAGGACCTGGTATTGAGGTTACTCCCACACGCTCTTGAGACTATAAAGGTTACACTTGGTATGGGGTAGATAAGACCTATGGCAGGCACCCCCAACCATGTTATGGGTCCATGGAGTACGATGTACTATGTATATCACATGGAGTACGATGTACCGTGTGGTGGTTACTTGAATTGAGAAAGTCTGGCGGAGAACTAACCCACCTTCGTACCAGCATGATACCCCGCACACCGGGATCCGTGTGGTCTGGGATGATATGTGACGATTGGCCAACGTAGTCACTTGAGATATAGTAACCTGTCTCCTTACTTGATTTACTTACTACCACATGATTTTTTTAAATCTCTAAGTGTGATTGTGATTGGTTAAGGTAGACCCGAAGGAGGGGTCGAGCCTCGTGGATTTGATTTGTGAAATGAAAATGAGGTTGTGATTGTGAATTGATGTGATGTGATTGCATGTGTTGAGAAAGAGTTTTATGACGTGGGTTTGAAAAAGGAGGTTTCTTAATGAATTGCCCTTTTTATGAATTTAAATGAGATCGAGCATGAGATGATTTACACATGATGTTTTTGCCATGTTTTATATGCCAATGTACATGATTTTGATACATGATATATATATGTATACTCATATGGCATAGTTTTATTCCTCATGCTCCTACCATAAATGATTTATGCATAACACTATCAGCATGTAGATAGAGTAGTTATCTACCATGCTTGCATTATTGCCTTACTGAGCGTGTGGTTGCTCATCCCTCTCTATTTTCCCCCTACAGAGCGTGCATAGTAGCCCAGTAAGGACTGAGGCGTGGTATTTTGGACTCCGCTGCATCTCCATCGCTTAAAGGTATATACACAGTGATTCTTTTTGTATCTAAACAATGTAAAAGCACAGTATTCTTTGAGTTGTAATTGTGGGGGATGTAGATGTCAGTAAAACATGCTCTTGTATAAGTACAAGATTTAATGCAAATGTATGACATCGTTTTATTTAACTGAGAATGAATAAGATGTGGAGTTTATTATTGACTCACAGCCCAACAGTGTGTGGTGAGTTAGTTCACGATCGGGTAAGGTAACAGTAAAACGCGAAAAAAAATTTAGTGATTTTCGGTTAAAGAGAATGGAATTGGGTCGTGACAGTAAGAATCTATAATTTCTCATTATACCAGTAGTGACATCGTAACTCCAATGCAAATATTACGGTTGTCAATTTCAATTTATGGTTTATGGATTATGACATTTTTAGATGTTGTCTAGTTTTTCAGGCGGAGAGGTATTTTAAAATACCTTTATTAGCCATCAGACCTGACCACATAACTAGTTATGGACATAGGGGTTCAAGATTCAGTCCTAATTGAAAGTAGGATACAAAAATTCATTGCAATTGTTTTTCATTTATCCTTTGGACACAATTCATTCTCAATGCATATCACTAAATCCGAATCATTTCACATACCATAATATTTGTACATTGTGTACATCTCTTATTCCAAATAAAATCCGCATTCAGATTATCATACTTCAAAGTCTTGCATACAAAACTTAAACACATACAAATTACAATCCTTAGATTTGTAACACCTTTCATATTCCAAACTTCCTTTGTAACCCAGAGGACTCTAAATTTCCTTAACAAGTAGCGCCAGTACACCACAAAGTGAATCACTCGGTCTGATAATCCCCTTATCATTTAATTCCTATAATTGCTTCATTAGCTCTTTTAATTTAATTGAAACCATTCAATATAGTGGTTCAAATATCAGTTCGGTATCAAGTACTAAATCAATTAAAAACTGATAATTCAATGAAAATAGAGTTATTTATACTTAATTTCTTAATTAACTATTTTAATCCCTATATTATTTTCTTAATTATCCCCTCATTTTACTTAAAATTCTCATGTTTGCATATAAATTAAATTCAGATGAATTTCAATCATTTAAATAGAAAATAGACTGAAAATGAGCTAAAAAGGAGATTGGACCACTACCATTTCTTCTTGTAGCATGAGTCACCATTCTTTTTGACACATGTGATGCCAAATGTCCATATTTTATTCATCTTTGAAGGATAAGATCAAAGGACACCTTGCCCACCTCATGGAAGACACAAGCCATGCCACATTGCACATTCAAGTGGACAAGAAGATAAATGACATGGAAATATCTTCTCTAGAAGCTAATGGTGTGAAGACAAATGGCCAAACAATGCGAACTCATCTAGGATTAAAATTTCCCTTTGTACCCCCATTTTGATGTGTATAAAAAGAAAAACATGAGATAATTTTACCAAGTGGTTTTTAGAGTTTTCTTTAGGTTAGAATTTTTTAGGTTAGCTGCTAGGTTTTCTTTTAAGTTTTTCTTTTTATTTCTTTTATGTTTTGAAGTTGTTCTCACGGATTGCAGGAGCCACCATTGTTCTTAGGTTGGAAAGTTTACAGCTTTTATTTATTTTATTTTGGCACATTTTAAGCTTTTGGAATGAAAAAACTTTCAATTTCCATTTTTACTATTTTTTTCCTTTATTATTCTGTTTATTTATCCATCACTGTTCCATCGAAAGGCTGGTGACAGCAGCCCTTCTTTCTTCACTGTTTACTGCTATTTGTTTTTCACTATTTTCCTTAGTTTTTAGTGTAGTTTTAGATTGCTTTTCTTCAACTGTTGGACGAAGGGGAGGAGACTGGTGACAAAGGCTTTTCTTCTTCATCGTTATTTTCCTTCATTAGCTTGGCTGTAGTTTTCTTTATTTTTTTCTATAGTGTAGGTGTAGTTTAGAATATTTTTATTTTCAGCCTTAGCTAGGTTTAAAAAAGGAAGAATAAGGCTGCTGACAGTGACCATATCTCTGCTTTGTTGCTTGAGGTTCGAGTTACTACTGCATTGTTGGGTTCTTTCGTACTTTACCTCCTTTGTTTTCTACATTCATTTTCTACTTTTCTATGCTAGTTTCTACACTCTTTTGGGATTGCTCTGCTCTGTTTTCAGTTCTAGCTACTGTTTTGTTTTTCTGGTTCTTCAAGCTTCGATATCTATGTTGTTCTATTTCTTGCTGCTGTATTGGGCTGTGCGATGGTGCTAGGTTGCGTATTGACTGCATGTAAACGAGGAGAATGAATGGAGCTGAGTGACAGTAGCTCCATCTTCACCATTTATTCGTGCTTTTCTCTATAGTTTTCCTTAGCTTAGGCATTAGTTCAACTAGTTAATTTCTTGCATAGTTTACGATTAAAATGAGAGAGACTTTGCTTTGTGGAAGAGTAAAATTTTTCTGTTTTCGTTTCTTTTGTTTACTTATTGTTTGCTCCTTTGTTTCTAAGGGTACTGAACTTTCCTAAGCTTGGGGAGAAGTTGTTGGATATCTATAAGCAACTAGAATGAGTCTAGATATTGGTGGGGGTCGAAGGCTGAGTGACACAGCCCTTGTTCAACACTATGACTGCTCTACTTTCAACTTTTTTTATACTTTTATGTTTTCTAAGTTTTAGCTTTATTTTTTATTACTGTTAAGTAGTTTTAGGTTGATTCAAGTATTTTAGAAGGATTTCACATCAAGTCTATAAACCATTTTTTTCAAAATCTTTAAGTTTGGATTCAAGTTTTCATGCTATTTTCTGTTTCTGTTTTCATGGTTCTGCTTCAAGTTTCTTTTAGTTTCAAGCTTCTTGATTTTTTTTAAATCTTCCATTTATAGTTTTCCAGTTATAATATTTCCTTTCTATTTTCTTTTTAGTTCTACTCTACTCCAATTTCTTTACTGTTTATTCTTTGCTATGAAAGCAGGTTTTTTGCTGCTTACAGGGCTGTGTGTTGTTGCCTGGTTGTCGATGAGGTACTGATGTGTGGGATAGCAAAACTATGGCGTGGTTGTAGAACACGAACTGCTGGCGCAAGGCTTTCTTGGCTGTATAAGGCTTACAAGAAGCAGGACGTGGCCCGTGCTGAAGCAGATTCAGGAATGTTGGTGCAGTACAAGAAAGTTGACACTAGGGATTGCCAGTTGGACGTGGTGCTTGAAGAAGTAGAGTACAGTGTAGAAACGTGGTGCATGGTAGAGCAATGCATGGCTGAGTTTTAATTTTTATATTGTATTTTTACAATTTTCTTTATAATGCTTTCATATTAATTGTTAGATATTAGTTTTTCTTTTATTACTATTTGTTAGCTTAGGTAATAGTATTAGTGGTTAAATTAAGATTCTTGAATTAATTTACGCACTAGCTTAATTTTCTTTGCTTTTTAGTTCAAGACTTAATTTTAATTATAATAATATTTAACTTTTGAATGCAATAGGATTTAAGATATAATTTTAAGTGTAGTGCTTATGTATTGCATTTTAAGTTAGTTTATGGGTAGAATCATTTTATGCATCTTTAGGATAGTCTTCATTTTAAATTTGAAATACCTAAAAATATTTTATTTTTCATGCATCATTTAGAATAGATTTTATTATTTATTTAGACATTTTGTTAATTTAGTATTATCTAGAGTTATATATAATTTAGGGTCACCAATTTAGGCATTTAGGTTTAAAGTTATACTTAGGGATTTTTAGAATTTTTAATAGAATTGTATTCCATTAGGCCTTAGGTTAGATTATTTTGCATTTTTATCAATTAGATTAATCACTTGCAAATTAGGATTTTCTAGTTTTAATCTATTTATTCTTTAATCTATATTTTATTTTATATTTGCATATTTAGTCAATTTACACTAATTAATTCGAGTTTTAAGTATTTTCTTTCTTTTGCAGATTCTCGCTTTTATTTTGCTTGGAGCTCTGTGAATAATTATTACTTTTTTTTTTTACTTTATTTTAGTGTTTTTATTATTTTCCTTACTTTTTAGTACTTTAAAAATTAAACTTTGTAGATCACTCTTTTAATAATCATAATTTGCTAGGATATACTTAGGGTAAAATTAACTGGTACTTAGTTAGGCTGACTGTGTTTCTCTGTAAGACGATAATCTGGGACTCGGTTCCCTCTATTACTTGTGCGACCCGTGCACTTGCCGTATACACGTCTAGGAAGGACGCAACCAAGTTTTTGGCGCCGTTGTCAGAGATCACGTTTAGACATTGACTAATATCAATGAAATTATGCTTAGCTATACTTCTAGTGTTGTACATATTTAGGTTGTAAATATTTAAAGCCTTAATTTAGATTAGTTAATTTTCTCTCTCTATAAAAAAATCAATCCTTAGGACTTCAGAATGTCTGTATGTAAGACTTTATTATGTGTTAATGGAATTATTATATGTTAATGGAATTATAAGACAGATGATTTTTGGATCATATAAATGTGAATGAATTTGCAAATGGGATAAATGAGTATCATGATACAAGTAAAGATTAACTAAGGGCTGAAGTGGCGCCAAGCTAAACAAATGGAACTGAAAGCATTCAGACTGAAAATAAGGATTTAAAACACAAAATGATAATGCATGGACTGTGAATTCTGTGTATCCTTTCAGATTTCAAGTAGTATACACAAGTTCCATAACATGAAAATCATAAGGAATGAACCTTTCCATGCTCAAAGTCTGAATAGATTGCAAAATGACCAGTGAAGCAATCGAGCACAAATTGTTTCCTTGAAAAACTATAAAATTTACAGCAGGAAGCCTACAGATGAAGGCCAGATCGATCGATCTCCTATTCAAAGCAGATGGATCCCTTGTTCATGTAAGACCCGTATTTTTGGATGTAAACCTTATGGATTCATAAGTGTGGTAATGTACTTGTAATGTGAAGTACAATTGATGTAAAGTCTATAAATTTAATGCACATATGTGTAATATGAGTTTGTAATGTACATACAAGTTTCATTGTTTATGAATATGAAGAAATGAGCTTTTATAAGTGATGAATGTGATTGGAACTCAAAATAAGTAGTGTGGTGAAATGGAATGAAGTTGTACTTCCATTTAGCTTGGTATGGAATACTTTTGGCTATACAAAGAATACACACAAGTTCTAATGTGTATAAGGTATGAATGGATGCCATTTTCAAGTCTTAAAGGCGATTGGATGAGAAAATGAATATGGCAGCAAATTGAGGATGTTTTGTGTGAAGTTATTGTAGAAAACTGCAGTAAAATCTGAAAAATATGAAGGCCAGATCTATCTTATAGGATGAGAGATCGATCTGAAAGAGCCAGAATGCTCTTATTTGAGCAATGGAATAGAGTAGATCGATCTCCCATGGGGCTAGATCGATCTCCTAAACATTCTGTAATGAAAAGATTGATCCTCAAGCATACAGATCAATCTCCTTTAGCTCTCTGGTTGGAGCAGATCGATCTAAAGCTTCGACAGATCGATCTCATGCTTGAAAATGCCGTGAAATAGAGGAATTTAAGGGGACCAGATAGATCTTCTCCTAGTGCAGATTGATCTCATCAAGTGATTTCTATAAAAAGGGCGTTGAAATCTGTAGTTTTCGGGAAACAACAACACCTTTCTATTTCCAACCCAAAACCTAGATTTCTCTCTCTAAAATTCATCCATTCCAGTAAGATTTGAAGGGAGGCCATTAGATATAAAGTTATTCATCTTGAGGAGGAGAACAACATAGTTGAAACCCAAAACCTCATTGTTGGTATTGAAGGAGCAAGGAGCATTTCCCTTAGAGCAAGAAGAGAAACTAGATTGGTAAGTTTCTAATGCTCCAACTCAAGCATATTGGTTTGTTTATTGATCTTGGAGTTGATTTGCTTATTGATCTTGGAGTTGATTTGCATGAGTATTGTTAGTTGAAACCATCTAGGTAGCATTGGAACTAATGTAACCTAGAAAATGGAATGAATCTAGTGTGAGAAAGAGTAATTTGAATAAATTGATGATTTATGGGATATGTTAAGTTGTTAATGGAATAATGTGGATAATTTGAATTGGGTAAATGAAGCTACATTGTGGATTGAGTGAATTTATAGAGATGAGTATGTAATATGTTAATAAATGCCATAGTGAGGAAAATTGATGAAACAGGAACACTGTAAGCTTAATATCGATTTGTTATCGAATGGGTATGAATAAATAAGCCTAAAGAAATCCATAGATTTGATATATGAATAGAGAGATGAAATGAGGCCTTATAAGTGTTAATGGAGGCTATAGATTGAATTGACTATAGCAAGCACAAGGGTTGCATTATAGTGGACTAAAATAATGTGAAATGTGATTGTGTGTAGTTCCGAAGAGTCCGATGTAGACGAATCGAGCCGCACGAGTAAGCAGCTTTAAGGAAGTGAAATCTCGCGATACGATTTCTAGGTAAGGGAATTCTGTAAGTATATAGAGGTAGCTGCTCGTATTTTATGGGTATATAGGGTGTTGTAAAAATGCATGTGTATTTAGAAATGAGTTTAATGATGTATGGAAACAACTATGAGTATTTGTATGAGATTTGGTGGTTTGAAATGGTGTTATAAAGAAATTGGATAGTAAGGCTAATAATTGCATAAATCACATGTTTTGAATGTTTTCACAAAACACCTTGCTTTGTTTTAAGCAAATTGACTGATAGGTTGGCAAATGTTTGAGTGTTTTGCAAAATAGCACATGTG
Organism: Firmiana major; assembly: GCA_033439115.1. Taxonomy (NCBI): domain Eukaryota; kingdom Viridiplantae; phylum Streptophyta; class Magnoliopsida; order Malvales; family Malvaceae; genus Firmiana; species Firmiana major. The sequence goes on along the minus strand of CM065901.1, from coordinate 36,940,307 downwards.
AGGTGCTAAGCATGGGTTGTGAATGTTTTGGTTGTTTATGAGCCACCTATCCTATTTTATGTGAATGAAACCGTGTTGGAGCTTAGCTCGCACTTTGATTTGAATTGTGGTGATGTTTTATAAACCGTACTGGAGCTTTTCCTCGTACGTGGATTTCGAGGGGATTTCTTATGCATATAACCGTACTGGAGCTATGCTCGTACGTGATTTTCTTCATGTTTTATGCATAAATGCCATACTAGAGTGCCACTCGTACGAGGTGATTTAATGATAATGCATGAATTGTGCTAGAACTTAGCTAGCATAGGTTTTCACACTATAGTATGAATGATGCCGTGGTAAGGGTAATACGGATTGGTGTTCAGGAAACCTAACAAGCCTAACAGACCTCTTGAGTGGGGTGAGGGTGAGGGGCTTGGACCTGGTACTAATCCATTTAGGGAACCCAACAGGCCTAACAGACCTCTTGAGTGGGGTGAGGGTGAGGAGCTGAGACCTGAATTAGGGAACCCAATAGGAGCGAGCAAGGCCATAAGGGGCTAGGACTTGGTATTAAGAGTACTCCCACGTGCACTTGAGACTAGAGGTTTCACTCGGTATGGGGTAGATAAGACCTACTGCAGGCACCCCCAACCATGTTATGGGTCCATGGAGTATGATGTACTGTGTATATCACATGGAGTATGATGTACCGCGTGGTTGAGATACTGATGAGAAAGTCTGACGGAGAACTAACCCACCTTCGTTCAAGAATGATACCCCGCACACCGAGATCCGTGTGGTCTGGGATGATTTACGACATAGTTGGCTAACATAGTCCATTGAGATATAGTGACTTGTCTCCTTGCTTATAACATAAGACCACATGGTCTTGATTCTTGAGTGTGATTTTGACTATCCAGGGTAGACCCGAGGGAGGGGTCGAGCCTTGTGGGATTTGATTTGTGAAATGGTAATGATGTTTGTGAATGAGAAAATGATTTGTGATGGGATTGTATGTATTTGAGAAAGAGATGTGAAATCAAAGGATGTTTCTTAAATGAATTGCCCTATTCTATGAGATTTGACGATTGATGAGCATGAGATGATTTGTAGATGATGATTTTACCATGTTTTATATGCCAATTTCCATGATTTAAATACTTGATATATGTATACTCATATGGCATAGTTTTAATTCCTCATGCTCTTGTTATAAATGATTTATGCATAACATTATCAGCATGTAGATAGAGTAGTTATCTACCATGCTTGCATTATTGCCTTACTGAGCGTGTGATTTCTCATCCCTCTCTATTTTCCCCCTCCTACAGAGCGTGCATAGTGGCCTAACGAGGACTAAGGCATTTTATTTTTGGATATCCGCTGCTTCCATCGCCAAAAGGTATATACACAGGATTCTTTTTGTATCTAAACAATGTAATGGCACAATAATCATAAAGTTGTAACTATGGGGGATGTAGATGTCATTAATTGTAATTTGTTTAAGTAAATGATTGACTTTCAAATATATGACATCACTTTTATTAACGGAGAATGAATGTTATGAGTGGATTATTATTGACTTACAGCCCAACAGTGTAGTGGTAAGTTCGTTCGCGACCGAGTAAGGAAAGGAAAAATGCGAAAAATTTATTGAGATTTTTAGTTAAAAAGGGAAATGAAATGGGTCGTGACAGAGATTGGTATCAGAGCTAAGTTGGCCTGATGTGAGTCAGTAATAAAACGTAGGAAAAGTATATCCTCATATTATTGTACTTTTGTTTAGATATAACTGTGTATAAAGTGATGGATTGAGCTTAATAAATGGTTATTAATACAAGAAGTTAGACGATATGCCTGTTACACGCCGAGGTAGAGGGGCAGGCAACTCCAGAGGCGGAGAGACCTCAGACTGTAGAGACAGCTACAGTTACACCACTTCCAGTCTAGGATACAGCTTCTCTTATCGCTCCACAGCATAGCGGTAGTGAGTTGGGTTATGACTGCGAGTTGAGCAGATTGCGAGAGTTCCAAGGGTTGAAACCCCTAGTGTTCAGAGGGGTAAAGGGCCTAGTGTTTACAGAGGATTGGGTGTATGAGGTGGAAAAGTTGTACAGATTCTTTTGATGCACATCAGCGGAGAAGGTAGTCTTTACCGTGTTTATGCTTAAAGGCGAGGCAGAGCACTGGTGGAGATCCACTAAGGTTATATTGAGGGCTAGACACTCCGAGATCTCATGGGAGATATTTTTAGAGGTCTTTAGGAGACAGTACATCCCAGTCACCACACAGAGGAAATTGCGGATGGAATTCATGAATTTGGTTCAGGGGAATCAAACTGTGGACGAGTATGAGTCCAAGTTTATGTCATTGGGGAGATATGACCCGGACACGATCGGTAGTGAGGCCCGAAAGATTCAGAAGTTTGTTAATGGGTTGAGGTTGGCCATCCGAACTAAGCTAGCCCCATTTGACCTTCAGACTTATGAGGAGGTAGTACACAAGGCTCAGTTATGCGAGCAAGACTTTGAGTGGAATGCCTCCGAGCTTGGGAGGATTAGTGTCAGGAAGGACAGAGATCGGAGGAGATCGGAGTTTGATAGAGTGGCCAAGAGAGGAGGCCAAATGTTTTTCGAGAAGAGACCTAAGATCGAGGAGGTGCAGGAGAGAGCTGCTAGACCTCTTGTATACCCAGCTTTGACTGCACCGAGGGGTATGGTGATTGGAGGATCACGACCTGCCACAGATCAGTGTAGGAGATGTGGGAGATACCATGGGACTAGACCATGTCAGTACCCTTTGTATCATGTTTTAGGTGTAGGAAGCTCGAACATATTTCGAGGTACTGTACTGAGATGATTGAGACTGCCCCGCAAAAGGGCAAGAAGCCAGAGAGAGCTCCAGTTGAGACAGCTACCCCGAGGAAGAGGGCTATAGCTGAGGAAAAAAGGAAGCAGACAACGGGTGTGAGCAGAGGAAGAGTACATGCACTAGATCAGGACACCGCAGAGGCTTCGACGGATGTGATTAAAGGTACCATCCTAATCTTTGATATAGAAGCATTTGTATTATTTGATCCCGGTGCCACGCATTCCTTCATATCACATTCCTTTGCACATAAATTATTGAAGCATGTGAAACCAACATTATTGGGCAAAATGTTGATGATTTCCACACCCATGAATGATAGTCAATTGACTGAGCCTGTATGTAGAGATTGTAAGCTAAATATAGAGGTAAAAGAAATGACAGCCAATTTAATTTGATTGAATATGAATGATTTTGATGTAATATTGGGAATGGATTGGTTGGCTACCAATCAAGTTGTTATGGATTGTCATGCTAAAACCTTAATGTTTTCCGAGATAGGAAACCATGTTGTAAGATTTATGAAATAAAATGAAATCACATGATTATGAGGAATGAAATGAGTATGATTTAATTTAATGCTTGAGAGATGAATGTACTATTTATTTTGAATATTGATGTAATGACTTGTGATACTAACGGTGAAAAAAATGATGTGAAGGGTTCATTGCCTACGTGGTCGATATAAATGAGGCACACCCGGAATTAAGGGACATACCCGTAATTACGGATTACCCTGATGTCTTTTCGGATGATTACCAGGACGACGACGTGAAAGGGAAATGGAATTTTGCATAGAGTTAGTGACTGGTACAGAGCCAATATCGAAACCACCATATAGAATGGCTCTGATTTAGTTGGAAGAGCTAAAGAAACAGCTGCAAGAGTTACTGGAGAAGGGGTTTATAAGACCGAGTGTCTCATCTTGGGGAGCATCGGTACTATTTGTAAGGAAAAGGATGGAAGCCTCCGACTATGTATAGATTACCAGTTGTTGAATAAGGCCACCATTAAGAATAAATACCCCCTTCCACGCATAGATGATTTGCCAGATCAGCTCTAGGAAGCCCAAGTATTTTCTAAAATAGATATGCGGTCAGGGTATCATTAGTTGATGATCAAGAGTGGAGATTTACCCAAGACATCATTTCGTACCTGTTATGGCCACTACGAGTTCTTGGTGATGCCATCCGGATTGACGAATGCCCCCACAACATTTATGGCACTGATGAATGACATGTTTAAGCCATACCTAGACAAGTTTGTGATTGTATTCATTGATGACATTTTAGTATATTCCAAGTCCAGGGAAGATCATAAGGAGCACTTAAGGATAGTTCTGTAGACCCTCCAAGAGAAAGAGTTGCATGCCAAACTCAGAAAGTGTAACTTTTGGTTAGAACAGATTCATTTTTTGGGCATGTTGGTTCAAAGGATGGGGTATCGATGGATCCATCCAAGATAGAGGCAGTTATACAGTGGGAACAGCCCAAGACAGTTACTGAGATCAGAATTTTTTTGGGATTAGCAGGGTATTATCGGAGATTTGTTGAGGGTTTCTCCAGACTAGCTGCTCCGTTAACATGCCTCACGTATAAGGATGTTAAGTTTGTATGGGATGACGCACGTGAGAGGAGTTTTGAGGAGCTTAAGCATCAATTGACCACTGCTCCAGTTCTCACCATTCCTACCAGCTCAGGAGGATTCTCAGTGTATACGGATGCATCACACCAGGGACTGGGCTGTGTACTGATGCAGGATGGGAAGGTAGTTGCCTATGGATCTTGACAGTTGAAAGATCATGAGAGGAACTACCCGATGCATGATTTGGAGTTGGCGGCCGTGGCGTTTGCTTTGAAAATATGGCGCCACTATCTCTATAGTGAGAAATTTCAGGTGTTCACAGATCATAAGAGCCTCAAGTACCTGTTCTCATAGAAAGAACTAAATATGAGACAGAGGAGATAGCTCAAACTCCTGAAGGACTATGATTGTGAAATCATGTACCACCCAGGTAATTCAAATGTATTTGCCGATGCTTTAAGGAGGAAGAACCTAGGGTTGATATCTTATTTGATGGTATGGGAACATGAGTTATTGGAATAATTTACGAACCGAAGTTTAGATGTAACCCCACCTGGAGCGGAGAGGTTGGATATCATGGCTAGTTTGAGACTAGAGCCAGAGTTGATTGGTCGTATTTGACAGGCTCAGCTGTCACGACCCAAACTACCCAAAAATCAGAGTGAATTTTTTTCGCGTTTTATTATTTTCTTACTTAAATTTTTACCTGTCCTCGAATCGTGACCAACACTCCACTAATAATTGGGCTGTGCGTCAATGCCAGTCCCACCATACCATTACCATCTAACTTATTTATTCTCCAGTCATTTATATTTGTTTACAATATTTATACATCCCCTAAAGTTACTTACAAACATGTTACTGTGCTATGCTTATGTAGATACAATATGTACAAGTGTATATACCTTATGTTGATGGGCAGCAGCAGATATCCGAAATGCAGTACTGAGTCGTCGGAACTTCAACTGGAGATTATCTGTGGGAGAAAATGAAAGGGGTGAGCACATCAAGCTCAGTAAGGCAATCCTACGAACAAGTAGGTAACCATACTACCTACATGAACGTGGTGCCATGCATAAACCACCCTTTCTCCACACATTTTAAAACAATGATATGCGTTATGATGTTATGTAAAACACATCTGCACGGAAAATCAACATGCAATTATTACAAATCATTTCTTTCTCAATTAAAATTTTCACAATAAAGTCAGGACTCGACCCCTCCAGCGGGTGATCCTGACTCACACAAAACCATGAAAACGGTTTACATCACACGTGGATTTGAAAAGCATGAAAATACCATCATGCAAATTTAGTTTAAAAACCCAGTTTAAATCATTGAAATCGTCGACATGCGAGACGAGGCAATATCTGTATAACGGCAATAACTAGGACTATGGCCATATCTGTCCTCGGGAGTTCCTCAGCTACACGGATCCTAGTGTGCGGGTTCTCACCATGATCGGGAACCGCCCAGGAGGTGGGTCAATCCATCCCGTCAGTCTTATCCGATCCCCGGCATCCGAAGATGCTGCATCCGGAGATGCCGTATCCGAAGATACCACACGGTACATCGTACTCCATGCTACTTGCACGGTACATCGTACTCCATGAACCCATATAATATCTCTAGGTACTCCAGCCCAATTGGCCTGCTTCCCACAGAGGTTTGTTTCTCAATACTCATGCCATGTCTCAAAACGCACGTGCGAGCCCATTAAATCGGTGACACACAGTCTACCCGATGCTCCAAGCACGGCTCATCGCATGTTCTCATAAAAGCTGTGCGAGCGATGCTCAGCACTCTCATCAACTCAAATAAAACTGGCAGAGCCCGCTTTACATCCCCACAAGGCCGCCAACCTCATCCCTCACTCTCACCCTACCTAAGAGGTCTCTTGAGCCTGTTGGGCCTTTTGGCTGACTCCAAGGGCAGACAGCGGTACTCCACAAATTCGGTAAAACTAGTGCGAGCTAAGCTCAGCACTCTGTATAAAAATCACATGAAAATCTTATAAATTCTGGTGCGGGTTAAACTCCAGCACCCTGTCTCGAAAATCACGTAAAAATATGGTGCGAGTTAGACTCTAACACCGTGTCACGAAAAAGCATATGAAATCTGGTGCGAGTTATACTCTAGCACCTATGCATGTAAAACTCTAGTGCGAGCTCTCGCTCTAGCACTAATGCGTGCATCACACAAATCGACAACATCGTGCGAGCTGAGCTCTAGCACGTCAATGTCAATAAAAACACGTAGGCGGCTCTGTTTCCTCAAAACAGTTTTCACAAAACAATATCACGTTGAAAGTATGCAATGCTGTGCATTTTCTTTCAAGGTGAGCCAGCCTACTCATGCATGCATCAAAACACCTCCAGAATGAGCAGGAACCTTTTGTTCTTGCTCCTCCCAATTTTTTCTAAATTTTTAGAATTTTACCCTTAGCAAGGGTACTTTAGTAATTTGCCCATTCGGGGCACTAAAATTATTAATTGACCTCTAGACCCTTCAGAATACTTTAAAGGACTGCATATGAATTTAAAATTGCGTAAAGTTATCTCCAGCAGTCCGCAGAATTCCCTTACCTCGATTCTCGTCGAGTCTGACCTTTTCTTTTCCAATGTTGTCTCGTCGCGCAGTCCGATACGCTTCCAATCCAATGCCCGAAACTGCGTATTAATATTCCCCAGGTCAGATAACACAATTTAATTGTATTTAATACTTTCTGGGCTTAATTTAAATCATTGGGCCCGTTTACCCCTATTGGGCCCGATTGCACCTTAATGGGCCTTAATCGGCCTTAAGCCCGTTTTCCACTTAATTCTCACTTTATCAAGGCCTATTGGGCTCACTGGGCCCACCAATAATTTATCGGGCCTCGTTTTAATTCTCGAATAGCTAAATTTAATATTTACGACAATTAATCTAAATTTCCATAATTTAATTCAATTTATGCGGAAATTAAATCAATATCACGCATAACGAGAAAATTGTCGTAAATAGGGGTCACTTACTTGAGATTCCATGCTAGTCCGCAAATCGAGACTGTCTCGAGCCCTCGGTGGATGCCAATTGTCGAGCTACACAATTAAATATATTTTTCGGGTAAACTTTCAGTCGATAATTAATTAAATAAAATATTCCAAATTTAAATCGGGTCAATTTGACCGCTTATCGACTTACCCGAAGCTCGATTGTATCATAGGAATTTTCTCCAATTTTTTTCTCTTTCTTTTTCCCTTTTTTCTTCCTTTTTTTCCTCCTCTTTTTGGCTGAACCGGTTCAGTCCGGTTCGGACCGGTTCACCGCCGGTTCACCCCTTTTCCGGCCGATTCTCCACCGGCTTCCACCGCCAGTGGCTCCGCAAGGCCGTCCGCATCTCAGATCTGCCCTCGGTTCGCCTCGAGCTCGCCGAAAAATGGCCGGTCCGGCTGTTCTCCTCTTCGCCGTCGGACCCATTTCCTTCTCCCGCCGTTTCTGGCGCCGTCCGCCGGTTTCGGTGGCTGCCACCACCACCAATCTGCTCAGCTGCACCTCGGGGACGATCGGTGGCCGTCGGTCGGGCCTGAATCGACGCCGATCTGCCGGCGTTTCCTTTCCTCTTCCGCGATTTTTCTCCCGCCGATTCACCGCTCTCCGGCGTTCCCCGTGGCGCGTCGTCGCCGCTGTGAGGTAGTCCGAGGTCGGGCTGGCCTTCGCCGACCCTCGTCTGGTCGCCTGGCCACCGGCAGGGGCTCAGCCTCTGCTTCCGTTTTCTGTCTTCTTCAATTCGCGATTTTTCGCGAATTCTCCCCCTTTTTTTTTCAATTCTTTTTTTTTTCAGATTTATTTATTATTTATCTTTTATTATTTTAATCATTCAAATACCTTAAAAATACCCAAATATCCCTTAAAATTATTATTTTATTTCAAATAAATTAATTTAATTTTATTTAATTTATTTATTATATTTTAACCTCTTTTTCGGGTATAATTTCTCCGTATTTTTGGGATATTGTCTCGGGTGACTTTTCGGTATATTTTTCGATTATTTTCGGGATTATTTTTCCAAACTAAAAATTTTGATTAATTCCCATAAATTAATATCTTGATCAATTTAACCCGAAATAAATTTATTTCACTTTTATTGACCAAGATTTCTTAAATCCATATTTTTAAATTAAATTTCCTTATCGAAATTATTCTGACCTTCGATCTTTTGACCATTTTGCCCTTACACATGTTTGGAATTAATTTAACCCGACTTCCTTCGTACTTCCCCCATCTTTTCTTATTTAATTTTCGTATTTTAATTAAATTCGGGTCTTACAACTCTCCCCCACTTAAAGAATTTGGTCCTCCAAATTAGAACCAATTCATATGAGTCCATAAACTACTCCGGTTACATCAATCATATCATACTCTTAAATTCTTATGCGACCTTCTCCGGAGTGTATTACTACCAAAGGACTTTAATTAGGGAGATTATCTTAAACCTCAATACTTTCTCTTTCCTGTTTAATGCCCGAATCAACTTCTTCAATATACTTGTATCCTATCACCTCTGCTGAATCTGAATAGTATTCCCGAAGCATCAAAAGTGGGACACATTGTGGGTGCCTGTTAACTCAAGTGATTAACAACAACCTACAGGTCTTATCTCCCACTTGTCCAATCTCTCAAAGATTCGATCCCGCGCAACTCAATTTGCCTTCTTCCAAAAGTTCGCTATGTCCTTATTCTCTTAGGACGTGCAACTTTCAACCATAATAATTCACCAAGGGAAATTTCCAATACTTGTCTATCTGCTCTGAGGTGTTCTTAATCTCTCATCCTTAACTAAACATCCTCAGAGACTTATTATCCAAAGTCGAAATTAATTCTGTTCTGTCACCCACTTTTCTTATCCAATTTGGGGAACAACCCCTACAGCCATACACTGCCTCATATCTTGTTATCCCGATACTCAACTGCCAACTATCGTTATTGGCAACTTCAATTAGAAATCAACTGATCATTCCAGGAGCTTATAAAATCAATGGCACACGCTTTCATCGGATCCTCCAGAACTTGTACAGTCCTCTCTGACTGACCATCTGTCTGAGGATGGAAAGCTGTGCTACTACTCAGTCGGGTTCCCATAGCTTCCTAAAAATATTCCCTGAAGTAGAAAGTGAAGCGGGAATCCCTATATGATATCATGCTCACTGGAACGCTACATAATGTTCCACAAACTGCCTTACACATAAATCCTCATATACACTCTGAGTATTTGGGGATCCCATAACCAGAAGGTGGGTAGACTTAGTCACTCTATTGACTATCATCCAAATAGCCTCGTAATTCGCCTGGGTTCTCTGTAACCCATCATAAAATTTATGGAGAGTTGTTCTCCTCTTCCGTGCCGTGTCGATATAGGTAGGTTCTGCAATAACTCTGTAGACTTTTAATACTCTACCTTACTCTGTTGACATACTAGGCACTTTTCTACAATCTCCACCAATATCTCTTTTCACATCTGACCACCAATACCCTTTTTAGATATTTCAATATATTTTTATTACCTTCCGTATGCACTGTATATCCCGAAGAGTGAGCTTCTGACAACATTACTATCTCATCAACTATGGTCCTGGGGAGCACTCATACTGTCTCGGAATCCTCAGTAACTCATTATCATACTCTGTGAACTCTGTCACTGTACCCTTCTGAATCAGACCCAAACTATCGACATCCGGTCGATCATCACGCTAAGCCTGGCAAATTCGGGCACTCTCATCCGGTTCTAATCATCAGGCTAGCCGTCACATAGTCATACTAATCATTGTCATCATCAGAAGGGATCACATCAATACTGAGGTCCACAACTGCTCTAGCAGCTCACGCTCCCTGACCATCATATGCAATACCATCCCGAGGCTCTTTCTACTCAAGGCATCAGCCTTTCCTGGGTGGTACAATTTTCACAATCAAAATCTCTCAGAAGCTCTAACCCACTATGTATTCTCATATTCGTCTCTTTCTGTGAAAACAAATACTCGGGCTTTATGATCAGTGCATATCCACAGTTTCTTACCATGTACCTAATAGTACCATATCCTCGGTACAAACACTTTCGCTGTCAACTTTAAATCATGGGTCAGATAGTTTATTTCGTGATCAAGGAGTTGTCTGACTCCAAAATTGACTATCTTCCCATTATACATCAATACACAGCTCCATCATAATTTCGAGGTATCTATACTCACTGGGAACCTCTTGAGCTGTTGGGTATGGTGAAATTAATCACGGTGGTCAGTTCATACTTTACTACACCGAAATTTATATCACATCCATCATCTTATTTATCGTCTTATTCAAGACCACGTTTCTTAGTTAAACGTGTCAACAAGGTATATCCTTTTAGAACTCGCAGCAACCCATTTGTAAAAGCCATTTCTGATTGTTGCTTATAAATCGCCCTAGACTTTAACTACACCCAACATATCATCGATAATGATGATTTCAACTCGATCCAATCCTTGACTTATCCACGCATAAGCGTATAAGATCCTTCTCAACCGCTTACGTTTTCAGGTACTAACCTGCGCCATTTCCTTTTCCTTACCTTAATGGCACCTATTAAATTTACTATGTTAACCTTCATGATTTGTCGAGTTTTTATATTCTTATCGTCTTAGTAGAGGTATCCTAATGCCAAAGGTATTTATTACGCCGGTCGATTTTACGTTATAGGATATATATATATATATATACTCTTAGACGCTGTCAAGTCTTCAGGCGGGGAGGTATTTTGAAATACCTTTATTAACCTTCAGACTTAACCACAACTACTGGTTATGGTTATACCCATCTTTATCCTTGGTTATAATTTCTATCCCTTACTAATTGCTTAATCCCCATTACTTCATATCGTAAGGATGTTCTTACCTAGCATACGCCTTTTACTCCAATACGTCCTATATTTAGGATCTATCTTATCTTAAAGATTATCTCCCTCGTATATCAATCATGCCAAAACTCTTGTCTTTATTCATCCGGGGAGTACAATCCTTTACTCCTTCACTTTCAACTGTTGCACCCCTTTTTATTACTTATCATCTCTATATCCATATTCCGTTAATTAATCCTCCTCTATTGGGGTACTCATTTATCAGTATCGTGCCCAATGATGTAGGCATTCATGCCTTTTACTCACTTATATGCAAATGGAGGCGGTATGAATAAATGTGTGGCACCAGGATCAATGAACATATGTACTTCATTTTTCATAACCAGTGTGGTATCTTACACCACATCCATGAAACATCAACAGTGTCCTGGTCCAAGACATCATCTCGCCTTCATCCCACAACCTACTTTCCTTTTTCTTTTCGGCTATGGCCTCCCTTTTCGTTGCAACTATACCAACGAAATTTTTTTTCTCTCTGTCTCTTTACTTTCCTGTGGGAAAATCTCGCTCAACTCTGAGCAATCAAAATTAATGGTCCGTCTTACCACACTTAACGGCCATTTTCATCAATACCGTGTAGGTATAGACCATCCTTCTGTGGTATCCACCACACATTCTACAGTGATCACACTGCTACTCTGCTTCGTAGCAGGTCGGGGTCCTCCAATCACAATGCCCACAAGAGTGCCCAAAATTAGATGCACTGGGGCCTTACCAATTATCTTAGCCCATAACTCATCAAATTAAATCTCTTACCAGTTTCCATTTTTAACATCTTTGTCATTTCTTGATTCTCTTTTCTGTCTCTATTTCAGCCCTCATTACCTTTCCCAATCTCAGAGGCATGCAATTCATATTTTTATTTATCCAACTGTAAATCTGCGCACTGCCTCGGTATAGGTAATATCTCACGGGCCAATCGGACTCTAACTGAAAAGTTGAGCCATTTCATGAACCTTTAAACATCTCGACTGTCACTTGTTCATAGTGTCGAGGTAATATCTACCCAGAATATAACTGAGTCTCATACTCATCAATAAATCAATTCTTTTGGGTCAGAGTAAGGACTTTTAATCCGAAATTTCCTTTAAACAGTGTTCGGGATATCCTGTCACCGGAATATATCCCAAGATATTTCTCATATCAGCTCTTAAGATGGGTCGAGCGGGTTTCCACCAATGTTCCGCTGCGCCCTCTGATCTCATACATAATCTGAGCAATTAGCTCCTCAAAATAATCTCCACACTCCGCTCCAATCTCGCGAAGCGTGTCTCAATACTGTCCGATCTCTCTGTCGGACTCTGTAAGGCATGCTCAACATTCGCCTCTACTTCAATCTCATACTGATTCTCATAGTCAAACTCAGCACGACTTAGCAGACTTAGGTCTACCTCTACGACCTCTGCCTCGTGCACTATCTCATCTAACGCGACTCATATTAAGCATTCCTGCATTCTCAACCATTTCTTAGTCAAGCCCATCTCGATATACACTATTGTATCTAACTAAGCACAGTAACACGGGGATGTAATTTCCTAATTACTGGCACCGACACACATCAGACCAATTATGCTCTGATACCACCTTTATATGTCACGACCCAAACTACCCAAAAATCAGAGTGAATTTTTTTCGCGTTTTATTATTTTCTTACTTAAATTTTTACCTTTCCTCGAATCGTGACCAACACTCCACTAATAATTGGGCTGTGCGTCAATGCCAGTCCCACCATACCATTACCATCTAACTTATTTATTCTCCAGTCATTTATATTTGTTTACAATATTTATACATCCCCTAAAGTTACTTACAAACATGTTACTGTGCTATGCTTATGTAGATACAATATGTACAAGTGTATATACCTTATGTTGATGGGCAGCAGCGGATATCCGGAATGCAGTACTGAGTCGTCGGAACTTCAACTGGAGATTATCTGTGGGAGAAAATGAAAGGGGTGAGCACATCAAGCTCAGTAAGGCAATCCTACGAACAAGTAGGTAACCATACTACCTACATGAACGTGGTGCCATGCATAAACCACCCTTTCTCCACACATTTTAAAACAATGATATGCGTTATGATGTTATGTAAAACACATTTGCACGGAAAATCAACATGCAATTATTACAAATCATTTCTTTCTCAATTAAAATTTTCACAATAAAGTCAGGACTCGACCCCTCCAGCGGGTGATCCTGACTCACACAAAACCATGAAAACGGTTTACATCACACGTGGATTTGAAAAGCATGAAAATACCATCATGCAAATTTAGTTTAAAAACCCAGTTTAAATCATCGAAATCGTCGACATGCGAGACGAGGCAATATCTGTATAACGGCAATAACTAGGACTATGGCCATATCTGTCCTCGGGAGTTCCTCAGCTACACGGATCCTAGTGTGCGGGTTCTCACCATGATCGGGAACCGCCCAGGAGGTGGGTCAATCCATCCCGTCAGTCTTATCCGATCCCCGGCATCCGAAGATGCTGCATCCGGAGATGCCGTATCCGAAGATACCACACGGTACATCGTACTCCATGCTACTTGCACGGTACATCGTACTCCATGAACCCATATAATATCTCTAGGTACTCCAGCCCAATTGGCCTGCTTCCCACAGAGGTTTGTTTCTCAATACTCATGCCATTTCTCAAAAAGCACGTGCGAGCCTATTAAATCGGTGACACACAGTCTACCCGATGCTCCAAGCACGGCTCATCGCATGTTCTCATAAAAGCTGTGCGAGCGATGCTCAGCACTCTCATCAACTCAAATAAAACTGGCAGAGCCCGCTTTACATCTCCACAAGGCCGCCAACCTCATCCCTCACTCTCACCCCACCTAAGAGGTCTATTGAGCCTGTTGGGCCTTTTGGCTGACTCAAAGGGCAGACAGCGGTACTCCACAAATTCGGTAAAACTAGTGCGAGCTAAGCTCAGCACTCTGTATAAAAATCACATGAAAATCTTATAAATTCTGGTGCGGGTTAAACTCCAGCACCCTGTCTCGAAAATCACGTAAAAATATGGTGCGAGTTAGACTCTAACACCGTGTCACGAAAAAGCATATGAAATCTGGTGCGAGTTATACTCTAGCACGTATGCATGTAAAACTCTCGTGCGAGCTCTCGCTCTAGCACTAATGCGTGCATCACACAAATCGACAACATCGTGCGAGCTGAGCTCTAGCACGTCAATGTCAATAAAAACACGTAGGCGGCTCTGTTTCCTCAAAACAGTTTTCACAAAACAATATCACGTTGAAAGTATGCAATGCTGTGCATTTTCTTTCAAGGTGAGCCAGCCTACTCATGCATGCATCAAAACACCTCCAGAATGAGCAGGAACCTTTTGTTCTTGCTCCTCCCAATTTTTCCTAAATTTTTAGAATTTTACCCTTAGCAAGGGTATTTTAGTAATTTGCCCATTCGGGGCACTAAAATTATTAATTGACCTCTAGACCCTTCAGAATACTTTAAAGGACTGCATATAAATTTAAAATTGCGTAAAGTTACCTCTAGCAGTCCGCAGAATTCTCTTACCTCGATTCTCGTCGAGTCTGACCTTTTCTTTTCCAATGTTGTCTCGTCGCGCAGTCCGATACGCTTCCAATCCAATGCCCGGAACTGCGTATTAATATTCCCCAGGTCAGATAACATACAATTTAATTGTATTTAATACTTTCTGGGCTTAATTTAAATCATTGGGCCCGTTTACCCCTATTGGGCCCGATTGCACCTTAATGGGCCTTAATCGGCCTTAAGCCCGTTTTCCACTTAATTCTCACTTTATCGAGGCCTATTGGGCTCACTGGGCCCACCAATAATTTATCGGGCCTCGTTTTAATTCTCGAATAGCTAAATTTAATATTTACGACAATTAATCTAAATTTCCATAATTTAATTCAATTTATGCGGAAATTAAATCAATATCACGCATAACGAGAAAATTGTCGTAAATAGGGGTCACTTACCCGAGATTCCATGCTAGTCCGCAAATCGAGACTGTCTCGAGCCCTCGGTGGATGCCAATCGTCGAGCTACACAATTAAATATATTTTCCGGGTAAACTTTCAGTCGATAATTAATTAAATAAAATATTTCAAATTTAAATCGGGTCAATTTGACCGCTTATCGACTTACCCGAAGCTCGATTGTATCATAGGAATTTTCTCCAATTTTTTTCTCTTTCTTTTTCCCTTTTTACTTCCTTTTTTTCCTCCTCTTTTTGGCTGAACCGGTTCAGTCCGGTTCGGACCGGTTCAGACCGCCGGTTTTCTCCGGTTCGGCCGGTTCACCGCCGGTTCACCCCTTTTCCGGTCGGTTCTCCGCCGGCTTCCACCTCCAGTGGCTCCGCAAGGCCGTCCGCATCTCAGATCTGCCCTCGGTTCGCCTCGAGCTCGCCGAAAAATGGCCGGTCCGGCTGTTCTCCTCTTCGCCGTCGAACCCATTTCCTTCTCCCGCCGTTTCCGGCTCCGTCCGTCGGTTTCGGTGGCTGCCACCACCACCAATCTGCTCAGCTGCACCTCGGGGACGATCGGTGGCCGTCGGTCGGGCCTGAATCAACGCCGATCGGCCGCCGTTTCCTTTCCTCTTCCGCGATTTTTCTCCCGCCGATTCACCGCTCTCCGGCGTTCCCCGTGGCGCGTCGTCGCCGCTGTGAGGTAGTCCGAGGTCGGGCTGGCCTTCACCGACCCTCGCCTGGTCGCCTGGCCGCCGGCAGGGGCTCAGCCTCTGCTTCCGTTTTTCGTCTTCTTCAATTCGCGATTTTTCGCGAATTCTCCCTTTTTTTTTCAATTCTTTTTTTTTCAGATTTATTTATTATTTATCTTTTATTATTTTAATCATTCAAATACATTAAAAATACCCAAATATCCCTTAAAATTATTATTTTATTTCAAATTAATTAATTTAATTTTATTTAATTTATTTATTATATTTTAACCTCTTTTTCGGGTATAATTTCTCCGTATTTTCGGGATATTATCCCGGGTGACTTTTCGGTATATTTTTTGATTATTTTCGGGATTATTTTTCCAAACTAAAAATTTTGATTAATTCCCATAAATTAATATCTTGATCAATTTAACCCGAAATAAATTTATTTCACTTTTATTGACCAAGATTTCTTAAAAACATATTTTTAAATTAAATTTCCTTATCGAAATTATTCTGACCTTCGGTCTTTTGACCATTTTGCCCTTACACATGTTCGGGATTAATTTAACCCGACTTCCTTCGTGCTTCCCCCATCTTTTCTTATTTAATTTTCGTATTTTAATTAAATTCGGGTCTTACATCAGCAGAGCGATCGACGGTGTATCGATTGGCTAATGCAGATACAAACAGGTGTGGGTATTGATATGGAGCTGAGTGCTGATGGCTTATTGAGGTTCAGAGACAAAGTATGTGTTCCCGAGGATCCTAAGATCAAGAGACTGATTTTATCAGAGGTTCACTCATCGAGGTATACGATACATCCGGGGAGTACCAAGATGTATCAAAACCTTCAAAAGGTTTATTGGTGGTCTGAAATGAAAAGAGACATTGCTGAATATGTCACTAAGTATCTCGTTTGTCAGCAAGTGAAGGTAGAGCATCAGAAGCCTGCAGGGTTATTACAGCCTCTACCGATGCTGACTTGGAAGTGGGAGCATGTCACCATGGATTTTGTGATGGGATTACCGAGGACCCGCAGAGGTCATGATGCCATATGGGTTATTGTGGATCGGTTGACTAAGTCCGCCCATTTCTTAGCTGTGAGAGCTACCGATACACTGAATCAGTTAACAAACCTGTATATTCGAGAGATAGTACGACTACATGGTGTTCCAGTGAGTGTTGTTTCTGATAGGGATGCCCGCTTCACTTCCCATTTTTGGGAACATTTTCAGGAAGCGTTGAGGACTCGACTGCGTTTTAGCATCGCTTTTCATCCTCAGACAGATAGACAATCAGAGAGGACTATACAGACCTTGGAGGATATGTTAAGAACATGTGTGCTAGATTTTGGATGCTCCTGGGATGATCACCTGCAATTAGCTAAGTTCGCCTATAATAACAGCTGTCATGCGAGTATCGAGATGACACCCTATAAGGCTCTATATGGATGTAGGTGTCGATCCTCCATTGGATGCGAAGAAGTTGGTGACAGACAGATTTTTGCTCTTGACTTAGTGCAGCAGACATCTGAGGACGTCCAATTGATATGTGAGAGATTACAGACAGCTCAGAGTTGACAAACGAGTTATGCTGACAAGAGACGAAGACCACTAGAGTTTGATGTGGGTGAGTAGGTATTTCTGAGAGTTTCACCATCGAAGGGTATTATGAGATTTAGTAAGAAGGGCAAGTTGAGCCCTAGATATATCGGACCCTTCAAGATTTTAGAGAGAGTAGGAGATAAGGCGTATAGGTTGGCATTACTGCCGGACTTGGCAAATGTTCACAACGTCTTCCACGTCTCTATGCTTTGGAAGTATCACCCGGACCCAACACATGTGATAAGATATGAGATGCTGGAGCTCAATGAGAGTATGACATATGTTGAGAAGCCGGTTCGAATATTGGACAGAAAAGAGAAGGTGCTATGGAATAAGACAATTCCCTTAGTGAAAGTTCTTTAGCAACATCACACGGTGGAAGAGGCCACATGGAATTGGAAAACTTGATACGAGAGAAGTACCCCCAACTTTTTGAAAAGTAACTTAGTTCTAATTTGGAGGACCAAATTCCTTAAAGGAGGGGAGGAATGTAAGACCCGTATTTTTGGATGTAAAACTTATGGATTCATAAGTGTGGTAATGTATTTGTAATATGAAGTACAAGTGATGTAAAGTCTATAAATGTAATGTACATACGTGTAATATGAGTTTGTAATGTACATACAAGTTTCATTGTGTATGAATATGAAGAAATGAGCTTTTATAAGTGATGAATGTGATTGGAACTCAAAATGAGTAGTGTGGTGAAATGGAATGAAGTTGTACTTCCATTTAGCTTGGTATGGAATACTTTTGGCTATACAAAGAATACACACAAGTTCTAATGTGTATAAGGTATGAATGGATGCCATTTTCAAGTCTTAAAGGTGGTTGGATGAGAAATGACAATGATAGAAAATTGAGGATGTTTTGTGTGAAGTTACTGCAGAAAACTGCAGCTAAATCTAGAAAATGTGAAGGCTAGATCGATCTCATAGGATGAGAGATCGATCTGGAAGAGCCAGAATGCTCTTATTTAAGCAATGTAATAGAGCAGATCAATCGCCCATGGGGCCAGATCAATCTCCTAAACATTCTGTAATGAAAAGATCGATCCTCAAGCATACAGATCGATCTCCTTTAGCTCTCTACTTAGACCCGATCGATCTCGTGCTTGAAAATACAGTGAAAAAGAGGAATTTAAGGGGACCAGATCGATCTCCTCCTAGTGCAGATCGATCTCATCAAGTGATTTCTATAAAAAAGGGCGCTGAAATCTGTAATTTTTGGGAAACAACAACACCTTTCCATTTCTAACCCAAAACCTATATTTCTCTCTCTAAAATCCACCAATTCTAGTAAGATTTGAAGGGAGGCCATTAGACACAAAGTTGTTCATCTTGAGGAAGAGAACAACATAGTTGAAACCCAAAACCTCATTGTTGGTATTAAAGGAGCAAGGAGCATTTCCCTTTGGATCAAGAAGAGAAACTAGATTGGTAAGTTTCTAATGCTCTAGCTCAAGCATATTGGTTTGTTTATTGATCTTGGAGTTGATTTGCATGAGTATTGTTAGTTGAAACCATCTAGGTAGTATTGGAACTAATGTGACCTAGAAAATGGAATGAATCTAGTGTGAGAAAGTGTAATTTGGATGAATTGATGATTTATGGGATATGTTAAGTTGTTAATGGAATAATGTGGATGATTTGAAGTGGGTAAATGGAGCTACTTTGTGGATTGAGTGAATTTATGGAGATGAGTATGTAATATGTTGATAAATGCCATAGTGAGGAAAATTGATGAAATAGGAACACTGTGAGCTTAATATCGATTTGTTATCGAATGGGTATGAATAAATAAGCCTAAAGAAATCCATAGACTCGAGATATGAATAGAGAGATGAAACGAGGCCTTATAAGTTTTAATAGAGGCTATAGATTGAATTGACTATAGCAAGCACAAGGGTTGCATTATAGTGGACTAAAATAATGTGAAATACGATTGTGTGCAGTTCTGAATAGTCCAGTGGAGACGAATTGAATCGCACGAGTAAACAGCTTTAAGGAAGTGAAATCTCGCGACGCGATTTCCAGGTAAGGGAATTCTATAAGTAAATATAGGTAGCTGCTCGTATTTTGTGGGTATATAGAGTGTTGTAAAAATGCATGCGTATTTAGAAATGAGTTTGATGATGTATGCAAACAACTACGAGTATTTGTATGAGATTTGGTGGTTTGAAATGGTGTTATAAAGAAATGGGACAGTAAGGCTAATAATCGTATAAATCACATGTTTTGAATGTTTTCACAAAACACCTTGCTTTGTTTTAAGCAAATTGACTGATAGGCTGGCAAATGTTTGAGCGTTTTGTAAAATAGCACATGTGAGTTGCTAAGCATGGGTTGTGAATGTTTTGGTTGTTTATGAGCCGCCTATCCTGTTTTATGTGAATGAAACCATGCTGGAGCCTAGCTCGCACTGTATATTGATGTTCTCGTATGTTTGAAACATGTTGGAGCTTAGCTCGCACTTTGATTTGAATTGTGGTGATGTTTTATAAACAGTACTGGAGCTTTTGCTTGAACGTGGATTTCAAGTGGATTTCTTATGCATATAATCGTACTGGAGCTATGCTCGTACGTGGTTTTCTTCATTTTTTATGCATAAATGTTGTACTAGAGTGCTGCTCGTACGAGGTGATTTAATGATAATCCATGAATTGTGCTAGAGCTTAGCTCGCATAAGTTTTCACACTGTAGTATGAATGATGTCGTGGTGAGGGTAATACGAATTGGTGTTCAGGAAACCCAACAAGCCTAACAGACCTCTTAAGTGGGGTGAGGGTGAGGGGCTAGGACCTGGCACTAATCCATTCAGGGAACACAATAGGCCTAACAGACCTCTTGAGTGGGGCGAGGGTGAGGGGCTAGGACTTGAATCAGGGAATGCTACAAGGGCGAGCAAGGCCATGAGGGACTAGGACCTGGTATTAAGAGTACTCCCACGTACACTTGAGACTAGAGGTTTCACTCGGTATGAGGTAGATAAGACCTACTGCAGGCACCCCAACCATGTTATGGGTCCGCGAAATATGATGTATTGTGTATATCACATGGAGTACGATGTACCGCGTGGTTGAGATACTGATGAGAAAGTCTGGCTGAGAACTAACCCACCTTCGTTCCAGCATGATACCCCGCACACCGAGATCTGTGTGGTCTGGGATGATTTACGACATAGTTGGCCAACATGGTCCATTGAGATATAGTGAACTGTCTCCTTGCTTATTACATAATGCCATATGGTCTTAATACTTGAGTGTGATTTTGACTGTCCAGGGTAGACCCGAGGGAGGGGTCGAGCCTTGTGAGATTTGATTTGTGAAATGGTAATGATGTTTGTGAATGAGAAAATAATTTGTGATAAGATTATATGTATTTGAGAAAGAGATGTGAAATCAAATGATATTTCTTAAATGAATTGCCATTTTGTATGAGATTTGACGATTGATGAGCATGAGATGATTTATATATGATGATTTTACCATGTTTTATATGCCAATTTCCATGATTTAAATACTTGATATATGTATACTCATATGGCATAGTTTTAATTCCTCATGCTCCTGTTATAAATGATTTATGCATAACATTATCAGCATGTAGATAGAGTAGTTATCTACCATGCTTGTATTATTGCCTTACTGAGTGTGTGGTTGCTCATCCCTCTCTATTTTCCCCCTTCTACAGAGCGTACATAGTAGCCCAGCGAGGACTGAGGCCTTGTATATTTGGATATCCGTTGCTTCCATCGCCAAAAGGTATATACTCAAGATTCTTTTTGTATCTAAATAATGTAATGGCACAGTAATCATCAAGTTGTAACTATGGGGGATGTAGATGTCATTAATTGTAATTTGTATAAGTAAATGATTGACTTTCAAATATCTGACATCACTTTTATTAACGAAGAATGAATGTTATGAGTGGATTATTATTGACTCACAGCCCAACAGTGTAGTGGTAAGTTCGTTCGTGACAGAGTAAGGAAAGGAAAAATGCGAAACATTTATTGAGATTTTCGATTAAAAAGGGAAACGAAATGGGTCGTGATAGTTCAAGTAGAACAATTTCGAGTGAATCTTTCAAGGCCAGATCGATCTCCCCTAGGAGCAGATCGATCTCCCCCATGAGCAGATAGATTTGCATTTGCTTCTGCCTAGAAGAGATCGATCCCTTCCTAAGTGCAGATCGATCTCCATTTGATTCTGTCAGGAGTAGATCGATCTCCATTTGATTCTGTCAGGAGTAGATCGATCTCTCCCCATGAGCAGATCGATCTCCTCAAGCTTCTGCCAAGAAAGGATCAATCTCATCCCCAAAGAGCAGATCGATCCTACCTTTCATGCCTGAACATCTCGGTAGTTCAAAAACCAAAGGCAGATCAATCTTCACCTTAGCAGATTTATCTCCTCACACTTATCCTACAAAAACCCTATGGTCAATCCACATTCTTCAGCAAATCAAACCTTTCCCCTCCATTTTTACCCAAAAAACAAGCTTCTCTCTCTAGAATACCTCCCCTTTCAAAAAGATTTGAGAAAAAGGCTATTAGAGCAAAGTTGTTCATTGTGAGGAGGAGAATAACATACCTTGGAATCAAAACTCAACTTGTTGTATTGAAGGAGCTAATGGATCTTTCAATTTCGAATAAGAGAAAAGTCAATCTAGGTGAGTTTTCGATGTACTAACTCTAAATATGTATATGAAGATGTTGTTAGGAGTAGATTGGTGTATGTCACGACCCAAATTTCCTAAAAATCACTACAAATTTTTTATTTTTCTTTTATTCTTTAATTCTTACATTTCTCGCATCGTGACCATCCTACTAACAGTTGGGTTATGATTCGGTGCTAGTCACCTCTCACCTATTTACCATTCCATTTCCATAATCACATTCACATATCAGGATTTACTATCCTTTAAGTTTAACTAAATACTTATACAATGGTATTTACATAACCTTACATCCCCGACATCATATCCATTTACAGTACTGTGCATTTACATATTTAGATACGAAACTATACAAATGCGTATACCTGTCTCTCGATGGGAAGCAGTGGATACCAAGATGCAAGTTCTTAGCCGCTCACTAACTACTGCGAGTACTCTGAAAAGATGGGAAAATAAGGGGGTGAGCAAACCACACACTCAGTAAGGCAATTATGTAAGTAAGTAGATAGCTCCACTATCTACATGCTCATAATTCCATGCCCTTAAAATCCATTTCTTTTCGTTTAAATCTCACGCACAAAATCATGCATACATCATTGCTATAGTTTATAAAAACTATTTGTGCATATAGAAATCATGCAACTCATGCATCAATGACATTTTATGAAAAATCATAAAATCATAATTAGCATGAAATAAATCAAGATCATGCATTAATTCATGCCATGTGAGACAAATCATGAGAAACAATTCTTTTCATGAATTTATAATTAAAGCATGGAAAACTCATCATGCTACTGCATTTAAAACACTTCATTAAAGCGCAGTATAACATAACCCGAAGGGGTTAAGCATCTCATAAATCAATCTCATTAAAAATTCATTATAAAATTCTGTTATAAAAGTCACCCTTCTTTTAGGGACACATTTCATAAAATCCTCTGAAAAATCTAGCATCATAGTAGAAAATCACAAAATCGGGGGTCTGACCCCTCCCTCGGGTCTACCCTGGTTTATCGAAACCACAAGTTATATCATGTGAGACATGTAGGTGACTATATCAGTAACATCGAGGACTATGGCCATAACCTAGTGATCCCTGGCTACACGGTACCTAGTGTGCGGGGTATCACACCTGAAATGAAGGTGGGTCAATCCTGCCGCCAGAACAACATAACATCAGGATTGCAAGGGCAAGGCTTGCTGCCTCGTGGCTAATGCCACTCCACTCCAACAATCCCCATGGTACAACATACTCCATGTGATATACACAGTACAACGTACTCCGTGAACCCAATCTCAGTCAGGGGGTGCCTGCAATAGGTCTTATCCACCCATGCCAAATATGTCTTAGTATGCACGTGTGGACATATCATCTCACTGTGACACACAATCTATAGAAGGCTCCAACACGGCTATATGCATGTCATATAAATCCCTATGTGAGCGAAGCTCTATCACGACACCATGCATATTTATGATATCTAAAAATCTTGTGCGAACGAAGCTCTAGCACGGTTTCATAAAAATCAATAAAATCTACATACGAGTAGCACTTCAGTACGACTTTAAAAAGAGTTATAAATCCATATAAAACATAAATCATTTAAAACTTCGTGCGAGCAATGCTCTAGCACAAATAAATACTCAAGTAAATCAAAACTTCGTGCGAGCAACGCTGTAGCACGGTTTAATGCATAAATAAATCAAATCTCGTGTGAGTTATACTCTAGCATGGCTTTTATGCAATTATCATATTAAAACAGGATACGAGCTAAGCTCCAGCACCTCTCATGCATTTCAAATCATAAAAACTAGTGTGAGCAATCGCTCCAGCACCTTTTTATGCATATAAAGTCAAAACAAGTCAAAACAGTCAAAACATGGTGCGAGCTAGGTTCCAGCACCTCTCATGCATTTCATAATAATAGAAATCAGTGCGAGCAACCGCTCTAGCACATTTTATGCACACTCACAACACAGATATAGTGCGAGCTATGCGCCAGCACTATCTGTTTCCATATAAACTTGATAGTTGGCTTATTTTCCAAAGAAATTTCATTTAAATCTTAATAACACTTACGTAGTGTTATCTTGTGAAATTTATGCAATTATTGGCCAATCTACCGATTTGCTTTGCTTAAAAATCAAGAAAATTCCTTAAATCAGAAAATTTCTTAAATCATGCATTTCATGCATGTCATGCTTTCACCATCCTTAGGTGAATTCCCTCAATAGGGGCAAACTAGTCTTTTACCTATTTCGAGTCCTTAAAATCTTTAAACATTTTCAGTATATACAAAAGCTATTAAAAATACGCGTAGCTACCTCTAGCTACTCACACAATTCTCTTACCTCATTTTTCTATACAGTCTGACCTTTCCACTGATGTCTTGTCACACAGTCCGATTTGCTCTCAATCCAATCTCCGAAACTGTGGATAAATATTCATCATATCAAATACAATATAATTTATTGTATTTCATATTTTTTGGGCTTAATTTAAATCATTGGGCCCGTTTACCCCTATTGGGCTCGATTGTATCATAATGGGCCTTAATCGGCCTTAAGCCCGTTTTCCACTTACTATTTACATTATCGAGGCCTATTGGGCTCATTGGGCCCATCAGTATTTATTGAGCCTCCTTCTAAACTCTCGGATAGCTCAATTAATTATTTACGACAATTTATCTCTAATTCCAGAATTTAATTCATTTTCTACGAAATTAATTCGTAATTTATGCGGTAAATTTCTAACATGCATAACTATGCAAATTGTTGTAACTAAGAGTTACTTACTTGAGATTCCATGATAGTACACAAATCAAGGCTATCTCGAGCTCTTGTTTGACGTCAATTGTTGAGCTACACAATTAAATATTTTTTCGGGTAAACTTTTAGTCGAATATTAATCAAATTAAATATTTCAAAATTTAAATCGATCAATTTTGACTGCTTACCGACTTACCCGTAACTCAATTGCATCATTGAGATTTTTCCCCAATTTTCCTCTTTTTCTTTTTCCTTTTTTTCTCTTTCTCTTTCTTCTTTTCTGGCTGAACCGGTTCGATCCTGTTTAGCCCAATTCAGATCAGTTCGGTTCAATTGTTTCAGTCTTGTTCGGGGCTTCGTCGGTTCTTCACCGGCTTCCGTCGCCAGCAACTCCGCGGGGTCATCAGTGCACGAAACTGCCCTCGATTTCCCCATGACTGGTCGAAAAGTGGCCGGTCCGGCTCTTCTCCCTTCTGGCGTCGGTGACTTTCCTTTCAACCTCTGTTGCTGGCGCTGGCCGCCGTTCTATTGGTCGATTCAGCCGCTGATCGACTGGTCTTCACGTGGGGCTTCTTCTGCTGGCGGTGGCTGGGCCTAGATCGGCCCCGATCATTAGATTTCCTTTTCTCCCTCTCTCGGCTCTCTTTCTCCTTTCGTCGATCGCTGTTCACCGATTTCGATGGTACCGGTGGTGGCCGCCTCTCGTCTGGCTTCCTCGGTACCTTGCCTGGGCCCACTGTCGGTCGCCTCCATCGGTGAGCCTCCCTCAATTTGCCTCTGTTTCTGTAGAATCGTGATTTTCGTGATTCTATATTTTTTATTTTATTTATTTATTTATTTATAATTTATTTTAATCATTATTTTATTCATTATTTTATTCAATTAAAATCCAAAATATCTTAAAATTTCATCTTTTCGTCTTAAAATATTATTTAATCATATCTTAAAATTTCGTCTTAAAATTTCGTCTTTCCATCTTAAAATATTATTTAAATTTCATCTTAAAATATTATTTAATCATATCTTGTTTCGTCTTTTCGGTATATTTTTCTAATATTTTCGGGATAATTTCTCGAGGTTAAAATTTCGGTTAATTCCAATAAATTCATGTCTTGATCAATTTAATCTGAAATTTAATTATTTCTTCATTATTGATTAAGATTTCTCAATTCCATATTTTTAATGAAATTTTTCTTATCGAATTTATACCGAATTTCGATCTTTTGATCGTTTTACCCTTCAATGTGTTCGAGACCAAACCAATCCAACTTCCCTTCACGAACCCTCACTCATTTCGTGTTTTAAATCCTTATCTCTAGTCTGAATCCCATTCGTTTGATTTGTGACCATTTCAATCCGACATTTGATCTTTAAATGCATTTGGGAATTTTTATTCATCCCATTTACATTTTTCATTCACGTAAATCTCTTATTATGATTCAATTTACATAAAACCATGTTTACATCACATGAATCATAAAGAATTTCGATAAAAATCAGGTCTTACATAATCTCCCCCAATTAAGAAATTTGATCCTCCAAATTCGAACCAAGTCAAATCGATCCGTAAATAACTCCGGGTACGTCTATCGCATCATACTCTTTAGTTCTTATAGGACTTTTTTCGGAGTGTCATACTACCAACGGACTTGACTAGGGAGATCATCTTAAACCTCGATACTTTCTCCTTCCTATTTAATACCTGAATCGATTTTTCAACATATGTTGTACTTTCATTGAGCTAAGCTGTTGGAGCTCATATCCGATCACATATGCTGGGTCCGGATAGTATTTTCGAGGCATCAAAAGATGGGACACATTGTGGATGCCTGCTTATTCAAGTGGTAATGCCAACCTACGGGCCTTATCTTCCACTTTGTCCAATATCTCAAAGGATTCAATCTAACAAACTCAATTTACCTTCTTTTCGAATCGCGTTATGTCCTTATGCCCTTAGGACAAGTAACTTCCAACAATACTAATTCACCTTCGGTGAATTTCAATGGTTTTCTGTCTCTTGTCAACATAGCTTTTCTATCTGCTCTAATGTGTTCTAAATCTCTCACAAATCAACTGAACATCTTCAGAGGTTTGTCTTACCAATTCGGGAACAATTCTCTATCTGTCACCCACTTCTTCTTATCCAAGTCGGAGAACAATCCCTACGACCATACAATGCCTCATATAAAGTCATCTCGATACTCAAGTGATAACTGTTATTATTGGTGAATTCGATTAGTAACAACTGATCATCCCAGGAGCTTATAAAATCAATGGCACACACTCTCATCATATCCTCCAGAACATGTACTGTCCTCTCTGACTGACCATCTGTCTGAGAATGGAAAGCTATGCTAATACTCAGTCGGGTTCCCATAGCTTAAAAATATTCCTAGAAGTGGAAAGTGAATCGAGAATCCCTATCTGATACCATGCTCACTGGAACGCTACATAATGTTTCAAAAAATTCCTTAAATATAACTTCGCCTACGCTGTCACGTCCTTCTCCCACACATGACCTTACCAAAAACCACAATAATTTTTTCGCTTTTTACTTATCTTTCTCTACTCTATAGTTGGGCTGTGATTAGGTATTAGTCTCCTCATCCACACATACATACATGTCATTCTAAATATTTATCGACTATACATACATTTTCTCATAAGTAAATTCATATACTTAATATAATTACATCATAACATTTACATCCCCAACATTAAATCGTGTATATCACTGTGTTTATACACTGTTCAGATACAAAAGAGTGTGCATGTATATACCTTTCGCTAGATGGGGAGTAGTAGCGGATCAAAGGAATGCAATACTCTGGCCGACTTGATCTACTGACGAGAATCTGTAGAGATATGGGAAAATGAATGGGATGAGCTATCAACGTGCTCAGTAAGGAAATCAGGCAAGCAAGTAAACATCCATACTATCTACTGAAAATAGTGCTTTGCCTTTCATTCTCTCAATTCAAAAGCAAGTTTAAAATATATATAATAATAGTACAGATTTAAAATCCCATGTACTAAACACTTGTTGGTTTATCAATCAGAGGCATTCATGCAAAACAGTGCATATTTAATCATTTAAGAATGCCTTTATATAAAATATGCCATTTACATTCAAAACACAATAAATATGGCATTTCTCATCACAACACAAAAAAATCGGGTTCTGACCCATCCCTCAGGTCTACCCGTATCATAAAACACATGTGATATATCATGCGAGACTTAGTGGCTAAATGCAATATCTCCAGACTATGGCCATATCCTAACATGGTGAAATCCCAGACAACACAGTACTCAGTGTGTGGGTTATCACTGCTGTAATGGGATGGGGGTCAGTCCATCACAACCGCCAGCTATCAACAACTCTCCTCCACAACTCCACAACAAAACACGGTACAGTGTACTCCATGCCACACGTATGGTACAACGTACACTTATGGACCCTACATCATGGTCGGGGTGCTTGCCATATGTCTTAGCCTCTCATACCATGGAAATACATCATATTGGGGGTGCTTGCCATAGGTCTTAGCCCTCATACTATGGAATAAATGCCACGTCTCTAAATCCACGTGAGAACATCTTAACAGTGTGACACTCAGTCTACACGGAGGAAATCGTCACGATTTTTCTAACATGTCTATATAACACGTAAAATACAGTGCGCATCTTGAGTGTGACTCATAGTCAACGTTCCGCCTCAAAACACTGTATATACATGTCAAAATATCAACACTAGTGCAAGTAAACCTCCAGCACTAGGTCATGCATAGTTCTTATTCAAATCAAGTACGAGCAAATCGCTCAAGTACTATGTCATGTACAAATCATGAAGAATCGAGTACGAGCAACGCTCCAGCACTCTGTCATGCACCTCATGTAAAACTCGAGTACGAGCTAATCGCTCCAGCACTCTATCATGCACAAATCACATACAACTGAGTACGAGCAACGCTCCAGTACTCTATCATGCATGTCAAGTAAATGTAGTGCGCGTAAACCTCCAGCACTAATGTATGTGAAAAACATCTGAAATCAAGTGTGACTCCAGCACGATTGTTTCCACATAATTCGGTAGATGGCTCTTTAAAAACAGGGATGTTCAAAATCACTAAAATCAGCACTATAAAGTGTGCTTAGTTTACATCAACCTCAAAACATTAGCCCATCCACCTACTCTTCTGCTACATAGCAGTAAAAACCACTCAAAACATCATTTCCATGTTGTTTACAACTTTTCCCAAAATTTGACCTTTTTCCCTAACTAGGGGCAAAATTATAATTTACCCATATCGGGTCCCTATAATATTATTGATTTTCTCTGACCCTCAACCAATTTCAGTGAATGTAAAATCCAATGAAAATATACACAGATATCTCTAACTACTTGCAAGAGTCCCCTACCTCGGATCACGTAGTGTGACCTCTCTTCCTCTGTGCTGTCCAATCTCGTAGTCTGGTCACCTGTCAATATGACACTGGAGCTGCATTAACCATTCACTGGATTAATTTCATGTTTCCTACTGTATTACACATTTAATATAGTTCATTTCACTTAAATGGGCCCATTTACTCTTAATGGGCCTTGAACACTTTAATTGGGCCTTAATCCGTATTAAGCCCGTTTTTCACGTATTATTTCCCTTCATCAGGGTCTATCGACTCATTGGGCCTATCAATACCCATTGGGCTTTATTCCAAGCTCTTTGGATAACCCGTATAACATTTACGACATTTATTTCAAAATTTCTAATATAATTCACTAATTACGAAATTTAATCCGAAATGCGTAAATTAAATCTTAAATATGCATAAATCACTTAAATTGTCATAAATGAGCTTTACTTACCTGAGATTGTGTGATGGTACATGAATCAAAGTTCGATCGGGCTCCCGTTCGGAATTTATCGTCGAACTGCACAATTTTGTATATTTAACTCCGTGTCAATTTTCGATTAAATATAATTTAAATAAATTTATCGAAAATTAAATCGATCACTTTTGACCTCGTATCGACTTACCCGAAGTCCGGTGAATTCTCAAAAATTTTCTTTTCCTTTTTCTTTCTTTTTTTCTCTTTTTCTCTCTCCTCATTGGCTGAACAGGTCCGGTCCGGTTCAATTTAGAAGGTTATCCCCTAAACCGCTGATCGATTCTGAGATGTTTTGGCCATGCCGACGTCATCCGGCCGGTTCTCCGGGTGCCGCTGCAGTCGTTCGGTGCGCCACAGCCTGAGAAACGTTTGGCTGGGCTCGATCAGACCTTAGCACCGCCGGTGGCTGCCGGATTTCATTTTTTCTTCCACGGAAAATCCCTTCGTTGATCTCCCTTTTTCGACGGCGGTGAGGCGCGTTACCAGTGGCTGGGAGGTCGCGGGATGAGTGGCTTCCTTTTTCGGTAGCTGGCTCGGCTGCTGGTCGCCGGTGGTGGCTGGTCCGACAACCTCTTCTCTTTGTCGGTTTGTGCGTTTCTGTTTCCTTCTCTCTCCCCGAAAATTCCAAATTTCAGATTTTTGTTTTTTTATATATTTATAAATGATTTTTATTATTATTTTATTCTTAAAATAATAATAAAAATCCTAGAATATCCTAAAAATATCCCAAAAATTCATATTAAATTCATTTAGTCCGTAAATGTATTTATCAGTCCGATTTTACTTTTTCGGTATATTTTTTCTCTATTTTTGGGATCGTTTTCCAAGATAAAAATTCTAAAAATATTAAATAAATGCATATCTCGATCAATTGGATTCAAAATTCAATATTTTCCTCGATTTTGATCAAGATTTCTCAATTTCATATTTTTAATGAAATTTCTTCATCGATTTTATACCGAATTTCGATCATTTGACCATTTTACCCCTGCACTCGTTCGGAAATCAACTTAACCCTTATCTCGCTGTTATGTAGCTTACATGCATTTTTAATTTCTTAAATAGTCAATTGCATGATAGTAAATACTCTTCTTATGATTCAACTAAGAAATAAAGTGTTCATACACATAGGAATCATAAGGTATAAGCTACATATAAAATCGAAAACACGGGTCTGACTACGCACTTAAAGTATCTGGGGATTTCCATAACCAGAAGGTGGGTAGACTTAGTCAATCTATCGACTATCACCCAGATAGCCTCGTGATTCATCCGGGTCTTCTATAACCCATCACAATATCTATGGTAACTTGTTCTCTTTTCCGTGTCAATATAGGTAGAGGCTGCAATAACTCTACAGACGTCTAGTACTCTACCTTACTCTGCTGACATACGAGACACTTTGCAATGTCTCTTTTCATACCTAACCACCAATACCCTTTTCAGAGATTTCGATATATTTATTATTTCTTGGATGCACTGTATATCCCGAAGAGTGAGCTTTTGTCAATAACACTATCTCATCAACTGTGATCCTAGGAGCACTTATATTGTCTCTAAACCTCTGTAAGTCATCATCACTCACAATGAACTCTATCATTATACCCATTTGAATCTGACCCACACCATAGTCACCATGTCAATCATCATGCTAAGCCTGTCAAATCCGGTTCTAATCTCAGGCTAGCTGTCACACAATCACTGTCATCATCAGAAGGGATCACATCACTACTGAGGCTCACAACTGCTCTAGCAGTTCACGCTCCCTGACCATCATATGTAATACCATCCCGGAGCTCTTTCTGCTCACGGCATCAGCCATTACATTAGCCTTTCCTGGGTGGTACAATTTCTATGATCATAATCCCTCAGAAGCTCTAACTCTCTTTGTTATCATATTCTACTCTTTCTGTGAAAATAGATACTCGAGGCTTTTATGATCAGTGCATATCTGAAATTTCTCACCGTATAAGTGGTGGCGCCATACTTTCAATGTAAACGCTATGGCTGCCAACTCTAAATCATGGGTCGGATAGTTTTTGTCATGATCCTTGAACTATCTGGATCCATAAACGATTATCTTCTCATTTTACATCAATACATAACCCAATCATTATTTTGAGGTATCCATACACACTGAGAACCTCTTGAGCTGTTGGGTATGGTGAGATTAATTATGGTGGTCAGTTTATACTTCAATACACCAAAACTCATCGAAGCTACTTTCATACTTATAATCCCACTTGTATGAAATCTTTTTCCAAACGAGATGTGTCAACTGAGCAGCCCATTTTGAGAAACTCACAACACCTCGTCTGTAAGACAGTTTCCAGTTGCTACTCATGCTCTTCCCTGGACTTCGAATATATCAAAATATCATCACTAAAGATGACAACCAATCTATCCAGGTAAGGTTTAAATACCTTATTCACCAATGCCCTAACGGTTACGAAAATCATCTTGGGCACATTCACCTTCTGAATTCTTAACGAATGGTACTCAGACTTCAAATCAATCTTTAAAAAGATATGCGCTTTTCGCAGCTGATCCAATAAATCATCAACAGTGGAAGGAAACACTTATTCTTGATGTTAGCCTCATTTGACAATCAAAATTTAATACATAGTTGGAGGCTTCCATTCTCTTTTCACAAACAGAACAAATACTCTTTAAGTTACTCATTCAGTCTGAGGAATGCTTATCCAATAACTCCTGTACTTATTTCTTTAGTCTTTCCAGTTCCACTAATACCATTTTATACTGTGGTTAGGATATCGGCTCCATACCAAGTACCAAATCAATACAAAATTCTATCTCTTTATCGGATGGTAGCCCTGGTAAATAATCAGGGAACAAATCAGGAAACTCCCTGACCATAATGATATATGTTAATTTCGTATGTGTCTTATCCATACCAACCACACAAGAGATGAAACATTCCCATCATTACTTATTCCGTGAGTACAATCATTTACTCCTTTAATTACAATCGCTACACCTCTTTCATTATGTGTCAACCTTACAGTACACTTTCCAGAGGTGAAAACATCACTATCATAGGATAGCAATCTAAACAACATAGTTTGCAGCCAAATCAATCTATTCTCAAATATTACTTCAAAATTATTCATATTCTATTGAATAAAATCGGCTGACATATCCTTTTTCTTCTGTTTTCAACTTACAATCCCTATACCCATATTCAGTTAGTGATAATCAGCTAACTATCATCATCTTGCCTAAGGGTACAGTCTTCACATCTTTCACTAGTTTATAAGCAACTGAAGGCGGTATGAATAAATGCGTGGCACTAGGATCAATTAAAATAATTACTTCATTATTCACAACCAGTGTGGTATCTTTCACCACATCAGATGAAACATCAGTAGTGTCCTGGTCCAAGGCATACACTCACCTTCGTCCAACAGTCTACTTTCCCTTTCTCTTCGGCTGTGGCCTCCCTTTTCGGTGCAGAGATATCAATAGGGTTTTCTTTGTCTTGTTTCCCTTCTGTGAGGTAATCTCACCCAACTCTGAGCAATCATTAAATAAATTGCCCGTCTTACCACACTTAACATCTATTTTAGTCAATAAGGTGTAAGGCTTACTTCTATGGTATCTACCACACATCCTACACTGCTTACACTTACTACGGAGCAGGTCGGGGTCCTCTAATCACAATACCCCTCTAAAGTGCTGAATTAGATACACTGGGGCCTTACCAATCATCTTATCCCGTGACTCATTAGCTCTAATCTTTTACCAAACTACCTTTTTCCTGTTCTGACATCTCTGTCATTCTCTATTCTCTTATGTCTCTATTTCGGCCCTTACTACCTTTCCCAATCTCATAGGCGTGCAACTCATGATCTTATTCACATAACTGTAGTCTACGCACTGCCTCGGCATAGGTAGTGATATCTAATGGCCCAATCGGACTCGAATTGACAATCTGAGCCCTTTCATGAACTTTCAGACATCCCAACTCTCACTATTCATAGTGTCGGGGTCATACCTGCCCAAGAATATAAATTGCGTTTCATACTTATAAATCAACCAGTTCCTCTGGGTCAGAGTAAAGAATTTTATCTGTAATTTCTTTTAAGCAGTGTCTGGGATATTCTGTCATCGGAATACATCTAGAATTATTTTCCATGTCAATTCTGGATGTCTAACTCTTAAGATGGGTCGAGCGGACTTCCACCAATGCTCTGACTCGCCCTCAAATCCCATGCATACTCTGAGCAATTAGCTGCCAAAATATTCTTCACACTCCGTTCCAACCTCGCGAAGCGTGTCTCAATACTGTCTAATCTCTTTATAAAACTCTGTTCGATCTCCCTGTCGGACTCTGGGGGGCATACTCAATACTAGCCTCCACTTCAATCTCATTTTGAGTCTCATGTGGCTACTCAATATGACTCTCAGGCCTACCTCTACGGCCTTGAGCTCATGTACTCGCCCCTCTACCATAGCGGCAATCAGTTAGTGAGTCTATATTCTTGCATTTGAAACCAAATTCTGATCTGCAATCTCAGCTCGATATACACATTTGTATCTAAACAATGCACAAAACATTGGGATGTAAACTTCCTTAACCACTAACACCGACTCATATCAGGCTAACTTAGCTCTGATACAAAAAACTGTCACGACCCAAATTTCCAAAATCACTACAAATTTTTTTTATTTTTCGTTTATTCTTTAATTCTTACTTTTCTCACATTGTGACCATCCTAATAACAATTGGGTTATGTTTCGGTGTTAGTCACCTCTCACCTATTTACCATTCCATTTCCATAATCACAATCACATATCAAGATTTACTATCCTTTGAATTTAACTAAATACTTATACAATGGTATTTACATAACCTTACATCCCCGACATCATATCCATTTACAGTACTGTGCATTTACATATTTAGATACAAAACTATACAAATGTGTATACCTATCTCTCGATGAGAAGCAGTAGATACCAAGATGTAAGTTCTTAGCCGCTCACTAACTATTGCGAGTGCTCTGAAAAGATGGAAAAATAAGGCGGTGAGCAAACCACACACTCAGTAAGGTAATTATGCAAGTAAGTAGATAGCTCCACTATCTATATCCTCATAATGCCATGCCCTTAAAATCCATTTCTTTTCGTTTAAATCTCACGCACAAAATCATGCATACATCATTGCTATAGTTTATAAAAACTATTCGTTCATATAGAAATCATACAACTCATGCATATAGAAATCATGCAACTCATGCATCAATGGCATTTTATGAAAAATCATAAAATTATAATTAGCATGAAATAAATCAAGATCATGCATTAATTCATGCCATGTGAGATAAATCATGAGAAAAAAATTCTTTTCATGAATATATAATTAAAGTATGGAAAACTCATCATGCTACTACATTTAAATCACTTCATTAAAGCACAGTATAAAATAACCCGAAGGGGTTAAGCATCTCATAAATCAATCTCATTAAAAATTCATTATAAAATTCTGTTATAAAAGTTACCCTTCTTTTAGGGACACATTTCATAAAATCCTCTGAAAAATCTAGCATCATAGTAGAAAATCACAAAATCGAGGGCCTGACCCCTCCCTCGGGTTTACCCTGGTTTATCGAAACCACAAGTTATATCATGTGAGACATGTAAGTGACTATATCAGTAACATCGAGGACTATGGCTATAACCTAGTGATCCCTGGCTACATGGTACCTAGTGTACGGGTATCACAGCTGAAACGGATGTGGGTCAATCCTGCCGCTAGAACAACATAACATCAGGATTGTGAGGGCAAGGCTTGTTGCCTCGTGGCTAATGCCTCTCCACTCCAACAATCCCCACGGTATAACATACTCCATGTAATATACATGGTACAACGTACTCCATGAACCCAATCTCAATCAGGAGGTGCCTGCAATAGGTCTTATCCACCCATGCCAAATATGTCTCAGTATGCACGTGTGGACATATCATCTCACTGTGACACACAGTCTACAGGAGGCTCCAACACGGCTATATGCATGTCATATAAATCCCTGTGTGAGCGAAGCTCTAACACAACTCCATGCATATTCATGATATCTAAAAATCTCGTGTGAGCGAAGCTCTAGCACGGTTTCATAAAAATCAATAAAATCTGCGTACGAGTAGCACTTCAGTGTGACTTTAAAAAGAGTTATAAATCGATATAAAACATAAATCATTCAAAACTTCGTGCGAGCAATGCTCTAGCACGAATAAATGCTCAAGTAAATCAAAACTTCATGTGAGCAATGCTCCAGCACGGTTTCATGCATAAATAAATCAAATCTCGTGCGAGTTACACTCTAGCACGGCTTTTATGCAATTATCATATCAAAACAGGATGCGAGCTAAGCTCCAGCAGCTCTCATGCATTTCAAATCACAAAAACTAGTGCGAGCAATCGCCCTAACACCTTTTATGCATATAAAGTCAAAACAAGTCAAAACATGGTGTGAGCTAGGCTCCAGCACCTCTCATGCTTTTCACAATAATAAATACCAGTGCAAGCAACCGCTCTAGCACATTTCATGCATATATTGTCACACAAGTCGGTGCGAGCAACCGCTCTAGCACATTTTATGCACACTCACAACACAGATATAGTGCGAGCTATGCGCCAGCACTATCTGTTTCTATATAAACTTGATAGTTGGCCCATTTTCCAAAGAAATTTCATTTAAACCTTAATAACACTTACATAGTGTTATCTTGTGAAATTTCTGCAATTATTGGCCAATCTACCGATTTGCTTTGCTTAAAAATTAAGAAAATTCCTTAAATCAAAAAATTCCTTAAATCATGAATTTCATGCATGTCATGCTTTCACCATCCTTCGGTGAATTCCCTCAATAGGGGCAAACTAGTCTTTTACCTATCCCAAGTCCTTAAAATCTTTATACATTTTCAGTGTATACAAAAGCTATTAAAAATACGTGTAGCTACCTTTAGCTACTCACACAATTCCCTTACCTCATTTTTTTGTACAGTCTAACCTTTCCACTGATGTCTCGTCACGCAGTCCGATTTGCTCCCAATCGAATCTTTGAAACTACAGATAAATATTCATCAGATCAAATACAATATAATTTATTATATTTCATATTTTCTGGGCTTAATTTAAATCATTGGGCCCGTTTACCCTCATTGGGCCCGATTGTACCATAATGGGCCTTAATCGGCCTTAAGCCTGTTTTCCACTTACTATTTACATTATCGAGGCCTATTGGGATCATTGGGCCTATCAGTATTTATTGAGCCCCGTTCTAAACTCTCGGATAGCTCAATTAATTATTTACGATAATTGATCTCTAATTCCAGAATTTAATTCATTTTCTACGAAATTAATTTGTAATTTATGCGGTAAATTTCTAACACGCATAACTATGCAAGTTATGGTAAATAAGGGTTACTTACACGAGATTTTATGATAATACACAAATCGAGGTTGTCTCGAGCTCTCGTTTGACGTTAATTGTCAAGCTACACAATTAAATATTTTTTCGGGTAAACTTTCAGTCGAATATTAATCAAATTAAATATTTCAAAATTTAAATCGGTTAATTTCAACTGCTTACCGACTTACCCGTAGCTCGATTGCTTCACTGGAATTTTTCTCCAATTTTTCCTCTAATTCTTTTCCATTTTTTCTCTTTATTTTTCTTCTTTTCTGGTTGAATTGGTTCGGTCTGGTTTAGCCCAGTTCAGATCGGTTTGATTCAATCGATTTCGTCTGGTTCGATTGGTTCGAGGCTTCGTCGATCGGTTCTTTACTGGCTTCCATCGTCAGCAACTCTGCGTGGTCGTCCGGTGCATGGATCTGCCCTCGATTTTGCCATGGCTAGCTGAAAAGTGGCCGGTCCGACTGTTCTCCCTTTCGATGTCGGTGAGTTTGCTTTCTGCCTCCGTTGCTGGTGCTGGCCGCCGTTCTACTGGCCGATTCAGCCACTGATCAGCTGGTCTTCACGTGGGGCTTCTTCAGCTGGCGGTGGCTGGACCTAGATCGGCACCGATCACCGGATTTCCTTTTCTCCCTCTCTCGGCTCTCTTTCTCCTTTCGCTGGTCCCTGTTTGCCGGTTTCATTGTGCTGGTGGTGGCCGCCTCTTGTCTGGCTTCCTCGGCACCTTGCTTGGGCTTACCGCCAGTCGCCTCCGTCGGTGAGGCTCCCTCGGTTTGCCTCTGTTTCTGCAGAATCGAGATTTTTACTATTTTGTATTTTTGTAATATTTATTTATTTATTTATTTATAATTTATTTTAATATTATTTTAATCATTATTTTATTCAATTAAAATCCAAAATATCTTAAAAAATTATATTTTATTCATTTAACCAATTAAATGAATTCATCCGTCTTGTTTCATCTTTTTGGTATATTTTTCCAATATTTTTGGGATAATTTCCCGAGGTGAAAATTTTGATTAATTTCAATAAATTCATATCTTGATCAATTTAATCTGAAATTTAATTATTTCTTCGTTATTGATCAAGATTTCTCAATTTCATATTTTTAATGAAATTTTTCTTTTCGAATTTATACCGAATTTTGGTCTTTTGATCGTTTTACCCTTCAACGTGTTCGAGACCAAACCAATCCAACTTCCCTTCACGAACCCTCACTCATTTCGTGTTTTAAATCCTTATCTCCAGTCTGAATCCCATTCGTTTAATTTGTGACCATTTCAATCCGACATTTGATCTTTAAATGCATTCGAGAATTTTTATTCATCCCATTTACATTTTTCATTCACGTAAATCTCTTCTTCTGATTCAATTTACATAAAACCATGTTTACATCACATGGCTCATAAAGAATTTCGATAAAAATCGGATCTTACAGTGTATGTATCATTGTTGAAACTACATAGAATGTGATGAATCAACAATGCCTAAAGCATAGGTTAGTGTGAGAAAATGGGGTATGGTGGAATTCTATGATGAATAGGTTATATCAAGGTGTTAGGAATGTTATAAGCATAATTTTGAGATTGTGGTATGAAAGCAAATTATGATATTGGACAAAGTGATGAAATGTGCATATATGGTAATTGTGAAATGTATGGATAAATGGAGGAACTAAAGTTAGAGCATGCAAGTTAAGTGCTTGATTTGATAACTAAGTGAGTTACTAGCTAAATTGACTAAGAATGGCACAATGATGACTAAATGTGAAATGGGCCAAGCTAAATACTATAAAGTCTGATAAGATATATCGATTTCAATGAAGTGATTGATGAATGTTTGCAGCTTCAGAGACTGGATTGGGAGCAAATTGGATTGGGCGAGCTTCCAGCGGTTGAACTTGTACTACGCTCAACGTGATTCGAGGTAAGGGAGTTTTGTAAGTGCTTAGAGGTAGCTATACGTATTTTGAGGGGAATTATACGGTAAAAATTTCTCTAACTATCTAATAAGGCATTAAGAATTTTGAGAAAAGTTCCAAAAATAAGGAAAGAAAAGATGAGTTTATCTTGGTAGGAATTTTATGAAAAAGGGTAGTAAGGTCAAAAAATGCATGGATTTTCATGACTTTGATGTTTTCACGATGAAATGCTTTGATATGAATGAAATGAGGATAGGTTGGCTATTAATTTGTGTGTTTGCTTGAAAAAGCACGAATTGTGTGCTAAGTTGTATCTTTGAAAATACTTGATTTTTAAACTGGAGCCACCTATCATATTTGTGTGAGTGCAAATAGTGCTGGAGCTTAGTTCGCACTAGATTTTGATGTTTTGGTTCATGCTGATAGTGCTGGAGCCCTGCTCGCACTAGGTTTTACTGATTTACTGTGCATGAAAGTCATACTGGAGCGTTGCTCGTACGAAGATTTGACATGTTTTATAGAAAACCGTGCTAATGCCTCTTATAGACTATGTGTCACGGTAAGATGATATATCGCAAGCATGTTTGAGATATGAGATGGTTACCAGCATGGTATAGGGCGGCTAAGGCCTATGATAGGCACCCCCAAACCATGATATGGGCAAAGTCTTATGGCAGACACCAAAGACAAACAGTTATGTAAGCTAAGTCCTATGGCAAGCTCCCCTGATAATGATGTGGGCTAAGACCTATGGCAGGCACCCAGACCGTGTGGGTCCACGGAGTACGTTGTACTGTGTATGTCATATGGAGTATGCTGTACCGTGTAGTCTTGATGACTAATTGGTTGAGTTATTGTACGAGTAGGGCTGACCTCACCTCTCATTGCAGTTGTGATACACCGCACGTCAGGATCCACGTAGCCTAGGATCGTAGGGATTTATATATGGCCATTATTCCTAATTTGTTTATGAAATGTAACCTTCTTGCACTCCCAGTGTCTGCTGCTGCCCATCACTGAGAGGTATACACATTATTATCATTTTGTATCTAAACAGTACAACACAATATTACTTTTGGAAATGTAAATTCAGGGGATGTAAATATTTGTAGACACATACGGATTTATAAACTTCAAAGTAAGCAATTTAAGTGTTTACAATTATTGTATATAAATGTTAAGTGATATGGTTTATGGTAAGAGGAAACTAACTCCGAATCATAGCTCAACTATTTGGCGTTAGAAACTATTCACGACAGGGTCTAGCTAGTTAACCTGATATGAGTCGGAGTTAGTAATAAGAGAATTTACATCCCTGTGTCACTGGGCTTTGTTTTGATATAAATGTGTATATATGATGGGTTAAACTAATGAATAATTATGGATGTAGGAATTTAGGCATCATGCCTATCACACACAGTGGTAGAGGGGTGAGGGCACGTGCTAGGGGCCGTAGAGAGAGGCCTAAAAGCTGTGCAGAGCCACAGACTGGTCAGATCCCGTAGGAGCCTACTATGAGGCCAGGGGATATTGAGGCATGCTTCGCTAGGTTAGAGCGGAGTTTGGAGACTATTATGGAGTTAGTCGCTCAGTCAATGCAGAGAGCTGGGGCGAGACAGGGCCTAGCTACCTAGGCTCCTAATGCCGAACCGATAATTGCTTCTGATACACCTACACAACCGGAACAGATGCCACAAGTGGCAAATAAACCCCTACCAATTTAGGATACAGCATCACCTGTTGCTCCATAGCAGAGTAGCAGAGTCTGGGGTTATGTTTGTGATTGGAAAGATTATGATAATTTCAAAAATTTAGACCGCCATCATTCAGTGGGGTAAAGGACCCAGTAGTTGCTAAGAACTGGGTAAGTGAAATAGAGAAGTTGTACAAGTTCTTTGAGTGTACAACTACAGAGATGGTCACTTTTACCTCGTTCTTGCTTAAGGGAGCGGCAGAACATTGGTGGAAGTCCACCAGACCGATTTTAAGAGCCTGACACACTGGGATCACTTGAGAGGTATTTTTGGAGGCCTTCCAGAGACAATATGTTTCAGAAACTGATTAGAGGAAGTTACAGATGGAGTTTATTGGGTTGACTCAAGGGAACAGATCTGTAGACAAGTATGAGACGAGGTTTATATCCCTGGGAAGGTACGACCTAGATATGATGAGCAGTAAGACGAGGAAGGTGGGGAAGTTCATTGATGGATTGAGACCAGTCATCAGGTCCAGATTAGTTCCATTTGATATCCCAACATATGAAGAGGCTATGCACAGGGCATAATTATATGAGCAGGACATTGAGCGGAATGCCTTTGAGTTTGGGAAGATCAGTAGAGGTAAAGACAGAGACCGAAAGAGATCCGAAATTGATAGAGTGATCAGGATAAGAGGTCAGAGATTATCTAATAAGAGACCTTGGATTGAGGAGGTACATGAGAGGATGGTAAAGCCTCTGGTATATCCAGCTTTAGCACCACCAAGGGGTATAGTTATTGTAGGGACACGGTCGACTACCAAGCAGTGTAGGAGATGTGGCAGATATCATGGTAATAGGCCTTGTCCGATGTCTACAGTAGTGTGCTATCATTGTGGGAAGCCAGGGCACATTGTACAGGATTACCCCGAGATGGTTAAGACTGCCCCACAGAAGGGCAAGGAGACAGAGAGCTCTTGTCTAGACTTTTACTCCGAAGAGGAAAGCCATAGCCGCGGAGAAGGGGAAGCAAGTTATTGGCAGAAGGTGAGTTCATGCACTGGACTAGGACAGCATAGATGTATCAATAGATATGATTAAATGTACAATCCTATTTTTTTTATTTAGACGCATTTATACTATTTGATCCTGGTGCCACACATTGTCATGACCCTCAACTTACCAAAAGTCAGCGCAAATTTTTCGCTTTTCATACATTATTTATTATTCGTTCTTACCTTACCTCGATCGTGACCAGCTACACTCTCAAACAGTTAGGCTGTGTGTCAATGTCTACCTCATCCAACTATAATAATTTCATTTTCAATATAATTTATAAGTAAACACTTGTATAAATAAATCAGAGTGTTGTTTACATGTGTTTACAATGCTTTACATCCCCAATAGTTATATACAAAATGCTACTGTGCTATAGAATGTTTAGATATAAAATTCTACAAGTGTGTATATCTTTAGCGATAGGATACAGCGGATACCAAAAGGGAAAGCCTCCAGTCGCTCTCGTCTAAACTCAAATCTCTGTAGAGAGGGGAAAAATAAGAGGGGGTGAGCAAACCACATGCTCAGTAAGGCAATCATGCGAACAGGTAGATACTACACTATCTACGTAATCATGATGCCATGCTCAAAACCACATAATTCTTATTCACATCTCAGAAGTATTATTTCATGCTTGTGTTAATGGCATGTAAAGCAAATTATGCTATTTAGTTCAGTGCATAAATCAAATTCAAAAGCATGGCATTAATCATCATGCATAATTCATAAATAAGGCATGGAAAACCATCATGCGTAAGTGCACTTTAAAGCCATTTCATCATTTCTCAAGCAAATTATGCTGTTTAGGTTAGTTCACAAATCAAGTTTCAAAGTATGGTATAGAACATCATGCTATTTCACAAATAAAGCATGGCATAAATCATCATGCATTAGTGCACTTTAAAACCATTAACATCCTTTCTCATCTCAATAAAATCACCACTAGTCAGGATTCATCCCCTTCATCTCAGACTGTCTTGACCCACAAAGCATTTCAAAACATGGCTTTATTTATAAAACAAGACATGTGAGATAGGCAATACAATAAGGGAAATCTCCTCGAGGACTATGGCCATATCCTGCGATCCCAGGCTACACTGATCAGGTGTGCGGGGTATCACCACTATCTGCTTCCACACGAGAGGTGGGTCACGTCCAGCCCGTCGGTCCATAGTAAATCTAAATATCTTCTGAAGACGACATATCACAATCTCAACACGGTACAACGTACTCCATGCTACCTGCACGGTACAGCATACTCCGTGGACCCATATCAACACATCATATCACGCTACATCTCAAAAATGCATGTGTGAGCCTATTTAATCGGTACGACATCCTGCCTACCCGAAGCTTCTAGCACGGCTATCAACATGTCAATTCTAAAAAATACACGTGCAAGCCTATTTAATCGGTGCGACACTCAGTCTACCCGAAGCTCCTAGCACGATAACAAGTATATTGGGCATATAATGCGAGCTATGCTCCAGCACCATGCCAAAACTAGTATAAAGTCTGTGCGAGCTCCACTCTAGCACAACATCATAAAAATCCATGTGAAAACTAGTGCGAGCCATGCTCTAGCACTCATGCGTATGAAAACACATCAAATCTCGTGCAAGTCATACTCTAGCACGCTTTCATTCTCACGAAATCGTTGTAGGTGGCTCAATTCTTTGCAAAACATGGTTATCAACCAAATCAAATCATTCCTTTTGTAAAACATTCAAATGTTAGCCAACCTACCACACATTTGCTAAAAAGTAATAAAATAAGGTTTTTCAAAGCATCATGCTTTTGTTTTTATGTACATTTCTCAAAACCCAACTCTTTTCCCTTCAATCACCCAATATCATTTCCTAGTATCACATGCACTCTAGCAAAACATTTAAGTGCCCAAAATGTGCACAGATATCTCTAAGAGTCCACACAATTCCCTTAACTCGATTTACTCGGGGTGCGACTCTCTTCCTCTAAGCTTCTCACATTCTAGCTAAACTTGCTCTGGTATATCCTTAAGAGTTGCAATTCATTCATCAAACACTTGAGTTAACGTTGTTAACCTTCATTCGACTATGCATTTTACCCAATGCCTTAAATACTCATTTTACCCCTTTAGGGTAAGTCTTACAATTTATTCCATATCATCATCTTAAAATCATACCCACAATACCATTATCACCTTAAGATATCACATTTATCCTTAATACCTCTACATTTCACTTTCTCACACTAACCCATTTCTAGGTTATAATTCTTTCATGGTATTCTAGGTAGTTCTACCATTAATATACACACAAAATCAACTTCATAATCAATACTAAACCAATGTACTTGAGCTGGTGCTTTAGAAACTCACCTCTTTGGATTTCTTTCTT
Organism: Firmiana major; assembly: GCA_033439115.1. Lineage (NCBI taxonomy): Eukaryota > Viridiplantae > Streptophyta > Magnoliopsida > Malvales > Malvaceae > Firmiana > Firmiana major. The sequence goes on along the minus strand of CM065901.1, from coordinate 36,895,839 downwards.
GCTCCAAATGGAAATGCTCCTAACTCTTTCAGTCCCATAAATGGGGTAATGCCTCCAAGCTATGTTGTTCTTCTCTTTGATATGAACAACTTTTTGTCTAATAGCCTTCCCTCAAATCTGCTTGAAAATGGGTGGATTTAGAGAGAGAAAACTAGGTTTTAGGTTAAAAATTGTAGAATGAGGTTTTGACCCGAAATCTGCAGATCCAACTACTCCTATTTATAAATTTAACTTGTTGAGATCGATCTGCCTTGAGTAGAGATCGATCTGGTCCTCTTAAAATCTCTCTTTTTCACGACATTTGAAGGTATGAGATCTATCTGTCGAGGGCTTGAGATCGATCTATCTCAGGTAAAAAGTTTAAGAGATCGATCTGGCTAGGGAGGAGATCGATCTGCTTTAACCTGAGAGCTAAGAAAATCGATTTGCTTGCCTTAAAATCGATCTTCTCATTACAGGATGTTTAGGAGATCGATCTACACTGTTCCTATTGCTCAAATAAGAGCATTCTGGCTCTTCCAGATCGTTCTCGCATCCTATGAGATCGATCTGGCATTCATATTTCCCAGATTGTTTACAGTTTTTCTACAGCAACTTACACCAAAACATCCTTAATTTGCTGCCATAGTAATTTTCTCATCCAGTTACCTTTAAGTATTGAAAATGGCATCCATTCATACTTTATACACATTAAAACTTGTGTGTAATCCTTATATAATCGAAGATATTTAATATAAACTAAATGAAAGTGCACAACTCATGCAATCTTCATTCCATTTTACCACACCACTCATATTCCATTCCACTCACATTCATCACATACAAAAGTCCATTTCTTCATATTCGTACTTAATAAAACTTGTATGTACATCACAATCTCTTATTACAAGTGTGTACATTCAATTATACTTCCATTTACACAATCATCCATATTATACTTCCATTTACACATATATACAAAGTTATACATATATGGGGTTTCACATGCATTCCTTCATATCGCCTTCATTTGCAAGTAAGTTGTCAAAGTATGTTGAGCCTATGTCATTAAATAAAATGTTATTGATTTCTACGCCCATGAATGACAGCCAGTTGACTGAATATGTGTATAAAGATTATAGGCTAAAGATAGGGGAAAAAGATGGCAGTCGATCTTATTCTGTTAAATATGAGTGATTTTGATGTAATTTTAAGAATGGATTGGTTGGCTGCAAATTGTGTTGTTTTGGACTGTTTTTCTAAGACAAAACATTTTCAGGGGTAGATAGTGTTACCGTAAGTTTCCCAAAAAATGTATTGTAAATTCCCTTGAAGAGTAATGAAAGTAGTAGTTGTTGTAAGCGAAATGGATAAACTCCTATATTGAAATATATGAGTCTTATTATAATGATAAATTAAGTTACTAACGGTGGGAATAATAATATGAATGGTTCGTTGCATACGTGGTTGACACAGATAATGTCTGTCTGGAATTGAGAGACATTCCAGTGATTGTGGAGTTTCTTGATGTCTTTTCGGAAGATCTACTAGGATTACCATCGGATCATGAAATAGAGTTTTGTATAGAGTTGGTACCTGCTATTGAACTGATATCTCGACCACCATATAGGATGGCTCTGATTGAGTTGGAGGAGTTGAAGAACCAGTTGCAGAAATTTTTAGAGAAGGGGTTTATTAGATCGAGCATCTCACCTTAGGGAGCTCCGATTTTTTTTGTGAAGAAGAAGGATGGAAGCCTCTGACTGTGCATAAATTATCAGTTGTTGAATAAGGCTACAATTAAGAACAAATATCCCCTTCCACGTATTGATGATCTGTTGGATCAGCTCCGGGGAGCCTAGGTCTTTTTTAAGATAGATTTACGGTCTGGGTACCATTAGTTGAGGATACGAAGTGGAGATGTACCCAAGATAGCATTTTGTACCTGTTATGGCCAATACGAGTTTTTAGTTATGTCGTTCGAATTGACGAATGCCCCCGTAGCATTTATGGCATTGATGAATAATGTGTTTAAGCCATACCTGGACCAATTTTTGATTGTGTTCATCGATGATATATTGTTTTATTCCAAGTCTAGGGAAGATCATGAGCAGCACTTGAGGATAGTCCTACAAACCCTCCGAGAAAAGATGTTATATGCCAAACTCAGTAAGTGTAACTTTTGGTTGGAACAAATTTCATTTTTGGGCCTTGTGGTATCGAGGGATGGGGTGTTAGTAGATCCATCCAAGATTGAGGCAGTTATTCAGTGGGAACAGCATAGGACAATTAAGAGATAAGAAGTTTTCTAGGATTGGCAGGTTATTATAGGAGACTTGTAGAGGGTTTCTCTAGACTAGCTGCTCCGTTGACGCGTCTCACACGGAAGGATGTTTAGTTTGTGTGGGACGAGGCATATGAGAGGAGTTTTTAGGAGCTTAAGTGTCGATTGACCACAGCTCCGATTCTCACCATTCCTACCAGCTCAGGAGGTTTCTTTGTGTATATGGATGCATCACACCAAGGACTGGATTGTGTACTGATGCAAGATAAGAAGGTAGACGCCTATGGATCTCGACAACTCAAGGATCATGAGAGGAACTACCTGACCCACGATTTAGAATTGGTGGCCATGGTATTCGCTCTAAAAATATGGCGCCACTAAACCTATGGTGAGAAATTTCAAGTATTTGCATTTCACAATAACCTTAAGTATCTGTTCTCACAGAAAGAGCTGAACATGATACATAGAACATGGCTCGAGATTCTGAAAGATTATGATTGTGAAATCATGTATCACCCAGGTAAGGTGAATGTAGTTACTGATGCCTTGAGCAGGAAGAACCTTGGGTTGGTGTCGTATATGATGATCAGGGAACACGAGTTGTTGGAACAGTTTGTGAGCCTCAGTTTGGATGTAACTCCGCCTGATACTGATAGCGGATTCATGGTAGCTAGCCTACGGTTGGAACCGAATCTGGTGGATCGAATTCGACAGGCTCACTAGATTGATCAGCAATGCAGTGATATTATTAGGCTGATACAGAGGGGTACAGAGACTAAGTTTGAGCTGAGTTCAGATGGTTTGTTGAGGTTCAGGGGTAGGATATGTGTTCCCAATGATCTAGAGATCAAGAGGTTGATTTTATTAGACGCTCACTCAACGAAGTATACATTGCATCCAAAAAGTAATAAGATGTATCAGAACCTTCGTAGAGTGTATTGGTGGTCAGGGATTAAGAGAGATGTAGCAGAGTATGTAGCAAAGTGTCTCGTCTATCAACATGTGAAGGTAGAACATCAGAAACCTATAGGGCTATTGTAACCTCTACCTATAACGACTTGGAAATGGAAGCATGTCACTATAGACTTCATGATGGGTTTACCCCGGACCTGCAGGAATCATGATGCGATCTCGGTAATAGTGGATAGATTAACGAAGTTGGCACATTTCCTAGCTATGAGAGTTACAAATACTCTGAGTACATTGACGAAACTATATGTGCGCAAGATAATGAGGTTGCATGGTGTTTTAGTGAGCATTGCTTCTGATCAGGATGCCCGCTTCACTTCCCACTTTTGGGAACACTTTCAAGAAGCGATAGAGACCTAACTGAGTTTTAACACAACCTTCCATCCTCAGACAGATGGTCAGCCAGAGAGGACGATACAGACCCTGAAAGATATGTTGAAAGCGTGTGCGTTAGATTTTGAAAGCTCTTGGGATGACCATTTACCACTCGCACTACAATAACAGTTATCATTCGAATATCTAGATAGCACCATATGAGGCTTTGTATGGCCAAAGATGTCGTTCCCTTATTGTATGGGAAGAAGTAGGTGACCGACTGATATTTGCTCCCAACTTAGTGAGATAAGCCTCTGAGGATGCCCAATTGATTTGTGAGAGATTACGGACAGCTTAGAGCAAACAAAAGAGTTATGCTGATAGGGGACGGAGACCATTGGAGTTCACAGTGGGTGAATCAATATTTTTACGAGTTTTTACTTCCATATGTATAATGAGGTTCAGAAAGAAAAGGAAACTAAGTCCTTGTTATATACGACCCTTTGAGATTCTTGATAGAGTGGGAGATAAGGCCTACAGGCTAGCATTGCCACTTGAACTAGTAGGTGTTCAAAATGTCTTCCACATCTCTATGTATAGAAGTATCACCCAAATCTGGCACATGTAATTAGATATGAGCCGTTAGAGCTCAACGAGAACATGTCGTATGTTGAGAAGCCAGTTCGAATATTGGATAGGAAGGAGAAGGTGTTAAGATCGAAGACGATTCTCTTAGTGAAAGTCATTTGGCAGCATCACACTGCAAAAGAAGCTACAAGGGAGTTAGAGAGTTAATGTGGGGGAAATACCCCGAGTTGTTCATAGACTGATTTGGTTGCAATTTAGAGGACCAAATTTTCTTAGTGGGGGAGATTGTGAGACCTCATGTATGTAAGACTTTATTATGTGTTAATGGAATTATTATATGTTAATGGAATTATAAGACAAATAATTTTTGGATCATATAAATGTGAATGAATTTGCAAATGGGATAAATGAGTATCATGATACAAGTAAAGATTAACTAAGGGCTGAAGTGGCCCCAAGCTAAACAAATAGAACTAAAAGCATTCGAACTGAAGATAAGGATTTAAAACACGAAATGATAATGCGAGGACTATGAATTCTGTGTCTCCTTTCTGATTTCAAGCAGTACACACAAGTTCCATAACATGAAAATCATAAGGAATAAACCTTTCCATACTTAAAGTGTGAATAGATAGCAAAATGACCAGTGAAGCAATCGATCAAAAATTTTCCCTTGAAAAACTGGAAAATTTACACAGGAAGCTTGCAAATGAAGGCCAGATCGATCTCCTATTCAAAGCAGATCGAGCCCTTGTTCAAGTAGAACAATTTCGAGTGAATCTTCCAAGGCTAGATCAATCTCCCCTAGGAGCAAATCGATCTCCCCCATGAGCAGATCGATTTGCATTTGCTTTTGCTTAGCAGAGATTGATCCCCTCATAAGTACAGATCGATCTCTCCCCATGAGCAGATCGATCTCCTCAAGCTTCTGCCAAGAAAGGATCGATCTCTTCCCCAAAGAGCAAATCGATCCCACTTTTCATTCCTGAACATCTCAGTAGTTCAAAAACTAAAGGCAAAATGATCTTTACCCTAGCAGATCAATCTCCTCACTCTTATCCTATAAAAACTCGATGGCCAATCCTCATTCTTCAGCAAATCAAACCTTTCCCCTCAATTTTTACCAAAAAAGTAAGCTTTCTCTCTCTAGAATACCTCCCCTTTCAAAAAGATTTGAGAAAAAGGCTATAAGCGCAAAGTTGTTCATTGTAAGGAGGAGAACAACATACCTTGGAATCAAAACTCAACTTGTTGTATTGAATGAGCTAAAAGATCTTCTAATTTCGGACAAGAGAAAAGCCCAGCTAGGTGAGTTTTCGATGCACCAACTCGAAGTATGTATATTAAGATGTTGTTTGGAGTAGATTGGTGTATGTATCATTGTTGAAACTACCTAGAATGTGATGAATCAACAATGCCCAAAAAATAAGTTAGTGTGAGAAAATGGGATATGGTGGAATTCTATGATGAATAGGTTATATCAAGGTGTTAGGAATGTTATATGCATGATTTTGAGATTGTGGTATGAAAGCAAATTATGGTACTGGACAAAGTAATGAAATGTACATATATCATAATTGTGAAATGCATGGATGAATGGAGGAACTAAAGTTAAAACATGCAAGTTAAGTGCCTGATTTGATAACTAAGTGAGTTACTAGCTAAATTGACTAGGAATGACATAATGATGACCAAATGTGAAATGGGCTAAGCTAAATACTATAAGGTTTGATAAGTATATCGATTGAGTTGAAGTGAATGATGAATGTTTGCAGCTCTAGAGACTGGATTGGGAGCAAATTGGATTGGACGAGCTTCCAACGGTGGAACTTATACTACACTCAACGTGATTCGAGGTAAGGGAGTTTTGTAACTGCCTAGAGGTAGCTATACGTATTTTGAGGGGAATTAGAGGGCACAGATTTCTCTACCTATCTAATAATGCATTAAGAATTTTGAGAAAGGTTCTAAAAATAAGGAAAGAAAAGATAAGTTTATCTTGGTAGGAATTTTATGAAAGGGGTTGTAAGGTTCAAAAAATGCTTGGATTTTCATGACTTTGATGTTTTCGCGATGAAATGCTTTGATATGAATGAAATGAGGATAGGTTGGCTACTGATTTGTGTGTTTGCATGAAAAAACAAGAATTGCGTGCTAAGTTATATATTTGAAAATACTTGATTTTTAAACTGCAGCCACCTATCTTATTTGTGTGAGTGCAAACAGTGCTGGAACTTAGCTCACACTAGATTTTGATGTTTTAATTCATACTGATAGTGCTGGAGCCCTGCTCACACTAGGTTTTATTGATTTAATGTGCATGAAAATCGTACTGGAGCGTTGCTCATACGAAGATTTGACATGTTTTATAAAAAATCGTGCTGATGCCTACTATAGACTATGTATCACGGTGAGATGGTTACCGGCATGGTATAGGGTGGCTAAGACCTATGGCAGGCACCCCCGAACCATGATGTAGGCTAAGTCCTATGGCAGGCACCCCAGACAAACAGTCATGTGGGCTAAGTCCTATGGCAGACACCCCTGATAATGATATGGGCTAAAACATATGGCAGGCACCCTTAGACCATGTGGGTCCATGAAGTACATTGTACCGTGTACGTCACATGGAGTATGTTGTACCGTGTAGTCTTGATGACTAGTTGGATGAGTCATTGCACGAGTAGGGATGACCTCACCTCTCGTTACAGTTGTGATGCCTCGCACACCGAGATCCGTGTACCCTGGGATCATAGGGATTTATACAAGGCCATTATTCTCAATTTGTTTCTGAAATGTAACCTACATGCCTCATGTGATATCATGTTTTATTGATAGACTTGGGTAGACCCGAAGGAGGGGTGACACCCATGATTTTGTTTTAAGAGAAAATGTTATTCTATGCACAAGGTATTCCTGAAGGGCGAGATTAGATTTGATTTAAATGAATTGTGATGAGTTTTGATATGATGAGGATGAGATGTTTTCCATGTGATATTATGCTTGTTTTTATGAGTTTTCATGTACTATATACATATTCATGTGGCAAGGTTTTAATCTACCGCATGCTCAAGATGTAATTGATTTTGATATCATGTCATTATAAGCACGTAGATATTGTAGCTGCCTACCTGCTTACATTATTTCCTTACTGAGCATGTGGTTGCTCACCCTTTCACTTTCCATCCCTACAGAGCATCCATAGTGGTCGAGAGCGAGCAGAGACTTGCACTTCTAGTGTCCGCTGCTACCCATCACTGAGAGGTATACACATTATTATCGTTTTGTATCTATGATAATTCTATTAAAATAGAATTATTTGTGCTTAATTTCTCAATTAATTATTTAAATCCCCAATTTATTTTATTAATTATCCCCTTTATTTAATTAAAATTCTTTAATATGCAGGTAAATTAAATCCAGATGAAATTCAGTCGTTTCAGTAAAAAATGGGCTGAAAATGGGCTAAAGGAAACTGGACCACTTCCGATTTGCAGACCGAGTCACCAATCGGCTGGACACGTGGGATGTCAGGTGTTAGTATTTTATTCGCTTTGAAACGATAAGATTGATCGACACCGTGCCAACCCTCTGAAAGGCATCCGTCGGGCCACATCGCACAGCTAAGTGTACTAGAAGACGGATGACGTGGAAATATCTACTCTGCAGCAAATAAAATGAAGACAAGTGGCTAAACAATGCCAACTCATTTAGGATGGAAAATTATTATTGTACCCCTAAGTGTGTGTATAAATAGAACATGATAACAATTGAAGAAAGAAAACTAAGTAGTCTAGGGTAGAATTTAAGGTAGCTTTAGTTAGTTTTATTTTTCCTTGTTTTTAAGCTTTCCGAATAGTTTTTTTTTTTAGCTACCATTTTTCTAATCTACTGTTATGTCAACCTTTAAGTGTTATATTCTATGAGAAGCTTTATTTTTCCATTTTTGTTTCTCAGTATTTCACATTAATTTCCATCCATTATGTTTTGTAGTCTCGGTTTCACAAGTTCTTTTTTGTCGATGTTAAGTTTTTATCAATTTATTTTTCATGCAAAGCTCCCTCTCACCGATTAGTTTTATTTATTTTATTTTTTTTCTCCTTCTCAAACTCTTAGGTTTGCATTTTTGGGTAGTACCGAGAGGTTGGTTATTTGATGGTGTATCATGGTTATGCAGGAGGCTAGTAGGATACATGAAAGAACCTAGCACCCTTGTTCGTTACTGCATGTTTTAATTTTTTTTCTCTTTTTCGTTCGATTTGGTGTACACCTTCACGAATCATATGCGAAGTTCAAATGTGCTAGTTGCCACTTGAAAGAATGACTGGTAGTTGTAGTTCCTAGTGTTGGTCTACTACCGATTGGTGTTCATCCAGTAATAGTGTGTTGCTGATCGGAACAGGGACGAACTCCCTTCTCTGTTCTGCTCTGTTTATATTCCTTGTTAATGTTCATTTTATTTTCCTTTTGTTATATGTTAATCTAATTGTTTTCTGTTGTTAGGATGTTGTAGATTGAAGTTTAGATTGTTTGATAGTGGGTTGGTTTGCTGCAAGAAACGTGATCAAGTGTTGAAGGAAGAACCATTGCTAGTACAACACTGTTGTTGCATATTTACCGCTGTTGCATTTATGAGGACGTGTGTAGGACCAGCAAGGGACGTTGGGTGCAGCTGAAACCGACACTAGCTGGGGAGAGACGCGGGTTGTGTTGCAGGGACAACAACTGAGCAGTATTGGAGCAGGAACCGAGAGCAGGAGCTACGCAGAATGACAGGGCAGGCTCGGGACGTGCAGCGGTATGGGCAGGGTGTTATGCAAGCTAAGACTTGGGAGCAGGAATAGACCTGGACAATGGTACAAAAATAGCACCTGGTGCAAAATGAAAATGGAGCATGGCTTGCTGATCACAGAAGCAAGGCAGTTGGTGACGTGCTGCAGATTCTGGTAGTAAGTGTACAGCAGGCTGGTACTGAAAGCAGGAGATGGGCATTGCAGAGAATGGAGCAGCCGCCTGGAGCAGGAAGTGCACAGTACCAATACACGGGTTTAGCAAGATGGTTGGATATTTTGTTAAGGCCACGTTTGGCTGCTCATGCACCTTGCAAATTTATTATTTTATGTTTTTACATTAATTAGTTTAATTGTTTTCATTCCTTTTATTAGTTGTTAATTTAGGTAAATAGTTAAATTAAATGGTAGGTTAGTTCTAGTGTCTTTGCTTGTTACTTTCATTTTTAGTTTGTAGTTTATGTTAATAGTTAATTTTATATAATAGGATTTAGGATTTAAGTTTAGTGTAGAATTTTATGAGTTGCATTTAGAACTAACTTAGATTAAAATGGTTTCATGCATTTTAAATTTAATCTTCATTTTAAATTCAAAAATCAAAAAAATATTTCTCATGCATTATTTAGATTTTGTTTTAGTGATTAGTTAAAGTTAGATTTAATTTAGGATCATTTTATAGGTAATTAATTTCTTAGTTAGATTTAAGAATTTTCTTTAAGTTAATAAGATTTTATTTCATTAGACTTTAGGTTAGCTTAATTTGCATTAATTAGTTTAATTACATGCATATTTTATTTTAGAGTTGTTTAATTTTAGTTGAATTAATTTTGTTTCTTTATTTTCATATTTTGCATTTTTGTTTAATTGCGTTAATTATTTTTAACTATTTTAATTATCTTTTGTAGATATTTGCTTTCAATTGCTTGGAGCACTGTAAGTAATTTTAGCTCGGTTTAATTTTCTTTATTTTATAGTTTTTATTATTTTCAGTACTGTTAGCCTTGTAGATCACCCCTAAAAAATTCATAATTTGCTAGGATATACTTAGAGTAAGATTAACCGGTAGTTAATTTGGCTAATCAACTTCTCTATGGGACGATAATCCAGGACTCAAATCACATTATTACTTATACAACCCGTGCACTTGCGGATACACATCTAGGTCACTTAGAGTGGGCACTAGGGCGTAATCGCTACCAAGTTTTTGGCGCCGTTACCGAGGAAGTCAATTAGCCAGTAATTAATATTGGTGAAATTATGCTTAGGAGTAATTCTAGCTTGTAAATATTTAGGTTGTAAATATTTAAAGCTTTAATCTAGATTAGTTAATTTTCTCTCAAAAAAATTTGAAAAATTAAAAACTTAAAAAAAATTTAAGGACTTTTTGATGTTTGCATGCGTAGAGCCAAGAGTTTTGATTGCTTTCTGATAATTCTATATTTTTAGAATTATTTGTGCTTAATTTCTTAATTATTTATTTAAATCCCCAATTTATTTTGTTAATTATCCCCTTTATTTAATAAAAATTCTCATGTTTGCAGATAAATCAAATCCGGATGAATTTTGAATATTTCGGTAGAAAATGGACCGGAATTGGGCTAAAATCGAGATTGAGCCACGTGGACAACACGAGTCATACCACCAAGCACATCCAATTGGACAAGAAGACCGATGACATGGACATATCTTTTCAAGGAGCCAATGGTGTGAAGACAAGTGGCAAAAAAAAAATGCCAACTCATCAAGGATGTGAAAATTACCATTTTACCCCTAGTGTGTTTATAAATAGGAAAAGATGACAATTGAAAAGGAGGTAATTTTAGGAGTAGAAGTTAATGTAATTTTTAGGAGTAGGAGTAGTGTTAGAATAGTTTGAATTTTTTTTAAGCTTCTCTTTCCCGTTAGCTTCCATTTACTTTTATTGTTCAATCCATTTTGATGTTCTTCATTTCTCTTTGTTAATTTTCATTTTAATTTTCAATGGATAATCAATCTCTTTTTGATGTTCTCGATTTCCTTCCATGAGTTCTTTTTCTTCTATTTCCATAACTTATTTTCATGTCTCGGTCCCTTTTTCATGAGCATTATTGAAGTTTTCTTTTCTTCATTTGTTAAATCATGACGTTTGTAGCTCTCGGTTAGATTTCAAGAGGTGTAATCGGGTTTCAAGATACCTTCATTCAATCCTCTCCCTTTTTATTCTGTTGCTTGAGAGATAGATGATGCAAAGAAGTCATCCATATCAAGAGCATATTGGAACTAGGTAGGAGAAGACAGTGAAGGAAACCATAGCTCGGGAGCCCTCCTCTGTTCTCTGTTTTGTGTTTTCCATTACTGTTCATCTCCATTCTTTGTAGTATTGCTGAGAGCTAAGGAAGTGTGCAGCACCCGAGCAACAGGAGAGGTCTGGACTGGAGAGCAAGCTGGAACCGAGACATACCAAGCAGCAGGAACTGCAGAAGCGGACTTGCCTCGAGCAGTATTGGAGCAGGAACCGAGAGTAGGAGCATGGCTGTGCAGAACAAAGCTGGCAACGTGGTGACCTGCTGGTGTACGTGAAGGAATGGAACAAGTGCAGAAGGCTGGTGATGACAGCAGCATGGGCAGAGAAGGAAGCACAGCCTGGAACCAAGGGGAACCCGTGACCTGCAACCGAGCAGCAGGGAGAGCAGCTGGAGCAGGTCTGGCTAGGCAGGAACGTGGGGCTGGCGTGATGTGTTGGATTTGTTGCAGAAATGGAGCTGAACACGCCTGGCAGCAAGATGAAACCGAGGCAGAGTTGGTGGGCAGCAGACTAGGACAGAACCGAGAGGCATGGCAGCACCTTACCAACCCGAGCCGTGACCTGGAAAACAAAAGGAAAAATGATGCATGAACAGTAGTTGGAGGGAGTTGTTGGAAGGATTTAAATTGTTAAGGCCTTGTTTGGTTTTTGCATTATGGCATTAAGTCATTTTTGCATGCATTTTAGTTAGATTAATTTTAATGTTTTTAGTTAGCTTAGTTAGATTAAATTCAATGCATTAGTTTAACTTATATTTAAGTTGGGTACTAAGTAATTTTTATTCTAGTATTAGGGGTAGTGCTTAAAATTAATTTAGATAAACTCATGCATTTTAATTAAGTAGTTTAATTGCATTTTTAGGTTAGTTTAATTTTAGTTTAATTAATCTTGCTTTGATATTTCCATATTTGCATTTTATTTTAGTTGCGTTAATTAGTTTTAACTGTTTTAATTTCTTTTGTAGGTTTTCAATTTTAATTGCGTGGAGCACTGTAAGTAATTTTGCTCGTTTTTATTTCCTTTATTTTATAGTTTTATTATTTTATTGCTTTCAGTATTTTTAATTCTAGCTATGTAGATCAACCCCTTTAATTTCATAATTTGCTAGAATATACTTAGGGTAAAAGTAACCGGTACTTAATTAGGCTAGTCAACTTCTCTGTGGGACGATAACTCGAGACTCAAATCCCATTATTACTTGTACGACCCGTGCACTTGCGGATATATACCCTTTGGGCTCGTCACTTTCCTCTGGATCCTGAAATTGAACGAACTCTTAGAAAAATTCGAAAGGATTCTAGGAAATTAATAGCTCCGCTGCAAAACATCATGGCAAAAAATAGAGAAATTAAGACCATTGGAGATTATACAGTGCCGACGATTGGAGGATATTATACCTACAACGACCCTTGACCCTTAAAAATCGGGATAAATTTTTTTTGAATTTAATTTACCCACTTATTCCCTTATTCACTTAGGTTGTATTCCTGTGCAGTGTCAAAACACTTTTCCTATTTCTTTACTCGTAATTATAATTAATTTCCATACTTTAACGTATATGGCCTATGGAAATTTCGGCAGCATAACGGCTTATATATGAGCCTACCCACCAGCAATTCAGTTATTTCCAACAATCCTAGATATCCACAACTACCAAGTATGCTTTCCAACAATCCTAGATATCCACAACTACCAAGCATGTTTTCCAACAATCTTAGATATCTACAACTCAATATATCGATATCGATTTATACAATCGTCTTACAACCTAATCCCAAGAATTATATTCTTTACATCATTTCCTTACAAATTACATCCCGACAAATTATTTCTATTATATGTGTTTGTGCATACAGATATGTCTGGTACAGGAATGTAAATGTATACCTTTATGCGTGTACAAAAAGTAGCCTATGGTAGCTCTTCCCACGAGCCTACGTCGTATACGCGGCAGGGAGCGTCTATAGATACACTGCAAATGATCTGAAGGTAGAGGGGTGAGCTTTTGGGGAAAAGTCCAGTAAGATAGTACTATTAAAACAGTTCTGACATATAAAAGTATTTGAAACTGTTCATGGAACGAAACTTAATGTAATACAGAAATTTCCATTTCATGCATAAACGTCATAAAGCATGCGTGTCAATAAAACCATTAACATGCTTAACCATTTTACAACTTTTCATAAATATTTCGTAAATCATATCATAAACATTTCATGCATATTTCATAATCATGAAAACACATATTCATTCATCATAGTCGATTTTTCATAGTCAAATCGAGGAGACTAGGCTATAACTAAGTCATGCAATACGTGTCATTCTCCGTTGGAGAGTCATCATACCTATGGCCATGGTAAAGGAGGGATGTAGAATGGATCAGATTCGTACAGCAATAATAATTATAAATTGGGGCAGTATCTTCTTATTTCTTATCATATACTAGCACATAGCTAGGGCACGGGCACTTGTGGCACTCACCGTGCGGGGAATATTCATCCGTACTGCGCGGGCACGAGATACTACCAAACATCATCGTAAACCACCAGTAGTACGACATCTTCCACACAGGTTGAGTCAAGTGCTAAAGGGGCCAACGTACCAGCACCCCAAGTGGTGTAGCCGGAACACCACAAGTAGTAACCATGCATGAAGCCTATAGTCTCAAAACAGAGTTTCAAAATCTTTCTTGGGTTTTATAACCCATAAACTCATATCGAGTAATAACATCGAATTTCCTTGAAATCTGAAAACTCTTTCATAAAACCAAAAGACTGTGTGGCACTTTGTTCCCGTAGGACTCAAGAGGTGGCCCCCACAATCCCTTTTCGAAAATAATTTCTTTTCTTAAATACTTTTGAAATTGTCGAAGTTTGTTTAATAGTATGGATATAAAAACATTAGTAAATGTAAAACATCCATACACTTCATACCTTAGGAAATTCATTCCACAATATGTAAAGTACTTGGGAAATATTTCGATAAATTAAAACATGCATCGTAAACAGTTTCACAAGTATAAAAGCATTGGTAAATCACTTCAAATCATATGCTCTTTCATAAAATCATTTATAAGTGAAACAAGGATGCATTATCAGAACTAAGTTAAATAATACCCCTTACCTCGATCTATCAGATATCCCGAATTCGAACGGTGACGTCTCCTAGTACGTCCTTTAATCCCTTCTACAATCACCACACCGAAATTGTAGACTTAGCACCCTATTCATGCGAATTGTCCGAATTGCGTTAAAATAGAAACCTATTGTCACTACTGCGTGTGTACGTATTATTGTATATATACTTAAGCCAACACGCACGTTTATATATTCCTTTACTATTTATATAATTGTACCTACAAGTATTAACGTATACCTTTTATTATATACATCCACATGTATATACGCATAAATATATATATATACTCCTATATGCATATATATATATATATATATATATATATATATATATATATATATATATATATACTTTTATTGTTTTCATGTTTCCCTATCTCATATACATACATTCTTTGTATATACATATATATACTTTTATTTGTTTCCATATTTCCCTATCTCATATATATATATACGTTCTTTGTATATACATATACTAGCACGCATTCATCCTATATACATCCATATGTATATGCACCTAAATAAATAAATATATATATATATATATATATATATATATATATACACTCCTTTATATACATATATATATATATCATTGTTTTCCATTTTTCCTTATCACATTTGCATACATATTTTTTTGCACAAATACTAGCATACCCATATATATATATATATATATATATATATATATATATATATGATTACTTGTCTCCATTATTCACCATCACATAAATATATATGTACACATTTTTATTTTTGTCTATTATTCATCTCTCCCATTTTTATTTTTATTTCACCTACCTTATCATACTTATATACCATCACATATATATACATGTAAAATTAAATATACATATATACATATAGATTTTTACCTATTTTCCCTTTATTTTCATTTTACCCACCTTAATGTACACCAAGCCTATATCTCAAGCATGTATACATATATATTCATACATGTATATTTGTACATTTCTCCCTCTTTTTTTTTTTTCTTCCAATCTACACTAACATGCTTATGTACACTACCATATATATATACATGTATATTAAAAAAAATACATATATACATAAATATCTTACCTCTTA
This sequence comes from Firmiana major, assembly GCA_033439115.1. NCBI lineage: Eukaryota > Viridiplantae > Streptophyta > Magnoliopsida > Malvales > Malvaceae > Firmiana > Firmiana major. Next base: position 36,880,401 of record CM065901.1, on the reverse strand, counting down.
TTTTTTTTCTTTTTCCTTTTCTTCTTTTCTTTTCTTTTTTTTTCTTTTCTCCTCTTCCCTCTCTGTCAACCCTTCTTCTTCCTCTTCTTTCTCAGTTCATCACCCCTTTCTCCCTCACAGTTTCTCCTATTTACTTCTCGGTTACAGCCTCCAATGCAGTCTTCTTCTTCCCTTCGGTTCTGCTATCCCTCTCCCATGCCTCTCGGTTTCCATCTCTAATTCCCAGTCCCGATTCTGTTTCTTTTCCTCCTCTCTTACCCCTGTTCTAGCCCTTTCCTTTAGCTCACGGTTCCAGCTCCAAATTGGTCTCCTTCTCCCTCGGTTCTGCCTCTCTTCAGTTCCTGTCTTCTTTTTTCATTTCCCCTTTCTTTTTTTTTTTCAGTCTCCTATCATTCCCTCTTCATTCGGTCTCCATTCCAGCTTCAATTCTGTTATGCTCCTTTCTCTTTTCAGTCTCGATTTTGGACTGCTCCACAGTTTCTCTTCTTCCTCAATCTCCCCTGCACACCCTCGGTTCCAGCTTCATTTCGGTTCTGCTCCCTTTTTTTTCGGTTTCCAGCTCCCAAATAAAATAGAATTATTTGTGCTTAATTTCTCAATTAATTATTTAAATACCCAATTTATTTTATTAATTATCTCCTTTATTTAATTAAAATTCTTTAATGTGTAGGTAAATTAAATCGAGATGAAACTCAGTCGTTTCACTCAAAAATGGGCTGAAAACGGGCTAAAGGAAATTGGACCACTTCCAAATTGCAGACCGAGTCACCAGTCATCTGGACACGTGGGATGTCGGGTGTTATTATTTTATTCGCTCCGAAACGATAAGATCGACGGACACCGTGCCAACCCTCTGAAAGACACCCACCGAGCCACATCTCACAACTAAGTGTACTAGAAGACGGATGACGTGAAAATATCTACTCTGCAGCAAATAAAATGAAGACAAGTGGCCAAACAATGCCAACTCATCTAGGATGGAAAATTACCATTGTACCCCTAAGTGTGTGTATAAATAGAACATGATAGCAATTGAAGAAAGAAAACTAAGTAGTCTAGGGTAGAATTTAAGGTAGCTTTAGTTAGTTTTATTTTTCATTGTCTTTAAACTTTCCGAATAGTTTTTTTTTAGCTACCATTTTTCTAATCTACTGTTATGTCAACCTTTAAGTGTTATATTCTATGAGAAGCTTTATTTTTCCATTTTCTTTTTCTCAGTATTTCACATTAATTTCCATCCATTATGTTTTGTAGTCTCGGTTTCACAAGTTCTTTTTTGTCTATGTTAAGTTTTTATCAATTTATTTTTCATGCAAAGCTCCCTCTCACCGATTAGTTTTATTTATTTAATTTTTTTTCTCCTTCTTAAACTCTCGAGTTTACATTTCTGGGTAGTACCGAGAGGTTGGTTATTTGATGGTGTATCATAGTTATGCAGGAGGCTAGTAGGATACATGAAAGAACCTAGCACCCTTGTTCGTTACAGCATGTTTTAATTTTCTTTCTCTTTTTCGTTTGGTTTGGTGTGCACCTTCATGAATCATATGCGAAGTTCAAATGTGCTAGCTGTCGCTTGAAAGAATGACTGGTGGTTGTAGTTCCTAATGTTGGTCTACTGTCGATTGGTGTTCATCCAAAAATAGTGTGTTGCTGATCGGAATAGGGACGAACTCCCTTCTCTGTTCTGCTCTGTTTATATTCCTTGTTCAGTTCATTTTATTTGCCTTTTGTTATATGTTAATCTAATTGTTTTCTGCTGTTAGGATGTTGTAGATTGAAGTTTAGATTGTTTGATAGTGGGCTGGTTTGCTGCTAGATTAGATCACACTTAATTAGGGAAATGATTTAGGCCATCTTTGGATCGTTTGAGCCTTTCTAACTGTCCTTGTACATATTTTACCCTTAGTCACCCATCTGGGCTAAATAAGCTTTTCTCTATAAATACACCTGCATATTTTTCCTACGCTTAAACACTCTTTTCCTATCTCGTACCCTGAAAGCGTGTAATTTCTGTCACGACCCAAATTACCTAAAAATCAGAGTAAAATTTTCGCTTTTTCATTTATTATTTAATTCTTACCTTTCTCTCATCGTGACCATCCTACAACACAGTTGGGCTATGATTCGGTGTTAATCACCTCACACTATTTACCATTCCACTTTCATAATCCCATTCACATATCAAAGTTTACTATCCTTTGACTTTAAATAAATACATACTCATTAGTATTTATAACTCTACATCCCCGACATCATATCCATTTATAGTACTGTACATTACATATTTAGATACAAAACCATACAAATGTGTATACCTGTCTCTCGATGGGATGCAACAGATATCACGCATGCATGTCCTCAGCCGCTTACTAATTTCTATGAGTGCTCTAAAAAGATGGGAAAATAAGGGGTTGAGCAAACCACACGCTCAGTAAGGCAATTATGCAAGTAAGTAGATAGCTCCACTATCTACATGCTCATAATGCCATGCCCTTAATATCCATTTCTTTTCATTAAAATCATCAAGCACAAAGTCATGTAAACATCAATGACTTAGTTTATCAAAACTATTTGTGCATATAGAAATCATGTAATTCATGCATCAAAGGCATTTTATGTGACATCATTAAATCATAATGAGCATGAAGTAAATCCAGATCATGCATTCTTTCATGTCATGTAAGACAAATCATAATTTTGAAATGAAAGCATGGAAAACATCGTCATGCTATTGCATTCAAATCATTTCATTAAAACGCGGAATAAAATAACCCTATCAGGGTCAATTATCTCATAAGTAAATCTCAATTTCATAAAACAATTCATTAAACTTCTTTATAAAACTTTGCTTATAAAACCAACCTTCTTTCAGGGCCACATATCATAAAATCATAAAATCGGGGGCCTGACCCCTCCCTCGGGTCTACCCTGGTCTATCGACCAATAGTTATATCATGTGAGACATGTAATTGATTATATCAGTAACATCGAGGACTATGGCCATATCCTAGTGATCCCTGGCAACACGGTACCTAGTGTGCGGGGTATCACACCTGAAATGGGAGGTGGGTCGTCCTACCCGCCAGAACAGCATAACACCAGGATTGCGAGGGCAAGGCTTGCTGCCTCGTGGCTAATGCCACTCCACTCCAACAATCCCCACGGTACAACGTACTTCGCGAGATATACATGGTACAACATACTCCGTGAACCCAAGCTCAGTCAGGGGTGCCTGTAATAGGTCTTATCCACCCATATCACTCTGTCTTAGTATGCACGTGTGAGCATATCATCTCACTATGACACACAGTCTACAAGAGGCTCCAATACGGCTATATGCAATTAATATAAATCCCTGTGCGAGCGAAGCTTTAGCACGGTTTCATAAAAATCAGTAAAATCTGCATACGAGCAGCGCTCCAGTACGACTTAAACTGATTATAAATTCAAGTAAAATCCACGTACGAGCAATGCACTAGTACGAATATGTATAAAAACTCAGTGAAAACCTCGTACGAGAAAAACTCCAGTACAATTTTAAAATGAATTATAAAACCATATAAAATTTCATGCGAGTAACGCTCCAGCACGAATGAATGTTCAAGTAAATCAAATCTTGTGCGAGTTACACTCCAGCACGACCTTATGCATAATTAAATCAAATCTCGTGCGAGTTAACTCCAGCACGGCTTTTATGCAATATCATATCAAAACAGGATGCGAGCTAAGCTCCAGGATCACTCATGCATATCAAATCATAAAAACTAGTGCAAGCAATCGCTCCAGCACCATTTTATGCATATCAGGTCAAAACATGTCAAAACAGAGTGCGAGCTAGGCTCCAGCACTTCTCATGCATTTAACAAGAATAAAAATCAGTGCGAGCAATCGCTCTAGCACATTTCATGCATATGATGTCACACAAATCGGTGCGAGCAACCGCTCAAGCACATTTATGCACAATCACAAGCGCAGATATAGTGTGAACTACGTGTCGGCACTATCTGTTTTCATATAAACTTGATAGTTGGCCTATTTTGCAAAGAAATTTCCATTTAAATACAAATAACATTTACGTAGTGTTATCATGTGAAATTCATGCAATTACTGACCAATATATTGATTTGCTTTGATTAAAACCAATAAAATCCTTAAACCATAAATTTCCTTAAATCATGCATTTCATGCATGTCAATGTCATGCTTTCACCATCCTTAGGTGAACTTCTCTCAATAGGGGTAAAATAATCTTTTCACCTATTTCGATCCTTAAAATCATTTAAACCACTTTTAGGATCATTATACAATAACCGTGTATACATACATAATCAGTGTATACAAAAACTATTAAAATACACGTAGCTACCTCTAGCTTCTCACACAATTCCCTTACCTCATTTTTCTGTACAGTCTGACCTTTTCCACTGATGTCTCATCACGCAGTCCGATTTGCTCCCAATCCAAATCAAATCTCCGAAACTGCGGATACATATTCATCAGGTCAAATACAATACAATTTAATTGTATTTCATATTTTATGGCCTTAATTTTAAATCATGGGGCTCGTTTACCCATATTGGGCCCGATTGCACCATAATGGGCATTAATCGGCCTTAAGCCCATTTACCACACTTTATCGAGGCCTATTGGGCTTACTGGGCCCATCAGTATATATTGGACCTTGTTCTAAATTCTCGGATATCTCAATTTAGTATTTACGAAAATTTATTTAAATTTCCAAAATTTAATTCATTTATGCAGAAATTAAATCCTTAATTCATTAACATGCATAACGATGCAAATTGTCATAAATAAAGGTTACTTACCCGAGATTCCATGATAGTATGCAAATCGAGGCTGTCTCGAGCTCTCGATTGACGTCAATTGTCGAGCTGCACAATTTAATATTTTTTCGGGTAAATTTCAAGTCAATTATTTATCAAATTAAATATTTTAAAATTTAAATCGATCAATTCGACCGCTTACCGACTTACCCGTAGCTCGATTGCATCACTAAAATTTTTCTCAATTTTTCCTTTTTTTCTTTCTCCCTTTTTCTTCTTTTTTTCCTTTTCTTTTTAGCTGAACCGGTTCGGTCCGGTTCAACCCGGTTCAGACCGCCAGTTTAGTCCAGTTCGGTTCGGCCTGCTCAGTCTGGTTCGGCTGGTTCAATCACCATTTGGTCGTTTCGGTGCCGTCCGACCGGTTCTCGGGCCGTTTCCAATGCCGTTCGGTGCGCCATCGCTTGGGCTTCCAAAATTGGGCCTCAGTGTGGCTCGAATCGACGCCGATGGTTGCCAATCTGGGATTCTTTTCCGCGGGACTTCCTCTTTCGATCTGTCAATTCCGACCACCTCACTGCGCGTTGCGGCTGCCGGTGGGTTGCGCGCGTGTCGAGCCTGCTTCGTCGGCCCTTGCCTGGGCTTCCTGGTCGCCGGTGGTGGCTCGCCGGTGAGTCTCTTCTTCCTCGGGTTCGGCTTCCGTTTTCGCTTGTTCTCTGTTTCTTTTTCTTCTCTGTTTCAAAAATTTCTAGATTTCCAAATTTCATTTTTTTTTCACTTATTTTATTTATAATATATTTTTATTATTATTATTTTAATTAATTAAATATTATTAAATATCAAAATATCCCAAAAAAATTCATATTAAATTCATTTAATCCGTAAATGAATTTCTCAGTCCGATTTTACCTTTTCGGTATATTTTTTGATTATTTTCAGGATTATTTTTTGAAGTGAAAATTCTGATTTATTCCAATAAATTCATATCTTGATCAATTTAACCCGAAATTTAATTATTTCTTCGTTATTAATCAAGATTTCTCAATCTCATATTTTTAACTAAATTTTCTTGTCCCGATTAATACCTAATTTCGGTCTTTTGATCGTTTTGCCCTTGCACATGTTCGGGAATACCATTTCAATCCTTTTGCATTTTTAAATGCAGTCAAAAATTTCTATTCATTACCTTTTTCCTCTTACGATAAAATCGGGCCTTACAATCTCCCCCACTTAAGAAATTTGGTCCTCCAAATTAGAACCAATGCAAATGAGTCCATAAATAACTCCGGGTACATTTATCGTATCATATATTGTCATCCTCAAGTGACTTTCTTCGGAGTGTAATACTACCAACATACTTGACTAGGGAGATCATCTTAAACCTCGACACTTTCTCCTTCCTGTTTAATACCCAAATCAATTTTCCAATCATATTATACTTTCATTGAGCTAAGCAGTTGGAGCTCATATCCGATCACATATATCGGGTCCGAATAATATTTCTTAAGCATCAAAAGATAGGACACATTGTGGATACCTGTTAATTTAAGTGGCAACGCCAACCTACAGGTCTTATCTCCCACTTGTCTAATATCTCTAAGGATTCAATCTAACGAAACTCAATACTGATTCACCATCGGTGAATTCCAATGATTTCTTGTCTCTTGTCAGCATAGCCTTCTGTCTACTCTGAGGTGTTCTTAATCTCTCACAATCAACTGAACATCCTCAGAGGTTTTTTCTTACCAATTCAGGAATAATTCTCTATCTATCACCCACTTCTTCTTATCCAAGTCAGGGAACAATCCCTACGGCCATACTATGCCTCATATAACTTGTTATCCCGATACTCAAGCAACAACTGTCATTATTGGCGAATTCGATTAGTGACAACTGATCATCCCAGGAGCTTATAAAAATCAATGGCACATACTCTCATCACATTCTCCAGAACTTATACAGTCCTGTCTGACTGACTATCTGTCTGAGGATGAAAGTTGTGCTAACACGCAGTCAGGTTCCCATAACTTTCTCAAAACATTCCCAAAAGTGGGAAGTGAAGCGGGAATCCCTATCTAACATCATGCTCACTGGAACGCTACATAATGTTCCACAATTTTCTATACACATAAATCTGCCTACACACTCAGAGTATTTGGGGATTTCCATAAACAGAATGTGGGTAGACTTAATCAATCTATCGACTATCACCCAGATAGCCTCGTGATTTATCCAGGTCCTCTGTAACCCATCACAATATTCTTGGTAACTTGTTCCCATTTTCGTGTCAATATAGGTAGAGGCTGCAATAATCTTGTAGACTTCTAGTACTCTACCTTAATCTGCTCACATACGAGACACTTTGCTACAATCTCTATAATGTCTCTTTTTATATACCTGACCACCAATACTATTTTCAAAGATTCTAATATATTTATTATTTCACGGATGCACTGTATATCCCAAGGAGTGAGCTTCTGACAATAAAACTATCTCATCAACTGTGGTCCTGGGGAGCACTTATACTGTCTCTGAACCTCTATAAGTCATCATCACACACTGAGAACTCTGTCACTATACCCTTCTGAATCTAACCCACTCTATCGAGACCATGCCGATCATTACGCTAAGCCTGGCAAATCCGATCACATAAATCTGGTTCTAACCTCAGGCTAGCTGTCACAAAATCACCGTCATCATCAGAAGGGATCACATCACTACTGAGGCTCATAACTGCTCTAGCAGCTTACGCTCTCTAACCATCATATGTGATACCATCCCGAGGCTCTTTCTGTTCAAGGCATCAGCCATTACATTAGCCTTTCCTGGGTGGTACAATGTTCACAATCATAATCCTTAGAAGCTCTAACCCTCTTGGTTATCTTATATTTTACTCTTTCTGTAAAAACAGATACTCGAGGCTTTTACTATCAGTGCATACCTGAAATTTCTTACCATTTAAGTGGTTGTGCCATACCTTTAGTGTAAACGCTAGGCTGCCAACTCTATATCATGGGTCGGATAGTTTCTCTCATGGTCCTTGAACTATCTGGATCCATAAACGACTATATTCCCATTTTACATCAATACACAGCCCAATCATTATTTAGAGGTATCCATACACACTGAAACCTCTTGAGTTGTTGGTTATGGTGAGAATAATTACGGTGGTCAGTTTATTACTTCAATATACCAAAACTCACCGAAGCCATTTTAATACTTATCATCCCACTCGTATACAATCTTTTCCCGAATAAGATGTGTCAACTAAGCAGACCATTTCGAGAAACTCACAACACCTCGTCTATAAGACAGTTTCCTGTTGCTACTCATGCTCTTCCCTGGACTTCGAATGCATTGAAATATCATCGCTCAAGATGACAACCAATTGGTCCAGGTAAGGTTTAAATACCTTATCGTAGTTGAGTTCTACTAAATATTTCAATCACCCTTATCCTTGACCTATGTACGCATAAACGAATAACGTCATTTCGTAATCACTTCTGTTCACGATACTAATCCGCGTCATTTCGTTTTTCTTATATTAACGGCTTTTATAAAATTTTAATTTTTAAACCTTCATGATTAATCGAATTCTATATTTCTTTATCGTACCAATAAAGGTACCCAAATTTTAAATGCATATATACGACTATCGATTTCAATCTATATGTTCTATGTCTGCGCTTCTAGACGCTATCAAATCTTCAGGCAGGGAGATATTTTGAAATACCTTTATTAACCCTCAGACTTAACTACATTTACTTTACATATCAGTCTATGTGGTCACAATTCATATCTACTACATATCGCTTAATCCTTACTTTGCATATCAAGGATATCCTTAGCTTGCATACGCCTATTATTCCAATATATCTCGTATGTAGGATCAATCACATCTCAAAGCTTATCTCATATTCTACTCTTTCATTACTTGTTAAACTTACAATACACTTTTCAGTGATGTTTTTACCCCTATTTTCAACTTACAATCTCTATACCCATATTCAGTTAGTGAAAATCAGCTAACTATCATCATCTTGCCTAAGGGTACATGTCACGACCCTCAACTTATCAAAATACATACAAATGTTTCACCTTTTCATGCATCATTTATCATTCGTCCTTACTTCAATCGTGAACAACAACTCTCCTCAATAGTTGGGCTGTGTGTCGACGTCTAACTCATTCCACCATACCAATTCAATTTGCATATTATTCATAAATAAACACTTGTATAAATGTATATATATCAGAGTTGTTACATGTGTTTACATTGTTTTACATCCCCAATAGTTACATACAAAATGCTACTGTGCTATGTCTAGTTTAGATACAAAATAATCCAAGTGTGTATACCTTTAGTGATGGGATGCAGTGGATTACCAAAAGGGCAAGCCTCCAGTCATGCTCACTCTATACTCAAATCTCTGTAGAGAGGGGGAAAATAAGGGGGGTGAGCAAACCACATGCTCAGTAAGGCAATCATGCGAACAGGTAGATACTGCACTATCTACGTGATCGTGATGCCATGCTCAAAAGCATTTAATTCATCATTTATCTCAAAACATGAGTGTATGATTGTGTTAATGGTATGTAAATCATTCATGCTATTAAAATCCAGTGCACCTTTCAACTCAAAGCATGGTATAAATCATCATGCATAATTCACAGTAAAAACATGGCATTACCTATCATGCATTTTCTCAAATAGCATGGCATTAACCATCATGCATTTTCACAATAAAGCATGGCATTAAACATCATGCATTTTCACAATAAAGCATGGCATTAAATATCATGCATCTGTGCATTTTAAAAACCATTAACAAATCAATCCAACACTGGTTAGGTCTCAGCCCACCCTTGGACTTCCCTGACCCACAAATCATTTCAAACATGGATTTATTCTCAAAGCAATAGACATGTGAGATAGGCAATTCAACAACAGGTAATAACTTCAAGGCCTATGTACATAACTTGTGATACTTGCTACATGGATCAGGTGTGCGGGATATCACCACTATCTGCTTCCACACGGGAGGTGGGTCAAATCCTACCCGCTGGTCCATAGCAGATCTCGTCTGAAGACAGCACATCACAACTCAACACGGTACAATGTACTCCATGCTACATGCACGGTACAATATACTCCGTGGACCCAATCAACACATCATATCATGCCATATCTCAAACGCACGTGTGAGCCTATTTAATCAGTACGACCTCTTGTCTACCCGAAGCTCCTAACACGACTAATTAATCATGTCAAAACAATGCACGTGTGAGCCTATTTAATCGATGTGACACCCAATCTACTCGAAGCTCCAAACACGATAACATGCAAGGTGGGCATCTAGTGCTAGACAAACTCTAAGCACAATGCCAAAAAAAATATGAAATCCATGTGAAAATTAGTGCCTCTAGCACTCATGTGTATAAAACACGTCAAATCTTGTGTGAGTCATACTCTAGCACGCTTTCATACTCACAAAATCATGTAGGTGGCTCAAAACTTTGCAAAGTATGGTTAACAAAACCAAAACACCCTCATTTCTTTTGCAAATCATTTTAATATCAGCCAACCTACCAATCATTTGCTAAAAAGCAATAAACCATGATTTTCAAAGCAATATGCTTTTGTTTTCATGCACATTTTATCAAACACCCAACTTTTTCCCTTCAATCACCCAACATCATTTCCTAATGTCTCATGCATTCTAGCAAAGCATTTAATGCGCCCAAGTTGCTCACAGATATCTCTAAGAGTTCACACAATTCCCTTACCTCAATTTACTTAGTGTGACTCCTTTCCTCTTAGTTTCTCACGCTCTTGGCTCAACTTGCTCCAGCGTATCCTCGAAATCTGCTATTCATTTATCCAAATCAATTGAGTTAATGTTTTTAACCCATATTTGACCTCACTATTCAATATAATTCACTTATGCATTTTACCAATGCATTAATCCACATTTTACCCCTTTTAGGTAAATCTTACAATTTATTCACTAACATCTTAAAATCATACCCATAACACTATTGTCACCTCTAGACATCCCATTTCTCATTAATCTCCATACATTCCACTTTCTCACACTAGACCATTTCTAGGTCATAATCATTCCAAGGCATTTTAGATAGTTTCTAACCATCCATACTCATGCCAGACAACTCCAAAATCAATTAAATAGACAATGTACCATAGTTGGAGTGTTAGAATCTTACCAAATCTGATTTCTCTCCTTGCTCCAAATGATAGTGCCCTTAACTCCTTCAATACCAACAATGGGAAAATGCCTTCCAACTATGTTGTTCTTCTCTTTGATAGGAACAACTTTGCCTCTAATGGCCTCTCTTCAAATCTTACTGAAAATGGTTGATTTTAGAGAGAGAAAGTTAGGTTTTTGGGTTGAAAATGGAAGAATGGTGTTTTTCTCGAAATTTTCAGATTTTCAGCCCTCCTTTTATAGAAATAGCTTGAGGAGATCGATCAGCACCAAGAGTAGATCGATCTCGTCCCCTTAAATCCCTCATTTTCATGGCATTTTAATCATGAGATCGATCTGTCGAAGCATGAGATCGATCTGCTCCCAAACAGAGAGCTAAGGAGATCGATCTAGGTGCTTGAGGATCAATCTTTTCATTACAGAATGCTTAGGAGATCGATCTGGCTCCATTGGAGATCGATCTGCTCTATTCCATTGCCCAAATAAGAGCATTCTGGCTCTTCCAGATTAATCTCTCATCCCATGACATCGATCTGCCCTTCATAGTTTCTAGATTTTCTACAGTTTTTCTGCAGTAACTCATACTCAAACATCCTTAATTTGCTACCATGATCATTTTCTCATTCATTCATTCATCTTTGAGGCTTGACAATGACATCCATACATACCTTATTCCTATTGAAACTTGTGTGGAATCCTTGTATAACCAAAAGTATATGATATAAACCAAATGGAAGTGCACAACTTATGCAATTCTACTTCCATTTTACCACACTACTCATAATCCGTTCTACTCACATTCCTCACATGTTTAAGTCCATTTTCACTTATTCATACATAATGTAACTTGTATGTACAATAACAACTCTTATTGCAAGTGTTCATTAACTTATGGACTTACATCACATATACTTCACTTATGAATTCATAGTACAACTCTATTTACATTTCTATGTACATATTTACCATTATAAATATACGGGGTCTCACATTCTCCCCCACTTAGAAAATTTGGTCTTCCAAATTAGAACCAATTATTCTGTGAACAACTCGAGATACTTCTCCCGCATCAAACTCTCCAATTCCCATGTGGCTTCTTCCACAGTGTGATGTTACCAAAGAACCTTCACCAAGGGAATTGTCTTTGTCCTCAACACTTTCTCTTTTCTATCTAATACCCGAACTGGCTTCTCAATGTATGTCATACCCTCATTGAGCTCCAATGGCTCATATCTTATCACATGTGCCGGGTCTGGGTGGTACTTCCTCAACATGGATACGTGGAAGACGTTATGAACACTTGCCAACTCCGGTGGCAACGCCAACCTATAAGCCTTATCTCCCACTCTCTCCAAAATCTCGAAGGGTCTGATGTATCTAGGGCTCAGTGTCACGACCCAATCCCATTCTCTTTAACCGAAAATCACTGAAAATTTTTCGCGTTCTACTGTTACCTTACCCGGTCGTGAACTAAACTCACCACACACTGTTGGGCTGTGAGTCAATAATAAACTCCACATCTCATTCATTCTCAATTAATTAAAACGATGTCATACATGTGCATTTAATCGTGTACTTATACGAATACATGTTTTACTGACATCTACATCCCCCATAACTACAACTCAAAAGAATACTGTGCTTTTACATTGTTTAGATACAAAAAGAATCACTGTGTATATACCTCTTAGCGATGGAGATGCAGCGGAGTCCAAAATAATACGCCTCAGTCCTCACTGGGCTACTATGCACGCTCTGTAGGGGAAAATAGAGTGGGATGAGCAACCACACGCTCAGTAAGGCAATAATGCAAGCATGGTAGATAACTACTCTATCTACATGCTGATAGTGTTATGCATAAATCATTTATAGTAGGAGCATGAGGAATAAAACTATGCCATGTGAATATACATATATATCATGTATCAAAATCATGTGCATTGGCATATAAAACATGGTAGAGACATCATGTATAAATCATCTCATGCTCAATCTCATTTAAATTCATAAAAGGGCAATTCTTTAAGAAACTTCCTTTTTAAACCAACACCATAACACCACTAAATCAACTCACAAATCACAACCACATTTACATTCCACAATTCACACATGTGTATAAATCTAGGTCACTATATCAAAAGTGCCTATGTGAATCATTACATCATAAATCATCCCAGACCACACGCATCCAGGTGTGCGGGGTATCATGCTGGCACGAAGATGGATTATCCCTCGCCAGACTTTCTCATCACATAACCATCATGCGGTACATCGTACTCCATGTGATATACACGGTACAGCGTACTCCGCAACTCATATCGTGATCGGGGGTGCCATTCCTAGGTCTTATCTAACCCATACCAAGAGTTTTCCATATTCCGTGAAGGAGAGCCTCCCTGCCGAACAGAGCCTCCCCGCCTAACAGAGCCTCCCTGCCTCTTCGGGCTTAAGGATGTTAGCTTAAGGATGTAGGGCTTAAGGATCCTTTTCGTAAGAGAGCCTCCCCACCGAACAGAGCCTCCCCGTCTAACAGAGCCTCCCTGCCTCCTCGAGCTTAAGGATGTTAGCTTAAGGATGTAGGGCTTAAGGATCTTACCGTACCCATGTAGGAGAGCCTCCCTGCCTAACAGAGCCTCCCCGCCTCTTTGGGCTTAAGGATGTTGGCTTAAGGATCCCACCGTAAGAGAGCCTCCCCACCGAACAGAGCCTCCCCGCCTAACAGAGCCTCCCCGCCTCTTTGGGCTTAAGGATGTTAGCTTAAGGATGTAAGGCTTAAGGATCTTACCCACTTTCACAACCCTATACGAATCCCATTGTACAAGCTTGTGCGAGCAAAGCTCTAGCACGACTCATGCATCATGCATCTTCTCATAAAGAGGCACGTACGAGCATAGCTCTAGTACGGTTATACTCATAAGACAACCACTCAAAATCCACGTACGAGCAGAAGCTCCAGTACGGTTTATAAATATCATTATAGTTTCCAAATCAAGGTGCGAGCTAGGCTCCAGCACGTTTCATACAAATGAAAACATAGAAATCCAGCGCGAGCGAGGCTCTAGAGCGATTTATGTCATACAAGTGTGATAGGCGGCTCATATACAATTCATCAATCTCGGCAATTCGGGTTTAGCACTCACAAATGCTTTTCCACAACAACAATACAATACTAGCCGTCCTATCTACGAGCTTGCTTAAAACCAAGCAATTCGTTTTGGAAAAACATCAAAACATTAGATTTATGCAATTATTAGCCTTACTATCCCATTTCATAAAATCCACTTCAAATCCAAAACCACGCATATACTCATCATCATTCACGAATACCATCCATCATTTATTTGAGCAATTCATGCATTTCATACAACACCTAATATTCACCCACAAGTTCAAAGTACGAGCAGCTACCTCTATATACTCACAAAATTCCCTTACCTGGAATCGCGATGCGTGATTCCACTTCCTTAATCTGCTTACTCGTACGATTCGATTCGTCTTCAACGAACTCTTCGGGACTGCACAAAATCGTATCCCGCATTATATTCGATCCATATATTGCAACCCTTGTGCTTGCTATAGTCAATTCAATCTATAGCCTCTATTAAAGCTTATTTGGCCTCGTTTCATTACTTTATCCATAACTCGAGTCTATGGATCTTCTTAGGCCTATTATCTTATTCAAAATCGATGTTAAATCGACATTAAGCTCATAGTGTTCATATTTCATGAATTCCCTCACTATGGCATTTATCAAGCATATTCATACTCATTTCCACAATTTCCTCCAAACTCACAATGTAATCTCATTTAGCCATTTAAAATCATAAACATTACCCCAATAACAACCTTAGCATGCCTTAAATCATAGGCTCATTCAATCCCACATATCCTCACATTATACCCATTTTAGATTTCTAGGTCACACCAATTCTACTACATTCCTGGGTAGTTTATCCATCAATACTCATATCAATCAACTCCAAAATAAATTAGATAGCTAATGCATTTGGATTGGAGTGTTAGAATCTTACCAATATGATTTCTCTTCTTGCTCCAATTGGTAATGCCCTTAACTCCTTCAATTCCAAGAATGGAAAAATGCCCTCTCACTATGTTGTTCTTCTCTTTGATAGGAACAACTTTGCCTCTAATGATCTCTCTCCAAATCTCACTGAAAATGGCTGATTTTAGAGAGGGAAAGTTAGGTTTTTGGGTTGAAAATGGGAGGTTAATATGTTTTTCTGAGATTTCCAGATTTTCAGCTTTCCTTATATAGAAATGACTTGAAGAGATCGATCTGGTCGAAGAGGAGATCGATCTGGTCCCTTAAAATCCCTCTTTTTTACGGCATTTTTAAACCTGAGATCGATCTGTCGAAGCAATGAGATCTATCTGTTGAAGCATGAGATCGATCTGTCGAAGCATGAGATCGATCTGGTCCCAAACAAAGAGCTAAGGAGATCGATCTGGGTGCTTGAGGATCGATCTTTTCACTTACAGAATGCTTGGCAGATCGATCTGGCTCCATTGGAGATCGATCTGCTCTATTCTTTCGCCCAAATAAGAGCATTCTGGCTCTACCAGATCGATCTCTCATCCTATGAGATCGATCTGGACCTCATGTTTTCCAGATTTCCTGCAGTTTCTTTGCTGTAACTCATACCAACACATCCTTAATCTATTGCCATGGCCATTTTCTCATCCATCCACCTTTATAACTTGAAAATGGCATCCATTCATACCTTATGCACATTGAAACTTGTGTGCATTCATTGTATGTCCCAAGGTATGCTACATAAAACCAAATGGAAGCATAACTCCATTCCATTTTACCACACTACTCATTTTGAGTTTCAATCACCTCCATCACTTGCCATAACTCATTTCTTCGTATACATACTCAATGAAACTTGTATGTACGTTACAATTTATATTACACATACATACATTGAATCCATGGACTTACATCAATCATACTTTACATTACAAGTCCATTCATTTTGTTTGATCCAATTACACACATTAGCCTTATACATATACGGGGTCTTACATTCTCCCCTCCTTCAAGGAATTTGGTCCTCCAAATTAGAACTAAGTCACTCTTCAAAAAGTTGGGGGTACTTTTCCCGTATCAAGTTCTCCAATTCCCACGTGGCCTCTTCCACCGTGTGATGTTGCCAAAGAACTTTCACCAAGGGAATTGTCTTATTCCGCAACACTTTCTCTTTTCTGTCCAATATCTGAACCGGCTTCTCAACATACGTCATACTCTCATGGAGCTCCAACGGCTCATATCTTATCATGTGTGTCGGGTCCGGGTGATACTTCCGAAGCATCGAGACGTGGAAGATGTTGTGGACATTTGCCAAGTCCGGTGGCAATGCCAACCTATACGCCTTATCTCCCACTCTCTCCAAAATCTCGAAGGGTCCGATATACCTAGGGCTCAGCTTGCCCTTCTTACCGAATCTCATAATACCCTTCGATGGTGAAACTCTCAGAAATACCGACTCACCCTCATCAAACTCTAGTGGTCTTCGTCTCTTGTCAGCATAACTCTTTTGTCGGCTCTGAGCTGTCCGTAATCTCTCACATATCAACTGGACGTCCTCAGATGCCTGCTGCACTAAGTCCGGAGCAAAAATCTGTCTGTCACCAACCTCTTCCCATCCAATGGGGGAACGGCATCTACGCCCGTATAATGCCTCATAGGGTGCCATCCCGATACTAGCATGATAGCTATTATTATAAGCGAACTCGGCTAACTGCAGGTGGTCATCCCAGGAGCCTCTAAAATCCAGCACACACGCTCTCAACATATCCTCGAGGGTCTGTATAGTCCTCTCTGACTGCCCATCTGTCTGAGGATGAAAAGCGGTGCTAAAACTCAGTCGGGTCCCCAGCGCTTCCTGAAAATGTTCCCAGAAATGGGAAGTGAAGCGGGCATCCCTATCAGAAACAATGCTCACTGGTACACCATGTAGCCGTACTATCTCTCGAATATACAGGTTCGCCAACTGACTCAGTGTATCGGTAGCTCTCATAGCGAAGAAATGGGCGGACTTAGTCAACCGGTCCACAATAACCCATATGGCATCATGACCTCTGCGGGTCCTCGACAACCCCATCACAAAATCCATGGTGACATGCTCCCACTTCCAGGTCGGTATCGGTAGAGGCTGTAATAATCCTGCAGGCTTCTGATGCTCTACCTTCACTTGCTAACAAACGAGACACTTAGCGACATATTCCGCAATGTCTCTTTTCATTCCAGACCACCAATAAACCTTCCGAAGGTTTTGATACATCTTGGTACTTCCCGGATGTATCATATACTTCGATGAGTGAGCCTCTGATAAAATCGTTCTCCTGATCTCAGGATCCCTGGGAACGCATACTCTGCCTCTGAACCTCAATAAGCCATCAGCACTCTGCTCAAAATCAGTACCCACACCTGTCTGTATTTGTCTCAGCCAATCGATACACCGTCGATCGCTCTGCTGGGCTTGCCGAATACGGCCAATCAACTCCGGCTCTAGTCTCAAACTAGCCATGATCTCAAGTCTCTCAGATCTAGGTGGGGTTACATCCAAACTGAGGTTCGCAAAGTGTTCTAACAATTCATGTTCCCGTATCATCATATAAGACACCAACCCAAGGCTCTTTCTACTCAAAGCATCGACAACTACATTTGCCTTACCCGGGTGGTACATGATTTCACAATCATAATCTTTCAGGAGTTCGAGCCATCTCCTCTGTCTCATATTCAGCTCTTTCTGCGAGAACAGGTACTTAAGGCTCTTATGATCTGTGAACACCTGAAATTTCTCACCATAGAGATAGTGGCGCCATATTTTCAAAGCAAATACTACAGCCGCCAACTCCAAATCATGTGTCGGGTAGTTCCTCTCATGATCTTTCAACTGTCTAGATCCATAGGCAACTGCCTTCCCATCCTACATAAGCACACAGCCCAGTCCCTGGTGTGATGCATCCGTATACACCGAGAATCCTCCTGAGCTGGTAGGAATGGTGAGAACTGGAGCAGTCGTCAATCGACGCTTGAGCTCCTCAAAACTCCTCTCACATGCCTCATCCCATGTTAACTTAACATCTTTACGCGTGAGGCGTGTCAACGGAGCAGCTAGTCTGGAGAAACCCTCTACAAATCTCCGATAATATCCTGCCAATCCCAGGAAACTTCTGATCTCAGTTACCATCTTGGGCTGTTCCCACTGCAGAACTGCCTCTATCTTGGATGGATCCACTGATACCCCATCCTTTGACACAACATGCCCCAGAAATGAGATCTGTTCCAACCAAAAGTTACACTTGCTGAGTTTGGCATACAATTCTTTCTCTCGGAGGGTCTGCAGAACTATCCTCAAGTGCTCCTCATGATCTTCCCTGGACTTGGAATACACCAAAATGTCATCTATGAACACTATCACAAACTTGTCCAGGTATGGCTTGAATATATCATTCATCAATGCCATAAATGCTGCGGGAGCATTCGTCAATCCGAATGGCATCACCAAAAACTCGTAGTGGCCATAACGGGTACAAAATGCTGTCTTGGGTACATCTCCACTCCTGATCCTCAACTGATGGTACCCTGACCGCAGATCTATCTTAGAAAATACTTCGGCTCCTTGGAGCTGATCCAACAAATCATCGATTCTTGGAAGGGGGTACTTGTTCTTAATGGTGGCCTTATTCAACAACCGGTAATCTATACACAGTCGGAGGCTTCCATCCTTCTTCCTTACAAATAGAACCGGTGCTCCCCAAGGTGAGACACTCGGTCTAATAAACCCCTTCTCCAACAACTCTTGCAGCTGTTTCTTCAGCTCTTCCAACTCTATCGGAGACATTCTATAGGGTGGTTTCGATATCGGCTCTGTACCAGGCACTAACTCAATGCAAAATTCCATTACCCTTTCAGGTGGTAGTCCTGGTAATTCATCCGGAAAGACATCAAGGTAGTCTGTAATTACGGGTATGTCCTTCAATTCCGGGTGTGCCTCATCTATATCGACCACATAGGCAATGAACCCTTCACATTATCCTCTCCATCGTTAGTAACATAAACCATCACTCCACATTCAACATTTATCATAAACAATAAGTTTATCTCTCAAGCAATATGAATTTAAAATCATACTCCTTTATTTACAACAAACATGCTATTTTCATATCATTTCTTTTCATCAAAGTTTACAATAAGATTGTCTAATCCTGAAAACATCAATGTTTTGGCATGATAATCCATCACAACACGATTGGTAGCCAACCAATCCATTCCCAAAATTACATCAAAATCATTCATATTCAATAAAATCAGATTGGCTATAATTTCCTTCCCCTCTATCTTTAACTTACAATCTCTACATACATGCTCAGTCAATTGACTATCATTCATGGGTGTGGAAATCATCAACATTTTATCCAACAATGTTGGTTTCACATATTTCAACAATTTATGTGCAAAGGAAGGTGATATGAAAGAATGCGTGGCACCAGGATCAAATAATACCAATGCTTCTGAATCAAAGATTCGGATGGTACCTTTAATCACATCCGTCGAAGCATCCACGGTGTCTTGATCCAGTGCATGTACTCTTCCTCTGCTCACACTCGCAGCCTGTTTCCCTTTTTCCTCAGCTGTAGCCCTCCTCCTCGGGGCTGCTGTCTCAACTGGAGCTCCCTCAGGCTCCTTGCCCTTCTGTGGGGCAATCTCCATTTTCTCGGGACAATACTTAGCCATATGTCCTGGTCTCTCGCACCTAAAACACACCATAGGGGTCATCAGACAGGGCCTATTCCCATGAAATCTCCCACATCTCCTACACTGATCAGTAGTAGGCCGTGGTCCTCCAATAGTCATGCCCCTTAGCGCAGTCAAGGCTGGGTATACGGGAAGTCTAGCAACTCTCTCCCGCGCCTCCTCAATCTTTGGCCTCTTCTCGAAAAATCTTTGGCCATCTCTCTTGGCCACTCTTCCAAACCCGGATCTCTTCCGGTCTCTATCCTTTCTGACACTGACCCTCCCAAGCTCGGAGTCATTTCGCTCAAAGTCTTGCTCACATAACTGAGCCTTATGTACAGCCTCCTCATAGGTCACAATGTCGAAGGGAGCTAGCTTAGTCCGGATGGCCAATCTCAATCCATCCATGAACTTTTGAATCTTTCGGGTCTCACTACCCATCGTGTCAGGGTCATATCTCCCCAATGACATAAACTTGGACTCATACTCGTCCACAGTCCTGTTCCCCTGAACCAAATTCATAAATTCCATCCGTAATTTCCTCTGTGCTGTAGCTGGAATATACTGTCTCTTGAAGGCCTCTAGAAATATCTCCCACGAGATCTCAGAGTGTCTGGCCCTCAAAATAGCCTCGGTGGACCTCCACCAATGCTCAGCCTCGTCTTTCAGCATAAACACGGCAAAGGCAACCTTCTCACTTGAAGTGCATCGGAAAAACCTATACAGTTTCTCCATCTCATACACCCAATCCTCCGTAATCACTGGGTCCTTCACCCCTCTAAACACTGGGGGTTTCAGCGCTTGAAATTCTCGCAACCTGCTCAAGTCGCAGTCATAACCCACATCACTACCGCTCTGCTGTGGAGCGATAGGAGAACCTGTATCCTGGGCTGGAGGGGGTGTAACTGTAGCTGTCTCAGCAGCATGAGGTCTCTCCGCCTCTACAGCTGCCTATTCCGTAGTAGGCTGTGCCGCGGGACCTCGTCTGTCACGGGCACCCAGGGCCTGCGTGACTATCTCCACCAGACTCTCAATACTCCGCTCTAATCTAGCGAAGCGAGCCTCAGTATCACCTGCTCTCTCAGCAGGGTTATGTGGAGCCTACTCAGTCTGTGGCTCCGCACGACTCTCAGGCCTACCTCTACGGCCTCTAGCACGTGCTCTCGCCCCTCTACCTTGGCGTGTAACTGGCATAGTGCCTAACTTCCTGTATTATAATAATTCATTAAGCTCAATCCATCACCGTATACACAGTTATATCCAAACAAAAGCACAGTACTATGGGGATGTACTTTCCTACGTTTTATTAATGACTCACATCAGGCCAACACAGCTCTGATACCAATCTCTGTCACGACCCAATCCCATTCTCTTTAACCGAAAATCACTGAAAATTTTTCGCGTTCTACTGTTACCTTACCCGGTCGTGAACTAAACTCACCACACACTGTTGGGCTGTGAGTCAATAATAAACTCCACATCTCATTCATTCTCAATTAATTAAAACGATGTCATACATGTGCATTTAATCGTGTACTTATACGAATACATGTTTTACTGACATCTACATCGCCCATAACTACAACTCAAAAGAATACTGTGCTTTTACATTGTTTAGATACAAAAAGAATCACTGTGTATATACCTCTTAGCGATGGAGATGCAGCGGAGTCCAAAATAATACGCCTCAGTCCTCACTGGGCTACTATGCACGCTCTGTAGGGGGGAAAATAGAGTAGGATGAGCAACCACACGCTCAGTAAGGCAATAATGCAAGCATGGTAGATAACTACTCTATCTACATGCTGATAGTGTTATGCATAAATCATTTATAGTAGGAGCATGAGGAATAAAACTATGCCGTGTGAATATACATATATATCATGTATCAAAATCATGTGCATTGGCATATAAAATATGGTAGAGACATCATGTATAAATCATCTCATGCTCAATCTCATTTAAATTCATAAAAGGGCAATTCTTTAAGAAACTTCCTTTTTAAACCAACACCATAACACCACCAAATCAACTCACAAATCACAACCACATTTACATTCCACAATTCACGCATGTTTATAAATCTAGGTCACTATATCAAAAGTGCCTATGTGAATCATTACATCATAAATCATCCCAGACCACACGCATCCAGGTGTGCGGGGTATCATGCTGGCACGAAGATGGATTATCCCTCGCCAGACTTTCTCATCACATAACCATCATGCGGTACATCGTACTCCATGTGATATACACGGTACAGCGTACTTCGCAACTCATATCGTGATCGGGGGTGCCATTCCTAGGTCTTATCTACCCTATACCAAGAGTTTTCCATATTCCGTGAAGGAGAGCCTCCCTGCAGAATAGAGCCTCCCCGCCTAACAGAGCCTCCCTGCCTCCTCGGGCTTAAGGATGTTAGCTTAAGGATGTAGGGCTTAAGGATCCTTTCCGTAAGAGAGCCTCCCCACCGAACAGAGCCTCCCCGCCTAACAGCGCCTCCCTGCCTCCTCGGGCTTAAGGATGTTAGCTTAAGGATGTAGGGCTTAAAGATCTTACCGTACCCATGTAGGAGAGCCTCCCTGCCTAACAGAGCCTCCCCGCCTCTTTGGCCTTAAGGATGTTGGCTTAAGGATCCCACCGTAAGAGAGCCTCCCCACCGAACAGAGCCTCCCCGCCTAACAGAGCCTCCCCGCCTCTTTGGGCTTAAGGATGTTAGCTTAAGGATGTAAGGCTTAAGGATCTTACCCACTTTCACAACCCTATACGAATCCCATTGTACAAGCTTGTGCGAGCAAAGCTCTAGCACGACTCATGCATCATGCATCTTCTCAAAAAGAGGCGCGCATAAGCATAGCTCTAGTACGGTTATACTCATAAGATAACCACTCAAAATCCACGTACGAGCAGAAGCTCCAGTACGATTTATAAATATCATTATAGTCTCCAAATCAAGGTACGAGCTAGGCTCCAGCACGTTTCATACAAATGAAAACATAGAAATCCAGCGCGAGCGAGGCTCTAGCGTGATTTATGTCATACAAGTGTGATAGGCGGCTCATATACAATTCATCAATCCCGACAATTCGGGTTTAGCACTCACAAATGCTTTTCCACAACAACAATACAATACTAGCCGTCCTATCTACGAGCTTGCTTAAAACCAAGCAATTCGTTTTGGAAAAACATCAAAACATTAGATTTATGCAATTATTAGCCTTACTATCCCATTTCATAAAATCCACTTCAAATCCAAAACCACGCATATACTCATCATCATTCACGAATACCATCCATCATTTATTTGAGCAATTCATGCATTTCATACAACACCCAATATTCACCCACAAGTTCAAAGTACGAGCAGCTACCTCTATATACTCACAAAATTCCCTTACCTGGAATCGCGATGCGTGATTCCACTTCCTTAAGTTGCTTACTCGTACGATTCGATTCGTCTTCAACGAACTCTTTGGGACTGCACAAAATCGTATCCCGCATTATATTCGATCCATATATTGCAACCCTTGTGCTTGCTATAGTCAATTCAATCTATAGCCTCTATTAAAGCTTATTTGGCCTCGTTTCATTACTTTTTCCATAACTCGAGTCTAGGGATCTTCTTAGGCCTATTATCTTATTCAAAATCGATGTTAAATCGACATTAAGCTCATAGTGTTCATATTTCATGAATTCCCTCACTATGGCATTTATCAAGCATATTCATACTCATTTCCATAATTTCCTCCAAACTCACAATGTAATCTCATTTAGCCATTTAAAATCATAAACATTACCCCAATAACAACCTTAGCATGCCTTAAATCATAGGCTCATTCAATCCCACATATCCTCACATTATACCCATTTTAGATTTCTAGGTCACACCAATTCTACTACATTCCTAGGTAGTTTATCCATCAATACTCATATCAATTAACTCCAAAATAAATTAAATAGCTAATGCATTTGGATTGGAGTGTTAGAATCTTACCAATATGATTTCTCTTCTTGCTCCTATTGGTAATGCCCTTAACTCCTTCAATTCCAAGAATGGAAAAATGCCCTCTCACTATGTTGTTCTTCTCTTTGATAGGAATAACTTTACCTCTAATGATCTCTCTCCAAATCTCACTGAAAATGGCTGATTTTAGAGAGGGAAAGTTAGGTTTTTGGGTTGAAAATGGGAGGTTAATATGTTTTTCCGAGATTTCTAGATTTTCAGCTTTCCTTATATAGAAATGACTTGAGGAGATCGATCTAGTCCAAGAGGAGATCGATCTGGTCCCTTAAAATCCCTCTTTTTCACGGCATTTTTAAGCCTGAGATCGATCTGTCGAAGCAATGAGATCGATCTGTTGAAGCATTAGATCGATCTGTCGAAGCATGAGATCGATCTGGTCCCAAACAGAGAGCTAAGGAGATCGATCTGGGTGCTTGAGGATCGATCTTTTCACTTACAGAATGCTTGGCAGATCGATCTGGCTACATTGGAGATCGATCTGCTCTATTCTTTCGCCCAAATAAGAGCATTCTGGCTCTTCCAGATCGATCTCTCATCCTATAAGATCGATCTGGACCTCATGTTTTCCAGATTTCCTGCAGTTTCTTTACTGCAACTCATACCAACACATCCTTAATCTATTGCCATGGCCATTTTCTCATCCATCCACCTTTATAACTTGAAAATGGCATCCATTCATACCTTATGCACATTGAAACTTGTGTGCATTCATTGTATGTCCCAAGGTATGCTACATAAAACCAAATGGAAGCATAACTCCATTCCATTTTACCACACTACTCATTTTGAGTTTCAATCACCTCCATCACTTGCCATAACTCATTTCTTCGTATTCATACTCAATGAAACTTGTATGTACGTTACAATTTATATTACACATATATACATTAAATCCATGGACTTACATCAATCATACTTTACATTACAAGTCCATTCATTTTATTTGATCCAATTACACACATTACCCTTATACATATACGGGGTCTTACACTCAGCTTGCCCTTCTTACCAAACCTCATAATACCCTTCGAAGGAGAAACTTTTAAGAACATTGACTCACCCACATCAAACTCTAGTGGTCTCCGTCTCCTGTTAGCATAACTCTTTTACCTGCTCTGAGCTGTCCGTAACCTCTCACATATCAATTGGACATCCTCAGATGCCTATCTAACCAAGTCGGGAGCAAAGATCTGTTTGTCACCAACCTCTTCCCATCCAATAGGGGAACGGCATCTACGCCCATACAATGCCTCATATGGTGCCATCCCCATACTCGCATGAAAACTGTTATTATAGGCGAACTCTACGAGTGGCAAATGGTCATCCCAAGAGCCTCCAAAATCCAATGCACACGCTCTCAACATAGCCTCCAGGGTTTGTATAGTCCTCTCTGACTGACCATCTGTCTGAGGATGAAACACGATGCTAAAATTCAACTGGGTCCCCATCACTTCCTGAAAACGTTCCCAGAAGTGGGAAGTGAAGCGGGCATCCCTATCAGAAACAACGCTCACTGGAATTCCATGTAGCCTCACTATCTCGCGCACATATAGGTTCGCTAACTGGCTCAGAGTATCGGTAGCTCTCATAGCTAGAAAATGGGCTGATTTCGTCAATCGATCTACAATCACCCATACGGCATCATGACCTCTACGGGTCCTCGGTAATCCCATCACAAAATCTATGGTGACATGCTCCCACTTCCAAGTCGGTATCGGTAGAGGCTGCAATAACCCTGTAGGCTTCTGATGCTCTACCTTTACCTGTTGACAAACGAGACACTTAGCAACATATTCAGCAATGTGCTTTTTCATTCCAGACCACCAATAAACCTTTCGAAGGTTTTGATACATCTTAGTACTCCCTGGATGTATCGTATACTTTGATGAGTGAGCCTCTGTCAAGATTAACCTTCTGATCTCTGCATCATCAGAAACACATATCCTACCTCTGAACCTCGACAACCCATCCGAACTCAACTCAAAGTCTGTGTCTATACCCCTCTGTATCTGCCCGACAATATCACTACACTGCTGATCAATTCGCTGAGCCTGTTAGATTCGGTTCCAACTGCAGGCTAGCTATCATAAATCCACTATTAGCATCAGGCGGGGTCATATCCAAACTAAGGTTCATGAACTGTTCCAACAGCTCGTGTTCCCTGATCATCATAAATGATACCACCCCGAGATGCTTCCTGCTCAATGCATCAGCAACCACATTTGCTTTACTCGGGTGGTATAGGATTTCACAATCATAATCCTTTAACAGCTCGAGCCAACTCCTCTATCTCATGTTCAACTCTTTCTGTGAGAACAGGTACTTAAGGCTCTTATGATCTGTATAAACCTGAAATCTCTTACCAAAGGTAGTGGCGCCATATCTTCAGCGCAAACACCATCACTGCCAACTCCAAGTCATGGGTCGGGTAGTTCCTCTCATGATCCTTTAACTGTCTTGATCCATAAGCTACTACCTTCCCATCCTGCATCAATACACAGCCCAGTCCTAGGTGTGAAGCATCCGTATACACCGAGAAACCTCCTGAGCTGGTAGGAATGGTGAGGATCGGAGCTGTGGTTAATCTCCTTTTCAGGTC
Organism: Firmiana major; assembly: GCA_033439115.1. Lineage (NCBI taxonomy): Eukaryota > Viridiplantae > Streptophyta > Magnoliopsida > Malvales > Malvaceae > Firmiana > Firmiana major. The sequence goes on along the minus strand of CM065901.1, from coordinate 36,854,004 downwards.
CTCAAAACTTTCTTTACACTTATCATCCCACAAAACTCCACATTCTTTCTTGTGAGGCGTGTCAAAGGAGCAGCTAACTTCAAAAATCCCTTTACAAACCTTCGATAATATCAAGCTAAACCCAGGAAACTCCTGATCTCTGTCACTGTCTGGGGTCTCTGCCATTGAACTACGGCCTCAATCTTAGATGGATCCACTGATACTCCATCCTTCAATACTATGTGACCCAGAAAAGAGATTTGTTCTAACCAAAAGTCGCACTTACTGAGTTTAGCGTACAACTTCTTCTCTCGGAGGGTCTGTAGTACTATCCTTAGGTGCCTTTCATGCTCCTCTCTAGACCTTAAATACACCAATATATCATCAATAAACACAATAACAAATCGATCCAAGTACTGATGGAATACCTCATTCATCAAAGACATAAAGGCTGCGGGAGCATTCGTCAACCCAAATGGCATAACCATAAACTCATAATGTCCATACCGGGTGCGAAAAGCTATCTTGGGTACATCTCCACCTCGTATCTTCAATTAATGGTACCTTGATCTCAGATCTATCTTGGAAAAGACCTGCGCTCCTTTAAGCTGATCCAACAAGTCATGGATGCGTAGAAGGGGATACTTATTCTTGATGGTGGCTTTATTCAACAACCGGTAATCTATACACAGTCGGAGGCATCCATCCTTCTTCCATACAAACAGAACCAATGTTCCCCAGGGTGAGACGCTCGGCTTGATGAACCCCTTCTCCAGCAACTCCTGTAACTGTTACCTTAACTCCTTCAACTCAACTTGAGCCATTCTGTACGGTGGCTTGGACATCGGCTCTGTACCAGGTGCCAAGTCTATACCAAACTCCATCTCCCTATCTGGAGGTAACCCTGGTAACTCATCCGGAAAGACATCTGGAAATTCCCTAACCACTGGTATGTCTTCCAATTTCGGACGTGCCTTATCCATCTCAATCACAAAAGCGATGAATCCTTCACATTATTCTTTCCACCATTAGTAATCATAAATCATCACATCACATAAATAAATGAAATCAATTTTATCTTTCATACATCATGTATCAAGATTGTACTCATCACACTTATAAAAATCATGTTTTTTAGCTTCATTTCACAAAATTTACTACAAGATTGTCTATCTTAGGAAACATTAAAGTTTTTGCATGACAATCCATAATAACATGATTGGCAGCCAACCAATCCATTCCTAGGATCACATCAAAATCACTCATATTTAATAAAATTAAATCGGCTGCCATCTTTTTACCTCCTATCTTCATCTTACAATCCCTATATACATGCTCAGTCAACTGACTATCATTCATAGGGGTAGATATCAACAACATCTTATCAAGCAGTGTGGGTTTTACATGCTTTAACAATTTACATGCAAAGGATGGTGATACAAAAGAATGCGTGGCACCAGGATCAAACAGTACATAAGCTTCTAAATTAAATATTTGGATGGTACCTTTTACCACATCCAATGACTGATCTGCAGTGTCCTGGTCCAGTGTGTGCACTTGTCCTCTACTCACACCCACTACTTGCTTCCCTTTTTCCTCAGCTGTAGCCCTCCTCCTCGGAGCAGCTGTACCAATTAGAGCTCTCTCTAGCTCTTTGCCCTTCTGTTGGCTCTCTCTGTCATCTCTAGGCAATCTCTGATTATGTACCCTGGCTTCTCATATCTCAAGCATACTACAGGAGATCCATAGCATGGTTGAGTACCATGGTACCTGCCACATTTTCCACACTGTTTCGTAGTAGGCTGTGGTCCTCCAATCACAATTCCCTTAGCTGGAGCAATGGCCGGATACATGGGAGTATTAACTGTCCTCTCCTGAATCTCATCAATTCTTGGCCTCTTTCCAGAGAATCTCTTGCTTCCTTTATAACTGAAGCCTCTATCCATCATTGGTCTTTTCTTATCTCTGTCCCTCATCTTACCAACCTTTCCAAACTCTGAGGTGATTCTATCAACATCTTGTTTACACAATTGCACCCTGCGCACTGCCTCTTCATAGGTTGGTATATCCAGAGGAACCAAACTAGACCTGATGGTCGGTCTCAATCTATCCACAAACTTCTGAATTTTCTCGACCTCATTACTCATAATGTTGGGATCATATCTGCCTAGGGATATAAAAGCAGTCTCATACTCATCCATAGTCCTGCTCCCTTGGGTCAGTCCCAAAAATGCCATCTTTAGCTTCCGTTGTGCGGTATCCGGGACATACTGTCTCTGGAAGGCCTCTAAAAATACATCCCAGCTGATCTCAGTTTGTCGGGCTCTGAAAATAGGCTTGGTGGACTTCCACCAATGTTCTGTTGACCCCTTCAGCATAAAAGCGGCAAACGCTACCATCTCGGTAGTAGAGCACTCAAAGAACCCATATAATTTCTCGATCTCATTGATCCAATCCTCAACCGCTACTGGGTCCTTTACTCCACTGAAAGACGGCAGTCCAAACTTCTGGAACTGCCGTAATCTATCCAAATCACAACCGTATCCCCAACCTCTACTGCCTGGCGTAGCAACCGGCGTAGGCACATCATGTGTGGGTGGGGTATCTGTCGTCTGAGGTCTTTGGGCTGGCCCTGCCCGTGCCTCAGGAGCTGCCGCCTGCTCGGCATCACCCCGTGTAGCGGGACTCTGTCTACCGCCAACTCCAGATAAAGATTGGGTGACCAACTCCACAATCATCTCAATGCTCCGCTCAATCCTCACGACGCGAGCCTCAGTACTCTAGGGTCTCTCCTCTGGACCCTGTGGAGCATGCTCAACATTAGCCTCCACCTCAACATCATCCTGAGCCACGTGTGTTTCTGGCTCAACACGACCCCCAAGCCTACCTCTACGGCCTCGAGCCTGTGCTCTCATCCCTCTACCGCGACTGGTATTAGGCATAATTACTCAATTCCCTACATTCACAACCAATTACTTAGTCAACCTATCGACACACACACAATTGTATCTAAACAAGCATAGTAACATGGGGATGAAATTTTCTAACTTTTTAAGTATTTTAGACATGACACACGTCAGACCAACTCGAGCTCTGATACCAACTTCTATCACGACCCTCAACTTATCAAAATATGTACAAATTTTTTACCTTTTCATGCATCATTTATCATTCATCCATACCTCAATCGTGAACAGCAACTCTCCTCAATAGTTGGGCTGTGTGTCGACGTCTAACTCATTCCACCATACCAATTCAATTTGCATATTATTCATAAATAAACACTTGTATAAATGTATATATATCAGAGTTGTTACATGTATTTACATTGTTTTACATCCCCAATAATTACATACAAAATGCTACTGTGCTATGTCTAGTTTAGATACAAAATAATCCAAGTGTGTATACCTTTAGCGATGGGATGCAGCGGATTACCAAAAGGGACAAGCCTCCAGTCACGCTCACTCTATACTCAAATCTCTGTAGAGAGGGAGAAAATAAGGGGGTGAGCAAACCACACGCTCAGTAAGGCAATCATGCGAACAGGTAGATACTGCATTATCTACGTGATCGTGATGCCATGCTCAAAAGCATTTAATTCATCATTTATCTCAAAACATGAGTGTATGATTATGTTAATGGTATGTAAAGCATTCATGTTATTAAAATCCAGTGCACATTTCAACTCAAAGCATGGTATAAATCATCATGCATAATTCACAATAAAAGCATGGCATTACCCATCGTGCATTTTCTCAAATAGCATGTCATTAACCATCATGCATTTTCACAATAAAGCATGGCATTAAACATCATGCATTATGAAAATTGTCGAGACAGGATAAGCTCACGCGTGATTCCAAGTAAAGAAATTTTACGGACTGCTAGAGGTAACTTTACATAATTTCAACTTCATTTACAGTCTCTTAAATTGTCTGAAGGGTCTAGATTTAAGATAAAAATTTTAGTGCCTCGGATGGACAAATTACCAAAATACCATTGTTAAGGGTAAAACTTTCAAATTTCAGAAAAATTGGGAGGAGCAAGAACAAGAGGATCTTGCTTGTTCTTGAGGTGTTTTGGCACGTGCATGAGTAGGCTGGCTAACTTTTAAATAAAAATGCATAGCATTTTATATTTTCAACAATGTGATTCGGTTGGAAATTGTTTTGAGATAACAGAGCTGCCTACATGATTTTATAGACATGTGGCGTGCTAGAGCTCAGCTCGCATGAGTTTTTGATTTGTGTGATGCATGCATTAGTGCTGGAGTGAGAGCTCGCTCTAGAATTTTACATGCATTGGTGCTGGAGTCTAACTCACACCAGATTTTCATATGATTTTCATGACAAGGTGCTAGAGTCTAACTCACACCAGATTTTCACTTGATTGTTATGATAGAGTGTTGGAGCCTAGCTCGTACTAGTTTTGTATGATTTTGATACAGTGCTGGAGCTCAGCTCGCACTAATCTTATGAAACACTTGCTGGAGCTTGGCTCGCACGAGATTTTTCTTGATTTTATGAGAGTGCTGGAGCATCGCTTACACTGGTCTTATGAGAACATGCGATGAGTCGTGCTTAGAGCGTCGGTTAAACTATGTGTCACGTCGATTAAATAGGCTCGCACGTGCATTTTGAGATAGGGCATGAGTATGGATATGAGATATGGGTCCACGGAGTACGTTGTACCGTGCAAATAGCATGGAGTACACTATACCGTGCTGGGATTGATTATGTTGCATCTTCGGATGCGTGACATCTTCTGATGCGAGGGCCATCTTCGGATGCAAGTGGCATCTTCGGATACAAGTAATCGGGCAAGACCGACGGGATGGACTGACCCACCTCCCTAGGCAGTTCTCGATCGTGGTGAGACCCCGTACACTAGGATCCGTGTAGCAGTGGGATCACAAGGACATATGGTCATCGTCCTAGTTATTTGCTCGAGATATATACATATATTGCCTAGTTTCTCTTGTTGATGTTTTGAGAAACTCGTTTTGTGGATTTTGTGTGAGTCTGGATCACCCGAGGGAGGGGTTAGATCCTGACTGAGATAAGATTTTGATGATAATGAAATTGGGTTTTAAACTAAATTTGCATGATGTTATTTCCATGCTATTTAAACCCATGAATGAAAACTAAATTTGCATGATGTTATTTCCATGCTATTTAAACCCATGAATGATGTAAACTGGTTTTACATGACATTCATTATATCACATGTCACTATTGCTTTGAAAAACATTTGATTTCATGGTTTTGTGTGAGTCAGGAACACCCGAGGGAGGGGTTGAATCCTGGCTTTTGTGAAATTTTAACGAGAATGAAATGATTTAAATGGATTTGCATGTTGAGTTTTCCATGCTCTTTGAAATCCACATGCGAACTTGTTTTACATGACATCATGAATTATAGCATCTGTTTTGAAATGTATGGAGAAAGGGTAGATTATACATGGCACCATGATAATTCTATAATTTTAGAATTATTTGTACTTAATTTCCTAATTAATTATTTAAATCCCCAATTTATTTTGTTAATTATCCCTTTTATTTAATTAAAATTCTCATGTTTGCAGATAAATTAAATTCGGATGAATTTTGAATATTTTGGTAGAAAATGGATCGAAATTGAGCTAAAGTCGAGATTGGACCACGCGGACAACACGAGCCTAGCACATCCAATTGGACAAAAAGACAGATGACATGGAAATATTATTTTTCAAAGAGCCAATGGTGTGAAGACAAGTGGCCAAACAATGCCAACTCATCTAGGATTAAATATACATATTACAATTGTACCCCTAAGTTTGTGTATAAATAGAATATGATGGCAATTGAAAATGAAGCAGCCTAGGTTAGAATAGAAGTAATTTAGGAGTAGTTTTAAATTAGGGTAGATTTAGTTTTCAAAGTTATTATTTTTAAGCTTTTCGATTAGGGTTCTTGATAGATACCATTTTTTTATTCACTGTTCATGTCAATTTTATTGGTGATAGTTTATGAAGAGTTTCCTTCCTTTCTGATTTCTATAGTAGTTTACTGAATCAAAGCATTTCTTTCTTTTTCTGTTAATGTTCTTTAATTAAAAAGGTTTCATTTTGAAGTATTAATTTTATTATTATTATTATTATTATTATTATTATTATTATTATTATTCGATTGCTGGCCTCCTTTGTTCTATTAATTGATTTAAGAAAGACAGTCGAGAGGTAGCTGGGTTAGTGTAGTTGTGAATGAGGCTATTAGGCTATGTGACTAAGCTTGATGTGGTCTTAATTTATTACTATCCAGTTCTTTTATTTTTGTCGTCAGTTTTATTTACCAAAGTGTTATTCAAGTAGCATGCGATTGTCATCACTATTCTGGCTTCCATCTCCGTGTGAAACCGAGAGGCTAGCTCCTACTTGGGGCTGTTGAAGCAAGGCGTGGCCACTGATGTTCTCTCACCTCTATGGTTCACGATGGTGTGCTTTGTTCGGGTTAAGTACCAACTGAGGGATGTGCCGAGAGCAGTAACAGGAGTTTCTCTTTTACTCTGTTCTCCTCTGTTTATGTTTGATTTACTGTTTATTTTCCTTTTCCTGTTTTAGCTTTTAATTTCAGCCATGTTAAGTTTGTTGTTGTTATTCACTGCCTTGAACTTATTTAATACAATTTAATGCTTGTGTTCTGCCTATTTACAGGTCTGCTTGCTGTGCATGGTAGGAAGCTTGAATGTGCATGTTCAGCAAAGGGAGTATCACTGCCGGCCTCTGTTGATTACTGATTTGAAGCAGCAGCTGAGTGCAATTTTTTCTGCAAGTTCAGTATAGCATTGCTGATGAGGATTCTATAAATGCAAGGATAGGTGATGTTATGCACGTCGACTGCAGGGAGTGGATAGCAGTACAAAAATGATACAGTGAAGAATGGCATTGCAGCAAGGTGTGGCAGTACAGAGCAGCCGGACAAGAACCTGAAGCAGACCGAGAGCACGCCTGGAGCACCAGTGGACAGACCCCCCGCAGACAGTAACTGGAATGAAGCTAGGCAAACCTGGACAGCAGTTGATGAAGGCAGCAGGCCTGAACCGAGAGCATGCCTGGAAATGCATTGTTGGAAGATAATGAACAGTGCACTTGCATCAGGACCACTTTGTTTTAATGTTATCTAAGGCCACGTTTGGTTATGGCTTCATTGCAATTTATTGCATTTTTTATTATTTTCATTAATATTAGTTAGAATAGTGGTAATTGATAGACAGTTACTTTTAGTTTATACCTGTTAGGATTTAATTTTGTTTTTTGTTTTTTTTTGTTGTTTAGTATTTTATGAGTTATATTTAGAATTAATTTAGATTAAATTTATTTGCATGCATTAGTTAAATTTTGTTTTATTAGCATTTAGTTAGAGTTAAGTTTAAGAATTTCTTTAGGTAAGTTGATGTTTATCTTATTAGACTTTAAGTTAGTTTAACTTACATTTTCTTAATTAGTTTAATTACATTGACATTTTACCTTAGGTTTGTTTAATTTTAGCTTAATTAATTTTGTTCTTTATTTTAGCATTTTATTTTGATTGCTTAATTAATTGTTTTAATTTCCTTTTGTAGGTAGTTGCTTGCGTGGAGTATTGTAACTAATTTTTAGCTCGATTTTATTTTCGCTGAGTTTTTAGTGTTATTATTTTCAATACTTTTAATTTTTAGCCTTAGTTGATCCCCCACTTTAATTTCATAATTTGCTAGAATATACTTAGGGTAAGATTAATCGGTACTTAATTAGGCTAATTAACTTCTCTGTGGGATGATAAACTCGGGACTCAAATCTCATTATTACTTGTACGACCCGTGCACTTGCGGACAATACCTTCAGGGCGTGTCAAGTTTTTGGCGCTGTTGCTGGGGAAGTTTTAATTAGCCATTAGTTAATATCTGTGAAATTATGCTTAGGTGTAATTCTAGCTTGTAAATATTTAGAAGTTCAATCTAGATTAGCTAATTGAAAAATTAAAATCAAAAAAATTTAAAAATTTAAAAATTCAAAAAAAAATTCTAAGGACTTTTCGATGATTGCATGCGTAGAGCCAGAAGTTTTGATTGCTTTCCTCTAGATCCTAAAATCGAGCGCACTCTTAGAAAAATTCGAAAGGATTCTAGGAAATTTATAGCTCCGCTGCAAAGCATCATGACAGAAAATAAGGAAATTAAGACCATTGGATATTATGCAATGCCGACTATTGGAGGTTATTATACCGGCATTAGGCCACCAGCTGTCTATGCAAACAATTTTGAAATTAAGCCTTCTATCCTCCAGATGATCCAGACTTCATTGAAGTTTAGTGGGCTTCCACACGATGACCCACATGCTCACCTTGGGCAATTCCTAGACTTGTGCAACACCTTCAAACATAATGGATTATCTGATGATGAGCTTAGGCTTAGATTATTTCCCTTCTCACTTAGGGATAGGGCAAGACACTGGTTAACCTCCCTGCCTCCAGGATCCATTTCTACATGGGACGAGTTAGCCCATCAATTTCTATCTAAGTTTTTCCCTCCCTCTAAAATGGCCCAACTCCGTAGTAATATATCTTCCTTTGCCCAGTACGACTCTGAAACTCTTTACGAAGCATGGGAACGATATAAGGAGCTTCTTAGGAAGTGCCCTCCCATGGCCTACCTATGTGATTGTAAGTCCAGACCTTCTACAACAGACTTACAAGCCTAAATAGGACTATTGTTGATGCTGCTACGGGTGGAGCGCTAATGTGTAAAACAGAGGAGGAAGCTTACGAGTTGTTAGAAAAGATGACGACTAATAACTATCTATGGTCCTCGGAGAGGCAAATGCCAAAGAAGTCGGTGGGTATTTATGAGCTCGACACACTGTCTACCTTGAACTCTCAAATTGCTAATCTTACGAAGAAGGTAGAGTCGCTCAGTACCCAACATAATCCTCCCACCAGTCCTAATCCGATTTATTCTGTCCAAAGTCCCTTTCTTTCCTGCGAGCTGTTTAGTGGTACCCACTCTGTAGATAGGTGTCTGCTCAACTTAGAATCGGTTCAGTATGTTGCCCCTTCTTAAACGCAGTAGAACAACCCTTTTTCAAACACCTATAATCCAGGGTGGAGGAACCATCCTAACTTCTCCTGGAGCCAAAACTAAAGGCAAACTTCTAGCTCTAGACCTGTAGGACTCCCTGGTTTTCAAGCTCCACCGGTTCAGGCACCACCACAGTCGTAATTTCCAATCTATCCACCACATCATCCATCCCCACCTCAATTTCAATATCATCCACCACCACCACCACCACAACCCGTGCAGCCCCATCATTACCATGCACCAGCAGCTGAGAAGAAGCCCTCGCTTGAGGAAATGTTCACGACTATCCTGCAAAATCAAGCTGCTTCAATTAAGAACTTAGAAGTTCAGGTTGGACAAATAGCTAGTGCTCTTAGCCAACGTCCTCAAGGGACCCTTCCTAGTAACACTGAAGTTAATCCTATTAATCAAAGGGAGGGTAAGGAACACGTTAGATCCATCACCCTTAGGAGTGGCAGAGAGCTAGATGAGCCATAAGTTAAGTCTGCACCTGAACAACCCATAGTTGATAAGCCCTTAAGTTCTAAAGAGGCAGCTCAGACGGAGCAGGAACATCAGGATCAGGCTGCAAAAGAAACAAAGCTAGGCGCTTCTTCATCTATACCTTCTTCTTCTTCATTGCCTTTCTCGTCCTCTGATTCTACACAGGTTCCCACTACATTGCCTCTAGTTAAACAACCAGTACCTTTTCCTCAGAGGTTCCAAAATCAAAAATTGGAACAACAATTTGCTAAATTTCTTGAGGTTTTTAAGAAGCTTCACATCAACATTCCTTTTGCAGATGCCTTAGAGCAAATGCCAAGTTATGTGAAGTTTTTAAAGGATATCCTCTCGAGGAAGAGAAGATTGGAAGATTATGAGACGGTGGCCTTAACTGGGGAATGTAGTGCAATTATCCAGAGGAAATTACCCCCCAAGCTCAAGGATCCCGAGAGTTTTACCATACCCTGCACTATTAGAAATCTATTCTTTCGTAGAGCCCTATGTGATTTAGGAGCTAGTATCAATCTAATGCCTTTGTCTATCTATCAGAAGTTAGGAATAGGGGATGTCAAGCCCACTACAGTGACCCTTCAGCTAGCAGATCGATCCATTAAATATCCAAAGGGGGTCATTGAGGATGTCTTAGTAAAGGTGGACAAGTTTATTTTCCCTGCAGATTTTATTGTACTAGATATGGAGGAAGACAGGGAAGTCCCCATTATTTTAGGTAGACCTTTCCTAGCTACTGGTAGGACGATAATTGATGTGTAAAAGGGGGAGTTGACTATGAGAGTGCAAGATCAGGAAGTAAAGTTTAATGTTTTCAAAACTTTGAAGCTCCCTGATGACTCTCAAGCACATGAAATTAATGAGGATATAAGGCTTAAGCACATAAAATCTGAAAGAATGAGGGAAGTAGATAGAGCTAAGGAGGATTTAACTGTTAATATTCTATCACCATTCTGGCTAATCCTCCTACTCTTCGCCCTACTGCTGAGTGTTGTTTTCTTCAGCTGCATTTGAAGTGGTTGTGTTTTTCTTTTCACTTTTTGTATATAGTTCTTTTTCTTTTTCTTTTCTGTTGTTTCTTTCTATGTTTATTTTACAGGTTTATTTTCTAGTTTTACGCTTTCAATAAAAACTTCAGTTGTTCATCATCATCAGAAAGGGGAATACTTTGTTCTTGAACTTCAATTCTTTTATTATCTGCACACTGAGGACACTGTGCACTTTAAGTTTGGGGCAGGGGATATCACTTGAGTATTTTTCAAGACTTTGAGCAAAATTGAAAATTTTTTTAAAATTTTTTCAAAAATATGAGCTGAAATTGTTTGATTTTGGGATGATTTAGTGTTTAACATGTAGTTTTCTCATATTCCGATGATATGACCCCATGATTTAGTTTGACTTTGATTGAATGAGAAGCATGATTATAGGAAAAGCATGAAGTTGAGTTCTTGAATGGGTCTTGATTCTGATTATGATTTCTTCATTTTATACACATGTCATATCATGAATCTGTATATTTATTTTGAGAAAGCTTATGTGGACATAGGATTGCATTTGTTCAGTTGATTTTGTGCATCATATTCTAGAATTTGTTTGATCTGATCTCGAGGCAAAATATTAGATCACATTTAATTTGGGAGATGATTTAGGCCATCTTTGGATCGTTTGAGCCTTTCTTGCCGACCCTGTACATATTTTACCCCTAGTCACCCATCTGGGCCAAATAAGACTTTCTCTGTAAATACACCTGCTTATAATTTTTCTTAGCTTAAATACTTTGTTCCTATCCCCTACCTCGAAAGCATGAAAGTCATTGGGATATATTTTGAGCTTTGTACATATGAGTATCTAGTGATAGTGAATGTTAAAAAAAATAAAAATAAAAAAATGAAAAGAAAATGAAAGAAAAAGAAAGAAGAAAAATACAAAAATAGACAAAAATGTTTAGTGAAATAAATAAGTTTGGGGGAATAAATTTGAGCTCTTACATTAAGATCCTGAAAGTAATGCATGTTAAAGGGTAATTAAACCTAAATCGACTTTATCATACCTTAACCCCAGCCTTACATTACAAGCTTAATGAAGTCCTATTGATCTTTAGTTAAGTGTGACTACATTAGTGGAGAGAGAAGTGAAAAGCAAACTTATGGGAATGATCACATGTCATTGACTTTGTATTCACTGTGTTTGCATAATCTAATCCGAATAATGTACTGTGAAGTGACTTTGACATGTTTCACACACTCATGAAGAGTCCAATTTGGGTTAGGACTTATGATTGAATGATTCTGAGTGTTGGACTTATAATTGTGATTCTTTGATTTCATAGTCTGTACTTTATCGTTGAGGATAATATTGGGGAAATTACTATGTTTTGTACTTGTCATTCCGATAATATTTTGTTTTGCTTGAGGACAAGCAAAAGCTCAAGTTTGGGGGTGTGATAATTCTATAATTTTAGAATTATTTGTGCTTAATTTCCTGATTAATTATTTAAATCCCCAATTTATTTTGTTAATTATCCCCTTTATTTAATTAAAATTCTCATGTTTGCAGATAAATTAAATCCGGATGAATTTTGAATATTTCGGTAGAAAATGGATCGGAATTGAGCTAAAATCGAGATTGGACCACGCAAACAACACGAGCCTAGCACATCCAATTGGACAAAAAGACAGATGACATGGAAATATTATTTTTCAAGGAGCCAATAGTGTGAAGACAAGTGGCCAAACAATACCAACTCATCTAGGATTAAAAATATATATATATTACAATTGTACCCCTAAGTTTGTGTATAAATAGAATATGATGGCAATTGAAAAGGAAGCAACCTAGGTTAGAATAGAAGTAATTTAGGAGTAGTTTTAAATTAGGGTAGATTTAGTTTTTAAAGTTATTATTTTTAAGCTTTCCGATTAGGGTTCTTGATAGATACCATTGTTTTATTCACTGTTCATGTCAATTTTATTGGTGATAGTTTATGAAGAGTTTCCTTCCTTTTTGATTTCTGAAGCAGTTTACTGAATCAAAGCATTTCTTTCTTTTTCTGTTAATGTTCTTTAATTAAAAGGGTTTCATTTTGGAGTATTAATTTTATTATTATTATTATTATTATTATTATTATTATTATTATTATTATTATTATTATTCGATTGCTGGCCTCCTTTGTTCTATTAATTGATTTAAGAAAGACAGTCGAGAGGTAGCTAGATTAGTGTGGTTGTGAATGAGGCTATTAGGCTATGTGACTAAGCTTGATGTGGTCTTAATTTATTACTATCCAGTTCTTTTGTTTTTGCCATCAGTTTTATTTACCAGAGTGTTATTCAAGTAGCATGCGATTGTCATCACTATTCTGGCTTCCATCTCCATGTGAAGCCGAGAGGCTAGCTCCTACTTGGGGCTGTTGAAGCAAGGCGTGGCCACTGATGTTCTCTCACCTCTATGGTTCACGGTGGTGTGCTTTGTTCGGGTTAAGTACCAGCTGAGGGAGGTGCCGAGAGCAGTAACAGGAGTTTCTCTTTTACTCTGTTCTCCTCTGTTTATGTTTGATTTACTGTTTATTTTCCTTTTCCTGTTTTAGCTTTTAATTTCAGCCATGTTAAGTTTGTTGTTGTTATTCACTGCCTTGAACTTATTTAATACAATTTAATGCTTGTGTTCCGTCTATTTCTAGGTCTGCTTGCTGTGTATGGTAGGAAACTTGAATGTGCATGTTCAGCAAAGGGAGTATCACTGTCGGCCTCTGTTGATTACTGATTTGAAGCAGGAGCTGAGTGCATTTTTTTACTGCAAGTTCAGTATAGCATTGTTGATGAGGATTCTTTAAATGCAAGGAGAGGTGATGCTGTGCACGCCGACTACATGGAGTGGACAGCAGTACAAAAATGATACAGAGCATAATGGCATTGCAGCAAGGTGTGGCAGTACAGAGTAGCCGGATAAGAACCTGGAGCAGACCGAGAGCACGCCTGGAGCACCAGTGGACAGACCCCCCACAGACAGTAGCTGGAATGAAGTTGGGCAATCCTGGACAGCAGTTGATGAAGGCAGCAGGCCTGAGCCGAGAGCATGCCTGAAAATGCATTGTTGGAAGATAATGAATAGTGCACTTGCATCGGGACCACTTTGTTTTAATGTTATCTAAGGCCACGTTTGGTTATGGCTTCATTGTAATTTATTGCATTTTTTATTATTTTCATTAGTATTAGTTAGAATAGTAGTAATTGATAGATAAATTTAATATTTTAAGTTGTTATTTTAATCTTTAGTTTTAAGTCTTAGTTAATAGTTACTTTTAGTTTATACCTGTTAGGATTTAATTTTTTTTTTGTTTTTTTTTTTGTTGTTTAGTATTTTATGAGTTATATTTAGAATTAATTTAGATTAAATTTATTTGCATGCATTAGTTAAATTTTGTTTTATTAGCATTTAGTTAGAGTTAAGTTTAAGAATTTCTTTAGGTAAGTAGATGTTTATCTTATTAGACTTTAAGTTAGTTTAAATTGCATTTTCTTAATTAGTTTAATTACATTGACATTTTACCTTAGGTTTGTTTAATTTTAGCTTAATTAATTTTGTTCTTTATTTTAGCATTTTATTTTGATTGCTTAATTAATTGTTTTAATTTCCTTTTGTAGGTAGTTGCTTGCGTGGAGTATTGTAACTAATTTTTAGCTCGATTTTATTTTCGTTGAGTTTTAGTGTTATTATTTTCAGTACTTTTAATTTTTAGCCTTAGTTGATCCCCCACTTTAATTTCATAATTTGCTAGAATATACTTAGGGTAAGATTAATCGGTACTTAATTAGGCTAGTTAACTTCTCTGTGGGACAATAAACTCGAGATTCAAATCCCATTATTACTTGTGCGATCCGTGCACTTGCGGACAATACCTTCAGGGCGTGTCACATCACGTTCATGTAGGTAGTATGGTTACCTAATTGTTCGTAGGATTGCCTTTTTGAGCTTGATGTGTTCACCCCTTTTATTTTCTCACACAGCTCATTTCCAGTAGACTTTGAGGCGACTGAGTACTGTATTCCTGGTATCCGTTGCTGCCCATCATTTCGAGGTATATACACTTGTACATATTGTATCTAAATAAGAATAGCATAGTAACATGTATGTAAGTAACTGTCGGGGATGTATAGATAACGTAAACACTTGTAAATGAATGGAAAAGAATAAATGAAAAACTCATGCGTTTACCTTTTTCTGTAATATGGAATTAAGTTATATGGTGGATGAATGGTGGGACTGGCCTTAACGCATAGCCCAATTGTTAGTGGAGTGTGGTCACGATCAGAGGACAGGTAAGTATGAAAGAAAAATAAAAAATTTACTCTAATTTTGGGTAGTTTTGGGTCGTGACAAATGGTGATATTAGAGCGTGTGTTAGTGTCAGTAAATAGGAAATGACATCCCCGTGTTACTGTTCTTGGTTAGATACAATAGTGTATATCGAGATGGGTTTTAACTCAAAAATGGTTGAGAATGCAGGAATATAAGCATTTTGTCTAATATTAGTCGCGGTAGAGGAGGTAGAGCACGAGGCAAAGGTCATAGAGAAAGGCCTGAGCCTGCTAGTCGTGCTGAAATGACCTATGAGAACCAGGATAAGATTGAAATGGAGGCTGATGTTGAGCATGCCCCATAAAGTCCGACAGAGAGATCAGACAATATTTAGACACGCTTCGCGAGGTTGGAGCGAAGTGTGAAGAATATTTTGGGAGCTAATTGCTTAGAGTATACATGGGATTTGAGGGCGAGTCGGAGCATTGGTGGAAGTCTGTTTGACCCATCTTAAAAGTTAGACATCCAGAGCTAACATGAGAAATATTTCTGGATATATTCCGATGACAGAATATCCCAAAAACTGCTTAAAGGAAATTACAGATAAAATTTCTTACTTTGACCCAGAGGAACTGGTTGATTGACGAGTATGAAAGTCAGTCTATATCCCTGGGTAGGTATTACCTTGACACTGTGGGCAGTGAGAGTTACAAAGCCCAAAAGTTCATGAAAGGGCTCAGATTATCGACTAGAGTCTGATTGGCCCCTTTAGATATCACTACCTATACCGAGGCAGTGCGCAGACTACAGTTGTGTGAATAAGATCATGAGTTGCACGCCTCTGAGATTGAGAAAGGTAGTAAGGCCCGGAATAGAGATAGAAAGAGAATAAAGAATGACAGAGATGTTAGAACGAGAAAAATGTAGTTTGGTAAAAGATTAGAGTTGATGAGTCACGGGGTAAGATGATTGGTAAGGTCCTAGTGTATCCAATTTCAACACTTTTGAGAGGTATTGTGATTAGAGGACCCCGACCTGCTCCGTACCAGTGTAAGCAGTGTAGGATGTGTGATAGATACCACGGAAGTAGGGCCTACACCTACAATTTATTGACTAAAATAGGTGTTAAGTGTGGTAAGACGTGCCATTTATATAATGATTACTCAGAGTGGGTGAGACTGCCCCATAGAAGGGCAAAGAGACAAAGAAAACCCTGTTGATATTTTTGCACCGAAAATGGAGGCCACAGCAGAAGAGAAAGGGAAAATAGGTTGTTGGATGAGGGTGAGTGTATGCCTTAGACCAAGACACTATTGATGTTTCATCCGATATGGTGGAAGATACCACCCTAATTGTGAATAAAGAAGTAATTGTGTTAATTGATCCTGGTGCCACACATTTAGTCATACTGCCTTCATTTGTATATAAGTTAGTGAAAGATATGAATGCCTACACCCTTGGGCACAATGCTGATAATTAGTACCCCAATGAAGGAAGGTTAACTAACGAAATAATTATGAATAAATTATAAGTCGAAAACGGGGGAAGAAGTATAAGTCAGCTGATTTTATTCAATGGAATATGAATAATTTGAAGTAATATTTGAGAATAAATTGGTTGGCTGCAAACTATGTTGATCAGATTTCTATCGTAATATAGTGATATGGTTACCCCTGAAAAGTATATTGTAAGTTTTAATAAGTAATGAAAGAGTTTGTTATAAGTGATATACGAAAGGAGATAAGCTTTGAGATGTGATAGATCCTGAATACAAGATATATTAGAATAAGAGACGTATGCAAGTTAAGAATATCTTTGATATGTGAAGTAATTTGGATTAAGCGATATGTAGTGCATATGAATTACGACCAAGGATAAGGGGTGGATATATCCATAACCAGTCCATGTGGTCAAGTCTGAGGGTTAATAAAAGTATTTCAAAATATCTCCCCGCCTGAAAACTTGACAGTGTCTAGAAGTACACATCACCTATAAATTGAAAGCAACTGTCGTAATATATACATTTAAAATTAGGGTACCTTTACTAGTACGATAAAGAAATATAGAATTTGATTAATCGTGAAGGTTTAAAAATTTAAAATTTTATAAAAGCCGTTAATATAAGAAAAAGGAAATGACGCGGGCTAGTATCTTGAACAGAAGAAATTTCGAAACGACATTATACGTTTATGCGTACATAGGTTAAGGATATGGGTGATTGAAATATTTAGTGGAACTCAACTACGATGAGGTATTTAAACTTTACCTAGATCGATTTGTTACCATCCTTATTAATGATATTTTTGGTGTATTTAAAGTCCAAGGAAAATTATAAACTATTTCTATATAAGGAGTGCTGAAAATCAAAAAATTTCGGGAAAAACACTAACCTTCCACTTTCAACCCAAAAACCTAACTTTCTCTCTCTAAAATCAGCCATTTTCAGTGAGATTTGAAGAGAGACCATTAGAGGCAAAGTTGTTCCTATCAAAGAGAAGAACAACATAGTTGGAAGGCATTTTCCCATTGTTGGTATTGAATGAGTTAAGGGCATTGCCATTTGGAACAAGAAGAGAAATCAAATTGGGTAAGATTCTAACACTCCAACTATGGTACATTGTTTATATAATTGATTTTGGGGTTGTTTGGCACGAGTGTGGATGGTTAGAAACTATCTAAAATACATTGGAATGATTATAACCTAGAAATGGTTTAGTGTGAGAAAGTGGAATTGATGGAGATTAATGAGAAATGGGATGTCTAGATGTGACAATAGTGTTATGGGCATGATTTTAAGATGTTGTTGGTGGATAAATTGTGAGATTTACCTAAAAGAGGTAAAATGTGGAATAAGGCATTGGTAAAATGCATAAGTGAATAATATTGACTAGTGAGGTCAATTATGGGTTAAATACATTAACTCAATTGATTTAATGAATGAATCGCAGCTTCCGAGGATACGCCGAGGCGAGTTGAGCCAAGAGCGTGAGAAGCTAAAAAAAAGGAGTCACACCAAGTAAATCGAGGTAAGGGAATTATGTGGACACTTAGGGATATTTGTGCGCAATTTGGGCACTTAAATGTTTTGCTAGAATGCATGAGATTAGGAAATGATGTTGGATGATTGAAGGGAAAAAGTTGGGAGTTTGATAAAATGTGCATGAAAACAAAAGCATATTGCTTTGAAAATCATGTTTTATTGCTTTTTAGCAAATGATTGGTAGGTTGGCTGACATTGAAATGATTTGCAAAAGAAATGAGTGTGTTTTGGTTTTGTTAACCATACTTTGCAAAGTTTTGAGCCACCTACATGATTTTGTGAGTATGAAAGCGTGCAAGAGTATGACTCGCACGAGATTTGACGTGTTTTATACACATGAGTGCAAGAGGCACTAGTTTTCACATGGATTTCATAATTGTTTTGGCATTGTGCTTGGAGTTTGTCTCGCACTGGATGCCCACCTTGCATGTTGTCGTGTTTGGAGCTTCCAGTAGATTGGGTGTCACATCGATTAAATAGGCTCACACGTGCATTGTTTTGACATGATTAATTAGCCGTGTTAGGAGCTTCAGGTAGACAAGAGGTCGTACCGATTAAATAGGCTCACACGTGCGTTTGAGATGTGGCGTGATATGATGTGTTGATTGGGTCCACGGAGTACGTTGTATCGTGCATGTAGCATAGAGTACATTATACCATGTTGAGTTGTGATGTGCCGTCTTCGGACGAGATCTGCTATGGACCGGCGGGTAGGATTTGACCCACCTCTCGTGTGGAAGCAGATAGTGGTGATATCTCGCACACCTGATCCGTGTAGCCGGTAGCATAGGTTATGTACATAGGCCTTGAGGTTATTACCTATTGTTGAACTGCCTATCTCACATGTCTACTGCTATTTGAGAATAAATCCATGTTTGAAAATGATTTGTGGGTCAGGAAGGTTCGAAGGATGGACTGAGACCTGACCAGTGTTGAATTGATTTGTTAATGGTTTTTAAAGTGCACGGATGCATGATGTTTAATGCCATGCTTTATTGTGAAAATGCATGATGTTTAATGCCATGCTTTATTGTAAAAATGCATGATGGTTAATGCCATGCTATTTGAGAAAATGCATGATGGGTAATGCCATGCTTTTATTGTGAATTATGCATGATGATTTATACCATGCTTTAAGTTGAAATGTGCACTGAATTTTAATAGCATGAATGCTTTACATACCATTAACACAATCATACACTCATGTTTTGAGATAAATAATGAATTAAATGCTTTTGAGCATGGCATCACGATCACGTAGATAGTGCAGTATCTACCTGTTCGCATGATTGCCTTAATGAGCATGTAAGACCCCGTATATGTATAATGGTAATGTGAATAATTGGATCAAATATTATGTATGGACTTGTAATGTAAAGTATGATTGATGTAAGTCCATGGATTCAATGTATGTATGTGTAATATAAATTGTAACGTACATACAAGTTTCATTGAGTATGAATACGAAGAAATGAGTTATGGCAAGTGATGGATGTGATTGAAACTCAAAATGAGTAGTGTGGTAAAATGGAATGGAGTTATGCTTCCATTTGGTTTTATGTTGCATACCTTTGAATATACAATGAATGCACACAAGTTTCAATGTGCATAAGGTATGAATGGATGCCATTTTCAAGTTATAAAGGTGGATGGATGAGAAAATGGCCATGGCAATAGATTGAGGGTGTGTTGGTATGAGTTGCAGCAATGAAACTGCAGGAAATCTGGAAAACATGAGGTCCAGATTGATCTCCTAGGATGAGAGATCGATCTGGGAGAGCCAGAATGCTCTTATTTGGGAGAAAGAATTGAGTAGATCGATCTCCAATGGAGCCAGATCGATCTCTCAAGCATTCTGTAGTGGAAAGATCGATCCCCAAGCACCCAGATCGATCTCCTTAGCTCTCTGTTTGGGACCAGATTGATCTCATGATTCGACAGATCGATCTCATGCTTCAACAGATCGATCTCATTGCTTCGACAGATCTATCTCAGGCTTAAAAATTACCGTGAAAAAGAGGGATTTTAAGGGACCAGATCGATCTCCTCTTGGACAAGATCGATCTCCTCAAGTCATTTCTATATAAGGAGAGCTAAAAATCTGGAAATCCCGGAAAAACACCAAATTTTACAATTTCAACCCCAACAACCCAACTTTCCCTCTCTAAAATCAGCCATTTTCAGTGAGATTTGGAGAGAGATCATTAGAGGCAAAGTTGTTCCTATCAAAGAGGAGAACAACATAGTGAGAGGGCATTTTTCCCATTTTTGGAATTGAAGGAGTTGAGGGCATTACCAATTGGAGCAAGAAGAGAAATCATATTGGTAAGATTCTAACACTCCAATCCAAATGCATTAGCTATTTAATTGATTTTGGAGTTGATTGGTATGAGTATTGATGGATAAACTACCTAGGAATGTAGTGGAATTGGTGTGACCTAGAAATCTAAAATGGGTATAATGTGAGGATATGTGGGATTGAATGAGCTTATAGTTTATGGCATGCTAAAGTTGTTATTGGGGTAATGTTTATGATTCTAGATGGTTAGATGGAATTACTTGGTGAGTTGGAGGAATTGTGAAAATGGATATGTATATGATTGATAAATGCCATAGTGAGGGAATTCATGGAATATGAACACTATGATCTTAATGTCGATTTAACATCGATTTTGAATAAGTTAATAGGCCTAAGAAGATCCATAGACTCGAGTTATGGGTAAAGTAATGAAACGAGGCCATATAAGCGTTAATAGAGGCTATAGGTTAAATTGACTATAGCAAGCGCAAGGGTTGCATTGTATGGATCGAATATAATGCGGGATACGATTTTGTGCAGTCCCCGAAGAGTTCGTTGAAGGCGAACCGAACCGTACGAGTAAGCAGCTGAAGGAAATGGAATCACGCATCGCGATTCCAGGTAAGGGAATTTTGTAAGTATATAGAGGTAGCTGCTCGTATTTTGAACTCGTGGGTATATATAGGGCTTTGGAAATGTGCATGGACTTATGGAAATGTGTTTTGATGGTGTATGAGTATTTGTATGAGATTTGGTTGTTTGAAATGGTTATTGAAAAAGGGATAGTAAGGCTAATAATTGCATAAATCACGTGTTTTGAATGCTTTTACAAAACACAATGCTTTGATTTGAGCAAATAAAAGGATAGGCTGGCTAGTACTTGAATGATGTTGTGAAATAGCCCATATGAGGCACTAAGCATATTATGAGATGTTTTGAATTCATGTGAGCCGCCTATCGCGTGTATGTGATATAATTCGCGTTAGAGCCTCGCTCGCGCGAGATTTCTATGTTTTCACTTGTGTGAAACGTGCTTGAGTTTAGCTCGCACTTTGAATTTGAATTGTGATGATGTTATAAACTGTACTGGAGCTTACGCTCGTACGTGGATTTGAGTGGTTTTTCTTATGCATATAACAGTACTGGAGCTATGCTCGTACATGGTTTCTTCATATTTTTATGCATAAAGGCCGTACTAGAGCGTTGCTAGTACGAAGTGATTGGTTTTGATGCATGAATTCGCGCTAGAGCGTAGCTCGCGCTGGTTTTCACACTGTGGTATGTATGAGGCCGTGGTAAGAGATACGGATTAACTCAGGGAACCCAACAGTCCTGACAGACCTCTTAGGTGGGGTGAGGGTGAGGGGCTAGGACCTGACATAATCTATCCAGGGAACCCAACAGGCCTGACAGACCTCTTAAGTGAGGTGAGGGTGAGGGGCTAGGACCTGGATCAGGGAACCCAACAGGGGCGAGCAAGGCCATGAGGGGCTAGGACCTGGTATTGAGGTTACTCCCACGCGCTCTTGAGACTATAAAGGTTACACTTGGCATGGGTAGATAAGACCTATGGCAGGCACCCCCAACCATGTTATGGGTCTGCGGAGTACGATGTACCGTGTATATCACATGGAGTACGATGTACCGCGTGGTGGTTACTTGATTTGAGAAAGTCTGGCGGAGAACTAACCCACCTTCGTGCCAGCATGATACCCCGCACACCGGAATCCGTGTGGTCTGGGATGATATGTGACGATTGGCCATCATAGTCACTTGAGATATAGTAACCTGTCTCCTTGCTTGATTTACTTACTACCACATGATTTTAAATCTCTAAGTGTGATTGTGATTGTTTAAGGTAGACCCGAAGGAGGGGTCGAGCCTCGTGGATTTGAATTGTGAAATGAAAATGAGGTTGTGATTGTGAATTGATGTGATATGATGTATGTGATGAGAAAGAGTTTATGACGTGGGTTTTAAAAAGGAGGTTTCTTAATGAATTGCCCTTTTTATGAATTGAAATAAGATCGAGCATGAGATGATTTATACATGATGTTTTACCATGTTTTATATGCCAATTTTAAATGACTTTGATACATGATATATATGTATACTCATATGGCATAATTTTATTCGTCATGCTCCTACTATAAATGATTTATGCATAACACTATCAGCATGTAGATAGAGTAGTTATCTACCATGCTTGCATTATTGCCTTACTGAGCGTGTGGTTGCTCATCCCACTCTATTTTCCCCCTACAGAGCTTGCATAGTAGCCCAGTGAGGACTGAGGCGTATTATTTTGGACTCCGCTGCATCTCCATCGCTAAAAGGTATATACACAGTGATTCTTTTTGTATCTAAACAATGTAAAAGCACAGTATTCTTTTGAGTCGTACTTATGGGGGATGTAGATGTCAGTAAAACATGTATTCGTATAAGTACACGATTAAATGCACATGTATTACATTGTTTTTAATTAATTGAGAATGAATAAGATGTGGTGTTTATTATTGGCTTACAGCCCAACAGTGTGTGGTGAGTTTAGTTCACGACCAGGTAAGATAACAGTAAAACGCGAAAAATTTTCAGTGAATTTCGATTAAAGAGAATGGAAATGGGTCGTGACAGAGATTGGTATCAGAGCTATGTTGGCCTGATGTGAGTCATTAATAAAATGTAGGAAAGTACATCCCCATAGTACTGTGCTTTTGTTTAGATATAACTGTGTATATCGTGATGGATTGAGCTTAATGAATTATTATAATACAGGGAGTTAGGCACTATGCCAGTTACACGCAAAGGTAGAGGGGCGAGAGCACGTGCTAGAAGCCGTAGAGGTAGGCCTGAGAGCCGTGCGGAGCCACAGACTGAGCAGGCTCCACAGAACCCTGCTGAGAGAGCAGAGGATACTGAGGCTCGCTTCGCTAGATTAGAGCGGAGTATTGAGAGTCTGGTGGAGATAGTCACGCAGGCCTTGGGCGCCGGTAACAGACGAGGTCCCGCAGCGCAGCCTACTACGGAACAGGCAGCTGCAGAGGCGGAGAGACCTCAGACTGCTGAGACAGTTACAGTTACACCACCTCCAGCCCAGGATACAGATTCTCCTATCGCTCCACAGCAGAGCGGTAGTGATGTGGGTTATGACTGCGACTTGAGCAGGTTGCGAGAGTTTCAAGCGTTGAAACCCCCAGTGTTTAGAGGGGTGAAGGACCCAGTGATTACGGAGGATTGGGTGTATGAGATGGAGAAACTGTATAGGTTTTTCCGATGCACCTCAAGTGAGAAGGTTGCCTTTGCCGTGTTTATGCTGAAAGGCGAGGCCGAGCATTGGTGGAGGTCCACCGAGTTATTTTGAGGGCCAAACACTCTGAGATCTCATGGGAGATATTTCTAGAGGCCTTCAGGAGACAATATGTCCCAACTACCGCACAGAGGAGACTGCGGATGGAATTTATGAACTTGGTTCAGGGGAACCATAATGTGGACGAGTATGAGTCCAAGTTTATGTCCTTGGGGAGATATGACCCGGACACGATGGGTAGTGAGACCCGGAAGATTCAGAAGTTCATGGATGGATTGAGATTGGCCATCCGGACTAAGCTAGCTCCCTTCGATATTGTGACTTATTAGGAGGCTGTACATAAGGCTCAGTTATGTGAGCAAGACTTTGAGCGAAATGCCTCCGAGCTGGGGAGAGTCAGTGTTAGAAAGGACAGGGACCGGAAGAGATCCGGGTTTGGAAGAGTGGCCAAGAGAGGCGGCCAAGGGTTTTTCGAGAAGAGGCCTAAGATCGAGGAGGTGCAGGAGAGAGCTGCCAGACCTCCCGTATACCCAGCCTTGACAGCGCCGAGGGGTATAACTATTGGAGGACCACGACCTACCACGGATCAGTGTAGGAGGTGTGGGAGATACCATGGGACTAGGCCATGTCAGGCGCCCCCTGTTTCGTGTTTTAGGTGTGGGAGGCCAGGGCATATATCGAGGTACTGCACTGAGATGATTGAGGTTGCCCCACAGAAGGGCAAGGAGCCTGAGGGAGCTCCAGTTGAGACAGCAGCCCCGAGGAGGAGGGCTACAGCTGAAGAGAAAGGGAAACAGGCTGCGGGTGTGAGCAGAGGAAGGGTGCACGCACTGGACCAGGACACTGCAGACGCATCGACGGATGTGATTAAAGGTACCATCCGAATCTTTGATTTAGAAGCATTGGTATTATTTGATCCTGGTGCCACGCATTCTTTTATATCACCTCCCTTTGCACATAAATTGTTGAAATATGTGAAACCAACATTGTTGGATAAAATGTTGATGATTTCCACACCCATGAATGATAGTCAATTGACTGAGCATGTATGTAGAGATTGTAAGTTAAGGATAGAGGGGAAGGAAATGATAGCCAATCTGATTTTATTAAACATGAATGATTTTCATGTAATTTTGGGAATGGATTGGTTGGTTACCAATCGTGTTGTGATGGATTGTCATGCCAAAACATTGATGTTTTCAGGACTAGACAATCTTATTGTAAATTTTGATGAAAAGAAATGATATGAAAACTTGTATACTTGTGGTAAATAAAGGAGTATGATTTTAAATTCATATTGCTTGAGAGATAAATTTATTGTTTATGATAAATGTTGAATGTGGAGTGATGGTTTATGTTACTAACGATGGAGAGGACAATGTGAAGGGTTCATTGCCTATGTGGTCGATATAGATGAGGCACACCCGGAATTGAAGGACATACCCGTAATTACGGACTACCCTGATGTCTTTCCGGATGAATTACCAGGACTACCACCTGAAAGGGAAATGGAATTTTGCATTGAGTTAGTGCCTGGTACAGAGCCGATATCGAAGCCACCCTATAGAATGGCTCCGATAGAGTTGGAAGAGCTGAAGAAACAGCTGCAAGAGTTGTTGGAGAAGGGGTTTATTAGACTGAGTGTCTCACCTTGGGGAGCACTGGTTCTATTTGTAAGGAAGAAGGATGGAAGCCTCCGACTGTATATAGATTACCGGTTGTTGAATAAGGCCACCATTAAGAACAAGTACCCCCTTTCAAGAATCGATGATTTGTTGGATCAGCTCCAGGGAGCCGAAGTATTTTCTAAGATAGATCTGCGGTCAGGGTACCATCAGTTGAGGATCAGGAGTGGAGATGTACCCAAGACAGCATTTCGTACCCGTTATGGCCACTACGAGTTTTTGGTGATGCCATTCGGATTGACGAATGCTCTCGCAGCATTTATGGCATTGATGAATGATATATTCAAGCCATACCTGGACAAGTTTGTGATTGTTTTCATAGATGACATTTTGGTGTATTCCAAGTCCAGGGAAGATCATGAGGAGCACTTGAGGATAGTTCTGCAGACCCTCCGAGAGAGAGAATTGTATGCCAAACTCAGCAAGTGTAACTTTTGGTTGGAACAGATCTCATTTCTGGGGCATGTTGTGTCAAAGGATGGGGTATCAGTGGATCCATCCAAGATAGAGGCAGTTGTGCAGTGGGAACAGCCCAAGACAGTAACTGAGATCAGGAGTTTCCTGGGATTGGCAGGATATTATCGGAGATTTGTAGAGGGTTTCTCCAGACTAGCTGCTCCGTTGACACGCCTCACGCGTAAAGATGTTAAGTTTACATGGGATGAGGCATGTGAGAGGAGTTTTGAGGAGCTTAAGCGTCGATTGACGACTGCTCCAGTTCTCACCATTCCTACCAGCTCAGGAGGATTCTCGGTGTATACGGATGCATCACACCAGGGACTGGGCTGTGTGCTTATGCAGGATGGGAAGGTAGTTGCCTATGGATCTAGACAGTTGAGAGATCATGAGAGGAACTACCCGACACATGATTTAGAGTTGGCGGCCATAGTATTTGCTTTGAAAATATGGCGCCACTATCTCTATGGTGAGAAATTTCAGGTGTTCACAGATCATAAGAGCCTTAAGTACCTGTTCTCGCAGAAACAGCTGAATATGAGACAGAGGAGATGGCTCAAACTCCTGAAAGACTATGATTGTGAAATCATGTACCACCCAGGTAAGGCAAATGTAGTTGCCGATGCTTTGAGTAGAAAGAACCTTGGGTTGGTGTCATATATGATGGTACGGGAACATGAACTGTTAGAACACTTTGCGAACCTCAGTTTGGATGTAACCCCACCTGGATCTGAGAGACTTGAGATCATGGCTAGTTTGAGACTAGAGCCAGAGTTGATTGGCCGTATTCGGCAAGCCCAGCAGAGCGATCGACGGTGTATCGATTGGCTGAGGCAGATACAGACAGGTGTGGGTGTTGATTTTGAGCAGAGTGCTGATGGCTTATTGAGGTTCAGAGGCAGAGTATGCGTTCCCAGGGATCCTGAGATCAGGAGAACGATTTTATCAGAGGCTCACTCATCGAAGTATACGATACATCCGGGAAGTACCAAGATGTATCAAAACCTTCGGAAGGTTTATTGGTGGTCTGGAATGAAAAGAGACATTGCGGAATATGTCGCTAAGTGTCTCGTTTGTCAGCAAGTGAAGGTAGAGCATCAGAAGCCTGCAGGATTATTGCAGCCTCTACCGATACCGACTTGGAAATGGGAGCATGTCACCATGGATTTTGTGATGGGGTTGCCGAGGACCCGTAGAGGTCATGATGCCATATGGGTTATTGTGGACCGGTTGACTAAGTCCGCCCATTTCTTGGCTATGAGAGCTACCGATACACTGAGTCAGTTGGCGAACCTGTATATTCGAGAGATAGTACGGCTACATGGTGTACCAGTGAGCGTTGTTTCTGATAGGGATGCCCGCTTCACTTCCCATTTTTGGGAACACTTTCAGGAAGCGCTGGGGACCCGATTGAGTTTTAGCACCGCTTTTCATCCTCAGACAGATGGGCAGTCAGAGAGGACTATACAGACCCTCGAGGATATGTTGAGAGCGTGTGTGCTGGATTTTAGAGGCTCCTGGGATGACCACCTGCAGTTAGCCGAGTTCGCTTATAATAATAGCTATCATGCTAGTATCGGGATGGCACCCTATGAGGCATTATACGGGCGTAGATGCCGTTCCCCCATTGGATGGGAAGAGGTTGGTGACAGACAAATTTTTGCTCCGGACTTAGTGCAGCAGGCATCTGAGGACGTCCAGTTGATATGTGAGAGATTACGGACAGCTCAGAGCCGACAAAAGAGTTATGCTGACAAGAGACGAAGACCACTGGAGTTTGATGAGGGTGAGTCGGTGTTTCTGACGGTATCACCATCGAAGGGTATTATGAGATTTGGTAAGAAGGGCAAGCTGAGCCCTAGATATATCGGACCCTTCAAGATTTTGGAGAGAGTGGGAGAAAAGGCGTATAGATTTGCATTGCCACCGGACTTGGCGAATGTCCACAACGTCTTTCACGTCTCGATGCTTCAGAAGTATCACCCGGACCCGGCACACATGATAAGATATGAGCCGTTGGAGCTCCAGGAGAGTATGACGTATGTTGAGAAGCCGGTTCGGATATTGGACAGAAAAGAGAAAGTGTTGCGGAATAAGACAATTCCCTTGGTGAAAGTTCTTTGGCAACACCACACGGCGGAAGAGGCCACGTGGGAATTGGAGAACTTGATACAGGAGAAGTACCCCCAACTTTTTGAAGAGTGACTTGGTTCTAATTTGGAGGACCAAATTCCTTGAAGGAGGGGAGAATGTAAGACCCCGTATATGTATAATGGTAATGTGAATAATTGGATCAAATAATATGTATGGACTTGTAATGTAAAGTATGATTGATGTAAGTCCATGGATTCAATGTATGTATGTGTAATATAAATTGTAACGTACATACAAGTTTCATTGAGTATGAATACGAAGAAATGAGTTATGGCAAGTGATGGATGTGATTGAAACTCAAAATGAGTAGTGTGGTAAAATGGAATGGAGTTATGCTTCCATTTGGTTTTATGTTGCATACCTTTGAATATACAATGAATGCACACAAGTTTCAATGTGCATAAGGTATGAATGGATGCCATTTTCAAGTTATAAAGGTGGATGGATGAGAAAATGGCCATGGCAATAGATTGAGGGTGTGTTGGTATGAGTTGCAGCAATGAAACTGCAGGAAATCTGGAAAACATGAGGTCCAGATCGATCTCCTAGGATGAGAGATCAATCTGGGAGAGCCAGAATGCTCTTATTTGGGCGAAAGAATTGAGTAGATCGATCTCCAATGGAGCTAGATCGATCTCTCAAGCATTCTGTAGTGGAAAGATCGATCCCCAAGCACCCAGATCGATCTCCTTAGCTCTCTGTTTGGGACCAGATCGATCTCATGATTCGACAGATTGATCTCATGCTTCAACAGATCGATCTCATTGCTTCGACAGATCGATCTCAGGCTTAAAAATTACCGTGAAAAAGAGGGATTTTAAGGGACCAGATCGATCTCCTCTTGGACCAGATCGATCTCCTCAAGTCATTTCTATATAAGGAGAGCTGAAAATCTGGAAATCCCAGAAAAACACCAAACTTTACAATTTCAACCCCAACAACCAAACTTTCCCTCTCTAAAATCAGCCATTTTCAGTGAGATTTGGAGAGAGATCATTAGAGGCAAAGTTGTTCCTATCAAAGAGGAGAATAACATAGTGAGAGGGCATTTTCCCATTTTTGGAATTGAAGGAGTTGAGGGCATTACCAATTGGAGCAAGAAGAGAAATCATATTGGTAAGATTCTAACACTCCAATCCAAATGCATTAGCTATTTAATTGATTTTGGAGTTGATTGGTATGAGTATTGATGGATAAACTACCTAGGAATGTAGTGGAATTGGTATGACCTAGAAATCTAAAATGGGTATAATGTGAGGATATGTGGGATTGAATGAGCTTGTAGTTTATGGCATGCTAAAGTTGTTATTGGGGTAATGTTTATGATTCTAGATGGTTAGATGGAATTACTTGGTGAGTTGGAGGAATTGTGAAAATGGATATGTATATGATTGATAAATGCCATAGTGAGGGAATTCATGGAATATGAACACTATGATCTTAATGTCGATTTAACATCGATTTTGAATAAGTTAATAGGCCTAAGAAGATCCATAGACTCGAGTTATGGGTAAAGTAATGAAACGAGGCCATATAAGCGTTAATAGAGGCTATAGGTTAAATTGACTATAGCAAGCGCAAGGGTTGCATTGTATGGATCGAATATAATGCGGGATACGATTTTGTGCAGTCCCCGAAGAGTTCGTTGAAGGCGAACCGAACCGTACGAGTAAGCAGCTTAAGGAAGTGGAATCACGCATCGCGATTTCAGGTAAGGGAATTTTGTAAGTATATAGAGGTAGCTGCTCGTATTTTGAACTCGTGGGTATATATAGGGCTTTGGAAATGTGCATGGACTTATGGAAATGTGTTTTGATGGTGTATGAGTATTTGTATGAGATTTGGTTGTTTGAAATGGTTATTGAAAAAGGGATAGTAAGGCTAATAATTGCATAAATCACGTGTTTTGAATGCTTTTACAAAACACAATGCTTTGATTTGAGCAAATAAAAGGATAGGCTGGCTAGTACTTGAATGATGTTGTGAAATAGCCCATATGAGGCACTAAGCATATTATGAGATGTTTTGAATTCATGTGAGCCGCCTATCGCGTGTATGTGATATAATTCGCGTTAGAGCCTCGCTCGAGCGAGATTTCTATGTTTTCACTTGTGTGAAACATGCTTGAGTTTAGCTCGCACTTTGAATTTGAATTGTGATGATGTTATAAACCGTACTGGAGCTTACGCTCGTACGTGGATTTGAGTGGTTTTTCTTATGCATATAACAGTACTGGAGCTATGCTCGTACATGGTTTCTTCATATTTTTATGCATAAAGGCCGTACTAGAGCGTTGCTAGTACGAAGTGATTGGTTTTGATGCATGAATTCGCGCTAGAGCGTAGCTCGCGCTGGTTTTCACACTGTGGTATGTATAAGGCCGTGGTGAGAGATACGGATTAACTGAGGGAACCCAACAGTCCTGACAGACCTCTTAGGTGGGGTGAGGGTGAGGGGCTAGGACCTGACATAATCCATCCAGGGAACCCAACAGGCCTGACAGACCTCTTAGGTGAGGTGAGGGTGAGGGGCTAGGACCTGGATCAGAGAACCCAACAGGGGCGAGCAAGGCCATGAGGGGCTAGGACCTGGTATTGAGGTTACTCCCACGCGCTCTTGAGACTATAAAGGTTACACTTGGCATGGGGTAGATAAGACCTATGGCAGGCACCCCCAACCATGTTATGGGTCCGCGGAGTACGATGTACCGTGTATATCACATGGAGTACGATGTACCGCGTGGTGGTTACTTGATTTGAGAAAGTCTGGCGGAGAACTAACCCACCTTCGTGCCAGCATGATACCCCGCACACCGGAATCCGTGTGGTCTGGGATGATATGTGACGATTGGCCATCATAGTCACTTGAGATATAGTAACCTGTCTCCTTGCTTGATTTACTTACTACCACATGATTTTAAATCTCTAAGTGTGATTGTGATTGTTTAAGGTAGACCTGAAAGAGGGGTCGAGCCTCGTGGATTTGAATTGTGAAATGAAAATGAGGTTGTGATTGTGAATTGATGTGATGTGATGTATGTGATGAGAAAGAGTTTATGACGTGGGTTTTAAAAAGGAGGTTTCTTAATGAATTGCCCTTTTATGAATTGAAATAAGATCGAGCATGAGATGATTTATACATGATGTTTTACCATGTTTTATATGCCAATTTTAAATGACTTTGATACATGATATATATGTTTACTATAAATGATTTATGCATAACACTATCAGCATGTAGATAGAGTAGTTATCTACCATGCTTGCATTATTGCCTTACTGAGCGTGTGGTTGCTCATCCCACTCTATTTTCCCCCCTCCAGAGCGTGCATAGTAGCCCAGTGAGGACTGAGGCGTATTATTTTGGACTCCGCTGCATCTCCATCGCTAAAAGGTATATACACAGTGATTCTTTTTGTATCTAAACAATGTAAAAGCATAGTATTCTTTTGAGTCGTACTTATGGGGGATGTAGATGTCAGTAAAACATGTATTCGTATAAGTACACGATTAAATGCACATGTATGACATCGTTTTTAATTAATTGAGAGTGAATGAGATGTGGTGTTTATTATTGGCTCACAGCCCAACAGTGTGTGGTGAGTTTAGTTCACGACCAGGTAAGATAACAGTAAAACGCGAAAAATTTTCAGTGAATTTCGATTAAAGAGAATGGAAATGGGTCGTGACAGAGCATGTGGTTTGCTCACCCCCCTTATTTTCCCCCTCTCTACAGAGATTTGAGTATAGAGTGAGCATGACTGGAGGCTTGTCCCTTTTGGTAATCCGCTGCATCCCATCGCTAAAGGTATACACACTGTTGAAGTTTTATATCTAAACTTACGATAGCACAGTAGCATTTTGTATGTAACTATTGGGGATGTAAAATAATGTAAACACATGTAACAGCTCTGATATATATACATTTATACAAGTGTTTACCTATGAATAATATACAAATTGAATTGGTATGGTGGAGTGAGTTAGACGTCGGCACACAGCCCAACTGTTAAGAGTGTGGTTGTTCACGATCGAGGAAGGATGATTAACAATTGATGCATGAAAATGCGAAAAATTTGTACGTATTTTGGTAAGTTGAGGGTCGTGACAGCTACAGTGACCAACAGTAGTACCTAGCATGTATATGCTTTTGTTTGTTGATGTTGCACTAAACGACAAAGAGATGATGTTGATACGATTCCTTCCACGTGTATCGAATATTTTGCAAAAACAACGGAAATCAGAGAGATGCAGGGATCTGTCCCTACACGCGCACTCTGATGATTAAGTTAGAAAGTTCTTTTAGCAGAGTTTCTATATACCAGAAAAAAAAGATCCCGTCTCCAAGAAAAAGAGATCCTTCTTTACCTTTTCTATACCTGGTGTATTTATAGACTTCTTCTAGGATCAAGTTGGGCTTCATGTTCTTTCCGGGTTTGAGGATATTTTAGGCCCATAACTATAGGATTCGGGTCTGAGGCTCAGGCGCGTGTCTGGGCTGCGACAGAGTTATTGGATACTCTGTCACGACTTGGATTTGGACGGTCTGCGGATGAGTTCATTGGGCGGCAGAGTTACGTGAACCTCTACCGCGGTTCCCGCGGTAGAGTTCTATCGCAATCCCTACGGTAGAGCTATGTCGCGATCTGTACGGTAGAGCTCTGTCACGATCTGTCCGGTAGAGGTCTATCGCGGCTTATTCTGTCGCGTCATACTCTACCGCACACTCTCTATCGCCCTGAGGAAGGACTCTTTCGCATACACTCTATCGCCCAGGTACTCTATCGCCCACTGCAGTTACTGTGTCGCCACCTCTCTTTACCAACCACGTGGCTCATGTTTCTTCTATTTGTGTTTGACATGTGGCGGTCTCTGGTTGGTCGATCTTTGTACACGTGGACTTTGATGATAGGACCACTAGCATTTGTGATAATTGATATCATCTGCTCGCTTCGTGTTTTGTTAACTGAGATATTGCTTTAACTTTCCATTTATCTACTTGCATGCTTTTGTTGGATTTGAGATATTATATAGTGTATTCTCACTATATTTTGCGTTTGTAAACGACTTTCACTTAGCATGCAAGGTTTGCAATACTGCTTTTAAATTGTTTTCTACTTTTGAATAATTGCTTAGTGGGCTCTAGCTCTCCTCTTCTCTCCCTCCCTGCAGATTGAGCCTCGAGAACCCCACTGACAGTCGTGGTCTTTATACTGCCTCTAAGGCTTTTGAGTTATTCCCGTGAGGTATACTTTTGCACTGAGATTGTATATAGACACTATGATATATTTTGCACATTGTGCATGCATATATAGTTTGGGATATAAACCAAGTCTAGGCTGTGGTTTTTGAGATGATGATGATGTATTCTTTTATATAGCCTGGTGTAG
The DNA here is from genome assembly GCA_033439115.1 of Firmiana major. NCBI lineage: Eukaryota > Viridiplantae > Streptophyta > Magnoliopsida > Malvales > Malvaceae > Firmiana > Firmiana major. The sequence goes on along the minus strand of CM065901.1, from coordinate 36,820,810 downwards.
TGAGACTGGGGCACTGACTTACTATTGAGATATACTGCATTTGACTATGATCTTCTAGTATGTGTATGTGGTTTCTATGATCTATGCTGTCACTTTATGGAGATATATAGCCTTATGGCCTACCCTGCACACACAAATGTAACAAATTAGAAAAAGTGAAAAATTGCCCCGTACTTTTTCTAGTTTTTGTAATAATAGAAAATTCAAAGCGTGACATCATATGTTTTTAAGTAAAACAAATAAATATAATAAAAATATTGCTCATTAAAATAAAAATTAAATATATATAAAAATTGCACAAAATAAACAAATTAATGTAAAATAATATAATCCTCTTTATAATTTTGTGAATTGTTGAAGAGTAAAGTCAAAAAGTAAAAATTTTCACTAAATATATGTTACTAAAATTTGTACTTTTTAAAAAAGTTTTAATTTATAACTTTATCAAAAAGTTAAAATTTGCTAAGTTCAAAAATTTTAAAATTTTGAAAGTCAAATACATTTTACTTCTATAATAAATCAACTCTTTCTATAAGTTGCGTCAAATATGCATTTACAACTCTTAATTAAAATTTATATAAATAGAAACGTTAAATATCATTTTAAAATTACTTGCAGTGTTGAATGAACTACAAGTTCCAACAACTTCCCTCTCATTTTTTGATAGATCGATCAAGCATTTTATGCATTCTTACTCGCAAAACATATATGTATAAAAAAAAGATGATTTTACTGCTCATTAAGAAGTGTTTAATAATTTGATTTCATTAATGCAAAGTGAAGTCTAATGCAGGTTTCATTGTATGCTGGATTATTTGATTCACCACCTCACACTCCATAAATGATAGTGATGTTGCCTACCTGACAGCAACAAGAAGATGTCTTTTGCGTAGTCTGATTGTACTAACGACAAAAGGGTGACGTCGATGCAATTTGATCCACGTGTTCTTCGTATATCCTGCAAAAACAATAGGAATAAGAGGGGGCAGGGATTTGTCCTGCACGCGCACTCCGATGATTAAGTCAGTAATCGGAGTTGTGAATGTATGAAGAAGATAATATATTGCTTAAATCAAAGAGTTTAAAGCTTTTCCCTTCTTTTTGTCTTTTTTGGCTTTTTTCCTCCTCGGATTCAGAGAGCTCACCTGGTATTTATAGGTTTCTGCAAGTCGGTTCGAGCAGAGGCCCAGGCGCGTGTCTGGGCCGCGACAGAGTGATAGAGTACTCTGTCGCGCCTCGAATTCAAGTAGCTAGCGAGGGACCTCTACCGCAGACTGTGCGGGAGACCTCTACCGCAGCCTGTGTGGGAGGCTATGTCGCAAGCTGTGCGGGAGACTTCTATCGCGGGATGTGCAGGAGCCCTCTACCGCAGACTGTGCGGGAGACCTCTACCGCAATCTGTGCGGGAGGCTATGTCGCAAGCTGTGCGGGAGACTTCTATCGTGGGCTGTGCGGGAGCCCTCTACCGCAGACTGTGCGGGAGACCTCTACCGCACACTGTGCGGGAGGCTATGTCGCAAGCTGTGCGGGAGACTTCTATCGCGGGCTGTGCGGGAGCCCTCTACCGCAGACTGTGCGGGAGACCTCTACCGCACACTGTGCGGGAGGCTATGTCGCAAGCTGTGCGGGAGACTTCTATCGCGGGCTGTGCGGGAGCCCTCTACCGCAGACTGTGCGGGAGACCTCTACCGCAATCTGTGCGGGAGGCTATGTCGCAAGCTGTGCGGGAGACCTCTATCACAGACTGTGCGGAAGACCAATGTCGCGATATGGGCGATGGAGGTCCGCGGCGCCATACTGTCGCCAAATCTGCCACGTGGCTCGGTTTTGGTTTGACACGTGGCGGGCGGATAGTTGCACACGTGGTTTCTGGTGACTCGACAACCATCAATTGCTCCCCACTCTTTGGTAGGAATTTTTCCTGCGAAAGAGTATCCGGGTCTGGATTTTCTCGGGTCGGGTCGGATCTCCGCGCGTGTGTCGATGCAGGCGAGCCGCTATATATACTGGGCCCCTGTTGTCCTTGTCACTATTGAGTTCTCCCGCAAAAAGACACTCAGCCGCGATTTTCTCTGCACACTCTCTCGCAACTCTGCCGCACGCTACTGTACTCTGCCGCAAGTCTGTCGCGTACACATCACTGTGTCGCAACTCTGCCGCAGCTTCTTCACTCTCTGTCGCCAGTCTCTCCTTTTCTTCATTTTAGGTAATTTCATAGTCTGTAGTCCCACTCTTTTGATTTACAGACTCCTAAAATGGCTGGCCATGGTATAGGAAAACAAATTGATCTAGGCGTTAAGTCGACTTTAAAGGAAGCCGACGTCCAAGACCTAGGATCCCGATTTCCTTTACCTGATGGATACTCTTATAGGCTCCCAGCCCCTCAGGAGAGCGACATATGTCGTGTATCCGACGGGGCTGTCGTTTTTAGGGCAGCTTTGGAGTTAGGACTCCGCTTCCCCTTGTCAGACTTCGGGGCTTCCTTCCTCAGGACGGACAGGGTATCCCCGGGGCAACTGCATCCTCATGCAGGGATGCAATTGGTAGCATTCACTGTGCACTACCATTTAAGGGGAGTCCCTCCGTCTCTTCCTCTTTTAGAAGTATTCTTTAGGCTTCGAGGGTGTCCCGGCTTAGTGCCTCACTCGCTTCAGCTGGTGTACCAGCCTGGTTTTGAGAACCGATTATTCGAGAAACCTGCTAACAAGCTTCATGGTTTCGAGACAGAATGGCTGGTTGTGGAAGTGCCCGAGGGCCTGGATATCCCCACTCGTTGGGAGAATAGACGCGAAATCCCCAAGGGTCCCCGGGTTGCCACACTTAGGGAGCAGTTGTCTTCTGACATCGACAAACTGCTAGTCCCTCATCCCCTTAGCCTCAACACCCTTATATCAAATGAAAATTTGATATTAGCAGGCTGGGGTGTGGGTCCGGTCCCTGTTGCCGGACCCTCTATTCCTTCGTCAAATCCTCTACCTTCGGTTTCCCCCGAGTTAAATCCTGAAGCACCTAGGCCACAAGAGGATATAGGGAGCACCAACGTAGAATCAAGTTTTGGCAGCGAACCCTTAGCCGATCTGACTGGTTGGGAACGGTTCGGCTCTACTTTCATGGTGCTCCCTGATGATGACACCATAAATATAGAGTCCCTTCAGGAGCATCTCGGTTCTCCTGGCGGTAACTTTTAATTTTCTTTACGGCTTGCTGTTTTTGATCAGTTTTTGACCACTGATTTGTCTTTTTTTTTGTAGATATAAGTCATTTTCGGCAATCATTAGGTCGCCAGGTTTCTGAGGCTGGTCCTTCCAGCGCTCCTGCCAGGAAGAGGCATCGTTTGGCTGACAATGTCCCCAGTGAGGCACCGGTCCCCTCTCATCCACCTCGTGCTCGGACCCCTCCTGTTTCTAGGCAGGCGATGCCTCCCCCTCCTTCAGAGCAGAGAGATCTCTCTCGGGATAGGGGGAGAGTTGCCTCGTCTTCACGGGGGGCTTCCGGGTCATCCGGGCGATCACGTTCCGAGGAACGTGCGGAATGCAATATCATTCCGTCTCAGCGAAAGAATAGAAGGCGCTTGTACATCGAAGGTTCGATGGGAAGCAGGCCAATATTACCGAGGATAGGCCCTGCCGACGAGAGGCCCTATTCCGTGGACGGGGGAAGTATTATGAGGGGCCACGAGTTCCGAGTCTACCCCGGGGTTCGTGACAACGATATTTTGGACACTTCTGGGGTGGCCTCCCGGTTAAGCTGGTCCACTATCCTTCCTCGGGACGAGGCAAGGATATTCAGAAACTACCCGGAGGGGGAAGATTTAGCCGACATAGAGGCGTTGAGGGTAAGTTTCATACTCCTCTTCGTTTGACTCATTTTTGCCGCATTTTTGAATCTAACTTTTTGTATTCCTTTGCAGCTGGCTCAACGAACTGTGGCCAATAATGCCCAACATCGGGCTTATCGAGAGCGTGCTGATAGGGAAATTCGGGAGTTAAAGGATCAAGTTATGGAGTTGCAGAACACCATCAACAACTTATCCAAACTTCCGGATTTAGTTCGAAGCTTGGAGGAGCAGCTCGCAAAGGTTCATCAAGACCTTAATCACGTCCAGGGGGATCTTACTGTAGAGAAGGCTCGGTCTAACAGATTTCAAGAGGATCTTCGGGATGCCCACTCTGAGCTAGACTGTATGCAGTCCAACTACGGGTCTTTACTTGCTCGGAATCAGGAGCTCGAGCAGCGTGTTGCCGAGTTGGAAAGTCAGGCTGCTCCTACATTAACCCAAGTGGAGATCAATAGCATACGGGCCGAGGCTGTGAAGGAGTACCGTCTCTCTAAGGATTGCTTGAGACGGAAGGAGGATTTCTCGAATCCCTATGTAAAGTACGGGTTCTATCTTACCCGATCATGGTTAGAAGCACATAGGGAAGGAGAGGAATTCCCAGAGCTCCAGTACACCAACGAGGCAATGCTATTTGAGGCCCCCGACTGGACTAAATATGAGCCTGAAGCTGAACCTACAGACGAGTTATTTAAGAGGACTACCCAAGATGACCTCGTCAACCTCACTGGTCCTTGGGAGCCCATGGATTTGGATGGTGCTCCCGAGCCTATCGAGGCTCTCATTGATTTAGACGACGAGGAGGGTCAGCAGTCCTTGGGAAGTGATGGTCCGTCTGCAGCTGATCCCCAGCTTCCTCTCGAAGAGTAGATAGCTATTTTTGTTTTTTGTATTTCTTTTCAAGTACTTCGTTGTTTTTTATTTTAACTTCGTATTTTTGTCGAATGTAATGACTTTTGAATGAAATGAAATTGAGATTTTTGTTCATGCTTTGTATTGCATTACTTCTCTATTTATCATTTATCATTCTTTGTCTGTTTATTTTGGTTGAATGTATTCGTTTGAATGTATTCGTGCATGCTCCCCAATTCTTGGTAGAAAGATAAACTTTCAGAAAGAATTTTTTGAGCGAACATATAATTGTTTAAGGCTTGATTACTGCGACGTGTATGCGTCTTTAGTTTTTATAGCCTTGATATTTTTATCGCCTGGCCACAGTGACGCATAGCGCCTCAGGCTCTTACGGCTCGGTTGAACTACGCCTGGCCACAGTGACGCATAGCGCCTCAGGCTCTTACGGCTCGGTTGAACTACGCCTGGCCACAGTGACGCATAGTGCCTCAGGCTCTTACGGCTCGTCTGAACTACGCCTGGCCACAGTGACGCATAGCGCCTCAGGCTCTTACGGCTCGACTGAACTACGCCTGGCCACAGTGACGCATAGCGCCTCAGGCTCTTACGGCTCGGTTGAACTACGCCTGGCCACAGTGACGCATAGCACCTCAGGCTCTTACGGCTCGGTTGAACTACGCCTAGCCACAGTGACGCATAGCGCCTCAGGCTCTTACGGCTCGGCTGAACTACGCCTGGCCACAGTGACGCATAGCGCCTCAGGCTCTTACGGCTCGGCTGAACTACGCCTGGCCACAGTGACGCATAGCGCCTCAGGCTCTTACGGCTTGTCTGAACTACGCCTGGCCACAGTGACGCATAGCGCCTCAGGCTCTTACGGCTCGTCTGAATACCTGTCACAAGATTTAGATGCATATAAGTCGCAGATGTATAATAAAATGACATTCTGCGTGATGATTTGATGACAATATCTTGTGATGGTATAAACAAATGATAATACTGTTTGGGAAAGAAAATATAGCGATTAATTCAAATATAGCTTTAGGTGATTTGAATTCCATGTTTTCCCTATCTTCTTCCCTTGTAGAGTTTCCAGGACACAGGTGTTAGGTCCAATCTTGTGTCTGATTCTGTAGGGACCTTCCCAGTTGGCTCTGAACTTCCCATCCTCCTTCAGGGCATTCGTGATCTGCGACTTTCTGAGCACTAGATCTCCCTCAGACATTGGCCTATCTCTCACCTGGCTATTATAGTAGTTGGCCACCCTCTGATGATAGGATGCCAATCGAATAGCCGCGATTTCTCTATGTTCATCGAGTAGGTCCAAGCCTTCCCTTAGAGCTTGTGAATTTTCTTCCTCTACTAAGGGTATCACTCTTGGTGATAACGCTCCAATTTCTACGGGGATCAATGCTTCTGCGCCGTATACAAGGCTGAATGGCGTTTCTTTAGTTGACACACGACTGGTGGTACGATATGCCCATAAAATGCTAGGCAATTCGTCCACCCATGCCCCTTTTGCTTTGTCTAGCCTGGTCTTCAGCCCATGGAGGATAGTCCGATTACTGACTTCGGCTTGTCCATTAGCTTGAGGATATGACACTGAGGAGATCCTTAGCTGAATGTTGAGGCTCTTACAAAATTCACGGAAGGCGTTGCAATCAAATTGCTTTCCATGGTCGGCATTTAGGATGGGGGAATTCTGAATCGACAAATAATGTCTTTCCACACCATTGCCTCCACTTTCTTTTCCGTGATTGTGGCTAAAGGCTCTGCTTCAATCCACTTTGTAAAGTAATCGGTAGCCACTAGTAGGAACTTTCTTTGGCCCGTGGCTAAGGGGAAAGGTCCAAGGATGTCTAATCCCCACTGTGCAAAAGGAATTGGCTATACTGTGCCTTGAGAGGGAGTCACTGGGGCTGTAGTGATAGGCGCAAACCTCTGGCATTTGTCACACCTACGAGTTTGGTCCATCGCATCTTTCTTCAACGTTGGCCAGTAGAATCCCGATCTCAATACTTTAGCTGCAAGAGCTCTCGCTCCTAAGTGTTCGCCGCAAATTCCTTCATGCACTTCGGTTAGGGCGTATCTTGCTTGTTCCGATCCCAGACATTTCAATAAGGGTGACGAATATCCCCTTTTGTACAGTTCTCCATTGATGAGTGTGAACTTCGCCCCTTGTATTTTTAAGTGACGAGCCTCGTCCTTATCCTGGGGGAGTGTTCCTTCGGTGAGATACTGTTTATATGGGGACCTCCAATCGTCTCCCACTTGAATGTCACACACTTCGACCTCTTCAATACTAGGTCGTTCAAGCCTCTCCACCTTCACCGTCCTTCCTCGTGTTTCGGCAGAAGAGGCTAACTTAGATAATGCATCAGCATATGTGTTTTCGGACCGGTTGATTTGTATCAGCTGAAAGTTTTTGAAAGTCCGGGCTAGAAGTTGGACTTTCTTCAAGTAAGGGACCAGCATCGGTTCCCGTACCTCGTACTCTCCGCTGAATTGGTTCACCACCAATTGAGAATCACTGTGTGCTATCAAGTGGTGAACCTGTAGCTTATGCGCTAACATCATCCCTGCTATCAGAGCTTCATACTCCGCTATGTTGTTCGAATTGGGGAATCCGAACCGTAGGGAGTATTCAAGGGATTTTCCTTCGGGTGAAACCAGGACTATACCCGCTCTGCTTTCGTTAGCACTTGATGCCCCGTCGACATGCAGCAACCAGGGGTGAGCCTCCCATTCACTGCTGTCGCTTGGGATAGTGCATTCCACGATGAAGTCAGCCAGAGCTTGACCTTTGATAGCCTGCCTCAGTTGGAATGTGATGTCGTATCCCCCAAGCTCCACCGCCCATTTCACCAACCTTCCTGAATGTTCAGGTTTCTGGAGGATTTGTCTTAATGGTTGATCTGTTAAGACGGTGATGGGATGTGCTTGGAAATACGGATGCAACTTTCGCGAGGCCATCAAGAGGGCTAATGCTAGCTTCTCGGCCAGTGGATAGCGGGTCTCTGGATCCAATAACACTTTGCTCACGTAGTAGATGGGACGGTGCACCATTTCATCTTTCTTCAGTAGCACCGCGCTGACGGCGAAATCACTGACTCCCAAATACATATAGAGCTGTTCTGCTTCCAGGGGCCTTGTTAATAGAGGCAACCGCTTCAAGTATTCCTTGAGGTCTTCAAAGGCTTTTTGACAATCTTCCGTCCACTCGAAGTTCTTCCCCCCTGTAGAGTTTTGAAGAAAGGCAAGCTCCTTTCTACTGATTTTGACAAGAAGCGATTCAGAGCCGCTATTCTGCCTGTCAATCTTTGGACCTCTCTTACGGTGGTTGGGGGTTTCATGTCAATGACAGCCTGTATCTTCTCAGGATTTGTCTCGATGCCCCTGTTAGTGATCATGAAGCCTAGGAATTTTCCTGATCTTACCCCGAATGAGCACTTTTCGGGGTTGAGCTTCATGTTGAATCTCCTCAATACTTCGAATACCCTGGACATTTGATCAGCGTGAGACTCTCCTACGCGGCTCTTGATTATCATATCGTCCACGTAGGCTTCCATGGTATTTCCCAGAAGATCTTTGAACACTTTGCTCACCATTCGTTGATAGGTGGCTCCCGCGTTCTTTAGACCGAACGGCATTACCCGATAGCAATAGGTTCCGTCGTCGATTATAAAGGAAGTCTTTTCTTCGTCTTCTGGGTGAAGCATGATTTGGTGATACCCGGAGAATGCATCCAAGAAACTGAGGAATTCGTAACCGGATGTTTCGTCTACTAGTCGGTCTATCCGTGGTAGGGGGTATGAATCTTTGGGGCAAGCTTTGTTCAGGTCGGTGAAATCAACACACATTCGCCACTTCCCACTAGATTTCTTTACCATCACTACATTGGCTAACCACTCAGGGTAATAGACCTCTCGAATGAATCCGGCGCCCAGGAGCTTACTCACTTCTTCAGTGATTGCTTTCTGTCGTTCCGGGGCGAAACTCCTCTTCTTCTGTTTGACCGGTCTGTGTCTGGGTATGATAGTAAGTTCATGGCATATGACTTCGGGACTGATCCAGGGCATGTCCGCTGGGCTCCAGGCGAAGATATCTGAGTTTCTCCTCAGACACTCGACTACCTCCTTTTTCTGTTGCTCGCCCAACTGAGTCCCGATGAATGCCCTTTTTCCGCTATCCCCTTCAGTTAGCGTAATGGCTTCTGTTTCCTCTACAGGTTGGGGTTTAGGCGGATCGTCGATGCATAAGGTTTCTTTCCTCTGTGCTACCTTGTTGGCAGTGGAAGCGAGATAACAAGTACGGGCACTCCTTTGGTTTCCGCGTACTTGCCCGACTCCGTTGGGAGTGGGGAACTTCATCAATAGGTAGCAAGAAGATATCACCGCCCTCATGTCGTTCAGCACCGGCCTGCCCAAGATCATGTTGTAGGCAGCAGAGGTCGATCTGACTATCATGAACAATACTTACCGGGTCACGTCTTTCGGATGCTAACCGAGAGTTACAGGCAACTCTATGGACCCGGCAACTTTTACTCGCTCCCCTGTGAATCCATATAGTGGTGTCATAACGGGTTTCAACCTATCCTCGGACATGCTCATTTTTTCGAAGCAGTTCTAATAGATCAGGTTCACTGAGCTCCCGTTATCGACCAGGACCCTGCTCACCGGGTGTTTGGCCACCACCGTGGATATCACCATGGGGTCGTCATGGGGCATGGCGACATCGCCTCTGTCAACCGGGGTGAACATGATGGGCTCTTCATCCGCCTGTTCTTCCATCACAACGTTAACCTGATACGCTTGCCTTGCGTAACTTTTGCGGGAAGTAGAGGAGCTTCCTGCACTTGATTCCCCGCCTGCAATGACGTTTATTACGGGGGCTGTAGGCTCGTTGTTTGGCGGGTTGGCCCTGGGGATCGGCCTGACGGCTTCGTTTCTAGGCCTATCCCCTCTGTTGTCATTTTTTGCCCCAGTCCGCGGATGATTATTCCTTTGGTCACGCGGAGGATATCGGGGTCTCTCGCTTCGCCACAGGAAGCGGTTGATCTTCCCCTTTCTGGCCAGTCTTTCTAACTGGTCCATTAAGTCTCTACACCTCTCTGTTGGGTGTCCGTGAGCACAATGGAATTCACAGTAGGCTTCAGTGTTTCGGCCTACGTCTCCAATTTTCTTCTTGGAGAATTCCAATAGTCCCGCCCCCTCAATTGCTGCCAGTATCGCAGTACGAGGCTCGCTCAGTCTGGTATAACCTTCATACCTGAGCCTGGGAGCTTTGTCTCCTCTCACGGGTTTTGGGAAGCTTCTCTCGGGTGCATCTCTCTCTCTTTTCTTTCCTTCCTTCGCCTCCCTGGGCTGTATCATTCTCATCACTTCTTCTTGAGCTACATACTTGTTAGCCCTGGTAAAGAGGTCGGAAATCGTCATCGGTTGATCGAGAGAGAGGGATTCTTGTAGCTTCTCGGAGCTCGTCCCTTGCAGCATTGCAGCCAAGGCTACGCCTACTGGTAGATCTTCCACTTCCAAGGTTGCATCTCGGAAGCGATCTACAAAGCTTTTCAAGGGTTCCTTATTCCCTTGTTTAAGCGTGAGTAGGTAGGTAGCGTCTTTCTTCCTCTGGCTGTGGATCATGAAGACTTTGAGGAATTCATTTCTCAATTCATCAAAAGAGGAGATTGAACCTTCGCTCAACCCGTTGAACCACTTGAGAGCATGCCCGGACAATGTGAGAGAAAAAGCTCTACACATAATTTCGTCCTCCCATCCATGTAACAGCATGAGGGATTCATAACTCTGGATATGATCGTAGGGGTCCGCTTTGCCAGTGTAAGTAGCCATAGAAGGCATTTTGAACTTCTTCGGCAAAGGTTTGTTCATGATCTCCAGGCTGAATGGGATCCTCCTCCTTTGGCCATCATCCGAAGATACCAGTTTTTTCTTCTCGAGGATCCTTTGGACGACCTTTTCCACGTCCTCCGACCCTCGACCTGAGCATGGCCTTGTCCCTTCGGGTCTAGAAGAGTCCGATTGATAAGCGCCCCTTCTAGCACCTCCCACTCCGGGACTTGATATTTCGAGGCCTTCTCGTGGGTCAAAACCTCCTTGTCTTCGTTGCTCCCCAGCCCTATAGGTTCCCGGATCACGTTCTGACTCCACGGGAGACGAGCTGTGGCAGGTGGGGGAACTCTGCCGCCTATGGGCTGCGGGGGAACTCTGCCGCCTGGCGGCCAGAGGGGAAGTCTGCCGCGCATCGGGCAAGGGTGAACTCTGCCGCCTATTAGAGGCGGGAGAGCACCGTCGCATATCTGATGTGGGATACCTCTGCCGCATATATTCCGCGGGAGAGTTCTGTCGCCATTGAGCCACGGGGGAGCTCTGCCGCCTGTCGGACAGAGGTGAACTCCGTCGCTGTTGAACCGCGAGCGAGCTCTGTCGCACGTTAACCGCTGGCGAAGGCTGTCGCACGGGAGCTGCGGGCGAGCTCTGCCGCCTAGTGGCCAGAGGTGAGCTCTGTCGCTGTTGAACCACCGGTGAGCTCTACCTTGCTGGATTGGCAGTGGCATTATCTTGCGTTCCTGCACCTTGTCCGGCACTCGCCAAAGTGGAGGGCTGACCTCTCTCGTAGGTCTGCCTCGGTGTGCTTTCCCCCACTAACTGCTGCACTTCATGGGGTAAGCTCAATTGGGGGAGCGCGTCTCTGAAGAAGCTCACCATGGCTTTCAATGCAGCTGTTGTCTCCTCATTTTTGCGCTTCAGGGTCTCAAATTCTTCTATAGAAACCACGGCTTCTCTCTGACCCCTTTCACCATGTCTTCGTCCTTGTTCTGATCTAACAGGGGGACTCACAGAATTTTGCCCTCCTGTCACCTCCGCTGTAGAGCGTGTTCTCACCATTTTGATAGAGAATCTGGCTTTTTGTCAGGATTCCCACAGACGGCACCAATTGATGTTGCCTACCTGACAGCAACAAGAAGATGCCTTTCGCGTAGTCTGATTGTACTAACGACAAAAGGGTGACGTCGATGCAATTTGATCCACGTGTTCTTCGTATATCCTGCAAAAACAACAGGAATAAGAGGGGGCAGGGATTTGTCCCTACACGTGCACTCCGATGATTAAGTCAGTAATCGGAGTTGTGAATGTATGAAGAAGAAAATATATTGCTTAAATCAAAGAGTTTAAAGCTTTTCCCTTCTTTTTGTCTTTTTTGGCTTTTTTCCTCCTCGGATTCAGAGAGCTCACCTGGTATTTATAGGTTTCTGCAAGTCGGTTCGAGCAGAGGCCCAGGCGCGTGTCTGGGCCGCGACAGAGTGATAGAGTACTCTGTCGCGCCTCGAATTCAAGTAGCTAGCGAGGGACCTCTACCGCAGACTGTGTGGGAGACCTCTACCGCAGCCTGTGTGGGAGGCTATGTCGCAAGCTGTGCGGGAGACTTCTATCGCGGGATGTGCGGGAGCCCTCTATCGCAGACTGTGCGAGAGACCTCTACCGCAATCTGTGGGGGAGACTATGTCGCAAGCTGTGCGGGAGACTTCTATCGCGGGCTGTGCGGGAGCCCTCTACCGCAGACTGTGCGGGAGACCTCTACCGCACACTGTGCGGGAGGCTATGTCGCAAGCTGTGCGGGAGACTTCTATCGCGGGCTGTGCGGGAGCCCTCTACCGCAGACTGTGCGGGAGACCTCTACCGCACACTGTGCGGGAGGCTATGTCGCAAGCTGTGCGGGAGACTTCTATCGCGGGCTGTGCGGGAGCCCTCTACCGCAGACTGTGCGGGAGACCTCTACCGCACACTGTGCGGGAGGCTATGTTGCAAGCTGTGCGGGAGACTTCTATCGCGGGCTGTGCGGGAGCCCTCTACCGCAGACTGTGCGGGAGACCTCTACCGCAATCTGTGCAGGAGGCTATGTCTCAAGCTGTGCGGGAGACCTCTATCGCAGACTGTGCGGAAGACCAATGTCGCGATATGGGCGATGGAGGTCCGCGGCGCCATACTGTCGCCAAATCTGCCACGTGGCTCGGTTTTGGTTTGACACGTGGCGGGCGGATAGTTGCACACGTGGTTTCTGGTGACTCGACAACCATCAGATAGGAACAAAATACGCTTAGGAGTCATATATTATGACTTTCCATGTTAAACCAATCACTTTTTATCGAAAGTAACTGAACTCGATTGATTAATATCGTACCCCTTCATCAAAGAGCAGGGTTGGAATCCCCTTCTACGCAAAAAAACCCTGTATGAGAGGCATCTGGCTTACCATTCACATAGAATGAGCTTATATCAAGTGGGATGACATTGAAAGAATAACTTTCATCCCAATTGTTTATAATCACTTGTGGTTTGGTTACTATGCTGTAACTCGTTTCCTCCACAAAATAAACACATACGTTAAAATATCCCCGGAAAACCAAAAGAAATGATGATCGGAGGCATTGATTGTGCAATAGTACTTGGGTAAATAATATTATTTGACGGCACAAGGACACGGATTGCGAGAAAAAAGAAAACATTAAAGCGCTAGTCTTATGAGATCTAGTAAATAAGGCTGATGAAAATTACACATTATAATTTAAAACAATACCATAACCATGCATTCACCACAAACTGAAGAGTTCCAAGTTTGATTTTCGCGGAAATAGACATTCAATGAAGAGGAACATATAATGGCTGCTTGTGCTCATAACATACTGTCCGATCTTGCAGGCAACCTCCTAAAGAAGTTAAGAGGTATAGATGGAAGTTTGTGGCGGAACCTGGGATGCCTTAGGACATAAAGGCCTATGAGGAGAGCAAGAACTTGGAATGGTGTAACATAAAGAACTATTGCAGCGATCAAACAGAATGTCACAAATAGAGTAGTTGCTCGTGGGTCCCTCCAGCTGAGCAGAGATTGAAATCTTTCCCCTTGAGTTGCCAGATCACCAATCACAGTCTGAACTCTACCTGCTATACTTCTTAGACGATCATATCTCATCCTGACAACATCCGAAGGCCGAGAAGTGGGGAAGGTATCAAATTCTTCATCCAATTCATCAGGATGGGCAGCATCAGCATGAGAGAGCCGTGTGTCCATGTGAGGAGGGTGCCGTGGCCTCCAACGGTAGTTCCAGATTCCAATTAGGAAAAGGTAGAGAAAAACTGTGGGAAGTATTAGCTCAGGATAAAGAACCAATATAATGAAAAGGATATGAATCAAAATGGTTGTAAGAGGGTTTCTCCAATTGCAGATTTGATCAAACCATTTTCCAACTGCAATCAACCCACTTAGAACTCCCATAATTCTGAAAAAGTTTGCTTTGCTTCTCCTCATGCTCCACATATGTGAATCAACATCAAGCATGTACTCCACAACTTCCTTCCTCAATGGTGGCTCAGCCCGGCTCAGCCTCATTGAGACAATCTGCATAGCCTGATGCCTCAAACTATCTAACTGAATCACAGACAATGGATGGATGTAGTGCATCTTAGGCAACAGTGGATGTGAATACATATGCAGCATGTTAATCAAAGTTGAGCAGGTGAACCTCACAGCCAATTGAACTTCACCTGTCTTCTTAACCCCTGAAGAATGTAGCACCAGAAGAGGATACGAGTGAGTATAGACCCTATCAGCTTCAAGTGTAGAAAGCCGAATCCTTACCTTCCCAATTCTTGCATCCTTTGTCCCTCCAGATCCCCCATGTATATGACCATTATCGAAAACCCCCACCGTAATGACAGTACAAGGGTCGAAAACCTCCCAAGTGTATTGCTCATTCCACTTTGGCATAAAGTTGTCAACAATTGTTCTTGTCCGGATCCATTTCTGTCCATACTTAGCCACACAATAAGCATCTGTGGTTCCTCGTCCATCTTTTGTTTTCATAGGCATCAACCCATGAGCACTTAGAACACCCAGTTCCAGAATTCCAATGCTGGGTCTCCATAACTGTTTTGCTGTTGGCCTAAGATCACTACTGTAGTGGGTAGATTCATCCAAAACATGATACCCTCCTTCTAAACAGATCCTCAAATGAATCCTACTGGCAAATTTTGTTTCTTTTTTCTCTCCATCTACAATCACATGTTTCTCCAGATTGTGCCACCTACTGGTCACAGGTTTGTGGTCTAGCCTTCTCTGCACAACATGCAGAGGAATTACACACTTCCCCAAGGTTTCATCCTTGTTTGATCCCACCCTATCTTCCACAGTTAGAACCAGAGGCTCCTCAAAAGGTTCAGCAACTACAAACATTAAGTCCTCATTCCACATTGGATTGATAGTCCTACTTTGAGATATTCTAGTTCTCAAAGCCTGATTTCCAAGAACAGCTTTCACAAAAACTTCAGGGAACCTGCTTTTATCACTAGGTACCAAGTCTTGAGCTTCAATCACATTCACCCTCACATACCAAAGCTTGGGGGAAAGATACACTTTTGATCGGATATTTGCAACACCATCAGGGCCAACCGATGCAGCATCTGAATGCCATGCATCAGGAAATGCCTCATCTGCTTGAGTTCCCATCCAAACAGCCAGCATGAGCTCTCCCTTAGCCTTATCACCCTTTCGATCTTCCAATCTATACCACTGTGGCGCCAGTGGGCTATCTGGAGGAACCCTTTTTGGAATTTCATTGAGATCAAACATAACCCTGCCGATTAAATCATCTATGACAACATCCTTGTCCTTCACAAACACTTCTAAAACAGAAGCTTGAATTCTTTCTTTTGAGAAAGCAAATACCTGTTTCCATTCAGGATTGCTCTTCTTCTCAAAATGTTTAGTGGTTCCCTTGTAGTTCCCAAGTTTAACCTCAACATAGGGATCACAACTACCGGTAACATCTTTCCCAGGTAAATCCTTGGCCTTAACAACTCGAACATAGAGGTATTGCATTTGCTCAACGAGGTCATAGGTACACGAAAGCTTATCACCCGTGACAGCTCCTGCCCCAATGTTGGGCGAGGTCTCCTTCAGGGCAAAGTCTACTGATTGTGGAGGCTTCTGCATCTTTCTTCTAGAGAAGATCCAACAGTTATGGTAAAGGCTACAGCCACCAAAAACTGAACTCTTTTGTTGTGATTAACAGGCTATTTGAATACAAAAGAAATTAAGCAAAATCCTGCTACAACGTTACTAGTTGAAAGCACAAAATGGCAAAAGCAGGGCAGTTTGAGTGCTGAAGGTTCAAATCTCTAACTGCGGAAGAAGGGAAACAGGTGAAAGAAGGCAAAAGGATAAAATATTATAAAGATTATAGCTTTTTGACTAAGAGTTTAACACTAGGCATCTGTAGCAAAGTATTCATCTTGAAACACAAAAACCTGCAAAATCAAAGGAAGAAAAACTATAAGCAAGAATTATAACTCATCACCTTCATCTGGATGCTGAGCAAAAGGAAGAAAGCAACATAGTAGAATAATAACAGAACAGTTTCTTTGAGCTGTTATTATTATTGTAGATAATCATTATTACAAGATCATTTAATGCACTTAAAAGCCAAAGAGATGTAAACTTAAAGATTCTGTAAAAATAAAATAAAAAATCCCAGCAACCAAACAGCATTAAAGCTGAAACATTTATCAGAATGTGCAATAAGACGATGAATGTGCATTTCGTACAAGAAGAAAGAGGAACAGATCTAAAGCAAGAAAACGCATTAAACCAAACACAAGAAACTAGTAACTCAAGACAAGAAAAAAGATGTATCCTTATAATCCATTATTGATATTATTACACAAAACTTAAAAGAGTAAACAAAGAAAACACAGTTTCAACGTTCGAACATCAACTCAAACCAACCCCACAAAGACAATCTTACCAAACCAACTTTCTTCAAGGTGCAGGAATGGAAAATGAGCTATGTTATAGTACAATTTTTATTTGAATGCCTGAAGCAAAAGGAAGTGAGACTAAAAGGGAGTGAAGATTGTAGCAGGATTAGGAATGGGAACATGTGGGTAGTGAGACTCAAAGATCTGTTAAAAAGACTGAATCCATCTATAAAGAACACAAAGAACCTACTCAATACCAACCTTTTCTTTTCACTATTTTTATTAAGTATTATTTATTTTTCTTTTTCATTTTAGTAAGAATATTATGTGTATATATTGATAGGAGTAGTAGTTAAAAAAAAAAAAAAAGAGTCACACGTGACAAGACTGTGGTCGGTTTGGGCACATGCGAGGGAAGGAGTTGTTATGTTTGTTTGTTTGTTAATGTTGGTGGACCTCTGACTTTGTGTTGGCTGTTTCAATTTCTCTTGGAGGACGACAAACTCTTTATTTCTTTTTAATCTTCTTGGTTTTCTCGTTATATCACCGAGTTACAATGCATGGGCATTTGTGACTGAGATAAGTGTTTGTGACCGAATATACATACATACATACATACATACATACATACATACATTTAATGAGATTTTTTTTATCAAAATATGAAACTATATTTGATACATTAATCGTGTATAATATTTATATACTATTAGTTAGCTATATTATGTCACATTATTAATGAACAAAACTTAAAAATATAAAAATAAATATTAATAAAATTTTTTAATTTATTTTAAAAAACATGTGCATTTTTTAACTATATTTATTCATAAAGTGCCATATTATGGTTGGCTAACAATAGAGCCTCTACGCTGTCATTGTATCAAATATACGTCTTATATATAGTTAACCAAAGGCAACCACTTCATTAATGAGTAAAATAAAAAAGTTATGCAGATCCTTAAAATAAATATGAATTTTTTTATTGTAAACTACGAAGTATCTCTATATCACATTAGGTATGAGATTAATTTTCGTTTACGCTTCGTGACTGGTGCTGGACCAAGAGAATTTGAGCTGGTTAGGATTTGAACACAAGACTTCCAACTATAGATCGTTCTCACTCAAGAACTCAATGAGGCATTACAGTACTAAACCAACTTTTTGGGTTATAAATAATTTTTTAAATTTATTTGTAAGGACCTATGTATTTTTAAAGTTTACTTATTAATGATGTGGCAATTTGATATTGACTAACAGTGTATAAACATATTTATGTATATGTACGTGTGTGTCATATATATATATATATATATATATATATATATATATTGTAAAACCAACCATTTTCTTAATAATTGTATGAATGATGTATGTATTGTATTACGTAAGACTTGTATGAAGACAATTTAGAGTAACAATGAATAAAATCATGTTTATGAAAGTTAAGTGTTCCTTTTAGTGGATGTTGTGAATTGATGAGTAATGTGAAGTTATAAGGGGTGAAATAAAAGAAAACTAATGAAATGAATTAATCATGATGAGAAATCAACCTAAAGAATTGTAAATTAATGTGTTTGATGTGTTAGGGGGTTAGAAGCTTTGGAGAATGGCCTCGTACGATTTTGGTATGGATTGGAGTTGATTTTCAAGGTAAGAATCTACAGAAAAATGCAGTTCTGGTATGAGGGACCTATCCCTACCCTTAATGGATCGATCCTCATGCCAACAAACTGTATATTTTGGCATTTTGGAAGAAAGAGACCGATCCCCTAGTTTAAACTCCTGCGAAAAAGGCCATTTAGTGATGGAGGGATCGATCCCCTCCCTCGACGGATCTATTCCCTTGCTTTTAAGGCAGCTTATGTCATGCCCCGCTTTCGGGAACCCTTCTATCCATACATTCTCTACTACGGTTGGGCTGTGAGAAGATGCAATTTCTAAAAATTTATTTATTTACAGCGGAATATTTAAAACTTAAATTCACACTCCCAGGTGTGTGTGTAAATACACAAAATTAATTGTATAAATACCATGTGCTTACATATCATCCCCATAATACTGATTACAATTCCAAGATATAACTGTGCGATACGATAAATTAGATACAAAATACTCGTGTATACAATTCTTATACCTTTTACCGAATCGTGGGAGCTGTTCAACACAAAAGACTTAGAGACCACCGCTCTCTTACTTCTCAGTACCTGGAGGGGGAAAAATAGTGGGATGAGCAAACCACGGCTCAGTAAGGAAATGTATGCTAGCAGGTAGATATCGTACTACCTACATAGCCCATGCATGCATAAACCAAAACCATGTTTTCGTTATAAATGGAAATATCATACGAACAATGCATTTAAATTCATATTTCTCAAGAGCATTTTCGTGTAAATCAAATGTCAAACTTCCATTTAAAACATGCTCATAAATAGTGCCCTCATGGCACGAAGGTGAAATCGGAGATTTATTGAAACACAAAATCTCTTTCACTTCTCAAATCATTCTCTTTCACAAATCTCTTTCTTTTTCTGAGATTGTCTCTGTTTCTCGATTCTCTAAGACAGGCATGGAATTTTAGGCAATCAAATATCCACGACTTATGGCCACAGTCAGTGATCCCAGGCCTCACTGATCGGGTGTGCACAGGGTATCACTTCGCCTGAAGGGGGATGGGTCAGTCCTACCCTCCGGCTCATCTCAATCCACCTCATCTCCTCGTATACTCACGGTGAAGATACGTCGTGTGTCATCTACGCGATACTCGTACTCACGTGCACCCAGCACGGTACATAGTATACCAACGGGTGACTACACTATTCTACGTACAACCGTGGACCCAAGTCCATACTCCAACTCCGATGGACTTTTTATCCTTAAACCATGTCTCATATACCAGGCGAGCAAACAGCGTGACACACAGTCAACACAAAGCTCCAGCGCGGTACGATCTATCGTTAAGGCCCAGCCCGTTCAATTGGCCGTCGGCTGGTATCCCCTTGGGTCCCAGACCCCCAGGTTTACCTTAACTCAACAAAACAGGTACGAGCATAGTTCTCGCACTTTCTCAAAACCCCCGTGCGAGTTAAAACTCCAACACGGTACATCAAGGCATTAAAACAGGTGTAAGCTAGCGCTTCAACACCAAATCACATCTCAAAACTGATAGAAGGCTATTTTCTCTTTTTAAAAATTCAAAACATGTTTATTCATACAGCATGCTTCTTCATGCTAAAACATGTAAAATTAGCCAACCTATCATCAACATTTCTCAATCATCAATCACAATATAAAATTGAGAATTTCATTGAAAACATGCATATCATGTTATTTCCTTACCCTATCCCATTTCTCAATACATATATATACATCATAGTACTTTTCATATTTCCACATCATTTCATAAACTTATAATATCGTACTAGTCCTAGCAATATATCTACGAAATTGCTGTAATTACGTACGAACATCTCTATAGCTAACACACAGTCCCTTACCTCGTTCTACTTGTGTGCAACTATCCGCCTTTATGCTTCTTGCGTTCTCATCTCGACTTGCTCCGGCGTATCATCCGAAACTGAAATTCATCCACCAACATTTGAGTTAATGTTTCTAACTCTTATTCAACTAAGCATTTATCCAATGCTTTAATTACACATTTTTACCCTTTGTGGTAAATCTCCCAATTTGTCCTAATATCAACATTTCCAAACCATTTCCACAACATACTCATCCACTGAAGATATCCCATTCATCAAAAATGCTCCCACATTCCACTTTCTCACACTTGACTATTTCTAAGCTATATGCATTTCATACCATCCTAGGTAGTTCTATCCACAATATGCACACCCAAATATCTTTATAAGCATTAACTAAACCAATGTACTTGGATTTGTGCATTAGAACTTACCTCATTGGATTTCCTCTTGCTCCAATTAGGATTGCCCTCTATTTCTTCAATCCTTCAAATGGAAAAGTGCCTCTAGACTATGTTGTTCTTCTCTTTGATGTGAACAACTTGGTCTCTAATAGCCTCTCCTTAAATCTCACTGAAAATGGCTGGATTTAGGAGTGAGAAACTAGATTTCTTTGAGTTGAAGTGAAATGGAAATGTTTTCCCCGAATTTCTGATGATCCAACTGCTCCCATTTATAGTTTTGACTTGATGAGATCGATCTTCCTTGGGTGGAGATCGATCTGTTCCTCAAAAATCCCTCTTTTCTGAGACGTTTTAAAGGTAGGAGATCGATCTGTCGAGACTGGAGATCGATCTGCTGTCAAACAGAAGCTTAAGGAGATCGATCTGGTCTTAGGGGAGATCGATCTGCTCCCAACCCGAGAGCTAAGGAGATCGATCTGCTTCCTTTGGAGATCGATCTGCTCCCTTCCATTTCTCACATAAGAGCATTCTGGGTCTCCCAGATCGATCTCTCATCCTATGAGATCGATCTGGCCTTCACAAATTCCAGATTTCCTGCAGTTTTTCTGCGACAACTCTTACCAAACACCCTTAATTTACTACTATGTTCATTTCCTCATTCATTCATCTTTGAGACTTGAAAATGGGATCCATCCTCACTATATACACATTAAAACTTGTGTAGAATCTTTGTATGACCAAACATATATACAATATTACTCGAATGGAAATATACACTTATGTAAATCTTTCCTTCCATTTTACTATACTTCTCATATTCCATTTCGATCACATTCTTCTCGTTTTAAGTTCATTTCCTCCTACTCACTCATAATGCAACTTGTACGTATAATCACAATTCTTAGTACAAGTGCGTACATAATCTTATGAACTTACATTGTATACACTTCACATTACAATACATCATCTTACTTATGATTTTATTTACATTCCCATGTTCCTATATACATAGCTATACATGTACGGGGTCTCACATTCTCCCCCACTTAAAGAATTTGGTCCTCCAAATTAGAACCAATTCAATCTGTGAATAACTCGGGATACTTTTCCAGCATCAAACTTTCCAGTTCCCATGTGGCCTCTTCCACAGTGTGATGTTGCCACAAAATCTTAACCAATGAAATCGTCTTGTTCCGCAACACCTTCTCTTTCCTGTCCAACACCCTGATCGGTCTCTCGACATACGACATATCTTTCTTGAGCTCCAACGGCTCATAACTAATTACATGTGTCGGATCCGGGTAGTACTTCCGAAGCATAGAAACGTGGAAGACATTGTGGACTTCTGCTAGCTAAGGTGGTAAGGCTAGCCTATATGCTCCTTCTCCCACTCTATCCAAAATCTCGAAGGGACCAATGTAACGAGGACTTAATTTTCCTTTCTTCCCAAACCTCATTATTCCCTTAGAAGGAGATACTTTCAAAAATACGGACTCGCCGACATCAAACTCAAGTGGTCTCCGTCTCTTGTCAGCATAGCTCTTTTGTCGACTTTGAGCTGTTCGCAGCCTCTCGCATATTATCTGAACATCCTCGGAGGCTTGCTTAACCAAATCGGGGGCGAGCAATTGTCTGTCACCAACTTCTTCCCAACCAATGGGCGATCGGCATCTACGACCGTATAGTGCCTCATAAGGGGCCATACCAATACTTGAGTGATGACTGTTATTGTAGGCGAACTCAATCAATGGCAAGTGATCGTCCCATGAGCCTCTAAAATCCAGCACACACGCTCTCAACATATCCTCCAGGGTCTGTATAGTCCTCTCTGACTGACCATCTGTCTGAGGATGAAAAGCGGTGCTAAAACTCAACTGGGTCCCCATCGCTTCCTGGAAATGTCCCCAAAAGTGGGAAGTGAAGCGGGCATCCCTATCCGAAACAACACTCACTGGGACTCCATGCAATCTCTCTATTTCTCGCACATACAGATTCGCCAGTGCACTTAATGTATCTGTAGATCTCATGGCTAAGAAATGTGCCGATTTCGTTAACCGATCTACTATCACCCATATCGCATCATGGTTCTTACGGGTTCTCGGTAACCCCATCACAAAATCCATGGTGACATGCTCCCACTTTCATGTTGGTATCGATAGAGGTTGTAATAATCCTCCTGGTTTCTGATGTTCGACTTTTATTTGCTGACAAATGAGACATCTAGCGACATACTCCGCTATGTCTCTCTTCATTCCAGACCACCAATATACTTTTCGGAGATTTTGATACATCTTACCACTCCCCGGGTGTATCGTGTATCTCGACGAGTGTGCCTCTGATAAGATCAGCTTTCTCAGCTCTAAATCCTTAGGAACACATATTCTATCTCTAAACCTTAGTATTCCATCTGGACACAATATAAAATCAGCACCCTTCCCTTTTCGGATTTGGCTAATCATGACAATACACCATTGATCGATTTGCTGAGCTTGTCGGATTCTCTCAATCAACTCCGATTCTAATCTCAAGCTAGCAATGATCCCATAGCTGCCAATCTCAGGTAGGGTCATATCCAGACTAAGGTTCGTGAATTGTTCCAACAACTCGTGCTCTCTAACCATCATATGTGATACCAACCCGAGACTCTTCCGACTCAATGCATCGGCAACCACATTTGCCTTCCCCGAGTGGTACAAGATCTCACAATCATAGTCCTTGAGGAGTTCCAACCACCTCCTCTGTCTCATGTTTAACTCCTTTTGTGAGAATAGATATTTCAGACTCTTATGATCCGTAAAGATCTGGAATCTCTCACCATATAAGTAGTGGCGCCATATCTTCAACGCAAACACTACGGTCGCTAACTCCAAATCGTGAGTGGGGTAGTTCTTCTCATGATCCTTCAGCTGTCTAGATCCATAAGCTACTACCCTTCCCTCTTGCATCAAAACACAGCTTAGTCCTTGATGCGAAGCATCAGTATACACCGAGTAATTCCCTGAACTGTTAGGGATGACAAGAACTGGCGCGGTAGTTAATCTGCGCTTAAGCTCTTGAAAACTTCTCTCACAAGCTTCATCCCATGAAAACTCCACACTTTTTCTCGTAAGACGTGTCAATGGAGCAGCTAATCTAGAGAAACCTTCTACAAATCTCCTGTAGTAACCAGCCAAACCTAGAAAACTTCTGATCTCTGTGACTGTCCTAGGTTGTTCCCATTGAACGACTGCCTCAATCTTGGATGGATCTACTGACACCCCATCCTTCGATATAACATGGCCTAGAAAGGAAATCTGTTCTAGCCAAAAGTCACATTTGTTAAGCTTGGCATATAACCTTTTCTCTCGAAGGGTTTGCAAAATAATCCTTAAGTGCTGCTCATGCTCTTCTCTGGACCTTGAATACACCAATATGTCATCAATGAAAATAATTACGAATTGGTCCAGGTATGGCTTGAATACTTCATTCATTAGAGCCATAAAAGCTGCCGGCGCATTGGTCAACCCAAAAGGCGTCACTAAGAATTCGTAATGGCCATAGCGGGTACGAAATGCTGTCTTGGGCACATCCTCCTTCCGAATCTTCAATTGATGATACCCAGACCTCAGATCTATCTTGGAGAAGATCTGTGCTCCCCGAAGTTGATCCAATAAATCGTCAATGCGTGGCAAGGGGTACTTATTCTTGATGGTAGCCTTGTTTAACATCCGATAGTCAATACACAATCTGAGGCTCCTATCTCTCTTCCTCACAAACAATACAGGGGCTCCCCATGGTAAGACGCTCGGTCTTATGAACCCTTTCTCTAACAACTCTTGCAGTTGTTTCCTTAATTCCTCTAACTCAACTGGAGCCATCCTATATGGTGACTTCGATATTGGTTCGGTTTCAGGCGTCAAGTCTATACCGAATTCTGTTTCTCTATCAGGTGGCAATCCTGGTAGATCGTCTGGAAAGACATCAGGGAATTCTCTGACCACTGAGATGTCCTCCATATCCGGATGTACTTTGTTCAAATCCACCACATAAGCAACAAAACCTTCAAAACAACACTCAAGCCATTTATACCAAAGTACTTTACTTAATACAAAATTTAAGATTTCATTTCTTCTCTTAAAATCTTACAACACATTCTTCAGGTAGAGAAAACTTAATGGACTTAGAACGACAGTCTATGACAGCATGATTGGCGGCTAACCAATCCATTCCCAAAATTACATCAATGTCATACATATTCAACAAAATCAAGTTGGCTGTCATGCACTTATCTCCCACCCTCACTTTACAATCTTCATACACTTGTTCAACTAATTGGCTAACTCTCATGGGAGTACTTATTAGTAAAGTCCTACTCAAGTATGTGGGTTCTACAAAACCTTTTAACTTAGATGCACATGCAGGTGATATGAAGGAATGCGTAGCACCAGAATCCAACAAAGCTATAACCTCTAAATTGAAAATCAAGATTGTACCTTTTATCACTTCAGAAGAGGTATCAGCCGATGCCTGGTCTATCGCATACACCCTGCCTTATCCCACAACTTGTTTTCCTTTCTCTTCAGCCGAGGCTTTCTTTCTTGCAGGAGGTGCAACTGTCGGAACCCTCTCTGGCTCTTTACCCCTCTGTGGAACTGCCTCAACTATCTCCGGGCACTCTCTGGCATAATGTCCAAATTTACCACATCTGAAACATCGGGTACCCTGAAGATGACATGGCCTACCACCATGGTATTGACTGCATAGCCTACACTGATCTGTAGTCGGTCGGGGTCCACCAATCACTATACCCCTGGCTGGTGTCTGAGTCGGAGGCATAAAAGGTCTAACAACCTTCTTCTGGAACTCATCCACCTCTCTCCGACGTTTACTCATGAATTTTCGACCAAATTTGGCACTCTTGCCATCTCCCATCTTCCTCGGACCCTTGTCCTTACCCCAACTAAACTTAGAAATCTGTAAGTCATGATCTTGCTCACATAACTGGGCCCGTCGCACAGCCTCTCTATATGTAGCGACATCAAATGGGGCCAACTTCGCTCGGATCGAAGGCCTCAGTCCATCTACAAATCTACGGACTCTGACAGCTTCACTCCTGATCGAGTCCGGATCATATCTACCCAGTGAAGTGAATCATGACTCGTACTCATCAACTGTTCGATTCCCTTGAGTCAGATTCAGGAATTCCATCTGTAGTCTCCGTCGAGCAGTATCTGGGATGTATTGCTCTCTGAAAACGTCCAAGAACATATCCCAAGTGATAACCATTCCTTGAGCTCTTAACATCGGCCTGACGGACTTCCACCAGTGCTCTGCTTCGCCTCTCAATACAAAGGCCGCAAGCGCTACTCTCTCCGTAGCTGAACATCTACAGAAGTCGAATAACTTCTCCATTTGACTGATCCAGTCCTCAGCCACCATCGGATCCTTTACTCCGCTAAACGAAGGAGGCTTAAAGTCCATAAAGTGCCTCAATCTCTCCATATCACAGTCATATCCATACCCCAATTCATCATCATGCTGATGTGGTGCTACCGGAGGAGGTACCGGTTGAATATGAGGTTCCCGTGGCCTAGCCGGTTCAACTTGCGCAGGTGCAACATTCTCAGGTTCAGGTACAGCTGCTGGGGGATTCGGTGCAGTCTGTCCCGCTGTACCAGGTGTACCCTCAAACCTAGCCATGATCTGACCCATCATGGTCATCATCGTACGCATGTCTTCCTCCAATCGAGTGATTCGAGGATCAGAAGCCTCTAATTGTTCCTGGGGCTCATGACTAGAGGATGATCTACTGTGCCTCTCAGTCCTGTCATTTTGCCCTCGAGCCCTCGAGCTCTCTCCCCTCTTGCGGTGTCTTTCAGGCATAACTCACTAGCCTGATAACTTTCCTGCGTTATAAAAAACATTTACTTTACTACCAGCTCCGTATACACATTTGTATCTAAATATCGCACAGTAACTTGGGGATATATGTTTTCTTAGTCCTAAGCATCATCTCACATCAGACCAACCTGGCTCTGATACCAAGCCTGTCATGCCCCGCTTTCGGGAAACCTTCTATCCATACATTCTCTACTACGGTTGGGCTGTGAGAAGATGCAATTTCTAAAAATTTATTTATTTACAGCGAAATATTTAAAACTTAAATTCACACTCCCAGGTGTGTGTGTAAATACACAAAATTAATTGTATAAATACCATGTGCTTACATATCATCCCCATAATACTGATTACAATTCCAAGATATAACTGTGCGATACGATAAATTAGATACAAAATACTCGTGTATACAATTCTTATACCTTTTACCGAATCGTGGGAGCTGTTCAACACAAAAGACTTAGAGACCACCGCTCTCTTACTTCTCAGTACCTGGAGGGGGAAAAATAGTGGGATGAGCAAACCACGACTCAGTAAGGAAATGTATGCTAGCAGGTAGATATCGTACTACCTACATAGCCCATGCATGCATAAACCAAAACCATGTTTTCGTTATAAATGGAAATATCATACGAACAATGCATTTAAATTCATATTTCTCAAGAGCATTTTCGTGTAAATCAAATGTCAAACTTCCATTTAAAACATACTCATAAATAGTGCCCTCATGGCACGAAGGTGAAATCGGAGATTTATTGAAACACAAAATCTCTTTCACTTCTCAAATCATTCTCTTTCACAAATCTCTTTCTTTTTCTGAGATTGTCTCTGTTTCTCGATTCTCTAAGACAGGCATGGAATTTTAGGTAATCAAATATCCACGACTTATGGCCACAGTCAGTGATCCCAGGCCTCACTGATCGGGTGTGCACAGGGTATCACTTCGCCTGAAGGGGGATGGGTCAGTCCTACCCTCCGGCTCATCTCAATCCACCTCATCTCCTCGTATACTCACGGTGAAGATACGTCGTGTGTCATCTACGCGATACTCGTACTCACGTGCACCCAGCACGGTACATAGTATACCAACGGGTGACTACACTGTTCTACGTACAACCGTGGACCCAAGTCCATACTCCAACTCCGATGGACTTTTTATCCTTAAACCATGTCTCATATACCAGGCGAGCAAACAGCGTGACACACAGTCAACACAAAGCTCCAGCGCGGTACGATCTATCGTTAAGGCCCAGCCCGTTCAATTGGCCGTCGGTTGGTATCCCCTTGGGTCCCAGACCCTCAGGTTTACCTTAACTCAACAAAACAGGTACGAGCATAGTTCTCGCACTTTCTCAAAACCCCCGTGCGAGTTAAAACTCCAACACGGTACATCAAGGCATTAAAACAGGTGTAAGCTAGCGCTTCAACACCAAATCACATCTCAAAACTGATATAAGGCTATTTTCTCTTTTTAAAAATTCAAAACATGTTTATTCATACAGCATGCTTCTTCATGCTAAAACATGTAAAATTAGCCAACCTATCATCAACATTTCTCAATCATCAATCACAATATAAAATTGAGAATTTCATTGAAAACATGCATATCATGTTATTTCCTTACCCTATCCCATTTCTCAATACATATATATACATCATAGTACTTTTCATATTTCCACATCATTTCATAAACTTATAATATCGTACTAGTCCTAGCAATATATCTACGAAATTGCTGTAATTACGTACGAACATCTCTATAGCTAACACACAGTCCCTTACCTCGTTCTACTTGTGTGCAACTATCCGCCTTTATGCTTCTTGCATTCTCATCTCGACTTGCTCCGGCGTATCATCCGAAACTGAAATTCATCCACCAACATTTGAGTTAATGTTTCTAACTCTTATTCAACTAAGCATTTATCCAATGCTTTAATTACACATTTTTACCCTTTGTGGTAAATCTCCCAATTTGTCCTAATATCAACATTTCCAAACCATTTCCACAACATACTCATCCACTCAAGATATCTCATTCATCAAAAATACTCCCACATTCCACTTTCTCACACTTGACTATTTCTAAGCTATATGCATTTCATACCATCCTAGGTAGTTCTATCCACAATATGCACACCCAAATATCTTTATAAGCATTAACTAAACCAATGTACTTGGATTTGTGCATTAGAACTTACCTCATTGGATTTCCTCTTGCTCCAATTAGGATTGCCCTCTATTTCTTCAATCCTTCAAATGGAAAAGTGCCTCTAGACTATGTTGTTCTTCTCTTTGATGTGAACAACTTGGTCTCTAATAGCCTCTCCTTAAATCTCACTGAAAATGGCTGGATTTAGGAGTGAGAAACTAGATTTCTTTGAGTTGAAGTGAAATGGAAATGTTTTCCCCGAATTTCTGATGATCCAACTGCTCCCATTTATAGTTTTGACTTGATGAGATCGATCTTCCTTGGGTGGAGATCGATCTGTTCCTCAAAAATCCCTCTTTTTTGAGACGTTTTAAAGGTAGGAGATCGATCTGTCGAGACTGGAGATCGATCTGCTGTCAAACAGAAGCTTAAGGAGATCGATCTGGTCTTAGGGGAGATCGATTTGCTCCCAACCCGAGAGCTAAGGAGATCGATCTGCTTCCTTTGGAGATCGATCTGCTCCCTTCCATTTCTCACATAAGAGCATTCTGGCTCTCCCAGATCGATCTCTCATCCTATGAGATCGATCTGGCCTTCACAAATTCCAGATTTCCTGCAATTTTTCTGCAACAACTCTTACCAAACACCCTTAATTTACTACTATGTTCATTTCCTCATTCATTCATCTTTGAGACTTGAAAATGGGATCCATCCTCACTATATACACATTAAAACTTGTGTAGAATCTTTGTATGACCAAACATATATACAATATTACTCGAATGGAAATATACACTTATGTAAATCTTTCCTTCCATTTTACTATACTTCTCATATTCCATTTCGATCACATTCTTCTCGTTTTAAGTTCATTTCCTCCTACTCACTCATAATGCAACTTGTACGTATAATCACAATTCTTAGTACAAGTGCGTACATAATCTTATGAACTTACATTGTATACACTTCATATTACAATACATCATCTTACTTATGATTTTATTTACATTCCCATGTTCCTATATACATAGCTATACATGTACGGGGTCTCACAGCTTACCTACTCTCACTTTAGACAGTGAAGGTGGATTTAATCCATTTAAATCCCTAACATCATTTCTTTTCTCTCCCATTCTACCTATTTTCGATCAGAACAAAAGAAAATAAGAAGGAAAAAAGAGGAGATATGAGAAGGAAAAAGAAGGGAAAAAGAGGAAAAAGGAGAAAAGAGTTTCTAGACACTAACCTAACCCTCATTTCAGCTTATTTATGAGCATAATTCAATTTAAAGCTTGGAAAAGATAGTTTGATGATGATTTTCTAGAGTGAGAAGCTTTGGATCTTATGGTAAGTTGAAGAGGGTAAGTTGATTTTTAAGGGGTTATGGTTTTAAGTTTGTTTATGGTTTTAAAAGTAATTTTTGGTGTTGATTATAGATGAAGAGTTTGGAAAGGGACAACTAAGGTTTTGCCACAACAAGAAGGTTAAGGTAAGGAATTTAGGATTTAAAGATTGTTTGTACGCGTAGTTAAATATTGATTTATGTTTTGATTTAACGAGATTGTTAAGGAAAGTGTACTAAGGTTTACCTTAGGGTTTGGTCTTGGTAGGCCATAGTGATGAGTATAGATTAGTGTAAATGAATTAAGGACAATTGGTTTTTGATATGGGAAATCCAGCTAAGGGATTCTAAGAGTGCATTGAGCTCAAGGAAAGGTGCTAAGACCCAATTGTGTCAAGGGCTGCACACTTAAGGTAAGGGATATGTTTGTTAGTGTGATAGTGTCCAAAGAGACAGGTTTAATGCATAAAAAGATTAGGAAACCATTAACTTAGCCTAAAATAGAAATGTGCTGGAAATTTAAGACCATGTTTATTAGTTTTTGGAAAGGTTTTAGGCATGATAAGTTTTGCAAGCACATCATGAATGTTTTTGGCATGAAAAAAGTTTTTCATAAGAAGTATTTGATGTTTTGAAATGGTTTTGGTTAGGCTATGAACTTAAAACACAGCCAAAATTTCATTTTTGTGCATTTAAGGACGATCCCCTAAAATGAGGAATTGAACCCTCTTCAAATTTTTCCCCAAAAAAAGGTTTTTTGACTTTGAGAGATTGATCCCCCATAAGTTAGGGATTAATCCTCTTTACTTTTCGATTAGGGCAAAAGCATTCTGCCATTTAGGGACCAATCCCCTACATTAAGAGGATCGATCCCCTCTTCAGATTTTGAACTAAAGTGTACTTTTAACCTTAAAATGACCCATTGAGTTCTGAAATTAATTTGCAACGCGTCTGTGCATGTTTTGACAACCTATATGCTATGTTAGCTACTTTAACAAGAAAAACTTGGGTCGTTTTTAATGTTTTTTCATTAGTGAAGCCGAATGGCTCACTATAAATTTTAAACACTAATTTGAGATAATAGGCAACTTTTAGCATATGCGTTCATGTCAAGTCACGAGCCTAGTGGTATCCTTCTACGGGTGTACTAAGAGGTAACCGTGTTGGGTCACAAGCCATGAAGCATCCCTACACGCCTATACCAAGTAGTACCCATTTTTAGTTGCTGTTAGACCTGGACGTGTCTGCAGCTTCCTAATGCTCATTTGTCCATGAGTTACTAAAGACCCCAACCATGGCCATAGGTTATTTTTAGTTTTAGTTGCATATCGACTAAATGAGTTCAGCCTAGTCCCCACTACTTAATTCAATATTTGCTTTGATCCAGTTTTTGATTCTGATTCATTATTTGGTTTGAATTAGTATTCGATTCGATAAGTTTTGATAAGTATGTTTTGATAAGTATGATTTCAAGCATGACTACATTATGTATTTGCTTTGTTAAGTATTTGCAAATGACTACATGATTAGAATTGCATTCATTTACCGCATCATTGTTTTTGATGTTATTATGCTTGCAAGTATATTTCTTACTGAGCGTGTTATGATAATTCTATTAAAATAGAATTATTTGTGCTTATTTTCTTAATTAATTATTTTAATCCCCATATTATTTTATTAATTATCCCCTCAATTTAATTAAAATTCTCTTATGTGCAGGTAAATTAAATTTGGATGAATTTCAATTGAAATAAGCTAAAAACAGGCTAAAAGGAGACTGACCACTACCATTTTGCAGTCTGAGTCACCATTCGTTTGGACACGTGTGATGTCGGGTGTTCGTATTTTATTCGCCTCGAAAAGATAAGATCGATGGATACCGTGCCCACCTTCTGGAAGACACACGCGGGGCCACATCGCATCTCCAAGTGGACAAGAAGATAAATGACATGGAAATATCTTCTCTACAGCGAATGGAACCAACTCATCTATGATTGAAAATTACCATTGTACCCCCAATTTTGTGTATAAATAGAATATGATGAGCAATTGAAAAACCAAGTAGAAAGTAGTGTAAGTAGCAAGGAAGTAGAATAGAAATAGTTTAGGGTAGAAGTAGTTTAGGGTAGAAGTAGTCTGGGTAATTTTTAGGGTAGTCTTTAGAATAGTTTAGGCTAAAAGTTTTTATGAAGTTTATTATTTTAGTATTTTTCAAGCTTTCCCATTAGTTGTTAGCCACCATTGTTATACATTCTACAAGCTTTCATTTTTATCCTATTAAAATGGAAAAGTTTCATTCTAGTAGTTAGTATTTTTTTATCACATTTGTTTACATTTTCTCTTCTTTTAGCTTACTGTGCGGTTTTGTTTCTTTATTTTTCTAATGCTCATTCGGGTTCTTGGTATACAGTTTCCTTTCTTTGTTTTTCTACTGTTCATTCGGCATATTGGTTTCTTGGTGTAGCTGAGTGGCGTGAGAGGTTATCAGTAGTTGGTGACAGAAGCCAAGCTTCCCCTCCCTATTCTGCTGCATTAATGAGCTAGTCGGTCCTCTATTCCATTTGCTTCTAATCTCCTGCATCATTCTATTTTCCTACCTCTACTGTGTTTTTCTTTTCTCTTTGCAGGTCTCTACTGTCTCTGGGCTCGTGAGGTGTTGCAGCAGGAGCAAGCAGTGCGCTGGCTGCTAATGACCAGATGTGCGCAGCTGTTCTATGTTGCTGTCGAAAGGAAGCGAAAACAAGGGACCGAGGATTTGGCTCTTTGTTCATTCCAGTTTTTAATGATTTGTTTACACTCACTGCTTTAGTTTCTCTTAGTTTCACGTTGTTGTCATCCTTAATGTTATTAATGATCAGCCTTGTTATTTCTTCAAGTATCACTTACCTTATCCTCTGTTTAGCTCTGTTTGAAGCGTAATGTACTGTTCACCTTAGTTTTTCTGCATATTTTGCTTTACTCCATTGTACTGAAGCTTTGGTTTCTACTGGGTGCATGATGTTACAGGTAATGAAACTGATGAGTGCGGCAGGTACCTGATGAGTGTGATATTTTTATTATTTATTTCCTTCTACATTTTAATATTTTGTTATGTTCCTCATATTAATTAGAGTACTTATGTTAATTTGTGATTTTGGCAGATAAATTGGGCTTCAAAACTTAACCGAAGAAATTGAACAGTTTTTTTAGTGCTATTTGGGATTTTGGTTCTATACAGAGTTCTAGATGTCAGATTGGGGTAATTTTTAGCTTGTTGGAAAGAAGATTAAAAGGCCTACGATTTCTCTGAAGAGAACTAAGCCCAGCTTAGACGTTTTATAGAAAAAAAAATTCCACAAAGTTGCAGCGAATCAATTTTATATATTTCAAGGCAGTTTTGGTTTTTAGCCTATATCAAGAGTTCTAGACCTCCAAATTATGCAAGGTTAGGCCCAGTAGAACACTGATTTACTGATTTACAACTTTGAAGAAGAGCCTAAGATCCAATTCAGCCTGTTTCCACTCTAAACCTAGCTGTGAAGAAAAAACCTGAATCTGTTAGCCTTTTCCCACTTGTAATAGGATTTTGAATTTAGGTTTTTTTCACGATATATATAGATTTCATTTTCTTTATCAGAAAAAAAAGGAGAGAGAGGTGGTAGCAGTCAGACGAAAAAAATAATTCACTCTTTATATTTTTATTTTCATTTTCAATAATCATGTGCTGCTAAATCTTTTATTCGGTTCAAGGGAATCGAATCCAGTGAATTTCAACAATTGAGAAACACGGTTTGTTGATCTAAACTATCTTTTGATTCAATTATCTATTGTTTATGGTATTATTAGATTCGATTGCATGAGAAAATTATATGATCTGGCCAATTGGATAATCTTCGCATGTGATTGTATGCTATTTGAAGTTTTCACAATCCGTAATTGTTGTGATAGAAATCAAAGCCAGTAGCAATTAGGGTTCGTCAACTCTAAGTGAAACAATAGAACAGATTAAACATTCAACCCGTGGTTGAAGTATTATTCGGTTTAGTAGTCTTCCTAGAATGTTAATGCTATTCCTAGTCTAAATAGGATTGCGCCAAAACCTACTAGATTAGGGAGACGAATTTAATTCGTGTGCTGGGCTTGAGTTAATGATAACAAGGAAGAAGAGATATTATTCTGCTGGTAGATAATACCTCAGCTAAGTAATTAAAGACAAGATGATAAATTAGGTGTTAAGGATCAATTGTTAATGACTGGGCAGTTCCCTTGAATCGAAATTGTTAATGTTGGTTTACATTTTTTATAATTAGTTGAATATAAATTCTGTTTTAGGATTTTAATTCAGTTAAATTAACCCCCCCAATTATTTTGGTTATTACATGATAATTAATCCACCAGTCTCTAGGGTTCGACCTGGATTTGTCGCTACTGCAAAATTTCGGTAAGACTAGTAATTTAAATTTGGTTGAATTCGACACTCACCAATTTTTGGCGCTGTTGCCAGGGACTGGTTCTGATTAATTACTGTGTTTTTATTATTCTCATTAATTTGCTTTAAAATTCTTTTGATTTTGATTTTTAATTATTTATTTATTTTTTAGGGCTTTTGGTACTATTTATGTTACTATTCACATTACTATTCACACTATTCATAGAAAAATTTTTTATTGAGTTAGGAGGCCTGTGAGTACTTAATTTCAAGTGGAAACGACAAAAATAAGACAGACTAGAAGATTTCATATTCTGGTCTTACCCTATCTCGGCCAAATTCCATCAGTTTCTTATAGTTTTAGCCCATTTTTTGTTTTAGTCGTAATTATTTTAAGATTATTTTTTTTGGTTTTTATGACCAGATCCTCCAAATCAAGTGAAATTGCACTTCGATTCGATCCTAAAGAGAACCTTGAGGAGGTTGAAAAGTGACCAAGATGCTGCAACCATTGTAGAACCCTTAGCTTCTGAAAGTACGCCAGACAAGACCTCAATAGAGTAGTTTGACACTGACAACATGGTAATGAATAGTAACAGGACTTTGAAGGAGCTTGCTGCTCCCGACTTAAACTTACAACCTTTGTGTATTGAGTACCCTACTTTAGATATGGCTTTTGAACTTAAATCGGGACTAATACATCTTCT
The DNA here is from genome assembly GCA_033439115.1 of Firmiana major. Lineage (NCBI taxonomy): Eukaryota > Viridiplantae > Streptophyta > Magnoliopsida > Malvales > Malvaceae > Firmiana > Firmiana major. Next base: position 36,785,989 of record CM065901.1, on the reverse strand, counting down.
GCCTACTTTCCGTGGACTTACAGGTAAAGATCCCACAAGCACCTTAAAGAGTTTCATGTGGTGTGTTCGAGCATGAAACCACAAGGCATCTTAGAGGATCAAATCAAGCTGAGGGCATTCCCCTTCTCGTTGGCAGATCAAGCGAAGGACTGGTTATACTACCTTCCTTCGGGTTCAATATGTTCCTGGAATGAGATGAAGCGGTTGTTTTTGGAGAAGTATTTCCCAGCTTTTAGGGCTGTAAATATAAGAAAAGAGATCTATGGCATTCGACAATATAATGGTGAAACATTGTACGAGTACTGGGAGCATTTTAAAAAGCTGTGTGCGAGCTGCCCACACCACCAGATTACTGACCAGCTTCTGATCCAGTATTTCTATGAAGGTTTAATGCCAATGGATAGGAGTATGATTGATGCTGCTAGTGGAAGAACACTAGTTGATAAGACCCTAAAGGCCATCAGGAATCTCATCGCCAACATGATAGCCAATACACAATAGTTCGGGAATAGATTGGATCACACACCAAAGAAAGTGAACGAGGTAAGTACTTCCAACTTGGAACATCAAATTTCTGATCTAACCTCTTTAGTTCGTCAAATGACAGTAGGGAACTTACAAGCAGTGAAGGTGTATGAAATCTATTCGTTGGCAGGACACAACACTGACATGTGTCCAACTTTGCAAGAAGATGACCCGGCCATGCAACAAGCAAATGCCATAGGAAATTTTCCAGGTCAGCCCCGATGGAGACATGATTCGTATGCAAATACATATAACCCAGGCTGGAGAGATCATCCCAATTTGAGATATGGTAACCAAGCTAGCTATCAACGTCCTATTTAGAGGCCGCAAACAAATCAAGCCACAAGCTCGGTTCAGGTATGTCACTTGAAGATATTATAAAAAAAACCTGGCTAATAATACTTTGCAATTCCAACAGGAAACAAGGACAAGCATCCAGAACTTGAAAAAATAGATGGATCAACTAGCAACCACGGTTCGTAGATTAGAAACTCAAGGTTCTTGGAAGTTACCATATTAAACAATAAAGAACCCTAGGGAGAATGCGAGTGCCATAGTGTGCTGCGTAGTGGAAAAGAGATACAACATGTTATAGATAACACTAACCCTATCCGTCCTCCTTTTCCTTGCAGGTTAGCCAAGACACAGAAAGAGGAACAACAAAAAGAAATCATAGATGTATTTAAGAAGATGGAAATTAACATACCACTTCTGGACGCAGTGAAGCAAATTCCAAGGTATGCGAAATTCCTTAAAGAGTTGTGCACGAGAAAGAGGAAACTAAGAGGTAATGAGAAGGTAAGTCTGGGGGAGAATGTATCTGCGGTCATTCTAAGAAACTGCCCTAAAAATGTAAAGACCCAAGTACGTTTACAATCCCTTGCATCATTGGTAATAGGCAAATCGAACATGCCATGGCAGATTTGGGTGCATTGATTAATGTTATGCCTTTTTCAATTTATGCATCCTTAAATTTAGGTCCTTTGAAAAAAATCAGAGTGATCATACAATTAGCAGATTGATCTAATGCATACCCCGAAGGGGTAGTTGAGGATGTTTTAGTGCAGGTGAATCAGTTGATCTTTCTAGTTGATTTCTACATTCTGCAAATGGAGGACAGCAGCAGCTCGGTGAATCTGGCACCAATAATTTTAGGCTGACCTTTTTTAGCCACTACCAGGTGATAATAATATTTTTAATAGAATTATTTGTGCTTAATTTTCTAATTAATTATTTAAATCCCCATATTATTTTATTAATTATCCCTTTTATTTAATTAAAATTCTTTAATGTGCAGATAAAATAAATTCGGATGAAACTCAGTCATTTTAGTCACTGAAAATAGGTTAAAGGAGACTAGACCACTTCTAATTTGCAGACCGAGTCACCAGTCGTCTGGACACGCGTGATGCCAGGTGTCCGTATTTTATTTACTCCGGAACGATAAGATCGACGAACGCCGTGCCAACCTTCTGGAAGACACACGTCGGGCAACATCGCACAACCAATTAGATAAAAAGACGAGTGACGTGAAAATATCTACTCTGCAGCAAATCAAAGGAAGATAAGTGACCAAACAATGCCAACTCATCTAGGATGAAAAATTACTATTGTACCCCTAAGTCTGTGTATAAATAGAACATGATGGGCAATTGAAAAAAAAGGAAGTAGGGTAAGTAGTCTCGGGTAGGAGTAGTGTAGAATAATTTAGGAGTAGTTTTAATTTAGGGTAGCTTTAGTTTTTTTTATTTCTCCTTTAAAGCTTTCCGAATAGTTTTGTAGCCACCATTGTTCTTATTTTTAATCTTTACTGTTTACAACAACTTTCTTTATTCTGTAGATGAAAATTTTCATCTTTTCCTAGTTCTTTTGTAGTCATGTTAACTTCTTCCATTGATATGTTTATTTTTACAAGTTTTTAGTTTACAAAAGTTGGATTTCTTTTTCTTCTTCGCTATTTCATTTCAATGTGTTGGTTTTTGTTACAATGAGGTGTGAGGGGCTTGTGATAGAAGCCATAAAGCTCAACCCATTGCAATCATTCCATTTGCATTTCCTTTTAAAAAAAAATTAGTTAAGCTTTCATTTCCAAGCTTCTTGTTTAGACTTTCTATTCGGTTTCTTCTTGCTCAGCTAGTGTGGTTGCTTGACTCCGATGAGTTGATGTGTGGCAGTGTAGGCTGGTGATGAAGATGCCTCACGATGTGGTGTGGTAACAACATCGGGTGAGGAGGCTGGTCTGCTGAGCTCGGTAGTAGCAGTAGCAAAGAACATGCTCTGTTCTACTCTGTTCAAAGAGTCATTTACTAATCATCAGCTTCCTTGTTATTAGTTTTTGTTTTCAACATACTTTACATTTTTCTGTTTGTCTTTACTGCGTTAATTCCTCAAGTAACAATTTATGTCTTAGTCTGGTTTAATATTTGTTTGTTTTTGTCATCTAACATGCTGCGGTATTATCCTGTTTTGCCGTCACTATTGAATGCAGGAATGATGGCATGATGAGGTGGTTTAGAGCATAAATTCGAATGCTTTATCACCATGGTAGTGAGCAGTAAAACAGCACAGAAGCGGACAGAACAAGAAGAGTGGAATGTGTAGTTGCCTGTCGGGTCTGCTGCTGGAAACACAAGTGAGACAAGCAGTACGTGGATGTTGCTGTGTTCAGTGTTCAGAGAGTGACAGTGCGGCTACTGATTTGTAGCTCGAGCAGGTGCGTGGCGCTGGTGCCAGCAACGCAGGACAACAGGACCAGATGCAGAACGCACAAGCAGCAGAGAGCTGGGTAAAACCGAGAACAACGGGACACGCCTGGAGCAGCCAAGAAGAAATGGGAACAGTGCCAGTTACGGGACCACTCGGCTGGGCATTTGTTCTAAGGCCATGTTTGGTCACATTCCCTTTTTTATACTTAAATACTTATTGCATTTATATTATTTTTATTGCTTTTATTAGTTGTCAATTTAGGTTAGTTGTTAGTTGATAATTGTAGGTTAAATCTAGTGTTTTACTTTGTTAATTTAATTTTTAGTTTTAATTTTTAGTTAATAGTTAATTTTATATCATATGTTTTAGGACTTAATTTTAGAGTTGCATTTAGAATTAATTTAGATTAAATTTGTTTCATGCATTTTTAATTTAGTCTTCATTTTAAATTTAATCCAAAAATATTTTCATGCATTATTTAGATTTTGTTTTATTGTTAGTATTTAGTTAGAGTTAGGTTTAAGAATTTCTTTGGGTTATTAGATTTTTATTTTATTAGATTTTAGGTTAGTTTAATTTGTAATTTTTGTTAAGCAGTTTAATTACATGCATATTTTATTTCTAGGATTGTTTAATTTTAGTTTAATTAATTTTATTTCTTTTATTTTCATATTTGCACTTTATTTTAATTGTATTAATGAATTTTTAACTGTTTAATTATCTTTTGTAGGTTGTTGTTTTTAATTGCTCGGAGTTTTGTAAGTAATTTTTGCTCTGTTTTATTTTCATCAGTTTATAATTTTTATTGTTTTCAATTTTTTTAATTGTAGCTTTGTAGATCACCCACTAAGACTTCATAATTTACTAGGATATACTTAGGGTAAGATTAATCGGTAGTTAATTAGGCTGATCAACTTCTCTGTGGGATGATAATTCGGGACTCAAATCCCATTATTACTTGTACGACCCGTGCACTTGTGGATAGAACGTTTAGGTCACTCATAGTGGGCATAGTTCGTATCACCAGGACTAAGATTGATGTGTTTGATGGGACATTAACCATGGAGTTCGATGGAGGGATTGTCAAAATTAGCATCTTCGATGCTATAAGGTATCCCACATATGTACATTCAGTATTTTCCATTTACAGTTTTGATGACTTGACACAGGATACATTTGAAGTAAGAAGAATGGATGAGCTGGAAGTGGTGATCAGTAAAAGCTTGATGCAGAACGAGGCTGAATTGGAGCTAAGTCCTGAAGTTGAAGAAATGATCATGGCTATGCAGTCATTGCAGCCCATGTATGAAGTTAAAAGATTGGAACTACCATTTTCTAACACGAAGCTACTACCTTCTGTTGTGCAGACACCAATTTTGGAATTGAAGTCTTTACCTTACCACTTGAAGTATGCTTACCTGGGAGATGGTGAGACACTTCCAGTCATTATTTTGAAGAACTTGATAGTGGTGCAAGAAGAAAAGTTAATCAGGGTGCTTAGAACAGCCATAGGATGGACCATAGCTGACATTAAGGGAATTAGTCCATCCATGTGCATGCACAAACTTCTATTGGAAGAGGGATCTAAACCAAGCCAAGAACCTCAAAGAAGATTGAATCCCCAGATGATGGAAGTAGTCAAGACAGAGATTCTGAAGTTGTTAAATGCAGGTATAATCTATCCAATTTCGGATAGTAAATGGGTGAGTCCAATTCATGTTGTGCTAAAGAAGACTGGGATCACAGTTGTGAGAAATCAAAATAATGAGCTTGTACCAACGAGAGTACAGAATGGGTGGAGAGTGTATATAGACTACCGCAAGCTGAATTCAGCAACTAGAAAGGATCACTTTCCCTTACCCTTCATTGATCAAATGATTGAGCGTTTAGCTAGTAAATCTCACTACTGTTTTCTTGATGGATTTTCAAGTTATAACCAGATTGTGATTGCACCAGAAGATCAGGAGAAAACAAGTTTCACATGCCCATTTGGAACATTTACTTTTAGGAGGATGTCGTTAGGCCTTTGTAATGCACCAGGTACTTTTCAAAGATGTATGGTAAGTATTTTTTTTGATTTGTTGGAAAATTGCATTGAGGTGGTAATGGATGATTTCACAGTGCATGGTGACTCATTTGCTAAGTGCTTAAATCATTTGACGAGTGTACTTGAGCGTTACATTTAAGCTAATCTAGTGCTGAATTTTGAAAAATGTCATTTCATGGTAGAACAAGGCATTGTTTTAGGTTATATAGTTTCATCTAAGGGCATTGAAGTAGATAAGGCTAAGATTGATTTGATTTTGAGCTTACCCTACCCCACTAGTGTGTGGGAAGTGCGTTCTTTTCTTGGTCATGCAGGTTTTTACCGCAGATTCATTAGGAACTTCTCAAAGATAACACTACCATTGTCGAAGTTGTTACAGAAGGACGTACTCTTTGAATTCAATGAAGAGTGCAAGGCAGCTTTCGATGAATTGAAGTCATCTTTGACTTCTGCCCCTATCATTCAACCACCAAATTGGGAGCTACCTTTTGAAATAATGTGCGATGCAAGCAACTACGCTGTGGGGGCTGTTTTAGGACAGCGGGTCATCAACCAGGTGCATGTGATCAATTATGCGTTGAGGATGCTTAACCCAGCTCAGTGCAATTATTCCACGATCGAAAAGGAGCTTTTGGCTATCGTATTTGCTTTAGATAAGTTTCAGTCTTACTTGCTTGGGACTAAAGTTGTTGTGTTTTTTGACTATACAGCTTTAAAATACCTTTTGGCGAAAAAAGAGGCAAAACCAAGGCTGATTAGGTGGATTCTTCTACTGCAAGAGTTTGATCTCGAGATCAAAGATAAGAAGGGGGTAGAAAACCTAGTAGCTGACCACTTGAGCCGGTTGGTGAGAGAAGAAGATCCAGTGCCATTGTAAGAAACTTTCCCTGATGAGCAGCTCTTTATGGTGCAAGGTATGACCCCTTGGTATGCTGACTTGGTAAATTATTTGGTTACTAAGTTCATACCTAAAGATTTGAGTAAAGCTAAAAAAGATAGAATGAAAAGTGAGGCTAAATACTATACGGGATGAACCATATTTGTGGAAATATTGTTTTGATCAAATCATTAAAAGGTGCATCCCTGATTCAGAAATTCAGTTTGTCCATACTTTTTGTCATGCATATGCTTGTGGGGGTCATTTTGGTCCAAAGAGAATAGCTAGGAAGGTGTTAGATTGTGGTTTTTATTGGCCTACTTTGTTTCGTGACAGTTATGTGTTTTGTAAAATTGTGAACGATGTCAAAGGATAGGGAGCTTAAACCGTAGGAATGAGATGCCTCAAACTCCTATACTTGTGTGTGAAATTTTTTATGTGTGGGGTATTGACTTTATGGGTCCATTTCCTCCTTCCTTTGATATTGTTTACATTTTACTTGCTGTTGATTATGTGTTGAAATGAGTGGAAGCAAAGGCCACCAAAACTGACGATTCACGAGCTGTTGCAAGTTTTATCAAATCTAATATTTTCAGCAGGTTTGACATACCAAGAGCATTGATTAGTGATCAGGGAACTCATTTTGTAATCGGTTAATGGAGGCTTTATTAAAGAAGTATGTGTGAGACCCCGTATATGTAAAGTTGTGATGTGTAATGAATGTGAATGAACTTGTAATGTAAAGTATGATTGATGTAAGTCCATGGATTCAATGTACGTATGTGTAATATGATTTGTAACGTACATACAAGTTCCATTGAGTATGAATATGAAGAAATGAGTTCTTATAAGTGATGGATGTGATTGAAGCTCAAAATGAGTAGTGTGGTAAAATGAAATGAAGTTATGCTTCCATTTGGTTTTATGTAGCATACCTTTGGACCTACAATGAATGCACACAAGTTTCAATGTGAATAAGGTATAAATGGATGCCATTTTCAAGTTATAAAGGTGGATGGATGAGAAAAAGGCCATGGCAACAGATTAAGGATGTGTTGGTATGAGTTGCAGCAAGGAAACTGTAGGAAATCTGGAAAAACATGAAGGCCAGATCGATCTCATAGGATGAGAGATCGATCTGGAAGAGCCAGAATGCTCTTATTTGGGCAATGGAGTAGAGCAGATCGATCTCCAATAGGGCTCGATCGATCTCCTAAGCATTCTGTGATGAAAAGATCTATCCTCAAGCACCTAGATCGATCTCCTTAGCTCTCTGTTTGGGAGCAGATCGATCTCATGCTTTGACAGATCGATCTCATGCTTAAAATTTCATGAAAATGAGAGATTTAAGGGGACTAGATCGATCTCCTCTTGGACCAGATCGATCTCCCCAAGCTATTTCTATATAAGGAAGGCTGAAAATCTAAAAATTTCAGGAAAAACACCAATCTTCCATTTCTAACCCAAAAACCTAACTTTCTCTAAAATCAACCATTTCCAGCAAGAATTGAGGGGAGACCATTAGACATCAAGTTGTTCATCTTGAGGAAGAGAACAACATAGTTGGAACCCAAAATCCCATTGTGGGTATTGAAGGAGATAAGGGCATTGACATTTGGAGCAAGAAGAAAAATCATATTTGGTAAGATTCTAACACTCCAATCCGAGTACATTATCTATTTAATTGATTTTGGAGTTGTTTGGCATGAGTATGTATGGATGGAAACACCTAGGTTGTGTTAGAAACTAATGTAACCTAGAAAATGGAATGCCTCTAGTGTGAGAAAGTATGATTTGGGGAGTTGGTGGTTTATGGGTTATGATAAGTTGTTAAATGAGTAATGTGGGTGATTTGGAATGGTTATGTGGAGTTATAATGTGGGTTTAAGTGAAATTATGAAAATGAGCATGTAAATGCTTGACAAATTCCATAGTAGGGAAATCAATGAAATATGAACACTATGAGCTTGATATAGATTTAATATCGATTTGGAATGAGTTAATAGGCCTAAAAGAATCCATAGACTCGAGGTTTTGGGTAAAGTAATGAAATGAGGCCTCATAAGCGTTAATAGAAAACTATAGGTCGAATTGACTATAGTGAACGCACGATGTCATATTATATGGATCGAATATAATGCGGGATACGATTTTGTGCAGTCCTGAAGAGTTCATTGAAGATGAATCGAACCGTACGAGTAAGCAGCTTAAGGAAGGGGAATCACGCATCGCGATTTCCAGGTAAGGGAATTCTGTAAGTATATAGAGGTAGCTGCTCGTATTTTGTGGGTGTACAGGGCTTTGGAAATGTGCATGGATTTATAGAAATGTGTTTTTGAAGATATATGGATATGACTATGAATAATTGTATGAGATTTGGTGGTTGAAATGGTATTGTAAAGAAATGGGATAGTAAGGCTAATAATTGCATAAATCTAATGTTTTGATGTTTTTCAAAACGGAACTGCTTGGCTTTAAGCAAGCTTATAGATGGGCCGGCTAGTGTTTTATTGATGTTGTGGAAAAGCATTTGTGAAGTGCTAAACCCGATTGCCGGGATTGTTTGATTGTGTATGAGCCGCCCATCGTATTTGCATGACATAAATCGCGCTAGAGCCTCGCTCGCGCTGGATTTCTATGTTTTCACTTATGTGATACATGCTTGAGCTTAGCTCGCACTTTGATTTGAATTGTGATGATGTTTTATAAACTGTACTGGAGCTTACACTCGTACTTGGATTTGAGTGGTTTTGCTTATGCATATAATCGTACTGGAGCTATGCTCGTACGTGGTTTCTTTATATTTTATGCATAAATGTCGTACTAGAGCGTTGCTCGTACGAAGTGATTGGTTTTGATGCATGAATTCGCGCTAGAGCATAGCTCGCGCCGATTTTCACACTGTGGTATGTATAAGGCCGTGGTGAGAGATACGGATTAACTCAGGGAACCCAGCAGGCCTGACAGACCTCTTGAGTGGGGTGAGGGTGAAGGGCTAGGACCTGACATAATCCATTCAGGGAACCCAACAGGCCTAACAGACCTCTTGAGTGGGGTGAGGGGCTAGGACCTGAATCAGGGAACCCAATAGGGGCGAGCAAGGCCATGAGGGGCTAGGACCTGGTATTGAGGTTACTCCCACGCGCTCTTGAGACTATAAAGGTTACACTTGGTATGGGGTAGATAAGACCTACGACAGGCACCCCCAACCATGTTATGGGTCCGCGAAGTACGATGTACCGTGTATATTACATGGAGTACGATGTACCGCGTGGTGGTTACTTGATTTGAGAAAATCTAGCGGAGAACTAACCCACCTTCGTGCCAGCATGATACCCCACACATCGGGATCCGTGTGGTCTGGGATGATATGTGACAATTGGCCAACGTAGTCACTTGAGATATAGTAACCTGTCTCCTTGCTTGATTTACTTACTACCACATGATTTTAAATCTCCAAGTGTGATTTGTGATTGTTTAAGGTAGACCCGAAGGAGGGGTCGAGCCTCGGGGATTTGATTTGTGAAATGAAAATGAGGTTGTGATTGTGAATTGATGTGATGTGATTGTATGTGTTGAGAAAGAGTTTTATGACGTGGGTTAAAAAGGAGGTTTCTTAATGAATTGCCCTTTTATGAATTTAAATGAGATTGAGCATGAGATGATTTATACATGATGTTTTTACCATGTTTTATATGCCAAGGTACATGATTTTGATACATGATATATATGTATACTCATATGGCATAGTTTTACTTCCTCATGCTCCTACCATAAATGATTTATGCATAACACTATCAGCATGTAGATAGAGTAGTTATCTACCATGCTTTCATTATTGCCTTACTGAGCGTGTGGTTACTCATCCCTCTCTATTTCCCCCTACAGAGCGTGCATAGTAGCCCAGTGAGGACTGAGGCGTGGTATTTTGGACTCCGCTGCATTTCCATCGCTTAGAGGTATATACACAATGATTCTTTTTGTATCTAAACAATGTAAAAGCACAGTATTCTTTTGAGTTGTAATTATGGGGGATGTTGATGTCAGTAAAACATGCTTTTGTATAAGTACAAGATTAAATGCAAATGTATGACATCGTTTTATTTAACTGAGAATGAATGAGATGTGGAGTTTATTATTGACTCACAGACCAACAGTGTGTGGTGAGTTAGTTCACGACCGGGTAAGGTAATAGTAAAACGCAAAAAATTTTTAGTGATTTTCGGTTAAAGAGAATGGAATTGGGTCGTGACAGAGATTGGTATCAGAGCTGTGTTGGCCTGTTATGAGTCACTAATAAAACTTAGGAAAGTACATCCCCGTAGTACTGTGCTTTTGTTTAGATATAACTGTGTATATCGTGATGGATTGAGCTTAATAAATTATTATAATACAGGAAGTTAGGCACTATGCCAGTTACATGCAAAGGTAGAGGGGCGAGAGCACGTGCTAGAGGCCGTAGAGGTAGGCCTGAGAGTCGTGCGGAGCTACAAACTAAATAGGCTCCACCGAATCCTGTTGAGAGAGCAGAGGATACTGAGGCTCGCTTCGCTAGGTTAGAGCGGAGTATTGAGAATTTGGTGGAGATAGTCATGCAGGCGTTGGGTGCCGGTGATAGACGTGGTCCCGCGGCACAGCCTACCACTGACCAGGCAGCTGCAGAGGTGGAGAGACCTCAGACTGCTGAGACAGCTACAGTTACACCACCTCCGACCCAGGATACAGATTCTCCTATCGCTCCACAGCAGAGCGGTAGTGATTTGGGTTATGACTGCGACTTGAGTAGGTTGCGAGAGTTTCAGGTGTTGAAACCCCTAGTGTTTAGCGGGGTGAAGGACCCAGTGGTTACAGCGGATTGGGTGTATGAGATGGAGAAACTGTATAGGTTTTTTCAATGCACTTCAGCTGAGAAGGTAGCCTTTGCCGTGTTTATGTTGAAAGGCGAGGCCGAGCATTGGTGGAGATCCACTGAGGCTATTTTGAGGGCCAGACACTCTGAGATCTCATGGGAGATATTTCTAGAAGCCTTCAGAAGACAGTATATTTCAGCTACCGCACAGAGGAAATTGCGGATGGAATTTATGAATTTGGTTCAGGGGAACCGGACTGTGGACGAGTATGAGTCCAAGTTTATGTCCTTAGGGAGATATGACCCGGACACGATGGGTAGTGAGACCCAAAAGATACAGAAGTTCATGGATGGATTGAGATTGGCCATCCAAACTAAGCTAGCTCCCTTCGACATTTTGACTTATGAGGAGGCTGTACATAAGGCTCAGTTGTGTGAGCAAGATTTTGAGCGAAATGCCTCCGAGCTTGGGAGAATCAGTGTTAGAAAGGATAGAGACCGAAAGAGATCCGGGAGGGATAGAGTGGCCAGGAAAGGAGGCCCAAGGTATTTTGAGAAGAAACCTAAGATCGAGGAGGTGCAAGAGAGAGCTGCTAGACCTCCCGTATACCCAGCCTTGACTGCACCGAGGGGCATAACTATTGGAGGATCACGACCTACCACAGATCAGTGTAGGAGATGTGGGAGATACCATGGGACTAGGCCATGTCAGGTGCCCCCTGTTTCGTGTTTTAGGTGTGGGAGGCCAGGACATATATCGAGGTTCTGCACTGAGATGATTGAGATTTCCCCACAGAAGGGCAAGGAGCCTGAGGGAGCTCCAGTTGAGATAGCAGCCCCGAGGAGGAGGGCTACAACTGAGGAAAAAGGGAAACAGGTTGCGGGTGTGAGCAGAGGAAGAGTACATGCACTGGACCAGGACACTGCAGACGCATCGACGGATGTGATTAAAGGTACCATCCGAATCTTTGATTTAGAAGCATTGGTATTGTTTGATCCTGGTGCCACGCATTCTTTCATATCACCTTCCTTTGCACATAAATTATTGAAGCATGTGAAACCAACATTGTTGGATAAAATGTTGATGATTTCCACACCCATGAATGATAGTCAATTGACTGAGCATGTATATAGAGATTGTAAGTTAAAGATAGAGGGGAAGGAAATGATAGCCAATCTGATTTTATTGAATATGAATGATTTTGATGTAATTTTGGGAATGGATTGGTTGGCTACCAATCGTGTTGTGATGGATTGTCATGCCAAAACATTGATGTTTTCAGGATTAGACAATCTTATTGTAAATTTTGATGAAAAGAAATGATATGAAAATAGCATGTTTGTTGTAAATAAAGGAGTATGATTTTAAATACATATTGCTTGAGAGATAAATTATTGTTTATGATAAATGTTGAATGTGGAGTGATGGTTATGTTACTAACGATGGAGAGGATAATGTGAAGGGTTCATTGCATACGTGGTTGATATAGATGAGGCACACCCGGAATTGAGGGACATAGCCGTAATTACGGATTACCCTGATATCTTTCCGGATGAATTACCAGGGCTACCACCTGTAAGGAAAATGGAATTTTGCATTGAGCTAGTGCCTGGTACAGAGCCGATATCGAAACCACCCTATAGAATGGCTCCGATAGAATTGGAAGAGCTGAAGAAACAGCTGCAAGAGTTGCTGGAGAAGGGGTTTATTAGACCGAGTGTCTCACCTTAGGGAGCACCAGTTCTATTTGTAAGGAAGAAGGATGGAAGCCTCCGACTGTGTATAGATTACCGGTTGTTGAATAAGGCCACCATTAAGAACAAGTACCCCCTTCCAAGAATCGATGATTTGTTGGATCAGCTTCAGGGAGTCGAAGTATTTTCTAAGATAGATCTGCGGTCAGGGTATCATCAGTTGAGGATCAGGAGTGGAGATGTACCCAAGACAGCATTTCGTACCCGTTATGACCACTACGAGTTTTTGGTGATGCCATTCGGATTGACGAATGCTCCCGCAGCATTTATGGCATTAATGAATGATATATTCAAGCCATACTTGGACAAGTTTGTGATTGATTTCATAGATGACATTTTGGTTTATTCTAAGTCCAGGGAAGATCATGAGGAGCATTTGAGAATAGTTCTACAGACCCTCCGAGAGAGAGAATTGTACGCCAAACTCAGCAAGTGTAGCTTTTGGTTGGAACAGATCTCATTTCTGGGGCATGTTATGTCAAAGGATGGGGTATCGGTGGATCCATCCAAGATAGAGGCAGTTGTACAGTGGGAACAGCCCAAGACAGTAACTGAGATCAGGAGTTTTCTGGGATTGGCAGGATATTATCGGAGATTTGTAGAGGGTTTCTCCAGACTAGCTGCTCCATTGACACGCCTCACGCGAAAAGATGTTAAGTTTGTGTGGGATGAGGCATGTGAGAGGAGTTTTGAGGAGCTTAAGCGTCGATTGACGACTGCTCTAGTTCTCACCATTCCTACCAGCTCAGGAGGATTCTTGATGTATATGGATGCATCACACCAGGGACTGGGCTGTGTGCTTATGCAGGATGGGAAGGTAGTTACCTATGGATCTAGACAGTTGAAAGATCACGAGAGGAACTACCCGACACATGATTTGGAGTTGGCGGCTGTAGTATTTGCTTTGAAAATATGGCGCCACTATCTCTATGGTGAGAAATTTTAGGTGTTCACAGATCATAAGAGCCTTAAGTACCTGTTCTCGCAGAAAGAGCTGAATATGAGACAGAGGAGATGGCTCAAACTCCTGAAGGACTATGATTGTGAAATCATGTACCACCCAGGTAAGGCAAATGTAGTTGCTGATGCTTTAAGTAGAAAGAACCTTGGGTTGGTGTCACGCCCCAGAAGCGCAAAAAAATGGGGCTAATTTAAAACTTTTTATCCATTAACTATGTTGTTTTCCTGTCCATGTCTAAATTTAAAATCTTTTCATTTTCCAGGATCTCATTACATCACATACATTTTGTATATATAAAATCATTTACAACTATTACATCCCGACTATTATATACAATAGTGTCTATTATGTATCACATGTCTGGAATATAAGTAAGACTGTACCTCAAGGTTACGAAAGTATCCGATGAAAGGTCGGACTACCTTGTCAATAACCACAGTCTCGTATGTGCAGTAGACTCACTATAGATAATCTGGGAGATGGAGAGGAGGGTGTGAGTTTTTCAGACTCAGTAAGAGATACATTTAAAATAGCTTTAAATACTCAAAACATAGAAAAACGCATGGTTTTACAAATCAGCATAAATATGTACTGGAGTAGAGATGCTTACATTTCATAAAAGCAGTAAAAACATGCTTAAATCATAAGTTTACACATCATGCATCCTTTTTAGTAAAACTCATATATAATATGCATATCACGTCGTGTAAACAAGTAAAAGCATCTCAAAACTTGATCATGCATATCATAACATGCTTATCACTTTAAAATGAAATTGTATTGTCATATGCACATTTCGTAAAATATACTCATGGTTACCTTTAAAATCTCATCATAGAAAATATGTGCTCAATAGCAAATCATAAAACAGGTAGCATGAAATGTGCGAAAACATATATATATCATTCCGTCAATTCATCGTGTAGGGTCAGGCAATCGTCTCATATACTAGTCCCGAAGGACATCATACATCTGGTCCCGTAGGACAAAATCATAGTACTCATGGCCATAGCACAAGGGAGTCGTAGGACTGGATCAGGGTCGTACGCTGCCCTATCTCTCGTGCACCACTAAATGGGGACAATACGCACGAACTCACGTGCATCACCAAGTGTGGTCTATACGCACGTTTCTCATATCAAGTCAGAGCCTGCCCGTTCCCTGGCCGTCGGCTAGGTAGATCCTCGATCGTCTCCATACGAGATCGATCCCAGATCCTCTGACCTTCTTCATGTCATGCCTTTTTACCCCATAAAATCATTTTGGGCCTCTTACCCAATTTATCAAAATCATTTCGGGCCTCATACCCGTATATTAAAATCGTTACGGGACTCTAACCCGATTTTCATAGAAAACATTATTTTCATAAATCATTGCGGGACTCTAGCCCGTGTAAATATGGAAAGCATAGTTATCAAAGTCAATTCTTGGGACTCATACCCGTATCGTGAAAATATAGTTTAAAAGCTATTTCGGGACTTTAACCCGTATCATGAAAACATGATTTCATAAAACATATCGGGACTTTAACCCGTAATCTCACATGGAAATACTATACTTTCGTTTCAGAAGTGAAAAATCACTTTTATAAATATATATGCTGTAAAATGTATCTCAAATATATAAAACATGCTGAAAACTCGGGAAATGGTTTTGGCTTCGGTTTAAATACCGTTGGAAATCTATTTCGTAAAATCCCATCCAATACAATTGGTAAGGATAAAGGAGTACTAATGCTACTCTAAATTATATCCCTTACCTCTTAGCGACTGATGTAGAGCACTTTCCTCGATGCTCAAATTTACCTCGTAAAACGTGTCGATAGACCGAGCTACTGCAAAACAAGTTTAACTTATCACATATGGCTTAAATTCATTTCAACATATCCAAATATGTGATTATATCGAAGCTTTGACCAAAAGTTGATTTTTATTGATTTTACTCTTTTTGCTCGGTTTTATCGGTATAAACCTCGATTTAATCGTGTTTAACTCAATAAATATTTTCCTCATATTTATTACTGTCGATTTAGGTAATTGGGCCAATTTCTCTCTTATTGGGCCCGATTGCACCTTAATGGGCCTTAATCCGTTTTAAGCCCGTTTTCACTTATTAATTCTTTCATCGAAGCCTATTGGGCTCACTGGGCCCATCAGTACTTATTGGGCCTTTTTCTAAATTCTTTGAATAGCCGTATATCATTTACGACAATTTAATTAAAAATCTTGATTTAATCCACTAAATGCGCAATTTAATCCGTAACTCGTAAATTAAACTTTTTATGCGCAATAATTACATAGATTGTCGTAAACGAGCTTTACTTACCCGAGATTTTGCAATAGTGCGTAATTCGAAGTTCGATCGGGCTCACGTACGTGATTTATCATCGAACTGCACAATTTATATATTTAATTTCGGGTGAATTTTTGATCAAATATAATTTAAATAAATTTCTCAAAAATTAAATCGATCACTTTTGACCTCTTACCGACTTACCCGAAGTCCGGTGTATCCCCGATAATTTTTCTTTTTTTTCCTTTTCCTTTTTTCTTCCCTTTTTCTCCTTTTTCCCTCTCTTTTTCGGCTGAACCGGTCCGGTCCGGTTCAGATCGGTTCAGACCGGTCCGGTTCAGTCCGGTTCAGTTCCGGTTCAACTTCTCCCTTGCCGTTCGGGGCGTTTTCGACCGGTTCTTCCCCGGCTTCCTCCTCCAGCTTGTTCGCGGGGTTGTCCGATGCATGAATCTGGGGTCGGCTTCCCCAAAGCTCGCCGAAAAGTGGCCGGTCCGGCCTCTTCTCTCCTCCGACGGCGGTATCGAATTTTTCTTCTTCCGTTTTCACCGTTTTCGACCGTTTTCGGCGTCGATGGTGGCAGATCGGACCTCCTCCTGGCCGGTGGCGAGGTCCTCTCTCTTCCTCCAGCCTCCATCCGCCGTCGTTCTCTCTCTTTCTCCCTCTTTCTCTCTCTTTCTCTCTCGATCTCTCTCCTTCTCTCTTTTCCGTCGCCGGTCGCGTCTTCTTACCCTCTTCCGACGCCGACGAGGCTCGGTCGGTCTGCTGGGTCACTTCTCCGGCGATGGCTCGCGGTGACCGGGGCAGACGGGGCTGGGTTTGGGTCCTCTGCTTCGTTCTCTGTTTCCCTTCTCCAAATCCCGATTCCCAGTTTCAATCTTTTTTTTTTTTACTTTATTATTATTTTATTATATTTTATTATATTATATTTATTATATTTTATTTTAATCAAATAAAATATAATAAATTGTACAAAATATCTCAAAAATCATATTTTATTTTATTAATTAATTAATTTAATTAATTTAATTTATTTTAATTATTTCGGTGTATTTTTTGCATATTTTCGGGATAATGTCCCGGGCGAAAATTACAAAAATTTGTAATATCTCCGTATCTTGACCAATTGGACTCGGAATTCCATAATTTCTCCTTTATCGATTAAGATTTCCTAAATCCATATTTTTAATGAAATTTTCTTATCGAATTTACACCGAAATTAGGATCTTTGGACCATTTTACCCTTTTACACGTTCGGGATTAATTTAGACTGATTTTCCTTCTCGGACTCACTATCTTTTCTCATTTAAATTTCGTATTTTTCATCCAACGATTTAAATCTCTTTTATTTAAATTATGGTCCCAAATAGTGAACATAGTGGGAAAAATCCGGGTTTCACAGTTGGTGTCTTATATGATGGTATGGGAACATGAATTGTTAGAACACTTTGTGAACCTCAGTTTGGATGTAACCCCACCTGGATCTGAGAGACTTGAGATCATGGCTAGTTTGAGACTGGAGCCAGAATTGATTGGCCATATTCGGCAAGCCCAGCAGAGCGATCAATGGTGCATCGATTGGCTGAGGCAGATATAGACAGGTGTGGGTATTGATTTTGAGCAGAGTGCTGATGGTTTATTGAGGTTCAGAGGCAGAGTATGCGTTCCCAGGGATCCTGAGATCAGGAGAATGATTTTATCAGAGGCTCACTCATCGAAGTATACGATACATCCAGGAAGTACCAAGATGTATCAAAACCTTCGGAAGGTTTATTGGTGGTTTGGAATGAAGAGAGATATTGCTGAATATGTCGCTAAGTGTCTCGTTTGTCAGCAAGTGAAGGTAGAGCATCAGAAGCCTGCAGGATTATTGCAGCCTCTATCGATACCGACATGGAAGTGGGAACATGTCACCATGGATTTTGTGATGGGGTTACCGAGGACCCGTAGAGGTCATGATGCCATATGGGTTATTGTGGACCGATTGACTAAGTCCGCCCATTTTTTGGCTATGAGAGCTACCGATACACTGAGTCAGTTGGTGAACTTGTATATTCGAGAGATAGTACGGCTACATGGTGTACCAGTGAGCGTTGTTTCTGATAGGGATGCCCGCTTCACTTCCCATTTCTGGGAACATTTTTAGGAAGCGCTGGGGACCCGACTGAGTTTTAGCACCGCTTTTCATCCTCAGACAGATGGGCAGTCAGAGAGGACTATATAGACCCTCGAGGATATGTTGAGAGCGTGTGTGCTGGATTTTAGAGGCTCCTGGGATGACCACCTGCAGTTAGCCGAGTTCGCTTATAATAATAGCTATCATGCTAGTATCGGGATGGCACCCTATGAGTCATTATACGGGTGTAGATACCGTTCCCCTATTGGATGGGAAGAGGTTGGTGAAAGACAGATTTTTGCTCCGAACTTAGTGTAGCAGGCATCTGAGGACGTCCAGTTGATATGTGAGAGATTACGGACAGCTCAGAGCCGAAAAAAGAGTTATGCTAACAAGAGACGAAGACCACTGGAGTTTGATGAGGGAGAGTCGGTGTTTCTGAGGGTATCACCATCGAAGGGTATTATGAGATTTGGTAAAAAGGGCAAGCTGAGCCCTAGATATATCGGACCCTTCGAGATTTTGGAGAGAGTGGGAGCTAAGGCGTATAGGTTGGCATTGCCACCGGACTTGGTAAATGTCCACAACGTCTTCCACGTCTCGATGCTTCGGAAGTATCACCCGGACCCGACACACGTGATAAGATATGAGCCGTTGGACCTCCATGAGAGTATGACGTATGTTGAGAAGCTGGTTCGGATATTGGACAGAAAAGAGAAAGTGTTACGAAATAAGACAATTCCCTTGGTGAAAGTTCTTTGGCAACATCACACGGCGGAAGAGGCCACATGGGAATTGGAGAACTTGATACGGGAGAAGTACCCCCAACTTTTTGAAGAGTGACTTGGTTCTAATTTGGAGGACCAAATTTCCTTGAAGGAGGGGAGAATGTGAGACCCCGTATATGTAAAGTTGTGATGTGTAATGAATGTGAATGGACTTGTAATGTAAAGTATGATTGATGTAAGTCCATGGATTCACTGTACGTATGTGTAATATGATTTGTAACGTACATACAAGTTCCATTGAGTACGAATATGAAGAAATGAGTTCTTATAAGTGATGGATGTGATTGAAACTAAAAAATGAGTAGTGTGGTAAAATGGAATGAAGTTATGCTTCCATTTGGTTTTATGTAGCATACCTTTGGACCTACAATGAATGCACACAAGTTTCAATGTGCATAAGGTATGAATGGATGCCATTTTCAAGTTATAAAGGTGGATGGATGATAAAACGACCATGACAACAGATTAAGGATGTGTTGGTATGAGTTGCAGCAAGGAAACTGTAGGAAATCTGGAAAAACATGAAGGCCAGATCGATCTCATAGGATGAGAGATTGATCTGGAAGAGCCAAAATGCTCTTATTTGGGCAATGGAATAGAGCAGATCGATCTCCAATGGGGCTAGATCGATCTCTTAAGCATTCTGTGATGAAAAGATTGATCCTCAAGCACCCAGATCGATCTCCCTAGCTCTCTGTTTGGGAGCAGATCGATCTCATACTGCGACAGATCGATCTCATGCTTAAAATTTCATGAAAATGAGAGATTTAAGGGGACCAGATCGATCTCCTCTTGGATCAGATCGATCTCCCCAAGCTATTTCTATATAAGGAGGGCTGAAAATCTGAAAATTTCAGGAAAAACACCAATCTTCCATTTCTAATCCAAAAACCTAACTTTCTCTCTCTAAAATCAGCCATTTCCAGCAAGAATTAAGGGGAGACCATTAGACATCAAGTTGTTCATCTTGAGGAAGAGAACAACATAGTTGGAACCCAAAATCCCATTGTGGGTATTGAAGGAGATAAGGGCATTGACATTTGGAGCAAGAAGAAAAATCATATTTGGTAAGATTCTAACACTCCAATCCGAGTACATTGTCTATTTAATTTATTTTGGAGTTGTTTGGCATGAGTATGTATGGATGGAAACACCTAGGTTGTGTTAGAAACTAATGTAACCTAGAAAATGGAATGCCTCTAGTGTGAGAAAGTATGATTTGGGGAGTTGGTGGTTTATGGGTTATGATAAGTTGTTAAATGAGTAATGTGGGTGATTTGGAATGGTTATGTGGAGTTATAATGTGGGTTTAAGTGAAATTACGAAAATGAGCATGTAAATGCTTGACAAATGCCATAGTGAGGAAATCAATGAAATATGAGCACTATGAGCTTGATATCGATTTAATATCAATTTGGAATGAGTTAATAGGCCTAAAAGAATCCATAGACTCGAGTTTTGGGTAAAGTAATGAAACGAGGCCTCATAAGCGTTAATAGAAAACTATAGGTCGAATTAACTATAGTGAACGCACGATGTCATATTATATGGATCGAATATAATGCGGGATACGATTTTTTGCAGTCCCGAAGAGTTCGTTGAAGACGAATCGAATCGTACGAGTAAGCAGCTTAAGGAAGGGGAATCACGCATCGCGATTTCCAGGTAAGGGAATTCTGTAAGTATATAGAGGTAGCTGCTCGTATTTTGTGGGTGTATAGGGCTTTGGAAATGTGCATGGATTTATAGAAATGTGTTTTGAAGATGTATGGATGTGACTATGAATAATTGTATGAGATTTGGTGGTTGAAATGGTATTGTAGAGAAATGGGATAGTAAGGCTAATAATTGCATAAATCTAATGTTTTGATGTTTTTCAAAACGGAATTGCTTGGTTTTAAGCAAGCTTGTAGATGGGCCGGCTAGTGTTTTATTGATGTTGTGGAAAAGCATTTGTGAAGTGCTAAACCCGATTGCTGGGATTGTTTGATTGTGTATGAGCCGCCTATCGTATTTGCATGACATAAATCGCGCTAGAGCCTCGCTCGCGCTGGATTTCTATGTTTTCACTTGTGTGATACGTGCTTGAGCTTAGCTCGCACTTTGATTTGAATTGTGATGATGTTTTATAAACCGTACTGGAGCTTACGCTCGTACTTGGATTTGAGTGGTTTTTCTTATGCATATAATCGTACTGGAGCTATGCTCGTACGTGGTTTCTTTATATTTTATGCATAAATGCCGTACTAGATCGTTGCTCGTACGAAGTGATTGGTTTTGATGCATGAATTCGCGCTAGAGCATAGCTTGCGCCGGTTTTCACACTGTGGTATGTATGAGGCCGTGGTGAGAGATACGGATTAACTCAGGGAACCCAACAGGCCTGACAGACCTCTTAAGTGGGGTGAGGGTGAGGGGTTAGGACCTGACATAATCCATTCAGGGAACCCAACAGGCCTAACAGACCTCTTGAGTGGGGTGAGGGTGAGGGGCTAGGACCTGAATCTGGGAACCCAACAGGGGCGAGCAAGGCCATGGGGGGCTAAGACCTAGTATTGAGGTTACTCCCACGCGCTCTTGAGACTATAAAGGTTACACTTGGTATGGGGTAGATAAGACCTACGGCAGGCACCCCCAACCATGTTATGGGTCCGCGGAGTACGATGTACCGTGTATATCACATGGAGTACGATGTACCGCGTGGTGGTTACTTGATTTGAGAAAGTTTTCGGAGAACTAACCCACCTTCGTGCCAGCATGATACCCCGCACACCGGGATCCGTGTGGTCTGGGATGATATGTGACAATTGGCCAACGTAGTCATTTGAGATATAGTAACCTGTCTCCTTGCTTGATTTACTTACTACCACATGATTTTAAATCTCTAAGTGTGATTTGTGATTGTTTAAGGTAGACCCGAAGGAGGGGTCGAGCCTCGGGGATTTGATTTGTGAAATGAAAATGAGGTTGTGATTGTGAATTGATGTAATGTGATTGTATGTGTTGAGAAAAAGTTTTATGACGTGGGTTAAAAAGGAGGTTTCTTAATGAATTGCCCTTTTTATGAATTTAAATGAGATTGAGCATGAGATGATTTATACATGATGTTTTTACCATGTTTTATATGCCAAGGTACATGATTTTGATACATGATATATATGTATACTCATATGGCATAGTTTTACTTCCTCATGCTCCTACCATAAATGATTTATGCATAACACTATCAGCATGTAGATAGAGTAGTTATCTACCATACTTTCATTATTGCCTTACTGAGCGTGTGGTTGCTCATCCCTCTCTATTTCCCCCCTACAGAGCGTGCATAGTAGCCCAGTGAGGACTGAGGCGTGGTATTTTGGACTCCGCTGCATCTCCATCGCTTAGAGGTATATACATAGTGATTCTTTTTGTATCTAAACAATGAAAAAGCACAGTATTCTTTTGAGTTGTAATTATGGGGGATGTAGATGTCAGTAAAACATGCTTTTGTATAAGTACAAGATTAAATGCAAATGTATGACATCGTTTTATTTAACTGAGAATGAATGAGATGTGGAGTTTATTATTGACTCACAGCCCAACAGTGTGTGGTGAGTTAGTTCACGATCGGGTAAGGTAACAGTAAAACGTGAAAATTTTTTAGTGATTTTCGGTTAAAGAGAATGGAATTGGGTCGTGACAGTATGGAGTCCTGCACAAAACCTCCACAGCTTACCATCCCCAGACGAATGGACAGACGGAGGTGTCTAATAGGGAAGTCAAGTTGATCTTGGAGAAAATGGTAAATCCAAACAGAAAAGACTGGAGTCTCAGACTTGACGATGCTTTGTGGTCTTATAGGACAACATATAAGACGCCTATTGGGATGTCACCGTATAGGTTGATTTTTGGTAAGTTGTGTCATCTACCTGTAGAGTTAGAACATAAGGCTTATTGGGTAGTTAGACGATGCAACATGGACCTACAGCAGGCAGTTTGGAACGGAAGTTGCAGTTGCAGGAATTGGAGGAAATTCGACTTGAGGTCTATGAGAACTCGCGAATTTACAAGGAGAAGACCAAGGCATTTCATGATAAGATGATCATTAGGAAGCAATTTGTGGTTGGCCAAAAAGTTTTATTAAACAACTCCAAATTGAAGTTGATGCCTGGTAAGTTACGTTCCCGTTGGATTGGACCCTTTGTTGTTACTGACATATTTCCTCATGGTGCAGTTGAGATTCAAAGTATGGAAACCAACAAGGTGTCTAAGGTTAACGACATAGACTCAAGCCATATTACGATGGTTTTCAAGCACACACAGTTGAGGAGGTGTAGTTAGGAGATGCGGTCTACTCTATGTGAAGGAAGTTGTATTGTTGAGCTAACGATATTAACCAAAGGCGCAGCATGGGAGGCAACCCATGAACCCCAGATTTGATTCCTCACCCTATCTCTTTTAATTTTACTTGTCTGTTATTTGCTTTAATGATGTGCTTTACATTGGGGACAATGTAAAATCTAAGTGTGTGTGTGTGTGTGGGGGGGGGGGGGGGGGAGAGAATTTTAGGATTTTTGAATTTTTACATAAAAAAAAAATCTTAGTGCATGTTTAGGTGCTTTCTATCACTAAAAGTTTATATTTATCATGAACTTAAATTAATTGGATTTGAAAAGAGGATAACACAATTGAATTGATTGACTTTTCATCTTAACATTTGTTGATTAAGTGATTGATTTCGGAATGTTGGTGAATCGAATTGGTAGACTTTAAACTTGTGAGATTTTTGAGCCTATAGATTGAGCATTAATGTCAATATTTATTTTCTTTGGATGTGTGATATTCTTCCATGAATGTGTTTCTCTAGAACTTACATTGATTCTTTTTGAGATTACATTGATTCAGGCATACATAAAAGTGATTAAGGCCATTTTTGGATGAACCACTCTAGCCAAATAGCCCACCTAACATAATTTACCATTGTTAAGCCCCTTTGAGCCTAATTGACTTTTCTTTGTTGAATAACTTGTTTTAACTGTGAGCTTAATATGAATGACTTTACCTAACCTTAAAAATTAGTAGGGCATTTGAAAATTCTCGAGTAGATTATGAAATAAGTGTAGGGGTGTGATTAATTCCATGTGTTAGTAGTGGTAATGGTGGACTTAAAAAAAAAACAAAAAAAAAAAAACAAAAAAGAAAGAAAGAAAAGAAAAGAGGGCATTTGATTGATAAAGGACTTTAGTAAGGTGCGAGTGATTAATAAAGTGTTTGTATTTGATGTGATTGCGGGTTATTGATTGCTTTATTTACCCGAGTTGTAATTTTGAACGCTCTATTAATTTTTAGGGTTTTAAACTCTCTTACCCCAAAAATAATTTCGTACCTTATCCCTTGCCTCGTTAAAACCCTTGAATTAAGTCCTTTTGATTTGTGTTATGCATGAATACTAAGTAGTGGGGATTAGATGATATGCAAGCTTATGGTAGGACATGTTTTATGGAATGAATGTGAGTGAAATACTTACCCCTTAAACGCTTGAGTGAACAGAGAGAATATTGTGAGGATCTACCAATTTAATTTGCTTCGTTTTGAATGAAATTGCTATGTTGGCAACTTCTTTAGATTGTTAAGGATTTTGATTCATGACATGTTATGTTTCTTGAAAATGTTGGTTGACTTTTTTGTTTCTGGTTTTTGTAAACTTGATGTGATTAAAAAGTTTTAGAAGGTGATTTAGTCTTAGATTTTGAGTTTGCTCGAGGACGTGCAAAAATTTAAGTGTGGGGGAATTTGATGAGTGTCATATTTTTATTATTTATTTCCTTCTATATTTTAATATTTTTCTATGTTCCTCATATTAATTAGAGTACTTATGTTAATTTGTGATTTTGGCAGATAAATTGGGCTTAAAAACTTAACTGAAGAAATTAGATAGTTTTTTTAGTGCTATTTGGGATTTTGGCTCTAAATGGAGTTCTAGATGTCGGATTAGGGCAATTTGTAGCTCATTGGAAAGAAGATTAAAAGATCTACGATTTCTGTGCAGAGAACTAAGTCCAGTTTCGACGTTTTGTAGATTAAAAAAATTCCACAAAGTCGCAGCGAATATGTTTTATATATTTCAAGGCAGTTTCAGTTTTTAGCCTATATCTAGAGTTCTAGACCTCCAAATTATGCAAGGTTAGGCCCAGTGGAACACTGATTTACTAATTTACAACTTTGGAGAAGAGCTCAGGATCTAATTCGGCTTGTTTCCACTCCAAAACCAGCTGTGAAGCAAAAGCCAGAATCTGTTAGCCTTTTCCCACTTGTAATATGATTTTGAATTTAGGTTTTTTTCACAATATATATAGATTTCATTTTCTTTATAAAAAAAAAAGGAGAGAGAGGTGGCTGCAGTCATAAGAAAAAAATAATTCACTCTTTATATTTTTATTTTCGTTTTCAATAATCATGTGCTGCTAAATCTTTTATTCGGTTCAAGGGAATCGAATCCAGTGAATTTCAACAATTGAGAAACACGGTTTGTTGATCTAAACTATCTTTTTATTCAATTATCTATTGTTTCTGGTATTATTAGATTCGATTGCATGAAAAAATTATATGATCTGGCCAATTGGATAATCTTCGAATGTGATTGTATGCTATCTGAAGTTTTCACAATCCGTAATTGTTGTGATAGAAATCAAAACCAGTAGCAATTAGGGTTCTTCAACTCTAAGTGAAACAATAGAACGGATTAAACATTCAACTCGTGGTTGAAGTGTTATTCGGTTTAGTAGTCTTCCTAGAACGTTAATGTTATTCCTAGTCTAAATAGGATTGCGCCAAAACCTACTAGACTAGGGAGAAGAATTTAATTCGGGTGCTGGGTTTGAGTTAATGATAACAGGGAAGAAGAGATATTATTCTGCGGGTAGATAATACCTCAGGTAAGTAATTGAAGACAAGATGGTAAATTAGGTGTTAAGGATCAATTGTTAATGACTGGGCAGTTCCCTTGAATCGAAATTGTTAATCTTGGTTTACCCTTTTTATAATTAGTTGAATATAAATTCTGTTTTAGGATTTTAATTCAGTTAAATTAAACCCCCCAATTATTTCGGTTATTGCATGATAATTAATCCACCAGTCTTTAGGGTTCGACATGGATTTGCCTGTAAGACCCGATATTTTCAAGTGCATTTAAAAATGCAAAAGGATTGAAATGGCATTCCCGAACACGTGCAAGGGTAAAATGGTCAAAAGACCAAAATTCGATATTAATCGGGACAAGAAAAATTAATTAAAAATATGAGAATGAGAAATCTTGATCAATAACGAAGAAATAATTAAATTTCGGGTTAAATTGATCAAGATATGAATTTATTGGAATAAATCAGAATTTTTGCATCGAAAATAATCCCGAAAATAATCGAAAAATATACCGAAAAGGTAAAAATCGGACTGAGAAATTTATTACGGATTAAATGAATAAAATAGAATTATTTTAGATATTTTTAGGAATTTTATTATTATTTTATTTAATTATAAATAAATAAATAAAATGAAAAAAAAGAATTCACGAGAAACGAGAATCTGGAAAATGTGAAAAAAGAAACAGAGAAGAAACGCGAAGCAGGAAACCGAGGGAGTCGGTTTCCCTTTGATCCGACACCACCGACGGGGCTGAGGGGCCGACGAGGGTCAGGGAAGGTAGCTTGACCTCGGGCGAGCCACCAGCGGCCGCGACGCGCGGCGAGGTGGCCGAAAAACGTTGAAAACGGAGGAGGAAGCCACGGGGTAGAAACCTCGATTCGTCGACGATGGCTGCGATTCGACCCCAGTCGAGGCCCGATTTAGGGAGCCCATGCAATGGCGCACCGAACGGCGATGGAATCGCGTCGGGAACCGGTCGGACGGCGCCGGCATGACCAAATGTTGCCTGAACCGAACTGAACCGGTCGAATCGGACCGAGCTGAACCGACGGTCCGAACTGGGTTGAACCGGACCAGACCGGTTCAGCCAAAAAGAGAGGAAAAAAAAGGAAGAAAAAGGGAAAAAGAAAAAGAGGAAAAATTGGGGAAAATTCCAGTGATGCAATCGAGCTTCGGGTAAGTCGGTAAGCGGTCGAATTAACCGATTTAATTTTTGGAATATTTAAATTGTTAAATAATCGACTGAAAGTTTACCCGAAAATATATTTAATTGTGTAGCTCGACAATTGGCATCCACCGAGAGCTCGAGACAGCCTTGATTCACTTACTATCATGGAATCTCGGGTAAGTAACCCTTATTTACGACAATTTTGCATCGTTATGCGTGATTGATATTAACGCATAAATTATGGATTTAATTTTCGCATAAATGAATTAAATTCTGGAAAATTGGGATAAATTGTCGTAAATAATTCATAAGCTGTCTGAGAGTTTAGAACGAGGCTAAATAAATATTGATGGGCCCAATGAGCCCAATAGGCCTCGATAAATTGTGGTAAACGGGCTTAAGGCCGATTAAGGCCCATTAAGGTGCAATCGGGCCCAATATGGGTAAACGGGCCCAATGATTTAAATTAAGCCCAGAAAATATGAATACAATTAATTGTATTGTAATTGACCTGATGAATATGTATCCGCAATTCTGGAGATGTGATTGGAAGCAAATCGGACTGCGCGACGAGTCATCAGTGGAAAGGTCAGACTGTACAGAAAATAAGGTAAGGGAATTGTGTGAGTAGCTAGAGGTAGCTACGCATATTTTAATAGATTTTGTATACACTGAATATGTATGTATACATTGATAATGTATAATGTTCCTAAAAGTGGTTTAAATGATTTTAAGGATCGAAATAGGTGAAATGTCTATTTTACCCCTATTGAGGGAAGTTCACCTAAGGATGGTGAAAGCATGACATGCATGAAATGCATGATTTAAGGAAATTTCTAAATTAAGGATTTTATTGGTTTTTAATCAAAGCAAATCGATAGATTGGCCAGTAATTGTATGAATTTCACATGATAACACTACGTAAGTGCTAATTGTATTTAAATGAAAATTTCTTTGGAAAATAGGCCAACTATCAAGTTTATATGGAAACAGATAGTGCTGACACGTAGTTCGCACTATATCTACGTTTGTGATTGTGCATAAATGTGCTTGAGCGCTTGCTCGCACCGACTTGTGTGACATCATATGCATGATATGTGCTAGAGCATGGTGCTCGCACTGATTTTTATTATTGTGAAATGAGAGCTGCTGGAGCCTAGCTCGCACTCTATTTTGACATGTTTTGATTTGTTTTGACGTGGTATGCATAAAATGGTGCTGGAGCGATTGCTCGCACTAGTTTTAATGATTTGACATGCATGAGAGATGCTGGAGCTTAGCTCACATCCTGTTTTGATTTGATATTGCATAAAGCCGTGCTGGAGTGTAACTCACATGAGATTTGATTTAATTATGCATAAAGCCGTGCTGGAGTATAACTCGCACGAGATTTGATTTACTTAAGCATTCACTTGTGCTGGAGCGTTGCTCGCACAAGTTTTATATGGTTTTTATAATTCATTTGAATGTCGTACTGGAGTTTTTCTCGTACGAGGTTTTCACTGAGTTTTTATACATATCCGTACTAGAGCATTGCTCGTACGTGGAATTTACTTGAAATTATAATCAGTTTAAGTCATACTGGAGCGCTGCTCGTACGCAGATTTCATTGATTTTTATGAAACCGTGCTAGAGCTTCGCTCGCACGAGATTTTCTGATATCATGAATATGCATGGAGCCGTGCTTGAGCTTCGCTTACACAAGGATTTATATTACATGCATATAGCCGTGTTGGAGCCTCCTGTAGACTGTGTGTCACAGTGAGATGATATGCTCACACATGCATTCTGAGACAGAGATGATATGGGTGGATAAGACCTATTGCAGGCACCCCTGATTGAGCTTGGGTTCATGGAGTACGTTGTACCGTGTATGTCACGCGGAGTACGCTGTACCGTGGGGATTGTTGGAGTGGAGTGGCATTAGCCACGAGGCAGTAAGCCTTGCCCTCGCAATCCTGGTGTTATGCTGTTCTGGCGGGTAGGATGACCCACCTCCTGTTTCAGGTGTGATACCCTGCACACTAGGTACCGTGTTGCCAGGGATCACTAAGATATGGCCATAGTCCTCGATGTTACTGAGAATTACCTGATTGTCTCACATGATATAACTTGTGGTCTGTTAGACCAGGGTAGACCCGAAGGAGGGGTCAGGCCCCCGATTTTTATGATTTTATACTGTGATACGAGATTTCAGATGATTTTATGATTTGTGACCCTGAAAGAAGGGTGGTTTTATAACTGAAGTTTTATAATGAAATTTATTGAATTGTTATATGAGATGGACCCGGAAGGGTTAGTTTTTACTGCAGTTTTAAAGAAATGATTTGAATGCAGTAGCATGATGATGTTTTCCATGCTTTTATTCAAATTCATGATTTATCTTACATGACACAAAAGGATGCATGATATTGCTTTACTTCATGCTAATGATGATTTAATGATGTCACATAAAATGCTTTGAATGCATGAATTACATGATTTATATATGCACAAATAGTTTTGGATAAACTATGGCATGAATATGCATGACTTTGTGCGTGAAATTTTAAATGAAAAGAAATAAATTTAAGGGTATGGCATTATAAGCATGTAGATAGTGGAGCTATCTACTTACTTGCATAATTGCCTTACTGAGCGTGTGGTTTGCTCACCCCCTTTTTTTCCCATCTTTTCAGAGCACTTGAAATAGTTACTGAGCGGCTGAGGACTTGCATGTATTGGTATCCGCTGCTTCCCATCGAGAGACAGGTATACACATTTGTATAGTTTTGTATCTAAATATGTAATGCACAGTACTGTAAACGGACATTGATGTCGGGGATGTAGAGTTATAAATACCAATGTGTAAAGTCAAAAGATAGTAAACTCTGATAAATGAATGTGATTATGGAAATGAAATGGTAAATAGGTGAGAGGTGACTAACACCGAATCATAGCCCAACTGTGTTGTAGGATGGTCACGATAAGAGAAAGGTAAGAATTAAATAATAAATGAAAAAGTGAAAAATTTACTCTGATTTTTAGAAAATTTGGGTCGTGACATTGTCGCTACTGCAAAATTTTGGTAAGACCAGTAATTTAAATTTGGTTGAATTTGACACTCACCAATAGCAGCTGAAGGCAAGAAGGGAAGCTCGCTCACACACTGCAGAATAGAGCTGGCGACGTGCTGCGGGTACTGGACTGAAGCAGGAGGAGGCTTGGAGTTCGCTGACGTAGCTGTTGTGTTTGTTTCCATTCGGTTGTAGTAGAGCACGATCTTTGCTGCAGGAGAATTGCACCGAGGAGGCCAGTCTGTTGCTGCGCTAACTGCTGTTCATTCATTATTGTCTGCTAAAGGATGATAGCTGATTGAAGCAGGAAGTAGCAAGGTGCTCAAGGCTGTTGCAGTGCCGGTTACAGCTATCAGATTTTGTACAATGAAGGCAACAGCATGGCAATCAGACGTCACCTGGAGTAAAGCAGAGACTGAAGCGTGCACAGTATAGTGCACGGAACTAGTGCTAGCTGGAACTTGGTTAAGGCTGTGTTTGGCAGCTGATTAATTGTTACCATGTGTTTATCATGTTTTTATTTGCTAAATATTTATTTTTTATGCCTCTTACTATTATTTGTTAGCTTAGGTAGAATTAGATTTTGAAGTAATTTGAAAGATTGCTAAATTTTCATTGCTTATTAATTTAGAATTTAGTTTTAATTAGGTTAGTAGTTAATTTTTGATTACATTACGATAGAAATTTCATTTTAATTAGATAGCTCATGTCTTGCATTTGGAATTAAAATTAGGGGTAGAATTATTTTATGAGTTTTTAAGATAAATTTTAAAATCCAAAATATTTATTTCTCATGCATTATTTCTTTCATTTAGACATTTTATTAAGTTAGTAACTAGCTAGAGTTATAATTAATTTAGAACCACCATTTTAGACATTTAGATTTAGAGTTATAATTAGGAATTTCCTTAGGTTAATAGAACTAGACCTTAGGTTAGATTAATTTGCATTTTTATTTTTAAATTAATTAGATTAATTACATGGACATCTTATTTTTATCTTAGGATTGTCTAGTTTTATTCTTGTTAATTTCATTTCTTTATTTTCTTATTTACATTCTAGGTTATTTGCACTAATTAATTTTAGTTTTAGTATTTTTCTCTTTTACAGATTATTGCTTTTATCTTTTAGGAGTTCGGTAAGTAATTTTAGTTTTGCTCAGTTTTATTTAAAATTTTCATTATTTTATTGCTTTACAGTATTTTCAATTCAAAACTTGTAGATCACCCTCTGAAAATTCATAATTTGCTAGAATATACTTAGAGTAAAATTAATCGGTACTTAATTAGGCTAATTAGATTCTTTGTGAGACGATAATTCGGGACTCAAATCCCATTATTACTTGTATGACCTGTGCACTTGCGGTTTACACGTCTAGGTTATTTAGAGTAGACGTAGTTGTAACAAGTTTTTGGCGCCGTTGCCGGGGAATCACAATTAACCATTAATTAATATCGGTGAAATTATGCTTAGGTATAATTCTAGTTTTGTAAATACTTAGGTTGTAAATATTTAGAGCCTTAATTTAGATTAGTTAAATTTTCTCTCTCTAAAAAAAGTAAATTAAAAAAATTTAAAAAAAAATTTCCTGAGGACTTTTAGATGTTTGCATGCATAGAGCCAAGAGCTATGATTACTTTCCTTTAGATCCTGAGATAGAACGAACACTTAGAAAAATCAAAAAAGATTCTAGGAAAATAGTAGCTCCGCTGCAAAACACAATGACTGAGAATAGATAAATTAGGACCGTAGGAGATTATGATGTTCCGACTATTGGAGGCTATTATACTGGCATTAGGCCACCAGTTGTCCCAGCAAACAATTTTAAAATTAAGCCTTCAATCCTCCAGATGATCCAAACTTCGCTACAGTTCAGTGGACTTCCCCATGACGACCCACATGCTCACTTAGGGCAATTCCTGGATCTGTGCAACACCTTCAAGCATAATGGATTATCGGACGATGCGCTTAGGCTTTGGTTATTTCCCTTCTCTCTTAGAGATAGAGCGTGACACTGGTTGACCTCCTTACCTCCAGGATCCATTTCCACTTGGGACGAGTTAGCCTATCAACTTTTAGCTAAGTTCTTTCCACCCTCCAAAATGGCTAAACTTCGTAGTGACATATCTTCCTTTACCTAATTTGATTTTGAATCCTTTTACGAAGCATGGGAACAATATAAAGACCTTCTTAGGAAGTGTCCTCATCATGGCCTACCCTTATGGCTGTAAGTCTAGACCTTCTATAACAGACTCACTAGCCAAAATAGGACCATCATTGATGCTGCTGCGGGAGGAGCTTTAATGTGCAAGACGGATGAGGAAGGTTTCGACCTGTTAGATAAGATAACAATTAACAATTACCAATGGTCATCGGAGAGGCAATTGCCAATGAGGTTGACGGGTATCTATGAGTTAGACACGCTGTCTACCTTAACTTCTCAAATAGCGAATCTTACGAAAAAGGTAGAGTCACTCAGTACCTAACATAATTCATCCAATAGTCCTAATCCTGTTCTAGCTATCCAAAGTCCTTTTATCTCTTGCAATCTGTGTTGTGGTACACACTCTGTAGATAGGTACCCACTGAAATTAAAATCTGTTCAATATGTTGCCTCACCTCAAAAGTAATAGAACAACCCATTTTTGAGCACCTACAATCCAGGGTGGAGGAACCATCCTAATTTTTTTTGGAGCCAAAATCAGGGACAATCTTCTAATGCCAGACCTATGTGACCCCCAAGTTTTCAAGCTCCACCTGTTCATATACCACCACCACAGTAGTTTCCACCTCATCATTCTCATCACCCATCCCGACATCAGTTTCAACATCATCCACCACCACTACCACATATGCAGCCCCAACACGTACCTGCACCAGCAACTACATCTGAGAAGAAGCCCTCGCTTGAGGAGATGTTCACGACTATCCTGCAAAATCAAACAGTCTCAATTAAGAATTTAGAAGTTCAGATTGGACAAATAGCTAGTGCTCTTAGCCAGCGTCCACAAGGAACCCTCCCTAGTAATACTAAAGCTAACCTTGTTAGGCAAAGGGAGGGAAATTGGCATGTTAAGGCCATCACCCTTAGGAGCTGTAGAGAGCTAGATGAACCACAAGTTAAGTCCAGTCTTGTAAAGCCCACATTAGTAGAGCCCATAGGTTCTAAAGAGGTGGCTCAGAAAGAGCAGGAACATCAGGATCAAGCTGCAAAGGAAACTAAATCAAGCGCTTCTTCATCTATACCTTCTTCTTCACAACATTCTTCTTCATCTGATGCTACACATGTTACCACTACACTTCCCCCAGTTAGACCACCAGTACCTTTTCCTCAGAGGTTCCAAAACCAAAAACTTGATCCGCAATTCGCTAAATTTCTTGAGGTTTTTAAGAAGCTTCACATTAACATTTTGTTCATAGATGCTTTAGAGTAAATACCTAGTTATGTGAAGTTTATGAAGAATATCCTCTCGAGGAAGAGAAGATTAGAAGATTATGAGACGGTGGCCTTGACTGAGGAGTGTAGTACTATTATCCAAAGGGGATTACCCCCCAAGCTCAAAGATCCAAGTAGTTTTACTATACCTTGCACCATAGGAGATCAATTCTTTGGTAGACCCCTGTGTGATCTAGGAGCCAGTATTAATCTTATGCCTTGGTCCTTTTACCAGAAGTTAGGAGTAGGAGACACAAAGCCTACCACAGTGACCTTTCAGTTAGCTGATAGATCCATTAAGTATTTGAAGGGGATCATTGAGGATGTGTTAGTTAAGGTGGACAAGTTCATTTTCCCTGCAGACTTTATTGTATTGGATATGGAAGAAGACAGGGAAGTCCCCATTATTCTTGGCAGACCTTTCTTAGCTACTGGTAGAACGATAATTGATGTGCAGAATGGGGAATTGACCATGAGAGTCCTAAATCAGGAGGTGACATTTAATGTTTTCAAACCTTTGAGGTTCCCAGATAACTCTCAAGATTATTTTAGGATGGAGGTTAAGGAAGATATAATACATAAGCACGAGATATCTGCTAGAAGGATGGAAGTAGATAGAGCTAAGGAGGATTTAACTGTCAATATTCTGTCACCACTTTGGCTGACCCTCTTACTTCTCACCATGCTGCTGAGTGTCATTTTCTTTAGCTGCATTTGAAGTGGCTTTATTTTTCTTTTCACTTTTTGTTTAGTTCTTTTTCTTTTTCTTTTCCGTGTTTTCTTTCTTTGTTTCTTTTGCAGATTGCTTTTCTAGTATGTTCTAATCAAGCTTCAATTGTTCGTCATCATCATCAGATAGGGGAGTATTCTATTCTTGAGCTTCAATTCTTATTTATCTGCACATTGAGGACATTGTGAACTTTAAGTTTAGGGGAAGGGATATCACTTGAGCATTTTTGAAAATTTTGGGCAAAATTGAAAAATGTTTTCAAAAATATGAGTTTACATTGTTTGATTTTGGGATGATTTAGTACTTAGCATGTAGTTTTCCCATATTTCGATGATATAACCCATGGTTTAGTCTAGCTTTGATTGAATAAGAAGCATGATTATAGGAGAAGCATGAAGTTGAGTGCTTGAATTTGTCTTGAATTTGATTGTGATTTCCTCATTTTATGCACATGTCATGTCATGTCATGAATCTGCATCTTTATTTAGAGAAAGCTTATGTGGACATAGGATTGCATTTGTTCAGTTGATTTTGTACATCATATTCTAGAATTTGTTTGATCTGATCTCGAGGTGAAATATTATATCACATTTAATTAGGGAAATGATTTAGGCCATCTTTGGATCATTTGAGCCTTTCTAGCTGTCCTTGCACATATTTTACCCCTAGTCACCCATTTAGGCCAAATAAGCTTTTTTCTGTAAATACACCTGCATATTTTTTTTTCCTGAGCTTAAACACTCTTTTCCTATCCCTTACCCCGAAGGCTATAAATTCACTAGGATATATCTTGAGCTATGTACATATGGGTTATAGGTGATAGTGAAATTTAAAAAAAAAAAAAAGAAGAAGAAAAAGAAAAATACAAAAATAGAATAAACGTGTTTAGCAAAATAAATAAGTTTGGGGGAACAATTTTGAGCTCTTACATTAAAGATCCTAGAAGTAATGCATGTTGAGGGGTAATTAAACCGAAATCGACTTTATCATACCTTAACCCCAGCCTTACATTAGAAGCTTAATGAAGTCTTATTGATCTTTGGTTAAGTGTGACTACATTAGTGGAGAGATAAGTGAAAATCAAACTTATAGGAATGATCACTTGTCATTGACTTTGTATTCACTGTGTTTGCATAATCTGATCTGGGTAATGTACTGTGAAGTGGCTTTGACATTTTCACACACACACGAGGAGTCCAATTTGGGTTAGGACTTATGATTGAAAGATTCTGAGTGTTGGACTTATAATTGTGAAGCTTTGATATCAGAGTTGGTACTTTTTCTTTGTGGATAATATTAGGGAAATCAATGTGTTTAGTACTTGTCATTCCTACATGTATTTTGTTTTGCTTGAGGATAAGCAAAAACTCAAGTTTGGGGGTGTGATAATTCTATTAAAATAGGATTATTTGTGCTTAATTTATTAATTAATTATTTTAATCCCCATATTATTTTATTAATTATCCCCTCAATTTAATTAAAATTCTCTTATGTGCAGGTAAATTAAATTCGTATGAATTTCAATAAAAAATGAGCTGAAAACGGGCTAAAAGGAGACTGACCATTACTATTTCGCAGTCTGAGTCACCATTCGTCTGGACACGTGTGATGCCGGGTGTTCGTATTTTATTCGCCTTGAAAAGATAAGATCGACGAATACCGTGCCCACCTTCTGGAAGGCACACATCAGGCCACATCGCATCTCCAAGTGGACAAGAAGACAAATGACATGAAAAAATCTTCTCTACATCGAATGGAATGAAGACAAGTGGCCAAGCAATGCTAACTTATCTAGGATTGAAAATTACCATTGTAACCCCAATTTTATGTATAAATAGAATATGATGAGCAATTGAAAAACCAAGTAGAAAGTAGTGTAAGTAGAAAGGAAGTAGAATAGAAATAGTTTAGGTAGAATTAATTTAGGGAAGAAGTAGTCTAGAGTAATTTTTAGGGTAGTCTTTAGAATAGTTTAGGTTAAAAGTTTTTATGAAGTTTATTATTTTAGTATTTTTCAAGCTTTCCCGTTAGTTGTTAGCCACCATTGTTATACAATTCTACAAACTTTCATTTTATCCTATTGAAATGGAAAAGTTTCATTCTAGTAGTTAGTATTTTTTTTTAGCACATTTGTTTACATTTTCTCTTCTTTTATCTTACTGTTCGGTTTTGTTTCTTTATTTTTCTAATGCTCATTTGGGTTCTTGGTATTTAGTTTCTTTTCCTTGTTTTTATATTGTTCATTCGGCATATTAGTTTCTTTGTGTAGACGAGTGACGTGAGAGGTTATTGGTAGTTGGTGACAGTAGCTAAGCTTCCCCTCCCTGTTCTGCTGTATCAATGAGCTTGTCGGTCCACTATTCCCTTTGCTTCCAATCTCCTGCATCATTCTATTTTCCTGCCTCTGTTGTGTTTTTCTTTTCTCTTTGCAAGTCTCTACTGTCTCTAGGCTCGTGTGGTGTTGCAGCAGGAGCAAGCAGTGTGCTGGCTGCTAATGACCTGATGTGCGCGACTATTCTGTGTTGCTATCGAAAGGAATCGAAAACAAGGGACCGAGGATTTGGCTCTTTGTTCATTCCAGTTTTTAATGCCATCCTTAATGTTATTAATGATCAGCCTTGTTATTTCTTCAAGCATTACTTACCTTATCCTCTGTTTAACTCTGTTTGAAGCGTAATGTACTGTTCACCTTAGTTTTTCTGCATATTTTGTTTTATTGCATTGTACAGAAGCTTTGGTTTCTGCTGGGTGCATGATGTTGCAGGGAATGAATTTGATGAGTGCGGCAGGTACCAGTTGAAGGCAGGACGGGAAGCTCGCTCATACACTGCAGAATAGAGTTGGCGACGTGTTGTAGGTAATAGACTGAAGCAGGAGGAGGCTTGGAGTTACCTAACGTAGCTGTTGTGTTTGTTTCCATTCGGTTATAGCATAGCATGATCTTTGCTGCAGGAGAATTGCACCGTGGAGGCCGGTTAGCTACTGCGCTAACTGCTGTTCATTCTTTGCTGTCTACTAAAGGATGATGGTTGATTGAAGCAGGAAGTAGCAAGGTGCTCAAGGCTGCTGCAGTGCCGATTACAGCAGTCAGATTTTGTACAGTGAAGGTAGCAGCATGGCAGGCATCGGACAACACTTGGAGCAGAGCAGAGATTGAAGCATGCACAGTACAGTGCACGGGACTAGTGCTAGATGGAACTTGGTTAAGGCCGTGTTTGGCAGCTGATTAATTGTTACCATGTGTTTATCATGTTTTTATTGGCTAAATTTTTATTTTTTATTTATGCCTCTTACTATTATTTGTTACCTTAGGTGGAATTAGATTTTGAAGTAATTTGAAAGATAGCTAAATTTTCATTACTTGTTAATTTATAATTTAGTTTTAATTAGGTTAATAGTTAATTTTTGATTACATTAGGATGGAAATTTCATTTTAATTAGATAGCTCATGTCTTGCATTTAGAATTAAAATTAGGGGTAGAATTATTTTATGCATTGTCACGACCCTCAACTTACCAAAATCAGCACAAATTTTTCGCATTTTCATGCGTTGTTTATTAATCATCCTTACCTCGATCGTGATAAGCTACACACTCAACAGTTGGGCTGTGTGCTAATGTCTACCTCATCCATCCATAACAATTTAATTTGCAACATAATTTCAAAGGTAAACACTTTTAGAAATACATCAGAGTTACTGTTTACAAGTGTTTACATTGCTTTACATCCCAATGTTTACGTACAAAATGATACTGTGCTATGTCTAGTTTAGATACAAAATAATTCAAGTGTGTATACCTTACGCGATGGGATGTAGTGGATACCAAAAGGGAAAGCCTCCAGTCACGCTCAATCTATACTCAAAGCTCTGTAGAGAAAGGGAAAATAAGGGGGTGAGCAAACCACACGCTTAGTAAGGCAATCTTGCGAACAAGTAGATACTATACTATCTACGTGTCACGACCCAAACTACCCAAAAATCAGAGTTAATTTTTCGCTTTTGTTTATTTTCTTACTTAAATTCTTACATGTCTTCTGATCGTGACCACACTCCACTAACAAATTAGGCTGTGCGTCAATGCCAGTCCCACCATATATTTACCATCTAACTTATTTCTTCTCTAATAATTTAATATTGTTTACATTATTTATACATCCCCTAAAGTTACTTACAAACATGTTACTGTGCTATGCTTATGTAGATACAATATGTACAAGTGTATATACCTTAGATGATAGGCAGCAGCGGATATCCGGAATGCAGTACTGTGTCGTCGCAACTTCAACTGGAGATTATCTGTGGGAGAAAGTGAAAGGGGTGAGCACATCAAGCTCAGTAAGGCAATCCTACGAACAAGTAGGTAACCATACTACCTACATGAACGTGGTGCCATGCATAAACCACCCTTTCTCCACACATTTAAAACAGATGATATGAAAGTTATGATGTTATGTAAATCAAGTTTGCACAGAAAATTCAACATGCAATTATTTCAAATCATTTCTTTCTCAATTAAACTTTTCACAATAAAGTAAGGACTCGACCCCTCCTTCGGGTGATCCTGAATCACACAAAACCATGAAAATCGGTATACATCACACATGGGTTTAAAAAGCATGGAAATAACCATCATGCACATTTAATTAAAAACCCAGTTTAAATCATCGAAATCGTTGACATGTGAGACGAGGCAATATCTGTATAACGGCAATAACCAGGACTGGCCATATGTATCCTCGTGAGTCCCTCTAGCTTCACGGATCCTAGTGTGCGAGGTCTCACCCTGATCGGGAACCGCCTGGGAGGTGGGTCAATCCAACCCGTCAGTCTTATCCGATCCCACGCATCCGAAGATGCCGTATCCGAAGATACCCCGTATCACAAAGATACCGTATCCGAAGATACTCGTATCACAAAGATACCGTATCCGAAGATACCTGTATCACAAAGATACCGTATCTGAAGATACCCCCCGGTACATCGTACTCCATGCTACTTGCACGGTATATCGTACTCCATGGACCCATATCACTCTAGGTACTCCAGCCCAAATGGCCTGCTTCCCACAGAGTGGTTTTGTTTCTCAATACTCATGTCATGTCTCAAAACGCACGTGTGAGCCTATTAAATCGGTGATACACAGTCTACCCGATGCTCCAAGCACGGCTCATCGCATGTTCTCATAAAATCAGTGTGAGCGATGCTCAGCACTCTCATCAAATCAAGTAAAATCAGCAGAGCCCACTTTACATCCCCACAAGGCCGCCAACCTCATCCCTCACTCTCACCCTACTTAAGAGGTCTTTTGAGCCTGTTGGGCCTTTTGGCTGACTCCAAGGGCAGACAGCGCTACTCCACAAATCCAGTAAAACTAGTACGAGCTAGGCTCTAGCACTCTATATATAAATCACCTGAAAATCTTATAAAATCTGGTGCGAGTTATACTCCAGCACCCTGTCACGAAAATCATGTAAAATCTGGTGCGAGTTAGACTCTAGCACCGTGTCACGAAACAAGCACGTGAAATCTGGTGCGAGTTATACTCTAGCACCTTTGCATGTAAAACTCTAGTGCGAGCTCTCGCTCCAGCACTAATGCATGCATCACACAAATCAAACATTATGCGAGCTAAGCTCTAGCACGTCACATGTAAATAAAAACACGTAGGCGGCTCTGTTTCCTCAAAACAGTTTTCAAGATAATTTCATCGTTGAAAGTATGCAATGCTGTGCATTTTCTTTCAAGGTTAGCCAGCCTACTCATGCATGTATTAAAATGTCTTAAGAACGAGCAGAAACCTCTTGTTCTTGCTCCTCCCAATTTTTCCTAAATTTGTAAATTTTACCCTTAACAAGGGTATTTTGATAATTTGCCCATTCGGGGCACTAAAATTATTATTTGACCTCTAGACCCTTCAGATAATTTTTAAATACTGCATATGAACTTAAAATTGCCTAAAGTTACCTCTAGCAGTCCGTAGAATTCCCTTACCTTATTTTCCTGTCGAGTCTGACATTTTCTTTTCCACTGTTTTCTCGTCGCGCAGTCCGATATGCTCCCAATCAAATGCCCGAAACTGCGAATAATATTCCTCAGGTCAGATATCATACAATTTAATTGTATTTCCTATTTTCTATGCTTAATTTAAATCATTGGGCCCGTTTACCCCTATTGGGCCCGATTGCACCTTAATGGGCCTTAATCGGCCTTAAGCCCGTTTTCCACTTAATTTTTGCTTTATCGAGGCCTATTGGGCTCATTGGGCCCACTAATAATTTATTGGGCCTCGTTCTAATTCTTGAATACGAAATCGATTATTTACGACAATTTATCTAAATTTCCATAATTTAATTCAATTTATGCGGAAATCAAATCAATATCATGCATAACAAGGTAATTGTCATAAATAAGGGTTACTTACCCGAGATTCCATGCTAGTCCGTAAATCGAGGCTATCTCGAGCTCTCGTTGGATGCCAATTGTCGAGCTACATAATTTCATAATTTTTCGGGTAAATTTTCAGTCGAAAATTAATTAAATAAAATATTCCAAAATTTAAATCGGTCAATTTGACTGCTTATCGACTTACCCGAAGCTCGATTGCATCGCTGGAATTTTCTCCAATTTTTTCTCTTTTTCTTTTTCCCTTTTTCTTCCTTTTTTTCCCTCTCTTTTTGACTGAACCGGTTCAGTCCGGTTCGGACCGGTTTAGACCGCAGGTTCGGTCGGTTCACCATCGGTTCACCACCTTGCCAGTCGATTCTCCATCGGCTTCCACCGCCAGTGGCTCCGCAAGGTTGTCCGCATCACAAATCTGGGCTTGGTTCGCCTCGAGCTCGTCGAAAAATGGCCGGTCCGGCCTGTTCTCCTCCGGCCGTCGGGACCCATTTCTCCTCTTGGCCGTCGCCGACGATTCCGACCATTTCGTCGGCTGATACCGGTGCAGAAAGAATGACCGTCGCCTGGGCTTTCAGAATCTGGCCTCGGATCCGCCCGAATCGCCGCCGTTCGCCGTCGGTGACCCTTTCTTTCCCGCGGCCTTCTCCTCCGTTTTTCACCGGATTCCGGCGTCCTTGGCGCGCGTCACCGGTGGCAGCAAGATCGCCTGGCGTCGGGCTTCCTTCGTCGGCCTTCGCCTGGGTCCCTGGCCGCCGGACGGCTCGCGGGTGGTTCCTCGGTTGCCTTCCGTTTTTTCGTCTCTGCTTTGTGTTTCTCTCTCCCCGATTTTTTTTCCAATCTGATCCCTTTTTTTTTTCAATTCTCTTTTTTTTTATTATTTTAATCATTCAAATACCTTAAAAATACCCAAATATCCCTTAAAATTATTATTTTAT
Source organism: Firmiana major (assembly GCA_033439115.1). Taxonomy (NCBI): domain Eukaryota; kingdom Viridiplantae; phylum Streptophyta; class Magnoliopsida; order Malvales; family Malvaceae; genus Firmiana; species Firmiana major. The sequence continues at coordinate 36,744,448 of CM065901.1, read as the reverse complement.
TCTAACTTAATTAATTTAATTTTATTTAATTAATTTATTATATTTTAATCCTTTTTCGGGTATAATTTCTCTGTATTTTCGGGATATTGTCCCGAATGACTTTTCAGTATATTTTTTGATTATTTTCGGGATTATTTTTCCGAACTAAAAATCCCGATTAATTCCCATAAATTCATATCTTGATCAATTTAACCCGAAATAAATTTATTTCTCCTTTATTGACCAAGATTTCTCAAATCCATATTTTTAATTAATTTTTCCTTATCGAAATTATACCAACTTTCGATCTTTTGACCATTCTGCCTTTGCACGTGTTTGGGATTAATTTAACCCGACTTCTCTTCATGAATACTCATTTATTTCTTATTTTAAATAAATTCGGGTCTTACAACTCTCCCCCACTTAAGGAATTTGGTCCTCTAAATTAGAACCAATTCATATGAGTCCATAGACTACTCCGGGTACATCAATCGTAGCATACTTTAATTCTCATGTGACCTTTTTCCGGAGTGTATTACTACCAAAGGACTTTAATTAGGGAGATCGTCTTAAACCTCAATACTTTCTCTTTCCTGTTTAATGCCCGAATCAACTTATCAATATACTTATATTTTCATTAAACTGAACTTTCGGAGTTCATATTCGATTACCTATGCTGGATCTGGATAGTATTGCCGAAGCATCAAAAACTGAAACACATTGTGGGTGCCTGTTAATTCAGGTGATAACACCAACTTACAGGTCTTATCTCCCACTTATCCAATCTCTCAAAATATTCCATCCAGCGCAACTCAATTTACCTTCTTCCAAAAGTTCGCTATGTCCTTATTCTCTTAGGACGAGTAACTTTCAACCATACTAATTCACCAAGGGTGAATTCCAATACTTGTCTATCTGCTCTGAGGTGTTCTTAATCTCTCACTCTTAACTAACATCCTCAGAGACTTATTATCCAAAGTCGAAAATGATTCTATCTGTCACCCACTTTTTCTTATCCAATTTGGGGAACAACCCCTACAGCCATACACTGCCTCATATCTTGTTATCCCGATACTTAAGTGACAACTGTCGTTATTGATGACTTCAATTTGTGACAACTGATCATTCCAGGAGCATAAAAATCAAGGGCACACGCTTTCATTGGATCCTCCAGAACTTGTACAGTCCTCTCCGACTGACCATCTGTTTGAGGATGAAAAGCTGTGCTAATACTCAGTCGGGTTCCCATAGCTTCCTGAAAAATATTCCCTGAAGTAAGAAGTGAAGCGGGAATCCCTCTATGATACCATGCTCACTGGAACGCTACATCATGTTCCACAATCTTCCTTATACATAAATCCTCATACACACTCTGAGTATCTGAGGATTTCATAACCAGAAGGTGGGTAGACTTAGTCACTCTATCAACTATCATCTAAATAGCCTCGTAATTCACCTGGGTTCTCTGTAACCCATCACGACATTCATGGAGACTTGCTCTCATTTTCCGTGCCGTGTCTATATAGGTAGAGGCTGCAATAACTCTGCAGACTTTTAATACTCTACCGTATTTCTTTTCACATCTGACCACCAATACCCTTTTCGAGATTTCAATATATTCTTTACTTCCGTATACACTGTATATCCCGAAGAGTGAGCTTCTGACAATATTACTATCTCATCAATTGTGGTCCTGGGGAGCACTCATATTGTCTCTGAACCTTTCTGTAAATCATTATCATACTCTGTGAACTCTGTCACTGTACCCTTCTGAATCTGACCCAAACCATCGACATCCTGCCGATCATCACGCTAAGCCTGTCAAATCCGGGCACTCTCATTCGGTTCTAATCTCAGGCTAGCCGTCACATAATCACTGTCATCATCAGAAAGGGTCACATCACTACTGAGGTCCACAACTGTTCAAGCAGCTCACGCTCCCTGACCATCATATGTGGTACCATCCCGAGGCTTTTTATACTCGAGGCATCAGCCATCACATTAGCCTTTCCTGGGTGGTACAATTTTCACAAATCAAAACCTCTCAGAAGCTCTAACCCACTATGTATTCTCATATTCGCCTCTTTCTGTGAAACAGATACTCGGGCTTTATGATCAGTGCATATCCATAATTTCTCATCGTGTACATAATAGTACCATATCCTCGGTACAAATATTGTTGCCAACTTTAAATCATGGGTCAGATAGTTTATTTCATGATTAAGGAGTTGTCTGACTCCATAATTGACTATCTTCCCATTATACATCAATACACAGCTCTTTCATGATTTTGAGGTATCCATACTCACTGAGAACCTCTTGAGCTGTTGGGTATGGTGAAATTAATCACAATGGTCAGTTCATACTTCCTTACACCGAAATTCATGTCACATCTATCATCTCACTTATCATCTCATTCAAAGACCACATTTTCTTAGTTAAACGTGTCAACCAAGTAGACCATATTGAGAACTCGCAACAACCCATTTGTAAAAGCCATTTTTCAATTATTGCTTATAATTTGCCCTAGACTTTAACTACACCAAACATATCATCGATAATGATGATTATAAATCGGTCCAATCCTTGACTTATTTACGCATAAGCGTATAAGATCCTTCAAAATCGCTTACGTTTTCAGGTACTGACCTTGCGTCATTTCCTTTTCTTATCTTAACGGCTCTTATTAAAATTTTCTATGTTAACCTTTATGATTTGTCGAATTTTAATATTCTTATCGTCTTAGTAAAGGTATCCTAATGCTAAAGGTATTTATTACGACGATCGATTTCACGTTATAGGTTATATATATATATATATACTTTTAGACGCTGTCAAGTCTTCAGGCGGGGAGGTATTTTGAAATACCTTTATTAACCTTCAGACTTAACCACAGTTACTTTATATGTCAGTCCATGTGGTCACAATTTGTATTCGCTACTAATTGCTTTAATTCTAATAACTCCATATCGTAAAGATGTTCTTACCTAGCATACGCCTCTTACTCCAATACATCTTATATTTAAAATCAAGCATATCATATCTTAAAGATTATCTCCTTTCGTATATCCCTTATGATGAAACTCTTTCATTATTGATTCCGTGAGTACAATCCTTTACTCCTTTAATTTCAACTGTTGCACCCCTTTTTATCACTTAAAATCTCTATATCCATATTCCGTTTATTTAATCCTCCTCTAATGGGGCACTCATTTATCAGTATTATGCCCAATGATGTAGGCATTCATGCCTTTTACTCACTTATATGTGAATGAAGGCTGTACGAATAAATGTGTGGCACCAGGATCAATGAACATATGTACTTCATTATTCATAACAAGTGTGGTATCTTACACCACATCCATGAAACATCAATAGTGTCCTGGTCCAAGACATCCTCTCGCCTTCGTCCAATAACTTACTTTCCTTTTTTCTTTTCGGCTATGACCTCCCTTTTCGTTGTAGCTATACCAAAAAAGTTTTTCTCTGTCTCTTTACTTTTCTGTGGGGTGATCTCGCCCAACTCTGTACAATCAAAATCAATGGTCCGTCTTACCACACTTAACGGCCATTTTCATCAATACAGTGTAGGCATAAACCCTCCTTCCGTGGTATCCACCACACATCTCACACTGCTTACAGTGCTTACACTGCTACGCTGCTTCGTAGCAGGTCGGGGTCCTCCAATCACAATGCCCCTCAAGAGTGCCAAAATTGGATGCACTGAGGCCTTACCAATTATCTTACTCCATGGCTCGTCAAATTAAATCTTTTACCAATTACCATTTTCCTATTTTAACATCTCTGTCATTTTTCGATTCTCTTTTCTGTCTCTATTTTAGCCCTCACTACCTTTCCCAATCTCAGAGGCGTGCAATTCATGTTCTTATTTACCCAACTGTAAATCTGCGCACTGCCTCGGTATAAGTAATATCTCACGGGCCAATCGGACTCAAATTGTAAAGTTGAGCCCTTCCATAAACTTTTAGACATCTCGACTGTCACTTGTTCATAATGTCGAGGTAATATCTGCCCAGGAATATAATTGAGTTTTCATACTCGTCAATAAATCATTTTTCTGGGTCAGAGTAAGGACTTTTATCCATAATTTTCTTTAAATCATGTCCGGGATATTCTATCACCGGAATACATCCAAATATTTCTCACGTCAGCTCTGGATGTTTAATACTTAAGATGGGTCGAGCGGGTTTCAATCAATGCTTCGCTGCGCCCTCGAATCTCATTCATAATCTGAGCAATTAGCTCCTCAAAATAATCTCCACACTCCGCTTCAATCTCGCGAAGCGTGTCTCAATACTATCCGATCTCTCCGTCGGACTCTGAGAGGCATGCTCAACATTAACCTCTATTTCAATCTCATACTGATTCTCATAGTCAAACTCAGCACGACTTAGCAGACTCAGGTCTACCTCTACGACCTCTGCCTCGTGCACTATCTCATCTAACGCGACTCATATTAGGCATTCCTGCATTCTTAACCATTTCTTAGTCAAAACCCATCTCGATATACACTATTATATCTAACCAAGCACAGTAACACGGGATGTAATTTTTCTAATTACTGACACTGACACACATCAGACCAATTCCTGCTCTGATACCACCTTTATATGTCACGACCCAAACTACCCAAAAATTAGAGTTAATTTTTCGCTTTTGTTTATTTTCTTACTTAAATTCTTACATGTCTTCTGATCGTGACCACACTCCACTAACAAATTGGGCTATGCGTCAATGCCAGTCCCACCATATATTTACCATCTAACTTATTTCTTCTCTAATCATTTAATATTGTTTACATTATTTATACATCCCCTGAAGTAACTTACAAACATGTTACTGTGCTATGCTTATGTAGATACAATATGTACAAGTGTATATACCTTAGATGATAGGCAGCAGCGGATATCCGGAATGCAGTACTGTGTCGTCGCAACTTCAACTGGAGATTATCTGTGGGAGAAAATGAAAGGAGTGAGCACATCAAGCTCAGTAAGGCAATCCTACGAACAAGTAGGTAACCATACTACCTACATGAACGTGGTGCCATGCATAAACCACCCTTTCTCCACACATTTAAAACAGATGATATGAAAGTTATGATGTTATGTAAATCGAGTTTGCACAGAAAATTCAACATGCAAGTATTTCAAATCATTTCTTTCTCAATTAAAATTTTCACAATAAAGTTAGGACTCGACCCCTCCTTCGGGTGATCTTGACTCACACAAAACCATGAAAATCGGTATACATCACACATGGGTTTAAAAAGCATGGAAATAACCATCATGCACATTTAATTAAAAACCCAGTTTAAATCATCGAAATCGTCGACATGCGAGATGAGGCAATATCTGTATAACGACAATAACCAGGACTGGCCATATGTGTCCTCATGAGTCCCTCTAGCTTCACGGATCCCAGTGTGCGAGGTCTCACCCTGATCGGGAACCACCCGTGAGGTGGGTCAATCCAACCCGTCAGTCTTATCCGATCCCAGCATCCGAAGATGCCATGTCCGAAGATACCCCGTATCATAAAGATACCGTATCCGAAGATACTCGTATCACAAAGATACCGTATCCGAAGATACCCGTATCACAAAGATACCGTATCCGAAGATACCCCACGGTACATCGTACTCCATGCTACTTGCATGGTACATCGTACTCCATGGACCCATATCACTCTAGGTACTCCAGCCCAAATGGCCTGCTTCCCACAGAGAGGTTTTGTTTCTTAATACTCATGTCATGTCTCAAAACGCACGTGCGACCCTATTAAATCGGTGACACACAGTCTACCTGGTACTCCAAGCACGGCTCATCGCATGTTCTCATAAAATCAGTGCGAGCGATGCTCAGCACTCTCATCAAATCAAGTAAAATCAGCAGAGCCCGCTTTACATCCCCACAAGGCCGCCAACCTCATCCCTCACTGTCACCCTACTTAAGAGGTCTTTTGAGCCTGTTGGGCCTTTTGGCTGACTCCAAGGGCAGACAGCGCTACTCCACAAATTCAGTAAAACTAGTGCGAGCTAGGCTCTAGCACTCTATATATAAATCACATGAAAATCTTATAAAATCTGGTGCGAGTTATACTCCAGCACCCTGTCATGAAAATCATGTAAAATCTGGTGCGAGTTATACTCTAGCACCGTGTCACGAAACAAGCATGTGAAATCTGGTGCGAGTTATACTCTAGCACCTATGCATGTAAAACTCTAGTGCGAGCTCTCGCTCCAGCACTAATGCATGCATCACACAAATCAAACATCATGCGAGCTAAGCTCTAGCACGTCACATGTAAATAAAAACACGTAGGCGGCTCTGTTTCCTCAAAACAGTTTTCAAGATAATTTCATCGTTGAAAGTATGCAATGCTGTGCATTTTCTTTCAAGGTTAGCCAGCCTACTCATGCATGCATTAAAATGTCTCAAGAACGAGCAGAAACCTCTTGTTCTTGCTCCTCCCAATTTTTCCTAAATTTGTAAATTTTACCCTTAACAAGGGTATTTTGGTAATTTGCCCATCCGGGGCATTAAAATTATTATTTGACCTCTAGACCCTTCAGATAATTTTTAAATACTGCATATGAACTTAAAATTGCCTAAAGTTACCTCTAGCAGTCCGTAGAATTCCCTTACCTTATTTTCCTGTCGAGTCTGACATTTTCTTTTCCACTGTTGTCTCGTCGCACAGTCCGATATGCTCCCAATCAAATGCCCGAAACTGCGAATAATATTCCTCAGGTCAGATATCATACAATTTAATTGTATTTCCTATTTTCTATGCTTAATTTAAATCATTGGGCCCGTTTACCCCTATTGGGCCCGATTGCACCTTAATGGGCCTTAATCGGCCTTAAGCCCGTTTTCCACTTAATTTTCGCTTTATCGAGGCCTATTGGGCTCATTGGGCCCACTAATAATTTATTGGGCCTCGTTCTAATTCTTGAATAACTAAATCGATTATTTACGACAATTTATCTAAATTTTCATAATTTAATTCAATTTATGCGAAAATCAAATCAATATCACGCATAACGAGGTAATTGTCGTAAATAAGGGTTACTTACCCGAGATTCCATGCTAGTCCGTAAATCGAGGCTATCTCGAGCTCTCGTTGGATGCCAATTGTCGAGCTACATAATTTCATAATTTTTCGGGTAAATTTTCAGTCGAAAATTAATTAAATAAAATATTCCAAAATTTAAATCGGTCAATTTGACCCCTTATCGACTTACCCGAAGCTCGATTGCATCGCTGAAATTTTCCCCAATTTTTTCTCTTTTTCTTTTTCCCTTTTTCTTCCTTTTTTTTCCTCTCTTTTTGACTGAACCGATTCAGTCCGGTTCAGACCGCCGGTTCGACCGGTTCACCGTCGGTTCACCGCCTTGTCGGCCGATTCTCCGCCGGCTTCCACCGCCAGTGGCTCCGCAAGGTTGTCCGCATCATAAATCTGGGCTTGGTTCACCTCGAGTTCGCCGAAAAATGGCCGGTCCGGCCTGTTCTCCTCCGGCCGTCAGGACCCATTTCTCCTCTTGGCAGTCGCCGCCGATTTCGACCATTTCGTCGGCTAATACCGGTGCAGAAAGAATCGCCGTCGCCTGGGCTTTCAGAATCTGGCCTCGGATCCGCCCGAATCGCCTCCGTTCACCGTCGGTGACCCTTTCTTTCCCGCGGCCTTCTCCTCCGTTTTTCGTCGGATTCCGGTGTCCTTAGCGCGCGTCACCGGTGGCAGCAAGATCGCCTGGCATCGGGCTTCCTTCGCCGGCCCTCACCTGGGTCCCTGGCCGCCGGACGGCTCGCCGGTGGTTCCTCGGTTGCCTTCCGTTTTTTCGTCTCTGCTTTGTGTTTCTCTCTCCCCGATTTGTTTTCCAATCTGATCCTTTTTTTTTTCAATTCTCTTTTTTTTATTATTTTAATCATTCAAATATCTTAAAAATACCCAAATATCCCTTAAAATTATTATTTTATTCCAACTTAATTAATTTAATTTTATTTAATTTATTTATTATATTTTAATCCTTTTTCGGGTATAATTTCTCTGTATTTTCGGGATATTATCCCGAATGACTTTTCAGTATATTTTTTGATTATTTTCGGGATTATTTTTTCGAACTAAAAATCTCGATTAATTCTCATAAATTCATATCTTGATCAATTTAACCCGAAATAAATTTATTTCTCCTTTATTAACCAAGATTTCTCAAATCCATATTTTTAATTAATTTTTCCTTATCGAAATTATTCCAACTTTCGATCTTTTGACCATTCTACCCTTGCACGTGTTCGGGATTAATTTAACCTGACTTCTCTTCATGAATACTCATTTATTTCTTATTTTAAATAAATTCGGGTCTTACACTACGTGATCATGATGCCATGCTCAAAGCATACATTTCATCATTTTCTCAAAATATGAGTTCATGCTTGTGTTAATGGCATGTAAAGCATTCATGCTATTAAAATCCAGTGCACAATTCAAATCAAAGCATGAAATATCCATCATGCATATTTCACAAATAGGGTATGGAAAACACATCATGCGTACGTGCACTTTAAAACCATTAACAAACTGTTATCACAAAATAGTCCAACACTTGTCAAGACTCAGCCCTTCCCTTGGACTGTCCTGACCCATAAATCATTTCAAACATGGATTTATTCACAAAGCAATAGACATGTGAGATGGGCAATACAATATGGGAAATATCCTCTAGGACTATGGCCATATCCTGTGATACCGGCTACACGGATCAAGTGTGCGGGTTATCACCATTATCTGCTTTCACACGGGAGGTGGGTCAAGTCCAACCCATCGGTCCATAGTAGATCTCGTTCGAAGACGGTATAACACAATCTCAACTTGGTACAATGTACTCCATGCTACATGCATGGTACAACGTACTCCGTGGACCCATATCAACACATCATATCACGCCACATCTCAAAACGCACGTGTGAGCCTATTTAATTGGTACGACCTCTTGTTTACCCGAAGCTCCTAACATGGCTATTAACATGTCAAAATATCACAAATGCACGTGCGAGCCTATTTAATCGGTGTGACACCTAGTCTACCCGAATCTCTAAGCACGAAAACAAATAAGGTGGGCATCTAATGCGAGCTATGCTCCAATAGCATACCAAAACTAGTATAAAATCCATGTGAAAATTAGTACAAGCTAAGCTCCAACACTCATGCGTATAAAACACATCAAATCTCGTGTGAGTCATACTCTAGCACGCTTTCATTCTCACGAAAACCATGTAGGTGGCTCAATTCTTTGCAAAGTATGGTTAACAAACCAAAATAGCTCATTTCTTATGCAATTCATTTCAAATGTTAGCCAACCTACCAATCACTTGCTAAAAAGTAATAAAACATTATTTTCTAAAGCATTATGCCTTTGTTTTCATGCACTTTTCTCAAAACCCAACTCTTTACCCTTCAATCACCTAATATCATTTCTTAGTATCACATGCATTCTAGCAAAATATTTAAGCGCCCAAATTGCGCACAGATATCTCTAAGAGTCCACAGAATTCCCTTACCTCAATTTACTTGAGTGCGACTCTCTCTTCTTGTTAGCTTCTTGCGCTCTTGGCTCGCCTTGCTCTGGTGTATCCTCGAAAGCTATGATTCATTCATCAAATGCTTGAGTTAACGCCTTTAACCCTTATTGAACTATGCATTTACCCAATGCCTTACATACACATTTTACCCCTTGTGGTAATCTCACCATTTATCCCAAAATCAACACCTTCAAATCATACCCATAACACAATCATCATCTTAAGGTAACTCATTCATCATTAATACTTCTACATTTCACTTTCTTACACTAGACCATTTCTAGGTTATGGTGGATTCTTTACTTTCTAGGTTGTTCCTATCATTCATATGTACATTAAACAACTCCAAAATCAATATCCAAACAATATAGTTGAGTTGTTTCATTAGAAACTCACCTAGCTTGATTTCCTCTTTGCTCCAAATGGAAATGAACCTTTGTCCTTCAATCCAACAAATAGGGAAATAACTTCAAGCTATGTTGTTCTTCTCTTTGATGTGAATAACTTTGTCTCGAATAGCTTTCCCTCAAATATTACTGAAAATGGCTGGATTTAGGAGTGAGAAAGCTAGGTTTTGGATTGAAAATGGTAGAGTGAACGTGTTTTCCCGAAATCTACAGATCTAACTGCTCCTATTTATAGATTTAGCTTGATGAGATCGATCTGCCTTGGGTGGAGATCGATCTGGTCCTCTTAAAATCCCTATTTTCCTTGACATTTTGAAGGTAGGAGATCGATCTGTCGAAACCTTGAGATCGATCTGTCTCAGACAGTAGCTTAAGGAGATCGATATGGTCTTAGGGGAGATCGATCTTGCTTCAACGCGAGAGCTAAGGAAATCGATCTGTTTCATTAAGGATCGATCTGTTTCATTAAGGATCGATCTGCATTTTACAGAATGTTTAGGAGATTGATCTGGCTCCATTGGAGATCGATCTGTCTTGTCCCATAGCTCAAGATAAGAGCATTTTAGCTCTTCCAGATCGATCTCTCATCCTATGAGATCGATCTGTCATTCATATTTTCAAATTTTTTTGTAGTTTTTTTGCAGCAACTCATACCAAACTTCATACATTTTGTTGCCATGGTCATTTTCTCATCCAATCATCTTTGAGACATGAAAATGGCATCCATTCATACTTTTTACCTATTAAAACTTGTGTGAAATCTTTGTATAACCAAAGGTACTTAATATAGACCAAAAAGAAGTGCATAACTTATGCAATCCTCCTTCCATTTGACCACACTACTCATTTTCCATTCTACTTCGATTCTTCACATGTTCAAGTCCATTTCCTCATATTCATACATAACGCAACTTATACGTACAATCACAATGCTTATTACATTGTGTACATTAAACTTATGGAATTACATTACATATACTTCACATTACAAGCATATCACCATACTTATGAATTCATTTACATATATATACAAGGTTCAACCTATACGGGGTCTCACATGCATTTTTAAGATAAATTAAAAAATCCAAAAATATTTATTTCTCATGCATTATTTCTTTCATTTAGACATTTTATTAAGTTAGTAATTAGCTAGAGTTATAATTAATTTAGAACCACCATTTTAGACATTTAGATTTAGAGTTATAATTAGGAATTTCCTTAGGTTAATAGAATTAGACCTTAGGTTAGATTAATTTGCATTTTTATTTTTAAATTAATTAGATTAATTACATGGACATTTTATTTTTATCTTAGGATTGTCTAGTTTTATTCTAGTTAATTTCATTTCTTTATTTTCTTATTTGCATTCTAGGTTATTTGCACTAATTAATTTTAGTTTCAATATTTTTCTCTTTTGCAGATTATTACTTTTATCTGTTAGGAGTTTGGTAAGTAATTTTAGTTTTGCTCTGTTTTATTTATAATTTTCATTATTTTATTGCTTTACAGTATTTTCAATTCAAAACTTGTAGATCACCCTCTGAAAATTCATAATTTGCTAGGATATACTTAGGGTAAAATTAATCGATACTTAATTAGGCTAATTAGATTCTCTGTGGGACGATAATCCAGGACTCAAATCCCATTATTACTTGTATGACCCATGCACTTACGGTTTACACGTCTAGGTCATTTAGAGTGGACGTAGTTGTAACAAGTTTTTGGCGCCGTTGCCGGGGAATCACAATTAGCCATTACTTAATATCGGTGAAATTATGCTTAGGTATAATTCTAGTTTTGTAAATACTTAGGTTGTAAATATTTAGAGCCTTAATTTAGATTAGTTAAATTTTCTCTCTCTCTAAAAAAATTAAATTTAAAAAATAAAAAAATTTCCTGAGTACTTTTAGATGTTTGCATGCGTAGAGCCAAGAGCTATGATTGCTTTCCTTTAGATCATGAGATAGAACGAACACTTAGAAAAATCAGAAAAGATTCTAGGAAAATAGTAGCTCCGCTGCAAAACACGATGACTGAGAATAGAGAAATTAGGACCGTAGGAGATTATGATGTTTCGACTATTGGAGGCTATTATACTGGCATTAGGCCACCAGTTGTCCCAGCAAACAGTTTTGAAATTAAGCCTTCAATCCTCTAGATGATCCAAACTTCGCTACAGTTTAGTGGGCTTCCCCATGACGACCCACATGCTCACTTAGGGCAATTCCTGGATCTATGCAACACCTTCAAGCATAATGGATTATCGGACGATGCGCTTAGGCTTTGGTTATTTCCCTTCTCGCTTAGAGATAGAGCACGACACTGGTTGACCTCCTTACCTCCAGGATCCATTTCCACTTGGGTCGAGTTAGCCTATCAATTTTTAACTAAGTTCTTTCCACCCTCCAAAATGGCTAAACTCCGTAGTGACATGTCTTCCTTTACCCAATTTGATTCTGAATCCCGTTATGAAGCATGGGATCGATATAAAGACCCTCTTAAGAAGTGTCCTCAAGCTTTCCAAAATGACCAAGATCATCAAAATCAGAGTTTCTTTTGATAGGTCAAAAGTCCTTCGAAAATTAGAATTAAATTAGGAAAGTCAAAGTCTTAGATAAAGTAGAATTGCTACAAAGATAATTGAAGAAATTAATTAAATCCTTTTTGAAAATTTTTTGCTGGAAAAGAAGACTAATGAGTTGGCAAAGAAGAATTCAAAACCAAGTCTATAATTGAAGAATTATTATTAGATTAATAATAGTAATTAGAATGATAGTCACATTGTAATTAGACTTTTTATTCCAACTAAGATTAAGATTATTCCCTCACTATAAAATGGGACCATAGGATGGCCATTAGACTCACCAATTGGCATTAATTTATTTTAACTTTATGTTTTAATATTACTTTTATCAAAAATCGATTTCTTTAAGTTCTATATAATTTGGCCTATTAGTTAATTGCTTGATATCTTGTGTTCTTGATTGTTTTCTTTTCTTTCTTCTTTATTCAATATTTTTCAAAACTGATCGCATGTTTTGTTTTTATCTTTTTATATAGTTGCTGACATTATAGTTCTTTAGCATAAAAATTGATTTTTTCATTTTTTTTATTTTATAGGTTTGTGTTAACTAGTATTAAAGCATCTAGTTTTAGTTTCTTGCTTATTGTCTTGCATAATTTATTTCTTTTGCATTCTTCCATAGTAGATTAGCATAGTTATATTTAATATTGCATTATTGCATATTATATATTGTTCTTGCATAACCAATTGCATACGTAGATATTATAAAGTAGTTTTTAGTTAATTCTTGTGTAGTTTGCTTTTCGTTTTGGTTTCTTACATGATATTTAGGATCTTTAACATCTAGATTGCGTTTATTGCATGTTTAATTAATCTTTTGCTTTATTCATATATAAACCATAAATCTTTTATGCATTCTTGAAATTTTTATTTTCTTGGATCTTGTTTAGTTTAATTACATATTTAGTTAACATATTACAATTGCATCATAAATATACATAGTTTGCATCTTCTCGACATTAGTAAGCCTAAGATAAAAACATATTGATTTTCTTAGTTTATAAAGTTCACTTTTTGTTTTTGTTTCCTTTGTATTTCTTTCAGTTTTTGCATGTTATTTGTGATTAGTTTAAGCATGATATCTAGTGAGTAGTTATCTAATTTGGTTGGTATATTTTCTTGATTGAATTGATGTTGTGAGAAGCATGAACTTTGTGATATATTATTCACTGAGTATTAAGATTTTTTATAGTAGCTTTATATGATTGTTAATTTAGTTGATAGAAAAGGCGTGCTATCTAATTAAGACTAATAATATACTATTTGATTAAAAACGTTAGTCCATAATTGCTTATGTTTGAAATCACATATAGCTAGAGGATAATCTTGTTTAAGCTAAATGAACCGAGCTTGTGTGCTTGTTACTTAATTCAACTCATATATTCCACAGATCATAATACTTTTATGAATTTTATCTAGAGGTTTGTTTTAGGTAATTGAATTAGTTAGGGATTAGATGCAGAGCTTGTTGTGACTAATTAAGAAGTACTGGAAGAAGGTGTAATATAGCTTGTTATTGCACTATGGTTGAATGCTCAAAATGATAACTATCTTTTGAATTTCAATGATCACATCTTTCAACCAAGAAAATCAAGAAACATACCACCTAAAGTCTTTGTCATAGTTTAAGTCATAATTTCATAATTGTTTGCATTCTTTTTATAGTGTTTAGCTTAAAATAAAAACCCCTTTGTGTCATGTGTCTTATGTTTTGAACTTAAGTTTGCTTGATTTAGTTACTGCATTTCTTGTGGATACAATCTCTACTTCCCTATCTACTTGTTAGTTGGTGTTTAGAGTTAATTTATTTTTGATAACTTGATAGTTACCAAATTTTGGCGCTGTTGCAGGGGATTGCGACCTTAAATTGAATTAGTTGCTTAATTTAAGTTTTAATTTGCACTTTCAGTGTTTCTTCTTGCAAGAGTTGCATGCCTGACTAATCTCTTATTAATCAACTTAGGAAGATAAGGGAATTCGTTCAAGTAACTCAAGAAGGTGATTCTACTCCTTTGCCACCTGACCTCACTTTTACTCCGAATCTTATTTATTCGAGTGACTTTAAGGAGAAAGAAATCATAGCACAAGAAGCTCTTGCACCCCCAAGAACACTAAAGGAGTTAGCGGTTCCAACTTTAAATCAACAACCACTTTGTATTACTTTCCCAAATAATGAAGCTTCATTTAAACTTAAATTTTACCCAATACTTCTTTTGCCTACTTTTCATGGTCTTGTAGGTAATGACCCACATAAGCACCTTATGGAATTCCATGTAGTGTGTTCTACCATGAAACTTGTTGGAGTAACTGAGGAGCAAATTAAGCTAAGAGCCTTCCTTTTTTCTTTGGTCGATTCTACCAAGGAATGGCTTTATTACTTGCCTAATGGGACTATCAACATGTGGGAAAAGATGAAGATGCTATTCTTAGAGAAATACTTCCCTGCTTCAAGAGCTGCCAATATTAGAAAGGAGATTTGTGGGATAAGGCAATACAATGGAGAATTATATTAGTATTGAGACAGGTTTAAAATGCTTTGTTCTAGTTGCCTACATCACCAAATCCATGAACAACTACAAATCCAATACTTTTATAAATGTTTGCTACCTCATGAACAAAGTATGATAGATGCTGCTAGTGGAAAAGCTTTGATGGAGAAAACTCCTCAAAATGCTAAGAATTTGATAGCCAACATTGTTGCCGATTCCCAACAATTCTACACTAGGCGTGACCCACCTCTTAAACCTGTACATGAAGTAAGTGTTGCTCTCTTTGAAAAAAAAACTTAAAGATTTAAATTCTCTTGTTCATGAACTTGTTGTAGAGACAAAGCAACAAGTAAAAGCATGTGGGATATGCTTAAAAATATGAGAAACCCTACTGACATGTGTCCAACTTTGCAAGAGGACACCCATGAGCACGCCAATGCTATAGGTGGCTTTCCTAGATAGCCACATCCACCAAGCAACTTTAAACCTATGGATAACACCTTTAATCAAAGATAGAAGGTCTATCTTAACTTGTAATATGGAAATGGACTTGCACCTCATGTTCCACCACAAAATAGGCCTAACTATATTCCTCAACAACAAAAACCTGAAGCTTAATTCCAAAAGAAGCCCCAAGCCAAACCGCAAGATATGTCTATTGGGGATATGATTAAATCTCTTATTGACAGTTCTCTTAAATTTCAACAGGAATCAAGATTAAATATGAAAAGGACAAGAGCTAGCATCAAGAATCTAGAAACTCAATTAGGGCAACTAGCCACAAGAATGAGCAATCTAAAGGCTCAAAACTTTGGTAAGTTACCTTTAAAGTTGTGGTCAATCCAAAAGAGAATGTTAGTGCCATATTTTTGAAAAGTGGAAGAAAGTTGAATCAATGCCACCCCCTGAAGCAAAAGTTGACAAGCAAAAGATATTAATCTAGAACCCAAGCTTCTACCTATGTTTTGGCCATTGGTAAATAAAACTCCTATTAATACTGAATCTCCCCCTCCTCTTTTTCTTAGAAGGTTGGATAAATCTACAAAAGAAGAGAAGGACAAGGAGATAGTGGAGACTTTTAGAAATGCGAAAGTCAATATCCTATTGCTTGATGAAAAGGTACAAGTTAATGAAAAGGTAAGTGTAGGGAAGAATGTCTCCACTGTCATCCAAAGAAAGCTTCTTCAAATGTGTAAGGATCCTGACACTTTCACTATACCTTGTAAGATCGATAATGTTAGATTTGAAAAAGGCATGAGAGATAGGTTCCTCTATCAATGTTATACCTCTCTCTATTTTTAAAACTTTAATTGTTGGACCTTTAAATAAGACGGTGTAATTATTCAATTAACTGATAGCCTAATGCATATCTTGAAGGTGTAATTGAGGATGTACTTATGCAAGTAAATGAACTGGTATTCCCTACTGATTTCTATGTGTTGAATATGGAAGATGATAATTCACCTAATTCTACACCTATTCTTTTAGGGAGACCATTCTTGAAAACTTCTATGACTAAAATGGATGTGCATAATGGAACTCCAACAATGGAATTTGATCATGAAGTTTTTAAATTTAATATTTTTGAAGCCATGAGATATCCTTTTGATGTACATGTTGTTTTTGGTATAGATGTTATTGATGAACTAACCTCTCAATTTTTTAAATTTAATAGGAAAAATAAGCTTGAGGTAGCATCAGTCTATAGCTTGGAAGATGAAACCGAGCTACCTTTTGAGGAATTGGATGACTTCAAAATACCATCTCAAAATGGCTAGATAAAACTGGTTTGAACTATATATGGTAAGATAAAATCGGTCCATGCTTTAAAATGCAACATATAATCAGTTCGGGCTATAATGGGAAAGATAAAAACGCATGTGGCCTTAATGAACTAGTTGGAATCAGTTTGGACCAAAATTGGAAAGATAAAATAATTAATCTTGCTAAAAATAATGTGAATGTCAACTTTTCTTTATAATATGCTATTATCGATTTTCCTCAAGTGTTTTATGATGATGTCAACCTTGGTGGAGACTTGAAGGAAGATGTAGCTGCCTTGAACTCACTACATGAGGTAAGTTGTCACGACCCAAATTACCTAAAAATCAGAGTAAATTTTTTGCTTTTTCATTTATTATTTAATCTTACCTTTCTCTTATCGTGACCATCCTACAACATAGTTGGGCTATGATTCGGTGTTAGTCACCTCTCACCTATTACCATTCCATTTCCATAATCACATTCACATATCAGAGTTTAGTATCTTTTGACTTTAATTAAATACATACCCAATGGTATTTACATAACCTTACATCCCGACATCATATCCATTTACAGTACTGTGCATTACATATTTAGATACAAAACTATACAAATGTGTATACCTGTCTCTCGATGGGAAGCAGCGAATACCAAGTATGCAAGTCCTCAGCCGCTCAAAAACTATTACGAGTGCTCTGAAAGGATGGGAAAATAAGGGGGGTGAGCAAACCACACGCTTAGTAAGGCAATTATGCAAGTAAGTAGATAGCTCCACTATCAACATGCTCATAATGCCATGCCCTTAAATCCATTTCTTTTCAATTAAAATTTCACGCACAAAGTCATGCATATTTAATGCCATAGTTTATCCAAAACTATTTGTGCATAAGTAAATCATGTAATTCATGCATTCATAGCATTTTATGTGACATCATTAAATCATACTTAGCATGATTTAAAACAAGATCATGCATTCCTTCATGTCATGTAAGACAAATCATGAATTTGAATAAAAGCATGGAAAACATCATCATGCTACTGCATTTAAATCAATTCATTAAAACTGTAGTAAAAACTAACCCTTCCGGGTCAATCATCTCATAAAACAATTCAATAAAATGCTTTATAAAACTTCGGTTATAAAACCACCCTTCTTTCAGGGTCACAAAATCATAAAATCATAAAATCGTAAAATCGGGGGCCTGACCCCTCCTTCGGGTCTATCTTGGTCTACAGACCACAAGTTATATCATGTGAGACAATCAGGTAATTATCAGTAACATCGAGGACTATGGCCATATCATAGTGATCCCTGACAACACGGTACCTAGTGTGCTGGGGATCACACCTGAAACGGGAGGTGGGTCGTCCTACCCGCCAGAACAGCATAACACTTGGATTGCGAGGGCAAGGCTTGCTGCCTCATGGCTAATGCCACTCCACTCGAACAATCCCCACGGTACAGCGTACTCCACGTGATATACACGGCACAACGTACTCCGTGAACCCAAGCTCAATCAGGGGTGCCTGTAATAGGTCTTATCCACCCATATCATCTCTGTCTCAGAATACACATGTGAGCATATCATCTCACTATGACACACAATCTATAGGAGGCTCCAACACGGCTATATGCATGTAATACAATTCCCTGTGCGAGAGAAGCTCAAGCACGGCTTCATGCATATTCATGATATCAGAAAACCTCGTGCGAACGAAGCTCTAGCACGATGTCATAGAAATCAATGAAATCTGCGTACGAGCAGCACTCTAGTACGACTTAAATTGATTATAAATTCAAGTAAAATCCACGTACGAGCAATGCTTTAGTACAGATATGTATAAAAACTCAGTGAAAACCTCGTACGAGAAAAACTCCAGTACGACATTCAAATGAATTATGAAAACCATATAAAACTTTGTGCGAGCAATGCTCCAGCACAAATGAATGCTCAAGTAAATCAAATCTCGTGTGAGTTACACTCCAGCACGACTTTATGCATAATTAAATCAAATCTCGTGCGAGTTACACTCCAGCACAGCTTCATGCATAATTAAATCAAAACAGGATGTGAGCTAAGCTCCAGCATCTCTCATGCATGTCAAATCATTAAAACTAGTGCGAGCAATCGCTCCAGCACCTCTTTATGCGTACCACGTCAAAACAAATCAAAACATGTCAAAACAGAGTGCAAGCTAGGCTCCAGCACTTCTTATGCATTTCATAGGAATAAAAATCAGTGCGAGCAACCGCTCTAGCACATATCATGCATATGATGTCACAAGTCGGTGCGAGCAACCGCTCAAGCACATTTATGCACATTCACAAACGCAGATATAGTGCGAACTACGTGTCGACACATCTATTTCCATATAAACTTGATAGTTGACCCTTTTTCCAAATAATTTCATTTAAATACCAATAACACTTCGTAGTGTTATTTTAGGAAACTTATACAATTATTGGACAATCTATCGTTTTCCTTTTGTTTAAAAATTAATAAAGTTTCTTAATTCAGATATTACTTAAATCATGCATTTCGTGCATGTCATGCTTTCACCCTCCTTAGGTGAACTTCCCTCAATAGGGGTAAAATAGTCTTTTCACCTAATTCGATCCTTAAAATCATTTAAACCCCTTTTAGGATCATTATACAATATCAATGTATACATACATATTCAGTGTACAGAAAAGCTATCAAAATACGCGTAGCTACCTCTAGCTACTCACATAATTCCCTTACCTCATTTTTTTTGTGTAGTCTGACCTTTCCACTGATGACTTGTCACGCAGTCCGATTTGCTCTCAATCCAAATCAAATCTCCGGAACTGCGGATACACATTCATCAGGTCAAATACAATATAATTTAATTGTATTTCACAATTTTCTGGGCTTAATTTAAATCATTGGGCCCGTTTACCCATATTGGGCCCAATTGCACCATAATGGGCCTTAATCGGTCTTAAGCCCGTTTACCATACTTTATTGAGGCCTATTTGGCTCATTAGGCCCATCAGTATTTATTTAGTCTCGTTCTAAATTCTTAAACAGCTTATGAATTATTTACGACAATTTATCCCAAATTTCCAGAATTTAATTCATTTATGCGAAAATTAAATCTAAAATTCATCAACACGCATAACGATGTAAATTGTCGTAAATAAGGGTTACTTACCCGTGATTCCATGATAGTACTCAAATCGAGGCTATCTCGAGCTCTCGGTGGATGCCAATTGTCGAGCTACACAATTAAATATATTTTCGGGTAAACTTTCCAGTCGGATAATAATCAAATTAAATATTTCAAAAATTAAATCGGTCAATTCGACCGCTTACCGACTTACCCGAAACTCGATTGCATCACTGGAATTTTTCTCAATTTTTCCTCTTTTTCTTTTTTCCCTTTTTCTTCCTTTTTTCCTCTCTTTTTGGCTGAACCGATCCGGTCCGGTTCAACTCGGTTCAGACCGTCGGTTCGGTCTGGTTCGATTCGGCCGGTTCAGTCATCCTCTGGTCGTTCCGGCGCCGTCCGGCCGGTTCTCCGGCCGATTCCACCGCCGTTCGGTGAGCCATCGCATGGGCTTCCTAAATCGGCCCTCGGCTGGAGTCAAAACGCAGCCATCGCCGGCGAATCGAGGTTCTCTCCCGTGGCTTCTCCCCTCGTTTTCTGGCGTTTTTCGGCCACCTCGCCCGGCGTCGCGACCGCTGGTGGCTCGCCCGAGGTCGAGCAACCTTCGCCGACCCTTGCCGGCCCCTTAGCCCCGCCGGTGGTGTCGGATCGGAGGGAAACCGACTCCCTCGGTTCCTGCTTCGCGTTTCCCTTGTTTCTTCTTTGTTTCGTTTTCCAGATTTCGTTTTTGTTTCTTTTTATTTTTAATTAAATTTTATTTTATTTTATAATTAAATTTTATCATTATTTTATTCAATAAAATAATAATAAAATTCCCAAAAATATCTAAAAAATTATATTTTATTCATTTAATCCGTAAATAAATTTCTTAGTCCGATTTTACTTTTTTGGTATATTTTTCGATTATTTTTCGATACAAAAATTCTGATTTATTCCAATAAATTCATATCTTGATCAATTTAACCCGAAATTTAATTATTTCTTTGTTATTGATCAAGATTCTCAAATCTCATATTTTTAATTAAATTTTTTTGTCTCGATTAATACCGAATTTTGATCTTTTGACTGTTTTGTCCTTGCACATGTTCGGGAATACCATTTCCATCCTTTTGCATTTTTAAATGCACTCGAAAATTTCTATTTATTCCCCTTTTTGCCCTTACGATAAAATCGGGTCTTACATAAGTGAATCTAGAAAGTTAGATTTTCCTAAATCTAGCAAAAATCTTCTTCTTTTTGTTTTGCAAGCACCTGAAGTTGAATTAAAGCCTTTACCTAATCACATCATGTAACGACCCTTGACCATTGAAAATCGGGAGAAAATTTTTTTTTTTGAATTTAATTTACCCACTTATTCCCTTATTCACTTAGGTTGTATTCTTGTGCAGTGTCAAACACTTTTCCTAATTCTTTACTCATAATTGTAATTAATTTCCATATTTTAACTTATACAGCCGATAGAAATTTCGGCAGCACAACGACTTATATATGGGCCTACCCACCTGCAAATCAGTTGTTTTTGGCAATCGTAGATATCCACAACTACCAAGCATACTTTTCAAATTCATCTTTACCACTCAATACATCTATTTCAATTTAATATTAGTCATCTCAAAATATTATCTCAAAACATTATCCCAAAATAATAATGTTTACATCGTTCCTTACAAAATTACATCCCAACTGATATTTCCAATATGTGTGTCTATGCATACAATTATGTCTGGTACATGAATGTAAATGTATACCTTTTACGTGTACAAAACGTAGCCTAAGGTAGCTCTTCCCACCAGCCTACGTCGTGTACACGGGAGGTAGCGTCTATAGATACAGTGTAAATGATCTGAAGTTAGAGGGGTGAGCTTTTGGGGAAAAACCCAGTAAGATAATATTCTTAAAGTAGTTCTGATATATAAAAGCATTTGAAATTGTTCATAGAACGAAACTTAATGCAATACATAAACTTCCATTTCATGCGTAATCTTCATAAAGCATGCATGTCTTTAAAACAAATCACATACTTAACCGTTTTGCAACTTTTCATAAACCTTTAATGAACACTTCATAAATCATTTCGTAAACATTTCATGAATATTTCATAGTCATTTCGTAAACATTTCATGAATATTTCATAGTCATTTCGTAAACATTTCATGCATATTTCATAATCATTTCATAAACATTTCATAAATATTTCATAATCATTTCGTAACATTTCATGAATAATTCACAATCATTTCGTAAACATTTCATGAATATTTCGTAATCATGAAAACACATTGTCACGACCCAATTCCATTCTCTTTAACCGAAAATCACTGAAAATTTTTCGCGTTTTACTGTTACCTTACCCGGTCGTGAACTAACTCACCACATACTGTTGGGCTGTGAGTCAATAATAAACACCACATCTCATTCATTCTCAATTAATTAAGACGATGTCATACATGTGCATTTAATCGTGTACTTATACAATACATGTTTTACTGACATCTACATCCCCGTAATTACAACTCAAAAGAATACTATGCTTTTACATTGTTTAGATACAAAAGAATCACTCTGTATATACCTCTTAGCGATGGAGATGCAGCGGAGTCCAAAATAATACGTCTCAGTCCTCACTGGGCTACTATGCACGCTCTGTAGGGGGAAAAATAGAGTGGGATGAGCAACCACACGCTCAGTAAGGCAATAATGCAAGCATGGTAGATGACTACTCTATCTACATGCTGATAGTGTTATGCATTAATCATTTGTGGTAGGAGCATGAGGAATAAAACTATGCCATGTGAATATACATATATATCATGTATTAAAATCATGTGCATTGGCATATAAAACATGGTAGAAACATCATGTATAAATCATCTCATGGTCAATCTCATTTAAATTCACAAAAAGGGCAATTCATTAAGAAACCTCCTTTTTAAACCCACGTCATAAATCTCTTTCTCATCACATACAATCACATCACATCAATTCACAATCACAACCACGTTTTCATTTCAGAATTTAAATCCACAAGGCTCGACCCCTCCTTCGGGTCTACCTTGAACAATCACAATCACACTTAGAGATTTAAAATCATGTGGTAGTAAGTAATTCAAGCAAGGAGACAGGTTACTATATCTCAAGTGACTACATTGGCCAATCGTCACATATCATCCCAGACCACACGGATTTCGGTGTGCGGGGTATCATGCTGGCACGAAGGTGGGTTAGTTCTCCGCCAGACTTTCTCAAATCAAGTAACCACCACGCGGTACATCGTACTCCATGTGATATACACGGTACATCGTACTCCACGGACCCATAACATGGGTGGGGGTGCCTGCCATAGGTCTTATCTACCCCATACCAAGTGTAACCTTTATAGTCTCAAGAGCGCGTGGGAGTAACCGCAATACCAGGTCCTAGCCCCTCGTGGCCTTGCTCGCCCCTGTTGGGTTCCCTGATCCAGGTCCTAGCCCATCACCCTCACCTCACCTAAGAGGTCTGTTAGGCCTGTTGGGTTCCCTGGATGGATTATGTCAGGTCTTAGCCCCTCACCCTCACCCCACCTAAGAGGTCTGTCAGGCCTGTTGGGTTCCCTGGACTAATCCGTATCTCTCACCACGGCCTCATACATACCACAGTGTGAAAACCAGCGCGACCTACGCTCTAGCGCGAATTCATGCATCAAAACCAATCACTTCGTACGAGCAACGCTCTGGTACGGCATTTATGCATAAAATATGAAGAAAACTTGTACGAGCATAGCTCCAGTACAGTTATATGCATAAGAAAAACCACTCAAATCCACGTACGAGCATAAGCTCCAGTACGGTTTATAAACATCATCACAATTCAATTTCAAAGTGCGAGCTAAGCTCAAGCACGTTTCACACAAGTGAAAACATAGAAATCTCGCGCGAGCGAGGCTCTAACGTGAATTATATCTCATACACGCGATAGGCGGCTTACATGCATTCAAAACATCTCATAATATGCTTAGTGCCTCATATGGGCTATTTCACAACATCATTCAAGTACTAGCCAGCCTATCCTTTTATTTGCTCAAATCAAAGCATTGTGTTTTGTAAAAGCATTCAAAACACATGATTTATACAATTATTAGCCTTACTATCCCTTTTTCAATAACCATCTCAAACCACCAAATCTCATACAAATACTCATACACCATCAAAACACATTTCTATAAGTCTATGCATATTTCCAAAGCCCTATATATACCCACGAGTTCAAAATACGAGCAGCTACCTCTATATACTTACAAAATTCCCTTACCTGGAATCGCGATGCGTGATTCCACTTCCTTAAGCTGCTTACTCGTACGATTCGGTTCGCCTTCAACGAACTCTTCGGGACTGCACAAAATCATATCCCGCATTATATTCGACCCATATATTGCAACCCTTATGCTTGCTATAGTCAATTTAATCTATAGCCTCTATTAAAGCTTATTTGGCCTCGTTTCATTACTTTATCCATAACTCGAGTCTATGGATTTTCTTAGGCCTATTAACTTATTCAAAGTCGATATCAAATCGATGTAAAGCTCATAGCGTTCATATTCCATGAATCCCCCCACTATGGCATTTATTCATCACATACATATCCATTTCCACATTTCTTCCAACCCACCATGTAATTTCATCTAACCATCTAAATCATAACATTATCCCAATGACAACTTTAACATGCCATAAACCATAAGTTCATTCAATCCCACATATCCTCACATTATACCCATTTTAGATTTCTAGGTCACACCACTTCCACAACATTCCTAAGTAGTTTATCCATCAATACTCCTATCAATCAACTCCAAAATCAATTAAATAGCTAATACATTTGGATTGGAGGGTTAGAATCTTACCAATGTGATTTCTCTCCTTGCTCCAATTGGTAATGCCCTTAACTCCTTCAACTCCAAGAATGGGAAAATGCCCTCTCACTATGTTGTTCTTCTCTTTGATAGGAACAACTTTACCTCTAATGATCTCTCTCCAAATCTCACTGAAAATGGCTGATTTTAGAGAGGGAAAATTAGGTTTTTGGGGTTGAAATTGTAAGGTTAAGTGTTTTCCGAGATTTCCAGATTTTTCAGCTCTCCTTATATAGAAATGACTTGAGGAGATCGATCTGGTCCAAGAGGAGATCGATCTGGTCCCTTAAAATCCCTCTTTTTCACGGTTTTTTTTTTAAGCCTGAGATCGATCTGTCGAAGCAATGAGATCGATCTGTTGAGGCATGAGATCGATCTGTCGAAGCATGAGATCGATCTGGTCCCAAACAGAGAGCTAAGGAGATCGATCTGGGTGCTTGGGGATCGATCTTTCCACTACAGAATGCTTGAGAGATCGATCTGGCTCCATTGGAGATCGATCTGCTCAATTCTTTCGCCCAAATAAGAGCATTCTGGCTCTTCCAGATCGATCTCTCATCCTATGAGATCGATCTGGACCTCATGTTTTCCAGATTTCCTGCAGTTTCTTTGCTGCAACTCATACCAACACATCCTTAATCTATTGCCATGGCCATTTTCTCATCCATCCACCTTTATAACTTGAAAATGGCATCCATTCATACCTTATGCACATTGAAACTTGTGTGCATTCATTGTATGTTCAAAGGTATGCTACATAAAACCAAATGGAAGCTTAACTCCATTCCCTTTTACTACACTACTCATTTTGAGTTTCAATCACATCCATCACTTGCCATAACTCATTCCTTCGTATTCATACTCAATGAAACTTGTACGTACGTTACAATTTATATTACGCATACATACATTGAATCCATGGACTTACATCAATCATACTTTACATCACAAGTCCAATCATATTATTTGATCCAATTACACATATTACCCTTTTACATATACGGGATCTTACATTCTCCCCTCCTTCAAGGAATTTGGTCCTCCAAATTAGAACCAAGTCACTCTTCAAATAGTTGGGGGTACTTCTCCCGTATCAAGTTCTCCAATTCCCACGTGGCCTCTTCCGCCGTGTGGTGTTGCCAAAGTACTTTCACCAAGGGAATTGTCTTATTCCGTAACACTTTCTCTTTTCTATCCAGTATCCGAACCGGCTTCTCAACATACGTCATACTCTCATGGAGCTCCAACGGCTCATATCTTATTACGTGTGCCGGGTCCGGGTGATACTTCCGAAGCATCGAGACGTGGAAGACGTTGTAGACATTTGCCAAGTCCGGTGGCAATGCCAACCTATACGCCTTATCTCCCACTCTCTCCAAAATCTCGAAGGGTCCGATGTATCTAGGGCTCAGCTTGCCCTTCTTACCAAATGTCATAATACCCTTCGATGGTGATACCCTCAGAAACACCGACTCACCCTCATCAAACTCCAGTGGTCTTCGTCTCTTGTCAGCATAACTCTTTTGCTGGCTCTGAGCTGTCCGTAATCTCTCACATATCAACTGGACGTCCTCAGATGCCTGCTGCACTAAGTCCGGAGCAAAAATTTATCTGTCACCAACCTCTTCCCATCCAATGGGGGAACGACATCTACGCTCGTACAATGCCTCATAGGGTGTCATCTCGATACTAGCATGATAGCTATTATTATAAGCGAACTCGGCTAACTGCAGGTGGTCATCCCAGGAGCCTCTAAAATCCAGCACACACGCTCTCAACATATCCTCGAGGGTCTGTATAGTCCTCTTTGACTGCCCATCTGTCTGAGGATGAAAAGTGGTGCTAAAACTCAGTCGAGTCCCCAGCGCTTCCTGAAAATGTTCCCAGAAATGGGAAGTGAAGCGGGCATCCCTATCAGAAACAACGCTCACTGGTACACCATGTAGCCGTACTATCTCTCGAATATACAGGTTCGCCAACTGACTCAGTGTATCGGTAGCTCTCATAGCCAAGAAATGGGCGGACTTAGTCAACCGGTCCACAATAACCCATATGGCATCATGACCTCTGCGGGTCCTCGGCAACCCCATCACAAAATCCATGGTGACATGCTCCCACTTCCATGTCGGTATCGGTAGAGGCTGCAATAATCCTGCAGGCTTCTGATGCTCTACCTTTACTTGCTGACAAACGAGACAGTTAGCGACATATTCAGCAATGTCTCTCTTCATTCCAGACCACCAATAAACCTTCCGAAGGTTTTGATACATCTTGGTACTTCCCGGATGTATCGTATACTTCGATGAGTGAGCCTCTGATAAAATCATTCTCCTGATCTCAGGATCCCTGGGAACGCATACTCTGCCTCTGAACCACAATAAGCCATCAGCACTCTGCTCAAAATCAATACCCACACCTATCTGTATCTGCCTCAGCCAATCGATACACCGTCGATCGCTCTGCTGGGCTTGCCGAATACGGCCAATCAACTCTGGCTCTAGTCTCAAACTAGCCATGATCTCAAGTCTCTCAGATCCAGGTGGGGTTACATCCAAACTGAGGTTCGCAAAGTGTTCTAACAATTCATGTTCCCGTACCATCATATAAGACACCAACCCAAGGTTCTTTCTACTCAAAGCATCGGCAACTACATTTGCCTTACCCGGGTGGTACATGATTTCACAATCATAGTCTTTCAGGAGTTCGAGCCATCTCCTCTGTCTCATATTCAGCTCTTTCTGCGAGAACAGGTACTTAAGGCTCTTATGATCTGTGAACACCTGAAATTTCTCACCATAGAGATAGTGGCGCCATATTTTCAAAGCAAATACTACGGCCGCCAACTCCAAATCATGTGTCGGGTAGTTCCTCTCATGATCTTTCAACTGTCTAGATCCATAGGCAACTACCTTCCCATCCTGCATAAGCACACAGCCCAGTCCCTGGTGTGATGCATCCGTGTACACCGAGAATCCTCCTGAGCTGGTAGGAATGGTGAGAACTGGAGCAGTCATCAATCGACGCTTAAGCTCCTCAAAACTCCTCTCACATGCCTCATCCCATGTAAACTTAACATCTTTACGCGTGAGGCGTGTCAACGGAGCAGCTAGTCTGGAGAAACCCTCTACAAATCTCCGATAATATCCTGCTAATCCCAGGAAGCTTCTGATCTCAGTTACTGTCTTGGGCTGTTCCCACTGCACAACTGCCTCTATCTTGGATGGATCCACTGATACCCCATCCTTAGACACAACATGCCCCAGAAATGAGATCTGTTCCAACCAAAAGTTACACTTGCTGAGTTTGGCATACAATTCTCTCTCTCGGAGGGTCTGCAGAACTATCCTCAAGTGCTCCTCATGATCTTCCCTGGACTTGGAATACACCAAAATGTCATCTATGAAAACAATCACAAACTTGTCCAGGTATGGCTTGAATATATCATTCATCAATGCCATAAATGCTGCGGGAGCATTCGTCAATCCGAATGGCATCACCAAAAACTCGTAGTGGCCATAACGGGTACGAAATGCTGTCTTGGGTACATCTCCACTCCTGATCCTCAACTGATGGTACCCTGACCGCAGATCTATTTTAGAAAATACTTCGGCTCCCTGGAGTTGATCCAACAAATCATCGATTCTTGGAAGGGGATACTTGTTCTTAATGGTGGCCTTATTCAACAACCGGTAATCTATACACAGTCGGAGGCTTCCATCCTTCTTCCTTACAAATAGAACCGGTGCTCCCCAAGGTGAGACACTCGGTCTAATAAACCCCTTCTCCAACAACTCTTGCAGCTGTTTCTTCAGCTCTTCCAATTCTATCGGAGCCATTCTATAGGGTGGCTTCGATATCGGCTCTGTACTAGGCACTAACTCAATGTAAAATTCCATTTCCCTTTCAGGTGGTAGTCCTGGTAATTCATCCGGAAAGACATCAGGGTAGTCCGTAATTACGGGTATGTCCTTCAATTCCGGGTGTGCCTCATCTATATCGACCACATAGGCAATGAACCCTTCACATTGTCCTCTCCATCGTTAGTAACATAAACCATCACTCCACATTCAACATTTATCATAAACAATAAATTTATCTCTCAAGCAATGTGCATTTAAAATCATACTCCTTTATTTACAACAAACATGCTATTTTCATATCATTTCTTTTCATCAAAGTTTACAATAAGATTGTCTAATCCTGAAAACATCAATGTTTTGGCATGACAATCCATCACAACACAATTGGTAGCCAACCAATCCATTCCCAAAATTACGTCAAAATCATTCATATTCAATAAAATCAGATTGGCTATCATTTCCTTCCCCTCTATCTTTAATTTACAATCCCTACATACATGCTCAGTCAATTGACTATCATTCATGGGTGTGGAAATCATCAACATTTTATCCAACAATGTTGGCTTCACATATTTCAACAATTTATGTGCAAAGGAAGGTGATATGAAAGAATGCGTGGAACCAGGATCAAATAATACCAATGCTTCTAAATCAAAGATTCGGATGGTACCTTTAATCACATCCGTCGATGCGTCTGCAGTGTCCTGGTCCAGTGCGTGCACCCTTCCTCTGCTCACACCCGCAGCCTGTTTCCCTTTTTCCTCAGCTGTAGCCCTCCTCCTCAGGGCTGCTGTCTCAACTGGAGCTCCCTCAGGCTCCTTGCCCTTCTGTGGGGCAACCTCAATTATCTCGGTGCAGTACCTCGATATATGTCCTGGCCTCCCACACCTAAAACACGAAACAGGGGGCGCCTGACATGGCCTAGTCCCATGGTATCTCCCACATCTCCTACACTTATCCGTGGTAGGTCGTGGTCCTCCAATAGTTATACCCCTCGGCACTGTCAAGGCTGGGTATACAGGAGGTCTGGCAGCTCTCTCCTGCACCTCCTCGATCTTAGGCCTCTTCTCGAAAAACCTTTGGCCACCTCTCTTGGCCACTCTTTCGAACCCGGATCTCTTCCGGTCTCTGTCCTTCCTGACACTGATCCTTCCAAGCTCGGAGGCATTTCGCTCAAAGTCTTGCTCACATAACTGAGCCTTATGTACAGCCTCCTCATAAGTCACAATGTCGAAGGGAGCTAGCTTAGTTCGGATGGCCAATCTCAACCCATCCATGAACTTCTGAATCTTTCGGGTCTCACTACCCATCGTGTCAGGGTCATATCTCCCCAATGACATAAACTTGGACTCATACTCGTTCACAGTCCGGTTCCCCTGAACCAAATTCATAAATTCCATCCGCAATTTCCTCTGTGCGGTAGCTGGAATATACTGCCTCCTGAAGGCCTCTAGAAATATCTCCCACGAGATCTCAGAATGTCTGGCCCTCAAAATAGTCTCGGTGGACCTCCACCAATACTCGACCTCGCCTTTCAGCATAAACACGGCAAAGGCAACCTTCTCACTTGAAGTGCATCGGAAAAACCTATACAGTTTCTCCATCTCATACACCCAATCCTCCGTAATCACTGGGTCCTTCACCCCTCTAAACACTGGGGGTTTCAGCGCTTGAAACTCTCGCAACCTGCTCAAGTCGCAGTCATAACCCACATCACTACCGCTCTGCTGTGGAGCGATAGGAGAATCTGTATCCTGGGTTGGAGGTGGTGTAACTGTAGCTGTCTCAGCAGTCTGAGGTCTCTCCGCCTCTGCAGCTGCCTGTTCAGTAGTAGGCTGTGCTGCGGGACCTCGTCTGTCACCGGCGCCCAAGGCTTGCGTGACTATCTCCACTAAACTCTCAATACTCCGCTCTAACCTAGCGAAGCGAGCCCCAGTATTACCTGCTCTCTCAGCAGGGTTCTGTGGAGCCTGCTCAGTCTGTGGCTCTGCACGGCTCTCAGGCCTACCCCTACGGCCTCTAGCACGTGCTCTCGCCCCTCTACCTTTGCGTGTAACTGGCATAGTGCCTAACTCCCTGTATTATAATAATTCATTAAGCTCAATCCATCACAGTATACACAGTTATATCTAAACAAAAGCACAGTACTATGGGGATGTACTTTCCTACATTTTATTAGTGACTCACATCAGGCCAACACAGCTCTGATACCAATCTCTGTCACGACCCAATTCCATTCTCTTTAACCGAAAATCACTGAAAATTTTTCGCGTTTTACTGTTACCTTACCCGGTCGTGAACTAACTCACCACATACTGTTGGGCTGTGAGTCAATAATAAACACCACATCTCATTCATTCTCAATTAATTAAGACGATGTCATACATGTGCATTTAATCGTGTACTTATACAATACATGTTTTACTGACATCTACATCCCCGTAATTACAACTCAAAAGAATACTGTGCTTTTACATTGTTTAGATACAAAAGAATAACTGTGTATATACCTCTTAGCGATGGAGATGTAGCAGAGTCCAAAATAATACGTCTCAGTCCTCACTGGGCTACTATGCACGCTCTGTAGGGGGGAAAAATAGAGTGGGATGAGCAACCACACGCTCAGTAAGGCAATAATGCAAGCATGGTAGATGACTACTCTATCTACATGCTGATAGTGTTATGCATTAATCATTTGTGGTAGGAGCATGAGGAATAAAACTATGCCATGTGAATATACATATATATCATGTATTAAAATCATGTGCATTGGCATATAAAACATGGTAGAAACATCATGTATAAATCATCTCATGCTCAATCTCATTTAAATTCACAAAAAGGGCAATTCATTAAGAAACCTCCTTTTTAAACCCACGTCATAAATCTCTTTCTCATCACATACAATCACATCACATCAATTCACAATCACAACCACGTTTTCATTTCAGAATTTAAATCCACGAGGCTCGACCCCTCCTTCGGGTCTACCTTGAACAATCACAATCACACTTAGAGATTTAAAATCATGTGGTAGTAAGTAATTCAAGCAAGGAGACAGGTTACTATATCTCAAGTGACTACATTGGCCAATCGTCACATATCATCCCAGACCACACGGATTCCGGTGTGCGGGGTATCATGCTGGCACGAAGGTGGGTTAGTTCTCCGCCAGACTTTCTCAAATCAAGTAACCACCACGCGGTACATCGTACTCCATGTGATATACACGGTACATCGTACTCCGCGGACCCATAACATGGGTGGGGGTGCCTGCCATAGGTCTTATCTACCCCATACCAAGTGTAACCTTTATAGTCTCAAGAGCGCGTGGGAGTAACCGCAATACCAGGTCCTAGCCCCTCGTGGCCTTGCTCGCCCCTGTTGGGTTCCCTGATCTAGGTCCTAGCCCCTCACCCTCACCTCACCTAAGAGGTCTGTTAGGCCTGTTGGGTTCCCTGGATGGATTATGTCAGGTCCTAGCCCCTCACCCTCACCCCACCTAAGAGGTCTGTCAGGCCTGTTGGGTTCCCTGGACTAATCCGTATCTCTCACCACGGCCTCATACATACCACAGTGTGAAAACCAGCGCGAGCTGCGCTCTAGCGCGAATTCATGCATCAAAACCAATCACTTCGTACGAGCAACGCTCTGGTACGGCATTTATGCATAAAATATGAAGAAAACTTGTACGAGCATAGCTCCAGTACAGTTATATGCATAAGAAAAACCACTCAAATCCACGTACGAGCATAAGCTCCAGTACGGTTTATAAACATCATCACAATTCAATTTCAAAGTGCGAGCTAAGCTGAAGCACGTTTCACACAAGTGAAAACATAGAAATCTCGCGCGAGCGAGGCTCTAACGCGAATTATATCTCATACACGCGATAGGCGGCTTACATGCATTCAAAACATCTCATAATATGCTTAGTGCCTCATATGGGCTATTTCACAACATCATTCAAGTACTAGCCAGCCTATCCTTTTATTTGCTCAAATCAAAGCATTGTGTTTTGTAAAAGCATTCAAAACACATGATTTATGCAATTATTAGCCTTACTATCCCTTTTTCAATAACCATCTCAAACCACCAAATCTCATACAAATACTCATACACCATCAGAACACATTTCTATAAGTCCATGCATATTTCCAAAGCCCTATATATACCCACGAGTTCAAAATACGAGCAGCTACCTCTATATACTTACAAAATTCCCTTACCTGGAATCGCGATGCGTGATTCCACTTCCTTAAGCTGCTTACTCGTACGATTTGGTTCGCCTTCAACGAACTCTTCGGGACTGCACAAAATCGTATCCCGCATTATATTCGACCCATATATTGCAACCCTTGTGCTTGCTATAGTCAATTTAATCTATAGCCGCTATTAAAGCTTATTTGGCCTCGTTTCATTACTTTATCCATAACTCGAGTCTATGGATTTTCTTAGGCCTATTAACTTATTCAAAGTCGATATCAAATCGATGTAAAGCTCATAGCGTTCATATTCCATGAATCCCCCCACTATGGCATTTATTCATCACATACATATCCATTTCCACATTTCTTCCAACCCACCATGTAATTTCATCTAACCATCTAAATCATAACATTATCCCAATGACAACTTTAACATGCCATAAACCATAAGTTCATTCAATCCCACATATCCTCACATTATACCCATTTTAGATTTCTAGGTCACACCACTTCCACAACATTCCTAAGTAGTTTATCCATCAATACTCCTATCAATCAACTCCAAAATCAATTAAATAGCTAATACATTTGGATTGGAGGGTTAGAATCTTACCAATGTGATTTCTCTCCTTGCTCCAATTGGTAATGCCCTTAACTCCTTCAACTCCAAGAATGGGAAAATGCCCTCTCACTATGTTGTTCTTCTCTTTGATAGGAACAACTTTACCTCTAATGATCTCTCTCCAAATCTCACTGAAAATGGCTGATTTTAGAGAGGGAAAATTAGGTTTTTGGGGTTGAAATTGTAAGGTTAAGTGTTTTTCGAGATTTCCAGATTTTTCAGCTCTCCTTATATAGAAATGACTTGAGGAGATCGATCTGGTCCAAGAGGAGATCGATCTGGTCCCTTAAAATCCCTCTTTTTCACGATTTTTTTTTAAGCCTGAGATCGATCTGTCGAAGCAATGAGATCGATCTGTTGAGGCATGAGATCGATCTGTCGAAGCATGAGATCGATCTGGTCCCAAACAGAGAGCTAAGGAGATCGATCTGGGTGCTTGGGGATCGATCTTTCCACTATAGAATGCTTGAGAGATCGATCTGGCTCCATTGGAGATCGATCTGCTCAATTCTTTCGCCCAAATAAGAGCATTCTGGCTCTTCCAGATCGATCTCTCATCCTATGAGATCGATCTGGACCTCATGTTTTCCAGATTTCCTGCAGTTTCTTTGCTGTAACTCATACCAACACATCCTTAATCTATTGCCATGGCCATTTTCTCATCCATCCACCTTTATAACTTGAAAATGGCATCCATTCATACCTTATGCACATTGAAACTTGTGTGCATTCATTGTATGTTCAAAGGTATGCTACATAAAACCAAATGGAAGCTTAACTCCATTCCCTTTTACCACACTACTCATTTTGAGTTTCAATCACATCCATCACTTTCCATAACTCATTCCTTCGTATTCATACTCAATGAAACTTGTATGTACGTTACAATTTATATTACGCATACATACATTGAATCCATGGACTTACATCAATTATACTTTACATCACAAGTCCAATCATATTATTTGATCCAATTACACATATTACCCTTTTACATATACGGGATCTTACACACATATTCATTCATCATAGTCAAATTTTCATAATCAAATCGAGGAGACTATGCTATAACTAAGTCATGCGATACGTGTCATTCTCCTTGGAGAGTCATCATACCTATGGCCATGGTAAGGGGGGCTGTAGACTGGATCAGGTTCGTACAGCAATAATAATTATAAACATGGGTAGTATCTTCTTATTTCTTATCATATACTAGCTGTCACGACCCAAATTACCTAAAAATCAGAGTAATTTTTTTCACTTTTTCATTTAATTCTCACCTTTCTCTCATCGTGACCATCCTACAAACAGTTGGGCTAT
This sequence comes from Firmiana major, assembly GCA_033439115.1. Taxonomy (NCBI): domain Eukaryota; kingdom Viridiplantae; phylum Streptophyta; class Magnoliopsida; order Malvales; family Malvaceae; genus Firmiana; species Firmiana major. Next base: position 36,709,590 of record CM065901.1, on the reverse strand, counting down.
GATTCGGTGTTAGTCACCTCACACTATTACCAATTTCATTTCCATAATCAAGTTTATATATCAGAGTTTACTATCCTTTGACTTTTATTACATACATACCCATTGGTATTTATAACTCTACATCCCCGACATCAATGTCTGTTTACAGTACTGTACATTACATATTTAGATACTAGACCATACAAATGTGTATACCTATCTCTCGATGGGAAGCACCAAGCATGCAAGTCCTCAGCCGCTTACTAATTTCTGTGAGTGCTCTGAAAAGATGGGAAAATAAGGGGGTGAGCAAACCACACGCTCAGTAAGGCAATTATGCAAGTAAGTAGATAGCTCCACTATCTACATGCTCATAATGCCATGCCCTTAAATCCATTTCTTTTGAATTAAAATTTCACGCACAAAGTCATGCATATTCAATGCCATAGTTTATCCAAAACTATTTGTGCATCTATAAATAATGTAATTCATGTATTCAAAGCATTTCATGTGACATCATTAAATCATATTAAGCATGAATTTAATCAAGATCATGCAGTCTTTCATGTCATGTAAGACAAATCATGGATTTCAATTGAAAGCATGGAAAACTTCACATGCTACTGCATTTAAATCAATACATTAAAACTGCAGTAAAAACTAACCCTTCCGGGTCAATCAACTCATAAAACAACCTCATAATTCCATTTCAAACTCATAAAACAATTCGTTAAAATTTCATTATAAAACTTCGGTTATAAAACCACCCTTTTTTCAGGGTCACATATCATAAAATCATAAGAAATCATAAATTCGTCAAATCGGGGGCCTGACCCCTCCTTCGGGTCTACCCTGGTCTAACAGACCATAAGTTATATCATGTGAGACAATCAGGTAATTATCAGTAACATCGAGGACTATGGCCATATCCTAGTGATCCCTGGCAACACGGTACCTAGTGTGCGGGGTATCACACCTGAAACGGGAGGTGGGTCGTCCTACCCGCTAGAACAGCATAACACCAGGATTGCGAGGGCAAGGCTTGCTGCCTCGTGGCTATTGCCACTCCACTCCAACAATCCCCACGGTACAGCGTACTCCGCGTGACATACACGGTACAACGTACTCCGTGAACCCAAGCTCAATCAGGGATGCCTGTAATAGGTCTTATCCACCCATATCATCTCTGTCTCAGAATGCACGTGTGAGCATATCATCTCACTGTGACACACAGTCTACAGGAGACTCCAACACGGCTATATGCATGTAATATAAATCCCTGTGCAAGCGAAGCTTAAGCACGGCTCCATGCATATTCATGATATCAGAAAACCTCGTGCGAGCGAAGCTCTAGCACGGTTTCATAGAAATCAATGAAATCTATGTACGAGCAGCGCTCTAGTACGACTTAAACTGATTATAATTTTAAGTAAATTCCACGTACGAGCAATACTCTAGTACGGATATGTATAAAAACTCAGTGAAAACCTCATACGAGAAAAACTCCAGTACGACATTCAAATGAATTATGAAAACCATGTAAAACTTGGTCTGAGCAACGCTCCAGCACAAATGAATGCTTAAGTAAATCAAATCTCGTGCGAGTTATACTCCAGCACGGCTTTATGCATAATTAAATCAAATCTCGTGCGAGTTACACTCCAGCACGGCTTTATGCATAATTAAATCAAATCTCGTGCGAGTTACACTCCAGCACGGCTTCATGCATAATTAAATCAAAACAGGATGCGAGCTAAGCTCCAACATCTCTCATGCATGTCAAATCATTAAAACTAGTACGAGCAATCGCTCCAGCACCATTTATATGGAAAACGGCCAACTATCAAGTTTATATGGAAACAGATAGTGCCGACACGTATTGGGCCTGATTGTACCATAATGGGCCTTAATCAGCCTTAAGCCCGTTTACTACAATTTATCGAGGCCTATTGGGCTCATTGGGCCCAGTAGTATTTATTTAGCCTCGTTCTAAATTTTCGGATATCTCAATTTAATATTTACCACAATTTATCCAATTTTCCAGAATTTAATTCATTTATGCAAAAATTAAATCTGTAATTTATGCGTTAAATATCAATCACGCATAACGATATAAAATTGTCGTAAATAAGGGTTACTTACCCGTTATTCCATGATCGTACACAAATCGAGGCTGTCTCGAGCTCTCGGTTGATGCCAATTATCGAGCTACACAATTAAATATATTTTTGGGTAAACTTTCAGTCGATTATTTATCAAATTAAATATTCCAAAAATTAAATCGGTCAATTTGACTGCTTACCGACTTACCCGAAGCTCGATTGCATCACTGGAATTTTCCCCAATTTTTTCTCTTTTTCTTTTTCCCTTTTTCTTCCTTTTTTTCCCTCTCTTTTTGGCTGAACAGGTCCGGTCCGATTCAACCCGGTTTGGACCGCCGGTTCAGCTCGGTCCGGTTCGATCGGTTCAGTCCGGTTCGACCGGTTCAGGCAACATTTAGTCGTGCCGACGCCGTTCGGCCGGTTCCCGGCGTGATTCCGCCACCAATCGGCGCGCCACGGCCTGGGCTTCCTAAATCGGGCCTCGACTGGGGTCGAATCGCAGCCATCGTCGGCGAATCGACGTTTCTTCCCCCGCGGCTTCTCCTCCGTTTTCGCTGTTTTCCAGCCACCTCGCCGAGCGTCGCGACCGCCGGTGGGTTCGCCTGGTGTAGAGCTACCTTCGCCGGCCCTCGTCGGCCCCTAGGCCTCATCGGTGGCTCGCCGGTGATGAACCTTCTCGGTCTCGGCTTCCTCGCGTTTCTCCTCTGTTTCTGTTTCTTTTGTTTCCAGACTTTTCGTTTCTGTTTTTTTTGTAACTTTATTTATTTATTTATAATTAAATTTTATTATTATTTTATTCGATAAAATAATAATAAAATTCCCAAAATATCTAAAAAAATTCTATTTTATTCCTTTAATCTGTAAATAAATTTATCAGTCCAATTTTACCTTTTCGGTATAATTTTCGATTATTTTCGGGATTATTTTTCGATACGAAAATTCTGATTTTATTCCAATAAATTCATATCTTGATCAATTAAATCCGAAATTTAATTATTTCTTCGTCATTGATCAAGATTTCTCATTCTCATATTTTTAATTAAATTTTCTTGTCCCGATTAATATCGAATTTTGATCTTTTGACCGTTATGCCCTTGCACCTGTTCGAGAATATCATTTTAATCCTTTTGCATTTTTAAATGCACTCAAAAATATCAGGTCTTACAATCTCCCCCACTTAAGAAATTTGATCCTCCAAATTAGAACCAAGTAAAATGATTCCTTAAATAACTCCGGGTATATCTATCGTATCATATACTGTCATCCTCAAGTGACTTTCTCCGGAGTGTAATATTTCCATCTTACTTAACTAGGGAGATCATCTTAACTCTCAACACTTTCTCCTTCCATTTAATACCTGAATCGATTCTCCAATCATACATCATACTTTCATTGAGCTAAACTGTTTGAGCTCATATCCGATCATATATATCGGGTCCGGATAATATTTTCAAAACATCATAAGGTAGGACACATTGTGGATGCCTGTTTATTCAAGTGGTAACGCCAACCTACAGGTCTTATCTCCCACTTGTCCACTATCTATATATGAATCTCGTTACGTCCTTACACTCTTAGGACAAGTAACTATCAACAATACTGATTCACTCTCGGTGAATTCCAATGGTTTCTGTCTCTTGTCAGCATAGCTTTTCTATATGCCCTGAGGTGTTCTTAATTTCTCACAAATCAACTGAACATCCTCAGAGGTTTGTCTTACAATTTTAGGAACAACTCTCTATCTGTCACCCACTTTTTATCCAAGTTAGGGAACAACTCCCTATGGCCATACAATGCCTCATATAAAATGTTATCTCGATACTCAAGTGACAACTGTCATCACTGGAAAATTTGATTAGTAGCAACTGATCATCCCAGGAGCTCATAAAATCAATGGCACACGCTCTCACCACATCCTCCAGAACCTGTACAGTCCTCTCTGACTGACCATCTGTCTGAGGGTGGAAGCTGTGCTAACACACAATCAGGTTCCCATAGCTTCCTGAAAAATGTTCCCAAAAATGGGAAGTGAAGCGGGAATCCCTATCTGATATCATGCTCACTGGAACGCTACACAATGTTTCATAATATTCCATACGTAAAAATCCGCCTACACATTCAGAGTATCTGGGGATTTCATAACCAGAAGGTGGGTAGACTTAATCAATCCATCGACTATCACCAGATAGCCTCGTGATTTATCCGGGTCCTCTGTAACCCATCACAATATCCATGGCACTTGTTCCCATTTTCGTGTCAATATAGGTAGAGCCTGCAATAACTCTGCATACATCTATTGCTCTACCTTACTCTGCTGACATAGGAGACACTTCTCCATAACTCTATAATATCACTTTTCATACCTGACCACCAATACCCTTTTCAGAGATTCTGATATATTTATTATTTCTCAGATGCACTGTATATCCCGAAGAGTGAGCTTCTGACAATAATACTATATCATCAACTGTGGTCCTGGGGAGTATTTATACTGTCTCTGAACCTCTGTAAGTCATCATCACTCTCTATGAACTCTGTCACTATACCCTTCTGAATCTGACCCACACTATCGACACCATGCCGATCATCACGCTAAGCCTGGCAAATCCGATCACACAGATCCGGTTCTAACCTCAGGCTAGCTGTCACACAATCACCGTCATCATCAGAAGGGATCACATCACTACTGAGGTTCACAACTGCTCTAGCAGCTCACGCTCCCTGACCATCATATGTGATACCATCTCGAGACTCTTTCTGTTCAAGGCATCAGCCATTACATTAGCCTTTCCTGGGTGGTACAATGTTCACAATCAAAATCCTTAGAAGCTCTAACCCTCTTGCTTATCTCATATTTTATTCTTTCTGTGAAAAGATACTTGAGGCTTTTACGATCAGTGCATATCCGAAATGTCTCATCGTATAAGTGATGGCGCCATACTTTCAGTGTAATCGCTACGGCTGCCAACTCTAAATCATGGGTCGGATAGTTTCTCTCATGATCCTTGAATTGTCTGGATCCATAAATGACTATCTTCCCATTTGACATCAATACACAGCCCAATCCTTATTTAGAGGTATCCATATACACTAAAACCTCTTGAGCTGTTGGTTATGGTGAGAATACTTACGGTGGTCAGTTTATTACTTCCTTATACCAAAACTCACGAAAGTCATTTTCATACTTATCATACCATTTGTATGAAATCTTTTCCAAATGGGGTGTGTCAACTGAGCAGCTCATTTTGAGAAACTCTCAACAACTCGTCATATCCTTTTTCTTATATTAACGACTTTTATAAAATTTTAATTTTTAAACCTTCATGATTAATGAATTTCCATATCTTTTTATCGTACCAATAAAGGTACCCAAATTTTAAATGTATATATATCACAACTGTCGATTTCAATTTATAAGTGATCTGTGCGCTTCTAGATGTTGTCAAATCTTCAGGCAGGGAAGTATTTTGAAATACCTTTATTAACCCTCAGACTTGACCACATACCTCTTAATCCAAATTACTTTGCATATCAAGGACATCCTTACCTTGCATACGTTTTTTATTCCAATATATCTCCTTTAATATATCACTTATAACAAACTCTTTCATTATTTGTCTAACTTACAATCCCTATACCCATATTCAGTTAGTGATAATCAGCTAACTAGCATCATCTTGCTTAAGGGTACATGCTTCACATCTTTCACTCACTTATAAGCAACTGAAGGCGGTATAAATAAATGCGTGGCACCAGGATTAATTAAAATAATTATTTCATTATTTACAACCAGTGTGGTATCTTCCACCACATCCTATGAAACATCAATAGTGTCCTGGTCCAAGGCATACATTTGCCCTCGTCCAACATCTTATTTCCATGGTAACTACCACATATCCTACACTGCTTACACTGTTCACACTGCTACTCTGTTATACTGTTACGTAGTAGGTCGGGGTTCTCAAATCACAATACCCCTTAAAAGTATTGAAATTAGATATACTGGGGTTTATCAATCAACTTATCCCGTGACTCATCAGCTCTAAGCTTTTACCAAATTACCTTTTCCCATTATGACAACTCTGTCATCCTCTATTCTCTTTTGTCTCTATTTCGACCCTCACTACCTTTCCCAATCTCAGAGGCGTGCTACTAATAATCTTATTCACACACTGTAGTCTGCGCACTGCCTCGGTATAGGTAGTGATATCTAACGGGCTAATCGGACTCTAATTGACAATCTGAGTCCTTCCATGAACTTTCAGACATCTCGACTCTCATTGTTCGTCGTGTCCGAGTCACATCTGCCTAGGAATATAAACTGAGTTTCATACTCGTTAATTAATCAATTCCTCTGGGTCAGAGTAAATAATTTCATCTGGAATTTCCTTTAACAATGTCCGGGATATTCTGTCACCTGAATACATATAAATTATGTTCTCATGTCCATTTTGGACGTCTAACTCTTAAGATAGGTCAAGTGAACTTCCACCAATATTCCAACTCGCCCTCAGATCTCATACATACTCTGAGAAATTAGCTCTATCATATTCTCCACACTCCGCTCTAACCTCGCGAAGCTTCTCTCAATACTGTCTGATCTCTCTGCCAGACTCTGTCCGATCTCTTTGTCGGACTCTGTGGGGCATGCTCAATATCAGCCTCCACGTCAATCTCATCTCCAGTCTCATGTGGCGACTCAGTACAACTCTCGGGCCTACCTAAACGGCCTTGAGCTCATGTCCTCGCCTCTCAACCATAGCGACTATCAGTTAATAAGTATATTCTTGCATTTAAAACCAAATTCTTAGCTGCACTTCCATCTCGATACACATAATTGTATCCAAATAATGCACAGTACAAGGGGATGTAAACTTCCTTAACCACTAACACCGAGTCATATCAGGATAACTCAAGCTCTGATACCATTAATTGTCACGACCCAAATTACCTAAAAATCAGAGTAATTTTTTCACTTTTTCATTTATTATTTAATTCTCACATTTCTCTCATCGTGACCATCTTACAAACAATTGGGCTATGATTCGGTGTTAGTCACCTCACACTATTACCAATTTCATTTCCATAATCAAGTTTATATATCAAAGTTTACTATCCTTTGACTTTAATTACATACATACCCATTGGTATTTATAACTCTACATCCCCGACATCAATGTTCGTTTACAGTACTGTGCATTACATATTTAGATACTAGACCATACAAATGTGTATACCTATCTCTCGATGGGAAGCACCAAGCATGCAAGTCCTCAGCCGCTTACTAATTTCTGTGAGTGCTCTGAAAAGATGAGAAAATAAGGGGGGTGAGCAAACCACACGCTCAGTAAGCCAATTATGCAAGTAAGTAGATAACTCCACTATCTACATGCTCATAATGCCATGCCCTTAAATCCATTTCTTTTCATTTAAAATTTCACGCACAAAGTCATGCATATTCAATGCCATAGTTTATCCAAAACTATTTGTGCATATATAAATCATGTAATTCATGCATTCAAAGCATTTCATGTGACATCATTAAATCATATTAAGCATGAATTTAATCAAGATCATGCAGTCTTTCATGTCATGTAAGACAAATCATGGATTTCAATTGAAAGCATGGAAAACTTCACATGCTACTGCATTTAAATCAATACATTAAAACTGCAGTAAAAACTAACCCTTCCGGGTCAATCAACTCATAAAACAACCTCATAATTCCATTTCAAACTCATAAAACAATTCGTTAAAATTTCATTATAAAACTTCGGTTATAAAACCACCCTTTTTCAGGGTCACATATCATAAAATCATAAGAAATCATAAATTCATCAAATCGGGGGCCTGACCCCTCCTTCGGGTCTACCCTGGTCTAACAGACCACAAGCTATATGTGAGACAATCAGGTAATTATCAGTAACATCGAGGACTATGGCCATATCCTAGTGATCCCTGGCAACACGGTACCTAGTGTGCGGGGTATCACACCTGAAATAGGAGGTGGGTCGTCCTACCCACCAGAACAGCATAACACCAGGATTGCGAGGGCAAGGCTTGCTGCCTCGTGGCTATTGCTACTCCACTCCAACAATCCCCACGGTACAGTGTACTCCGCGTGACATACACGGTACAACGTACTCCGTGAACCCAAGCTCAATCAAGGGTGCCTGTAATAGGTCTTATCCACCCATATCATCTGTGTCTCAGAATACACGTGTGAGCATATCATCTCACTGTGACACACAGTCTACAGGAGGCTCCAACACGGCTATATTCATGTAATATAAATCCCTGTGCGAGCGAAGCTCAAGCATGGCTCCATGCATATTCATGATATCAGAAAACCTCGTGCGAGCGAAGCTCTAGCACTGTTTCATAGAAATCAATGAAATCTGCGTACGAGCAGCGCTCCAGTACGACTTAAACTGATTATAATTTCAAGTAAAGTCCACGTACGAGCAATGCTCTAGTACGGATATTACAAAAACTCAGTGAAAACCTCGTACGAGAAAAACTCCAGTACGACATTCAAATGAATTATGAAAACCATGTAAAACTTGGTGCGAGCAACGCTCCAGCACAAATGAATGGTTAAGTAAATCAAATCTCGTGCGAGTTATATTCCAGCACGGATTTATGCCTAATTAAATCAAATCTTGTGCGAGTTACACTCCAGCATGGCTTTATGCATAATTAAATCAAATCTCGTGCGAGTTACACTCCAGCACGGCTTCATGCATAATTAAATCAAAACAGGATGCGAGCTAAGCTCCAGCATCTCTCATACATGTCAAATCATTAAAACTAGTATGAGCAATCGCTCCAGCACCATTTTATGCATACCACGTCAAAACAAATCAAAACATGTCAAAACAGAGTGCGAGCTAGGCTCCAGCAGCTCTCATTTCACAATAATAAAAATCAGTGCGAGCACCATGCTCTAGCACATTTCATGCATATGATGTCACACAAGTCGGTGCGAGCAACTGCTCAAGTACATTTATGCACATTCACAAACGCAGATATAGTGCGAACTACGTGTCGGCACTATCGTTTCCATATAAACTTGATAGTTGGCCGTTTTCCAAAGAAATTTCCATTGAAATATTAATAACACCTACGTAGTGTTATTTTACGTAATCATGTAATTTCTGGCCAATCTATCGATTTGATTTGCTTAAGAACCAAGAAATTCCTTAAACCATAAATTTCCTTAAATCATGCATTTCATGCATGTCATGCTTTCACCATCTTTAGGTGAACTTCCCTCAATAGGGGTAAAATAGACTTTTCACCTATTTTGATCCTTAAAATCATTTAAACCACTTTTAGGATCATTATACAATATCAATGTATACATACATATTCAGTGTACAGAAAAATTATTAAAATATGCGTAGCTACCTCTAGCTACTCACATAATTCCCTTACCTCATTTTTCTGTACAGTCTGACCTTTACACCGATGTCTTGTCACGCAGTCCGATTTGCTCCCAATCAAATCTCCAGAACTACGGATACACATTCATCAGGTCAATTACAATACAATTTAATTGTATTTCTTATTTTCTGGGCTTAATTTAAATCATTGGGCCCGTTTACCCATATTGGGCCCGATTGTACCATAATGGGCCTTAGTCGGCCTTAAGCCCGTTTACTACACTTTATCGAGGCCTATTGGGCTCATTGGGCCCAGCAATATTTATTTAGCCTCGTTCTAAATTTTCGGATATCTCAATTTAATATTTACGACAATTTATCCAATTTTCCAGAATTTAATTCATTTATGCGTAAATTAAATCCGTAATTTATGCGTTAAATATCAATCACGCATAACGATATAAAATTGTCGTAAATAAGGGTTACTTACCCGTTATTCCATGATCGTACACAAATCGAGGCTATCTCGAGCTCTCAGTTGATGCCAATTGTCGAGCTACACAATTAAATATATTTTCGGGTAAACTTTCAGTCGATTATTTATCAAATTAAATATTCCAAAAATTAAATCGGTCAATTTGACCGCTTACCGACTTACCCGAAGCTCGATTGCATCACTGGAATTTTCTTCAATTTTTTCTCTTTTTCTTTTTCCTTTTTTCTTCCTTTTTTTCCCTCTCTTTTTGGCTGAACCGGTCCGGTCCGGCTCAACCCGGTTCGGACCGTCGGTTCATCTCGGTCCGGTTCAATCGGTTCAGTTCGGTTCGACCGGTTTAGGCAACATTTGGTCGTGCCGACGCCGTCCGGCCGGTTCCCGACGTGATTCCGCCACCAATCGACGCGCCACGGCCTGGGCTTCCTAAATCGGGCCTCGACTGGGGTCGAATCGCAGCCATCGCCGACGAATCGACGTTTCTTCCCCCGCGGCTTCTCCTCCGTTTTCGCTGTTTTTCGGCCACCTCGCCTCACGTCGCGGCTGCCGGTGCGTTCGCCTGGTGTAGGGCTACCTTCGCCGGCCCTCGCCGGCCCCTAGGCCTCACCGGTGGCTCGCCGGTGGTGAACCTTCTTGATCTCGGCTTCCTCGCGTTTCTCCTCTATTTCTGTTTCTTTTGTTTCCAGACTTTTCGTTTCTGTTGTTTTTTTGTAACTTTATTTATTTATTTATAATTAAATTTTATTATTATTTTATTCAATAAAATAATAATAAAATTCCCAAAATATCTAAAAAAATTCTATTTTATTCCTTTAATCTATAAATAAATTTATCAGTCCGATTTTACCTTTTCGGTATAATTTTCGATTATTTTCGGGATTATTTTTCGATACGAAAATTCTGATTTTATTCCAATAAATTCATATCTTGATCAATTAAATCCGAAATTTAATTATTTCTTCGTCATTGATCAAGATTTCTCATTCTCATATTTTTAATTAAATTTTCTTGTCCCGATTAATATCGAATTTTGATCTTTTGACCGTTATGGCCTTGCACGTGTTCGGGAATATCATTTTAATCCTTTTGCATTTTTAAATGCACTCAAAAATATCAGGTCTTACACTAGCACATAGCCAGGGCACGGGCACTTGTGGCACTCACCGTGCGGGGAACATTAATGTGTACTGCGCGGGCACGAGATACTATCAAAACATCATCATAAACCACCAGTAGCACGACATCTTCCACACAGGTTGAGTCAAGTGCTAAAGGGGCCTACGTACTGGCATCCCAAGTGGTGTAGCCGGAACACTACAAGAAGTAACCATGCATAAAGCCTATAGTCTCAAAACAGAGCTTTCAAAATCTTTCTTGGGTTTTATAACCCATAAACTCATATCGAGTGATAAAATCAAATTCCTTGAAATCAGAAAACTCTTTCATAAAACAGAAAGACTGTGTGGCACTTTGTTCCAGTAGGACTCAAGAGGTGGCCCCCACAATCTCCTTTCGAAAACAAATTTCTTTTCTTAAATACTTTTGAAATTGTCGAAAGTTTCTTTAACGATATAGATATAAAAACATAAATAAATGTAAATCATCCATACACTTCATACCTTAGAAAATTCATTCACAACATGGAAAATACTTGGGGAACATTTCGACAATTTAAAACATGCTTCGCAAGTATGAAAGCATTGATAAATCATTTCAAATCATATACTCTTTCATAAGATCATTTATCGGTGAAACAAATATGCATTATCAGAACTAAGTGAAATAATATCCCTTACCTCGATTTATCGGGTATCTCGAATTTGAACGGTGACGCCTCCTAGTACCTCCTTTAATTCTTTCTACAATCACCTACACCGAAAACGTATACTTAGCACCCTATTCATGCAAATTGCGTTAAAATCGTAACCTATCGTTACTACTATGTGTGTACGTATTATTGTATACACCTAGGTCAACACGCACGTTTATATTTTTTTCTCTTAGCACATATTATTTTGTACGTACAAATATTGACATACACCTTATTATATACATCTACATGTATATACTCATGAATATATATATATATACTCATATATATATATTATTATTATTTGTCTTCATTTTTCTCTATCTCATACATATACATTCTATGTATGTACATATACTAGCACACACTCATCATATATACCCCCACATATATATGCACCTAAATAAATATATATATATACACTCCTATATATATATATTCACATGAATACATATATATATATATATATTATTACTTGTTCCCATTAATCATCATCACACACACATATATATATATATATTTGTCTATTTCACATATCTCCCATTTTTATTTTTATTTCACATGTAACTTAATTCACCTTATCATACTTATACACCATCACATATATATACATGTAAAATTAAATACACATATATACATATAGATTTTTTTTCCTCTTTTCCCTTCATTTTCATTTCACCCACCTTAATAAACACCAAGCCTATATCTCAAGCATGTATACATATATATTCATACATGTATATATGTACATTAAATTTACCTTTTTTTCCCTTTTTTTTTCTCTTCCAATCTACATTAACATGCTTATGTACACTACCACCTATGTATACATGTATATTAACAAGAAAATACATATATACATAAATATCTTACCTTTCCTATATTTTTTTCTTCTTTCTTTCCCTTTTTTTTTCTTTTCTCCTTTCTCGGTTCCAACTGCTCACTATCTCGATTGCTCTTCTTCTTCCTCTCTTTCTCCCTCGGTTCCAGCCCTTTCTCCCTCACGGTTTCTCCTATTTGCTCTAGGTTACAGCCTCTATTTCTAGCCCCTGTTCTGCTTCTCTTCACTCTCCTCTACCTCGGTTTCACCCCCTCCTTCGGTCTCCCTCTCTTTCTCCATCGGTTAGCTGCTGTTGTCTTCTTCACTGCCTCACGGTTTCTCCTTCAGCTCTCGGTTCTAGCCCCTTTCTTCAGCTCACAATTCCAGCTCCAAATTGGTCTCCTTCTCCCTCGATTCTGCCTCTCTTCAGTCTCGGTTCTGTTTATTTTCCTCCTCCCTTGCCTCTGTTCCACCCCTCATTTCCAGCTTTGTTTTTCTACTTCTCGGTTCTCCTTCTTCCTCAACCTCCCCTGCACACCCTCGGTTCCAGCTTCCCCCGATCAGCCCTCAGCCTCGGTCTGCTCCAGTTTTAGCCTCTCTCGGTTCCAGCTCTATTCCCAGCCCTCTCCTCTTCTTCCTCTCCTCCCTTCCTTCCCTTTTTCTTCTCCTCTCTTCCTCCGCCAGCACCCCCTCTATTTTCTTTTCTTCCTTTCTTTCTTCCTCCCTCGGCTGGACAACTTCCCTTTTCTTTCTTTCCTTTCCTTTTCTTCTTCCTTGACAGGGTCGGCTTCCTCTTCTTTCCTGGTTTCCTTTCTCTCCCGACCAGACCTCTCTTTCTTTCCTCCCTCTTTTCTTCTCCTTCGGTTCCCGCCCAGCTCTCTGTTTTGATTTCCTTTTCCAATTCCAAACAGTGGCAGACGGAATTGGCTTTTCTAAGCCAATTCCATACATGCCATAATATATATAATTTTAATATATATATATTATATTTGTATATAGGTATTATTTGTTTATATACATTGTATTGTTATTATATTTTTTTTTGTATGGCTCCCATTTCATTTTTTTTCTTAATTGTCTTATGCTTGATTTGTTTATTTGTTTAATACTATATATTAAATTCTACACACTAAATAATATATATATGCCATATATATTATTATTCTTTTATTTAAATGTCTAGTATATATGTGTATATATATATACATATATATATTATACATATTCACCTATGTGTATATCTACATATATACGTTTCCTTGTATAATTTATCCAAAGACATAATATCATGCCTTCCATGAAATTTTCCTTATTCCGAAAATGAGATAGTATCTGGATTCCATCATTCTTCATAAATTCTCGATACAAGTGTTTACATCAACAATTTTCAAATAACAAATTAAAATTTTCCAATCCCTCCGTATTTGCGTTCGCCTTATCGCTTCTTGTATCTTCGGTTTCCCAGTCATTCACAGGTTTCTCGGTTCCTATAGTCCTCGAGCCCTACAACGAATATTCGCACTTCCATTAATATATATTGTCACAACCCAAATTACCTAAAAATCAGAGTAAATTTTTCGCTTTTTCATTTATTATTTAATTCTTACATTTCTCTCATCGTGACCATCCTACAACACAATTGGGCTATGATTCGGTGTTTAGTCACGTCTTACCTATTTACCATTCCATTTTCATATTCACATTCATATATCAGAGTTTACTATTCTTTGACTTAAAATAAATACATACCCAATGGTATTTATAACTCTACATCCCCGACATCATATCTGTTTACAGTATTGTGCATTACATATTTAGATACAAAACTATACAAATGTGTATACCTGTCTCTCGATAGGAAGTAGCGGATACCAAGCATGCAAGTCCTCAGCCGCTCAATAACTATTACGAGTGCTCTAAAAGGATGGGAAAATAAGGGGGGTGAGCAAACCACACGCTCAGTAAGGCAATTATGCAAGTAAGTAGATAGCTCCACTATCTACATGCTCATAATGCCATGCCCTTAAATCCATTTCTTTTCATTTAAAACTCAAGCACAAAATCGTTCATACATCAATGACATAGTTTATTCAAAACTATTTGTGCATATAAAAATCATGTAATTCATGCATCAAAGGCATTTCATGTGACATCATTAAATCACAATGAGCATGAAACAAATCTAGATCATGTATTCTTTCATGTCCTGTAAGACAAATCATGTTTGAAATAAAAGCAAGGAAAACATCATCATGCTACTGCATTCAAATTATTTTATTAAAAACGCAGTATAAAATCACCTGAAGGGGTTAAGCGTCTCATAATTCAAATCCAAACTCATAAAACAATTCATTAAATTTCTTTATAAAACTTCGGTTATAAAACCACCCTTCTTTCAGGGTCACATATCATAAAATCTTGAAATCGGGGGCCTAACCCCTCCCTCGGGTCTACCCTGGTCTATTGACCAATAGTTATATCATGTGAGACAATCAGCTGATTATATCAGTAACATCGAGGACTATGGCCATATCTTAGTGATCCCTGGCAACACGGTACCTAGTGTGCGGGGTATCACACCTGAAACGGGAGGTGGGTCGTCCTACCCGCCAAAACAGCATAACACCAAGATTGCAAGGGCAAGGCTTACTGCCTCATGGCTAATGCCACTCCACTCCAACAATCCCCACGGTACAGCGTACTCCGCGTGACATACACCATACAACGTACTTCGTGAACCCAAGCTCAGTCAGGGGTGCCGGTAATAGGCCTTATCCACCCATATCATCTCTGTCTCAGTATGCACGTGTGAGCATATCATCTCACAGTGACACACAGTCTACAGGAGGCTCCAACACGGTTATATGCATGTAATATAAATCCCTGTGTGAGCGAAGCTCTAGCAGGGCTCCATGCATATTCATGATATCAGAAAACCTCGTGCGAGCGAAACTCTAGCACGGTTTCATAAAAATCAGTAAAATCTGCGTATGAGCAGTGCTCCAGTACGACTTAAACTAATTATAATTTCAAGTAAAATCCACGTACGAGCAATGCTCTAGTACGGATATGTATAAAAACTCAGTGCAAACCTCGTACGAGAAAAACTCCAGTACGACATTCAAATGAATTATAAAATCATATAAAACTTTATGCGAGCAACACTCCAGCACAAATAAATGCTCAAGTAAATCAAACCTCGTGCGAGTTACACTCCAGCACGGCTTTATGCATAATTAAATCAAATATCGTGTGAGTCACACTCCAGCACGACTTTTATGCAATAACATATCAAAACAGGATGCGAGCTAAGCTCCAGCATCTCTCATGCATGTCAAATCATTAAAACTAGTGCGAACAATCGCTCCAACACCATTTTATGCATACCACGTCAAAACAAATCAAAACATGTCAAAATAGAGTGCGAGATATGCTCCAGCAGCTCTCATGCATATTAAATCATAAAATTAGTGCGAGCAACCGCTCTAGTACATTTTATGCATATGATGTCACACAAATCGGTGTGAGCAACCGCTCAAGCACATTTATGCACATTCTCAAATGTAGATATAGTGCGAACTACGTGTCGGCACTATCTGTTTCCATATAAACTTGATAGTTAGCCTATTTTCCAAAGAGATTTTCATTTAAATATAAATAACACCTACGTAGTGTTATCTTGTGAAATTTATACAATTTCTGGCCAATCTACCGATTTGCTTTGATTGAAACCAATAAAATTCCTTAATCATAAAAGTCCTTAAATCATGCTTTTCATGCATGTCATGCTTTCACCATCCTTAGGTGAACTTCCCTCAATAGGGGTAAAATAGTCTTTTCACCTATTTTGATCCTTAAAAATCATTTAAACCACTTTTAGGATCATTATACATAATCAAGGTATACATACATATTCAGTGTATAGAAAAACTATTAAAATACGTGTAGCTACCTCTAGCTACTCACACAATTCCCTTACCTCATTTTTCTGTACAGTCTGACCTTTCCACTGATGACTCGTCGCGCAGTCCGATTTGCTTCCAATCTCATCTCTGGAACTACGGATACACATTCATCAGGTCAAATACAATACATTTAATTGTATTTCATATTTTTTGGGGCTTAATTTAAATCATTGGGCCCGTTTACCTATATTGGGCCCGATTGCACCTTAATGGGCCTTAATCGGCCTTAAGCCCGTTTACCACACTTTATTGAGCCCTATTGGGCTCGTTGGGCCCATCAATATTTATTTAGCCTCGTTCTAAGCTCTCAAATAGCTTAATTAATTATTTACGACAATTTATCCAATTTTCCAAAATTTAATTCATTTATACGAAAATTAAATCCGTAATTTATTCGATAAATATCAATCACGCATAACGATGTAAAATTATCGTAAATAAGAGTTACTTACTCATGATTCCATGATAGTACGCGAATCGAGGTTATCTCGAGTCCTCGTTAGATGCCAATTGTCGAGCTACACAATTTAATATTTTTCAGGTAAATTTCCAGTCGAATATTAATCAAATTAAATATTCTAAAATTTAAATCGGTCAGTTCAATCGCTTACCGACTTACCCGAATCTCGATTGCATCACTGGAATTTTCTCCAATTTTTCCTCTTTTTTTGTTTCCCTTTTTCTTCATTTTTTCTTCTCTTTTTGGCTGAACTGGTTTAGTCCGGTTCAACCCGGTTCGGATGGTTGGTTCAGTCTGGTTCGGTTCTACCGGTTCAGTTCGATTCGATCGGTTCAAGCAACATCTGTTCCTACCGACACCGTCCGGTCGGTTCTCCGACCGATTCCACCGTCGTTCGATGCGTCATCGCCTGGGCTTCCAAAATCGGGCCAGGTGTGGCTCGAATCGACGCCATCGCCGGTGAATCGAGGCTTCTCTCCTACGGCTTCCTTCTCTGTTTTCGACGTCCTCCGGCGTTTCCATGGCGCGTCGTCGCGGCTGATGGTTCGCCCGAGGTCAGGCTGTCTTCGCCGACCCTCGTCGACCCCTTAGCCTCACCGATGGTCATCGGATTGGAGCGATCTCCTCGGGTTCGCCTTTCACCTTTTGCTTTTCTTTTCCTCTTTGTTTTCTGTTTCTCGCGTTTCAGACTTTTCCATTTTTTTCGTTTTTTTTCATTTACTTATAAATTATTTTTAATAATATTTGAATATTAAAAATCCAAAATATCTTTACAAATTATTATTTTATTCATTTAAATAATAATAAAAATCTCAAAAATTCATATTAAATTCATTTAATCCGTAAATAAATTTATCGATCCGATTTTACCTTTCCGGTATGTTTTTTGATTATTTTCGAGATTATTTTTCGATACGAAAATTTTGATTTATTCCAATAAATTCATATCTTGATCAATTTAACCCGAAATTTAATTATTTCTTCGTTATTGATCAAGATTTCTCAATCCCATATTTTTAATTAAATTTTCTTGTCCCGATTAATACCAAATTTTGGTCTTTTGACTGTTTTGCCCTTACACATGTTCAAAAATACCATTTCAGTCCTTTTGCATTTTTAAATGCACTCAAAAATTTCTTTTCGTTTCATTTGCTCTTACGTTAAAAATATCGGGTCTTACATATATTATTTCCATTTTTATATAATTTAGTTAAACGTAGGAAATTTGTGGGGTTTACAGATCAAGTAAGTTTTCTCAGGTGAGAAAGAGACTTTACTTGTTATAATATCTAATGACTTGACTGTTTCGATTAGTATTTTAGGGTCTTTTAAAACTTTTAATATTATTCATTTAGTTAACTTAATTTAGGACGCATCAGGTGAATTTTTAGAAAGCATTTAGGGTTTGTTTTGATTTTTCTTAGTTAGCCTAAGTTAAATGGTACATTATTCAAGTTAGTTGAGTTGTGTGGGCTATTTGGGGTTAGTTTATGTGCTTTTTAGGGTGTTTTAAAGTTCCATTAGGTCATATACATCATCATTTAGGGTTAGGAAAAGTTTGGTAACTTTGGGATATCATTTACATACATTTTAGAATTTTTATTTCATGTACATTGCTTGCTATCTAGATTTGATGTTAATGCTGTTTGGGATTTTTAGTGGACTATTTTAGGGTTAAGTTAGTGTCCTTAGGTTGTTTCATGTAGTATATGGTTTAGGGTTATGTTATTTTAAGGTTTAATTCCATTTTCCTTGTATTTTCCTGTAATAATTTAGAGTTAGCTGCATTTGCATTGTAAGAATTTTAAGTTATTGTTTTAGTAAAATTTTAAGTAATGTTATAGTGTTAAGTTAATATTATTGTAGGGTTGAGTCATGCATTCGAGTTTAGTTTTGTAAGACCTGAAATTATATTGTAATTTCTTATAAAGGATTGAAAATGGTCACAAATTTAAACGAATGGGATTCGGACTGGAGATAAGGATTTAAAATACGAAATGAGTGAGTGCTCGTGAAGGGAAGTTGGATTGGTTTGGTCCCGAACGTGTAGAAGGGTAAAACAGACAAACGATCGAAATCCGATATAAATTTAATAAGAAAATTTTAATTAAAAATAAGGATTTAGGACATCTTGATCAATAATGAGGAAATTATCAAATTTCAAGTCCAATTGATCAATATTCAAAATTATTTAGAATTACCGAAAATTCACTCGGGATAATATCCCAAAAATACACAAAAAATATACTGAAAAATGGTTAAAATATAATAAATTAAATAAATTAATTATTAAGAAAATAAAAAATTTATAGATATTTTGGAATATTTTAGAGTATTTTAATGATTATTATAATGATAATAATAATAATAATAATAATAATAATAATAATAATAATAATAATAATAATAATAAAGAGAAACTGAAAATCTGGAAATCGGGAAGAACCTGAAAACTAGAAACCGAAATCGAGCTGCAACTCGAGGAGACCGAAACCCACCGACGAACCACCGGCAACCGATGACCCAAACGAAGGTCGGAGAAGAGAGAGGGCAGGCCGATGAACTTAACGGCACGGACAACGCGCCGTATAGATGTCGAAAATCGGCGAACAGATTAAGAGAAAAATCGAGTGGAAAATGGCTCGATTTTTGGTGATCCACGGTAGCTGGGCTTGAACGGTGGGCACCGACGTCATCGGGAGGAGGAGGCGGTCCTTTTGAGACCGGTAGTGGCCGACGAAACGACCACTAATGTCAGCGATGGCAATGAAAGAGAAAGGGTACCGACGTCGAGGGAGAACAGGCCGGACCGACCACTTTTCAGCTAGCCATGGCGAAACTGAGGGCAGATCTGAGCTTCGCGAGGTCCCGCGGAGCTGCTGGCGATGGAAGTCGACGCAGAACCGACCGGTGAAGCCCTGAACTGGCCAAATTGGATTGAACCGGTTGAACCTACAGGTCTAAACCGGGTTGAACCGGACCGAATCAGTTCAGCGAAGAAAGAGAGGAAAAAAGAAGAAAAAGGAAGAAAAAGATAAAAAGGAAAAAGGGGAAGAATTTTCGGGGATACACCGGACTTCGGGTAAGTCAGTAAGAGGTTAAAAGTGACCGATTTGATTTTCAAGAAATTTATTTAAATTATATTTAATCGAAAAATAACCCAAAATTAAATATAAATTGAGCAGTTTGAAGATAAATTTCAAACGTGAGCCGGTCGAACTTCGATTTGCACACCATCGCATAATCTGGGGTAAGTAAAGCTCATTTACGACAATTTATGTAATTATTCGCGTATTAAAGATTTATTTTATGAATTTTGGATTTAATTTCGCATTTAGTGAATTATATTGGGATTTTTAAATTAATAGTCGTAAATGATCTACGGGCTATCCAAAGAGTTTGAAACAAAGCCCAATGGGTATTAAGAGCCCAATAGACCCGAAAAGGGGATTTAATAAGTGGAAACGAGTTGAAAATGGGTCGAGGCCCATTAAGATGCAATCGGGCCCAGTGTTTTAGATTCGATCAGTATAAGTGAAATACTGATAAGTATATTAGAACTGACCCAAATACGTGGTTATATGCAACTTCGTAGACTTGGTTTGGAGAAAATTGGACTGAGAGACTTGGAAGGGGCGAAATGGGATAAGCTTGCGCGTAATTCCAAGTAAGGGAATTTTACGGATTGCT
The DNA here is from genome assembly GCA_033439115.1 of Firmiana major. Classification (NCBI taxonomy): domain Eukaryota; kingdom Viridiplantae; phylum Streptophyta; class Magnoliopsida; order Malvales; family Malvaceae; genus Firmiana; species Firmiana major. The sequence goes on along the minus strand of CM065901.1, from coordinate 36,688,886 downwards.
AGAGGTAACTTTACACAATTTCAACTTCATTTGCAGTCTCTTAAAATGGTTTGAAAGGTCTAGATTTAAGATAAAAATTTTAGTGCCTTGGATGGGTAAATTACCAAAATACCCTTGTTAAGGGTAAAATTTTCAAATTTAGGAAAAGTTGGGAGGAGCAAGAACAAGAGGTTCCTGCTCGTTCTTGAGGTGTTTTGACACGTTCATGAGTAGGCTGGCTAACTTTTAAATAAAAATGCACAGCATTGCATATTTTCAACAATGTGATTCTGTTGGAAATTATTTTGAGATAACAGAGCCGCCTACGTGATTTTATAGACATGTGACGTGCTAGAGCTCAGCTTACACGAGTTTTGATTTATGTGATGCATGCATTAGTGCAAGAGCAAGAGCTCGCACTAGAGTTTTACATGCATAGGTGCTGGAGTCTAACTCGCACCAGATTTTCATATGATTTTGTGACAGGGTGCTAGAGTCTAACTCGTACCAGATTTTCACTTGATTGTTATGACAGAGTGCTGAAGCCTAGCTCGCACTAGTTTTACATGATTTTGACAGAGTGCTGGAGCTTAGCTCGCACTAATCTTATGAGATTTTATGAAACGCGTGCTGGAGCTTAGCTCGCACGAGATTTTCCTTGATTTTATGAGAGTGCTGGAGCATCGCTCGCACTGGTTTTATGAGAACATGCGATGAGCCATGCTTGGAGCGTGGGATAGACTGTGTGTCACGCCGATTAAATAGGCTCGAACATGCGTTTTGAGACAGGGCATGAGTATGGATATGAGATATGGGTCCATGGAGTACGTTGTACGTGCAAGTAGCATGGAGTACGCTGTACCGTGCTGAGATTGATTATGTGGCATCTTTGGATGCGTGGCATCATCGGATGCGAGTAATTGGGCAAGATCGACGGGATGGACTGACCCACCTCTCGGGGCAGTTCCTGATAATGGTGAGACCCCGTACACTAGGATCCGTGTAGCAGTGGGATCACAGGAACATATGGCCATCGTCCTAGTTATTTGCCCGAGATATATATATATATCTATTGCCTAGTCTCACTTGTTGGTGTTTTTGAGAAACACGTTTTATGGATTTTTTGTGAGTCTGGATCACCCGATGGAGGGGTTAGATCTTGACTGAGATATGATTTTGATGAGAATGAAACTGGGTTTTAAACGAAAACTTGCATGACGTTATTTTTCATGCTATTTAAACCCATGAATGATGTAAACTAGTTTCACATGATATTCATTATATCGCATGGTACTATTGCTTTGAAAAGCATTTGATTTCATGGTTTTGTGTGAGTCAGGAACACCCAAGGGAGGGGTTGAGTCCTGACTGTGTTGTGAAATTTTAACAAGAATGAAATGTTTTAAATGGATTTGCATGTCGAGTTTTTCATGCTTTTGAAATCCATATGTGAACTTGTTTTACATGACAGCATGACATCATGAATTGTAGCATCGGTTTTGAAATGTGTGGAGAAAGGGTGGTTTATGCACAGCACCACGTTCATGTAGGTAGTATGGTTGCCTACTTGTCCGTAGGATTGCCTTATTGAGCTTGATGTGGTCACCCTTTTCATTTTCCTACATAGATTTCCTCCAATAGACTTTGAGGTGATTAAGTACTACATTCTTGATATCCGCTGCTGCCCATCATTTTGAGGTATATACCCTTCTAAATATTGTATCTAAATAAGAATAGTACAGTAACATGTTGGTAAGTAACTTTCGGGGATGTATAGACACTGTAAACACTTGTAAATGAATGAGAAAGAATTAGTGAAAAACGCATCTGTTTACCTTTCATTTAATAAGAAATTAAGTTATATGGTGATTGAATGGTGGGACTGACATTGACGCACAGCCCAATTGTTAGTGGAGTGTGGTCACGATCAAAGGATAGGTAAGTATGAAAGAAAAACGAAAAAAAATTACTCTACTTTTTGGGTCATGACAAGTTTAGGATTATGACATTTTATGCATTTTTAGGTTAGTTTCCATTTCAATTTTCAAAAATCAAAAAAATATTTTACTCTTCATGCATTATTTTAGGTTAGTTATTATTAGTTTATCATGCATTTCATTAGTTTAGGATTCATTAGGGTTAGGCATTATTTGGACTTTGTATTTTAGGGCATTTTAGGGTTAGAATTAACATTTAGGAAATTTTTAGGATTTTTAGTAGGATTTTATTTTATCATGCATTAGTTAGGATACTTTGCATTTTTTTTATTTAATCAAAATAGATTGATGCATTTTTATTTTCATATTTGGATTTTTCTAGTTTTAATTTTATTATTTGCATTTTAGGCCTATATTTTCTTATATTTGTATTTTGGTGCATTTTTTACATAAGACCTGATTTTTATCGTATTTCCTTATGATTCACGTAATGTAAACATGGTTTTATGCAAATTGAATCATAAGAAGAGTTTTACGTGAATGAAAGATGCAAAAGGAATGAATAAAAATTCTCGAATGCATTTAAAGATCAAGTGAAGGATTGAAATGGTCACAAATTAAACGAATGAGATCCTGACTGAGATATCATTTTGATGAGAATGAAACTGTGATTTAAACTGAAACTTGCATGACGTTATTTTCATGCTATTTAAACCCATGCGTGAGGTAAACTGGTTTTAGATGACATTCATGGTGTGGCATATGGGTATGCGTGAAGGTTTTGTGGAAACTCAGCATGATGTATTTTTCATAATTGTTTATAATTCATGCAATGAAAGGTTTTAGCAGGAGGAGGTTATCCATGCTTTAATTTCAAATGCGTGATTTTGATTTAATTCATGCATTTTATGATTTTACATGAGATGCCATTGAGGCATGAGTTGCATGATTTCCATAAGCACAAACAACTTTTATAAACTATGGCATTGATGTGTGCATGAGCTTTAAACGAAAAGAAATGGATTTAAGGGCATGGCATTATGAGCATATAGATAGTGGAGCTATCTACTTACTTGCATAATTACCTTACTAAGCGTGTGGTTGCCCACCCCCTTATTTTCCCCTCTTTTCAGAGCACTCGCAGTAAATAGTGAGCGGCTGATGACTTGTATTCTTGGTATCCGCTGCTTCCCATCATCGAGAAAAGGTATACACACTTGTATGGTTTTGTATCTAAATATGTAAATGCACAGTACTGTAAACGTATATGACTTTAGGGATGTAAGGTTTTGTAAATGCAATTGTGAAAGTATTAGTTAAAGTCAAATGATAGAAAAATCCTAATGTGTAAATGTAACATGGAAATGGAATGATAAGTAGTGTGAGGGGACTAACACCGAATCATAGCCCAACTGTTGGTAGGATGGTCATGATGAGAGGAAGGTAAGAATTAAATATGAAAGAAAAATGAAAAATTTACTCTGATTTTTGGGTTGTGACAATTGGTGGTATCAAAGCTGAGTTGGCCTGACATGAGTCGGTGTTAGCAGTTAAGGAAGTTTACATCCCCATGTATTGTGCTTTACTTAGATACAATTGTGTATATCGAGATGGAATTGCAACTAAGAATTTGATTTTGAATGCAAGAATCTATTTATTATAACTGATAGCCTCTAAGCTAGAGGGGTGAGAATACATGTGCTCGAGACTCAGGATTAGATTAAAGTAGAGGCTGGTATTGAGTATGCCCCACAGAGTCCGACAGAGAGACCAGACAATATTAAGACAAGCTTCGTGAGGTTAGAACGGAGTGTGGAGAATATTTTGGGACTTATTTGCTCAGAGTATGTATGGGATTTGAGGGCGAGTCGGAACATTGGTGGAAGTTCGCTCGACCCATTTTAAGAGTTAGACATCCAGAGCTGATATGAGAGATAATTCTAGATGTATTCCGGTGACAGCATATCCCGGACACTGCTTAAAAGAAATTATAGATAAAGTTCTTTACTCTGACCTAGAAGAAACTGGTTGACTGATGAGTATGAATCTCAGTTTATATCTCTGGGCAGGAATGACCCCGATACTATGAACAATGAGAGTCGAAATGTTTGAAAGTTTAAGGTAGGGCTCAGACCATTAATTAGAGGCCGATTGGTCCCGCTAGATATCACTACCTAGGCCGAGGCAGTGCGCAGTATATAGTTGTGTGAATAAGATTATGAGTTGCACGCCTCTAAGATTGGGAAAGGTAGTAAGGGTCGAAATAGAGACAGAAAGAGAATAGTGGATAATAAAGATGTCAGAGCGAGAAAGAGACCATTTGGTAAGAGATTTAGAGCTGTCGAGTCATGGGGTAAGATGATTGGTAACCCCTAGTGTATTCAGTTTCAACACTTACGAGGGGTATTGTGATTGGAGGACCCTGACTTGCTACTGAGCAGGGTTGGATATGTGGTAGTTACCACGAAAATAAGATGTTAGACAAGGGCGAGTGTAAGCTTTGGACCAGGACATTACTGATTTTTCATTAGATGTGGTGGAGGGTACCACCTTGATTGTGAATAATGAAGCAACTATCTTAATTGATCCTGGTGCCATGCATTTATTCATATCGTCCTCATTTGTACATAAGTTAGTGAAAGACGTGAATGCCTACACCCTTGGACACAATGCTGATAGTTAGCACCCCAATGAAGGAGGGTTAACTAACGAAATAATTATGAATAAATTATAAGTCAGAAACAAGGGACGAAGTATAAGTCAGCCGATTTTATTCAATGGAATATGAATAATTTTGAAGTAATATTTGAGAATAAATTGGTCGTCTGCAAACTATGCTGTTCAGATTTCTATCCTAAGATAGTGATATGGTTACCCCTGAAAAGTATACTGTAAGTTTTGACAAGTAATGAAAAGGGCTGTAGCGATTGAAATTAAAGGAGTAAATTATTGCACTCACAAAATGAGTAATGATAGGAATGTTTTCTTGTTTGTGTGGTTGGTATGGATAAGGCACATCCGGAGTTAACAGATATCCTTATGGTCAGTGAGTTTCTTGATATCTTCCCGGATAATCTACCAGGGTTGCCACCCGTTAAAGGAATGGAGTTTTGTATTGATTTGGTACCTGGTACAGAGCCGATATCCTAACCACGGTATAAAATGGTATTAGTGGAACTAGAAGGACTAAAGAAGCAATTATAGGAGTGATTGGATAAAAGTTCATCAGATCTTTTTAGAGATCGATTTCAAGTCTGGGTAACATCCGTTAAGAATTCGAAAATGTGAATGTGCCCAAAATGATTTTCGTAACCGTTAGGGCATTGATGAATAAAGTATTTAAACTTCACCTGGACTGATTTGTGGTCATCCTTAAAGATGATATTTTGATGTATTCGAAGTCTAGGGAAGAGCATGAGCAGCAACTGAAAACTATTGTACAGATGAATTGTTGAGAGTTTCTCGAAATGGGCTGCTCAGTTGACACATCTCGTTTGGAAAAAGATTGCATACGAGTGGGATGATAAGTATGAAGGTAGCTTCAGTGGGTTTTGGTGTATTGAAGTATGAACTAACCGTCGTAATTATTTTCACCATACCCAATAGTTCTAGAGGTTTCGCAGTGTATATGGATACCTCAAAATAATGAGTGGGTTGTGTATTGATGTAAAATGGGAAGATAGTCAATTATGGATCCAGAAACTTAAGGATCATGAAAGAAACTATCCAACCCATGATTTAAAGTTGGTAGCGGTAGTGTTTGTATTGAGTAAATGGTACTACTATGTACACGGTGAGAAATTTTGGGTATGCACTGATATAAAAGCCTCGAGTATCTGTTTTCACAGAAAGAGTAGAATATGAGATAACATAGAGGGTTAGAGCTTCTGAAGGATTATGATTGTGGAAATTGTACCACTCAAGAAAGGCTAATGTAATGGCTGATGCCTTGAGCAAAAAGAGCCTCGGGATGGTATCACAAGTGATGGTCAGGGAACGTGAGCTACTAGAGCAATTATGAGCCTCAGTAGTGATGTGATCCCTTCTAATGATGATAGTGATTGTGTGACAGCTAGCCTGAGATTAGAACCGAATTTGAGTGACTGGATTTGACAGGCTTAGCGTGATGATCGGCAGGGTTTTGATAGTATGAGTTAGATTCAGATGGGTACAGTGACAGAGTTCACAGAGAATAATGATGGCTTATTGAGGTTCAAGGACATTATAAGTGCTCCCCAAGACCGCAGTTGATGAGATAGTGTTATTGTCATAAGCTCACTCTTCGGGATATATAGTGCATCCGGGAAGTAATAAATATATTAGAATCTCTGAAAAAGGTATGGGTGGTCAGATATGAAAAGAGACATTGTAGAGATTGTGGAGAAGTGTCTCCTATCTCAGCAGATTAAGGTAGAGCAATAGAAGTTTGCAGGGTTATTGCAGCCTCTACCTATATCGACACGAAAATGGGAGCAAGTTACCATGGATATCGTGATGGGTTATAGAGGACCGCAAGAATCATGAGGCTATCTGGGTGATAATCGATAGATTATCTAAGTCTACCCACCTTCTGGTTATGAAATCCCCAGATACTCTGAGTGTGTAGGCGGATTTATATGTACGAAAAATGGTGAAACATTATGTAGCGTCCTAGGGAGCATGATATCAAATAAGGATTTTCGCTTCACTTTCCACTTCTGGGAATATTTTTCAGGAAGCTATGGGAGCCCGATTTAGTGTTAGCACAGCTTTCCGTCAGTCAGAGGGGATTGTACAGATGTTGGAGGATATGATGAGAGCATGTGCTATTGATTTTATAATCTCCTGGGATGATTAGTTGTTACTAATTGAATTCGCCAATAGCGGCAGTTATCACTTGAGTATCGGGATAACATTATATGAGGCATTGTATGGCCGTAGGAGTTGTTCCCCGACTTAGATAGGAAGAAGTGGGTGACAAATAGAGAATTGCTCTCGAATTGGTATAATGTCACGACCTAAATTACCTAAAAATCAGAGTAAATTTTTTCGCTTTATCATTTATTATTTAATTCTTACCTTTCTCTCATCGTGACCATCCTACAAACAGTTGGGCTATGATTCGGTGTTAGTCACCTCACACTATTTACCATTCCACTTACATTATCCCATTCACATATCAAAGTTTACTATCCTTTGGCTTTAAATAAATACATACTCATTAGTATTTATAACTCTACATCCTCGACATCATATCCATTTACAGTACTGTGCATTACATATTTAGATACAAAACCTTACAAATGTGTATACCTGTCTCTCGATGGGAAGCAACGGATATCAAGCATGCAAGTCCTCAGCCGCTTACTAATTTCTGTGAGCGCTCTGAAAAATGGAAAAATAAGGGGGTGAGCAAACCACACACTCAGTAAGGCAATTATGCAAGTAAGTAGATAGCTCCACTATTTACATGCTCATAATGCCATGCCCTTAAAATCCATTTCTTTTCATTAAAATCATCAAGCATAAAGTCATGCAAACATCAATGACTTAGCTTATCAAAACTATTTGTGCATATAGAAATCATGTAATTCATGCATCAAAGGCATTTTATGTGACATCATTAAATCATAATGAGCATGAAGTAAATCCAGATCATGCATTCTTTCATGTCATGTAAGACAAATCATAAATTTGAAATGAAAGCATGGAAAACATCGTCATGCTACTGCATTCAAATCATTTCATTAAAACGCGAAATAAAATAACCCCATCCGGTTCAATTATCTCATAAGTAAATCTTAATTTCATAAAACAATTCATTAAACTTCTTTATAAAACTTTGGTTATAAAACCACCATTCTTTCAGGGTTACATATCATAAAATCATAAAATCATAAAATCGGGGGTCTGACCCCTCCCTATGGTCTACCCTGGTCTATCGACCAATAGTTATATCATGTGAGACATGTAATTGATTATATCAGTAACATCGAGGACTATGGCCATATCCTAGTGATCCCTGGCAACACGGTACCTACTGTGCGGGGTATCACACTTGAAACGGGAGGTGGGTCATCCTACCCGTCAGAACAGCATAACACCAGGATTGCGAGGGCAAGGCTTGCTGCCTCATGGCTAATGCCACTCCACTCCAACAATCGCCACGGTACAGCGTACTCCGTGTGACATACACGGTACAATGTACTCTGTGAACCCAAGCTCAATCAGGGGTGCCTGTAATAGGTCTTATCCACCCATATCATCTCTTTCTCAATATGCACGTGTAAGCATATCATCTCACTGTGACACACAGTCTACAGGAGGCTCCAACACGGCTATATGCATGTAATATAAATCCCCGTGCGAGCGAAGCTCTAGCACGACTCCATGCATATTCATGATATCAGAAAACCTTGTGCGAGCGAAGCTCTATCACGGTTTCATAAAAATCAGTAAAATCTGCGTACGAGCAGCGCTCCAGTACGACTTAAACTGATTATAAATTCAAGTAAAATCCACGTACGAGCAATGCTCTAATACGGATATGCATAAAAACCCAATGAAAACCTCGTACGAGAAAAAATCTAGTATGACATTCAAATGAATTATAAAACCATATAAAACTTTGTGTGAGCAACGCTCCAGCACAAATGAATGCTTAAGTAAATCAAATCTCGTGTGAGTTACACTCCAGCACGACTTTATGCATAATTAAATCAAATCTCGTGCGAGTTACACTCCAGCACGGCTTTATGCAATATCATATCAAAATAGGATGCAAGCTAAGCTCCAGCATCTCTCATGCATATCAAATCATAAAAACTAGTGTGAGCAATCGCCCCAGCACCATTTTATGCATATCAGTCAAAACAAGTCAAAACATGTTAAAACAGAGTGCGAGCAAGGTTCCAGCACTTCTCATGCATTTCACAAGAATAAAAATCAGTGCGTGCCACCGCTCTAGCACATTTCATGCATATGATGTCACACAATTTAATGCGAGCAATCGCTTAAGCACATTTATGCACATTCACAAATGCAGATATAGTGCGAACTACATGTCGGCACTATCTGTTTCCATATAAACTTCATAGTTGGCCCGTTTTCCAAAGAATTTCATTTAAATACAAATAACACCTACGTAGTGTTATCTTGTGAAATTATATAATTTCTGGCCAATCTACCAATTTGCTTTGATTAAAACAAATAAAATTCCTTAAATCATGCATTTCATGCATGTCATGCTTTCACCATCATTAGGTGAACTTCCCTTAATAGGGGTAAAATAGTCTTTTCACCTATTTCGATCCTTAAAATCATTTAAACAACTTTTAGGATCATTATACATAATCAAGGTATACATACATTTTCAGTGTACAGAAAAGCTATTAAAATACGCGTAGCTACCTCTAGCTAATCACACAATTCCCTTACCTCATTTTCTGTACAGTCTGACCTTTCCACTGATGACTCGTCACGCAGTCCGATTTGCTTCGAATCCAATCTCTGGAACTGCGGATAAATATTCACCAGGTCAAATACAATACAATTAATTGTATTTCATAATTTTCTGGGTTTAATTTAAATCATTGGGCCCGTTTACTCATATTGGGCCCAATTACACCTTAATGGGCCTAAATCGGCCTTAAGCCTGTTTTCCCACTGACTATTCACATTATCGAGGCCTATTGGGCTCATTGGGCCCATCAGTATTTATTGAGTCTCGTTCTAAACCCTCGGATAACTCAATTTAGTATTTACAACAATTTATCCAATTTTTCAAAATTGAATTCATTTATGCGAAAAATTAAATCTGAAATTCATCAACACGTATAACGATGCAAAATTGTCGTAAATAAGGGTTACTTACCCGTGATTCCATGATAGTTCACAAATCGAGGCTGTCTCGACCTCTCGGTTGATGCCAATTGTCGAGCTACACAATTTAATATTTTTTCGGGTAAACTTTCCAGTCGATTAATAAACAAATTAAATATTTTGAAATTTAAATCGATCAATTCGACCGCTTACTGACTTACCCGTAGCTCGATTGTATCTCTAGAATTTTCTCTAATTTTTCCTCTTTTTCTTTTTCCCTTTTTCTTCCTTTTTCCTTTTCTTTTTGGCTGAACTGGTCCGGTCCGGTTCAAGTCGGTTCAGAGCGGTTCGGTCCAGCGGTTTGATCCGGTTCGACCGGTTCAGTCACCATTTTACCGTTCCGACGCCGTCCGGCCGGTTCCCGGCGTCTCACCACCACCGTTCGACACGCCATCTCACGGGCTTCCTAAATCGGTCCTCGGTGTTGCTCGAATCGGCACCGATGGCCGCCGATCAAGCTTTCTTTCCTGCTGCTTCTCCTTCGTTTTTCGACGTGCTCTGGCATTCTCAGCGCCCGTTCTGGCTGCCGGTGGTTCCCACGAGGCTCGTCGACCTTCGTCGGCCCTCGCCTGGGGTCCCTGGCCGCTGGTGGCCGTCGGCCTGAGGGATTCGGTTCCCTTGGTTCGCCCTTTTTTTTTCTATTTCGTTTCTTCCTCTTCCAAATCGCGTTTCCAGATTTCTTCTTTGTTTCGTTTTTGTTTTCCAGATTTCGTTTCTGTTTCTTTTTTGTTTTACTTTATTTTATTATTTATAATTAAATTTTATTATTATTTTATTCAATAAAATAATTTTAAAATTCCCAAAAATATCTAAAACAATTTTATTTTATTCATTTAATCTGTAAATAAATTTATCAGTCCGATTTTACCTTTTCGATATATTTTTCGATTACTTTCGGGATTATTTTTTGAGGCGAAAATTCTAAAAATATTAAATAAAATTATATCTTGATCAATTTAACCCGAAATTTAATTATTTCTTCGTTATTGATCAAGATTTCTCAAGCCATTATTTTTAATTAAATTTCCTTCTCGAATTTATACCGACTTTCGATCTTTTGACTGTTTTACCTTTGCACATTTTTGGGAATGCCATTTCAGTCATTTTGCTTTTTTTAAATGCACTCGAAAATTTCTATTTATTCCCTTTTGCTCTTACGTTAAAAATATCGGGTCTTACAATCTCCCCCACTTAAGAAATTTGGTCCTCCAAATTAGAACCAAGGCAAATAAGTCCATAAATAACTCCGAGTAAATCTATCGTATCATATACTGTCATCCTCAAGTGACTTTCTTCGGAGTGTAATACTACCAACATACTTGACTAGGGAGATCATCTTAAACCTCAACATTTTATCCTTTATGTCTAATACCCAAATCGATTTTCCAATCATACGTTATACTTTCATTGAGCTAAGTTGTTGAAGCTCATATCCGATCACATATGCTAATTCCGAAAAGTATTTCTGAAATATCATAAGATATGACACATTGTGGATGCCTGCTAATTCAGGTGGTAATGCCAACCCATAGGCCTTATCTCCCACTTTTGTCCAATCTCAAAGGATTCAATCTAACGAAACTCAATTTGCCTTCTTCCGAATTTCGTTATGTCCTTATGACAAATAACTGCCAATAATACTAATTCACCATCGGTGAATTCCAATGGTTTTCTATCTCTTGTTAGCATAGTCTTTTCTGTTTGCTTTGAGTTGTTCTTAATCTCTCACAAATCAACTGAACATCCTCAGAGGTTTGTCTTATCAATTCGGGAACAATTCTCTATCTGTCACCCACTTCTTCTTATCCAAGTCGGAAAACAACTCCCTACGGCCATACAATGCCTCATATAAATTCATCCCGATACTCAAGTGATAACTGTCATTATTGGCAAATTCGATTAGTAATAACTAATCATCCCATGAGTTTATAAGATCAATGGCACACGCTCTCATCACATCCTCCAGAACCTGTACAGTCCTCTCTGACTGACCATCTGTCTGAGGATGGAAGCTGTGCTAAAACACAATCGGGTTCCTATAGCTTCCTGAAAAATATTCCCAGAAGTGGGAAGTGAAGCAGGAATCCCTATCTGATATCATGCTCACTGGAACGCTACATAATGTTCCACAATTTTCCATACACATAAATCCGCCTACACACTCAGAGTATCTGGGGATTTCATAACCAGATGTGGGTAGACTTAATCAATCTATCGACTATCACCCAGATAGTCTCATGATTCATTCGGGTCTTCTATAACCCATCACGAAATTTCATGGTAACTTATTCCCATTTTCGTGTCAATATAGGTAGAGGCTACAATAATCCTGCAGACTTCTAGTACTCTACCTTACTCTGCTGACATACGAGACACTTTGCTACAATCTACAATATCACTTTTCATACCTGACCACCAATACCCTTTTTAGAGATTCTGATATCTTTATTACTTCTAGGATGTACTGTATATCCCAAAGAGTGAGCTTCTGACAATAATACTATCTCATCACTGTGGTCTTGGGGAGCACTTATATTGTGTCTGAACCTCTATGAATCATTATCACTCACTGTGAACTCTGTCCCTATACCCTTCTGAATCTGACCCACACTATCGACACCATGCCGATCATCATGCTAAGCCTGGTAATTCCGGTCACACAAATTCGGTTCTAACCTCAAACTAGCTATCACAAAATCACCGTCATCATCAGAAGGGATCACATCACTACTGAGGCTCACAACTGCTCTAGAAGCTCACGCTCCCTAACTATCATATGTGATACCATCCCGAGGCTCTTTCTGTTCAAGGCATCCACCATTACATTAGCCTTTCCTGGGTGGTACAATGTTCACAATCATAATCCTTAGAAGCTCTAACCTTCTTGGTTAACTCATGTTCGACCCTTTCTGTGAACATAGATACTCGGGCTTTTACGATCAGTGCATACCTGAAATTTCTTACAATTTAAGTGGTGGCGCCATACCTTCAGTGTAAACGCTATGGTTGCCACTCTAAATCATGGGTCAGATAGTTTCCCTCATGGTCCTTAAACTATCTGGATCCATAAATGACTATCTTCCCATTTTACATCAATACACAACTCAATTCTTATTTTGTGGTATCCATACATATTGAAACCTCTTGAGCTGTTGGTTATGGTGAGAATAATTACGGTGGTCAGTTCATTACTTTAATATACCAAAACTCACCGAAGTTATTTTCATACTTATCATACCACTCGTATGAAATCTTTTTTTTTTTCAAATGAAACATATCAACTGAGCAGCTCATTTCAAGAAACTCATAACACCTCATCTGTAAGACAGTTTCCTGTTGCTACTCATACTCTTACCTGGACTTCGAATACATCAAAATATCATCGCTAAAGATGACAACCAATTAGTCCAGGTAAGGTTTAAATACCTTAACGTAGTTGAGTTCCACTCAATATTTCAATCACCCATATTCTTGACCTATGTACGCATAAACGTACAATGTCATTTCGAAATCGCTTCCATTCAAGATACTAACCCACGTCATTTTCTTTTTCTTATATTAACGGATTTTTATAAAATTTTAATTTTTAAACCTTCTTGATTAATCAAATTCTATATTTCTTTATCATACCAGCAAAGGTACCTAATTTTTAAATGTATATATACAACTGTCGATTTCAATTTATAGGTTATGTGTGCGCTTATCGACGCTGTCAAGTCTTCAGGCGGGGAAGTATTTGAAATACCTTTATTAACCCTCAGACTTGACCATATGGACTGGGTGTAGATATATCTACCCCTTATACTTGTTCGCAATTCATATTCACTACATATTGCTCAATCCAAATTACTTTACATATCAAAGGTATTCTTACCTTGGATACGCCTCTTATTCCAATAAACCTCATATTCAGAATCTATCACATCTCAAAGCTTATCTCCTTTCATAAATCACTTATAATAAACTCTTTCATTACTTGTCAAACTTACAATACACTTTTCAGTGATGTTTTCACCCCCTATTTTCAACTTACAATCTCTATACCCATATTCAGTTAGTGAAAATCAGCTAACTATCATCATCTTGCCTAAGGGTACAGGCTTCACATCTTTCACTAGCTTATAACAACTGAAGGCGGTAAGAATAAATGCGTGACACCAAGATCAATTTAAAATAATTACTTCATTATTCACAATTAGTGTGGTATCTTCCACCACATCAAATGAAATATCAATAGTATCCTGGTACAAGGCATACACTCGCCCTCGTCCAACATCTTATTTCCGTGGTAACTACCACACATCTTACACTGTTACACTTGCTACATTGTTCCGTAGTAGGTCGGGCTCCTCAAATCACAATACCCCTCAAAAGTATTGAAATTAAATACACTGGGGCTACCAATCATCTTACCCTGTGACTCATCAGCTTTAAGCTTTTACCAAACTACCTTTTTCCTGTTCTGACATCTCTGTCATTCTCTATTCTCTTTTTGTCTCTACATCGGCCCTTACTACCTTTCCCAATCTCAGAGGCGTGCAACTCATGATCTTATTTACACACTGTAGTCTGCGCACTGCCTCAGCATAGGTAGTGATATCTAACGGGCTAATCGGACTCTAATTGACAATCTGAGCCCTTCCATGAACTTTCACACATCTCGACTCTCACTGTTCATAATGTCTGAGTCATATCTGCTCAGGAATAAACTGAGTTTCATACTCGTTAATCAACTAGTTCCTCTAGGTCAGAGTAAAGAATATCATCTGTATTTTCCTTTAACAATGTCCGGGATATTATGTCACCTGAATACATTTAGAATTATTTTCCAAGTCCATTTTGGATGTCTAACTCTTAATATGGGTCAAGCGGACTTCACCAATGCTTCTACTCGCTCTCAAATCCCATACATACACCGAGCAATTAGCTCGCAAAATATTCTCCACACTTCGCTCCAACCTCGCGAAACGTGTCTCAATATTGTCCGATCTCTCTATCAGACTCTGTCCGATCTCTCTGTCGGACTCTGTGGGGCATGCTCAACATCAGCCTCCACTTTAATCTCATCTCGAGTCTCATGTGTGACTCAGTACAACTCTCGGGCCTACCTCAATGGCCTTGAGTTCATGTACTCGCACTTTTACCATAGCAGCTATTAGTTAATTGAGTCTATTCTTGCATTTAAAATCAAATTTTTCACTGCACTTCCATCTCGATATACACAATTGTATCTAAACAATGCACAGTACATGGGGATGTAAACTTCATTAACCACTAACACCGACTCGTATCAGGCCAACTCAGCTCTGATACCATTACTGTCACGACCCAAATTACCTAAAAATCAGAGTAAATTTTTTTGCTTTTTCATTTATTATTTAATTCTTACCTTTCTCTCATCGTGACCATCCTACAAATAGTTGGGCTATGATTCGGTGTTAGTCACCTCACACTATTTACCATTCCACTTTCATTATCCCATTCACATATCAAAGTTTACTATCCTTTGACTTTAAATAAATACATACTCATTAGTATTTATAACTCTACATCCCCGACATCATATCCATTTACAGTACTGTGCATTACATATTTAGATACAAAACCATACAAATGTGTATACCTGTCTCTCGAAGGGAAGCAGCAGATATCAAGCATGCAAGTCCTCAGCCGCTTACTAATTTCTATAAGTGCTCTGAAAAGATGGGAAAATAAGGGGTGAGCAAACCACACGCTCAGTAAGGCAATTATGCAAGTAAGTAGATAGCTCCACTATCTACAAGCTCATAATGCCATGCCCTTAAAATCTATTTCTTTTCATTAAAATCATCAAGCACAAAGTCATGCAAACATCAATGACTTAGTTTATCAAAACTATTTGTGCATATAGAAATCATGTAATTCATGCATCAAAGGCATTTTATGTGACATCATTAAATCATAATGAGGATGAAGTAAATCCAGATCATGCATTCTTTCATGTCATGTAAGACAAATCATACATTTGAAATGAAAGCATGGAAAACATCGTCATGCTACTGCATTCAAATCATTTCATTAAAATGCGAAATAAAATAACCCCATCCGGGTCAATTATCTCATAAGTAAATCTCAATTTCATAAAACAATTCATTAAACTTCTTTATAAAACTTTGGTTATAAAACCACCCTTCTTTCAGGGTCACAAATCATAAAATCATAAAATCATAAATTTGTCAAATCGGGGGCCTGACCCCTCCTTTGGGTCTACCCTGGTCTAACAGACCACAAGTTATATCATGTGAGACAATCATGTAATTATCAGTAACATCGAGGACTATGGCCATATCCTAGTGATCCCTGGCAACACGGTACCTAGTGTGCGGGGTATCACACCTGAAGCGGGAGGTGGGTCGTCCTACCCGCTAGAATAGCATAACACTAAGATTATGAGGGCAAAGCTTGCTGCCTCGTGGCTAATGCCACTCCACTCCAACAATCCCCACGGTACAGCGTACTCTGCGTGACATACACGGTACAACATGCTCTGTGAACCCAAGCTCAATCAGGGGTGCCTGTAATAGGTCTTATCCACCCATATCATCTCTGTCTCAATATGCACGTGTGAGCATATCATCTCACTGTGACACATAGTCTACAGGAGGCTCCAACATGGCTATATGCATGCAATATAAATCCTTGTGCAAGCGAAGCTCTAGCACGGCTCCATGCATATTCATGATATCAGAAAATCTCGTGCGAGCGAAGCTCTAGCACGGTTTCATAAAAATCAGTAAAATCTGCGTACGAGCAGCGCTCCAGTACGACTTAAACTGATTATAAATTCAAGTAAAATCCACGTACAAGTAATGCTCTAGTACGGATATGCATAAAAACCCGATGAAAACCTCATACGAGAAAAACTCTAGTACGACATTCAAATGAATTCTAAAACCATATAAAACTTTGTGCGAGCAACGCTCCAGCACAAATGAGTGCTAAAGTAAATCAAATCTCATGCAAGTTACACTCCAGCATGGCTTTATGCATAATTAAATCAAATCTCGTGTGAGTTACACTCCAGCACGGCTTTATGCAATATCATATCAAAATAGGATGCGAGCTAAGCTCCAGCATCTCTCATGCATATCAAATCATAAAAACTAGTGCGAGCAATCGCTCCAGCACCATTTTATGCATATCAGTCAAAACAAGTCAAAACATGTCAAAATAGAGTGCGAGCGATGCTCCAACACTTCTCATGCATTTCACAAGTATAAAAATCAGTGCGAGCAACCGCTCTAGCACATTTTATGTATATGATGTCACACAATTCAGTGCGAGCAACCGTTCAAGCACATTTATGCACATTCATAAACGCAGCTATAGTGCGAACTACGTGTCGACACTATCTGTTTTCATATAAACTTGATAGTTGGCCTGTTTTCTAAAGAATTTCATTTACATACAAATAGCACCTACGTAGTGTTATCTTGTAAAATTATATAATTTTTGGCCAATCTATCGATTTGCTTTGATTAAAACAAATAAAATTCCTTAATTTAGAAAATTCCTTAAATCATGCATTTCATGCATGTTATGCTTTCACCATCCTTAGGTGAACTTCCCTCAATAGGGGTAAAATAGTCTTTTCACCTATTTCGACCTTTAAAATCATTTAAACCACTTTTAGGATCATTATACATAATCAAGGTATACATACATTTTCAGTGTACAGAAAAGCTATTAAAATACTCGTAGCTACCTCTAGCTACTCACACAATTCCCTTACCTCATTTTCTGTACAGTCTGACCTTTCCACTGATGACTCGTCACGCAGTCCGATTTGCTTCAAATCCAATCTCTGGAACTACGGATAAATTTTCACCAGGTCAAATACAATACAATTAATTGTATTTCATAATTTTTTGGGCTTAATTTAAATCATTGGGCCCGTTTACTCATATTGGGCTAGATTGCACCTTAATGGGCCTTAATCGACCTTAAGCCCGTTTTTCCTCTAACTATTCACATTATCGAGGCCTATTGGGCTCATTGGGCCCATCAGTATTTATTGAGTCTCATTCTAAACTCTTGGATAACTCAATTTAGTATTTACGACAATTTATCCAATTTTCCAGAATTTAATTCATTTATGCGAAAAATTAAATCTGAAATTCATCAACACGCATAATGATGCAAAATTGTTGTAAATAAGGGTTACTTACCGTGATTCCATGATAGTTCACAAATCGAGGCTGTCTCGAGATCTAGGTTGATGCCAATTGTCGAGCTACACAATTTAATATTTTTTTGGGTAAACTTTCCAGTCGATTAATAATCAAATTAAATATTCTGAAATTTAAATCGGTCAATTCGACCGCTTACCGACTTACCCGTAGCTCGATTGCATCACTGGAATTTTCTCCATTTTTTCCTCTTTTTCTTTTTCCCTTTTTCTTCCTTTTTCCTTTTCTTTTTTGCTGAACCGATCAGGTCCGGTTCAACCCGGTTCGGTCCAGCGGTTCGATCCAGTTCGACCGGTTCAGTCACCATTTTACCGTTTCGACGTCGTTCGACCGGTTCCCGGTGTCTCACCACCGCCGTTCGGCGTGCCATCGTATGGGCTTCCTAAATCGGGCCTCGGTGTTGCTCGAATCGGCGCCGATGGCCGCCGATCATGCTTTCTTTCTTGCGGCTTCTCCTTCATTTTTTGACGTGCTCCGATGTTCTCGGCGTGTGTGCCGACTGTCGGTGGTTCCCACGAGGCTCGTCGACCTTCGTTGGCCCTCGCCTGGGGTCCCTGGCCACCGGTGGCCGTCGACCTGAGGGATTTGGTTCCCTTGGTTCGCCCTTTTTTTTTTTTCTATTTCGTTTCTTCCTCTTCCAAATCGCGTTTCCAGATTTCTTCTTTGTTTCATTTTTTTCCAGATTTCGTTTTTGTTTCTTCTTTTTTTACTTTATTTTATTATTTATAATTAAATTTTATTATTATTTTATTCAATAAAATAAGAATAAAATTCTAAAAAATATCTAAAACAATTTTATTTTATTCAATTAATCCGTAAATAAATTTATCAGTCTGATTTTACCTTTTCGGTATATTTTTCGATTACTTTCGAGATTATTTTTCGAGGCGAAAATTCTAAAAATATTAAATAAAATTATGTCTTGATCAATTTAACCCGAAATTTAATTATTTCTTCGTTATTGATCGAGATTTCTCAAGCCATTATTTTTAATTAAATTTCCTTCTCGAATTTATACCGACTTTCGATCTTTTGACCGTTTTACCCTTACACATTTTCGGGAATACCATTTCAGTCATTTTGCATTTTTAAATGCACTCAAAAATTTCTATTTATTCCCTTTTGCTCTTACGTTAAAAAAAATCAGGTCTTACATATAATAAGTCTTTGAAGGAGTTCAGTTGATTATGAGTGATGGAGAATATCTCAGAGCAGACGAAAACGTTATGCTGATAAGAGATAGAGACTGTTGAAGCTCAAAGAGAGTAGGTCGTATGTCAAAAAGTTGATTCGAGTATTAGACGAAAGGAGAATGTGAGATCTAAGAATTTTAGATATATTTTAATGATGTAATAAGAACTTGAAGTGTAATTTATTGAGCTAAGTGAATTGTGAAAATTATATTTGAAGATTTATGTATAAGTGTTTAACATAAGTGTGAAACTAAGAGGTCAGATCAATCTTGGGGAAGGAGAGATCGATCTGGTGAGTTACAAATGGCAAGGAAGGAGGAATTTCAGGAGCAGATCGATCTCCAATGGAAGAGGATTGATCTCCTTATGATTCTGTTTGAGAGAAGATCGATCTCATGAGGGAGGGATCGATCTCCAAACGTTTCTGTTTGGGAGAAGATCAATCTCCTCAAGGAGCAGATCGATCTCATAAAGCCATAAAGAGATCGATCTCACCCCTCGACAAATCGATCTCCTATGCATAAAATTACCCCAAATCGTCCCCAAATTCAAATACAGATCGATCTCACCAAGAGCCAGATCGATCTCTTACCCTCAGTCTATATAAGGAACCCCTGCTTTCTCCTACAAATTCATTTTCTCTCTCTTCTAACCCCCATTTTCACCGAGCCCTAGCTTTCTCACTCATCCAAAGCACCCATTTTCATCCAAATCAGAGGCTGTGGCAAGAAGGAAAGTTGTTCCTCATCAAAGGGAGAACAACATACTTGGAAATCGTAAGATGGATTGAATCGAGGCAAGAGATAAGCTCTCCACAAGTTTTGGGTAATTTTTAAACCTCGATCTTGATATTTGAGATGATTTTGGTAATGATAGTTGTTGGCATTATGTTGAAATAGCTGGAAAATGATTAGGGATTGATGAAATTTCAATGTAGTTGGAGTGATAATGATGTTTAGCAATTTTGGGAATTTTGAGCTATAAATGAAAATTTAGACAATGTGGTGAATTAGCATAGATAATTTGGCATGAGAAATGTAGGGCGTTGAGATGTTGTGAATGAGATTGTAGTTTGGGGTAGAGTTACGAAAATCAAGAAATTTGAGGTGTTATGAGCAATTATGCTCGATTTTGAGAATTGAGGTTACTGTGATGATGAATATTGATGTTTTAACATCGTTTGGATAGCTCGGGAGTTCCAGAGTGGAGTGCGAGACTAGTCCGTGACAAGGGGGAAACAAGTGCACTATACGAAGTGCAAAGAGGTAAGGGAAACTAAACCAATTGTGTATGTGATTTTGAACTATATAGCATGATTTGTGATTTATAAAACAAGTATGTTTGATGTGTTGTGTTTTGATGAGAATGCACAAGATTTTTATAGCCGATTGGAGCCCAATGTTTTTATGAGTTTATAATTGGGCTCTACGTTAAGGCAATATCGAGATTTGAGAAATGTGTGCCTGCTTTGCCGGTTGGAACTCGGTTTTAATATTTTTGTGTTGAGTACAAAATGGTTTTCAAATGAGTTTTATGAGAGAAAAACCACTATGAGTTCTATGTGAAGGCAAACCAGTCTTATGTGATAAGACTTAGGTGTGTAATTGTGAGTACACACCGGGCATTGCTCTGGTAGCATGTAAACCCAATTCTTCTCCGTTCTGGTAATGTGAGAACCCTATTTGGTGGCCGTTGCCACGTGAGAACCCTATTTGGTGGCCGTTGCCACGTGAGAACCTTATTTGGTGGCCGTTGCCACGTGAGAACCCTATTTGGTGGCCGTTGCCACGTGAGAACCCTATTTGGTGGCCTTTGCCACGTGAGAACCCTATTTGGTGGTCGTTGCCACGTGAGATCCCCCATTCAGTGGCTATGCAACGTATATTTGGTGGCCGTTGCCACGTGAAACCCTATCATGTGGCTGTGCCACGTGTGAATTTGAATCAGTGGCTATGCCACGTGTGTTTAGTGGCTGTGCCATGTGTATTATTATTACAGTGATTTTATCACGTTTATTAAGAAAGCGATTATCGCATTATTTTCATATGCTTTGTTACTGCTCTATACTGAGCATTTTACTTCATGTTTTCACATGATTTGAGATATGAGAATGTCGTTTTGAGTACTTTCATGCTATGGTTTTCAAATGAGTATAATGAGTTTCACATACAAATAAATATTTTGTGATGTGCATTTTGGTTTATATAATGAGTCCCCTACCCCCTTACTGAGCGATTTAGAAGCTCACCCTGTTTTCTTTCCCTTCAGATTTCTTCAAGTGGAAAAGGGTTTCCCTACGACGTACGGAGTAGTGGCTAGTGGAGGACTTGAGCTCCAGGCCATATATTGTATTTGAGGTATCTTTTGTCTTTTCATGTACCCAGACAATTATTGTAATTGCAGACACTTGATGTATAACATTGTATAGGATGTATTAGGATTAATTAACTTAATATTGAGTAATGTATAAGGTACGATACATGTTATCTAGTGATGAGATCCTGAGGTATGATAAATATGATGATGCATGACATTGCACAGGAATACACCCTTAATTGTGAATTAATGAGTAAAAAGTTTTTAAATTTGCCCTATTTTTCGCGTTTTCGGGGCTTGACAGAGCTTTCTTGGTATCAGAGCTTAGGGTGTCTAGTACTGTCAGTGTCGGTTAAGTGAAATAGAATACATCCTAAGTGTCTGTAATAGTCTGGTCATGAACTGAATCTGAGGATTGAGATTTCGATCGATTTTGATATGTAAGCGCAGGAGACGAGTTAAGATAGATGAGTGGACGACGAAGTCGTTCGAGGAGGTAGGCAGAGTCCCCTCCACCACCTGCCCCACAACCAGAGAGTCCTAACTCTCGATTTAATCGGATTGAGACCGATGTGAGGCAAGGTTTTGAGCAGATGGCAGCGTTATTCACGCAACACTTTAGAGTTAATGCCTCGGGTACTACTCCTACACCACGACAAGGACCTCCCATACCCCCAGTGCCTCCCGTTACTCAGCCTGAGGACAGAAGTATGGTCTGACTGAAGGATTTTCTGAAGATGAATCCACCCGCATTTAGGGGAAAGAAGGATCCTACAGAGGCTGAGGAGTGGCTGACGGAGTTGAGGATTATATTTGATTATCTGGGATGCACCGATGCTGAAAGGGTCAGTATGAGTATCTATATGTTGAAGGGAAGAGCTCGAGATTGGTGGGGTACTACCCAGGGTATTCTGATGTCCCACTAGGATGTGATTGGTTGGGAAGAGTTTCAGACAGCCTTTAGGACCCAATATGTACCACGAGCCGCCCAGAGAAAGAAACAGGTCGAGTTTTTGAGTTTGGTACAGGGTGATATATCTGTGGATGACTATGAGAGCCAATTCACCGCGCTATTGAGATATGACCCAGAGACCTTCAAGAATGAAGAGCTCTGCATAGAGAAGTTTGTGTATGGATTGAAGCCCATCATCAGAGATAGATTGATAGGGCTATGTATTACTGAGTTTGGAGATGCTCTGAGACGAGCACAAGAGATTGAAAGAGGAATTGAAATGGTACAATCCCAGAATGAGCTCAGAGCGGTGAATAGAGATAAGAGCAAGAGGCCAGCGATTTTCCAAACAGAGGCTCGGAGAGGTTCCTTCAGAAGAGGAAGGATTGAGGTGCAGAAGGGCAGATTAGAGAGGTCCAGAGGTTACCCTAACATTAGAGAGACCCCTCGAGATGTCAGGCTTGAGGCAAGGTTTTGCAGAAATTGTGGCCGAATGCATGAGGGAAGTTGTACTGGGTCGATCCTTGGATGTTTTAGATGTGGAGACATGGGTCACATGGTAAAGGATTGCCCTCAACCTCAGAAACCACATGTCTTGGAGCCCACTAGACAATAGCCTTAGAGAGTAAATCCCTAGAGACAGGCTACTACTGCAGAGAAAGGAAAGAGACCTGTTACACAGGGACGTGTGTTTGCCCGGGATAAGGAGACTGCAGACACTTCTGCAGAAACTATAAGAGGTACACTCTCTGTCTGTAATCATAAGGCTCATGTGTTGATTGATTCAGGATCCACGCATTCGTTTATTTCTGAGCATTTTGCATGTAGATTAAACTTGAAGTTTGAACCCCTAAAGTATATACTACATGTAAATACCCCTATGCGTGAATCCCAGAGAACTGAGTTAATTTGAAAAGGATGTGAGATAAAGGTGGGAGATAGAGTGATGTTAGCAGATCTAATCATGTTGAATATAAATGGGTTTGATGTAATTTTGGGGATGGATTGGTTGGCAACCAATCGAGCGAGTTTAGACTGCTACACTAAGATTGTAACTTTCTCCCTACCTGAACCTTACAGTGTACGTTTGAAATATTAAGTAAATAGACGTACGGAATTTTGTAAACATTTGAGAATTTTAATATTATTTTGGAGAATATTAAATATGATTGTTCATGTGAAAGTTATGAGACACTCATCTCAGACGATGAGCGAGAACATCTGAGGATTGAGGATATACCTGTGGTTTACGAATTTTTGGATGTTTTCCCAGATAAGTTACCAGGTTTACCACCAGAGAGAGAGCTGGAGTTTACCATTGATTTGGTACTAGATACTCAGCCGATCTCTAGACCTCCCTACAGGATGGCATTAGTGGAACTCGAGGAATTGAAGAAACAACTACAGGAGTTATTGGATCAAGGGTTTATTAGACCCAGTGTTTCGCCATGGGGAGCACCAGTACTATTTGTTAAGAAGAAGGATGGTAGTCTCAGATTATGCGTAGACTATCGGTTGTTGAATAAAGCCACGGTAAAGAATAAATACCCATTGCCCAGGATTGATGATCTACTTGATCACCTGAGAGGGCATCAGTCTTTTCTAAGATTGATTTGAGATCGGGCTATCACCAATTGAGGATCAAGGAAGAAGATATTCTAAAGACGACCTTCAGGACGAGGTATGGCCATTATGAATTTCTGGTGATGTCGTTTGGATTGACGAACGCCCCTGCAGCATTTATGAGATTGTTGAACAAGGTGTTCAGAGACTATCTGGATAAATTTGTGATAGTCTTTATTGATGATATCCTGGTATACTCTCAGTCGTATGAGGAGCATGCACAACATTTGTGGTTAGTAGTTCAGATACTCCAAGATAAGCAATTATATGGAAAGCTTAGTAAGTGTGAATTTTGGCTGGATCGGATAGCTTTCCTTGGCCATATAGTCTCAGAGGAAAGAGGATCAGTGGATCCAAGTAAAGTGGAGGCTGTGCTTAATTGGGAGAGACCGAGGACAGTTACTGAGGTACGAAGCTTCCTTGGTTTGGCAGGGTATTACAGAAGATTTGTGGAAGGATTTTCCAGGATTGCCGTCCCTTTGACTAAACTCACGCGTAAGGAAACTCCGTTTATATGGACTGATCAATGTGAGCTCAATTTTCAGGAATTAAAGAAGAGATTAACAGCGGTACCTGTGTTAACTATCCCTGAGGATCAGGAGGATTTTCGGTGTATAATGATGCATCTCATCGAGGATTGGGGTGTGTGCTTATGCATCATGGAAGAGTGGTCGCATATGGATCGCGACAGTTGAAAGACCATGAGCGAAATCACCCCACACATGATTTGGAGTTAGCCACTGTGGTATTTGCCTTGAAGATCTGGTGACACTACTTATATGGGGAAAGATTCCAGATCTTCACTGATCACAAGAGTTTGAGATATCTCTTTGATCAGAAAGAGTTAAACATGAGACAAAGGAGATGGATGGAACTTCTTAAGGATTATGACTGCGAGATTCTATATCATCCGGGTAAGGCGAATGTAGTTGCTGATGCCCTGAGGAGGAAGAGTATGATATCTGCTATGATGATCAGGGAATGGGATTTACTGGAGCAGTTTGCCGAACTCCAGATCAGAGTTAAAGAGGTAGAGACTGGATTTTTGGCTAGCTTGCGAATAGAGCCCAGGATCATGGATCAGATGAGAAATGGGCAGTGCAGTGATCAAAGATTGATAGATATGGTTAGCCAAGCTGAGCAGAGTTTGCAGTCAGATCTCACCATCAGTGAGGATGGATTATTGAGGTTCAGAGGATGGATTTGTGTACCAGACGATGATACCCTGAAGAGACAGATACTGAGAGAATCCCATTGCTCGCGATACACCATGCACCCAGGGAGTACTAAGATGTACCGAGATTTGAGAAAGGTGTACTAGTGGAGTGGTATGAAGCGAGAGGTGGCAGAATACGTAGCCAGATGTTTAGTATGCCAGCAAGTGAAAGCTGAGCATCGGAAGCCCGGAGGACTACTACAGCCCTTACCTGTACCTACATGGAAATGGGAGCATGTCACCATGGACTTTATTATGGGTTTACCGAGGACCCGAAGAGGTCGTGACGCTATATGGGTTATAGTGGATAGATTGACCAAGAGTGCCCACTTCCTTGCCATCAAGAGCACAGATACTGTGGATGCCTTAGCTGAGCTGTATGTCAGCGAGATAGCTAGATTACATGGAGCTCCAGTGAGTATTGCTTCTGATAGAGATTCCCGATTTACTTTTAGATTTTTGACCCAGTTTCAGGAGTCCATGGGATCTCGATTGAGTTTCAGTAACGCCTATCATCCTCAGATAGATGGTCAGTCAGAGAGGACTATTCAGACCCTGGAGGATATGTTGAGGGCGTGTACGATGGATTTTAAGGGATCATGGGATGATCACCTACCCCTAGCAGAGTTTGCGTACAATAACAGCTATCATGCGAGTATTGGAATGGCACCTTTTGAGGCTCTATATGGTAGGAGGTGTAGATCCCCTGTAGCTTAGGAAGAAGTCGGTGATAGAAAGATAAATGCTCCCGAGCTTGTTGAGCAAGCTGTACAGAGTGTGAAACTCATATGTGAGAGGTTACGGGCTGCACAGAGTAGACAGAAAAGCTACGCGGATGTGCGTAGACGGCCACTCGAGTTTGATGTTGGTGACGCAGTATTTCTAAAAATATCACCGAGTAAGGGTATCATGCCATTTGGGAAGAAAGGGAAATTGAGTCTGCGATACATAGGACCATTCGAGATTCTTGAGAGAGTGGGAGAGGTAGCTTACAGATTAGCATTACCCCCACAGATGTCCAAAATACACAATGTTTTTCATGTGTCTATGTTGAGGAAGTACCACCCGGACCCTTCTCATGTCATAGAGTATGACGAGATGGACATTCAAGAGGATATGAGCTATACTGAGGAACCCGTCTAGATTCTCGATAGAAAGGAGAAGGTACTGAGAACTAAGAACATCCCATTAGTGAAAGTTTTGTGGAAACATCACTCAATGGAAGAGGCAACGTGGGAACTAGAGAATCTCATGAAGGAGAAATACCCCCATCTATTTGACTAGTTGAGTTGAATTTGGAAGACCAAATTCTTTTTAAGGTGGGGTTTGTGAGATCTAAGAATTTTAGATATATTTTAATGATGTAATAAGAACTTGAAGTGTAATTTATTGAGCTAAGTGAATTGTGGAAATTATATTGGGAGATTTATGTCTAAGTGTTTAACAGAAGTGTGAAACTAAGAGGTCAGATCGATCTTGGGGAAGGAGAGATCGATCTGGTGAGTTAAAAATGACAAGGAAGGAGGAATTTAAGGAGCAGATCGATATCCTTATGATTCTGTTTGAGAGAAGATCGATCTCATGAGGGAGGGATCAATCTCCAAACATTTCTGTTTGGGAGAAGATCGATCTTCTCAAGGAGCAGATCGATCTCGTAAAGCCATAAAGAGATCGATCTCACCCCTCGACAGATCGATCTCCTAGGCATAAAATTGCCCCAAATCGTCCCCAAATTCAAATGCAGATCGATCTCACCAAGAGCCAGATCGATCTCCTACCCTCAGTCTATATAAGGAACCCTTGCTTTCTCCTGCAAATTTATTTTCTCTCTCTTCTAACCCCCATTTTCACCGAGCCATAGCTTTCTCACTCATCCAAAGCACCCATTTCCGTCCAAATCAGAGGCTGTGGCAAGAAGGAAAGTTGTTCCTTATCAAAGGGAGAACAACATACTTGGAAATCGTAAGACGAATTGAATCGAGGCAAGAGATAAGCTCTCCACAAGTTTTGGGTAATTTCTAAACCTCGATCTTGATATTTGAGATGATTTTGGTAATGATAGTTGTTGGCATTGTGTTGAAATAGCTGGAAAATGATTAGGGATTGATGAAATGTCAATGTAGTTGGAGTGATAATGATGTTTAGCAATTTTGGGAATTTTGAGCTATAAATGAAAATTTAGACAATGTGGTGAATTAGCATAGATAATTTGGCATGAGAAATGTAGGGCGTTGAGATGTTGTGAATGAGATTGTAGTTTGGGGTAGAGTTACGAGAATCAAGAGATTTGAGGTGTTATGAGCAATTATGCTCGATTTTGAGAATTGAGGTTATTGTGATGATGAATATTGATGTTTTAACATCGTTTGGACAGCTCGGGAGTTCCAGAGTGGAGTACGAGACTAGTCCGTGACAAGGGGGAAACAATTGCACTATACAAGGTGCAAAGAGGTAAGGGAAACTAAACCAATTGTGTATGTGATTTTGAACTATATAGCATGATTTGTGATTTATAAAACAAGCATGTTTGATGTGTTGTGTTTTGATGAGAATGCACACGATTTTTATAGCAGGTTGGAGCCCAATGTTTTTATGAGTTTATAATTGGGCTCTACGTTAAGGCAATATCTAGATTTGAGAAATGTGTGCGTGCTTTGCTGGTTGGAACTCGATTTTAATATTTTTGTGTTGAGTACAAAACGGTTTTCAAATGAGTTTTATGAGAGAAAAACCACTATGAGTTCTACGTGAAGGCAAATCAGTCTTATGTGATAAGACTTAGGTGTGTAATTGTGAGTACACACCGGGCATTGCTCTGGTAGCATGTAAGCCCGATTCTTCTCCGTTCTGGTAATGTGAGAACCCTATTTGGTAGCCGTTGCCACGTGAGAACCCTATTTGGTGGCCGTTGCCACGTGGGAACCCTATTTGGTGGCCGTTGCCAAGTGAGAACCCTATTTCGTGGCCGTTGCCACGTGAGAAACTTATTTGGTGGCCGTTGCCACGTGAGAACCCTATTTGGTGGCCGTTGCCTCGTGAGAACCTTATTTGGTGGCCGTTGCCACGTGAGAACCCTATTTGGTGGCCGTTGCCACGTGAGATCCCCCATTCAGTGGCGCTATGCCACGTATATTTGGTGGCCGTTGCCACGTGAAACCCTATCCTGTGCTGTGCCACGTGTGAATTTAAATCAGTGGCTATGCCATGTGTGTTTAGTGGCTGCGCCACGTGTATTATTATTACAGTGATTTTATCACATTTATTGAGAAAGCGATTATCGCATTATTTTCACATGCTTTGTTACTGCTCTATACTGAGCATTTTACTTCATGTTTTCACATGATTTGAGATATGAGAATGTCGTTTTGAGTACTTTCATGCTATGGTTTTCAAATGAGTATAATGAGTTTCACATACAAATAAATATTTTGTGATGTGCATTTTGGTTTATATAATGAGTCCCCTACCCCCTTACTGAGCGATTTAGAAGCTCACCCTGTTTTCTTTCCCCTCAGATTTCTTCAAGTGAAAAAGGGTTTCCCTGCGATGTACGGAGTAGTGGCTAGTGGAGGACTTGAGCTCTAGGCCATATATTGTATTTGAGGTATCTTTTGTCTTTTCATGTACCCAGACAATTATTGTAATTGCAGACACTTGATGTATAACATTATATGGGATGTATTAGGATTAATTAACTTAATATTGAGTAATGTATATGATACGATACATGTTATCTAGTGATGAGATCCTGAGGTATGATAAATATGATGATGCATGACACTGCACAGGAATACACCCTTAATTGTGAATTAATGAGTAAAAAGTTTTTAAATTTGCCCTATTTTCCGCGTTTTCAGGGCGTGACAGAGAAAGTATTGAGGTTTAAGACGATCTCCCTAGTAAAAGTCCTTTGGTAGTATTACACTCTGGAAAAAGTCACATGAGAATTAAAGAGTATGATGCGATAGACGTACCCAAGTTGTCTATGGACCCATTTGACTTAGTTCTAATTTGGAGGACCAAATTTCTTAAGTGAGGGAGATTATATAAGACTCGATTTTTATCATATTTCCTTATGATTCACGTGATGTAAACATGGTTTTATGCAAATTGAATCATAAGAAGAGTTTTACGTGAATGAAAAATGCAAAAGGAATGAATAAAAATTCCCGAATGCATTTAAAGATCAAGTGAAAGATTGAAATGGTCACAAATTAAACGAATGGGATCCTGACTGAGATATGATTTTGATGATAATGAAACTGTGATTTAAACTGAAACTTGCATGACGTTATTTTCATGCTATTTAAACCCATGCGTGAGGTAAACTGGTTTTAGATGACATTCATGGTGTGACATATGGGTATGCGTGAAGGTTTTGTGGAAACTCAGCATGATGCATTTTTCATAATTGTTTATAATTCATGCAATGAAAGGTTTTAGCAGGAGGAGGTTATCCATGCTTTAATTTC
Organism: Firmiana major; assembly: GCA_033439115.1. NCBI lineage: Eukaryota > Viridiplantae > Streptophyta > Magnoliopsida > Malvales > Malvaceae > Firmiana > Firmiana major. The sequence goes on along the minus strand of CM065901.1, from coordinate 36,659,110 downwards.
AAATGCGTGATTTTGATTTAATTCATGGGTTTTATGATTTTACATGAGATGCCATTAAGGCATGAGTTGCATGATTTCCATAAGCACGAACAACTTTTATAAACTATGGCATTGATGTGTGCATGATTTCGTGCATGAGCTTTAAACAAAAAGAAATGGATTTAAAGGCATGGCATTATGAGCATGTAGATAGTGGAGCTATCTACTTACTTGCATAATTGCCTTGCTGAGCGTGTAGTTGCTCACCCCCCTTATTTTCCCCTATTTTCAGAGCACTAACAGTAGATAGTGAGCGACTGATGACTTGCATTCTTGGTATCCGCTGCTTCCCATCATCGAGAAAAGGTATACACACTTGTATGATTTTGTATCTAAATATGTAAATGCACAGTACTGTAAACGTATATGACGTCGGGGATGTAAGGTTTTGTAAATACAATTGTGAACGTATTAGTTAAAGTCAAAGGATAGAAAAATCCTAATGTGTAAATGTAACATGGAAATGGAATGATAAGTAGTGTGAGAGGACTACCGAATCATAGCCCAAATGTTGGTAGGATGGTCATGATGAGAGGAAGGTAAGAATTAAATACGAAAGAAAAACGAAAAATTTACTCTGATTTTTAGGTTGTGACATTTTAACTTTATTTTTTTACAGATTATTTTGTTATATTACTGGGAGGTCTGTAATTATTTTTGCTCTATTTTATTTTTCATTTTCTAGTATTTTTATTATAAACCTAGTAGATTACACTTAAAAATTATTCATAATTGGCTAGGATATATATAGCGTAAGATTAATTTGTACTTAGTTAGGCATATTGTTGTGACACCCCGGAAGCGCGAAAAACAGGACAAATTTAAAACTTATTTTCATCATTACACAATTTTGGGTGCATTCCTGTGCAGTGTCTGACATGCCCAAAGGGTAATACCGTAAGTGCACGGGTCGTATAAGTAATAATGGGATTTAAGTCCCGAGTTATCGTCCCTCAGAGAAGTTGGTTAGCCTAATTAACTACTGGTTAATCTTACCCTAAGTATATCCTAACAAATTATGAGATTAAGGTGGGTGATCTACTAAGTCTAAAGTAAAAAATACTGGAAAGCAATAAAATAAAAAGAATAAAACCGAGCAAAATTACTTACAGTGCTCCACGCAATTAAAATAAAAAACCTACAAAAATAATTAAAACAGTTAAAACGAATTAACGTAATGAAAATAAAATGCAATTATGAAAATAACAAAGCAAGATTAATTAAATTAAGCTAATCTAAAATGCAATTTAAACTAAGCTAACACTTAATGAAAATAAAGACCAAATTAAAAATGCATGAAACACATTTAATCTAAATTAACTCTAAATGCATCTAAACTAAAATAAAATTCTAAAACATTTAACATAAAATTAACTACTAACTAAAATTAACACCACAAATTAACATGCAAAAATAATAAAACTAACCTACCAGTATAATTGACTAAACTAACTAACTAACAACTAACAAATGCATGAAAGTACTAATGATGCATTAAACTAAAACATGACTAAATTGAAGTATGGCCAAACATGGCCTTAATAATTTTAAACCAGCCCCATGTCCCTCCAAATATTGTTCATATCTTCTAAAACATTTTCATTCTAGGCTTTCACAGGTTCGGCTACTGTTAGTGTACGTCAATTTGCATTTTCGAGATGCTCTCAGTTTGTCCTCTGGTCCAGGCTGTTGTCTTCTGTTCCAGATACTGCTGCATTCTGCTTTTGGTTCTGACTATACACTGCACCAGCTGTTGTGTCCTACTGCCCCAAGTGCTCCAGACTCCATTCTCGGCTCTGCCCTGCTGCACTCTGCTTCTGCTGTTTCTGCCCTGGTGTATCTCGTTCCAAGTCTAACATCTTTACCTGCAACAACACATCATGTTACCACCTGCTTCAAGTTGTGTTTTCTGGATTTGTTCAGCAGCGTATCGGCCTTCACGCAACTGAGAGAAGCAATCTGCCTTTACACCAGCTCATGCTTTGGCAACTTTCAATCCTGCTGGCAGCAAGTTGATAGCCTCGGTTTCAGCTTCATGTGTTGTTCTCTGCCCAACCGTTAGCAGTAACGTGCTCATGCATTCTCAGTTTGACAGCAGCCCTCACATGTCCTGCTCTTGCATTACTGCTGCTCCATCATGCGTTACTGCCGAACAACACATCAATCCCTCTCCTGCTATGCTCAATAAAGTAAATCAGCAAACATTGTTGGAATACAGGTTATAGCAGTAAATGAAGAACACAAGAAAGCTTAAAATAACTGAAACTATAAACTAAACCAAATGAAGAAGATGAACAGTAATTAAATTAAAAAGCAGAGCATAATAGATGATTGATCGACTTGCTGGTTTGTTTCCTTGTTACCGTCCAGCTACCCGTCGAACACCCTCTCTCGGTATTACACATGAACATCTCCACGAAAGTAGGAACTAAGATGAAAATACAGAAAACTAACACTAAACACTTAAGTCAATAATGCAGAAAATTATAAGACATGAAAACAGGAGACTCCAGGGCCATGGTTTCCTTCACTTTCTTCTCCTACCGTGTTCCATTTTACTCTTGATGTGGACAAATGATCAGCATCGACCCACATCAAGGCAACAGAACTAGGTAAAAGAATGAAAGAGATATGCTTTCCACCCGACTGCCCTAGAGAAAATTAAACCGAGATAAAAAAAATTATCAAACAAATACATAAGTAAGTTGGGAAATCGAGAGCTTGATATTGAAAACTATAAACTTCCATTTAAAACTCACAAAATAAGAAATATCCAGGAATGGCTTTTTACAAACTGAAAAGAAGAAGAAGGTGAAACGTGATTGCTAATGAAATACCAAGAAACTGGAAAATGAAACAAACTTTTTCATAAGATGAAGATGAATGAACAGTAAAGTTGAAATGGTTTCAGGAAAAGCTCTAAACATAAAAACTAAACTAATCTAACTAAGCTACTCTAACACTACTTCTACCCTAACACTAGTCCTACTCCTAAAATTACATAACATTTTCAATTGCCATCCTTTCCTATTTATACACACACTAGGGGTATAATTGTAATTTCTACATCCTAGATGAGTTGGCATTTTTTGGCCACTTGTCTTCACACCATTGGCTCTTTGAAAAGATATTTCCATGTCATCGGTCTTCTTATCCAATTGGATGTGCTAGGTGGCATGGCTCATGTTGTCTGCGTGGCTCAATCTCGATTTTAGCCAAATTTCAATCCATTTTCTACCGAAATATTTAAAATTCATCCAGATTTAATTTATCTGTAAACATGAGAATTTTAATTAAATAAAGGGGATAATTAACAAAATAAATTAGGGATTTAAATAATTAATTGGGAAATTAAGTACAAATAATTCTAAAAATATAGAATTATCAGTGTCATGCATCATTATATATATACATTATAAAACTTTCACCTCAGGATCTCATCATCTAACATTCATATATCATACCATATACATTCCTCAATTCAAAGTTAATTTGTCCTAATACATCCCATACATCATTGTTCATCAAGTGTCTGTAAATACAACTTTAGTCTGGGTACATAAAATGTTAAATTATACCTCAAATACATTATACAGCCAGGAGCTCATGTCACGACCCAAATTACCTAAAAATCAGAGTAAATTTTTCGTTTTTTCATTTATTATTTAATTCTTATCTTTCTCTCATCGTGACCATCTTACCAAACAGTTGGGCTATGATTCGTGTTAGTCACCTCTTACCTATTACCATTCCATTTCCATAATCATATTCACATATCAGAGTTTACTGTTCTTTGACTTTAAATAATTACATACCCAATGGTATTTATAACACTACATCCCCGACATCATATCCGTTTACAGTACCGTGCATTACATATTTAGATACAAAACTATACAAATGTGTATACCTGTCTCTCGATAGGAAGCAGCGGATATCAAGCATGCAAGTACTCAGCCGCTTACTAATTTCTGTGAGTGCTCTGAAAAGATGGGAAAATAAGGGGGTGAGCAAACCACACGCTCAGTAAGGCAATTATGCAAGTAAGTAGATAGCTCCACTATCTACATGCTCATAATGCCATGCCCTTAAATCCATTTCTTTTCATTTAAAATTTCACGCACAAAGTCATGCATATTCAATGCCATAGTTTATCCAAAACTATTTGTGCATATATAAATCATGTAATTCATACATGCAAATCATTTTATGTGACATCATTAAATCATAATAAGCATGAAGTATAACAAGATCATGCATTCGTTCATGTCATGTAAGACAAATCATGAATTTGAAATAAAAGCATGGAAAACATCATCATGCTACTGTATTCAAATCATTTCTTTAAAACTGTAGTATAAACTAACCCTTCCGGGTCAATCATCTCATAAAACAATTCATTCAAAATTCATTATAAAACTTTGGTTATAAAACCACCCTTCTTTCAGGGTCACAAATCATAAAATCATAAAATCATAAATTTGTCAAATCGGGGGCCTGACCCCTCCTTTGAGTCTACCCTGGTCTAACAGACCACAAGTTATATCATGTGAGACAATCATGTAATTATCAGTAACATCGAGGACTATGGCCATATCCTAGTGATCCCTGGCAACACGGTACCTAGTGTGCGGGGTATCACACCTGAAACGGGAGGTGGGTCGTCCTACTCGCCAGAACAGCATAACACCAGGATTGCAAGGGCAAGGCTTGTTGCCTCGTGGATAATGCCACTCCACTCAAACAATCCCCACGGTACAGCGTACTCCGCGTGACATACACGGTACAACGTACTCCATGAACCCAAGCTTAGTCAGGGGTGCCTGTAATAGGTCTTATCCACCCATATCATCTCTGTCTCAGTATGCACGTGTGAGCATATCATCTCACTGTGACACACAGTCTACAGGAGGCTCCAACACGGTTATATACATGTAATTTAAATCCCTATGTGAGCGAAGCTCTAGCACGGCTCCATGCATATTCATGATATCCGAAAACCTCGTACGAGCGAAGCTCTAGCACGGTTTCATAAAAATTAGTAAAATCTACGTACGAGCAGTGCTCCAGTACGACTTAAACTGATTATAAATTCAAGTAAAATCCACGTACGAGCAATGCTCTAGTACGGATATGTATAACAACTCAGTGAAAACCTCGTACGAGAAAAACTCCAGTACGACTTTAAAATAAGTAATAAAACCATTTAAAACTTTGTGCGAGCAACGCTCCAGCATGAATGAATGCTCAAGTAAATCAAATCTCGTGCGAGTTAGACTCCAGCACAGCTTTATGCATAATTAAATCAAATCTCGTGCGAGTTACACTCCAGCACGGCTTTATGCATAATTATATCAAAACAGGATGCGAGCTAAGCTCCAGCATCTCTCATGCATATTAAATCAGTAAAACTAGCTCGAGCGATCGCTCCAGCACTATTTTATGCATACCACGTCAAAACAAATCAAAACATGTCAAAACACGTCAAAACAGAGTGCGAGCTAGGCTCCAGTAGCTCTCATTTCACAATAATAAAAATCAGTGCGAGCACCATGCTCTAGCACATTTCATGCATATGATGTCACACAAGTCGGTGCGAGCAACCGCTCAAGCACATTTATGCACATTCACAAACGCAGATATAGTACGAACTATGTGTCGGCACTATCCGTTTCCATATAAACTTGATAGTTGGCCTATTTTCCAAAGAAATTCCATTTAAATATGAATAACACCTACGTAGTGTTATCTTGTGAAATTTATGCAGTTTTTGGCCAATCTATCGATTTGCTTTGATTAAAACCAATAAAATCCTTAAACCATAAATTTCCTTAAATCATGCACTTCATGCATGTCATGCTTTCACCATCCTTAGGTGAACTTCCCTCAATAGGGGTAAAATAGTCTTTTCACCTATTTCGATCCTCAAAATTATTTAAACCAGTTTTAGGATCATTATACATAATTAAGGTAGAAATACATATTCAGTGTACAGAAAGGCTATTAAAATACGCGTAGCTACCACTAGCTACTCACAATTCCCTTACCTCATTTTTTTTGTACAGTCTGACCTTTCCACTGATGATTCATCACGCAGTCCGATTTGCTCCAAATCCAAATCAAATCTTTGGCACTGTGGATAAATGTTCATCAGGTCAAATACAATACAATTAATTGTATTTCACAATTTTCTGGGCTTAATTTAAATCATTGGGCCCGTTTCTCATATTGGGCCCGATTGCACCATAATGGGCCTTTATCGGCCTTAAGCCCGTTTACTACTCTTTATCGAGGCCTATTGGGCTCATTGGGCCCATCAGTATTTATTTAGCCTCGTTCTAAATTTTCTGATATCTCAATTTAGTATCTACGACAATTTATCCAATTTTTCAGAATTTAATTCATTTATGCGAAAATTAAATCCGTAATTTATGCATTAAATATCAATCACGCATAACGATGAAAAATTGTTGTAAATAAGGGTTACTTACCTGTTATTCCCTGATCGTACACAAATCGAGGCTGTCTCAAGCTCTCGGTGGATGCCAATTGTCGAGCTACACAATTAAATATATTTTTGGGTAAACTTTCAGTCGATTATTTATGAAATTAAATATTTCAAAAATTAAATCGGTCAATTCGACCGCTTACCGACTTACTCGAAGCTCGATTGCATCACTGAAATTTTCTCCAATTTTTCCTCTTTTTCTTTTTTTTCCTTTTTTTTGGCTGAACCGATCCGGTCCGGTTCAGCATAACGTCACTACACTGAATCGGCCGTACCGATTCAGGCATCCTTTCCTCGATCTGACGCCGTTCGGCCAGTTCCGGGCACCATTTCGATGCCGTTCGGCCAGTTCCAGCTAGGCATCCTTCGTCGGCCCTCGGGGTGGCTCGAAACGGTGCCGATGGCTGTCGATGGCCTTTCCCCCTTTTCGGTCTCCCCTCCATCGATCTCCTCCGTCAGGTATCACCGGCGTGCGTGGTGCCTCTCAGGCACTCCCACCATGCCGGTCTCGCCGTCGCCTGCCGCCTCGTGCTGGTCCGATGGCCAAGGCTCGCCGGTGCAGAGGATTGGTCCTCGGGTTCGGCTTCCATTTCTTTCACTTTTTTTTTGTTTTTTTTAACTTTATTTATTTATTTATAATAAAATTTTATTATTATTTTATTCAATAAAATAATAATAAAATTCCCAAAAATATCTATAAAATTCTATTTTATTCATTTAATCCGTAAATAAATTTCTCGATCTTATTTCGACTTTTCGATATGTTTTTCGATTATTTTCGGGATCGTTTTTCGATATGAAAATTTTGGCATTATTCCAATAAATTCATATCTTGATCAATTTAATCCGAAATTTAATTATTTCTTCATTATTGATCAAGATTCTCAAATCTCATATTTTTAATTAAATTTTCTTGTCCAGATTAATACCGAATTTTGGTCTTTTGACCGTTTTTCCCTTGCACATGTTCGGGAATTCCATTTTAATCCTTTATTTGTGTCGAAACCTAGTTTATTTGGGTTGTGATGAGAAATGCCATATTTAATGTGTTTTGAATGTAAATGGCATATTTTATATAAAGGCATTCTTAAATGATTAAATATGCACTGTTTTGCATGAATGCCTCTGATTGATAAACCAGCATGTGTTTAGTACATGGGATTTTAAATCTGTACTATATTATATATATTTTAAACATGCTTTTGAAATGAGAGAAGGAAAGACAAAGCACTATTTTCAGTAGATAGTATGGATGTCTACTTGCTTAACTGATTTCCTTACTGAGCGCGTTGATAGCTCATCCCATTCATTTTCCCCCCATCTCTACAGATTCTCGTCAGTAGATCGAGTCGACCAGGGTATTGCATTCCTTTGATCGCTGCCACTCCCCATCTAGCGAAAGGTATACACATGCGTACTCTTTTGTATCTGAACAATGCATAAACACAGTGATGTACAAGTTTTAATATGGGGGATGTAATGATGTAATTATATTTAAGTATACGAATTTACTTATGATATAAATGTCATGTATGTATGATACAAAAAAAGAAGGTAAGGTATGTATGGATGAGGAGACTAATGCCTATTCACAGCCCAATTGTTGAGGAGATAAAGGTAAGTAAAAAGTGAAAAATTTGTTGTGGTTTTTGGTAAAGTCGCGTGTGGGAGGAGGGCGTGACAGAGTGGTATCAGAGCGTAGTTAGTCTGATGTGTCTAGGCATTTGTAATTAGGAAAATGTACATCCCCATATCACTGTGTTTTGTTCAGTTACAATTGTGTATACAAGATGGGAAGTTGACAAATTAATGTTTGTGAATGCAGGAATTGAGTCATTATGGCTAATACCCGCCGTGGTAGAGGGACGAGAGGTAGGGCTAGAGGCCGTAGAGGTAGGCCGACTAGGCAGGGTGATTCTTCGACTACCCATACACCCCCAGGTACTACTGAGGTATCGGATACTTCTAAGGTATCGGATACTACTGAGGCACGCTTCACGAGGATAGAGCGTAGCCTGGAGGTGATAGTAAGGTTATTGGCATAGACTTTGCCAGGTAGATAGAGGTAGGATGTGAAGACTGTGACAGGGGAGGCAGTTGCACCTGATACACCTGCGCAGCCTGTACAGAGGCCACAGACTACTGATACTCCTACACCCCCACCAGTTCAGGTTAGTAGAGGATATGGGTGTGATTTGGATCAGTTGCGACAGTTCCAGAAGCTTGGACCTCCATCTTTTCGAGGGGTCAAGGACCCAGCTAGTGCAGAGGAGTGGATTAACGAGATGGAGAAGTCGTACGATTTTTTTAAGTGTACGACTTCTGAGAGAGTCGTATTTACTGCGTTCCTACTGAAGGGAACGACAGAGCATTGGTGGAAGTCCACCAGGTCGATATTGAGAGCCCGACATGCTGAGATTAGTTAGGAGATGTTTCTAGAGGCCTTCAGGAGGAAGTTTGTTCCTGATAGTGCGCAGCGTAGACTGCAGGCTGAGTTTTTGGGATTAAGCCAGGGGAGTCTCACAGTGGATGAGTATGAGACTAGATTTTTGGCTCTAGGGAGATATGATCCCGATACCATGTACAGCGAGACCAGGAAGGTCTGTAGGTTTGTAGACGGATTGAGATCGGTGTTGGTACCACTGGACATTGGTACATATGATGAGGCAGTGCGCAGGGCGCAGCTTTGTGAGCAGGATTACGAGAGAAATGCCTCTGAGTTCGGGAAGTTCAGTCGAAGCCGAGATGAGAGAGGAAGAGGTCAGCTAGAGATAGAGGGTTCAGTTATCGAGGAAGGAGGAGACTCTTCGGTAAGGGACCACTGATAGAAGAGGTGCGAGAGTGACCAGTTAGACCTCCTACATACCCGGCCATAGCTCCGATGAAGGGTATTGTGATTAGAGGATCGAGGCCTACTACTAATCAGTGCAGCCGATGTGGTAGACATCATGGCGGTAGACCTTATCCGTTGAGCCCTGTTGTGTGTTTTTGATATGGGAAACATGGGCATATTGCTAGAGAGTGCCCAGAGACATATGTAACTACCCCACAGAAGGGCAGGGAGCATGATAGAGCTTCAACTGGTACGTCTATTCAGAGAGGTAGAGCGACGGCAGAGGGAAGGGGAAGCAGGTGATGGGTCGAGGGCGAGTACATGCTTTGGACCAGGACACAGCTGATGCTTCTGCGGATGTGATTCGAGGTAACATCCTGATTTATGATTTAGAAGCATATGTTTTAATTGATCCTGGTGCAACACATTCATTTGTATCACCATCATTTGCATGTAAGTTAGAAAAGCATGTAGCGTACTCCTTTAAAGATGATGATGTTGATTAGTACGCCTATGGATTCCAGTCAGCTAGTTGAGCATGTGTATAACGATTGTAAGTTAAGAGTATGGGAAAAGGATATGACAGCCAATCCAATATTGCTAAGTATGAGTGACTTTGATGTAATATTAGGTATGGATTGGTTATCTGCAAACCATGCTGTTTTAGATTGTTATGCTAAGACAGTTATGTTTCCTAACCCTACGAAAGTTATTGTAAAGTTTGATGGGAAGAAATGAAAGAAATAAATATGTTGTTAATAAATAAAAAAATATTTTGCTGACTGAGAGATAAATATCTTGAAGGTTTCATTGCGTACGTAGTGGATACAGATAAGGTACATCCGGAGTTGGTAGATATTCCTATGGTCAGTGAGTACCCAGATGTTTTCCCGGATGAGTTGCTAGGGTTACCACCAGACAGAGAGATGGAGTTCTATATAGATTTGGTGCCTGGTACTGAGCCTATTTCGAGACCATCGTATCGCATGGCCTTAGTTGAGCTGGAGGAGCTCAAGAGACAGTTGCAGGAGCTGTTGGATAGGGGTTTTATCAAACCGAATGTTTCACCGTGGGGAGCACCGATTTTGTTTGTGAGGAAGAAAGATGGAAGCCTCCGATTGTGTATAGACTATAGATTGTTGAATAAGGCTACCATCAAGAATAGATATCCCCTTCCACGTATTGACGACTTACTGGATCAGCTTCGGGGAGCGCAGGTCTTTTCTAAGATTGATCTGAGGTCTGGGTATCATCAGTTGAGAGTTCGGAGTGGAGATGTACCCAAGACAGCATTTAGGACTCGATATGGCCACTATGAGTTCCTAGTTATGCCATTCGGACTGACGAATGCTCCCGTAACTTTCATGGCTTTGATGAATGATGTATTCAAGCCATATTTGGATCAGTTTGTTATCGTATTCATCGATGACATATTAGTATATTCGAGATCCGAGGAGGAGCATGAGGAGCACCTCAAAATTGTATTGCAAACTCTACGAGGGCAGCAGTTGTATGCTAAACTCAGCAAGTGTGATTTTTGGTTGACAGAGATCTCATTTTTGGGACATGTAGTGTCAAGGGATGGTGTATCAGTAGATCCATCCAAGATTGAGGCTGTAGTTCAGTGGGAACAGCCGAGGATAGTTACCGAGATCAAGAGTTTTTTGGGTTTAGCAGGGTACTATCGAAGATTTGTTGAGGGATTTTCGAAGATGGCTGCTCCGTTGACATGTCTCACTCGGAAGAGTGTTGCATTCGTGTGGGACGAGGATTGTGAGAGGAGTTTTCAGGAGCTCAAGAGTCGATTGACCACCGCTCTGATTCTCACTATTCCTACCAGCTTAGGAGGATTTTTAGTATATACCGATGCTTCGCATCAGGGACTGGGCTGTGTGTTGATGCAGGATGGGAGGGTAGTTGCCTATGGATCCAGATAGCTGAAGGACCATGAGAAGAACTATCCGACCCATGATTTAGAGTTAGCAGCAGTAGTGTTTGCGTTGAAGGTATGGCGCCACTACTTGTATGGTGAGAAGTTTCAAATTTTTACAGACCACAAGAGCCTCAAGTACCTATTCTCACAGAAGGAGCTGAACATAAGACAGAGAAGATGGCTAGAGCTTCTGAAGGATTATGATTGTGAGATACTTTATCATCCGGGTAAGGCTAATGTTGTCGCATATGCTTTGAGTAGGAAGAGCCTTGGGATGGTATCGTATATGATGGTCAGGGAGCACGAGCTGCTATAGCAGTTTGCTAGCCTCAGTTTGGGAGTTGTGCCTTCGAACATGGATACAGATTGTATGATTGTGAGTTTACACTTAGAGCCAGATCTGTTGGACAGGATCAGACGGGCTCAATAGACTGATCCGTATTGCATCGATGTGATTGGTCAGATGCAGAGGGGCATAGTGATAGATTTTGAGTTGAGTCTTGATAGACTACTGAGGTTCAGAGGTAGATTGTGTGTTCCGGAGGACCCAGAGCTCAGGAGATTGATATTGTCGATAGCTCATTCATCGAGGTACATGTTGCATCCGGGGAGTGGCAAGATGTATCAGAACCTCCGGAAGGTGTACTGGTGGTCAGGTATGAAGAGAGATGTGGCAGATTTTGTGGCGAGATGTCTCGTATGTCAGTAGGTGAAGGTAGAGCATCAGAGACATGCAGGATTGTTGTAGCCTCTACCTATACCGACATGGAAATGGGAGCATATCACCATGGATTTCGTGATGGGTTTACCGAGGACCCGGAGGAATCACGATGCTATATGGGTGATCGTAGATAGACTGACGAAGTCAACCCACTTATTAGCTATGAGAGCTACCGATACTCTGAGTACATTGGCAGGGTTGTATGTACGTGAGGTAGTGAGGTTGCATGGTGTTCCAGTGAGCATTGTTTCAGATAGGGATTCCCGCTTCACTTCCCACTTTTGGGAACATTTTCAGGAAGCCATGGGAACCCAGTTGAGTTTGAGCACAGCTTTCCATCCTCAGACAGATGGTCAGTTAAAGAGGACGATATAGACTCTGGAGGATATGTTGAGAGCATGTGTGCTGGATTTTAGAGGCTCCTGGGATGATCATTTTCCACTAGCCGAGTTCGCCTATAACAACAGTTATCATTCGAGTATCGGGATGGCACCGTATGAGGCCTTGTATGGCCGTAGATGTCGTTCCCCTATTGGGTGGGAAGAAGTGGGTGACCAAAAGATTTTTGCTCCTGATATGGTTACACAGGCTTCTGAGGATGTCCGGTTGATAGTTGAGAGATTAAGGACAGCTCAGAGTCGACAGAAGAGTTATGCTGACAAGAGACGTAGGCCACTTGAGTTCGCAGTTGGTGAGTCCGTGTTTCTGAAGGTTTCTCCTTCCAAGGGTATAGCGAGGTTTGGGAAGAGGGGTAAGCTGAGTCCTTGCTACATTGGACCCTTCGAGATACTTGATCGTGTGGGAGATAAGGCTTATAGGTTGGCATTGCCACCAGATTTGTCAGGCATGCACAACGTCTTCCACATTTCGATGCTTAGGAAGTATCACCCGGATCCGGCACATGTGATTAGTTATGAGCCTTTGGAGCTCAGTGAGGACATGTCATATGTTGAGAGGCCGATTCGGATACTGGATAGGAAGGAGAAGGTTTTGAGATCGAAGACTATCGGGTTAGTGAAGGTACTATGGCAGCATCACACTTCCGAGGAGGCTACTTGGGAGTTAGAGAGCTTGATGCGAGAGAAGCACCCCCAGTTGTTTGAGGATTGATTTGGTTCTCATTTGGAGGACCAAATTCTTTTAGTTGGGGAGGATTGTCAGACCCAAGTTTTCTATTTACGTATGTAGCTTGTACCTTGTGATTCCTATGTGTACGAACGTTATATTTCATAGTTGAATCATAAGAAGAGTATTTATTAACATGCAATCGACTATTGAAGAAATTAAAAATGCATGTAAACTACATAATAGTGAGATAAGGGTTAAAGTGATTTTCGAGCAAGTATAGGGGTTAAACGATCAAATGACCAAAATTCGATATAAATCCGATGAGGAAATTTCATTAAAAATATGAAATCGAGAGATCTTGATCAATAACGAGGAAAATATTGAATTTCGAGTCCAATTGATCGAGATATATTTTTAGAATTTTTATCTCGAAAAATGAGCTCAAAAATAGTGAAAAATATACCGAAAAGGTAAAATCGGACTGATAAATTCATTTACGGACAAAATAAATTTAATAGGAATTTTTGGGATATTTTAGGGATATTTTAGGATTTTTAATATTATTTTAAGGATTAAAATAATATTAAAAATTATATTATAAAGAAAAAAAAGGAAATCTGAAATCTGAAATTTGGAATTTTCGGGGAGAGAGAAGGAAATAGAAACGCACAAACCGATGAGGAGACGAGCTTGACGGACCAGCCACCACCGGCGACCAGCAGCCGAGCCAGCTACAGAAAAAGGAAGCCACTCACCCCGCGACCTCCTAGCCACTAGAACACGCGCCACCGGCGTCGGAATCCGGCTAATCGAAGGGAGAAAGCCGCGGAGGAAAAGAGGGCATTCGGCGGCCACCGACGGGAGTTGGCTCCGATCGAGGCCAACCGAGAGGTCCCCTGTCCAAGACGCCTCGAACGGCGGCAGCGGCACACCGGGAACCAGCCGGACGACGCCAGTACGACTAAATCACCCCTGAACCGATCGGCGGTTCAGGGCAGAACCTTCTAAACTGAACCGGATCGGACCGGTTCAACCAAGGAGAAAAGGGGAAAAAGAGGAAAAAGAAAGAAAAAAAAGGAAAAGAAAAATTTTTGGGATTTCACAGGACTTCGGGTAAGTCGATACGAGGTCAAAAGTGACCAATTTAATTTTCGATAAATTTATTTAAATTATATTTAATCGAAAATTGACCTGGAGTTAAATATACGAAATTGTGCAGTTCGACGATTAATTCCAAACGGAAGCCCGATCGAACTTCGATTTGCGCACCATCGCACAATCTCAGGTAAGTAAAGCTCATTTACGACAATTTATGTGATTTATACGTATTTAAGATTTAATTTACGCATTTCGGATTAAATTTTGGATTTAGTGAATTATATTCAAAAAATTGAATAAAATGTCGTAAATGATATATAGGCTATCCAAAGAGCTTGGAATAAAGCCCAATGGGTATTGATGATAGACCCTGATGAACGGGCTTAATACGGATTAAGGCCCAATAAAAGTGTTTAAGGCCCATTAAGAGTAAACGGGCCCATTTAAGTAAAATGAACTGTATTAAATGTGTAATACAGTAGGAAAAGTGTAATTAACTCAGTAAATTATTAAATGCAGCTCCAGAGTCATATTGAGAGTTGACCGGACTGCGAGATTAGATAGCACAGAGGAAGAGAGGTCACACGACATGATCCAATGTAAGGGACTCTTGCAAGTAGCTAGAGATATCTGTGCATATTTTCGTTGGATTTTACATTCATTGAAATTGTTTGCGGGTTAGAGAAAATTGATAATATTATAGGGACTCGATATGGGTAAATTACGATTTTACCCCTAGTTAGGCAAAAAGTGAAACTTTTGGAAAAGTTGTAAAAAGCATGAAAATGATGTTTTAAATGGTTTTACTGCTGTGTAGCAGAAGAGTAGGTGGATGAGCTAATGTTTTGAGGTCGATGTAAACTAAGCACACTTTATAGTGCTGATTTTAATGATATTAAACATCCCTATTTTCAAAGAGCCATCTACCGAATTATGTGGAAACAATCATGCTAGAGCACAACTCGCACTTGATTTCAGATGTTTTTCACATACATTAGTGCTAGAGGTTTACTCGCACTACATTTATTTGACATGCATGATAGAGTACTAGAGCGTTGCTCGTACTCAGTTTTATGTGATTTGTGCATGATAGAGTGCTGGAGCGATTAGCTCGTGCTCGAGTTTTACATGAGATGTATGACAGAGTGCTGGAGCGTTGCTCGCACTCGATTTTTCATGATTTGTACATGACATTGTACTTGAGCGATTTGCTCGTACTTGATTTGTAATGAGAACTATGCATGACCTAGTGCTAGAGGTTTACTCGCACTAGTGTTGATATTTTGAGATGCATATACAGTGTTTTGAGGCGGAGTGTTGACTGTGTGTCACACTCAAGATGCGCACTGTAGTTTTTCGTGATATATACACATGTTAGAAAAATCGTGACAATTTCCTCTGTGTAGATTGAGTGTCACACTGTTGAGATGTTCTCATGTGGATTTAGAGATGTGGCATTGATTTCATAGTATGAGGGCTAAGACCTATGGCAGGCACCCCGACTATGATGTATTTCCATGGTATGAGAGGCTAAGACCTATGGCAGGCACCCCGACCATGATGTGTGGGTCCACGAGTGTACGTTGTACCGTACGTGTGGCATGGAGTATACTGTACCGTGTTTTGTGTTGTGGAGTTGTGGAGGAGATTGTTGATAGCTGGCGATTGTGATGGACTGACCCCCCTCCCGTTACAACAGTGATAACCCGCACACCGAGTACTGTGTTGCCTGGGATTTCACCACATGTAAGGATATGTACATAGTCCAGAGATGATCTTTTATGGTAAGATCCTTAAGCCCAACATCCTTAAGCCAGAGTGGGCGGGGAGGCTCTGTTCGGCGGGGAGGCTCTCTTACATAGTCTAGAGAGATTGCATTTAGCCACTGAGTCTCGCATGATATATCACATGTGTTTTATGATACAGGTAGACCTAAGGGATGGGTCGAAACCTAGTTTATTTGTGTTGTGATGAGAAATGCCATATTTACTGTGTTTTGAATGTAAATGGCATATTTTATATAAAGGCATTCTTAAATGATTAAATATGCACTGTTTTGCATGAATGCCTCTGATTGATAAACCAACATGTGTTTAGTACGTGGGATTTTAAATCTGTACTATATTATATATATTTTAAACATGCTTTTGAAATGAGAGAAGGAAAGGCAAAACACTATTTTCAGTAGATAGTATGGATGTCTACTTACTTGCCTGATTTCCTTACTGAGCGTGTTGATAGCTCATCCCATTCATTTTCCCCCCATCTCTACAGATTCTCGTCAGTAGATTGAGTCGACCAGGGTATTGCATTCCTTTGATCCGCTGCTACTCCCCATCTAGCGAAAGGTATACACATGCGTACTCTTTTGTATCTGAACAATGCATAAACACAGTGATGTACACGTTTTAATATGGGGGATGTAATGATGTAATTATATTTAAGTATACGAATTTACTTATGATATAAATGTCATGTATGTATGATACAAAAAAAGAATGGTAAGGTATGTATGGATGAGGAGACTAATGCCTATTCACAGCCCAACTGTTGAGAAGATAAAGGTAAGTAAAAAGTGAAAAATTTGTTGTGGTTTTTAGTAAAGTCGCGTGTGGGAGGAGGGCGTGACACTACTACTCTGTATGTCGCAGGAAACTCTCTTCACTTGAAGATATCTGGGGGGATTTAAAAATAGGGTGACTTCTAAATCGCTCAGTAAGGGGGTAAGGGACTCATTAATTAATGATTAATCACACAGCACAATCATTTTGTTTTGTAGGTGAAACTCAATAAGCTCAGTAGAAAGCGTAACATGTAATTATTAAAACATCATTGTCATCACATTTCTCTAAGATCATGCAGAAACATGAGAGTACATGGCTTAGTATAAAACCATAGTTACAAACATATGGAAATCAAGATACGATACTGGCTTTCCTCATAAAAACGTGATAGGAATCACCTCAGTAATAATGCACGTGGCAAAGCCACAAAACATAATCTCATGTTTAAAACAGAGACTAGGCAAATAAAAACTTAGATAAAAACATTTGTCATGGCACATCAAAATAATCTCTTCTGGGTGCACATCCCAGGTATCCTCAAAAGAGGGAACGTCAACAATATGGTCATGTACATGGTATATTGGTCTTACGTGTTACCAAAATAAGGCCCGAACTTACATGCTACCAGAGCAAGGCCTCTCCTTATGCACACTATCGGTCTTACATGCTACCAAAGCAAGGCCTGAAGTTATATGCTACCAAAGTAAGGCCACCCAGTGCTACCAGAGTGGGGGTCATCTCTCGTTACCAGAACGGAGGCATCTCTCACTACCAAAGCTGAGGAATATCAGACTTACATGCGACTAGAGCAAGGCCCGCACTTACATGCTACCAAAGCAAGGCCCAATGTGTTATCACATGACACGCCTAAGTCTCAATATCAGCCGTTATCATATAAAAATCGTCTTGCCTTCACGTAAAGCTCATAATGATTTTTCTCATAAAAACCATCTAAAAACCTTTTTGTACTTATCACAAAACATGTCAAAATCGAGCTCAAACCGGTAAAACCACGCACACATTTCTCAAATCTCAGTATGCCTTAACGTAGAGCCCAAATCCCGTTTCACTTTTTAAACTCAAATGGTTTGTAAAACAATTTCACACTTTGTCTACAACTCATAAAATTGGGCCCCAACCGGCTATAAAATCATGTGCAATAAATCAATCACAACTCGTAAAACATACTTGTTTCTCAAAATGCTTCATGCTACAATATCATCACAAATCACATACACAAATGGGTTTAAGTTTTCCCTTACCTCGTTGTACCTTGTATAGTGTAATTGTTCCCCCAAACGATGGATTAGCCTCGCATTCCTCTTTGGAACTCCCGGATTGTCCAAACGATGTAAAAACATCATCAACACGTCATCACATTGTCTCTAATCTCAACATCGAGCATAATTGATCACATTCTCATAGTTTCTCAATACCTCAATGATTCTAACTACCCTAACCATTTTCAGCCTACTCATCATAACATCTATAGCCTCAATCGCAAAAATCTACTTCTAAATCAAGGATTAAAGCTTAAAAATTTACCCAAAACTTGTGGAGTGCTCAATTCACGGCTCAGCTCAAATCGTACTTCGATTTCCAAGTATGTTGTTCTCCTTTTGATCAGAAACAACTTTCCTTATTGCCACAACTTCTGATTGGAACGAAAATGGGTGTTTTGAAGGAGAGAGAAAGATAGGGATTTCGGTTTTCTAGAGAGAGGAGATGAGTTCCACCAAAAACAAAGGGGTCCTTATATAGGCGCAGGGCAGGAGATCAATATGCTCCTATAGGGGATCGATCTGTCTTTGAATTTCGAAACGTTTTGGGCACTTTTTATTCCTACCCTATCGATCTGTCGCGGGGGCAACATCGATTTCATATTCTTGAGGAGATCGATCTGCTCGTTATGAGGGGATCGATCTGTATTTTTCAAAAACATTTGGAGATTGATCTGCTCTTGTAGGAGATCGATTCCTTTAAGGTAGAATCACAAGGAGATCGATCTGCTTCTAATGGAGATCGATTTACTCGTTTAAATTTTCCATTTCTTGTCACTTTGGCCTACCAGGTCAATCCTCTCTTCTCCAAGATCGATCTGGCCTCATAATTTCACACTATGGTTGTACTCTTGGCATAAAATCTCAATACATGATTGCCATAATTTACTCCATATATTATTTCTCATTCAATACTCATTCATTACTTCAATTTATGAGTACATCACATTTAGGTCAATCCATTACACTTCATGTTCACATTACAAAATTAGATGTGTAAATTCTCAGGTCTCACATCCTCCCCCACCTTTAAAGAATTTGGTCTTCCAAATTCAACTCGTCTCGTCAAACAGATGGGGGTACTTCTCCATCATGAGGCTTTCCAATTCCCAAGTTGCCTCTTCCATTGAGTGATGTTTCCATAAAACTTTCACTAATGGGATGCTTTTAGTCTGAAGCAGTTTCTCTTTTTTGTCGAGGATTCAGACAGGTTCTTCAGTGTAGCTCATGTCCTCTTGTATGTTCATCTCTTCATACTCTATGACATGAGAAGGGTCCAGGTGGTACTTCCTCAACATAGATACATGGAAGACGTTGTGTATCCCAGACATTTGTGGGGGTAATGCCAACCTCTCCCACTCTTTCAAGAATCTCAAATGGTCCAATGTATCAAGGACTCAATTTTCCTTTCTTTCCTAATCTCATGATACCCTTACTTGGTGATATCTTCAGAAATAATGCATCACCAAATTAAACTCGAGTGGTCATCTACGCACATCCACGTAGCTTTTCTGTCTACTCTATGCAGCCCGCAATCTCTCACAAATGAGTTTCACACTCTGTACAGCCTGTTCAACAAGCTCGAGAGCATTTATCTTTTTGTCACCCACTTCTTTCTAAGCTACAGGGGATCTACACCTCCTACCATATAGAGCCTCAAAAGATGTCATTCCAATACTCCCATGATAGCTATTATTGTATGCAAACTCTATTAGGGGCAGGTGATCATCCCATGATCACTTAAAATCCATTATACACGCCCTCAACATATCCTCCAAGGTTTGAATAGTCCTCTCTGACTGAGCATGTGTCTGAGTATGATAGGCGGTATTAAAACTCAATCGAGATCCCATGGACTCCTGAAAATAGGTCCAAAATCTGGAGGTAAATAGGGAATCTCTGTCAAAAGTAATACTCACTGGAGCCCCACGTAATCTAGCTATCTCGTTGACATATAACTCAGCTAAGGAATCCACAATATCTGTGCTCTTGATGGCAAGGAAGTGGACACTTTTTGTCAGTCTATCCACTATGACCTATATAACATCACGACCTCTTCGGGTTCTCGATAAACCCATAATAAAAGTTATGGTGACATGCTCTCATTTCCATGTTGGCATAGGTAAAGGCTGTAATAATCCTCTGGGCTTTTGATGCTCAGCTTTCACTTGTTGGCACACTAAACATCTGGCCACGTAATCTACTAGCTTTATACTACTCCACCAGTACACCTTTCTCAAATCTTGGTACATCTTAGTACTCCCTGGGTACATGGTGTATCGCGAGCAGTGGGATTCTATCAGTATCTGTTTCTTTAGGGTATCATTGTCTGGTACACAAATTCATCCTCTGAATCTCAACAATCCATCCTCACTGACTATGAGATCCGATTGCGAAGTTTGCTCAGCTTGGCTAACCATATCAATCAACCTCTGATCATCATGCTGCCCAGTTCTAATCCGATCCATGATCCTAGGCTCTATTCGTAGGATAGCCAAAAATCCAATCTCTACCTCTTTAACTTTGATCCGAAGTTCGACGAACTGCTCCAATAAATTCCATTCCCTGATCATCATAGTAGATATCATACTCTTCCTGCTCAGGGCATCAGCAACTACGTTCGCCTTCCTCAGATGGTATAAAATCTCACAGTCATAATCCTTAAGGAGTTCCATCCATCTCATTTGTCTCATATTTAATTCTTTCTGATCAAATAGATACCTCAAACTCTTGTGGTCGGTGAAGATCTGGAATCTTTCCCCATATAAGTAGTGCCGCCAGATCTTCAATGCAAATACCACAGCGGCTAACTCCAAGTCATGCGTGGGGTAATTTTGCTCATGATCTTTCAACTGTCGCGATCCATAGGCGACCACTCTCCCGTGCTGCATGAGCACACACCCCAATCCTTGATGGCAAGCATCACTATACACTGAAAATCCTCATGATCCCTCAGGGATAGTTAACACAGGCGCCGCTGTTAATCTCTTTTTTAATTCTTAAAAATTTAGCTCACATTGATCTGTCCATACGAACAGAGTCTCATTGTATGTGAGCTTGGTTAAAGGAACGACAATCCTGGAAAATCTCTTCATAAATCTTCTATAATACCCTGCCAAACTAAGAAAACTTTGTACCTCTGTGACTGTCCTTGGTCTTTCCCAATTAAGCACAATCTCCATTTTAATTGGATCAACTGATACTCCTTCCTCTGAAACTATATGTCCAAGGAAAGCTATCCTATCCAGCCAAAACTCACATTTACTAAGCTTTCCATATAATTGCTTATCTAAGAGTATCTGAAGTACTAACCACAATTGTCGTGTGTGCTCCTCAAAAGATCGAGAGTACACCAAGATATCATCAATAAAGACTATCACAAACTTATCTAGATAGTCTCGGAACACCTCATTCATTAACCTCATAAAGGTTGCAGGGGTATTTGTCAATCCAAAGGGCATCACTAAAAATTCATAATGGCCATACCTTGTCCTGAAGGCCATCTTCGGAATATCTTCCTCCATAATCCTCAATTGGTGATAGCCCGATCTTAAATCAATCTTAGAGAAAACTGAGGTCCCTCTCAGCTGATCAAGCAGATCATCAATCATGGGCAATGGGTATTTATTCTTCACAGTGGCTTTATTCAATAGTCGGTTGTCTATGCATAATCTGAGACTACCACCCTTTTTTCTTACGAATAACACTGGTGCTCCCCATGATGAGATACTAGGTCAAATAAATCCCTGATTCAATAACTCCTGTAGCTGTTTCTTCAATTCCTCTATCTCCACTAAGGCCATCCTATACGGAGGTCTAGAGATAGACTGAGTATCTGGTACCAAATCAATGGTAAACTCTAGCTCTCTCTCTGGTGGTAACTGATAATTCTATATTTTTAGAATTATTTGTGCTTAATTTCCTAATTAATTATTTAAATCTCCAATTTATTTTGTTAATTATCCCCTTTATTTAATTAAATTCTCATGTTTGTAGATAAATTAAACCCAGATGAATTTTGAATATTTCAATAGAAAATGAGCTGGAATTGGGCTAAATTGAGATTGAGCCACGTGGACAACACGAGCCATGCCACCTAGCACATCCAATTGGATAAAAGGACAGATGACATGGAAATATTTTTTTCAAGGAGCCAATGGTGTGAAGACAAGTGGCCAAACAATGCCAACTCATCTAGGATGTAGAAATTACAATTATACCCCTTTTGTGTGTAAAAATAAGACATGTATGACAATTGAAAAATAATGTAATTTAGGAGTAGGAGTAGTTTAGGTAGAGTAGTTTTTAGAGTTATTTTCCTTTCTAGTATTTTTTTTTATTTTCCCGTTTGTTTTACTATGCATTTCATGTTCTTCATTAGTCTTTGTTAAATTTCATTTTCAATGGATAATCTCTTTCATTTTCATGTTCTCGGTTTGATAAAAACTAGTTCTTTTATTGTTAAGTTCTATTTGCATAGTTGATTTCCTAGTTGATTTGCTCTCGATTTTCCTTAGCAGTTTATGTTTTTGGTTTGATCAATCTTTAATATTTTTGTTCTTGTTCTCAGTTTATTCTCTTGGTGCATTCGGGTAACCACCAATTCCCATTTTTATAGTCTCGGTTCTTCCTTTGTTTATGCCTTTGGTTTTAATGCTTTGATGTGGGTTGATGCTTAGCATTTATCCACATCAATGGCAATGTGAAACCTCGATTGAAGAAAGGAATGAAGCAACCTGAGCTGCTGGAATCCCGTTAATGAAGCTCACGATGACTTTTGCTGTTTTTACATATTTCCTCTCGCTTTCATTCTAAGTTGTCTATTTCTTTTTTGTTTGCTGTCCTAACTTTTATTAGAAGCATCATTTCTGGTTTATAGCATTTTTATTAATAGGTTGCAAAGGACCGAGAACTACAAACCATCCTCTATTTATCTCTGTTTTTATGTTCCACACTGTTCATCATAGTTTAGTTGTTTTCTTTTCTGCAATATTTGTTAGTTGATGCTGTTGGTGTTGGGTTGTTCCTATGTTGATCATTGACACCAAAGCTGCTTCTAGGTTACTCTCGGTTACAAGAAGTTGCAAGGTGAAGTGAGCATCATGTTGCTCACGGTAGTCTGCTGTTATCGGGCATGATTTTGTAGAGTATTAAGTTGATGAGCAAAGTTGGGTATGGATGAAACAAGTGGTAACAGCGGTGATGGACATTGTACGGAGCAGTAGGACACATGAACTGAACAGAGAGCATGTATGGAGCACCTGGAGTAACCTAAATTTGGAGTAGTTGCGTGGCCAAACTGAGAGTCGAAGACGTGCAGCAATGGGCAAGACAACGCCTGGAGAACGAAACGTGCACGGTTTATGCGTGGAGCTGGTGTTGGGGCAGTTGGCAACGTGAGATGCTGTGTAGAGCAGGGATGGTGTAGCACACGAAATCGAACAGAGTTGGTGAGATTGCTTAGTAGGAAATAGCAGCACGCCTGGAGACAACCAACCCGAGACCAAACCAAAAAATAAAAATATGAAGACATGAACAGTGAATGGAGGGACATGGGGCTGGGTTAAATTTGTTAAGGCTTTGTTTGGGTAGTGCATAGTAGTTAATTAATTCATTTTCATGCATTGTTAGTATAGTTTAATTTCAATTTAATTTGTTAGCTTAGTTTAGAGTCTTTAATTAAATTGCATGTTAGTATTCTTGCTTAGTAGTATAAAACTTAGTTTTAATTAGGTTGATAGTTAAATAAGTGTTCATTTAGAATTCGATTAGGGGTAAATTTATTTCATTAAATCTTAACTTAGTTTAAATTACATTTTGATTAAGTAGTTTAATTGCATTTTAGGTTAGTTTAATTTTAGTTTAATTAATCTTGCTTTGTTATTTTCATAATTGCATTTTATTTTAATTGCATTAATTAGTTTTAACTGTTTTAATTATTTTTGTAGGTTTTTTATTTTAATTGCGTGGAGCACTGTAAGTAATTTTTCTCGGTTTATTTAGTTTATAGTTTTTATTATTTTATTGCTTTCAATATTTTTAATTCTAGCTATGTAGATCACTCATTTAAATTTCATAATTTACTAGAATATACCATAGGGTAAGATTAACCGGTAGTTAATTAGGCTAACCAGCTTCTCTGAGGGATGATAACTCGGAACTCAAATCCCATTATTACTTGTATGACCCGTGCACTTGCGGACATTACCTTCAAGGCATATCAAGTTTTTGGCGTCGTTGCCGGGGAAGTTTTAATTAGTCGATAATTAATATCGATGAAATTATGCTTAGGTGTAATTCTAGCTTGTAAATAATTAGGTTGTAAATATTTAGAAGTTTAATCTAGATTAGTTAATTGAAAAATTAAAATAAAAAAAAATTGAAAAACTAAAAACTTTTTGTAAGGATTTTTAGATGTTTGCATGCGTAGAGCCGAGAGTTATGATAGCTTTCCTCTAGATCCTAAAAGTGAAAGAACCCTTAGGAAAATTCGAAAGGATTCTAGGAAATTAATAGCTCCGCTACAAAACATCATGGCAGAAAATAGGGAAATTAGAACTATTGGAGATTATGCGGTGCCGACGATTGGAAGATATTATTCCGGCATTAGGCTACCAGATGTCCATCCAAACAACTTCGAAATTAAGCCTTCCATCCTCCAGATGATCCAGACCTCTTTACAATTCAGTGGGCTTTCACATGATGACCCACATGCTCACATTGGGCAATTCCTGGACTTGTGCAACACGTTCAAACACAATGGATTATCTGATGATGCGCTTAGGCTTAGATTATTCCCTTTCTCACTTAGGGATAGGGTGCGACACTGGTTAATCTCCTTGCCTCCAGGATCCATTTCTACATGGGATGAGTTAGCCCATCAATTTCTAGCTAAGTTTTTTCCTCCCTCTAAAATGGCCAGACTCCGTAGTGATATATCTTCCTTTGCCCAGTTCGACTCTGAATCTCTTTACGACGCATGGGAATGATATAAGGAGCTTCTTATGAAGTGCCCTCACCATGGCCTACCTTTATGGCTGCAAGTCCAAACCTTCTACAACGGACTTACAAGCCAGAATAGGACCATTGTTGACGCTGCTGTGGGTAGAGCGCTAATATGTAAAACAAATGAGGAAGCTTACGAGCTCTTAGACAAGATGGCTGCTAACAAATATCTATGGTCCTCGAAGAGGCAATTGCCAAAGAAGTCGGCGGGTATTTATGAGCTCGACACGCTGTCTACCTTGACCTCTCAGATCGCTAATCTTACGAAGAAGGTAGAGTCGCTCACTACCCAACATAATCCTTCCACTAGTCCTAACGCTGTGTATTCTATCCAAAGTCCTTTCCTTTCATGCGATTTGTGTAGTGGTACACACTCTGTGGATAGGTGTCTGCGTAACCTAGAATTGGTTCAGTATGTTACCCCCCTAGGCAACAAAACAACCCTTTTTCAAACACCTATAATCCAGGGTGGAGGAACCATCCTAACTTCTCTTGGAGCCAAAACCAAGGGCAAACTTCTAGCTCTAGACCTGTAGAATCCCCTAGTTTTCAAGCTCCACCGGTTCATGTACTATCATAATCGCAATTACCACAGCATCCATTTCCTCATCATTCGCCTTCTCATCATCCCCATCCACCTCACTTCCATCAACCACCACCACCACCACCACAACTTACGCAGCCACAACTTTACCATGCACTAGCAGCTGAGAAGAAGCCCTCGTTTGAGGAAATGTTCATGACTATCTTGCAAAATCAAGCTGCCTCAATTAAGAACTTAGAAGTTCAGGTTGGACAAATAGCTAGTTCTCTTAGCCAACGTCCTCAAGGGACCCTTCCTAGTAACATTGAAGCTAATCCTGTTAGGCAAAGGGAGGGTAAAGAACATGTTAGATCCATCATCCTTAGGAGTGGTAAAGAGCTAGATGAGCCACAAGTTAAGTCTGGACCTAAACAACCAATAGTTGAAAAACCTATAGGTTCTAACGAAGCAACTCAGGAAGAGCAGGAACATCAGGATCAGGCTGCAAAGGAATTCAAGCTAGGCACTTCTTCATCTATACCTTATTCTACTTCTCAGCCTTCAAAGTCCTTTGATGCTATATGTGTTACCACTACATCCCTTCCAGTTAGACCACAAATACCTTTTCCTCAGAGGTTCAAAACCAAAAGCTTGACCAATAATTCGCCAATTTCTTGAGGTTTTTAAGAAACTTCACATCAACATTCCTTTCGCAGACGCTTAAGAGCAAATGCCAAGTTATGTGAAGTTTCTAAAGGATATCCTCTCAAAGAAGAGAAGACTGGAAGATTAGGAGACGGTGGCCTTAACTGAAGAATGTAGTGCCATTATCCAAAGAAAATTACCCCCCAAGCTCAAGAATCCCGGGCGTTTTACCATACCATGCACTATTGAAAATTTATTCTTTGGTAGAGCCCTGTGTGATTTAGGAGCTAGTATAAATTTGATGCCTTTGTCTATCTATCAGAAGTTAGGAATAGGGGATGCCAAGCCCACCACAGTGACCCTTCAGTTGGTTGATCGATCAATTAAATATCCAAAGAGGGTCATTGAGGATATGTTAATAAAGGTGGACAAATTTGTTTTCCCTGTGGATTTTATTGTTTTAGACATGGAGGAAGACAGGGAAGTCCCCTTTATATTAGGCAGACCTTTCCTAGCGATGGATAGAACTTTAATTGATGTACAAAAGGGGGAGTTGACTATGAGAGTCCTAAATCAGGAAGTGAAGTTTAATGTTTTCAAACCTTTGAATCTCCCTGATGACTCTCAAGAATGTTTTAAGATGGAGATCGAGAAGGACAAAAGGCATGACCATATAAAATCTGAGAGAAAGAAAGAAGTAGATAAGGCTCAGGAGGATTTAACTGTAACATTCTGTCACCATTTTGGCTAATCCTCCTACTCTTTGCCTTGCTGCTGAGTGTTGTTTTCTTCAGCTGCATTTGAAGTGGCTGTGTTTTTATTTTCACTTTGTATATAGTTCTTTTTTCTTTTTCTTTTCTGTTATTTCTTTCTTTGTTTATTTTGCAGGTTTCTTTTCTACTTTTACGTTTTCAATCAAGCTTCGATTGTTCATCATCATCATCAAAAAGGGGAGTACTCTGTTCTTGAGCTTAAATTCTCATACTATCTGCACACTGAGGATACTGTGCACTTTAAGTTTAGGGGAGGGGATATCACTTGAGCTATTTTGTGAAAAATTTTGATAAATTTTCAAAAAAAAATTTGAAAATCTGAGAAAGAATTTTCAAAATGTTTTCGATAATATGAGCTTAAATTGTTTGATTTTGGGATGATTTAGTGCTTAGCATGTAGTTTTCCCATATTTCGATGATATGACCCCATGATTTAGTCTGACTTTGATTGAATGAGAAGCATGATTATAGAAAAAGCATGAAGTTGAATTCTTGAATTTGTCTTGATTCTGATTGTGGTTACTTCATCTTATGGACATGTCATGTCGTGAATCGGTATATTTATTTAGAGAAAGCTTATGTGTACATAGGACTGCATTTGTTCAGTTGATTTTGTGCATCATATTCTAGAATTCGTTTGATCTGATCTCGAGGTGAAATATTAGATCACACTTAAGTAGGGAGATGATTTAGGCTATCTTTGGATCGTTTGAGCCTTTTTAGCCTTCCTTGTACACATGCTACCCCTAGTCACCCATCTGGGCCAAATAAGCTTTTCTCTCTAAATATTTCGGCAAAATTTTTTCGTAGCTTAAATACTCTGATCATATCCCTTACCCCAAAGTCATTGGGATATATTGTGAGCTATATGGGTATTAAGTGATAGTGAAGGAGTATGTAAAAAAAAAATTGAAAAAGAAAGAAAATGAAAAAGAAAAGAAGAAAGAAGAAAATACAAAAATAAAATAAAAAGTTTAGTGAGATAAATAAGTTTGGGGGAAATTATTTGAGCTCTTACATTAAGATCCTAGAAGTAATTCATGTTAAGGGATAATTAAACCTAAATCGACTTTATCATACCCTAGCTTCAGCCTTACATTACAAGCTTAATGAGGTCCTATTGATCTTTGATTAAGTGTGACTACATTAGTGGAGAGAGAAGTGAAAAGCAAACTTATGGGAATGATCACGTCGTTGACTTTGCATTCACTATGTTGCATAATCTGATCCGGATAATGTACTGTGAAGTGACTTTGACATTTTTCACACACTCACGAGTATCCAATTTGGGTTAGGACTTACGATTGAATAATATAAGTGCTGGACTTGTAATTGTGAGTCTTTGATTTCATAGTTTGTACTTTTTCTTTGAGGATAATATTGGGGAAATTATTGTGGTTTGTACTTGTCATTCCTACAATTATTTTGTTTTGCTTGAGGACAAGTAAAAGCTCAAGTTTGGGGGTGTGATAATTCTATATTTTTAGAATTATTTGTGCTTAATTTCCTAATTAATTATTTAAATCCCCAATTTATTTTGTTAATTATCCCATTTATTTAATTAAAATTCTCATGTTTGCAGATAAATTAAATCCGGATGAATTTTGAATATTTTGGTAGAAAATCAACCGGAATTGGGCTAAAATCGAGATTGAGCCACGTGGACAACATGAGTCATGCCACCTAGCACATCCAATTGGACAAAAAGACAGATGACATGAAAATATTTTTTTCAAGGAGCTAATGGTGTGAAGACAAGTGGCCAAACAATGTCAACTCATCTAGGATGTAGAAATTACAATTATACCCCTTTTGTGTGTATAAATAAGACATGGTTGACAATTGAAAAACAATGTAATTTAGGAGTTGGAGTAGTGTAGGTAGAGTAGTTTTAGAGTTATTTTCCTTTCTAGTATTTTTTTATTTTCTCGTTTGTTTTACTATGCATTTCATGTTCTTCATTAGTCTTTGTTAAATTTCATTTTCAATGGATAATCACTTTCATTTTTATGTTCTCGGTTTGATAAAAACTAGTTCTTTTATTGTTAAGTTCTATTTGCATAGTTGATTTCCTAGTTGATTTGCTCTCGATTTTCCTTAGCAGTTTATGTTTTTGGTTTGATCAATCTTTAATATTTTTGTTCTTATTCTTGGTTTATTCTCTTGGTGCATTCGGGTAGCCACCAATTCCCATTTTTATAGTCTCGGTTCTTCCTTTGTTTATGCCTTTGGTTTTGATGCTTTGATGTGGGTTGATGCTTAGCATTTATCCACATCAATGGCAATGTGGAACCTCGGTTGAAGAAAGGAATGAAGCAACCTGAGCTGCTGGAATCCCGTTGATGAAGCTCACGATGACGTTTGCTATTTTTACATATTTCCTCTCGCTTTCATTCTAAGTTGTCTATTTCATTTTTGTTTGTTGTCCTAACTTTTATTAGAAGCATCATTTCTGGTTTATAGCATTTTTATTAGGAGGTTGCAAAGGACCGAGAACTACAAACCATCCTCTGTTTACCTCTGCTTTTTATGTTTTGCACTGTTCATCATAGTTTAGTTGTTTTCTTTTCTGCAATATTCGTTAGTTGATGCTGTTAGTGTTGGGTTGTTCCTATGTTGATCATTGACACCGAAGCTGCTTCTAGGTTACTCTCGGTTACAAGAAGTTGCAAGGTGAAGTGAGCATCCTGTTGCTCTCGGTAGTATGCTGTTATGGGGCATGATTTTGTAGAGTATTAAGTTAATGAGCAAAGCTGGGTATGGATGAAACAAGTGGTAACAGCGGTGATGTACATTGTACGGAGCAGCAGGACACATGCACTGAACAGAGAGCATGTATGGAGCACCTGGAGCAACTGAAATCTAGAGTAGTTGCGTGGCCAGACCGAGAGCCGAGGACGTGCAGCAATGGGCAAGACAACGCCTGGAGAAGGAAACGTGCTCGGTTTATGCATGGAGCTAGTGTTCGAGCAGTTGGCAACGTGAGATGCTGTGTAGAGCAGGAATGGTGTAGCACATGAAATCGAGCAGAGTTGGTGAGATTGCTAAGTAGGAAACAGCAGCACGCCTGGAGACAACCAACCCGAGACCAAACCAGAAAATGAAAATATGAAGACATGAACAGTGAATTGAGGGACATGGGGCTGGTTTAAATTTGTTAAGGCTTTGTTGGCTAGTGCATAGTAGTTAATTAATTCATTTTCATGCATTGTTAGTACAGTTTAATTTCAATTTAATTTGTTAGCTTGGTTTAGAGTCTTTAATTAAATTGCATGTTAGTATTCTTGCTTAGTAGTATAAAACTTAGTTTTAATTAGGTTGATAGTTAATTAAGGGCCCGTTTGGTGTTGTTTTTATTTTTTGTTTTCTGTTTTTGTTTTTAGTTTTTTGGAAAACAAAAACAGAAAATATGTTTGGTATTGATTTCTGTTTTAAAAAAACGAAAATGAAAATGAAAATTTTCAAAATTGTTGGAAACAAGAATTTGATGTTTTCATTATTTTCGGAAACATGTTTTCATTTCTGTTACTGTTCATAAATAAGTGAACAGTATTTATATATTAATATAATATTAATATATTTTCATAATAAAATTATAAAATAAAATTAATTAATTTTTTAAAATAAAAATAACATTAATGTTTAATATAAAATATTATTTAATTAAAAAATAGTTTAATTTTAATATATTTATTTTAAAATAGAAAAATTGAAAAATGTAAAAAATAACAAGAAATAGCATAAACTATAATATCATAATATTTTTAATTTAAACTTGTATAATAATTGATTGAATATATTATAAATTTAAATAATATAATTTTTTTTCATTTAGGTGTGTTAATATTTAATATTATTGTTACTTGCTATTATATAATATTTTTAATAAATATTTTATTAAATGATATTATTATTTAATATTATATATTTTTAATTAAATTTAAAACATATCACTCTTAACATAAAATAATTTAATATTATTAAAAAGTGAATACTTGACATTAAATAAAATTATTTATATTAAATATAACATGTTTTAATAATATATATTTTTTATAAATTTCTTAGTTAAATATATTTTTTTAGTAATTTAATATTATTTCAATTAAAGTAAATAATATTATTAAATATAGGTAATAATTTATTAATTCATATTATTATTTAATATATAAAATTTAAAAATTTTATTAATCTCCATTATTATCTAATAAAATTAATATTAAAAATTTATTTATTATTATTTTAATTGAATTATTTTTTAAGTAATTATTTTATTTAATATTATATTTAATTATAATAAAATTTAAATAATATTAAATTTTAATATGATTAAAAGTAGATATTTCATATTAGTATTAAATATTATAAATAATATAATTTAATAATATGTACATAATATTATATAATAAATATATTATTATTTTTGTTCAATTTTTAAAATTTATTTTGTGATTGAATTATTGTATTTAAATCAGTTTAAAAATTTGTTCTGAATACGTAACAATTTTAACCAAACATATTTTTTGTTTTTAGAAATCGAAAACAAAACAAACTAAAACAAAAAAAAAAATTTCAGAAACAAAAAACACAAAATAGAAAACAAGAAACGACACCAAACGACCCCTAAGTGTTCATTTAGAATTAGATTAGGGGTAAATTTATTTCATTAAATCTTAACTTAGTTTAAATTGCATTTTGATTAAGTAGTTTAATTGCATTTTGATTATGTAGTTTAATTGCATTTTAGGTTAGTTTAATTTTAGTTTAATTAATCTTGCTTTGTTATTTTCATAATTGCATTTTATTTTAATTGCATTAATTTGTTTTAACTGTTTTAATTATTTTTGTAGGTTTTTTATTTTAATTGCATGGAGCACTGTAAGTAATTTTGCTTGGTTTATTTAGTTTATAGTTTTTATTATTTTATTGCTTTCAGTATTTTTAATTCTAGCTATGTAGATCACTACTTTAAATTTCATAATTTGCTAGAATATACCATAGGGTAAGATTAACTGGTAGTTAATAAGGCTAACCAACTTCTCTGAGGGACGATAACTCGAGACTCAAATCCCATTTTTACTTGTACGACCCGTGCACTTGCGGACATTACCTTCAGGGCGTGTCAGTAACCCTGGTAACTCATCTGGGAAAACATCTAGAAATACACACACCATGGGTATATCCTCAATCCTCAGATATTCCATGTTATCATATGAAATGAGTGCATCATAACCTTCACATTAATAATTAAATTTAGTACTTTTAAAAGGTAACATCATAAATTTCAAATTGCTTATAAAAATTCCACACATTTATTTCCTCAATATTTCAAACGTACATTGTAAGGTTCAGGTAGGGAGAAAGTTATCATCTTAGTGTAGCAGTCTAAACTCACTCGATTGGTTACTAGCCAATCCATTCCCAAAATCACATCGAACCCATGCATATTTAACATCATTAGATCTGTTAACATTACTCTATCTCCCACCTTTATTTCACATCCTCTACATATCATATCCATTCTTTGGGACTCACGTATAGGGGTATTTACATGTAGGATATACTTTGGAGGTTTAAACTTTAAATTTAAACTACATGCAAAATGCTCAAAAATAAATGAATGTGTGGACCTTGGGTCAATCAACACATGAGCCTTATGATTACAGACAGAGTGTGTACCTCTTATAGTTTCTGTAGAAGTGTCTATTGTTTCCTTATCCAGAGAAAACACACGTCCCACTGTGACATGCTTCTTTCCTTTCTCTGCAGCAGTGGCCCATCTCGAGGGATTCACTCTCTGAGGCTGCTGTCTGGTAGGCTCTGGAGCATGTGGTCTCTGAGGTTAAGGACAGTCTTTTACTTTGTGACCCATGTCTCCACATCTAAAACATCCATGGATCAACCCAGTACAACTTCCCTTATGCCGTCGATCACAGTCTCTAAAAACCCTTATCTCAGGCTTGACATCTCGAGGGGTCTCCCTAATAATGGGATAAGCTCTGGGTCTCTCCAATTTGCCCTTCTGTGCCTCAATCCTTCCTCTTCTGAAGGAACCTCTTCGAATATCTGTCTGGGAAATCGCTGGCCTCTTGCCCTTATCCCTAGTCACTGCTCTGAACTCATTTTGGGATTGTACAATTTTGATTCCCCTCTTAATCTCTTGTGCTTATCTCAGAGCATCTCCAAACTCAGTAATACACAGCCCTATCAATCGATCTCTGATGATGAGCTTTAGTCCATATACAAATCTCTCGGTGCAGAGCTCTTTAAAGGTCTCGGGATCATATTTCAACAGAGTGTTAAATCGACTCTCATAACCATCCACAGACATATCGCCCTATACTAAGCTCGAAAACTCAGCCTGCATCCTTCTCTGGGCATCTCATGGTACATATTAGGCTCTAAAGGCCTTTTGAAACTCGTCCCAGCTAATCACACCCTGACGGGACATCAAAATACTCTAGGTAGTATCCCACCAATCTCAAGCTCTCCCTTTCAACATATAAGCGCCCATATTGACCCTCTCAGCATCAGTGCAACCCAAATAATCATATATGACTCTTAACTCAGTCATCCACTCCTCAGCCTCTACGGGATCCTTTCTCCCCTTGAATATGGGTGGATTCATTTTCAAAAAGTCCCTCAGTCGAATCATACTTCTGTCATCGGGCTGAGTGGCGGAAGGCATCGGGTCCATCAGTATTGGGGGCGCAGGAGGTCCTTATGGTGGTGTAGGAGTGGTACCCGAGGTATTAACTCTAAAATGTTGCGCGAATAGCGCTACCATCTGCTCAAAACCCTACCGTACATCTTGCTCAACTTGGTTAATTCGAGAGTTAGGACTCTCCGGTTGTGGGGCAGGTGGCGGAGGTGGCTCTGCCTACCTCCTCGAACGACCTCGTCGTCCAATGATTTTTTAATCTCAGTACGTTTCCTGCCCATACAAATCAACTTGATTGAAATCTCCATCCTCAATTTTAGTTCATGAAAAAACTTATACAGACACTTGAGATGTATCCTAATTCACTTAACCGATATTGACAGTACTAAACACCCTAGGCACTGATACCAAATAAACTCTGTGATGCCCCAGAAGCGTGAAAAACAAGGCAAATTTAAAACTTATTTTCATCAATACACAATTCTGGGTGCATTCCTATGTAGTGTCATGCATATTATATATATATATATATATTATAAAACTTTCACCTCAGGATCTCATCATCTAACATTCATATATCATACTATATACATTTCTCAATTCAAAGTTAATTTGTCCTAATACATCCCATACATCATTGTTCATCAAGTGTCATAAATACAACTTTAGTCTGGGTACATGAAATGTTAAATTATAACTCAAATACAATATACGGCCTGGAGCTCAAGTCCTCCACTAGTTACTACTCCGTACGTCGCAGGAAACTCTCTTCACTTGAAGAAATCTGGGGGGATTTAAAAATAGGGTGACTTCTAAATCGCTCAGTAAGGGGGTAAGAGACTCATTAATAAAAATGATTAATCACACAGCACAATCATTTTGTTTTGTAGGTGAAACTCAATAAGCTCAGTAGAAAACGTAACATGAAATTATTAAAACATCATTCTCATCACATTTCTTTATGATCATGCAGAAATATGAGAGTACATGGCTCAATATAAAACCATAGTCATAAGCATATGGAAATCAGGATGCGATAATGGCTTTTCTCATAAAAACGTGATAGAAATCACCTCAGTAATAAGGCACGTGGCAAAGCCACAAAACACAATCTCATGTGTAAAACAGAGACTAGGCAAATAAAAGGACAGATAAAAACATCTGTCATAGCACATCAAAATAATCTCTTCTGAATGCGCATCCCAGGCATCCTCAAAAGAGGGAACGTCGACAATATGGTCGTGTACATGGTGTATTGGTCTTATGTGTTACCAGAACAAGGCCCGAACTTACATGCTACCAGAGCAAGGCCTCTCCTCATGCACACTATCGGTCTTACATGCTACCAAAGCAAGTTTTGAACTTATATGCTACCAAAGCAAGGCCACCGAGTGCTACCAGAGCAACGGTCATCTCTCATTACCAGAACGGAGGCATCTCTCACTACCAAAGTGGAGGAATATCGGACTTACATGCTACCAAAGCAAGGCCCATACTTATATGCTACCAAAGCAAGGCCCAATGTGTTATCACATGACACGCCTAAGTCTCAATATCAGTCATTATCATATAAAAACCATTTTGCCTTCACGTAAAGCTCATAATGGTTTTTCTCATAAAACCCATTGAAAACCTTTTTGTACTCATCACAAAACATGTCGAAACTGTGCTCAAACCGAAAAAATCATGCACACATTTCTCAAATTTCAGTACACCTTAACGTAGAGCCCAAATCCCATTTCACTTTTTAAACTTAAACAGTTTGTAAAAAAATTTCACACTTTATTTACAACTCATAAAAATTGGGCCCCAACCGGCTATAAAATCGTGTGCAATAAATCAATCACAACTCATAAAACATACTTCTTTCTCAAAACATTTCATGCTACAATATCATCACAAATCACATAGACAAATGGGTTTAAGTTTTCCCTTACCTCGT
Source organism: Firmiana major (assembly GCA_033439115.1). Lineage (NCBI taxonomy): Eukaryota > Viridiplantae > Streptophyta > Magnoliopsida > Malvales > Malvaceae > Firmiana > Firmiana major. Next base: position 36,623,517 of record CM065901.1, on the reverse strand, counting down.
ATAGTGCAATTGTTCCTCCAAACGATGGACTAGCCTCACATTCCTCTTTGAAACTCTCGGACTGTCCAAACAATGTAAAAACATCATCAACAGGTCATCACATTATCTCTAATCTCAACATCGAGCATAATTGCTCACATTCTCATAGTTTCTCAATACCTCAATGATTCTAACTACCCTAACCATTTTCAGCCTACTCATCACAACATCTACAACCACAATCGCAAAAATCTACTTCCAAATCAAGGATTAAATCTTAGAAATTTACCCAAAACTTGTGGAGTGCTTAATTCATGCCTCAGCTCAAATCGTACTTTAATTTCCAAGTATGTTGTTCTCCTTTTGATGAGGAATAACTTTTCCTCTTGCCACAACTTCTGATTGGAACAAAAATGGGTGTTTTAGAGGAGAGAGAAAGCTAGGGATTTCGATTTTCTAAAGAGAGGAGATGAGTTCCAACAAAAACAAAGGGGTCCTTATATAGGCGGATGGTAGGAGATCGTTCTGCCTTTGAATTTGAGAATGTTTTGGGCACTTTTTATTCCTACCAGATCGATCTATTGTGGGGGCAAGATCGATCTCATAATCTTGAGGAGATCGAGCTGCTCCTTGTAGACGTCTAGGATCCATCAGTGAGTCATTGAATTTAAGTCTAACAGGTTAAGATCTATGTCTTAGCACATTATGACAAATAGTATGCCAAGCGGCAGCTTGTCCTAATAGTATTTAGGCTTGTCCACTCGTATTATAGTGCTATGAGTAGCTTGCAAGGTAAGTGGGGATTTTTCTCGATGATAGAGACGATCACTTAACAACATTCTAGTGTTATGAGTGACGTGTAAACAAAGTTTGGCTTTGCCTGATTATTAATACACTCTTCTACAAGAGTTAACAGGCATAGTGGCAGTTTGTTTGTTTGAAAATTAATTATATGATTATGTGAATGGGGAAAAACTATATAGTTATTGCATAAACTTGTACAATCTCTAAATACCTTGCAATTGTAGTAGACTACAATGTACTTGATTATCAAAAAGATATTTTTTTTAAAGGGAATTTCCCTCATGTCTTCTAGGATGTATCCTTCAAAATACGTATGGAATTAGTTGAGAGTGCCACCCCTAATTTTATTACTACTATATTGATCTATACCATCTGAATAGTGTTAATCTATTATATAGATTGTTGCGCTTCTTAGTTTTGTTTGGATAAGAAATCATCTTTTGGACGCATGGCTTGATTTTTTTCACTAATTATTCAACCTAACCTTTGTGAACAGAGAGCTTATTTGCATTCTCAAGTGTGAGGCATTCTTAAGTATGTGCATGTTGTTAGAATGGTACTCTTAATGTAAGACACAAATTCTTATGTAGCTTATTCCTTATGATTCCTATATGTACAAACATTCTATTATGTTGGTTAAATCATAAGAAGAGTATTTACTAACTTGAAAATATTATGGAAGTGGTTAAATGCACATAAGCTACATAAAGGCCAAATAAGGGCTATAAGAGCCATAGGCTAAACTGAATGGATATAAATCATCCTGACTGAAGATAAGAACTTAAAATGGGAAAATATAGAGGGCTCATGAAGGAAAGTCAGTTTGATTTGGTCCCAAACACATTGAAATAGAGGAAAGAGCAAAAAAAGGGCTAAACGAGTTCGAAATGGTCAGTTTAAGGTGTTTTTGACATATTCGCCTCCCGAAAACAGCCAAAACATAATGATGAGAGTGTAAACCATGGAATATGACACTTTCAGATTTTTAAGAAAAAGTCAAACATGGTCAATGGTAAAGAAAAGTCAAGGTTAGTTAAGAAAAGTTGACTTTGACCATAGTTGACTAACCATGTTTAAAATTTAACCTAAGTAAGGTTAAAAAATGGGGAAGAAATATTTTTAGTTAAAACATTCGATATTCATCCCTCAAGTGTGGAAAATTAATTTAATTGAAATCAAAATTAAATTAAACGGGTAAAACTGGAAGGGCCAACAATGGAATTTTTAAAGCCCATTAAGGTGTAACAAGTGTGGGCCAAATTTCCTAGGCCTATTGGGCCTAATTGTTGGGCCATTTGGTGGGCTCAATATTAAGTCAATTTAAGGATTGGTAGATAAATTTTCAGTCCAAAAGCCCAAAAGAAAAGCCCAAACCGAGAAGCCCAAAACTCAAGCTCATTAGTTAAATTTCAAGCCCATTAGTAAATGAATTAAAGCCCAAATGGCAAACTAAAACCCAAAACCCTTTAGCCCACATTAAGGGTTGAAATTTGTGACTTAATGACTAACTGTGCTAGCTTATAAATCAGCCAACACACCATAATCTTCTTCATAGCTCTCGGCCAAGCAAGGAAAAGCCATTAAAACCATAATTTCAAGCTTTATCTCTCTAAAATTCATCAACCCACAAACCGAATTGGAAAAAGTTGTCTTCATGGAAGTTGTTACCCATGATGATTAGATTAACATAGTCTAAATCCAACACCTAAAGAGCTGATTTCAACACTCCAAGGAATCCTAGAAGTCTCGGCCAAGGAGGGAAAGTGAAGCTAGGTATAATTTCAAGCTTTCAACTTCATATATGTTTATATATGGATTAATTCAAGTTGATTGGTGTATGTTTTATGGATCAAAACATATGGAAACACCATAAATCAATAATGGATGAAATTAGGTATTTAGGTGTTCATAAAGAAGCATGTGATTTTAATGCATGGTTAGGTTGGTAAACATGTATACATGATTATGGCATGCTTAATTTCATTTGATTTGATCAATTGGTTAAAGAATTGAAGATGGAACATAAGGTGTTTGATGAAAAGCTTAAGTGAACATAAACTAAGGCTTAAGGCATGGTTGGCGTGGTGCTCAGCCATGGGCGACATGATGGTTCTCGGCCACAAGCCATGGTCGAGAGGCCAAATGGGTCTTGTCAATGTGGTATCAGCCCAATAAGCATTCATAGGGCTCGGACCAAGCCTAATAAGTGTTGGTGGGCCCCATAATCCCAATAGGCCTAGATGAAATGAATTGTAAAGTGAAATGAGCTTAAGACAATGTTAAGCCCATTAAGATCCATGAAGGCCCAATAAGAGTAAACTGGCCTAGTAAATGAAATAGACTGTATTAAACGTGAAATACAGTTCGAAAAATATAATTAACTTGATAAATGGTTACATGCAGCTCCAAAGTTTATATTGGGAGATAATCGGACTGCGTGATCGAACAGTAACGGGAAAGTGAAAATTCTCGATGTGATTTCAGGTAAGGAGATTTTACGGGTAGTTAGAGATATCTTGTCACGACCCATTTCTACCTAAAATCACTACAAATTTTTGGCCTTTTCATTTCCTTCCCCGATCGTGAACATTCTCATTGATAACAGTTGGGTTATGAGTCAGTATTAGTCACCCTTTACCATCTACTATGCCATATCTTTTTAATTTATTCGTAAGCAAGCACGCATACTTTATAATTGAAATTTGGTACTTATACATGTCTATTAATATTTACATCCCCCACATTACATTTCAAAATGATTACAATGCTATTACATGTTTAGATACAAAATGAAACCAGTGTGTATACCCCTCAGTGATGGGAAGCAACGAATACCAAGATGCAAGTCCTCAGCCACTCACTAACTACTGTGTGAACTCTGTAGGGGGAAAAATGAAAGGGGATGAGCAACCACACACTCAGTAAGGTAATAATGCAAGCAGGTAGATAACTACACTATCTACATGCTTATAATGTCATGTTATAAAAATCATTTATATCCAGAGCATGAGGTATAATTAAAACTATGCCACATGTATATACATATATCACATACTGAAAACATGAAAATAGGCATGTAAACATGGAAAACCATCATGTCAACATCTCATGCTCAACATATTGAAAAACTCATCATAAACATTAAGGTTTATTACATTATCACATCTTAGTAAAGCTCATCAACACGTCACTCAAGCCACAAGTGTATAAACATATTATCCTTTAAAAATATCCCACAAGGTTCAACCTGTCATGCCCCGGAAGCGTGAAAAACAGGGCAAATTTAAAGTTTTATTTACATCAATACACATTTATGGGTGCATTCCTGTACAGTGTCATGCATCAATATTTGTATATATATCATAAAACCACCCCTCAGGATCTAATCATCACATAATTAAATATATCAAATCAGATACATTCCTCAACTCAGATTGAATTATCCTAATACATCTCATACATCATAGTATGTCTGTAAATAAAATTATAGTCTGGTTACATGAAATAATAAAATGTACTTTAAGTACAATATGTGGCCTGGAGCATGAGTCCTCCACTAGCAACTAATTCAAACTTCATAGGAAAATTCTCTTCACTTGAAGAAATCTGGGGGGAAGGTAAAGCAGGGTGAGCTTCTAAATCGCTCAGTAAGAGGGTAAGAGATTCATTAATAAGAAAATGATTTGCATAACACAATCATTTTGTTTTACATGATAAACTCAATAAACTCAGTGGAAAATGTAGCATGAATAGTTAAAACATCATCTTAACGCTCATGTAAAAGCATGATAATAAATGGCTCAATTCAAGGTTACAAGCATGTAGAAATCAAGATGTGATAATGACTTTTCTCTTTAAAACGTGATAAAAATCACTACAATAGTAATGCATGTGGCACGGCCACTAAATAAAATCTACACGTGGCATAACCACTGATTAAAATCTGCACGTGGCACAACCACCAAACACACATGGCACAACCACTGATTTAGATTCGCACGTGGCACAATCACCAAATACACGTGGCATAACCACTGATTAGGATTCACACGTGGCACAGCCACCAAATACATGTGGCACAGCCACTGATTAAGATTCGTACGTGGCACAACCACCAAATACACGTGGTACAGCTACTGATTAAGATTCGCCCTTGGCTCAGCCACTAAATACATGTGGCACAACCACTGATTAAGATTCGCACGTGGCACAGCCACAAAATACACGTGGTAGGTAACCAACACTACCAGAGTAGGGGTCATCTCACGTTACCAGAACGGAGGAATATCAGACTTACATGCTATTAGAGCAAATGCTCAGTGTGTATTCAAAATGACATACCTAAGTCTCAATCAATAGCGATTATCATAAAAATCGTTTTGTCTTCACGTAAAGCTCATAATGGTTTTCTCTCATAAAACTCATTTCAAACCATTTTGCACTCAACACAAAACATGTGAAAATCGAGCTTCAACTAGCAAAACCACGCACACATTTTCTTAAACCTCAGTACGCCTCAAAGTAGGGCCCAAAACACTTTTCACATTTTAAACACAAAATGGTTATAAAATGTTTTCACGTATAGTTTACAACTCATAAAAGTTGGGTCCCAACCGGCTATAAAATCGTGTGTAATTCTCATTCACAACACATAAAACATGCTTGTTTTCTCAATCGAAAATCATGCTACAATATTATCACAAAACACATACACAAATGAGTTTAGTTTTCCCTTACCTCTTTACACCTCGTATAGTGCAATCGTTCCCCCGTATCACGGACTAGCCTCGTATTCCACTCTGGAACTCTCGAGCTGTCCAAACGATGTTAAAAACATCAATATCTCGACTCAATTTCATTATCGAGCATACATTTGCTCATATTTCTCACTAACACCTAAATCTCTCAATTCTCATAACTCTATCACCATTCATAATCCCATTTACTACATTTTCAATCCTACAGTTATTGTGCACAAAAATCCATGCCGATATTCATCTCATTCCCTCAATTTCAATTTATAGCCTAAAACTCCCAAAATTAACACAAATTGCATAATAATATCTCTACTCCAACAAAATCATAGTTTCATCAATCCCTAATCATTTCCTAACTATTTCATCACAATGCCCATGTCCACAATCACTAAAGATTACTTCAAAATCAAGGATTGAAGTTTAGAGATTACCCAAACTTATGGAGTGCTTAACTTACACCTCGATTCGATTCGTCATTCGGTTTCCAAGTATGTTGTTCTCCTTTGGATGAGGAACAACTTTCCCTCTTACCACAACCTTTGATTTGGACGAAAATGGGGACTTTGGAAGAGAGAGAAAGCTAGGGTTCGGCTGAAATGGAGGTTGAAAGAGAGAGAAAAGATGAAATGCAGAAAAACACAGGGGTCTTTATATAGGCCAATGGTAGGAGATCGATCTGGCTCTTGATGAGATCGATCTGCATTTGAATTTGGAGATGATTTTGGGTAATTTTATGCCTAGGAGATCGATCTGTCGAGGGGTGAGATCGATCTCTTAATGGCTTTATGAGATCGATCTGCTCCAATTATGAGATCGATCTCTAACTTACAGAATGCTTCATGAGATCGATCTGGTCCTTGGGGAGATCGATCTTCTCCTTAACATAAACATTTTGAGATCGATTCCTTCCTTATGAGATCGATCTCTTCAGTATAGAATCATAAGGAGATCGATCCTCTTCCATTGGAGATCGATCTGCTCGCTTAAATTCCTCATTCCTTGTCATTTTTGACCTACCAGATCAATCCTCTCTTCTCCAAGATCGATCTGGCCCCATAGTTTCACACTTTAACATAAAATCTCATTTATAACTCATTCATCACTTAAAATTTGATTCCATACCACCTCAATATATTAGTAAATCATATTTAGTTCAATCAATTACACTTCATGTTCTCATTACATAATTTGATATGTGTAAAATTCTCAGATCTCACATAACCCCTCCCTCGGGTCTACCCTAGATAACATAAATCATATTCCGTGCATATAAAACTATGTAATATCATGTGGGACAGGTGGTCAATATATATAATCGAGGACTCTGTTGGTCAACTATGTCACTATCATCCCAAACTAAACGGATCTTGATGTGCGGGGCATCATGCTACAATAGGAGGTGGGTCAATCCTACCCACCAGACTATAACGTAACATTATCACCACATGGTACAGCATACTCTATGTGATATACACGGTACAACGTACTCCATAGACCCATATTACTGTCGGGGGTGCCTGTCGTAGGTCTTATCTACCCCATACCATGTATAACCGACTAAGTCTCAAGTACACGTGCGAGCATCTCATCCGTGTGACTAATAGTTTACACGAGGCATCCAGCACAACTCGTGCGAGCATCTCATCCGTGTGACACACAATCTGCACGAGGCATTTAGCATGACTCATTACATATCACAGCGTGAAAAGCTCAGTGCGAGAAAAGCTCTAGCTTGAATTAATGCACAATCGGTAAAAATCCTCGTATGAGCAACGCTTCAGTACAACTTTATGCAAAATCAATAATGGTAAAATCTTGAACGAGCATAGCTCCAGTACGGTCATATGCATATGTAAGACCTAATTTTTATCGTATTTTCTTATGATTCACACATTTTATGGATGTTGTTATATGTTAATGGAATCATAAGATGGATGATTTTGATCATATAAATATGAATGAAGTAGTTGAACATACATAAAATCTGAAAATGAACAGTTAAGGAATTTTAAATTAAATTTATAAGATTTGAATTATCAAGAGAATTTTAATTGAGAAATTATAGTGGGTCCAAGAAGGAAAGTCGGCCTAAATTGGTCCTGAATGTGTAGAAGGGTAAAACGGTCAAAAGATCGAAATCCAGTATAAATTCGATAAGAAAATTTCATAAAAAAATATGGAATTAAGAAATCTTGATCAATAACGAGGAAATTATTAAATTTTGAGTCCAATTGATCAAGATCCAGAATTATTAAGATTTACCAAAAATTCACTCGGGACAATATCCCGAAAATACGGAGAAAATATATCGAAAAAAAGGTTAAAATATAATAAATCAATTAATTTGAATAATATATAATTTTTGTTGATATTTTAGAATTTTTAATGATATTTTAATGAATAAAATAATAATAAAATAAATTATAAATAAATAAAAAAGAAATCGCGAAACGCGATTTCTAAAAGAAAATGAAGCGAAGAAGGCGAGCCGAGTGGGTTTCCCTCACCAAACGACCACGCCAGATGAGGCCCCGTAATCACCGCAAAATGAAGCCGACACTCACGTGACTCTCCAGACAGCGGTACGACCGCCAACGGTGCCGAAATCTAACGGATCGAGGGAGAGAAGGCCAAGAGGGAGAAGAGAGAAATCGAGGGCCACCGGCGTCGATTTGGCCAACCTCGACCCCAGTCGAACGCTCCCCCAGTGCAGGCGCACCGATTGAGACCAGAAACGAGTTGGGAACCGGTCGAAAATACTGTGAACCGTGACGGGGAAGCCTGAACCGATACGGACCGGTTCAGTAAGAAGAAAATTATGCTAAACCGATCGGACTGAACTGGGCTGAACCGGACCGAACCGGTTCAGCCAAGAAAGAGAGGAAAAAAGGAGAAAAAGAAAAAAAAGGGAAAAGGAAAAAAGAGGAAGATTTTTGGGGATACATCGGACTTCGAGTAAGTCGGTAAGAGGTCAAAAGTGATCGATTTGATTTTCGGGAAATTTATTTAAATTATATTTGATCAAAAATTAACCCAAAATTAAATATAAAATTGTGCAGTTCGATGATAAATTCTGAACGTGAGCCAATCGAACTCCAATTTACGCACCACCGCATAATTTCGGGTAAGTAAAGCTCATTTACGACAAACACATGATTATTGTGCAATTGGAATTTATTTTGTAGATTTCGGATTAATTTCTGAATAAAAATAAATTATATTCGTATTTTTGAATTAATTGTCGTAAGTGATATACGGGCTATCCAAAGAGTTTGGAATGAAGCCAATGGGTATTGAGAGCCCAATGACCCGAATAAAGGATTTAGTAAGTGGAAACGGGCTGAAAATGGGTCGAGACCCTTTCAGGTGCAATAGGGCCTAATAAAGTAAAACGGGCCCAGTGTTTTAGATTTGATCAGTAAAAGTGAAATACTGATAAGTATATTAGAACTGACCAAAATATGTGGCTATATGCAGTTCCGTAGACTTGGTCTGGAACGTATTGGACTGAGAGACCTGGTACGATCGAGACAGGATAAGCTCGCACGTGATTCCAGGTGAGGGAATTTTATAGACTGCTAGAGGTAACTTTATGCAATTTGTACATCATTTGCATTGCCTAAAATTGTCTGAAGGGTCTAGATTTAAGATAAAAATTTTAGTGCCCCAGATGGGCAAATGACCAAAATACCCTTGTGAAGGGTAAAATTTCTAAATTTAGGAAAATGTGGGAAGAGCAAGAACAAGAGGTTCCTGCTTGTTTTTGTGTTGTTTTGACATGTGCATGAGTAAGCTGGCTAGCTTGTAAATAAAAATGCACAACATTGCATATTTTCAATAATGTGATTTCCTTGGAAATGGTTTTGAGATAACAGAGCCGCCTACGTGATTTTTGAGAATGTGACGTGCTAGAGCTCAGCTCGCACGAGTTTTGATTTATGTGATGCATGCATTAGTGCTAGAGCAATGGCTCACACTAGAGTTTTACATGCATAGGTGCTGGAGTCTAACTCGTACCAGATTTTCATATGATTTTCATGACAGGGTGCTAGAGTCTAACTCGCACCAGATTTTCACTTGATTTTTATGACACAGTGCTGGAGCCTAGCTCGCACTAGTTTTACATGATTTTGACAAAGTGCTAGAGCTTAGCTCGCACTAGATCTTATGAGATTTTATGAAACGCGTGCTGGAGCTATGATCGCATGAGATTTTCCTTGATTTTATGAGAGTGCTGGAGCATCGCTCCCACTGATTTTATGAGACATGCGATGAACCCTGCTTGAAGCGTCGGGTAGACTATGTGTCACGCCGATTAAATATACTCGCACTTGCGTTTTGAGACAAGCACGATTGTGGATATGATATATGGGTCCACGGAGTACGTTATACCGTGTAAGTAGCATGGAGTACGTTATACCGTACTGGGATTGATTATGTGGAATCTTCGGATGCGAGTGGCATCTTCGGATGCGAGATATCAGATAGGACAAACGGGATGGACTGACTTACCTCCCAGGATAGTTCCCGATAGCGGTGAGACCCCGCACACAGGATCTGTGTAGTAGTGGGATCACGAGTATATGGCCAATACTCCTGGTTATTTACCTGAGATATATATATAGTGCCAAGTCTCGCATGTTGTTACTTGATGTTTTGAAAATCATGTTTGTGAACTTTTGTGTGAGTCTAGATCACCCGAGGGGGGGTTAAATCCTGACTGAGATGTGATTTTGATAAGAATGAAACTATGATTTAAACTGAAATTTGCATGATGTTATTTCCATGCTATTTAAACCAGACGTGATGTAAACTGGTTTTACATGACATTCATTGTGTCGCATGTTATTATTGCTTTGAAAAACATCTGATTTCATGATTTTGTGTGAGTCAGGAACACCCGAGGGATAGGTGAAGTCCTGGCTATGTTGTGAAATTTTAACAAGAATGAAATGATTTAAATGGAGTTGCATGTTGAGTTTTTCCAAGCTCTTTGAAATCCATATGTGAACTTGTTTTACATGACATCATGAATTGTAGCATCTATTTTAAAATGTATGGAGAAAGGTTGGTTTAAGCATGACACCACATTCATGTAGGTAGTATGGTTACCTACTTATTCGTAGGATTGCCTTACTGAGCTTGATGTGCTCACCCTTTTCATTTTCTCACACAGATCATTTCCAATAGACTTTGAGGCGACTGAGTACTGCATTCCTGATATCTGATGCTGCCCATCACTTAAGGTATATACACTTGTACATATTGTATCTAAATAACAATAGCACAGTAACATGTTTGTAAGTAACTTTCGGGGATGTATAGACACTGTAAACACTTGTAAATGAATGAGAAAGAATTAGTTAAAAACTCATTTGTTTACCTTTCTTTTAATAAGGAATTAAGTTATATGATGAATGAATGGTGGGACTGGTATTGACGCACAGCCCAATTCTTAGTGGAGTGTGGTCACGATCAGAGGATAGGTAAGTATAAAAGAAAAACGAAAAATTTACTTTGAGTTTTGGGTCGTGACAGCATAAGAAAGAAATGAAACCCACGTATGAGCAAAAGCTCCAGTACGACTTGCATGCATCTCAACTTAAAATATGGTGAGATCTAGGCTCCAGCACATTTCTTGCATGTGAAAATATCAAAATCCAGTGCAAGTAAAGCTCCAGCATGATTAAACTCATATAAATTTGATAGGTGGCTCACTTTCAACAAAATACACTCAAATCCCAGTTAGCACCCGACTCGTGCTATTTCATGAAATTATGAAATCAATAGGCAGCCTATCTATAAAATTTCTTAAATCAAAGCAATATATTTCATAAAAATTTCAAAACAAGATATTTATGCAATTTTGTTAGCCTTACTACCCTTTTTGTAAAATTTGCTCCTAGAGGTAAAATCATCCTTTTCACCTGTACTCAAATCTTTCGTAAAAATTATTATTTCTTTTCTAGGTAACCAAGCAAATCCAATACCCTGTAGGTACCCTCAAAATACGTGCAATTACCTCTAAATACTCACAAAGTTCCCTTACCTGGAATTGCGTCGAGTAATTCCATTTCCTTAGAGCTGTTTGATCGCGCAGTCCGATTTGTTCCCAATATAATCTTTAGAGCTGCACAAAATTATTTACTAATCACATCAGTATAATTTCATATACTTCATTCTCACATGTATGAAATTCAAATCAATGCATTGGGCCCGTTTACATCCATTGGACCTTGTTACATCTTTTGAACCTTATTTTCTCTTCTGTCTATTTCGATTGTATTAATCATTTCTCGAGAATCTTTTAGACTCATTAAGTCTAATGATTCATATTAGGTCGGCATTAAGCTCACAATGCCTTAAGTTCATCACTTTCCTTCACTAAGGCATTCCATCATATACCTCATATGCCTACCTTAATTCATCCTCTATTCCAACATATTGGTTTCACAAAACTATCTTAGAATCATACATATAACAATACCATTGCCATTGTAAAATCAATCCATAATTAAATCAACCGTAGCTTTCTTTCTCACACTAAACCCATTTTTGTCATGGTTGGTTCATCATGTTTCTAGGTAGTTTCAACAAATAATACATACACCAAATAACCCATAACAATGTCTAGATAAACATTCTTGAAGTTGGTGTATTGAAAACTTACCTAGCTTATACTTCCTCACTTGGCCAAATCTTAAAGGAAGACTTTGCTTGTTCAATTCAGAAACTTGAATGTTGATTCCCAACTATGTTGTTCTCCTTCTTATAATGAACAACTTTGCTCAAACAACTTTTCTTCAATTCTGGTAGTGAGGTGATGATATTCTAGAGTGAGAAAGCTAGGTTACTTTGTGAAAATGGAGAGGTGTTTGATGTTTCAGGGAAGAAGACTCGACTGTCGAGCATTTTTATAGAATTTTCATTAAGAGATCGATCTCCTAGGGTGAGAGATCAATCTTTCTTAGGTTGAACTACACGATTTTTTAATAAGTAAGATAGTGAGATTGACATGCTCTAGTAAAGGGATCGATCTGCTCTTGGGTAGGGATCGATCCTTGCCATGCAGAAGGCATTAGAGATCGATCTGTCCTAGTGAAGGGATTGATCCTTTTAAGGCAAAAACCTTTGGAGATTGATTTGTGTTGGGGAAGAGATTGATCCTTTCTAAGCATATGCAAATTGAGATCCATCTGCACTAGGGAAGGGATCGATCTGTTCTTGGCAGAATCAAATGGGGATCGATCTGCTTGAATAAGAGATCAATCTGATTTGAATAAAAGATTGATTTGGCCTTCATTTGTAGGTTCCCGACTGCAGTTTTTTCCCAAAATTTCAAAGAACAACTTGTATTCAATTGCTGCATTATCTATTTTACATTCGATTCACACTTAGCGTATGAAAATATATATTTCTTATGATTCACGTTCTGTGTGACTTGTGTGTATTGCGTAGAATTGTAAAAGGTACATAGGACTCACTGACCTTGTATTATCAATATGTGTTTGAGTCCTTGTATTAGTCTGAAGGGTTTAAATTCCATTCACTTAATTTGTGGCCACTTCAGCCCTTCTTTAGCCATTGCATGTATTCATGCATTCTCTTTGCAATCTCATTCACATTTATATGATCAAAATCATCCGTCTTATGATTCCATTAACATATAATAAAATCATACATACATGGGGTCTCACAAATCTCCCCATGTAAAGAAATCTGGTCTTCCAAATTAGAACCAAATCAGCTCGAGAACAACTTCGAGTACTTCTATTGTATCATGCCCTCCAACTCCTAAGTAGCTTCTTTCGGAGTGTGATATTGCCAAAGAAATTTCACTAAGGGAATCATCTTCGATCTCAACACCTTCTCTTTCCTATCCAATATCTGAATCGGCTTCTCAACATACGACATGCTCTCATTAAGCTCAAATGGCTCATATCTAATCACATGCGTCAGATCCGGGTGGTATTTTCGTAACATAGAAATGTGGAAGATGTTATGAATGCCTACTAACTCGGGTGGCAATGTTAGGCTGTAAGCCTTATCTCCCACTCTATCAAGTATCTCAAATAACCTGATATACTGATGGCTCACTTACCCTTCTGATAATTCAATTAAAATAGAATTATTTATATTTAATTTCCTAATTAACTATTTTAATCCTCATATTATTTTATTAAATATCTCTTCATTTTAATTAAAATTCTCATGTTTGTAGATAAATTAAATTCAGATGAATTTCAATCACTTCAGTAGAAAAAAGATTAAAAATGAGCTAAAAAAGAGATTAGACCATTACCATTTCGTCTTGTAGCATGAGTCACCATTCTTCTTGACACATGTGATGCCAAGTGCCCATATTTTATTCCCCTTTAAAGGATAAGATCAAAGGAAACCTTGGCCACCTCATAGAAGGCACAAGCCATGCCACCTTGCACATCCAAGTGGATAAGAAGACAAATGATATGAAAATATCTTCTTTAGAAGCTAATGGTGTGTAGACAAGTGGCCAAACAATGCTAACTCATCTAGGATTAAAATTCCCCTTTGTACCCCCATTTTGATATGTATAAAAAGAAAAAGGATGAGACAATTTTACCAAGTAGTTTTTAGAAGTAGTTTTTTTTAGGCTAGAACTTTTTTAGGTTGGCTGCTAGGTTTTCTTTTAAGTTTTGCTTTTTATTTCTTTTATGTTTGGAAGTTGTTCTCACAGATTGTAGGAGCCACCATTGTTCTTGGGTTGGCAAGTTTACAGCTCCTAATTGTTTATTTTGGCACATTTAAAGCTTCTTGAATGAAAAAGGTTTCATCTTCTGTTTTTACTATTTTTTCCTTTACTATTCTGTTTACTTATCCGTTACTGTTCCATCGGAAGAACGGTCACAGCAGCCCTTCTTTCTTCACCATTTATTGCTAATTGTTCTTCATTGTTTTCCTTAGTTTTTAGGGCATTTTTAGTCTAGAGTTTTTAGGGTGGCGACTAGTTTTTTTTGTTTTGTTTTTTTTATTGTTTGCTCTTAGTTACTGGAGAAAGGGGAAGAGGCTGCGTGACATAGCCTTTCTTCACCGATTCTTAATCTTCCATTGTTATTTTCTAGTTTTTGTTTTCCTTAGATTCTATTAGGTTACAACTTTGTTAATACAATACATTCAAGTTTTTAATCAAAACTTAGTTTCTTTCTAATTTATATCATTTTTTTTCTTCTTTGTTATTCACATGTTCTGTTTGCATCATGTTTACTGTTTCATTAATGTCTTGGTATTTCATGGTCTCGGTCTATGTATTTGTTCTGCTACAGTCTTCCTTCTTTTGCATTCATGTTTTTAATTTCCTGCATTTAAAATTTTGTTTGGTTATCTTTGCATCTTAGTTCCTGTTCTGCATTTTTTCTAGGTTACTGCCAAGGGACTTGTGCTTGTTTTATGCTCGCCATCGTCTTTCAGCTGCATTGCTCGTTCCTGGTTATGAAAATGTTTCACTGAAGCTGCTTTGCTGCTTCGTGTTTTGTTGCTGCCATAGACGACTGGTGCCGTTTTGTGTTATGTTCTCGGAGAGGGCAGGAAGTGTGGTTTTGGTTCTTGGTTTCTTTCTAGTTTTCATATGTTGTTTTATATTTACTGCTTTGGTTTTTATTAGTTTAACTTCTTCTTCTTCTTAATGTTATTGATGTTTGGTGTTATTGTTTCTTCAAGCAGCCATTAGCTACCTCTGTTTTTCTCTGTTTCTTGTCTCTTGTACTATGCAGTAAGTTTGTTTGCTAGAGTCGAGGTTACTGCATGAGAGTGTCATGACGAGGAGGTAGGATCGAAGCTGGTCTGTGTTGAAGCAGCAGATGCGTACTGGGTCTGCCTGCGCTGCTGTGTGAAGTTGCTTCCTTGGTGCTCTACTTGCTGTTACTGGAATTGAAGACGTGCTGCTAAGTGGCATGGGCATGATAGTGCATAGACATGGCTAGTAGCTGAAACAGAAGCAGAATGTGGATTCTGCAAGGGACGTACTGCGATGTGCATGATCTGCAATATAGCTGGAGTACGTTGCTGAAGCAGGGGGAAGTACAGTACAAGAATTTTGGTACAATGTAGGAATTTTATTTACTGCTTTTTGTGTTCCTTTATCTTAGTCTGTTTCTTCTATTCCTTTGTGTTTTCTGCTCTTTGGTTTTTGGCTATTTTTTCATTTCATGGTATCTGGTTCATGATTTTATATGGGATTGTGATTGTTCTTTGCTATGATTTATAGCTGGGCATAGTAGGACTGTGTCTTAAGGTTGAGAGCAAAGCTACTACTGGCGTAAAGTTAGGTGGTCGTTGCTACTTGGATGTACGCTATCGAAAGCAGGTACTAAAGCCGGTACTGCTGTACTATGGTGATTTTAGGGCTGGCCAGGGCACCTGTGCTGACGAGAGTAGGGACAGAAGCTGGTGCGTGGTATGGTAGTACTGCTATCGATGAAGTGGTAGCTAGCGAGCTGGAAGGCGGGTGACAAGAGCTCTTTCTCTAATCATGCGTCTGCTATTGCCATGTAGTGCTGCTGTACCGTAGTGATTACATTAGTAAGGTAGAACTTGTATTAACAGCAAGCAGGAGGTGGCGAGGCAGGGAATGCTAGTGCTGCATGTTGAAGGCCACGATTTTTGCATTCATTTACTTTAGTTTTACTATTACATTAGTTTAGTGTTTTAGTATTTTAATAGTTTAAATATAATTTTAGGTTTCTTTAACAAGAATTAGTGTTAGGTATTTGGTTATTAAATTTTTTATTTATGTTTCAATTAGAGGCATTGCATTAGTAAATAGAAATTAGAAATTTAGGGGAGTTTCTTTTCTTAATTGAAATTTTAATTCCATTATTTTCATGCATACATTTAGGATTTAGTTGATTTTCATTGTAGGAAACTGTTTATTGATTTGAGTATATACTAGTATGATTTTAATGTTAGTAAAATATTAGTGTAGTGCTTATCTATTGCATTTAGAGTTAGTTTAGGAGTAGAATCGTTTTATGCATCTTATGATAGTTTTCATTTTAAATTTTAAAAGCCTAAAAATATTTTATTTCTCATGCATCATTTAGAATAGATTTTATTATTTATTTAGGCATTTTATTAATTTAGTAATTATCTAGAGCTATATATAATTTAGGGTTACCAATATAGGCATTTAGGGTTAAAGTTATACTTAGGGATTTTTTTTTTGAATTTTTATTGGAATTTCATTTCATTATGTTTTAGGTTAGATTATTTTGCATATTTATTTTTTTAATTAATTAGATTAAATGCATGCAATTTTTATTTTCATATTAGGATTTTCTAGTTTTAATCTATTTATTCTTTGATCTATATTTTCTTATATTTGCATCTTTCGTCAATTTACACTAATTAATTCGAGTTTTAGTATTTTCTTTCTTTTGCAGATTCTCGCTTTTATTTTGCTTAGAGCTCTGTGAGTAATTTTTACTCTATTTTGCTTTATTTTAATGTTTTTATTATTTTCCTTGCTTTCCAGCATTTACAAATTAAACCTTGTAGATCACCCTTTTAATATTCATAATTTGCTAGGATATACTTAGGGTAAAATTAACTGGTACTTAGTTAGGCTGACTGTGTTCTCTGTGGGATGATAATCTGGGATTAGTTCCTTTTATTACTTATGCGACTTATGCACTTGCAGTATACACGTCTAGTTAGACCCCGCACCAAGTTTTTGGCGTTGTTGTCGGGGAACACACTTAGCCATTGACTAATATCGTTGAAATTATGCTTTGGTATACTTCTAGTTTTGTACATACTTAGGTTGTAAATATTTAGAGCTTTAATTTATATTAGTTAATTTCCTTTTAAAAATAAATTAAAAAATTTCATTCCTTAGGACTTTTGAATGTCTGCATGCATAGAGCCAAAAGCTTTGACTGCTTTCCTTTAAATCCTGAAATAGAAAGAACACTTAGAAAAATCAAGAAGGACTCTTGGAAAATAGTTGGTCCGCTGCAAGACAAGATGGCTGAAAACAGAGAGATTATGACAGTGGAGACTATGCTGCCCCGACCATAGGAGGTTACGATACTGGCATTAGGCCACCAGCTATCCTAGCAAACAACTTTGAGATTAAGCCTTTGATCCTCCAAATGATCCAAACTTCACTTTAGTTCAGTGGGCTTCCCCATGATGACCCACGTGCTCACTTAGAGCAATTTCTAGATTTGTGCAACACTTTCAAGTATAATGGACTCTCAGACGATGCACTTAGGCTTAGGCTATTTCCTTTCTCTCTTAGAGATAAAGCCGAACATTGGTTGACCTCTTTACCTCTTGGAACCATCTCCACCTGGGATGAGTTAGCCCATCAGTTCTTAGCTAAGTTCTTCCCTCCTTCCAAAATGGCTAAACTACACAGTGATATATCTTCCTTTGCTTAATTCGACTCTGAGTCCCTTTTTGAGGCATGTGAACGATACAAAGACCTTCTTAGGAAGTGTCCCCATCATGTCTTACCCTTATGGCTTCAAGTCTAAACCTTCTATAACGGACTCACTAGCCAGAATAGGACCATAGTCGATGCTGCTGCGGGAGGAGCTTTGATGTGTAAGATGAAGGAAGAAGCCTATAGTCTGTTGGATAAGATGTCAGCTAACAATTATCAGTGGTCATCAGTGAGGCAGATACTTAAGAATGCTACGGGTATTTATGAGTTGGACACACTTTCTACTTTAACTTCTCAAATTTCCATTCTCACAAGGAAGGTAGAGTCTCTTAGTACCCAGAATAGTTCTGCCAATAGTCCCAATCCGGTTTTAGCTGTTCAAAGTCCCTTCATCTCATGCACTTTATGTGGTGGTACACACTAAATTGATAGGTGCCCATTAATCTTAGAGTTTGTTCAGTACATTGCCCCACCTCAAAGATAACAAAACAATCCATTTTTGAGCACCGACAATCCAGGGTAGAGGAATCACCCTAATTTTTCTTAGAACCAAAATCAGGGGCAGTCTTCTAATCCTAGACATATGGGACCCTCTAGTTTTCAGGTTCCACCTGTTCATGTACCACCACTTTAACAGCTTCCACATCCTCAGCCTAATCATTCCCATCACCCACATCAATTTTAACATCATCCACCACGTCCGTCATCTGTGCAACCCCAGAACTTACCTACATCAGCAGCTGCAGCTGAGAAGAAGCATTCACTTGAGGAGATGTTCATGACTATCCTGCAGAATCAAGTTGCCTCTATTAAGAATCTAGAAGTCCAGTTGGATAGAAAGCTAGTGTTCATAGCCAGCGTCCAAAAGGGACCATCCCTAGTAATACTGAAGCTAACCGTGTCCGACAAAGGAAGGGTAATGAGCATATTAAGGCCATAACCCTTAGGAGCAGTAGAGAGTTAGATGATCTACATGATAGGTCTAGTCCTGTTAAGCCTACAGTAGCAAAGCCCTTAGGTTCTAAAGAGACAGCTCAAAAAGAGCAGGAATATGATGATCAGGCTACAAAGAAGACTAAGTCAGGCACTTCTTCATCTTCATCTTCTTCTTCACAGCCTTCCTCTTCATCTGATACTACACCTACTACAACTACACTTCCTCCAATTTGACCCCCATTACCTTTTCCTAAGAGATTCCAAAACCAGAAGCTTGATTAGCAATTTGCTAAAATTCTTGAGGTGTTTAAGAAGCTTCACATTAACATTCTGTTTGTGGATGCTCTACAGCAAATGCCTAGTTATGTGAAGGTTATGAAGGATATCCTCTCGAGGAAGAGAAGATTAGAGGATTATGAGACAGTGGCACTTACTGAGGAGTGTAGTTTCATTATTCAGAGGAGATTACCCTATAAGCTTAAAGATCTAGGTAGTTATACCATACCTTGCACCATAGGAAATCAGTTCTTTGGTAAAGCCTTATGTGATCTAGGAGCTAGTATTAATCTCATGCCTTAGTTCATATACCAGAAGTTAGAAGTAGGAGATGCAAAGCCTACCACAGTGACCCTTCAGTTAGCTAACATATCCATTAAGTATCCGAAGGGAATCATTGAGGATGTTTAAGTTAAGGTGGACAAGTTCATTTTCCTCGTAGACTTGATTATGTTTGATATGGAGGAAGATAGGGAAGTCTCTATCATTATAGGCAGACCCTTCTTAGGTACTGGTAGGATATTGACTGATGTGCAGAAGGGGGAATTGACCATGAGAGTTCAAGATCAGGAGCTGACATTTAATGCTTTCAAATCTTTGAGGTTCCCTAATGACTCTCAAGATTATTTTAGGATGAACATTGTAGATAGAGACATCACCGAGGAGTTCTCTAAGACATTCCCATTTAACCCTTTAGAAGCTTCTTTGGTGAGATCAGTTAATCTTAAGGGATACAATGAGGATGATGATGATGTTTATGAAGCTTTACATTTGTTAAAGGTTACTCCCCTCGTGGAGATTGCCCAGTTTGAAACTTTAGACACTTCATCTACTCCAGCGATAGATGTCTCTCCATCCACCAGTGATCCACCAGTGATCCACCAGTGAGTCATCCACTAGGCCAGTGATAGTGTCTGCTGCTCTCTCTATTGATCATGAGGATAAATTACTATAGGTTTTGAGAAAGCACCAGAAAGCTATAGGTTGGTCTATTTTCGATCTCAATGGTATTAGTCCCTCAATATGTATGCATAAGGTACTCTTGGAGGAAGGGTATAAGTTGTCAGTAGAGCACTAGTGTAGGTTAAATCCTATGATAAAAGAAGTGGTCAAAAATGAGATAATTAAGTGGTTAGATGCTGGGATCATATATCCCATTTCTGACAGTGCTTAGGTGAGCCCAGTTCAATGTGTCCCTAAGAAAGGATGGATGATTGTGATTGAGAACGAGAACAATGAGCTCATACCCACTAGGATTATCACTGGTTGGCGAGTATGTATGGACTATAGGAAACTTAACAAGGCCACTAGGAAAGACCACTTCCCTCTACCCTTTATTGACCATATGCTAGATAGATTGGCTGGTCATGAGTTCTACTACTTGCTGGATGGGTGCTCTAGGTACAATAAGATAACTATAGCCCCAGAAGACCAAGAAAAGACCACCTTCACCTGTCCCTAAAGGATGTTTACTTTTAAGAGGATGCCTTTTGGCCTATGCAATGCACCTGCTACTTTCCAGCGTTGCATGATGACCATATTTCATGATATGGTGGAGGATTTTGTAGAGGTCTTCATGGATGATTTTTCTGTATTTAGGGATAGCTTTGATCTTTGTCTGCACAACTTGGCACTTGTTCTGAAGAGATATGAAGAAACGAATTTATTGCTTAATTGGGAGAAGTGCCATTGTATGGTTAAGGAAGGTATAGTGCTTAGGCACAAGATTTTTGCTAGAGGGATAGAAATGGATAGAGCTAAGGTGGAAAATCATTGAGAAGTTACCTCCCCCTACCGCTGTTAAAGGAATTATGAGTTTTTTAGGCCATGCAGGATTTTACAGAAGATTCATAAAGGACATTTCTCAAATCTCAAAGCCTTTATGTAATCTTCTGGAAAAAGATATTGCATTCTGTTTTGATGAGCGTTGCTTAGAAGCATTTAAGACTTTGAAGAAGAAGTTAGTTACAACCCTTGTAATCATAGCTTCGGTTTGGAGTTTACCTTTTGAGCTGATATGTGATGCAAGTGATTATGCAGTTGGGGCTATACTTGGACAAAGAAGAGGAAAAGTCTTTTATGTTATATTATGCAAGTAAGACTATAAATGAAGCCTAGTTAAACTATACTACTATCGAGAATGAGCTATTGGTTGTAGTGTTTGGTTTTGATAAGTCTTGCTCCTATCTCATTGGTACTAAGGTGGGTAGTATATACTGATTATACTACCATTAAGTACCTAGTTTCTAAGAAGGATGCAAAGCCTAAATTGATTAGATGGATCCTCATGCTGCAGGAGTTTGACTTGGAGATTAGGGATAGGAAAGGGATAAAGAATCAGGTTACTGACCATTTATCTAGATTGGAAAGTGGACTTAAAGAATATGGTACAGTAATTAATGAGTCCTTTCCTGATGAGCAACTATTTACTTTTGGGCACTCCAGTTTACCCTGGTATACTGATTTTGTGAACTATTTGGTGAGCAATGTGATGCCACCAGATTTGACTGTCCAACAAAAGAAGAAGTTTTTGAGTGATGCCAAGTATTATATGTGGGATGAGCCTTTTCTGTACAAGCAATGTAAAGATCAAGTTTTAAAGAGGTGTGTTTCCATGGAAGAAGTAGAAGATATACTTAGAAATTGTCATTATTCTGATTATGGAGGGCATTTTAGAGGAGAAAGGATAGCTGCTAAGGTTTTGCAATCTGGATATTACTGGCCCACCTTGTTTAAGGATGCCCACTACTTTATGATGAAATGTGATAGATGTAAGAGGGTAGGTAATATTCCTAAAAGAAATGAGATGCCTCTGACTAATATTTTGGAAGTAGAGCTTTTTGATGTTTGGGGTATAGACTTCATGAGACCTTTTGTTCCTTCATATTTCAATCTCTACATTTTGGTGGTCGTAGATTATATGTCAAAATGGGTTGAAGTAATGGCTTTACCAACTAATGATGCTAAGGTGGTGATAAGGTTTTTGAAGAAGAATAATTTTACGAAATTTGGCACACCCAGAGCCATCATTAGTGATGGGGGATCCCATTTTTGCAACAAACGTTTTGATAGGCTTTTAAAGAAATATGGGGTTAAGCATAAGGTAGCCACTGGTTATCACCTGCAGACTAGTGGTCAGGTAGAGTTATCCAATAGGGAAATAAAAGGGATATTAGAGAAGACAGTGAATCTAAGTAGGAACGATTGGTCCATTAGGTTCGATGATGCACTTTGGGCCTATAGGACATCCTTCAAAACACCTATAGGGATGTCCCCTTATTAGCTTATTTATGGCAAAGCCTGTCATTTGCCAGTGGAGCTTGAGCATAGGGCCTACTGGGCCCTTAAGAACCTTAATTTCAATTAAATACAGCGAGGGAGAAGAGGCTGCTACAGCTTAATCAGTTAGATGAGTTTAAGTTACAGGCATATGAGAATGCCAAGCTCTACAAGGAAAGACGAAGTGATGGCATGATAAGAAAATAAAGGAGAGACATTTCGAGCCAGGCTAGCAAGTACTGCTTTTCAGTTCTCGCTTAAAGTTGTTTCCAGGAAAGCTTAAGTCTAGATGAACAGGACCCTTCACCATTACACAAGCATTCCCTCATGAAGCTATTGAGATCATGGATGAGAACCTAAAGCAACCATTTAAAGTTATTGGGTGTAGACTTAAGCACTATTTTGGGGGAGGATTTGACCATCCGCATTTCGTTACCGCTTTGACTAATCCTCATGCTTCTGATCCTGCTACTTAGTTTAACTTCATTTGATGTTGCTTTATTTTTCTTTTCACTTTTTGTACAGTTCTATTTCTTTTTTCTGTTGCTTCTGTCTTTGTTTCTTGTATAGATAGCCTTTGCAGCAGCATGTTCTCATCAAGCTTCACATGTGCTTCATCATCAGATATGGGAGTATTCTATTTTTGAGCTTCAATTCTTATATTATCTGTACATTGAGGACACTGTGCACTTTAAGTTTGGGGGAGGGGATTCACTTGAGCTTTTTTGAAAATTTTTGGGCCGAATTGCAAAATTTTACGAAAATATGAGCTTACATTGTTTGATTTAGTACTTAGCATGTGGTTTTTCCCATATTCCGATGATATAACCCCATGATTTAGTCTGACTTTGATTGAATAAGAAGCATGATTGTAAGAAAAGCATGAAGTTGAGTTCTTGATTTTGTCTTGATTCTGATTATGATTTCCTCATTTTATGCATATATCGTGTCATGAATCTGTATACTTATTTAGAGAAAGCTTATGTGGAAATAGGATTGCATTTGTTCAGTTGATTTTGTGCATCATATTCTATAATTTGTTTGATCTTATCTTGAGGTGAAATATTAGATCTCACTTAATTAGGGAAATGATTTAGGCCATCTTTTGATCGTTTGAGCTTTTCCAGCTGTCCTTTTATATATTTTACCCCTAGTCACCCATCTGGGCCAAATACGTTTTTCTCTGTATATACACCTACATACTTTTCCTTAGCTTAAACACTCTTATCCTGTCCCTTACCCCGAAAGCATGTAATTTCACCAGGATATATTATGAGCTATGTACATATAGGTTATAGGTGATAGTGAAAAAAAGAAGAAGAAGATAAATACAAAAAAAGAATAAAAATGTTTAGCAAAATAAATAAGTTTGGAGGAGTAATTATGAGCTCTTACATCAAAGATCCTAGAAGTAATGTATTTTGAGGGGTAATTAAACCTAAATCGACTTTATCATACCTTATCCCTGGCCTTACATTACAAGCTGAATGAAGTCCTATTGATCTTTGGTTAAGTGTGACTACATTTGTGGAGAGAGAAGTGAAAAGCAAACTTATGGGAATGATCACTTGTCATTGACATTACAATTATTGTGTTTGCATAATCTGATCTGGGTAATGTACTGTGAAGTGGCTTTGACATTTTCACATACACACGAGGAGTCTAATTTAGGTTAAGACTTGTGATTGAATGATTATATGTGTTAGACTTATACTTATGAATCTTTCATATCAGAGTTTGTACTTTTTTTCTGTGAGGATAATATTAGGGAAATCAATATGTTTGGTATTTGTCAGTTCCTACATATGTTTTGTTTTGCTTGAGGACAAGAAAAAGCTCAAGTTTGGGGGTGTGATAATTCTATTAAAATATAATTATTTACATTTAATTTCTTATTTCCCTTCATTTTAATTAAAATTATCATGTTTGCAGATAAATTAAATCGAGATGAATTTCAGTCACTTTAGTAGAAAAAGGATTGAAAATGAATTAAAAAGGAGATTAGACCACTACCATTTCATCTTGTAGCATGAGTCACCATTCTTCTTGATACATGTGATGCCAAATGTCCATATTTTATTCACCTTTAAAGGATAAGATCAAAGGACACCTTGGCCACCTCATGGAAGACACAAGCCATGCCACCTTGCACATCCAAGTGGACCAAAAGACAAATGACAGGGAAATATCTTCTTTAGAAGTTAATGGTATGAAGACAAGTGGCCAAACAATGCCAACTCATCTAGGATTAAAATTCCCCTTTGTACCCCTATTTTGATGTGTATAAAAAGAAAAAGATGATACAATTTTACCAAGTAGTTTTTAAGAGTAGTTTTTTTTTAGGCTAGAATTTTTTTAGGTTGGCTGCTAGGTTTTCTTTTAAGTTTTTCTTTTTATTTCTTTTAAGTTTTAAAGTTGTTCTCAGGGATTGTAGGAGCCACCATTTTTCTTGGGTTGGCAAGTTTATAGCCCCTAATTTTTTATTTTGGCACATTTTAAGCTTCTTGAATGAAAAAGCTTTCATTTTTCGTTTTTACTATTTTTTTCCTTTACTATTCTGTTTATTTATCCTTTACTGTTCCATCGAAAGGTTGGTGACAGTAGCCCTTCTTTCTTCACCATTTGATGCTATTTGAGTAGATAGTGTAGATATCTACTTGCTTGCCTGATTTCCTTACTGAGCGCGTTGTATGCTCACCCCCTTTCTTTACATCTCTCTACAGAGCATTAGTAGAGCGAGAGCTATCGAGGGATAGTATTCCTGAGTCCACTGCTAGTTCCTATCGACTGCCAGGTATATAGATTTTGTACGGTTATGTATCTAAACAGAAACAACACAGTGATGTATACGATATATATATATGGGGAATGTATCTGTGTTAGATTTTATAAGATCTTACATGTATTATAAAAATAGTTACGGTTAGTAACAATATATTGACATGTATGTATGATAATGGATAACGTGGTAAGCGAGAATTCTGACATCGAATCACAGCCCAACCATTGAAGAGAGGAAAGGTATGTTAAAAAAAATGCGAAAAATTTGTTGTGGTTTTTGGTTAAGTCATGGATTGAGAATAGGGTCCTGACAGAATGGTATCAGAGCAGAGGTTGGTCTGATGTGAGTCGGTGTTAGAAAATAGGAAAGTGTATGTCCCCATAGTACTATGCTGTGTTTAGATATAACTGTGTATACCAGATAGGAAATGGACAAATTCATTATTATGAATGCAGGAACTTTGCCTATATGGCAAATACGCGTAGTGGTAGGAGTATGAGAGGTAGGGCTCGAGGGCGGGGAGATAGACCCGAGGGACGAGCTGCTGTCGAACAATTACCTACGCCTGAGACTCTAGGTGCTACTGAGGCACCCGAGTGTGCTGAGACGCACTTTACGAGATTAGAGCTTCGTCTTGAGATGATTGTCAAGATATTGGCACAGATAATGCCAGGTAGGCAGAGACAGGAGGCAGGAGCTGCGACAGGAGAGGCAGTTGCCCCTAATACACCTACGTAGACAGCTGATGCACTGAGGATTGTAGATACTCCTACACCTCCACCAGTTGCAGGTGGTAGTGGATTAGGGTACAGATGTGATCTATATCGGTTGCGAGAATTCCAGAAGTTTAAACCTCCATCCTTTAGTGGGGTCAAGAACCCTGTAGCTGCCGAGGAGTGGTTAGCGGAGATGGAGAAGCTCTATGGATTCTTCGAGTGCACGACCTCGAAGATGGTTGCATTTGCTGTGTTTCTACTGAAGGGATCTGCAGAGCATTAGTGGAAGTCCACCCAACCTATATTGAGAGCCCGACACACAGACATTAGTTAAGAGATATTTCGGGAGGCCTTTAGGAGGTAGTTGGTTCCCCATACCGCACATCGAAAACTACAGGCAGAGTTTTTGGGACTAAACCAAGGGAGTTTATCTGTGGACGAGTATGAGACTTAATTCCTATCCCTAGGTTGATATGACCCCGATACCATGTATAGTGAGGCCAGAAAGGTCCACAGGTTTATTGATGGGTTGAGATCGATTTTGTGGTCCAGGTTGGTTCCATTAGACATAGTTACCTATGAGGAAGCAGTGCGCAGGGCGCAACTGTGTGAGGAAAATTACAAAAGGAATGCTTTCGAGTTTGGGAAGTTTAGCCATAGTTGAGACATACAGAAGAAGAGGTCGACTAGAGATTTTGGTTATCAAGGAGGGAAGAAATTCTTCGGTAAGAGATCACGAGTGGAGGAGGCACGAGAGAGATATGCTAGACCTCCTTCTTATCTGACTGTAGCCCCAGCCAAGGGCATTATCATAGGAGGACAAAGACCTGCTATTGATCAGTGCAGAAGATACGGTAAACAACATGGAAGTAGACCCTGTCCGCTGACTCCTATAGTATGTTTTCGATGTGGAAAACAGGGTCATATGGCTAGAGATTGCCCAGTGACAGTTACAGGAACTGTTGGATAGGGGTTTTGTTCGACCGAGTGTTTCACCTTGGGGAGCACCGGTTTTATTTGTGAGGAAGAAGGATGGGAGCCTCTGATTTTGTATAGATTATCGATTGTTGAATAAGGCCACCATTAAGAATAGATACCCCCTTCCACGCATTGACAACTTGTTAGATCAGCTTCAGGGAGCACAGGTCTTTTCTAAGATTGACCTAAGGTCTGGGTATCATCAGTTGAAAGTTCAGAGTGGAGATGTACCCAAGACAGCATTTCGTACCCGATATGGCCATTATGAGTTCTTGGTCATGCCATTCGGATTGACGAATGCTCCAGCTGCTTTCATGGCTTTGATGAACGATGTGTTCAAGCCATACTTGGACCAGTTTGTTATCGTCTTTATCGATGACATATTGATATACTCGAGATCCAAGGAGGAGCATAAGGAGCATCTCATGATCGCATTGCAGACTCTACGAGAGCAGGAGTTATATCCTAAGCTCAGTAAGTGTGACTTTTGGTTGTCACAGATCTCATTTTTGGGACATGTTGTATCGAGAGATAGTGTATCAGTTGATCCATCTAAGATAGAGGCTGTAGTTCAGTGGGAACAGTCGAGGACAGTCACCGAGATCAGGAGTTTTCTAGGTTTAGCTGGATACTATCAGAGATTCGTTAAGGGATTTTTGAAGTTGGCTGCTCCGTTGACACGTCTTACTCGGAAGAGTGCACCGTTCTTATGGAACGAGGATTGTGAGAAGAGTTTTGTGGAGTTGAAGCGTCGATTAACCACTGCTCCGATTCTCACTATCCCTACTAGCTCAGGAGGATTTACAGTGTACACCGATGCTTCACATCAAGGACTGGGCTATGTATTAATGCAGGATGGGAAGGTAGTTGCTTATGGATCTCGACAGTTGAAGGATCATGAGAAGAACTATTCGACCCATGATTTGGAGCTAGCAGCAGTAGTGTTTGCGTTGAAGGTATGGCGCTACTACTTGTATGGAGAGAAGTTTCAGATATTTACCGACCACAAGAGCCTCAAGTATCTATTCTCACAGAAAGAGCTGAACATGAGATAGAGAAGATGGCTAGAGCTTCTGAAGGACTACGATTATGAGATACGTTATAATCCGAGTAAGGCTAACGTTGTAGCCGATGCCTTGAGGAGGAAGAGCCTAGGGATGGTATCATATATGATGGTTAGGGAACATGATTTACTAGAGCAGTTTGCTAGCCTCAATTTGGGAGTCGTGCCTTCTGACATGGATATAGGCTATGTGATAGCTAGTCTACGCTTGGAGTCGGACCTGTTGGACAGGATTAGAGTGGCTCAGTAGACTGATCAATTTTGTATGGATGTGAGTAGTCAGATGCAAAAGGGCACCGTGACTGACTTTGAGTTGAGTTCTGATGGACTACTGAGGTTCAGAGGCAGATTGTGTGTTCTCAAGGATCCAGGACTCAGGAGATTGATATTGGCGGAAGCTCATTCTGAGGTATACGTTACATCCGGGGAGTAGCAAGACGTATCAGAACCTCCAGAAGGTATATTGGTGGTCAGGTATGAAGAGAGATGTAGTAGACTTTGTGGCAAAGTGTCTCGTTTGTCAGCAAGTGAAGGTAAAGCATCAGAAACCTGCAGGGTTATTGTAGCCTCTACCTATACCGACATGGAAATGGGAGCATATTACCATAGATTTCGTGATGGGTGTACCACGGACCCGCAGGAATCATGATGCTATATGGGTGATCATCGACAGACTGACGAAGTCAGCCCACTTCCTAGCTATGAGAGCGACCGATACTCTGAGTTCATTAGCAGAACTGTATGTATGCGAGGTAGTGAGGTTACACGGTGTACCAGTGACCATAGTCTCTGATAGGGATTCCCGTTTCACTTCCCACTTTTGGGGACATTTTCAGGAAGCCATGGGAACCCAGTTGAGTTTGAGCACCACTTTCCATCCTTAGACAGATGGTCAGTCAGAAAGGACTATACAGACTCTGGAGGATATGTTGAGAGCATGTGTGCTAGATTTTAGAGGCTCCTGGGATGACCACTTGCCAGTAGCCAAGTTCGCCTACAACAACAGTTATCATTCGAGTATCGGGATGGCACCGTATGAGGCTTTGTATGGCCATAGATGTCGTTCCCCTATTGGATGGGAAGAAGTGGGTGAGAGTAAGATTTTCGCTCCTGACATGGTTACGCAAGCATCTGAGGACGTCCACTTGATAGTAGAGAGACTGAGGACGGCTCAGAGTAGACAGAAGAGTTACGCTGACAAGAGACGTAGGCTACTAGAGTTTGCAGTTGGTGAATCCGTGTTTTTGAGAGTTTCTCCTTCCAAGGGCATAGCGAGATTTGGGAAGAGAGGGAAACTAAATCTTCGCTATATTGGACCCTTTGAGATACTTGATCGAGTGGGAGATAAGGCGTATAGGTTGGCATTGCTACCGGACTTATCAGGTGTCCATAACATCTTCCACATATCGATGCTTCGAAAGTATCACCCGGATCTGGTACATGTGATTAGTTACGAGCCTTTGGAGCTCCGAGAGGACTTGTCATTTGTTGAGAGACCGATTCGGATATTGGATAAGAAGGAGAAGGTATTGAGATCGAAGACCATCAGGTTAGTGAAGCTTCTATGGCAGCATCATACTTCAGAGGAAGCTACTTGGGAGCTAGAGAGTCTGATGCAAGAGAAGTACCCTCACCTATTTGATGACTGACTTGGTTCTAATTTGGAGGACCAAATTTTCTTAGTAGAGGAGGATTGTCAGACCCGAATTTTATGTAGCTTGTTCCTTATGATTCCTATGTGTATGAACACTTTATTACATAGTTGAATCATAAGAAGAGTATTTACTAACATGCAATCGGCAATTTGAGAAATTAAAAATGCATGTAAGCTACATAACAACGAGATAAGGGTTAAGTTGATTCCCAAATGAGTGCAGGGGTAAAACGGTCATGACTGAAATTTGGTATAATTTCGATAAGACAATTTCATTAAAAATATGAAATTGAGGAATCTTGATCAAAATCGAGGAAAATATTTAATTTCGAGCCCAATTGATCAAGATATAAATTTATTAAAATTTATAAAAAATTTTACCTCGAAAAATGAGCCCAAAAATAGTGGAAAAATATACCGAAAAGGTAAAATCGGACTGATAAATTCATTTACGGATTAAATGAATTTAATATGATTTTTTGAGATATTTTTAGATATTTTGGGATATTTTTAGGATTTTTATTATTATTTTTATAATAAAAATATATTATAAATAAAAGAAAAAAACGAAAAACGAAAAAAAATGGAGAGGAAACCAATGCAAGCCGACCCAAGGAAGATGGAGTCACCGGCGACCCAACGGCCAGGCAAGCGACCGAAAAAGGGAGAGGAGGTTCGTGCGCACCCATCATCACCGGTCACGCCTTTCACCGACGCCGAACGTCGACGAATCGAATGGAAATTGTCGCGGAGGAAAAGAAGAGATTTGACGGCAACCGGCAGTGCTTGGTCCTGATCGAGCCCAGCTGAGTGTTACCCAGGCTGAGGCGCGCCGAACTGCGGTGGTGATGCGTCGAGAACAGGCCGAAATACGTCGGCACGACCAAAGGAAGCCTGAACTGGTCGACGGTTCAGTGAAAAAGGTTCAGTGTTAAACCGGACTGGACCGGTTCAGCCAAGGAGAAAAGGGGAAAAAGAGGAAAAAAGAAAGAAAAAGGAAAAGGAAAATTTTTGGGATTTCACCGGACTTCGGGTAAGTCGATACGAGGTCAAAAGTGACTGATTTGATTTTCGATAAATTTATTTAAATTATATTTAATCGAAAATTGACCCGGAGTTAAATATATAAAATTATGCAACTCGACGATAAATTTCGAACAGAAGCCCGATCGAACTTCGATTTGCGTACCATCGCATTATCTCGAGTAAGTAAAGCTCATTTACGAAAATTTATGTGATTATTGCGTCTTTAAGATTTATTTTCCGCATTTCGGATTAAATTTCGTATTTAGTGAATTATATTCGAAATTTTGAATTAACTGTCGTAAATGATATACCTGCTATCAAAAGAGTTTGGAATAAAGCCTAATGGGTATTAATAGGCCTAATGGGCTAAGCCCAAATATTTTAGGCCCAATATGATGTAATGGGCCTAGGACAAGCCCAATAAGAGTTGGTGGGCCCCGTAAGCCCAATAGGCCCAACGAAAATGAATAGTAAAATGAAAATGGGCTTAAGGCATAGTTAGGCCCATTAAGGATTTTTAAGGCCCATTAAGGGAAATAGACTGTATTTAATGTGAAATACATTAGGAAAAGTGTAATTAACCTGATAAATGGTTATATGCGGCTACAGAGAGTATTGGAGGAGCAAATCGGACTGCTAAAACGACCAGCGTAGAGAAAGTGAAATTTCTCGAGTGATTGCAGGTAAGGGACTTTTGTGAGTAGTTAGAGATACCTGCACGTATTTTCATCTGCTTTTACATTCACTTAAAAACTCTGAGGGTCAGAGAAAGTGAATAATAATTATTGCGACCCGATAGTGGTAAATTATGATTTTGCCCCTAGTTAATCAAAAAGTCAACTTTTGTGAAAAGTTGCAAAAAGCATGGAAACTACTATTGTGAGTGTTTAACTGCTGTTTAGCATGAAAATAAATAGATGGGCTAATGATTTTAAGGTTGATGCGACTTAAGCACACTTTATAGTGCTGATTTTAACATTTTGTAAACCATCCCTTTTTAAAAGAGCCATCTATCATATTATGTGAGAATGAATTGTGCTAGAGCACAGCTCGCATGGGATTTCATATATTTTCCACATACATTAGTGTTGGATTTAGATTCGCACTAGATTTCCATGACATACATGATAGAGTACTGGAGTTCTTACTCGTACTCAGTTTTATATGATATATGCATGAAAGAGTGCTAGAGCGATTAGATCGTACTCGAGTTTTACATGAGATACATAACAGAGTACTGGAGCGTTGCTCGTACTCGATTCTTCATGGTTTATACATGACATAGTACTGGAGATATTGCTCGTACTTGATTTGATGATATTATGCATAGCATGGTACTGGAGCTATTGCTTGTACTTGATTTAATACATGAACTATGCATTGACCTAGTTGCTGGAGGTTTACTCGCACTAGAGTTGTCATGCCCCGCTTTCGGGAACCCTTCTATCCATACATTCTCTACTACGGTTGGGCTGTGAGAAGATGCAATTACTAAAAATTTATTTATTTACAGCGGAATATTTAAATCTTTAATTCACACTCCCAGGTGTGTGTGTAAATACACAAAATTAATTGTATAAATACCAAGTGTTTACATATCATCCCTATAATACTGATTACAATTTCAAGATATAACTGTGCGATACAATATATTAGATACAAAATACTCGTGTATACAAATCTTATACCTTTGCGGATTGTGGGAGCTGTTCAACACAAAAGACTTAGAGTTCACCGCTCTCTTACTTCTCAGTACCTGGAGGGGGAAAATAGTGGGATGAGCAAACCACGGCTCAGTAAGGAAATGTATGCTAGCAGGTAGATATCGTACTACCTACATAGCCCATGCATGCATAAACCAAAACCATGTTTTCGTTATAAATGGAAATATCATACGAACAATGCATTTAAACACATTTTTCTCAATAGCATTTTCGTGTAAATCAAATGTCAAACTTCCATTTAAAACATGTTCATAAATAGTGCCCTCATGGCACGAATGTGAAATCCAAGATTTATTAAAACACGAAATCTCTTTCACTTCTCAAATCATTCTCTTTCACAAATCTCTTTCTTTTTCTGAGATTGTCTCTGTTTCTCGATTCTCTGAGACAGGCATGGAATTTTAGGCAATCAAATATCCACGACTTATGGCCACAGACAGTGATCCCAGGCCTCACTGATCGGGTGTGCACAGGGTATCACTTCGCCTGAAGGGGGATGGGTCAGTCCTACCCTCCGGCTCATTCAATCCACCTCATCTCCTCGTATACTCACGGTGAAGATACGTCGTGTGTCATCTACGCGATACTCGTACTCACGTGCACCCAGCACGGTACATAGTATACCAACGGGTGATTACACTATTCTACGTACAACCGTGGACCCAAGTCCATACTCCAACTCCGATGGACTTTCTTATCCTTAAACCATGTCTCATATACCAGGCGAGCAAGCAGCGTGACATACAGTCAACGCAAAGCTCCAGCGCGGTACGATCTATCGTTAAGGCCCAGCCCATTCCATTGGCCGTCGGCTGGTATCCCCTTGGGTCCCAGACCCCCAGGTTTACCTTAACTCAACAAAACAGGTACGAGCATAGTTCTCGCACTTTCTCAAAACCCCCGTGCGAGTTAAAACTCCCGCACGATACATCCAGGCTTTAAACCGGGTGTGAGCTAACGCTTCAACACCAAATCTCATCTCAAAACTGATAGATGGCTATTTTCTCTTTTTAAAACTCAAAACATGTTTATTCATACAGCATGCTTCTTCATGCTAAAACATGTAAAATTAGCCAACCTATCATCAACATTTCTCAATCATCAATAACAATATAAAATTGAGAATTTCATTGAAAACATGCATATCATGCTATTTCCTTACCCTATCCCATTTCTCAATACATATATATACATCATAGTACTTTTCATATTTCCACATCATTTCATAAACTTATAATATCGTACTAGTCCTAGCAATATATCTACGAAATTGTTGTAATTACGTACGAACATCTCTATAGCTAACACACAGTCCCTTACCTCGTTTTACTTGTGTGCAACTATCCGCCTTATGCTTCTCGCGTTCTCATCTCGACTTGCTCCGGCGTATCATCCGAAACTGAAATTCATCCATCAACATTTGAGTTAATGTTTCTAACTCTTATTCAACTAAGCATTTATCCAATGCCTTATTACACATTTTTACCCTTTGTGGTAAATCTCCCAATTTATCCTAATATCAACATTTCCAAACCATTTCCACAACATACTCATCCACTCAAGATATCCCATTCATCAAAAACACTCTCACATTCCACTTTCTCACACTTGACTATTTCTAAGCTATATGCATTTCATACCATCCTAGGTAGTTCTATCCACAATATGCACACCCAAATATCTTTATAATCATTAACTAAACCAATGTACTTGGATTTGTGCATTAGAACTTACCTCATTGGATTTCCTCTTGCTCCAATTAGGATTGCCCTCTATTTCTTCAATCCTTCAAGTGGGAAAATGCCTCTAGACTATGTTGTTCTTCTCTTTGATGTGAACAACTTTGTCTCTAATAGCCTCTCCTTAAATCTCACTGAAAATGGCTGGATTTAGGAGTGAGAAACTAGATTTCTTTGAGTTGAAGTGAAATGGAAATGTTTTCCCCAAAATTCTGATGATCCAACTGCTCCCATTTATAGTTTTGACTTGATGAGATCGATCTTCCTTGGGTGGAGATCGATCTGTTCCTCAAAAATCCCTCTTTTCTGAGACGTTTTAAAGGTAGGAGATCGATCTGTCGAGACTGGAGATCGATCTGCTGTCAAACAGAAGCTTAAGGAGATCGATCTGGTCTTAGGGGAGATCGATCTTCTTCCAACCCGAGAGCTAAGGAGATCGATCTGCTTCCTTTGGAGATCGATCTGTTCCCTTCCATTTCTCACCTTAGAGCATTCTGGCTCTCCCAGATCGATCTCTCATCCTATGAGATCGATCTGGCCTTCACAAATTCCAGATTTCCTGCAGTTTTTTCTGCAACAACTCTTACCAAACACCCTTAATTTGCTTCCATGATCATTTTCTCATTCATTCATCTTTGAGACTTGAAAATGGGATCCATCCTCACTACATACACATTAAAACTTATGTAGAATCTTTGTATGACCAAATATATACGATATTACTCGAATGGAAATATACACTTATGTAAATCTTTCCTTCCATTTTACTATACTTCTCATATTCCATTTCGATCACATTCTTCCCGTTTTAAGTTCATTTCTTCCTACTCACTCATAATGCAACTTGTACGTATAATCACAATTCTTACTACAAGTGCGTACATAATCTTATGAACTTACATTGCATACATTTCACATTACAATACATCATCTTACTTATGATTTTATTTACATTCCCATGTTCCTATATACATAGCTATACATGTACGGGGTCTCACATTCTCCCCCACTTAAAGAATTTGGTCCTCCAAATTAGAACCAGTTCAATCTGTGAATAACTCGGGATACTTTTCCCGCATCAAACTTTCCAATTCCCATGTGGCCTCTTCCACAGTGTGATGTTGCCACAAAATCTTAACCAATGAAATCGTCTTGTTCCGCAACACCTTCTCTTTCCTGTCCAACACCCTGATTGGTCTCTCGACATACGACATATCTTTCTTGAGCTCCAACGGCTCATAGCTAATTACATGTGTCGGATCCGAGTAGTACTTCCGAAGCATAGAAACGTGGAAGACATTGTGGACTTCTGCTAGCTCAGGTGGTAAGGCTAGCCTATATGCTCCTTCTCCCACTCTATCCAAAATCTCGAAGGGACCAATGTAACGAGGACTTAATTTTCCTTTCTTCCCAAACCTCATTATTCCCTTAGAAGGAGATACTTTCAAAAATACAGACTCGCCAACAACAAACTCAAGTGGTCTCCGTCTCTTGTCAGCGTAGCTCTTTTGTCGACTTTGAGCTGTTTGCAGCCTCTCACATATTATCTGAACATCCTCGGAGGCTTGCTTAACCAAATCGGGAGCGAGCAATTGTCTGTCACCAACTTCTTCCCAACTAATGGGCGATCGGCATCTACGACCGTATAGTGCCTCATAAGGGGCCATACCAATACTTGAGTGATGACTGTTATTGTAGGCGAACTCAATCAATGGCAAGTGATCGTCCCATGAGCCTCTAAAATCCAGCACACACGCTCTCAACATATCCTCCAGGGTCTGTATAGTCCTCTCTGACTGACCATCTGTCTGAGGATGAAAAGCAGTGCTAAAACTCAAATGGGTCCCCATCGCTTCCTGGAAATGTCCCCAAAAGTGGGAAGTGAAGCGGGCATCCCTATCCGAAACAACACTCACTGGGACTCCATGCAATCTCACTATTTCTCACACATACAGATTCGCCAGTGCACTCAATGTATCTGTAGATCTCATGGCTAAGAAATGTGCCGATTTCGTTAACCGATCTACTATCACCCATATTGCATCATGGTTCTTACGGGTTCTCGATAACCCCATCACAAAATCCATGGTGACATGCTCCCACTTCCATGTTGGTATCGATAGAGGTTGTAATAGTCCTCCTGGTTTCTGATGTTCGACTTTTACTTGCTGACAAATGAGACATCTAGCGACATACTCAGCTATGTCTCTCTTCATTCCAGACCACCAATATACTTTTCGGAGGTTTTGATACATCTTACCACTCCCCGGGTGTATCGTGTATCTCGACGAGTGTGCCTCTGATAAGATCAACTTTCTCAGCTCTAAATCCTTAGGAACACATATTCTATCTCTAAACCTTAGTATTCCATCTGGACTCAATATAAAATCAGCACCCTTCCCTTTTCGGATTTGGCTAATCATGACAATACACCATTGATCGATTTGCAGAGCTTGTCGGATTCTCTCAATCAACTCCGGTTCTAATCTCAAGCTAGCAATGATCCCATAGCTGCCAATCTCAGGTAGGGTCATATCCAGACTAAGGTTCATGAATTGTTCCAACAACTCGTGCTCTCTAACCATCATGTGAGACACCAACCCGAGACTCTTTCGACTCAATGCATCGGCAACCACATTTGCCTTCCCCGGGTGGTACAAGATCTCACAATCGTAGTCCTTAAGGAGTTCCAACCACCTCCTCTGTCTCATGTTTAACTCCTTTTGTGAGAATAGATATTTCAGACTCTTATGATCCGTAAAGATCTGAAATCTCTCACCATATAAGTAGTGGCGCCATATCTTCAGCGCAAACACTACGGCCGCTAACTCCAAATCGTGAGTGGGGTAGTTCTTCTCATGATCTTTCAACTGTCTAGATCCATAAGCTACTACCCTTCCATCTTGCATCAAAACACAGCCTAGTCCTTGATGCGAAGCATCTGCATACACCGAGTAATTCCCTAAACTGTTAGGGATGACAAGAACTGGCGTGGTAGTTAATCTGCGCTTAAGTTCCTAAAAACTCCTCTCACAAGCTTCATCCCATGAAAACTCCACACTTTTCATCGTAAGACGTGTCAATGGAGCAGCTAATCTAGAGAAACCCTCTACAAATCTTCTGTAGTAACCAGCCAAACCCAGAAAACTTCTGATCTCTGTGACTGTCCTAGGTTGTTCCCATTGAACAACTGCCTCAATCTTGGATGGATCTATTGACACCCCATCCTTCGATATAACATGGCCTAGAAAAGAAATCTGTTCTAGCCAAAAGTCACATTTGTTAAGCTTGGCATATAACCTTTTCTCTCGGAGGGTTTGCAAAATAATCCTTAAGTGCTGCTCATGCTCTTCTCTGGACCTTGAATACACCAATATGTCATCAATGAAAATGATTATGAACTGGTCCAGGTATGGCTTGAATACTTCGTTCATTAGAGCCATAAAAGCTGCTGGCGCATTGGTCAACCCAAAAGGCATCACTAAGAATTCGTAATGGCCATAGCGGGTACGAAATGCTGTCTTGGGCACATCCTCCTTTCGAATCTTCAATTGATGATACCCAAACCTCAGATCTATCTTGGAGAAGATCTGTGCTCCCCGAAGCTGATCCAATAAATCGTCAATGCGTGGCAAGGGGTACTTATTCTTGATGGTAGCCTTGTTTAACATCCGATAGTCAATGCACAATCTGAGGCTCCCATCTCTCTTCTTCACAAACAATACCGGACCTCCCCATGGTGAGACGCTCGGTCTTATGAACCCCTTCTCTAACAACTCTTGCAGCTGTTTCCTTAATTCCTCTAACTCAACTGGGGCCATCCTATATGGTGACTTAGATATTGGTTCGGTTCCAGGCGTCAAGTCTATACCGAATTCCGTTTCTCTATCAGGTGGCAATCCTGGTAAATCATCTGGAAAGACATCAGGGAATTCTCTGACCACTGAGATGTCCTCCATATCTGGATGTACTTTGTTCAAATCCACCACATAAGCAACAAAACCTTCAAAACAACACTCAAGCCATTTATACCAAAGTACTTTACTTAATACAAAATTTAAGATTTCATTTCTTCTCTTAAAATCTTACAACACATTCTTCAGGTAGAGAAAACTTAATGGACTTAGAATGATAGTCTATGACAGCATGATTGGCGGCTAATCAATCCATTCCTAAAATTACATCAATGTCATACATATTTAACAAAATCAAGTTGGCTGTCATGCACTTATCTCCTACCCTCACTTTACAATCTTTATACACTTGTTCAACTAATTAGCTAACTCTCATTGGAGTACTTATTAGTAAGGTCCTACTCAAGTATGTGGGTTCTACAAAACCTTTTAACTTAGATGCACATGCAGGTGATATGAAGGAATGCGTAGCACCAGAATCAAACAAAGCTATAACCTCTAGATTAAAAATCAAGATGGTACCTTTTATCACTTCAGAAGAGGTATCAGCCGATGCCTGATCTATCGCATACACCCTGCCTTGACCCACAACTTGTTTCCCTTTTTTTCAGCCGAGGCTTTCTTTCTTGCAAGAGGTGCAACTGTAGGAACCCTCTCTGGCTCTTTACCCCTCTGTGGAATTGCCTCAACTATCTCCGGGCACTCTCTGGCATAATGTCCAAATTTACCACATCTGAAACATCGGGTACCCTGAAGATGACATGGCCTACCACCATGTTATCGACCGCATAGCCTATATTGATCTATAGTCGGTCGGGGTCCACCAATCACTATACCCCTGGCTGGTGTCTGAGTCGGAGGCATAAAAGGTCTAGCAACCTTTTTCTGGAACTCATCTACCTCTCTCCGACGTTTACTCATGAATTTTCGACCAAATTTGGCACTCTTGCCATCTC
Source organism: Firmiana major (assembly GCA_033439115.1). Classification (NCBI taxonomy): domain Eukaryota; kingdom Viridiplantae; phylum Streptophyta; class Magnoliopsida; order Malvales; family Malvaceae; genus Firmiana; species Firmiana major. The sequence continues at coordinate 36,584,510 of CM065901.1, read as the reverse complement.
CTATCTTCCTCGGACCCTTGTCCTTTCCCCAACTAAACTCAGAAATCTGCAAGTCATGATCTTGCTCACATAACTAGGCCCGTCGCACAGCCTCTCTATATGTAGCGACATCAAATGGGGCCAACTTCGCTCGGATCGAAGACCTCAGTCCATCTACAAATCTACGGACTCTGATAGCCTCACTCCTGATCGAGTCCGGATTATATCTGCCCAGTGAAGTGAATCGTGACTCGTACTCATCAACTGTTCGATTCCCTTGAGTCAGATTTAGAAATTCCATCTGTAGTCTCCGTCGAGCAGTATCTGGGATGTATTGCTCTCTGAAAACGTCCAGGAACATATCCCACGTGATAACCATTCCTTGAGCTCTTAACATCGGCCTGACGGACTTCCACCAGTGCTCTGCTTCGCCTCTCAATACAAAGGCCGCAAGCGCTACTCTCTCCGTAGCTGAACATCTACAGAAATCGAATAACTTCTCCATTTGACTGATCCAGTCCTCAGCCACCGTTGGATCCTTTACCCCGCTAAACGAAGGAGGCTTAAAGTCCATAAAGTGCCTCAATCTCTCCATATCACAGTCATATCCATACCCCAATTCATCATCATGTTGATGTGGGGCTACCGGAGGAGGTACCGGTCGAATATGAGGTTCCCGTGGCCTAGCCGGTTCAGCTTGCGCAAGTGCAACATTCTCAGGTTCAGGTGCAGCTGCTGGGGGATTCGGTGCAGCCTGTCCCGCCGTACCAGGTGTACCCTCAAACCTAGCCATGATCTGACCCATCATGGTCATCATCGTGCGCATGTCTTCCTCCAATCGAGTGATTCGAGGATCAGAAGCCTCTATTTGTTCCTGGGGCTCATGACTAGAGGATGATCTACTGTGCCTCTCAGTCCTGTCATTTTGCCCTCGAGCTCTCGAGCTCTCTCCCCTCTTGCGGTGTCTCTCAGGCATAACTCACTAGCCTGATAACTTTCCTGCGTTATAACAAACATTTAATTTACTACCAGCTCCGTATACACATTTGTATCTAAATATCGCACAGTAACTTAGGGATGTATGTTTTCTTAGTCCTAAGCATCAACTCACATCAGACCAACCATGCTCTGATACCAAGCCTGTCATGCCCCGCTTTCGGGAACCCTTCTATCCATACATTCTCTACTACGGTTGGGCTGTGAGAAGATGCAATTACTAAAAATTTATTTATTTACAGCGGAATATTTAAATCTTTAATTCACACTCCCAGGTGTGTGTGTAAATACACAAAATTAATTGTATAAATACCAAGTGTTTACATATCATCCCCATAATACTGATTACAATTCCAAGATATAACTGTGCGATACAATATATTAGATACAAAATACTCGTGTATACAAATCTTATACCTTTGCGGATTGTGGGAGCTGTTCAACACAAAAGACTTAGAGTTCACCGCTCTCTTACTTCTCAGTACCTGGAGGGGGAAAATAGTGGGATGAGCAAACCACGGCTCAGTAAGGAAATGTATGCTAGCAGGTAGATATCGTACTACCTACATAGCCCATGCATGCATAAACCAAAACCATGTTTTCGTTATAAATGGAAATATCATACGAACAATGCATTTAAACACATTTTTCTCAATAGCATTTTCGTGTAAATCAAATGTCAAACTTCCATTTAAAACATGTTCATAAATAGTGCCCTCATGGCACGAATGTGAAATCTGAGATTTATTAAAACACGAAATCTCTTTCACTTCTCAAATCATTCTCTTTCACAAATCTCTTTCTTTTTCTGAGATTGTCTCTGTTTCTCGATTCTCTGAGACAGGCATGGAATTTTAGGCAATCAAATATCCACGACTTATGGCCACAGTCAGTGATCCTAGGCCTCACTGATCGGGTGTGCACAAGGTATCACTTCGCCTGAAGGGGGATGGGTCAGTCCTACCCTCCGACTCATTTCAATCCACCTCATCTCCTCGTATACTCACGGTGAAGATACGTCGTGTGTCATCTACGCGATACTCGTACTCACGTGCACCCAGCACGGTACATAGTATACCAACAGGTGACTACACTATTCTACATACAACCGTGGACCCAAGTCCATACTCCAACTCCGATGGACTTTTTTATCCTTAAACCATGTCTCATATACCAGGCGAGCAAGCAGCGTGACACACAGTCAACGCAAAGCTCCAGCGCGGTACGATCTATCGTTAAGGCCCAGCCCGTTTAATTGGCCGTCGGCTGGTATCCCCTTGGGTCCCAGACCCCCAGGTTTACCTTAACTCAACAAAACAGGTACGAGCATAGTTCTCGCACTTTCTCAAAACCCCCGTGCGAGTTAAAACTCCCGCACGATACATCTAGGCTTTAAACCGGGTGTGAGCTAACGCTTCAACACCAAATCTCATCTCAAAACTGATAGATGGCTATTTTCTCTTTTTAAAACTCAAAACATGTTTATTCATACAGCATGCTTCTTCATGCTAAAACATGTAAAATTAGCCAACCTATCATCAACATTTCTCAATCATCAATAACAATATAAAATTGAGAATTTCATTGAAAACATGCATATCATGCTATTTCCTTACCCTATCCCATTTCTCAAAACATATATATACATCATAGTACTTTTCATATTTCCACTTCATTTCATAAACTTATAATATCGTACTAGTCCTAGCAATATATCTACGAAATTGCTGTAATTACGTACGAACATCTCTATAGCTAACACACAGTCCCTTACCTCGTTTTACTTGTGTGCAACTATCCGCCTTATGCTTCTCGCGTTCTCATCTCGACTTGCTCCAGCGTATCATCCGAAACTGAAATTCATCCATCAACATTTGAGTTAATGTTTCTAACTCTTATTCAACTAAGCATTTATCCAATGCTTTATTACACATTTTTACCCTTTGTGGTAAATCTCCCAATTTATCCTAATATCAACATTTCCAAACCATTTCCACAACATACTCATCCACTCAAGATATCCCATTCATCAAAAACACTCCCACATTCCACTTTCTCACACTTGACTATTTCTAAGCTATATGCATTTCATACCATCCTAGGTAGTTCTATCCACAATATGCACACCCAAATATCTTTATAATCATTAACTAAACCAATGTACTTGGATTTGTGCATTAGAACTTACCTCATTGGATTTCCTCTTGCTCCAATTAGGATTGCCCTCTATTTCTTCAATCCTTCAAGTGGGAAAATGCCTCTAGACTATGTTGTTCTTCTCTTTGATGTGAACAACTTTGTCTCTAATAGCCTCTCCTTAAATCTCACTGAAAATGGCTGGATTTAGGAGTGAGAAACTAGATTTCTTTGAGTTGAAGTGAAATGGAAATGTTTTCCCCGAAATTTTGATGATCCAACTGCTCCCATTTATAGTTTTGACTTGATGAGATCGATCTTCCTTGGGTGGAGATCGATCTGTTCCTCAAAAATCCCTCTTTCTGAGACGTTTTAAAGGTAGGAGATCGATCTGTCGAGACTGGAGATCGATCTGCTGTCAAACAGAAGCTTAAGGAGATCGATCTGGTCTTAGGGGAGATCGATCTTCTTCCAACCCGAGAGCTAAGGAGATCGATCTGCTTCCTTTGGAGATCGATCTGTTCCCTTCCATTTCTCACCTTAGAGCATTCTGGCTCTCCCAGATCGATCTCTCATCCTATGAGATCGATCTGGCCTTCACAAATTCCAGATTTCCTGCAGTTTTTTCTGTAACAACTCTTACCAAACACCCTTAATTTGCTTCCATGATCATTTTCTCATTCATTCATCTTTGAGACTTGAAAATGGGATCCATCCTCACTACATACACATTAAAACTTGTGTAGAATCTTTGTATGACCAAATATATACGATATTACTCGAATGGAAATATACACTTATGTAAATCTTTCCTTCCATTTTACTATACTTCTCATATTCCATTTCGATCACATTCTTCCCATTTTAAGTTCATTTCTTCCTACTCACTCATAATGCAACTTGTACGTATAATCACAATTCTTACTACAAGTGCGTACATAATCTTATGAACTTACATTGCATACATTTCACATTACAATACATCATCTTACTTATGATTTTATTTACATTTCCATGTTCCTATAGACATAGCTATACATGTACGGGGTCTCACCAGAGTTGAGTTTATGATGTGAAATAGTGTTTGAGTGGAGTGTCGACTGTGAGTCGCACTCAAGGCCGCACTGTATGTGATATATAATACATGTTAAAACCAATGCCAGAGTCCTTGTGTGACTGTGTGTCACAACTTGTGAGAGGATATCCACATGAGGGTAATATAGACGTGGTATGATATTCCATGGTTTGAGGGCTAAGACCTATGGCAGGCATCTCGACTGTGATGTAGGGTCCATAGGTGTACTTTGTACCGTACCCAGGGCATGGGAGTATGCTGTACCGTGTGTTGTTGTATAGCTGACGGTTGTAATGGATTGACCACCCTCCCGTTGCAGCTGTAATGCTCCGCACACCGAGTACTGTGTTGCTTGGGATTCACATGTCAAATATGATCATAGTCTAGGATACTATTTGCATTTCACCACAGAGTCTCACATGATATATCACATTGATTGACTGATTTAAATTTGCTGACAGACCTGAGGGATGGGTCGGACTCTGATTTTGTGATGTGAATGATTTAAATGCCATATTTATTGTGATTTAAATATACATGGCATGATTTATCTAAAGGCATGATTTATATAAAGATGCATTGTTTTGTGCTACATGCCTACATTTGAGAAAGAAAGCATGATTTCTATACATGGGATTTAATCTGTACAAGTATACATATATATATATATTTAAAGACATGCTTTTAAAGTGAGTTAAGGAAATAATGTTTTCAAGGCATAGCATTATTTTCAGTAGATAGTGTAGATATCTACTTACTTGCCTGATTTCCTTACTGAGCGCGTTGTATGGTCACCCCCCTTTCTTTATATCTCTCTACAGAGCATCAGTAGAGCGAGAGCTATCGAGGGATAGTATTCCTAAGTCCACTACTAGTTCCTATCGACCGCCAAGTATACAGATTTTGTACGGTTATGTATCTAAACATAGAAACAACACAGTGATGTATATGATATATATATGGGGAATGTTTTTGTGTTAGATTTTATAAAATCTTACATGTATTATAAAAGCAATTATAATTAGTAACAGTATATTGACATGTATGTATGATAATGGATAATGTGGTAAGCGAGAATTCTGACATCAAATCACAGCCCAACTATTGAAGAGAGGAAAGGTAAGTTAAAAAATGCGAAATATTTGTAGTGGTTTTTGGTTAAGTCATGGATTGAGAATGGGGTCCTGACAGTATGGTTATTGGAGGACCATGTCCTACTACCGATCAATGTAGGAGATGTGGCAGATTTCATGGGACTAAACCTTGTTAGACGTCCCCTATTACATGTTATAGATGTGAGAAGCTAGGGCACATTGCGAGGTATTGTCCTAAGATGATTGAGACATCCCCACAGAAGGGCAAGGAGCTAGAGAGAGCTCCACTTGAGACAACTGCTCTGAGGAGGAAGGCTACAGCTGAGGAAAAGGGGAAACAGGCAGTTGGTGTGAGTAGAGGACGAGTGCACGTAATGGACCAGGACACAGCAGACGCATCGACAGATGTGGTTAAAGGTACTGTCCTAATTTTTTATTTAGAAGCATTTGTATTGTTAGATCTTGGTGCCACGCACTCTTTCATATCACCTTCCTTTACACATAAACTGTTGAAGCATGTAAAACCCACATTGCTAGATAAGATGTTGATGATATCTACTCCTATGAATGATAGTCAGTTGACTGATCATGTATATAGGAATTGTAAGTTGAGGATAGGAAGAAAGGAAATGACAACAGATTTAATTTTGCTGAGTATGATTGATTTTGATGTAATCCTAAGAATGGATTGGTTGGCTGCAAATCATGTAGTTATGGATTGTCGTGCTAAAACATTGATGTTTTTAGAGATAGATAATCTTATTGTGAGCTTTGTTGAAAAGAAATGAAGAACATGATATTATAAATGAAAAGAGTATAATTTTAATTTAACATATTTAAGAGATGAGTTTATTTATCAATTATGTAAGTTAATGTGATGACTTGTGTTGCTAATGGTGAAAAGGATAATGTGAAGGGTTCATTGCCTACGTGGTTGGCATTGATAAGACACACCCGGAACTGAGAGAAATTCTCGTAACTGTGGATTTTCCAAATGTCTTTTCGGACGAATTACCAGAGCTACCACCTGATAGGGAAATGGAATTTCGTATAGGATTAATACCTGGTACAAAGTCGATATCGAAACCACCGTATAGAATGGCTTCAATTGAGTTAGAAGAGCTAAAGAAGCAGTTGTAAGAGTTGCTACAGAAGGAGTTTGTTAGACCAAGCGTCTCACCTTGGGGAGCTCCGGTTCTATTTTTAGGGAAGAAGGATGAAAGCCTCCGACTGTGTATAGATTACCGGTTGTTGAATAAGGCCACCATTAAGAACAAGTAACCCCTTCCACACATAGATGATTTGTTCGATCAGCTCTGAGGAGCCCAAGTATTTTTAAAGATAGATATACGGTCAGGGTACCATCAGTTGAGGATATAGAGTGAAGATATACCCAAGACAGCATTTCGTACCCATTATGGCCACTATGAGTTCTTGGTTATGCCATTCGGATTGACGAATTCCTCCGCAACATTTATAACACTGATATTTAAGCCATACCTGGACCAGTTTACGATTGTGTTTATTGATGACATTTTTGTATATTCCAAGTCCAGGGAAGATCACGAGCAGCATTTGAGGTTAGTTCTGCAGACCCTTCGAGAGAAGGAATTATATGCCAAACTCAGTAAGTGTAATTTTTAGTTAGAACGTATCTCATTTTTGGGCCATGTTGTATCGAAGGATGGGGTATCAGTGGATCCATCCAAGATTGAGGCAGTTATACTGTGGGAACAGCCCAGGATAGTTATTGAGATCAAAAGTTTTCTGAGATTGGCAGGTGACTATCGGAGATTTGTTGAGGGTTTCTTCAGACTAGTTACTCCGTTGACACGCCTCACGCGGAAAGATGTTAAGTTTGTGTGGGATGAGGCATGTGAGAGGAGTTTTCAGAAGCATAAGTGTCGATTGACCACTGCTTTGATTCTCACCATTCCTACCAGCTCAGGAGGTTTCTCTATGTATACGGATGCATCATACCAAGGACTGGGTTGTGTGCTTATACAGGATGGAGAGGTAGTTGCCTATGGATCTAGACAGTTGAAGGATCATGAGAGGAACTATCGAACACAGGATTTAGAGTTGGCGGCCGTAGTGTTTGCATTAAAGATATGGCGCCACTATCTATATGGTGAGAAATTTTAGGTTTATACAGATCATAAGAGTCTTAAGTACCTGTTCTCGTAGAAAGAGCTGAACATGAGACAGAAGAGATGGCTTGAACTCCTGAAAGATTATGATTGTGAGATTATGTACCACCCGGGTAAGGCTAATGTAGTTATCGATGCCTTGAGCAGGAAGAACCTTGGGTTGGTGTCTTATATGATGGTGCGAGAACACGAGTTGTTGGAGCAATTTGTGAACCTTAGTTTGGATGTGACCCCACCTAGTTTAGAGATATTTGATATTATGGCTAGTTTGAGATTGGAGCCAGAGTTGATCGGTCGTATTCGATAGGCTTAGCAGAGTGATCGATAGTGCATCGGTTGGTTGAGTCAGGCTCAAATAGGTGTGGGTATTGATTTTAAGTTGAGTGCAGATGGATTATTAAGGTTCAAAGGCAGAGTATGTGTTCCCGAGGATCTTCAGATCAGAAGATTAATTTTATCAGAGGCTCACTCATTGAAGTACACGATACATCTGGGGAGTACTAAGATGTATCAAAACCTTTGTAAGGTTTATTGGTGGTCTGGAATGAAAAGAGACATTGCTGAATATGTCGCTAGATGTCTTGCCTGTCAACAGGTGAAGGCAGAGCATCAGAAGCCTGCATGGTTATTGCAGCCTCTACCGATACCGACATGGAAGTGGGAGCACATCACCATGGATTTTGTGATGGGATTACCAAGGACCCGTAGAGGTCATGAAGCCATTTAGGTTATTATGGATCGGTTGACAAAGTCAGCCCATTTCTTAGCTATGAAAGCTACCGATACCCTGAGTCAGTTGGCGAACTTGTATGGTCGAGAGATAGTTTAGTTAAATGGTGTACCAGTGAACATTATTTTTGATCAGGATGACCGCTTCACTTCCCACTTTTGGAAAAGTTTTTAGGAAGCGATGGGGACCCAACTGAGTTTAAGCACCGCTTTTCATCCTCAGACAGATGCTTAATTAGGGAAGACTATACACACCCTGGAGGATATGTTGAGAACGTGTGTGCTAGATTTTGGAGGCTCCTGGGATGATCACCTATAGTTCGCCTAGTTCGCCTATAATAACAGCTATGATGCGAGTATCAGAATGATACCATATGAGGCACTGTAGGGACGTAGATACCGATCCCTTATTGGATGGGAAAAAGTTAGTGACAGATAGCTTTTTGCTTCAGATTTAGAGCAGCAGGCTCTGAGGACATCTAACTGATATGTGAGAGATTACAGACAGCTCAGAGCTGACAAAAGAGTTATGCTGACAGAAGACAGAGACCCCTAGAGTTTGATGTCGGTGAGTCGGTATTTCTGAGAGTTTCTCCCTCGAAAGGGATTATGAGATTTGGTAATAAGGGGAATTTAAGCCCTTGATATATCGGACCCTTCGAGATTTTGGAGAGAGTGGGAGATAAGGCTTATAGGTTGGCATTACCACCAGACTTGGCAAATGTTCATAACGTCTTCCACGTCTCTATGTTTCAGAAGTATCACCCAGAACACATGTGATAAGATATGAGCCATTGGAGCTCAATGAGAGTATGACATATGTTGAGAAGCTGGTTCAGATATTGGATAGGAAAGAGAAGGTTCTAAGGACAAAGACAATTCCATTAGTGAAAGTTCTTTGACAATATCACAGTCCGGCGGAAGCTACATGGGAGTTGGAAATCATGATGCAAGAGAAGTACCCAGAGTTATTTTTAGGTTAACTTGGTTCAAATTTAGAGGACCAAATTCCTTGAAGGAGGGGAGGATTGTAAGACCCTTAATTTTCTATGAAATGTATATAATAATTGATGTACAAACGAGTCACATTACATACGAATTACAAGAAATGAATGCTTTTGAGTTCTAAGTGTGAATGGAACGATAAATGAATATGGAAGTGATCGAGTGTGAGTTTGAATGAGGAATTTGCAGCACAAAGGGTGTAGGATGAAGGCCCAATCGATCCCATGCAATGAGAGATCGATCTCATGGCCTAAATAATGCAAAATCAAGCATACTGAAAGAGGGAGATCGATCCCTCACTTAAGCTGATCGATCCTCATTACTCTCGGGTTGGAGCAGATCGATCTCCTCAAGGGCCAAATCGATCTCCTTAGCTCTCTGCCTGAGACAAATCGATCCTATTCCATTGAGCAGATCGATCTCAATTCATTGAAGCAGATCGATCTCATGCATTCGACAGATCGATCTCATGCCTTTAAAATGTCGTGTAAATGAGGAATTCAAGAGGACCAGATCGATCTCCACTCTATGCAGATCGATCTCATCAAGCCAATTCTATAAATAGGGAGCAGTTGGATCTGCATTTTCACGGGAAATAAGCTATTCTTCCATTTCAATCTTAAAACCTAACCTTCTCACTCTAAAATCATCCCATTTCTGTTAAGATTTAAGAAAAAACCATTAGAGCAAAGTTGTTCATCATTAAAAGAAGAACAACATAGCTTGGAATCAATACTACATTAGTTGGATTGATGGAGCAAAGAGAGTTCTCATTTAGAGCAAGGAGGAAATCAAACTAGGTGAGTTTCTAATATACCAATCCAATGTACATTCATTTAGCAATTGATTTTAAGTTTATTAGTGGGTATACTAGTGATAGAAACTACCCAGGATGTGAAGGAACTATTGTGACCTAGAAAATAGAATGAATCTAGTGTAAGAAATTGTGATAAGGATGAATTGATGATAAATGGAGTATGCTCAAGTGTCTGTGAGGTAATATGTATGATTCTTAGAAGGTTGAATGAAGCCACATTGTTTGATTAGCCTAGTTAAGTGAATGAGTATATGAGGTGTTTGACAAAATGCCATAGTGAAGTAAATGTTGAAATATAAACATTATGGGCTTAAATATCGATTTAGTAGGAATCAATGGATCTAAAAGAATCCCATAGACTCTCGAGATATGAGTAGAGTAATCTAATGAAGCCTTATAGGCATTAATGGAAACTATAGGGCAAGTCGACTATAGTGAACGCAAGGGTTATGTTATATTAGATAACGTAATCGCGTGCAGTTCCGGAGACTTTGTTCGAGGCAAGTCAAACCGCGCAAATCAAGCAACTTTAAGGAAGTGGAATCTCGCGACGCGATTCCATGTAAGGGAATTCTGTGAGTATATAGAGATAACTGCTCGTATTTTGCAGGTAAATATAAGGCTTTGGAAATGCATGATTATCTAGAAAGGTGAATTGATGATGTATGTAAATGACTACAAGTGTATATCTATGTGGTTTGATTTTGAAACGATTCTTATGAAAGGGAATAGTAAGGCTAATAATTGCATAAATCACATGTTTTGATGCTTTTATGAAAACACATTGCTTTGGATTAAGCAAAATGACGGATAGGCTAGCTAGTGATTTCCTGATTTTGTGAAAAGGCACGAAGAGGTGCTAACCATTGTTTTTGAGATTGTTTTGTGGAAATGGAGCCGCCTATTGTGTTTACATGAGTTAAATCGTTCTAGAGCATCGCTCGCACCAGATTTTGGTGTTTTCATATGTATAAAATGTGCTGGAGCTTAGCTCGCACCTTGATTTAAATAATGATGATGTTTTATAAACCATACTGGAGCTTCTACTAGTACGTGTTTTCTTCATGATTTTCTGCATAAAGCCGTACTAGAGCATTGCTCGTACGAGGAAATTTACTAATGATGCATGAATCGTGCTTGAGCTTAGCTCATACAAGTTTTCACAATGTGGTACGTACGATGCCATGGAGATGGTAAGATCCTCAAGCCCTGCATCCTTAAGCCGGACGAGGTGGGGAGGCTCTGTTCGGTGGGGAGGCTTTCTTACAGTAGGATCCTTAAGCCAATATCCTTAAGCCCGATGGGGTGGGGAGGCTCTCTTACATTAATATGAGAAGCTCCACATGCACTTGAGACTATACAGGTTACACATGGCTTGGGGTAGATAAGACATACGGCTGGCACCCCCAACCATGATATTCGTCCGCGGAGTACATTATACCGTGTATATCACATGGAGTACATTGTACCACGTGGTTGTGATGATGATTTGAAAAGTCTGGTGAAGAACTAACCCACCTTCATTCCAGCATGATGCCTTGCACACCGGGATCCGTGTGGTCTTGGATGATTACGACATAGTTGGCCAAAATAGTCCTTGAAATATAGTGACCGCCTGTCTCACATAATATTACATAGTACCACATGGTTTTATACACTGAGTGTGATTGTGTTGTCCAGGCTAGACCCGAGGGAGGGGTCGAGCCTTGTGGGATTTGTTTAAAGAAATGGTATTTCTACTTGTGATGAGATTTAATGTGTTTTGAGAAAATGATGAATTCCTGAAGGATACTGTGTATTGAGTTTTGAACTTATGATGAGTTTTAATGATGATGAGCGTGAGAGGCTTTACATGTTGATTTTACCATGTTTTACATGCCTATTTCCATGTTTTAGTACATGATATATGTATATACATTTGGCATAGTTTTATTTCCTCATGCTCCAACTATAAATGATTTATGCCATGACATTATCAGCATGTAGATAGGGTAGTTATCTACCATGTTTGCATTATTGCCTTACTGAGCGTGTGGTTACTCATCCCTCTATTTTCCCCCTCTACAGAGCGTACACAGTAGCCTTGTTAAGGACTGAGGCATTATATTTTGGATATCTGCTGCACTCCATCGCAAAGAGGTATACACACAGGATTCCTTTTGTATCTAAACATGTAAAGGCACAGTGGTCATTTTGAATAGTGATATAGGGGATGTAAATGTTAGATAACATGCTATGTATAAGTTTACGACTTAACTTCAATGTATGACATTGTTTTTGATTAATTGGAAATGGAGGGCAAATGATGATTATTATTTACTCACAGCCCAACTGTGATTGGTGAGGGTTGTTCACGACCGGGTAAAGGAAATAAAAAATGCAAAAAATTTGTAGTGATTTTTAGACAAATTGGATAACAAGGGTCGTGACAGAAACTCTCTATGAATCTCTAATAGTAACCTGCCAATCCCAAAAAACCTTCTTATCTCAGTAACTGTCCTGGACTATTCCCATTGAACAACTGCCTCAATCATGGATGGATCTACTGATACCCCATCCCTCGATACAACATGGGGAAAAAATGAGATCCGTTCCAACCAGAAGTCACACATACGGAGTTTGGCATATAACTCCCTCTCTCAAAGGGTCTGCAGAACAATCCTCAAGTATTGCTCATGATCTTCCTTTGACTTGGAATAAACCAATATATCATCGATAAACACAATCACAAATTGGTCTAGGTATGGCTTAAACACATTATTCATCAAAGCCATAAATACTGCGGGGGCATTCGTTAATCCGAATGGCATAACCAAGAACTCGTAGTGGCTATAACGAGTACGAAATGTTGTCTTGGGTACATCTCCACTTCGTATCCTCAACGCATGGTACCCGTATCACAGATCTATCTTAGAAAAGACCTGTGCTCCCTGAAGCTAATCCAACAGATCATCAATGTGTGGAATGGGGTACTTATTCTTGAAGGTAGCCTTATTCAACAACTGATAATCTATGCACAATCAGAGGCTTCCATCCTTTTTCTTCACAAACAAGACCGAAGCTCCCCAGGGTGAGACACTCGGTCTAATAAACCCCTTATCTAGCAACTCCTATAATTGTTTCTTTAGTTCCTCCAACTCAATCGAAGCCATTCTGTACGGTGGTTTAGATATCGGCTTTGTACCAGGTACCAACTTTATACAAAACTCTATCTCTCGGTCGGGTGGTAACCCTGGTAAATCATCTGGACAGACATCAGGAAACTCTGAAACCACTGGAATGTCTCTCAATTCAGGACGTGTCTTATCTGTGTCTACTACGTATGCAATAAACCCTTTAAATTATTCTTTCCACCGTTAGTAACACAGGTCATCATATTAACATGCATGATTAACAAGCAATTTCATCTCTTAAATAAGATGAATTAAAATTATACTCTTCCTATTACAATAATCATATTTCTTCATTTCTTTTTAGCAAAACTTACAGTAAAGCTATCTATCCCTGAAAACATTACTGTTTTAGCACAACAATCTAAAACAACATGGTTCGCAGACAATCAGTCCATTCCTAAAATTATATCAAAATCATTCATATTCAATAGAATAAGATTGACTGTCATATCTTTCCCCCTTATTTTCAGCCTATAATCCTTATACACATGTTCGGTCAATTGACTATCATTCATAGGTGTGGAAATGAATAACATTCTATCTAACGGTATGGGCTTTACATGCTTTGACAACTTGCATGCAAATGAAGGCGATATAAAGGAATGCACTCGCCCTCTGCCAACCACCTGTTTCCCTTTTTCCTCAGCTGTAGCTCTCCTCCTCGGAGTAGAATTCTCAACATGAGCTCTCTCCGGCTCTTTGTCCTTCTATGGGGCAGTCTCAATCATCTCTGGGTAATACCCTATGATATGCCCTGGCTTCCCACATTTGTAACACACTCTAGGGGTCATCGGACAAAGCCTGGTACCATGAATCTGCTACATCTCCTACGCTGCTCAATACTAGGTCGTGCTCCTCCAATGACTATACCCCTCGGTGGAGCTAAAGTCGAGTACACAGGAGGTCTAACAGCTTTCTCCTGATCTCCTCAATCTGAGGTCTCTTCCTAAACAGTCTTCGACCTCCTCTCTTGATACCTCTATCACCTTCGAATTTCTTCTGGTCTCTGTCTCTCCCGCTACTAACCTTCCCAAACTCAGAGGCATTCTGCTCAAAGTCTTGTTCACATAACTGCGTCGTGCGCACTGCCTCCTCATAAGTGGGGATGTCAAACAGAGCCAATCTAGGTCTGATAGCTGGTCTAAATCAATCCATGAATTTATAAACCTTCTTAGTCTCACTGCTTAACGTATCCGGCTCATACCTCCCTAAGGATATGAACCTCGACTCATACTCATCAACGGACCGGTTCCCCTGAATAAAATTCATAAACTCCATCCACAGCTTCCGCTGTGTAGTGGCAGAAATATATTGCCTCCTAAAAGCCTCCAAAAATATCTACCATGTGATTTTTGGGTCTCGGGCTCTCAGGATAGATACAGTGGATCTTCACCAGTGTTCCACCTTGCCCTTCAGCATAAATACGGCAAAGGCAACCCTTTCGATCGATGTACACCTGAAGAACCCATACAATTTCTCTATCTCATAAATCTAATGCTTTACAACAATCGGGGTCCTTCACTCCTCTAAAGACTGGAGGTTTGAACACCTAGAACTATTGTAATCTATCCAACTCACAGTCATAACCTAGATCACTACCGCTCGTCTGTGGAGCGACAAGAGAAGCGGTATCCTGAACCGATGGTGGTGCAACGATTTTTGTACTCTGAGGTCTCTCTACAGTTATTTGTCCAGTAGTAGTAGGCTGTCCGGCTAGACCTCGTCTATCACCAGCCCTTAATGTGTACGTGACTATCTCAGCAAGGCTCTCAATAGTCCACTCTATCCTAGCGAAACATGCCTCAGTATCCTCTGGTCTCTCAACAAGGTCCGGTGGAGCCTGATCGGTCTATAGCTCTACACAACTCACAAGCCTACCCCTACGACCTTTAGCACGTGAGCTCGCCCCTCTACCACGGCGGGTGACAGGCATAATGCCTAATTTCCTGTATCCATACCATTTAGTAGTCTTATTCCATCTCGATATACACAGTTATATCTAAACAAAGTACAATAATATGGGGATGTAACTTTCCTACTTACTAATACCGACTCATATCAAGCTAACTCAACTCTGATACCAATCTCTATCACGACCCATTTCTACCTAAAATCACTACAAATTTTTCACTTTTTCATTTCCTTCCCCGGTCGTGAACATTCTCACCGATTATAGTTGGACCATGAGTCAGTATTAGTCACCCTTTACCATTTACTAGGCCTTATCTTTTTAATTTATTCGGAAGCAAGCACGTATACTTTATAATTGAAATTTGGTAATTGTACGTGTCTATTAATATTTACATCCCCATATTACATTTCAAAATGATTACTGTGTTATTACATGTTTAGATACAAAATGAAACGATTGTGTATACCTCTCGATGATGGGAAGCAACGGATACCAGGATGCAAGTCGTCAGCCACTCACTAACTACTGTGTGCGCTCTATAGAAGGGAAAAATGAAAGGGATAGGCAACCACACGCTCAATAAGGCAATAATACAAGCAGGTAAATAACCACACTATCTACATGCTTATCATGTCATGATATAAAAATAATTTATATCCACAGCATGAGGTACAATTAAAACTATGCCACATGTATACACAATTATCATGTACTAAAAACATGAAAATACGCATGTAAACATGGAAAACCATCATGTCAACGTCTTATGCTCAACACATTGAAAAACTCATCATAAAACAACCCTTTAAGGTTTAACACATTATCACATCTTAGTAAAACTCATCAACACATCACTCAAGCCACAAGTGTATAAACATATTATCCTTTAAAAACATCCCACAAGGTTCGACCCCTCCTTCGGGTTTACCCTGGGCAACATAAATCATATTCCATGCATATAAAACCATGTGATATCAAGTGAGACAGGTGGTTACTGTATATAATCGAGGACTCTATTGGCCAATTATGTCACTATCATCCCAGACCACACGGATCCAGGTGTGCGAGCATCATGCTGCAACGGGAGGTGAGTCATTCCTACCCGCCAGACTATAACTCAACATCATGACCACATGGTACAACGTACTCCATGTGATATACACGGTACAACGTGCTCCATGGACCCATATCACCGTCAAGGGTGCCTATCGTAGGTCTTATCTACCTCATACCATGTATAACTGACTCAGTCCCAAGTGCATGTACGAGCATCTCATCTGTGTGACTAATAGTCTACACGAGACATCTAGCATAACTCGTGTGAGCTTCTTATTCGTGTGACATAGAGTCTACATAAGGCATCCAGCACGACTCATTACATATCACAGTGTGAAAAGCCTAGTGCAAGCAAAGCTGTAACATGAATTCATGCACAATCGGTAAAAATCCTCGTATGAGCAACGCTCCAGTATGGTTTTATGCAAAATCAATAACGGTAAAATCATGTACGAGCATAGCTCCAGTATGGTTATATGCATAAGAAAGAAATGAAACCCGCATATAAGCTAAAGTTCCAGTACGGCTTGCATGCCTCTCAACTCAAAATATGGTGCGAGCTAGGCTCCAACACGTTTCATGCATGTGAAAATATCAAAATCCAGTGTGAGTAAAGTTTCAAGCACGATTAAACTCATATAAATCTAATAGGCGACTCACTTTCAACAAAATACACTCAAAATCCCAGTTAGCACCTGACTCGTGCAATTTCATAAAATTATGAAATCAATAGCCAGCTTATCCGTAAATTTGCTTAAATCGAAGCAATATATTTCATAAAAATATCAAAACAAGATATTTATGCAATTTTATTAGCCTTACTACCCTTTTTGTAAAATTTGCTCCTAGGGGTAAAATCATCATTTTCACCTATACTCAAATCTTTCGCAAAAATTATTATTTCTTTTCTAGGTAACCAAGCAAATTCAATACCCTATAGATACCCTCAAAATATGTGCAGCTACCTCTAAATACTCATAAAATTCCCTTACCTGGAATTGCGTCGAGTAATTGCACTTCTTTAGAGCTGCTCTATCGCGTAGTCCGATTTGTTCCAAATATAATCTCCGAAGCTGCACGAAATTATTTACTAATCACATCAGTATAATTTTGTATACTTCATTCTCACTTGTATGAAATTCAAATCAATACATTAGGCCCATTTACATTCATTGGACCTTTTTACATCTTTTAGACCTTATTTTCTCTTATGTCCATTTCGATTGTATTATTCATTTCTTGAGAATCTTTTAGACTCATCAAGTTTAATGATTGATATTAGGTCAACATTAAGCTCACAATGCCTTAAGTTCATCACTTTCCTTCACTAAGGCATTCCATCATATACCTCATATGCCTACCTTAATTCATCCTCTATTCCAACATATTGGTTTCACAAAACTATCTTAGAATCAAACATATAACATTACCATTGCCATTGTAAAATCAATCCATAATTAAATCAACCATAGCTTTCTTTCTCACACTAAACCCATTTTTGTCATAGTTGGTTTATCATGTTTCTAGGTAGTTTTAATCAACAATACATACACCAAATAACCCATAACAATGTCTAGATAAACATACTTGAAGTTGGTATATTGAAAACTTACCTAGCTTATACTTCCTCACTTAGCCAAATCTTAAGGGAAGACTTTGCTCCTTCAATTCAGCAACTTGAATGTTGATTCCCAACTATGTTGTTCTCCTCATTATAATGAACAACTTTACTCAAGCAACTTTTCTTCAAATCTTGTAGGGAGGTGATAATATTCTAGAGTGAAAAAGCTAGGTTACTTTGTGAAAATGGAGAGGTGTTTGATGTTTCAGGGAAGAAGACTCGACTGTTGAGCCTTTTTATAGAATTGACATTGAGAGATCGATCTTCAAGGGTGAGAGATCAATTTGTTTTGGGTTGAACTACACAATTTTTCAGTAAGTAAGCTAGTAAGATCGATCTGCTCTAGTGAAGGGATCGATATGCTCTTAGGTAGGGATCGTTCCTTGCCAGGCAGAAGGCATTAGAGATTGATCTGTCCTAGTGAAGGGATCAATCTTCTCTTTGGGAAGGGATCGATCCTTTATAGGCAAAAACCTTTGAAGATCGATCTGTGTTGGGGAAGTGATCTATCCTTTCTAAGCAGAAGCAAATTGAGATCGATCTGCAATAGGGAAGGGATCGATCTGTTCTTGGCAGAATCAAATCAGGATCGATCTGCTTGAATACGAGATTGATCTGCTTTGAATAAGAGATCGATCTGGCCTTCATTTGCAGGTTCCCAACTGCAATTTTTTTCCAAAAATTTTAAAGAACAACTTGCATTCAACTACTACACTATCAATTTTGCATTCGATTCACACTTAGCGTATGAAAAGATCCATTTCTTATGATTCATGTACTATGTGACTTATGCGTTCCGTGTGGAATCGTGAAAGGTACATAGAACTCAATGGCCTTGTATTATCAATATACGTTTGAGTCCTTATATTAGTCTGAAGGGTTTAAATTTCGTTCACTTAGTCTATGGCCACTTCAGCCCTTGTTTAGCCATTACATGTATTCATGCATTCTTTTTGCAATCTCATTCACATTTATATGATCAAAATCATCCATCTTATGATTCCATTAACATATAATAAAGTCATACATACATGGGGTCTCACATATCTGTCCGTAGTTTAGTCTGCTTTTACATTCACTTAAAAATTCTGAGGGTCAGAGAAAGTGAATAATATTTTTAGAGACCCGATATGGATAAATTACGATTTTACCCCTACTAAGGGTAAAAAAGTCAAAGTTTAGGAAATGTCTTAAAAAACATGGAAATCATGTTTTTGAATGTTCTGACTACTGTTTAGCAGAAGAATAGATAGATTGACCAATGGTTTTATGAAATACGTAAAATAGCCCAATTATGGTGCTGATTTTACGAATTTGAAATATCCCTATTTAAAGGAGCCATCTATCGAGTTGTGTGAAAACAAATCGTGCTGGAGCACTGCTCGTACTTGATTTTATATGTTTTCTACATGAAAAGTGTTAGAGTGGTTACTCGCACTTGATTTCCCATCATATACATGGCATAGTACTGGAGCGTTGCTCGTAGTTGATTTTAATGAGTTTTGTGCATGGCATAGTACTAAAGCGTTGCTCGTACTTGATTTTAATGAATTTTTTGCATGGCATAGTACTGAAGTGATTGCTCATACTTGATTTGAAATGTGAATTTTGCATGACCTAGTGCTGGAGTGTTACTCGCACTGGTGCTCGAGTTTGTGATATGTATGAAACAATGTTTGAGCGCGGTGTCAACTGTGAGTTGCACTTAATGCGCGCACTATAGTTTTAATGTGATATACAAGACATGTTTAAAATCGTACTGATTTCCTCATGTAGACTGAGTGTCACACAGATGAGATGTTCACATGTGGATTTAGAGACGTGGCATTGATTATCTATTGAGATAGGGTCCACGGGTGTACGTTGTACTGTGTATGTGTCACGGAGTATGCTATACCGTGTGTTGTTTGCGAGTGATATGTGGAGTTGAGGAGTTTATAGTTGGCGGTTAAGGATTTGACCCACCTTCCGTTACAGCAGTGATGTCCCGCACACTAGGATACATGTAGCCTGGGATCATAGTCTAGGATATGGCCACAGTCAGGATATTATTGCATATAGCCTCCAAGTCTCACATGATTATATCACAAGATTTTATGATTTCGGGTAGACCTGAGGAATGGGTTGGAACCTGATTGATATCTTTTAATTGCTGAAATGCCATATTTAACATGTTTGAATTTAAATGACATGATTTACCTTAAAGGCATTATGAGTTTACAAAGATACAGTGTTTTGCATGAACGGCCTATATTTATGAACTCAGCATGATTTCAGTATATGTAACTAAAAATGTACACACTATATCAGTTTTCCAATACATGCTTTAAATGTGAAATGAAGGAAAGGCTATTTCAAGGGATGGCATTATTTTCAGTACATAATGTAGTTATCTACTTCCTTGCCTGATTTCTTTATTGAGCTAGTAAGCTCACCCCTTTCATTTTCCACCTCTCTACAGAGCATCCACAGTAGATAGAATACATCTGAGGACTTGTATTCCTTTTGTCCGTTGCATTCCCATCGAGTGAAAGGTATACACATCCGTACAATTTTGTATCTAAACATATAATAGCACAGTGATGTAAACAATGTAATAATGAGGGATGCATTTGTATAATAATATAGTGAGCTCACTTATATACTAAAGTATTTACAGTCAATAAATAGTTTATATTGACATGTAGGTATCGTGTTGAATGGATGATATGGTAGTAAAGGTGATGAAACTAATACCGAATCATAGCCCAACTGTTGGTGGTTGAATTATGACAGAAAGAAAGGTAAAAAAAAAGCGAAAAATTTGTAGTAATTTTTGGTAAAAAGTCGGTTGTGACACTTAATGCTTATGCGAGTTATGTCGTGCCTTTTTTCTCTAGAGAGGTAGGACTGTAGGTTGGGTGTTTTGACTCACGCTTAAACATATAATCGCACTTGTACAATGAAACAAGGCCAAATTTAAACATAGAAATACCGAAACAACCACCACTAAATCACATTTGATATAATATTCAAGAAATCAGTTTATGTCACAAGCATACAATTAGCTTAAATATTTTACCTTTTCTAGATATATGCATTAAGGCTAGGTAGTTGTAAGCCAAAGCCGTCCAATCATCCAGCCTGTAACATACCACACAAGTTGTGAATGTGACCTTCACAAAGGCTGAGTTGAATTAAATTGTTACTCTGTTAGCAGCTTAAGTATTAATATACTCACCACCTAAAATCACAATCTTGAGAAAGGATATTCTAAGATTCACAATCTTGTAAAATGTAATCCCGAGGAAAACTCTTCTTCTTGAGTAAGAAAATAATCTTGAAAATCTCTTAGGAAAGTCAGCACAATGAATGCACTACCCCTTGTGCTAGCCCTTACAAAGTCTACCTCGAGTCTTAGGTCTTAGGTCTATAAGACTTAGGCCTCCTAATTATTCCTTTAAGTGTTATTAGGTTTCGATATGATTAATGTTGAAAAACTTTTGTAAGTTATATGCACACTCTCGCTGAATCCTTAGAAAGCATTCCTTACCTCAAGCGTAATGAAGTAGTCACACTTGACCCACCTGAAGAGGCTTCGTCATCAGATCGATTAGATGTCTTATGAAAATTGTACTTTTTCTAATTATTATCTTACTATCTTTTATTTAATTATTTATTTTTTACTCTTATGTGAGTTATGTCATGCCTTTCTTCTTTGAAGAGGTGGGGATGTAGGTTGGGTGTTTTAGCTCATGTTGAAATAGATAATCATAATTGCACAAAGGGAAAAGGTAGAATTCAAACATAAAATGCTGAAACAACCACCAGTGGATAACGTTTGATATAACATTCGAGAAATCAGTTTATGTCTCAAGCATACAACAGAGTTAAAAAATTTTACCTTGTCTAGATTTATTGTAATCTCAAAACTTTGATCTCTTTTAGAACTTATGTATCGAGGCTAGGTTGTTACAAACCAAATTCGTCCAATCGTCCGACCTCTAACTCACCACACAAGTTGTGAAAAGCACCTTAACAAAGGTCGAGTTGAATTACAACTATTATTGTGCTAGCAGTTTGAGAGTATCAATATTTTCACCACTTAAAATTCACAATCTTGAGAAAGGCTACCTTAAGATTTACAATATTGAAAAATGTAATCCCATGGAAGAACTCTTTCTTCCAGAGTAAGAAAATAATCTTGAAAGTCTCTTTGGAAAATCGGCATAAGGAATGAACTACTCCTTGTGCTAGCATTTATAGGGTTTGCCTTAAGTCAAACTTGAGTCAACCAAAAAAATAGTTTTTCTTAATAAGTCAACAGCTTATAGGGAATTCCAAATGTAGCTCTTAATTCTGCAAAAACTAATAGGATACAACAAGCATATCACAATTCTCACAAGTAGAATTGTCATAGTAGCTTCAATCCCTAGGAAAAAAGCCACTATGATTGCCAAAATTCATAGGGAATTATCACTTTGCTTGCGCACACTCTATAGAAGAAAACCCTTAATCAATCTATCAATAATAACCCAAATTACATCATGGTTTTTTTAGGTCCTTGGTAAACTCGTAATGAAGTCCATGGTGATGTGCTCTTATTTCATGTTAATATAAGTAAAGGCTTAAGCAATCCTACGGGTTTCTAATGCTCTGCCTTCACCGGTTGACACACGAGACATTTGACTATATACTCAGTAATATCCTATTTCATACCAATCCATTGATACACATTGTGCAATTTAGGGTACACCTTATTTTGCCTTGATGTAATGCGTATCTAGAGGCATAGGCTTGATCCAAAATCAATTTCTTGAAGGCTTCATCATTCAGTACATAAATTCGGTTGTTGAACCTAAAAAGTCCATCACTACTAATACCAAAATCCGACCTTTGACCTTGCAGAATCTCTACCACTACTTTCACACATGGATCCTTTCTCTTCACTTGCCTAATTCATTCCATCAAATCAGGCTTAATCTTCAAGTTGGCCATCGTACAATTAGCACTAGAAGGAGTCTCTTCCAACATCAAACTAGCTAGCTGCTCTAACAACTCATGCTTCCTGGTCATCATGTAAGAAACTAACCTCATGTTCTTTCTACTCAGTGGACCCGTTACCAATTAGCTTTACTAGGGTGGTATATTATCTCACAATCATAGTCCTTGAGAAGTTCCATCAATCTCTTCTGCCTCAGATCCATTTCCATTTGAGAGAACAAGCACACCAAACTCTTATGATCACTGTACACGTGAAACCTTTCATCATACAAGTAGTGCTATTAAATCTTCAATGCCGATACCACTGCAGTTATCTCCAAGTCATGAATTGAGTAGTTCTTTTCATGGTCCTTAAGTTAGTGTGAACCATAGGCAACTACATTCCATGTGGAATGAGCACACAACCCAAACCCTACAAGGAGGCATCATTGTACACCAAGAAACCCCCTAATCTGCTCGGAACAATCAGGATCAGTGTCATCGTCAATCTCCACTTACTTTCTTGAAAGTTGTGGACACAACTATTAAACCATTCGAACTTCACATCCTTCCCTATGTACCTAGCCAAAGGTACAACTAACATAAAGAATCCTTCCAGAAGCACTTATAATACACGGTAAGTCTCGAAAACCCTAAATTTCAGTCACATTTCTCGATCGTTCCCACTAAAGAACTGCCTCAACCTTAGACGGATCCACTGTGATATTATGTGACCTAGGAATGCGATTTGCTATAACCAAAAATCATACTTATCCAACTTCGTACTAGTGTTTATAGCACTAACCTCAAATGTGGCTCATTTTCCTCTTGGGACTTAGAATAAACCAAAATATCATCAATGAAAATGATCGCAAATGGATCCAAGTACTTCTTAAACACTTTATTCATCAAATTCATGAATGCTATTGGTGCATTGTTCACGACGAGTGGCATCACTAGGAATTCAAAGTGGCTATACCAAGTCTTGAAAGCTGTCTTGAGGACATCTTCTATTTTAATCTTCAACTAATGATACCTCGATCTTAGGTCAACCTCAAAAAGCATCGTAGCACTATGCAGTTGATCAAACAAATCATCAATCCTAGAGAGATGACACTTATTCTTAATAGTGGCATTATTCAATAATCGATAGTCTATACATGACCTCAGACTGCCATCCTTCATCTTTATAAATATGACTAGAGCAGCTAGGGCCAGACGCTCGGACGTATGAACCAAGTGTTGGGATTTTCTCCTTTAATATTTCCAATTGTACTAAAGCCATTCGATAGGGAGGCTTAGATATAGGTTTAGTATCCGACACTAAGTCAATAGTAAACTCTATATCCCTATCGGGTGGTAACCCGAGCAACACCTCTAGAAACACATCTGAAAAATCCCTCATTACCAGAATTTCTTGAAGTTTTAAACTTCTCTCTCTAGTATCCTTCACAAAAGCTAAATAACCTCTACATCAATACTTTTCTTAAGAATTCAATGAAAAATAAAACAAATACATTCATTTCTTAATTTTCAAAATTTACAACATGTCTATAAGGTAAGGAGAATGTTACAGTTATGACGTAGTAGTCCAAACTGACATGATTAGTAGATAGCTAATCCATACCTAAGATAACATCATATGCATACATATACAATATAATCAAATCTGCTATTAGTTCACTATCTCATACATTTAATTTACAAATCTTATAAATTAGATCTGTCATTTGAGATCCCTTCATAGGATTGCTTATAAGCAAAAGGTGACCCAGTGGTACAGGTTCTACATGCAATTTACTTGTAAAAATAAGTGATACAAATGAATGGCTAGAACTCGCATCAAACAATGCTAAAGCTTCAAAACCATTAACAAAGATCTTACCCTGAATTACATCGAAGGATACATCAGCTAATTTTGACCTTGAGCTATGAGCTTCTTGCACTTCTCTACAGCTGTGGCCTTTCTCTAAGCTATGGGCATAGGTGTTTGTGTCTGAGTGGGCTTAGGTTGTAGACAATCTCAAATCAAATGGCCTGCCTGGTCGTAATTGAAGCATGCACCTGTAACCTAATAACAGGGCCTAGAGTCGTGATTCTTATCACAGCTCTTACATATAGTTTGAGCCCTTTGAGCAGTAGTGGTAGTAGTAGGCTTAGTAGCCCCTAGTCAAGACTCTACAATTATCTATCTCTTATTTGAACCTAGAGTACATTTCTTTTGTGAGGGTTTACTGTCAGCAAATCCTTTCTTTTTACCCTTGCCTTGAGCCCTATAATTAGGCTGATGAGCTTATCGTCCTCCTCCACCAGTTAAGCATTTAGAATGGCCTCATCATTTGCATCTTCTTCTAAGTTGTGTGAGAAATAAAATGATATCAAAAGGCCTCAAGAAAGATCTACCACATGAGAACCAGATTCGTGGCCCTTTAGGTTATTTCATTGGCTATCCACTAATGCTCGACCTCTTCTTCCAACGTGAACATGACCAAGTCCACCCTCTCCGTCGAGGGTGTCACGACCACTTTTCATCCTTTTCATTAAAAAATCACCATAATTTTTTTCGCTTTTTCATTTCCTTTCCCTGTCATGAAGAACTCTCACCGATAATAGTTGGGCTATGAGTTAGTATTAATCATCATTTACCATTCATCTTTCAATTAATCAAGAGCAAGCACATGCATTTAAAAGTTTAAGTTCTACGCTTATACATGTTTGTTAACACTTACATCCCTCATATTACAATTCAAAATGATTATTGTGCTATTACAAGTTTAGATACAAAAGATTTCCTGTGTGTATACCTCTTGGCGATAGAGAGTAACGGATATTTGGATACAACTCCTCAGTCCTTCACTAGACTACTATGTGTGCTCTGTAGAGGGGGGAATGATAGGGATGACCAACCACACGCTCAGTAAGGCAATAATGTAAGCATGGTAGATAGCTACACTATCTACATGCTTATAATATCATGCATAAAGATCATTTATATCCAGAGCAAGAGGAAATATTTAAACTATGCCACAAGTATATACGTATATCATGTACTGAAAAACATGAAAATATGCACGTAAACATGGAAAACCATCATGTAAAACTTCTCATGCTCATCATAATAAAACTCATCATAAAACCATTCTGCAGAGTTTAATATCAAATCAAAACTCCGTAAAACTCATCACAACAACTTGTCATCCTTTAAAAACATCCCACAAGGTTCGACCCCTCCCTTGGATCTACCCTAGATAACACAAATCATGTCCAGTATACAAAACCATGTGATATCATTTGAGATAGGTGGTCACTATATAATCGAGGACTCTGTTGGCCAACTATGTCGTTATCATCCCAGACCACACGGATCTCGATGTGCAAGGCATTATGCTTAAATGAAGGTGGGTTAATCCTATGCTAGACCTTTAAATCAACATCACAAGCACACGGTACAGCGTACTCCATGTGATATACATGGTGCAACATACTCCGTGGACCCATATCATGGTTTGCGGTGCCTGCTGTAAGTCTTATCTACCCCATGCCATGTATAACCTACCCAGTCTCAAGCGCATGTTCGAGCATCTCATCCGTGTGACAAGCAGTCTACACGAAGCATCCAGCATGGCTCGTGTGAGCATCTCATCTGTGTGACATAAAGTCTGCACAAGGCATCTAGCACGACTCATTACATATAACAGTGTGAAAAGCCTAGTACGAGCAAAGCTCTAGCACAATTTCTTGCATCATCAGTAAATACCCTCGTACGAGCAACGCTCTAGTACGACTTTATGCATAATAAATAATGAGGAAATCACATACGAGCATAGCTCTAGTACGATTATATGTATAAGAAAATCAATGGAAACCCACGTACGAGTAAAAGCTCCAGTATGACTTGTAAAACATCACAACTCAAAATATGGTGCGAGCTAAGCTCCAGTACAATTCATGCATATTAAAACATCAAAATCTAGTGCGAGTGAAGCTCCAACACAATTTAACTCATATAAATATGACATACAACTATATTTTAACAAAACACGCTTAAAACCACAGTCGGCACCTAACTAGTGCTATTTCATGAAATTATGAAGTCAATAGCCAGCCTATCTGTAGATTTGCATAAACCAAAGCAATATATTCCGTAAAAATATCAAAATATGAGATTTATGCAATTATTAGCCTTACTACCCTTTTTGTAAGATTCACTTCTAAAAACTAAAGTCATCTATATCTGAAATTGTTCGTACAAATCTTGTTTCTTTTGTAGATAACCAAGAAATTACAAAGCCCTATAAATACCCTCAAAATAAGTGTAGGAACCTCTAGATACTCACAAAATTCCCTTACTTGGAATCGTGTCGAGTGATTCCACTTCTTCAGAGCTGCTCGATTATGTAGTCTGATTCGCTTCCAATGTAATCTCTAGGGCTACACAATATTACTTATCACATCAATTTAATCCAATATAATACGATTCTTATGTTTACTATAGTCGATTCGACTTATTGTTTTCATTAACACTTATAAGGCCTCACTTTCTCTTAAGTCCATTTTAATTGGTCTATTCATTTCTCGAGAATCTATTAAACTCTTTAGGTCTATTGATTCACACTAAACCGACATTAAGCTCACAATGCCTTTAGTTAATCATTTCCTTTACTATGGCAATTTATCAAACACCTCGTATGCCTATTTCCAATCATCATCCATTCCAACATATGGATTTCACAATGTTATCTTAAAATCATCTATACATGCTTACTAACATCTCTACATGTTTAAATCATCATAACTCCATGCCATTTCAACTTTCTCTCATTAAACCCATTCTAGGTCATGGCTATTTAAGCTTGTACATGAGCATTTTAGACAACATTATATACACCAATCAACTCATCAAAATGTCTACATTAGCATACTAGAAGATGGTGCATAGAAATCTTACCTAGCTTGACTTTTTCCTATTTTTGCCAAATTGGGGAAAAACCTCTTTGCTCCTTCAATCCAAAGTTTGAGCCTCCAATATTTGACTATGTTGTTCACTTCCTCTCTAGGAACAACTTTCCTCAAAGGAACTTCTCTCAAAATTGATTGGATGGTGGTGATTTTTAGAGTGAGAAAGCTAGGTTATTGTTAAAATGAAGGATTTTTTGGATGTCTCGTGGAAAATGAAGATTCAACTGTCGAGTTTTATAGAATTGACTTTACCAGATCGATCTCCTAGGATGGGAGATCGATTTGACCTTGTTTAAACTCCAAAATTCGGTAATACAACTAGGGGATCGATTTGCCTATTGTTTTAGATCGATCTACCTATTTGCATGAGATCGATCTGCTCAAAGGGATATGATTGATCTTTGTTCATGAGAAGGGATCGATCTCGGCTAGGTAGAAGGCTTCAGAGATCAAGCTGGCCTTAAGAGGAGATTGATCTAGCTTGTTCAGAGGGAACTAGAGATCGATGTTCTTTGGATAAGGGATCGATCTCCCTCTTGCAAAATTCTTGGCATTGTATTTCAAGGCAATGAGATCGATCTCCCATTGTAATGAGATCGATCTGGCCTTCTTCTTGCAGCATTTCAGTTGCAAGTTTCCAGATTTTCAAAGTTAAACTCATATTCAATCACTTTCATACCCATTTTGCATTTCATTCACACTTAAAAATAAAAAATATCTAATTCTTATGATTCATTTATTGTGTAACTTGTCTGTACATCATGGAAATTATAAGATTACATAGAAATTCACGGCCCTTACAGAAGGGCTCTTCATATACTTGAAAATCTTTTCAACCTTCAAGATGCAGTTCTCGATCACCATTGAATCCTTCACCTTTTTTAATACCGAAGGGTTAAACTTTTGAAAATGGCTAACTTGGCTTAGGTGTTTATCATCATTATTTGCAGTCTGTGGCTAAGGAATTTGCACCTGAGGTGGGGAAGCCTATAGAGTGGGTAGTCATGGCACTGGAGGTTGAGGTGTAGAAGGTGAAAGAGGCACAGCTTGGTTTTCTTCAAAAGATGTGGGAGTGTTGATGCCACTTAGATGCTTTGTAATCATAGCTATCATTGTTACAACCATGTCATCTAACCCTTGCTCAAGCCTCTACTTGAGGCGATTGATCCGTGTGTTGAGGTTGTCAGGCTATAAAGGATGAGACGGTGGAGGTTGAGGAGCTTGCCTCCTCGATCGTCCTCATCCTCTACTCATTATCTTTTGTTCAACCTACACTAAATCATTCATATAAGCGTCAGTTAAAGCGATTAAACGCAGTTTATAATTAAACATGCACATATACTGGAAATAACTTTTAATTTTAGCCTAACTACATTGATTCGCTCTAGACAAACTAGGCGTTGATACCAACCTTGTAACGTCCCGATATAGTGAAATTTGGTCTAAATTTTTCTTTTCAATACTTAGGTTTGTCAATGATCAATGTAGCTTCTAATCACTGTGATTGTTCATATTTAGTCAACTCGAGTAATAAATACCTTCAGTCCTGGTTTTATTCAATCATGTGTGATGTGAATCCGATGCAAACCCTAATTAAACATATCATGCATGCAATAACTAAAGATTTAACATCATCCATTAATCACCACAAAAGAGTATATTCATCAATGAATTGATTGTTACATCATACTCTAACAATCAAGCTATAATCGACATCTAATATAGCCTATCGACCCTATTTGATACCATTATAACCTATCGTAACATCCCCAAAGGAAATATACATTGACTGTCCATTAATTGCCTAAAATATAAACTAAAGATATATATACCGTTCAGAAAGTGGTAAGCAAGGGATAGGAAGACTCTCTCTAAGCCTGCTTAAAAAGAACACACTTTGGGTGTCTGTGAAAGATAATCTGTGTAGGAGAAAAGAGGAGATAAGCTAATGCCTAGAAAAAGTTATATGAAAAGGGGAAAGTATCTAAAACAATGCAGTTTAAATCAAAACATTTAATCGATATACATATATATGTCAAAACAAACTTTCAAATCATTTATTGCAAAATAACCTTATGCCTTTAAAATTAAATCAATTCATAAAACAATCGATGTAGTTCTTTCCATAGAAATTGATAAACTAAGCTAATATTAGAAGGGTAGCATGCACAATACAATCATTCCATAAAGAAACACAATAATTTCACAAAGAGACATAATCATTCGATGAAGGAACATCCCAAAAAGGAAGGGTGTGACCTATAGCCATGGTTAAAGGTCCTCAGTACCATTGAATCAATGAGTATTGGAAAGTTGTAGATGTGTCTAAGACAAATAGCCAACAATGCAATATAATACAATAGGCATAAATGCAGGGAAAAAAACATGTACATGAGGCTTGAATCAATGAGTATTGGAAAGCTGTAGATGTGTCTAGGACAAATGATACGCCCAAAGGGTATTGTCCGCAAGTGCACGAGTCGTACAAGTAATAATGAGATTTGAGTCCCGAAATTATCGTCCCACAGAGAAGTTGATTAGCCTAATAAACTACCAGTTAATCTTACTATAAGTATATTCTAGCAAATTATGAAATTAAAGTGGGTGATCTAATAAGGCTAATTAAAAATACTGGAAAGCAATAAAATAATAAGAACTAAAGAAAATAAAACCGAACAAAATTTACTTACAGTACTCCGAACAATTAAAAGCAAATAACCTATAAAAGAAAATTAAAACAGTTAAAATGAATTAACGCAACTAAAATAAAATGCAAATTTGAAAATAAAGCAATAAAATTTAATTAAACTAAACATTAAACAAACTTAAAATAAAAATGCATGAATTGAGTTTAATCTAAATTAATTATAATAAAGATAAAAATTAACTACTGGCATAATTAAATATAAATTCTAGACTAATCAATAAATTGAACTATAACTAATCATGCAAATAAAATTAAAATCATAACTTCTTATGCTAACAAATTAAATTGGAATTAACTATTCTAAAAATGCATGAAAATGGATTAAAGCTACAATGCAAATGTGCCAACACTGTACACATTTGCATAAGAACATCTTTGTACACTGTACAAAGATGGCCTTAAGTGAATTGCAAACACCAAAGTGGTCCCGATATGTGACACTGTACACATTCTTCTCCATTCTTTTCTACCCAGGCGTGTTCTCGGTTCCAGGCCTACTGTCTTCATCAGCTGCTGTCTAGACGTGGTTTGCTTCTGCCGTTGCTGCTCGTCCTACCGCTAATCATTCACGACATCGAGCTTCAGCAGGAACGACTAGCTTTGCACTTAGCCATCAACTGGCCATGGCCTGTTTCCCAGCAACTACAACAGCTAGTTATAAATCCTTCTCCTCTGTTCAGTGCAACCCAAACCAATCACCAGCTACTGCAATCCACGTCCACACCTTCAGCAACTATGCAGCAAATGAAGACTAGCAAAGGACCAAAGCATTCAGCAGCAAATGGAATAGCACAATAATAAATGAAGAGCTAAAATGAACAGGCAAGTGAGTTTCAAACAGAGCTAAATAGAGGGTAGAGTTATTGCTACTGTCATTGCCAAGTCTAGACCAGTGTACCACCATCCAGCATACATTCTTTAATCACCCGAGCATCATAGCATGAAGCAATGAACTAACAAACAACCAAATACAAAAAATCATAGGTGAACAGTAGGTAGAAAATGAAACAGAGGAATGAATTTTCTGGGATTTGTGGCTCTCGGTTCCTTGCAATATCACGCTACCTATGCTATATCCATAAAACATACATCTAATAAAAGCTTAGAGCTGCAAACAGAATGTGAAAGGCAACTTAAACTGCAGCAGAGAGGAAGATTGGAATCCTTTTAAAGCTAAAACCGAAACAAAAGAAATCAAGAACAGAAAAATAAGAAACTCCAATGATCTCGGGTTGTTTCGATTCCTCCTCCTACTGCTGTGATCCCACATTACCATTGATGTGGAAATAATACCTAGCACCCAACCCGCATCAAAACATCAGAATCAAAGGCAATGATGGATGAAATCGATTAGCTCGAATGAAGATTGAAGAACAAAATGGATGAACAAACCGAGAGCAAATAAAAAATTAAATTGATTGCCATGAACAGTAAAAACAAATTATTTGTTGGAAAAAGAAAACATTCGAAAATTTAAAACAAGCTTTAAAATTAACCTAAAACTATTCTACCCTAAATTAAAACTACTCCTAAATTTCTCTACACTACTCCTAACCTAGGCTACCCCTTTTTCAATTGCCATCATATTCTATTTATACACACACTTAGGGGTACAATTGTAATTTTTTCATCTTAGATGAGTTGGCATTGTTTGGCCACTTGTCTTCACACAATTGGCTCCTTGAAAAATAATATTTCCATGTCATCTGTCTTTTTGTCCACTTAGATATGCTAGGCTCGTGTTGTCTGCGTGGTCCAATCTCGATTTTAGCTCAATTTCGATCCATTTTCTATCGAAATATTCAAAATTCATCCGGATTTAATTTATCTACAAACATGAGAATTTTAATTAAATAAAGGGGATAATTAACCAAATAAACTGGGGATTTAAATAATTAATTAGGAAATTAAGCACAAATAATTCTAAAAATATAGAATTATCAACAAATAGCCAACAATACAATATAATACAAAAGGCATAAATGCAGGGAAAAAAGCATGTACACGAGGCTTGAAGTCTCTAAAACAATTCAAAACTTCAAGAAGGTACAATATAATCCATAATTCCAAATTCAAATCACAATCCAATGGTTTCAATAATCATACGTACGATAAATGAATAAATATCCCATGGAATCATGGTTTCAAAGCAATTAGTTGGACCACCTTTAATGAAAACAATTCAGTTTTTTTTTTCAAACAATTGAAGTAAAGTTTTTCTCATTTTAAAACATTATAAAACATTTCATAAATAGAGTTTTAGAAAAAAATTGTGATTTATTTTTGTAGAAAACATTTATGAAAATCTTTTTTTTTTAAAAAAGCCCTACAATAAGTTGTTTAAATGATGTTGCAAACCAATACAATTTCATAAATTAGGGAGTTATCCTAATAATGTTCAATTGATATAATACTTGAGTTCAATTATGGTAATATGCATAGTTATATTAAAATATCTTTTACTGAACCATTTGTATTGTTGGGCCATGATGCCCATGTCTCCTACATGCAATCGCTTAAATTAATATCAATTTGGTGACCATAAGCAATGTCCCCAAGCTAAGATAGGTAATCCATATATATTTCCTAAGCCATCTTCACTTCAACCCATCCCTTAACTATAATATCATTGCAAATCAAGCTTAATTATTATCAAGCTTTTCTAATGACTCTAATACTATACAAACAATTTTCAACTTATCATATTAATAAATTCCCTTCATTCTAGAATGCATTTTCCTATAGTTCTTCACTAGAGGATTGATTCTCCAAGACAAAGGGATTGATCCTTAAATCACAGAATCCTTTTTTTTTTTTTTTGCATTTTCTTGCAAGAGGATCAATCTTCTTTATGAGTGATCAAGCCGTCAAGCGCCCGAATGCATAATTTCCCAAGAATTCATCTTCAATTCCACTAAACTCATCATTTATCCTACTAAACTCTCAACAGCCCGCTTTCCATCCACAAACCATTCCAAAACATGCTCATACACATATTTTGTAATGTCCGGATTTAGCAGAATTTGGACTAAATTTTTCTTTTCCTTACTTAAGTTTCTCAATGACCAGTGTAGCATCCGATCTCTATGGTTGATCTTACTTAGTCAACTTGAGTAATAAATATCTTTAGTCCTGGTCCCATTCAATCATGTGTGATGTGAATCCAATGCGAAGTCCAATTAAACATATCATGCATCTAATAAATCAATATTTAACATTATCCATCAATCACTATAAAAGAGTATATTCATCAACGAAATGATTATTACATCACGCTCCAATAATCAGGCTGTAATCGGTATCTAATACAACCTATTGACCCTATTTGAACCTACTGTAACCTATCGTTACATTCCCAAAATGAATATACATTGACTGCGCATTAATTGTCTAAAATACAAATTAAAGATATATTATGTTTATACCATTCAAAAAGTGGTAAGCAGAGAGTGCCACGCCCCGGAAGTGCGGAAAATAGGGCTAATTTAAAACTTTTTACTCATTAATTCACAATTAAGGGTGCATTCCTGTGCAGTGTCATACATCATCATAAATATCATTCCTCAGGATCTCATCAATAGAATTTATATATCATATCAAATACATTAATCCACCTCAAGTTAATTAATCCTAATACATCCCATACAATGTTATACATCAAGTGTCTGTAATTACAATAATAGTCTGGGTACATGAAAAGATAAAATATACCTCAAGATACAATATATATGGCCTGGAGCTCGAGTCCTCCACTATCCACTACTCCGTACGTCGCAGGGAGATCCTTTTTCACTTGAAGAACTCTGGGGGGAAAGAAAACAGGGTGAGCTTCTAAATCGCTCAGTAAGGGGGGTAAGGAACTCATTTCATAAACCAAAATGCACATCACAAAATATTTTTTTTGTATGTGAAACTCGTTTGAAAACCATAGCATGAAAGTACTCAAAATGACATTCTCATGTCTCAAGTCATGTGAAAACATGAAGTAAATAGGCTCACTCTAGAGCAATAACAAAGCATGTGAAAATATGCGATAAACGCTTTCTCAAATACGTGATAAAATCACTGAAATAGTAATGCATGTGGCGCAGCCACTAAACACACGTGGCATAGCCACTGATTTAATTTCACATGTGGCACAGCCACTAACTCACGTGGCATGGCCACTGATTTAATTTCACACGTGGCATAGCCATAGAATAGGGTTTCACGTGGCAACAGCCACTAATTAGGGGTTCTCATGTGGCAACGGCCACCAAATAGGGTTTCTCACGTGGCAACGGCCACCAAATAGGGTTTCTCACGTGGCAACGGCCACCAAATAGGGTTTCTCACGTGGCAACGGCCACCAAATGGGGTATCACGTGGCAACGGCCACAATGGGGTTTCTCACGTGCCAACGGCCACCAAATGGGGTATCACGTGGCAACGGCCACCAATGGGGTTTCTCACGTGGCAACGGCCACCAATAGGGTTTCTCACGTGGCAACGGCCACTAAGTATACGTGGCACAGCCACAGAATGGGTTATTCTCACGTTACCAGAACGGAGAAGAAATCGGGCTTACATGCTACCAGAGCAATGCCCAGTGTGTACTCACAACTACACACTTAAGTCTTATCACATAAGACTGGTTTGCCTTCACGTAGAACTCATAGTGGTTTTTCTCTCATAAAACTCATTTGAAAACTGTTTTGTACTCAACACAAAACATAATAAAACTGAGTTCCAACCGGCGAAACACGCACACATTTCTCAAATCTCGATATTGCCTTAACGTAGAGCCCAATTCATTACTCACACAAATTCGATGGTTTATAAAGCAATTTCACACAGCTTATAAACGCATAAAACAATGGGCTCCAACCGGCTATAAAAATCGTGTGCAATTATAACTCAACACAACACTCAACATGCTTGTTTTATAACCACAAATCATGCTATAATAGTTTACAAATCACATACACAAATGGTTTAGATTTCCCTTACCTCTTTGCACCTCGTATAGTGCAATCGTTTCCCCCTTATCACGGACTAGCTTCGCATTCTACTCTGGAACTCCCGAGCTGTCCAAACGATGTTAAAACATCAATACTCAGTTATCTCATAAACCTCAATTCTCAAAATCGAGCATAATTGCTCATAACGCCTCAAATCTCTTGATTCTCGTAACTCTACCCCAAACTACACTCTCATTCACAACTTCTCGACGTTCTACGTTTCTCATACCAATTATCTATGCTAATTCATCACATTGTCTAAATTTCCATTTATAGCTCAAAATTCCCAAAATTACAAAAATTGCCAAAATTGCTAAATATCATTATCACTCCAACCACATTGCAATTTCATCAATCCCTAATCATTTCTCAGCTATTTCAACGCAATGACAACCACCAATATCATCAAAATCAGCTCAAATATCAAGATCGAGGTTTAGAAATTACCCAAAGCTTGTGAGACGCACAACCCACGCCTCGATCCGATTCGTCCTTCGATTTCCAAGTATGTTGTTCTCCCTTTGATGAGGAACAACTTTCCTTCTTGCCACAACTCTTGATTTGGCCGGAAATGGGTGTTTTGGATGAGTGAGAAAGTTAGATTTTCGGTGGAAATGGGGTTGGAAGAGAGAGAAAGTGAGTTTGCAGGAGAAAAATAGGGGTTCCTTATATAGGCTGAGGGTAGGAGATCGATCTGCCTCTTGATGAGATCGATCTGCATTTGAATTTTTGGAACGATTTGGGCAATTTTATACCTAGGAGATCGATCTGTCGAGGGGTGAGATCGATCTCTTTATGGCTTTATGAGATCGATCTGCTCCTTGAGGAGATCGATCTTCTCCCAAACAGAATCATTTGGAGATCGATCTCTTCCTCATGAGATCGATCTTCTCTCAAACAGAATCATAAGGAGATCGATCCTCTTCCATTGGAGATCGATCTGCTCCTCAAATTCTTCCTTCCTTCTCATTTTTAACTCACCAGATCGATCTCTCCTTCTCCCAGATCGATCTGCTCCTTAAATTCCTCCTTCCTTGTCATTTTAACTCACCAGATCGATCTCTCCTTCTCCCAGATCGATCTGTCCTCATAGTTTCACATTTATTTTAACACTTAACATATAAATCTCCAATTATCATTCCCACAATTCACTTAGCTCAATAAATTACACTTCAAATTATTATTACATCAATAAAATATGTCTGAAATTCTCAGATCTCACATCCTCCCCACCTTAAAAGAATTTGGTCCTCCAAATTCAACTCAACTAGTTAAAGAGATGGGGGTATTTCTCTTTCATGAGGCTCTCTAGTTCCCACGTTGCCTCTTCCCTTGAGTGATGTTTCCACTAAACTTTCACTAATGGGATGCTCTTGGTTCTTAGTACCTTCTCCTTTCTATCAAGAATCCGGACAGGTTCCTCAGTGTAGCTCATGTCCTCCTGTATGTCCATCTCATCATACTCTATAACATGAGAAGGGTCCGGGTGGTACTTCCTCAACATAGACACATGAAAAACGTTGTGTATTTCAGACATCTGTGGGGGTAATGCTAATCTGTAAGCTACCTCTCCCACTCTCTCAAGAATCTCGAATGGTACCACTTATCGAGGACTCAATTTCCCTTTCTTCCCAAATCGCATGATACCCTTGCTCGGTGATACTCTCAGAAATATCGCATCACCAACGTCAAACTCGAGTGGTCGGCTACGCACATCTGCGTAGCTTTTTTGTCTACTTTGTGCATCCCGTAACTTCTTACATATGAGTTTTACACTCTATACAGCTTGCTTGACAAGCTCGGGGGCATTTATCTTTCTGTCACCGACTTCTTCCCAAGCTACAGGGGATCTACATCTCCTACCATATAGAGCCTCAAAAGGTGCCATTCCAATACTCGCATGATAGCTGTTATTGTATGCAAACTCTGCTAGGGGCAGGTGATCATCCCATGATCCCTTAATATCCATCGTACACGCCCTCAACATATCCTCCGGGGTCTGAATAGTCCTCTCTGACTGACCATCTGTCTGAGGATGATAGGCGGTACTAAAACTCAATCGAGATCCCATGGACTCCTAAAACTGGGTCCAAAATCTGGAAGTAAACCGAGAATCTCTATCAGAAGTAATACTCACTGGAGCCCCATGTAATCTAGCTATCTCGCAGACATACAGCTCAGCTAAGGCATCCACAGTATCTGAGCTCTTGATGGCAAGGAAGTGGACACTCTTGGTCAATCTATCCACTATAACCCATATAGCGTCATGACCTCTTCGGGTCCTCGGTAAACCCGTAATAAAGTCCATAGTGACATGCTCCCATTTCCATGTAGGTACAGGTAAGGGCTGTAGTAGTCCTCCGGGCTTCCGATGCTCAGCTTTCACTTGCTGGCATACTAAACACCTGGCCACGTACTCTGCTACATATCGCTTCATACCACTCCACCAATACACCTTTCTCAAGTCTCGGTACATCTTAGTACTCCCTGGGTGCATGGTGTATCGCGAGCAGTGGGATTCTCTCAATATCTATCTCTTTAGGGTATCATCGTTCGGTACACAAATCCGTCCTCTGAATCTCAACAATCCATCCTCACTGATGGTGAGATCCGACTACGAACTCTGCTCATCTTGGCTAACCATATCTATCAATCTCGGATCACTGCGCTGCCCAGTTCTAATCTGATCCATGATCCTGGGCTCTATCCGCAGGCTAGCCAAAAATCCAATCTCTACCTCATTAACTCTAATCCGATGTTCGGCAAACTGCTCTAACAAATCCCATTCCCTGATCATCATAGCAGATATCATATTCTTCCTGCTCAGGGCATCAGCAACCACATTCGCCTTACTCGGATGGTAAAGAATCTCACAGTCATAATCCTTAAGGAGTTCCATCCATCTCCTTTGTCTCATGTTTAACTCTTTCTGATCAAAGAGATATCTCAAGCTCTTGTGATCAGTGAAGATCTGGAATCTTTCCCCATATAAGTAGTGTCGCCAGATCTTCAAAGCAAATACCACAGCGGCTAACTCCAAATCATGCGTGGGGTAACTCCGCTCATGGTCTTTCAGCTGTCGCGATCCATATGCGACCACTCTTACGTGCTGCATAAGCACACACCCCAATCCTTGGTGAGATGCATCACTATACACCGAAAATCCTCCTGATCCCTCAGGAATAGTTAACACAGGTGCCGCTGTCAATCTCCTTTTTAATTCCTGAAAACTAAGCTCACATTGATCAGTCCATATAAATGGAGTCTCTTTGCGCGTGAGCTTAGTCAAAGGAGCGGCAATCCTTGAAAATCCTTCCACAAATCTTATGTAATACCCTGCCAAACTAAGAAAGCTTCGTACCTCAGTAACTGTCCTCAGTCTCTCCTAATTAAGCACAGCCTCCACCTTGCTTGGGTCCACTGATACTCCTTCCTCTGAGACTATATGACCAAGGAAAGCTATCCGGTTCAGCCAAAACTCACACTTACTAAGCTTTCCGTACAGTTGCTTATCTCGAAGTATTTGAAGTACTAACCACAAATGCTGTGCATGCTCCTCATACGACCGAGAGTATACCAGGATATCATCAATAAAGACTATCACAAACTTATCCAGATAGTCTCTGAACACCTCGTTCATCAATCTCATGAATGCTGCAGGGGCGTTCGTCAATCCAAAGGACATCACCAGAAATTCATAATGGCCATACCTTGTCCTGAAGGCCGTCTTTGGAATATCTTCTTCCTTGATCCTCAATTGGTGATAGCCCGATCTCAAATCAATCTTAGAAAAGACTGATGCCCCTTTCAGCTGATCAAGTAGATCATCAATCCTAGGCAATGGGTATTTATTCTTCACTGTGGCTTTATTCAACAACCGGTAGTCTACGCATAATCTGAGACTACCATCCTTCTTCTTGACAAATAAAACCAGTGCTCCCCACGGTGAAACACTGGGCCTAATGAACCCTTGATCCAATAACTCCTGTAGTTGTTTCTTCAATTCCTCAAGTTCCACTAATGCCATCCTGTAGGGAGGTTTAGAGATCGGCTGAGTATCTGGTACCAAATCAATGGTAAACTCCAGCTCTCTCTCTGGTGGTAAACCTGGCAATTCATTTGGGAAAACATCCAGAAATTCACATACCACAGGTATATCCTCAATCCTCGGATGTTCCCGCTCATCGTCTGAGATGAGAGTCTCGCAACCTTCACATGAATAATCATATTTAATATTCTCCAAAATAATATCAAAATTCTCAAATTACTTACTAGAAATCCACATAATCATTTCCTCAATATCTCAATTGTACACTGTAAGGTTCAGGTAGGGAGAAAGTTACAATCTTAGTGTAGCAGTCTAAACTTACTCGATTGGTTGCCAACCAATCCATCCCCAGAATCACATCAAACCCATGCATATTCAACATGATTAGATCTGCTAACATCACTCTATCTCCCACCTTTATTTCACATCCTCTACAGATTAACTCAGTTCTCTTGGATTCACGCATAGGGGTATTTACATGTAGTATGTATTCTAGAGGTTCAAACTTCAAGTTTAATCTACATGCAAAGTGCTCAGAAATAAACGAATGCGTGGATCCTGAATCAATCAACACATGAGCCTTATGATTACAGACAGAGAGTGTAGCTCTTATAGTTTCTGCCGAAGTGTCTGCGGTCTCCTTATCCAGGGCAAACACACATCCCTGTGCCACAGGTTTCTTCCCTTTCTCTGCCGCAGTGGCCCGTCTCCGAGGATCCACTCTCGAGGCTATTGTCTAGTAGGCTCCAATCCATATGGTTTCTGAGGTTGAGGGCAATCCTTCACCATGTGACCCATGTCTACACATCTAAAACATCCATGGAACAACCCGGTACAACTTCCCTCATGCATTCGGCCACAATTCCTGCAAAACCTTATCTCTGGCCTAACATCTCGAGGGGTCTCTCTAATGTTAGGGTACCCTCTGGGTCTCTCTAATCTGCCCTTCTGCACCTCAATCCTTCCTCTTCTGAAGGAACCTCTCCGAGCCTCCGTTTGGAAAAGTGCTGGCCTTTTGCCCTTATCTCTATTCACTGCTCTGAGCTCATTCTGGGATTGCACCATTTTAATTCCTCTTTCAATTTCTTGTGCTCGTCTCAGAGCATCTCCAAACTCCGTAATACATAGCCCTATCAATCTATCTCTGATGACAGGCTTCAATCCATACACAAACTTCTCTGTGCAGAGCTCTTCACTCTTAAAGGTCTCTGGGTCGTATCTCAATAGCGCTGTGAATTGGCTCTCATAGTCATCCACAGACATGTCACCCTGTACCAAACTCAAAAACTCGACCTGTTTCTTTCTCTGGGCGGCTCGTGGTACATATTGGGTCCTAAAGGCTGTCTGGAACTCTTCCCAACCAATCACATCCTGGCGGGACATCAGAATACCCTGGGTAGTACCCCACCAATCTCGAGCTCTCCCCTTCAGCATATAGGCACTCATACTGACCCTCTCAGCATCGGTGCACCGCAGAAAATCAAATATAATTCTCAATTCCGTCAACCACTCCTCAGCCTCTGTAAGATCCTTATTTCCCCTAAACACGGGTGGATTCATCTTCAGAAAATCCTTCAGTCGGACCATACTTCTATCCTCAGACTGAGTGACGGGAGGCACTGGGGGTATGAGAGGTCCTTGTGGTGGTGTAGGAGTAGTACCCGAGGCATTAACTCTAAAGTGTTGCGCGAATAACGCTACCATCTGCTCAAAACCTTGCCTCACATCGGTCTCAATCCGATTAAATCGAGAGTTAGGACTCTCTGGTTGTGGGACAGGTGGCGGAGGGGACTCTGCCTGCCTCCTCGAACGACCTCGTCGTTTACTCATTCTCTATCTCAACTCGTCTCCTGCGCGTACATATCACAATCGATTGAAATCTCAATCCTCAATTTCAGTTCATGACAAGACTATTACAGACACTTGGGATGTATTCTATTTCACTCAACCGACACTCACAGTACTAGACACCCTAAGCTCTGATACCAAGAAAACTCTGTCACGCCCCGGAAGTGCGGAAAATAGGGCTAATTTAAAACTTTTTACTCATTAATTCACAATTAAGGGTGCATTCCTGTGCAGTGTCATACATCATCATAAATATCATTCCTCAGGATCTCATCAATAGAATTTATATATCATATCAAATACATTAATCCACCTCAAGTTAATTAATCCTAATACATCCCATACAATGTTATACATCAAGTGTCTGTAATTACAATAATAGTCTGGGTACATGAAAAGATAAAATATACCTCAAGATATAATATATATGGCCTGGAGCTCGAGTCCTCCACTAGCCACTACTCCGTACGTCGCAAGGAGATCCTTTTTCACTTGAAGAACTCTGGGGGGAAAGAAAACAGGGTGAGCTTCTAAATCGCTCAATAAGGGGGGTAAGGAACTCATTTCATAAACCAAAATGCACATCACAAAATATTTATTTGTATGTGAAACTCGTTTGAAAACCATAGCATGAAAGTACTCAAAACGACATTCTCATGTCTCAAGTCATGTGAAAACATGAAGTAAATAGGCTCACTCTAGAGCAATAACAAAGCATGTGAAAATATGCGATAAACGCTTTCTCAAATACGTGATAAAATCACTAAAATAGTAATGCACGTGGCGCAGCCACTAAACACAAGTGGCATAGCCACTGATTTAATTTCACACGTGGCACAGCCACTAACTCACGTGGCATGGCCACTGATTTAATTTCACACGTGGCACAGCCACAGAATAGGGTTTCGCGTGGTAACGACCACTAATTAGGGGTTCTCACGTGGCAACGGCCACCAAATGGGGTTTCTCACGTGGCAACGGCCACCAAATGGGGTTTCTCACGTGGCAACGGCCACCAAATAGGGTTTCTCACGTGGCAACGACCACCAAATGGGGTATCACGTGGCAACGACCACCAATGGGGTTTCTCACGTGGCAACGGCCACCAAATGGGGTATCACGTGGCAACGGCCACCAATGGGGTTTCTCACGTGGCAACGGCCACCAATAGGGTTTCTCACGTGGAAACGGCCACTAAGTATACGTGGCACAGCCACAGAATGGGTTATTCTCACGTTACCAGAATGGAGAAGAAATCGGGCTTACATGCTACCAGAGCAATGCCCGGTGTGTACTCACAACTACACACCTAAGTCTTATCACATAAGACTGGTTTGCCTTCACGTAGAACTCATAGTGGTTTTTCTCTCATAAAACTCATTTGAAAACTGTTTTGTACTCAACACAAAACATAATAAAACTGAGTTCCAACCGGCGAAACACGCACATATTTCTCAAATCTCGATATTGCCTTAACGTAGAGCCCAATTCATTACTCACACAAATTCGATGGTTTATAAAGCAATTTCACACAGCTTATAAACGCATAAAACAATGGGCTCCAACCGGCTATAAAAATCGCGTGCAATTATAACTTAACACAACACTCAACATGCTTGTTTTATAACCACAAATCATGCTATAATAGTTTACAAATCACATACACAAATGGTTTAGATTTCCCTTACCTCTTTGCACCTCGTATAGTGCAATCGTTTCCCCCGTATCACGGACTAGCCTCGCATTCCACTCTGGAACTCCCGAGCTGTCCAAACGATGTTAAAACATCAATACTCAGTTATCTCATAAACCTCATTTCTCAAAATCGAGCATAATTGCTCATAACGCCTCAAATCTCTTGATTCTCGTAACTCTACCCCAAACTACACTCTCATTCATAACATCTCGACGTTCTACGTTTCTCAGACCAATTATCTATGCTAATTCATCACATTGTCTAAATTTCCATTTATAGCTCAAAATTCCCAAAATTACCAAAATTGCCAAAATTGCTAAATATCATTATCACTCCAACCACATTGCAATTTCATCAATCCCTAATCATTTCTCAGCTATTTCAACGCAATGACAACCACCAATATCATCAAAATCAACTCAAATATCAAGATCGAGGTTTAGAAATTACCCAAAGCTTGTGAGACGCACAACCCACGCCTCGATCCGATTCGTCCTTCGATTTCCAAGTATGTTGTTCTCCCTTTGATGAGGAACAACTTTCCTTCTTGCCACAACTCTTGATTTGGCCGAAAATGGGTGTTTTGGATGAGTGAGAAAGTTAGGTTTTCAGTGGAAATGGGGTTGGAAGAGAGAGAAAGTGAGTTTGCAGGAGAAAAATAGGGGTTCCTTATATAGGCTGAGGGTAGGAGATCGATCTGCCTCTTGATGAGATCGATCTGCATTTGAATTTTTGGAACGATTTGGGTAATTTTATGCCTAGGAGATCGATCTGTCGAGGGGTGAGATCGATCTCTTTATGGCTTTATGAGATCGATCTGGCTTTATGAGATCGATCTGCTCCTTGAGGAGATCGATCTTCTCCCAAACAGAATCATTTGGAGATCGATCTCTTCCTCATGAGATCGATCTTCTCTCAAACAGAATCATAAGGAGATCGATCCTCTTCCATTGGAGATCGATCTGCTCCTCCAATTCTTCCTTCCTTCTCATTTTTAACTCACCAGATCGATCTCTCCTTCTCCCAGATCGATCTGCTCCTTAAATTCCTCCTTTCTTGTCATTTTTAACTCACCAGATCGATCTCTCCTTCTCCCAGATCGATCTGTCCTCATAGTTTCACATTTATTTTAACACTTAACATATAAATCTCCAATTATCATTCCCACAATTCACTTAGCTCAATAAATTACACTTCAAATTATTATTACATCAATAAAATATGTCTGAAATTCTCAGATCTCACAGAGAGGTAGGAAAACTCTCTCCAAGCCTGCTTAAAAGGGACACCCTCTCGGTGTTTATCGAATATAATCTATGGAGGAGGAAAAAGGGAGTGGCCTAATGCTTAGTTAAGGTTACATGATAAGGGGAAGGTATCTAAAACGATGTCATTCAAATCAAAACATATAATTGATATATATATATATGTCAAAACATATTTTCAAATCATTTCCTACCAGATAAGCTCACGCCTTCAAAATCAATTCAATTCATAAACCAATTA
Source organism: Firmiana major (assembly GCA_033439115.1). Classification (NCBI taxonomy): domain Eukaryota; kingdom Viridiplantae; phylum Streptophyta; class Magnoliopsida; order Malvales; family Malvaceae; genus Firmiana; species Firmiana major. Next base: position 36,540,041 of record CM065901.1, on the reverse strand, counting down.
ATGTAATTCTTTCCATAGAAATCAAGAGACTAGGCTAACATCCCAAGGGTAGCATGCACAACACAATCGTTCTACAAGGGGACATAATTACCTTACAAAGAAACACAATTGTTCCACAAGGGAACATCCCAAAAAGGGATGGTGTAACCTATTGCCAAGGTTAAGGGTCCTAAATCCCGCTTGATTGGTGAGAACTAGGAAGACACAGATGTGTCTAAGCCAAACAGCCAACATTGCAATACAATACAATACAATAGGCATAACGACCAAGAAAAAAGTATGTACATAGGGCCTGAAGTCTCTAGAACAATTCAAAACTTCCATTATGAACAATATAATCCATGATTTCCAATTCAAAATCACAATTCAGTAGTCTTAATAGTCATACGTTTAATAAGGGATGAGTATCCCAAGGAATCATGGCTACAAAGCAATTAGTTGGACAACCCTCAACGAAAACAATTCGATTTTATATAAAACAAATCAAGTAAAGCTTTTCTCATTTTAAAACAATATAAAACATTTCATAAATAGAGTTTTAGAAAACAAAATTGATTTATGTTTAAGGAAAACATTTTAAAAAATCCATTATTTAAAAGCCCTAAAATAGGTTGTTTAAACGATTTTAGAAAATCTATGCAATTTCATAAATTAAAGAGTTGCCTTAATAATGTTCAATCAATATAATACTTAAGTTCAATTATGCTAATGCGTGTAGTTATATCCAAATATCTTTGACCAAGCCATTAGTATGGTTGGGTCAAGATACCCATATCTCCTACATGCAAATATCAATGCGGCAACCACAAACCTTATCACAAAGCTAAGCTGGGCAATGCATATACATTTCCTAAGCCATCCTTACTCCAACTAATCTCTTAACTGCTATATCATCACAAATCAAGCTTTTCTAATGAGACTCCAAGGCTATATAAACAATTTTTAGTTTATCATATTATCATTTTCCATAAATCTTTCAATTTATCAAAAGCACTATATATCCATTAGTCACTGAACCCTTAACCTCAAATTGGTTATAGAGACCCAAGGCAAATCTTAGTGGTTAAGCCATTTTCTTTTTTACTAATTCAATACCACAATATTTATCAATAAATCAACACCCATCAAACTCTTCATTTTTATAACCATGAAGTCATCCAAAGCCATTTTTTTTTTATTTTAGGTTCATAAATAGGCATGCTAGATCATGAATTTCATCCATATATATATATATATATATATATATATATATATATATAGATAAATAGATTGACCTATAGGTTCACACACGATATCTTTCTATACATAGTGATGGTATCAACTCATAAGGCCATGTTATATTTAGTGGAATAAAAATAAAATAGATATTACCTTTCGGAGAGATGGTTGAGCGGTTGATAGCTTCGGTCTTAAAAATTGGTATAGTTCAAAACAAAGAACTATTGAGGGTTCAAATCCCTCTCTCTCTTTTTGCTCAATGGATAGCTCTTTTTTCCAATCTAGTTCCTCCACCACTACAAACCTTAGTTAGATTCAGGCATCATACACTTTTTGTTATTAGGATAACCCAAGTACTCTCTTTCAGATATAGGAAACAACTCTTAGAGATCTTATTTCCTTTTGGAAAATACAAAAGCAAAACAATAAACCTATTGATATTGAAAGACCCAAAAGATTCTTCCAATGCATCATTTATGGGTTCAATGGAATTCGTAGGTATAAGAAGAAGCCCTGTCAAATAGAGATTTTTTCTTTCGACCATATTTCGATTGTTAATACGATATATAAGGATTGCTACTACAAATAGTACTACACTATTGATCGTGAAATATCGATTGTTTGTTGAACCCTGTGAATTGTGTGAAAGTAAGATACTTTAAATTCGGGGGTCCAAGAGTTTTTACAAAACGTTCTTGATAGAAAAAATGTGAATGAAAAATCTCATTGAATTGAATTGGGTCCATGAACCTAAGAAATAGTGAGAATTCTTGATCTCTCTCAATATCTCTTTCAATTTGAAAATCCGCTTCTCTTCTTTTTATAAGCCAAATTCTTCCCTTATTACTAATGGAATAGAACAATTATTAATCCTTTCTCCGAAAGAATCCATCAAAAAGGAGAGGTATTCTAATGCAGTAAAGTTACATAGTGTCTATTTTTCATTGATAAAGAGGTGTTTCCATGGGTTTCCCTTGGTATTGCGTTCATAGTGTCGTATTGAATGATCCCAGTCGTTTTCCAAACCCTAAATAATCATTCAACAATTTTACTTCAAGAATCTACATAAGTAAATCAATACATCATATTACCAATCTCAGTATATAATTATCTTAGAATGTTAGAAAATCCTTACCCTACTCAATTTTTAGAGAAGGTGGAAACCCTAAAAAGAGCCTATCCAATTCCTCTAATCACAAACCAACTTTTTAACCACAATCAAACATCAAAAAGCATTTATTAGTCATAAATACACGAGACCCACTAAGTCAAATTCCATGAAAAAGCTTCATACCTTTTGATTCCTTTTTGTTCTCTAAAACCCCTTTTTAGTTTTCAAAATCCTATTTCTTTTTCACCAAATCTCATTCTCAAATAGGTAAATATTGTAAGACCCAAATTTAATTAAAAACACAAAATAAATGAGTATTCGTGAAGGGAAGTCGAGTTAAATTTATCCCGTACACGTGCAAGGGCAAAATGGTCAAAAGATCGAAAGCCGAAATAAATTCGATAAGAGAATTTAATTAAAAATAATGGATTTGAGAATCTTGATCAATAACAAAGAAATAATTAAATTTCGAGTCCAATTGATCAAGATCCGAAATTTTAAAAATACTGAAAAGTCATTTGGGACAATATCTCGAAAATACGAAGAAATTATACCAAAAAATGATTAAAAATATAATAAATTAATTAATTTAATTTAATTTAATTTATTTGGAATAAATTAATAGATTTTGTAGATATTTTCGAATATTTTTGACTAAAATAATGAATAAAATAATAATAAACTAATTTATAAAAAAATAAAAAATAAATTAAATTAAATTAATTAAAAAAAGAAACTGAAAAAAAAAAGAAAAAGAAAATGAAATCGCGATTGGGAAGGAAAGCAGGAACCCGAGGCCTCAGCCTCCACTGGACGGAGACCACCGGGAAGAGACGTGAGGCCGACACGGGAGAGCCTCACCACCGACGTTGAAGCTGACCCGACCCAGGTGAAATTCGACAAAGAAACACGGCCGACGAGTGGGAAAAAGGAAAGAGAAATCGACAAAGGAGAGAAGCCAAGAACGGCGGCGAACGGCAGAAAAGAGGAATGGGTACCGACGGCCGAGGGAGAACAGTCAGACCGGCGACTTTCTGGCGGCCTTGGACAAAACCTAGGGTAGATCTGAGATGCGGACGACCCAGCGAAGCCACTGGCGACAGAAATCGGTGGTCAACCGGCCGACAGGGTCGTGAATCGGTCGAACCAGATTGAACCGGATCGGTCTGAACCGGGTTGAACCGGACAGAACCGGTTCAGCCAAGAAAGAAGGGAAAAAAAGAGAGAAAGGAAAAAGGGAAAGAATTTTCGGGGATACACCGGACTTCGGGTAAGTCGATACGAGGTCAAAAGTGATCGATTTGATTTTCAAGAAATTTATTTAAATTATATTTAATCGAAAAGTAACCCGGGATTAAATATATAATTGTGCAGTTGTACGACAAAGCCCGAATGAGAGCCGATTGAGCTCCGATTTTTGTATCCCGCATCATATTGGGTAAGTACATTTTAATTTCGACAATTGGAGTCCTTTAGTATAAAGTTTCGATTATTTTACGAAATTTATGGATTAATTCTGTATAAAAGGAATATTAATCAAAATTGCAACGTAATTATCGTAAATAATATACGGGCTATCCAATGAGTTTGGAACGAAGCCCGATGATTATTGGTAAGCTAAATAAGCCCAGTAAACCCGAAAAAGGGATTTAATAAGTAGATCAGGCTAAAAATGGGTCGAGGCCCATTAAGGTGCGATTGGGCCCAATAAGAGTAAATTGGCCCAATTAGTTAAATCGACTATAGTAAACAAGAGAATTATATTTATTGGGTTAAATTGACATGATAAATAATTAACTGCAGCCCTAGAGACTGGATTAGCAGTAAATCAGATCGGACGAGCCTCCGACAGTGGAATTTAGATACGCGCTCGACGAGAATCGAGGTAAGGGAATTTTGTAGGTGTATAGAGATTTCTATACGTATTTATTGAGGGGATTTACAAGATTTAGAATTCCTTAAAGTATCTAGAAAAAAATAATAATTTTTACAAAAATCGGGGCTTAGATAAATAAAGAAAAAGATGATTTTGCCCCTGGGAGTAAAATTTATAAAAAGGGTAGTAAGGCAGATAAAATGCATGATTTCATGTTTTTAATGTTTTATATGAATGTATTGCTTTGATTTAAGCAAATATGCACATAGGTTGGCTGTTGATTTCTTGAATTATACGAAAGGGTACTGGTTTGTACCGGTTACGATTTTAAATATGTTTTTATTCAAGATTGAGCCACCTATCGTATTTACATGAATAAAAAGAGTGCTAGAGTCTTACTCGCACTCAAGTTTTCTAATTTATTTCTCATGAAAAGTCATACTGGAGCATTGCTCGTACGAGAAATTTGTGTGTTCACAAAATCGTGCTGGAGCTTCGCTCGCACTAGACGTGAGTTGACATGCATATAGTCGTGCGGAAGCCTCCTATAGACTATGTGTCACAGTGAGTTGAGATGCTCGCACGTATACTTTGAGACATGGGTTAGTTATCGACATAGTATTGGGGTGGATAAGACCTACGGCAGGCACCCCCAGACTATGATATGGGTCCACGGAGTACGATGTACCGTGTATGTCACACGGAGTACGCTGTACCGTGCAGTCATGATGACTCTATGATGTTACTTGATATTCTGGCGGGTAGGACTTGACCCCACCTCCCGTTGTAGTTGTGATACCCCGCACACCGGGATCCGTGTAGCCTGGGATCACAGGGACAAAGTATGGCCATAGTCCTCGATTTTAATATAGTAACCTACGTGCCTCACATGATATCATACGGTCTGAATAGACCAGGACGAACTCGAGGGAGGGGTAATGTCCCGATTTAATTTTTTTAAAAAGATGTGATTTAATGAATCAAGGTATTCCCGAGAGATGGGTTTGACCTTGATGAAGCTGTTTTATGATGAAACAAATGAGTTTTAACGTGATGAGTTTATGATTAAACAAATAAGTTTTAAAGTGATGAGTTTATGATAAAACAAAATAAGTTTTAATGTGACGAGCATGAGATGTCATACATGAGGATTTTTCCATGTTTGTTTTATATATGGATTTCATGATTTCTCTTATATAATATATACATACATGTGGCATCGTTTTAGTCATACCTCATGCTCCAAATGTAAACGATTTTATATCATGACATTATCAGCACATAGATAGTATAGTTATCTACCTACTTACATTATTGTCTTCCTGAGCTGTTTATGCTCACCCTTTCATTTTCCACCCCACAGGGTATATTCAGTAGAAGAGAACGACAGTAGTCATATCCGCTGCTTCTTATCAAGACCAGGTATACACATTGTATAATTTTTGTATCTGAACATATAGAGGCACAGTACTGTACATGGATGTAATATTGGGGATGTATTTATTTAAAATAAATTGATATGTAAATGAAATATGAAAATGGAATGGTAAATAGGTGAGAGGTGACTAACACCGAATCATAGCCCAACTGTTTAGTAGTGTAACTGTTCACGACGAGTAAGGAAATTAAAAAGCGAAAAATTTACTCTGATTTGTAGGTAATTTGGGTCGTGACAAATATGATGAAATGGAGGTATAAGAGGAAGAATAGGGTACGATCATTGGCTTTTCTCCCTTTTTTTTCTTTCTTTCTCTTTTTCCTTTCTCTTTTCTTTTCTTTCCTTTTGATTTCCCTGACTTTCCCTAAGTTTCTCGTGTTTTAAAACACATTTTTAAGGCTTTAGGACACTAGGGGATCTATCTCTTTATGGAGGGGATTAATCCTCTCCCTTTATAAATGCCAATTTTTTGTCTTCTGGGTTAAAGAGATTGATCCCTTTAAGGAGGGGACTAATCCCTCAACGCTTTACTGCAAAATTTAGCATTCGGCCTTCAAAGGATCTATCCTTTGGCGTAAGTGATCGATCCCTTGCATCATAACTATTCATTTTTAGCTGCTGTGATCTAGGGATTGATCCTACAAAGGTAAGGGATCGATCTATTGACCCAGAACACCAATCTTTTGATGTTCTAACCCCAAAAACAGGCAACATTTAACCCCTAAACTTCTATTAATCATCTAAAAACTCAAAATTAATCCTCATTACATCCCTAAACACATGTAAACCATCAATAACATATTCACACTTTTCATAAATCCAAATCCATAGCTTATACTTAATTCCTCAAATACATATAAAGTGAATAAACATAAATCATCTCAATGTACAATCATCATATGTCATATATTCACAACGTATCCATAACTCTTATAAATACATGCAACAACCTCATAACATACATGTAATGCAAAACTAACTTAATCATTATAGTATTTAAGTTAATACAATGAAAATTTGGGGTTTCACAACCTTCCCACCTTAGCAAATTAGATCCTCTAAATTTCTTGGGCAATTCAAAACAGGTGCAAGTATTTCTCCTTCATCAAGCTCTCTAACTCCCATATGGGTTATGTGAAGGACTGGTACTACCAAAGAACATTGACCATCAAGATTATCTTTGACCTCAACTGTCAGACCCATATTTTATGTAGCTTGTTCCTTATGATTCCTATGTGTATGAACACTCTATTATTATAGTTGAATCATAAGAAGAATTTTTACTAGATTTAAAGAGTATGTGAAATGATTTAACACACATAAGCTACATAAAAGCCTAATGTGAGCTATAAAAGTCACAGGCTAAACCGAGTGGATCTGAATCATTTTGACTGAAAATAAGAACTTAAAATGAGAAAATATAGAGAGCTTATGAAGGAAAGTCAGTTTGATTTAGTTCCGAACATAAAGAACGAGAGTAAAACCTAAAAAAAGTAAAATGAACCTTTTTAGCGAGTTAAAGTATTTAAGGTGTTTCGGGTGTATTTATCTGCTAAAAATGGCCAAAACGTAAAGACGAGAGTGTAAAACATAAGATATGACACTTTCAAAATTTTGAGAAAAAGTCAACTTAGTCAATGATTAAGGAAAAAGTCAACTATAGTTGAGAAAAGTGGACTTTTACCATAGTTGACTAACCATGGTTAGGAATTAACCTAAGTATGGAGAAAAAATTGGGGAAAAATATTCTTAGTCAGAATACAAGATAATCATTCCTGAAAGTAAGGAAAATTTATTCGGAAGGATTCCAGATTCAATTTAATGGTTAAAAACGTAATGGGCCTAAAGTGAAGATTTTAAAGCCTATTAAGGTATACTAAACGTAGATCGAAATTCTTAGGTCCCTTAAACCGAATTGTTGGACCGATTGATAGGCCAAATATTGAGACAATAAAAGGTTCGAGGTATAGTAAAAATTTCAGCCCGAACGCCCCTTAAGAAAGCCTAAAGCAAGAGGCCCAATTGTAAAGCCCATTAGGTAAATATCTAACCATGGTTAAAACTAACTATTACTCATTAGATGACTCATTAGGCGACTCATAACTAAAACTTAGGAAGTAATTTTAATGGCCGAAAAGTAAGGCTTAATGGCTAAGTAAATGGCTTATAAAATCAGCCACACCATTGTGATCTTCACCATACCATTCTCGGCTACACAAGGAAACCATTAAAATACATTTATCCAAGCTTTCTCTCACTAGGATTTAGGCATATTTGGAACTTGCATTCTTCATGAAAGTTATTCCAAATTGAGAGGAGAGTAACATATGTTGGAATTGGCTATCAAGAAGCCATAGTGTGCAAACCGTGAGGCTCCAAAGTTTCGGCCAAGTGTGAACACAAATACTAGGTATATTTTCAGGCTTTCAAATTCATATATGTTAATGTATGATTGATTTTAAGTAGATTGGTATAAGTTTTAAGCATTGAAACATATGAAATCACTATGATCAGGGTTAGGCCGAGAGTGAGTAGTGAAATATTGATGACTGCCCATATGATATTAAGGCATAAATGGGTTAATGTACATGTGTTAATGATTATGGTATAGTTAGAATTAACCAATTTGATTAATTAATACATGTATTAAGTTGACAATCAAGGTGTTTGATAAAATGCCTAAATGAACTATGTGATGCTTAAGAACATTGCCAACCAAGTGTTTATGAAAATGCCTAAGTGAATTGGCTAAGGAAATGGACATGGACGGCATGCCATGGTGTGACCGACGACATTGAGTGCTCTCGGCCATGGCATGTGGTCGAGAGGTCCAATGGGTCAAGCCCAATATGATGTAATGGGTCTAGGACAATCCGAATAAGAGTTGGTGGGCCCCACAAGCCCAATAGGCCCAACAAAAATGAATAGTAAAATAAAAATGGGCTTAAGACATAGTTAGGCCCATTAAGGTTTATTAAAGCCCATTAAGGTTTATTAAAGCCCATTAAGGGAAATAGACTGTATTTAATGTGAAATACAGTAGAAAAAATATAATTAACCTGATAAATGGTTATATGCACCTCTAGAGATTATTGGAGGAGCAAATCGGACTGCTGGATTGAGCAACGTTGAGAAAGTAAAATTTCTCGAGTGATTGCAGGTAAGGGACATTTTGTGAGTAGTTAGAGATAGCTGCACGTATTTTTATATGCTTTTACATTCACTTAAAAGCTCTGAGGGTCATAGAAAGTGAATAATAATTATTGTGACCCGATAGTGGCAAATTACGATTTTACCCTTAGTTAGGAAAAAAGTCAACTTTTGTGAAAAGTTGTAAAAAGCATGGAAACCATCATTTTGAGTGTTTTACTGCTGTTTAGCAGAAGAATAAATAGATGGGCTAATGATTTTAAGGTTGATATGAATTAAGCACACTTTATAGTGCTGATTTTGATGTTTTGAAAATCATCCCTTTTTAAAGAGCCGTCTATCGAATTATGTGAGAATAAATCGTGCTAGAGCACAGCTCGTACTTGATTTCATATATTTTCCACATATATTAGTGCTGGATTGTGATTCGCACTAGATTTCCATGACATGAATGATAGAGTGCTGGACTTATTACTCGTACTCAGTTTTATGTGATTTATGCATGATAGAGTGCTGGAGCGATTAGCTCGTACTCAAATTTTACATGAGATACATGACATAGTACTTAAGCTATTGCTCGTACTTGACAGGATGAGTTTTGTACATAGCATGGTACTGGAGCTATTACTCGTACTTGATTTGAAACATGAACTATGCATTGACCTAGTTGCTGGAGGTTTACTCGCACTAGAGTTGAGTTTGTGATGTGAAACAGTGTTTGAACGGAGTGTCGACTGTGAGTCACGCTCAAAAGTGCGCACAGTAATTTCCTCGTGTACACTGAGTGTCACACTATGAGAGGTTCGTATGTGGAGTTAGAGACGTGGTATGATATTCTATGGTTTGAGGGCTAAGACCTATGGCAGGCACCCCGACTGTGATGTAAGGTCCATGGAGTATGTTGTACCATGTGAGTGGCATGGCGTACACCGTACCATGTGGTGTTGTGGAGTTGAGGAGGATATAGCTGGCGGTTATGATGGACTAACCCCCCTCCCGTTGCAGCAGTGATGCCCTGCACATTAGGATTTCGTGTAGCCTGGGATCACCATTATAGGATATGGCCATAGTCCAGGATATTATTGCATTTCACCACAGAGTCTCACATGATATATCGCCTGATTGACTGATTTATTAACGGATGGACCTGAGGGATGGGTCGAAATGCGATTGTTGTGATGTGAATAATTTAAATGCCATATTTAATGTGATTTCAATATACATGGCATGATTTATCTAAAAGCATTGTGATATTCTAAAAATGAATTATTTTGCACTACATGCCTACATTTGAGAAAGCAAGCATGATTTCTGTACATGAGATTTAATCTATACAAGTATATATATATATATATATTTAAAAACAAGCTTTTAAAGTGAGTTAAGGAAATGATATTTTCGAGGCATAGCATTATTTTGAGTAGATAGTGTAAATGTCTACTTACTTGCCTGATTTTTTTACTGAGCGTGTTGTATGCTCACCCCTTTTATTGTACATCTCTCTACAGAGCATCAGCAGTAGAGTGAGAGCATTTGAGGGATAGTATTCCTGTTATCCGCCGTTATTTCCTATCGATCGACAGGTATATATATTTTGTACGATTATGTATCTAAACATAGAAATAACACAGTGATATATACGATATATATTATGGGGAATGTATTTGTATTAGATTTTATATGATCTTACATGTATTATAAAAAGAAGTTACAGTCAGTAACAGTATATTGACATGTATGTACGATAAAGGATGATATGGTATGCGAGGAAGCTAACATTGAATCACAGCCCAACCATTGAAGAGAGGAGAGATAAGTTAAAAATGTGAAAAATTTGTAGTGGTTTTGGCTAAGTCATGGAGGGTCGTGATAGAATGGTATCAGAGCAGAGGTTGGTCTGATGTGAGTCGGTGTTAGAAAATAGGAAAGTGTACATCCCCATAGTATTGTGCTGTGTTTAGATACAACTATGTATGCCAGATGGGAGACAGACTAATTCATGATTGTGAATACAGGAACTATGCCTCTATGGCAAATACTCGTAGTGGTAGAGGGACGAGAGGTAGGACTCGAGGCCATAGAGATAGGCCTGAGAGACGAGCTGCTGCCAAACCATTACCTACCCATGAGACTCCAAGTGCTACTGAGGCACCAGACTGTGCTGTGTCACAACCCAAATTACCTAAAAATCAGAGTAAATTTTTTCTCTTTTCTATTATTATTTAATTCTTACATTTCTCTCATCGTGACCATCTTACAAACAGTTGGGCTATGATTCGGTGTTAGTCATCTCTCACCTATTTACCATTCCATTACTATAATCAAATTCACATATCAGAGTTTATTATCTTTTGACTTTAACTGAATACATACACAATGGTATTTATAACTCTACATCCCTGACATCATATATGTTTACAGTACTATGCATTACATATTTAGATACAAACTATACAAATATGTATACCTATCTCTCGATGGGAAGCAGCAAATACCCAGATGCAAGTCCCCAACCGCTTACTAATTACTGTGAGTGCTCTGAAAAGATGAGAAAATAAGGGGGTGAGCAAACCACACGCTTAGTAAGGCAATTATGCAAGTAAGTAGATAGCTCCACTATCTACATGCTCATAATGCCATGCCCTTAAAATCCATTTCTTTTCATTAAAAATTCAAGCACAAAATCATGTATGTCATCAACGACTCAGTTTATAAAACTGTTCGTGCATATATAAATCATACTACTTATGCATTAATGGCATTTTATGTGACATTAGTAAATCATACTTAGCATGAATCAAATCAAAAACATGCATTATTTCATGCGATATAAAACAATTCATGAGATACAATCATTTCATGAATTTATCATTAAAGCATGGAAAACTCATCATGCTACTGCTTTTAAATCATTTCATTAAAACTGCAGTATAAACTAACCCTCCCGGGTCAATCATCTCATAAAACAATTCATTAAAATTCATTATAAAACTTCGGTTATAAAACCACCCTTCCTTCAGTGTCACATATCATAAAATCATAAAATCATAAAATCGGGGGCTTGACCCCTCCCTCGGGTCTACCCTGGTCTATCGACCAATAGTATATCATGTGAGACATGTAGGTGACTATTAGTAACAAGATAGGACTATGGCCATAACCTAGTGATCCCTGGCAACATGGTACCTAGTGTGCGGGGTATCACACCTAAAATGGGAGGTGGGTAGGTCCTACCCGCCAGAACAGCATAACATCAGGATTGCGAGGGCAAAACTTGCTGTCTCGTGGCTAATGCCACTCTACTCCAATAATCCCCACGGTACAGCGTACTCCGCGTGACATACACGGTACAACGTACTTCATGAACCCAAGCTCAGTTAGGGGTGCCTGCAATAGGTCTTATCCACTCATATCATCTCTGTCTCAGTATGCACGAGTGAGCATATCATCTAATTGTGACACACAGTCTATAGGAGGCTCCAATACGGCTATATGCATGTCATATAAATCCCTGTGCGAGCGAAGCTCTAGCACGGCTCCATTCATATTCATGATATCTGAAAACCTCGTGCGAGTGAAGCTCTATCACGGTTTCATAGAAATCAATGAAATCTGGGTACGACCAGTGCTCCAGTATGACTTAAAAGAAATATAAATTCAAGTAAAATCCACGTACGAGCAATGCTCTAGTACGGATATGTATAAAAACTCGGTGAAAATCTCTTACGAGAAAAACTCCAATACGACTTTAAAATGAGTTATAAAACCATATAAAACTTCGTGCGAGCAACGCTCCAGCACGACTGAATGCTTAAGTAAATCAAAACTTCGTACGAGTAACGCTCTAGTACAGCTTTATGCATAAATACATCAAATCTCGTGCGAGTTACACTCCAGCACGGCTTTATGCACTATCATATCAAAACTGGATGCAAGTTAAGCTCCAGCATCTCTCATGCATATCAAATAATAAAAACTAGTGCGAGCAATCGCTCTAGCACCTTTTTATGCAAATCAAGTCCAAACAGTCAAAACAGGGTGCAAGCTAGGCTCCAGCACCTCTCATGCATTTCACAATAATAAAAATCTGTGCGAGCAACCGCTCTAGCACATTTCAAGCATATGATGTCACACAAGTTGGTGCGAGCAACCGCTCAAGTACATTTATGCACACTCACAAATGCAGATATAGTGCGAGCTATATGCCAGCACTATCTGTTTCCATATAAACTTGATAGTTGACCCATTTTCCAAAGGATTTTCATTTAAATATAAATAACACTTACGTAGTGTTATATTGTGAAATTTATGTAATTACTGACCAATCTATCGATTTGCTTTGCTTAAAAACCAATAAAATTCCTTAAATCAAAAATCCTTAAATCATGCATTTTATGCATGTCATGCTTTCACCATCCTTAGGTGAACTTCCCTCAATAGGGGTAAAATAGTCTTTACCTACTTCGAGTCCTTAAAATCTTTAAACCATTTTCTAGGACTTTTATACATAATCAGGGTATACATACATATTCAGTGTACAAAAAAGCTATTAAAATATGCGTAGCTACCTCTAGCTACTCACACAATTCCCTTACCTCATTTTTCTATACAGTCTGACTTTTTCCACTGATGTCTCGTCACACAGTCCGATTTGCTCCGAATCCAATCTCCGAAACTGCAGATAAATATTCATCAGGTCAAATACAATACAATTAATTGTATTTCATATTTTCTGGGCTTAATTTAAATCATTGGGCCAGTTTACCCATATTGGGCCCGATTATACCATAATGGGCCTTAATTGGCCTTAAGCCCTTTTTTTTCACTTACTATTTACATTATCGAGGCCTATTGGGTTCATTGGGCCCACCAGTATTTTACTGAGTCTCATTCTAATCTCTCAAATAGCTTATTTTAATATTTACGACAATTTCTCCCAATTTCCAGAATTTAATTCATTTAATGCGAAATTTAAATCCGTAATTTATGCGGTAAATTTCAACACGCATAACGATGTAAAATTCTCGTAAATAAAGGTTACTTAACCGAGATTCCATGATAATACTCAAATTGAGATTGTATCGAGCTCTCAATTGACGTCAATCGTCGAGCTACACAATTTAATATTTTTTTTTGGGTCAACTTTCAGTCGAATAATAATCAATTCGACCGCTTACCGACTTACCCATAGCTCAATTGCATCACTGTGATTTTTTTTCCAATTTTTCCTCTTTTCTTTTTCCATTTTTTTTCTGTTTCCTTTTCTTTTTGGCTGAACCGGTTTGGTCCGATTCAACCCGGTTCAGACCGCCGGTTCAATTCGGTTCGGATCGACCAGTTCAGTTCGGTTTGACCGATTCAGGCATCATTTCGTCGTTCCGGCTACGTCCGGTCGATTCTCGGGCCATTTTCGGTGCCGTTTGGCACGCCATCACCTGGGCTTCCAAAATTGGGCCTCGGTGTGGCTCAAATTGATGCTGATGGCCACCGATCGAAGCCTCTCTCCCGCGGCTTCTCCATCTTTTTTCGGCGTGCTCCTGCGTTTCCACGGCGCATCTCCGCCGCTGTGATGTCGCCCGAGGTCAGGCTATCTTGCCGGCCCTCGCCGGCCCCTAAGCCTGGCCGGTGGCTCGCCGGTGAGAGGGAAACCGTTCCCTCCGTTTGCCTTCCCCATTTCGTCTTTTGCTTTTCTGTTTATTTTCTTCTGTTTCGCGAATTCAGTTTCATTCATTTTTTTTATTTATTTATAATTAATTTTTTTATTATTTTATTTATTTATAATAGATTTTTATTATTATTTTATCCATTAAAATAATAATAAAATCCTAAAAATATCTCTAAAATTCAGTTTAAATTCATTAATCCGTAAATGAATTTATCAGTCCGATTTTACCTTATCGGTATATTTTTCGATTATTTTCGGGATAATTTCCCGAGGTGAAAATTTCGGTTTATTAAATAAATTTATATCTTAATCAATTTAACTCGAAATTTAATTATTTCTTTGTTATTAATGAAGATTTCGCAATCCCATATTTTTAATTAAATTTTCTTGTCACGATAAATGCTGAGTTTTGGTCTTTTGACCGTTTTACCCTTGCACGTGTTCGAGAATACCATTTCAATCCTTTGGCATTTTTCATTTCGTATTTTAAAAAAAAAATCGGGTCTTACAATCTCCCCACTTAAGAAATTTGGTCTTCCAAATTAGAACCAAGTCAAATGGGTCCATAAACAACTCCGGATACGTCTATCGCATCATATACTGTGATTCTCAAGTGACTTTTTTCTGGAGTGTAATATTACCAACATACTTAACTAGGGAGATCATCTTAAACCTCAACAATTTCTCCTTCCGTCTAATGCCCGAATCAATTTTCCAATCATACGTTATACTTTCATTGAGCTAAACTATTGGAGCTCATATCCGATCACATATGTTGGGTCAAGATAGTACTTTCAAAGCATCAAAAGATAGGACACATTGTGGATGCCTGCTAATTTAGGTAGTAATGCCAACCTATAGGTCTTATCTTCCACTTTGTCTAATCTCTCAAGGGATTTAATCTAACGAAATTCTATTTTCCTTCTTTCCAAATCTCGTTATGTTCTTAGGACATGTAAACTTCCAACAATACTAATTCACCCTTGGTGAATTCCAATGGTTTCTGTCTCTTGTCAGCATAGCTTTTCTGTCTGCTCTGAGATATTCTTAATCTTTCACAATTCACTGAACATTCTTAGAGGTTTATTTTACCAATTCGAGAGCAATTCTCTATCTGTCACCCACTTCTTCTTATTCAAGTCGGGGAACAACCCCTACGGCCATACACTGCCTCATATAAAATCTTATCCCGATACTCAAGTGATAGCTGTCATTACTGGTAAATTCTATTAGTAACAACTGATCATCCCAAGAGCTTATAAAATCAATGGCACATGCTCTCATCACATCCTCTAGAACCTGTACAGTCCTCTCTAACTAACCATCTGTCTGAGGACGAAAAGCTTTCCTAACACTCAATCGAGTTCCCATATCTTCCTGAAAAACTTTCCCAGAAGTGGGAAGTGAAGCGAGAATCCCTATCTGATATCAATCTCACCGGAACGCTACATAATGTATCACAATTTTCCATATACATAAATCCGCCTACACACTCAGAGTATCTAGGGATTTCCATAGCCAGAAGGTGGGTAGACTTAATCAACCTATAGATTATCACCCAAATAACCTCGAGATTTATCCGGGTCCTTTGTAACCCATCACGAAATTCATGGTAACTTGTTCCTATTTTCGTGTCAATATAGGTAGAGGCTACAATAACTCTGCAGACTTCTAATACTCTACCTTAATCTGCTGACATACGACACTTTTCCACATTCTCTACAATATCTCTTTTCATACCTGACCACTAATACCCTTTTCAGAGATTTCGATATATTTATTACTTCCTGGATGCACTCTATATCTCGAAGAGTGAGCTTCTGACAAAAAATCTATCTCAACAACTATGGTCCTAGGGAGCACTTATAGTGCCTCTGAACCTCAGTAAGTCATCATCACTTACTGTGAACTCTGTCACTGTACCCTTTTGAATCCGATCCACACTATCGACACCATGTCGATCATCACGCTAAACCTGGCAAATTCGATCACTCAACTTCGGTTCTAACCTCAGGCTAGCTGTCACAAAATCACCGTCATCATCAGAAGGGATCACATCACTACTGAGGCTCACACTACTCTTGTACCTCACGTTCCCTGACCATCATATGTGATACCATCCCGAGGCTCTTTCTGCTCAAGGCATCAACCATTACATTAGCCTTTCCTGGGTGGTACAATGTTTACAATCATAATCCTTAGAAGCTCTAACCCTCTTGGTTATCTCATATTCTACTCTTTTTGTGAACACAGATACTCGGGGCTTTTATGATCAATGCTAACCTAAAATTTCTTACCATTTAAGTGGTGGTGCCATACTTTCAGTGTAAACGCTATAGCTGCCAACTCTAAATCATGGTTCAGATTGTTTCTCTTATGGTCCTTGAACTATCGAGATCCATAAACGACTATCTTCCCATTTAAATCAATACACAGCCCAATCCTTATTCTGAGGTATCCATATACACTGAAACCTCTTAAGCTGTTGGTTATGGTGAGAATAATTATGGTGGTCAGTTTATTACTTCAATATACCAAAACTCATTGAAGCCATTTTCATACTTCTCATACCACTCGTATGCAATCGTTTTCCAAACGATACATGTCAACTGAGCAGCCAATTTCGAGAAACTCTCAACACCTCGTCTGTATGACAGTTTCCTATTGCTACTCATGCTCTTCTCTGGACTTCGAATACATCGAAATATCATCGCTAAAGATGACAACCAATCGGTCCAGGTAAGCTTTAAATACCTCATCGTAGTTGAGTTCCACTAAATATATCAATCATTCGTATTCTTGACCTACGTACGCATAAACGTAAAACATCATTTCGGAATCACTTCTGTTCAAGCTACTAACCTGCGTCATTTCATTTTTCTTATATTAACGGCTTTTATAAAATTTTAATTTTTAAACCTTCATGATTAATCAAATTCTATATTTCTTTATCGTATCAGTAAAGGTACCCAAATTTTAAATGTATATATACCACTGTCTATTTCAATTTATAGGTTATGTGTGAACTTCTAGACGTTGTCAAGTCTTTAGGCGGGGAGCCTTATCTTTGATCGCAATTCATATTCACTACATATCGCTTAATCCAAATTACTTTACATAACAAATATATTCTTACCTTGCATACGCCTCTTATTCCAATATATCTCGTATTCAGGATGTATCACATCTCAAAGCTTATTTCCTTTCATATATCACTTATAACAAACTCTTTCATTACTTATTAAAACTTACAATACACTTTTCAGGGGTGAAAACATCACTATCTTAGGATAGTAATCTAAACATCATAGTTTGCAGTCGAATCAATCTATTCTCAAATATTACTTTAAAATTATTCATATTCCATTGAATAAAATCGGCTCACATATCCTTTTTCCCCCTATTTTTAACTTACAATCCCTATACCCATTTTCTGTTAGTGAAAATCAGCTAACTAGCATCATCTTGCTTAAGGGTACAAGCTTCACATCTTTCACTAGCTTATAAGCAACTGAAAGCGATATAAATAAATACGTGGCACCAGGATCAATTAAAATAATTACTTCATTATTCACAACCAGTGTGGTATCTTCCACCACATCAGATAAAATACCAGTAGTGTCCTGGTCCAAGGGATACACTCGCCCTCGTCCAACATCTTATTTCTGTGGTAACTACCACATATTCTATACTATTCACACTACTACGAAGCAAGTCGGGGTCTTCCAATCACAATACCCCTCGTAAGTGTAGAAATTAGATACACTGGGTCGTTACCAATCATTTTACCCCGTGACTCAATAGCTCTAAGCTTTTACCAAACTACCTTTTTCCTGTTCTGACATCTCTGTCGTTCTCTATTCTCTTCTGTCTCTATTTCGGCCCTTCCTACCTTTCCCAATCTCAGAGAAGTGCAACTCATGATCTTATTCACACAATTGTAGTCTACGCACTGCCTCGACATAGGTAGTGATATCTAACGAGCTAATCGGACTCTAATCGACAATTTGAGCCCTTCCATGAACTTTTAGACATTTCGGCTCTCAATGTTCATAGTGTCGAAGTCATATCTACCTAGGGACATAAATTGAGTTTCATACTCATTAATCAACCAGTTCCTCTGGGTCAGAGTAAAGAATTTCATCTGTAATTTCCTTTAAGCAGTGTCTGGGATATTCTGTCACCGAAATACATCTAGGCTTATTTCTCATGTCAGCTCTAGATGTCTAACTCTTAAGATGGGTCGAGCGAACTTCCACCAATGCTCTGACTCGCCCTCAAATCTCATACATACCATGAGCAATTAGCTCTATAATATTCACCACACTCCGCTTCGACCTCGCGAAGCGTGTCTTAATACTGTTCGATCTCTCTGTCGGACTCTGTTCGATCTCACTGTAGGACTCTATAGGGCATACTCAATACTAGGCTCCACGTCAATCCCATCTTGAGTCTCATGTGGCGACTCAGTACGACTCTCAGGCTTACCTCTATGGCCTCGAGCTCGTGTACTCGCCTCTCTACCATAGCAGCTATCAGGTAATGAGTCTCTTCTTGCATTCAAAACCAAATTCTTAGCTGCACTTCCATCTCGATGTACACAATTGTATCTAAACAATGCATAGTACATGGGGATGTAAACTTCCTTAATTACTAACACCGACTCATATCAGACCAACTTAGCTCTGATACCATTAAACTTGTCACGACCCAAATTACCTAAAAATCAAAGTAAATTTTTTCTCTTTTCGATTATTATTTAATTCTTACCTTTCTCTAATCGTGACCATCTTACAAACAGTTGGGCTATGATTCGGTGTTAGTCATATCTCACCTATTTACCATTCTATTACCATAATCATATTAACATATCAGAGTTTACTATCTTTTGACTTTAATTGAATACATACACAATGGTATTTATAACTTTACATCCCCGACATCATATCTGTTTACAGTACTGTGCATTACATATTTAGATAAAAACTATACAAATGTGTATACCTATCTCTTGATAGGAAGCAGCGAATACCCAGATGCAAGTCCCCAGCCGCTTACTAATTACTTTGAGTGCTCTGAATAGATGAGAAAATAAGGGGGTGAGCAAACCACAGGCTCAGTAAGGCAATTATACAAGGAAGTAGATAGCTCCACTATCTACATGCTCATAATGCCATGCCCTTAAAATCCATTTCTTTTCATTAAAAATTCAAGCACAAAATCATGTATGTCATCAATGACTTAGTTTATAAAACTGTTCGTGCATATATAAATCATACTACTTATGCATCAATGGCATTTTATGTGACATCAGTAAATCATACTTAGCATGAATTAAATCAAATCATGCATTATTTCATGCGATATAAAACAATTCATGAGATACAATCATTTCATGAATTTATCATTAAAGCATGGAAAACTCATCATGCTACTGCATTTAAATCATTTCATTAAATCTGCAGTATAAACTAACCCTTCTGGGTCAATCATCTCATAAAATAATTCATTAAAATTTATTATAAAACTTCGGTTATAAAACCACCCTTCCTTTAGGGTCACATATCATAAAATCATAAAATCGGGGGCCTGACCCCTCCCTCGGGTCTACCCTAGTCTATCGACCAAGAGTTATATCATGTGAGACATGTAGGTGACTATCAGTAACAACATAGGACTATGGCCATAACCTAGTGATCCCTGGCAACACAGTGCCTAGTGTGCGGGGTATCACACCTGAAACGGGAGGTGGGTCGGTCTTACCCGCCAGAACAGCATAACATCAGGATTGCGAGGGCAAAACTTGCTGTCTCGTGGCTAATGGCACTCCACTCCAACAATCCCCACGGTACAATGTACTCCGCATGATATACACGGTACAACGTACTCCGTGAACCCATGCTCCGTCAGGGGTGCCTGTAATAGGTTTTATCCACCCATATCATCTTTGTCTCAGTATGCACGTGTGAGCATATCATCTCATTGTGACACATAGTCTACTGGAGGCTCCAACACGACTATATGCATGTCATATAAATCACTGTGCGAGCAAAGCTCTAGCACGGCTCCATGCATATTCATGATATCTGAAAACCTCGTGCGAGCGAAGCTCTAGCATGGTTTCATAAAAATCAATTAAATATGCGAACAAGAAGTGCTCCAGTACGACTTAAAATAATTATAAATTCAAGTAAAATCCATGTACGAGCAATGCTCTAGTACGGATATGTATAAAAACTCGGTGAAAATCTCGTACGAGAAAAACTCCAGTACGACTTTAAAATGATTTATAAAACCATATAAAACTTCATACGAGCAACGCTCCAGCACAAGTGAATGCTCAAGTAAATCAAAACTTCATACGAGCAACACCCCAATACGGCTTTATTCTGAAATACATTAAATCTCGTGCGAGTTACACTCCAGCACGACTTTATGCACTATCATATCAAAACTGGATGCGAGCTAAGCTCTAGCATCTCTCATGCATGTCAAATCATAAAACTAGTACGAGTAATCGCTCCAGCACCTTTTTATTCAAATCAAGTCAAAACAGTCAAAACCGTCAAAACAGTCAAAATAGGGTGCAAGCTAGGCTCTAGCACCTCTCATGCATTTCACAATAATAAAAATCTGTGCGAGCAACTGCTCTAGCATATTTCATGCATATGATGTCACACAAATCGGTGCGAGCAACCGCTCAAGCACATTTATGCATGTCACGCCCCGAAAATGCAGAAAATAGGGCAAATTTAAAACTTTTTACTCATCACAATTAAGGGTACATTCCTGTGCAGTGTCATACATCATCATAATTATTATGCCTCAAGATCTCATCATGATATAGTGTATATTGTATCATATACGTTACTCAATTCCAAGTTAATTAATCCTAATACATCCCATATAATGTTATACATCAAGTGTCTGCAATTACAATAATAGTCTGGGTATATGAAAAGATAAAATATACCTCAAGATACAATATATATATGGCTTGGAGCTCGAATCCTCCACTAGCCACTACTCCGTACGTCGTAGGGAAGTCCTTATTCACTTGAAGAACTCTGGGGGGGGAGGAGAAAACAGGGTGAGCTTCCAAATCGCTCAGTAAGGGGGGTGAGGAAACTCAGTTGTATAAACCATTTCACACATCACAATTATGTATTTGTTTATAAAGCTCATTTGAAATCGTAGCATGAAAGTTCTCAAAACATCATCATCTCATAACTCATTAAATCATGTGAAAACATGAAGATAAAAGGCTCAATATCGAGCACTCACAAGCATGTGTAAATATATGCAATAATGGCTGTTCTCAAAATACGTGATAAAAATCACCTCAATAAATCGCACGTGACAAGGTCACAAAACACAACTCATGTGTAAAACGAGACTAGGCAATAAAACTCAATTAAAACTCGTCATGGCACATCAAATATGTAATCTCCTCTGGGTGCGCATCCCAGGCATCCTCGTATAGAGGGAACGTCGACAATATGGTCGTATGCATGGTATATTGGACTTATATGTTACCAGAACAAGGCCCGACCTTACATGCTACCAGAGCAATGCCTCGCCTCATGCACACTATCACGTGGTCCCTGGGTCGGTTCCCAGGCGGCCCACTCTCTCGGTCTTACATGCTACCAAAGCAAGGCCACCCAGCGTTACCAGAACGGGGGTTATCTCACGTTACCAAAACGGAGGCATCTCTGGTTACCAGAACGGAGGAATATCGGACTTACATGCTACCAAAGCAAGGCCTCCCAACGCTACCAGAGCGGAGGAATAATCGGACTTACATGTTACCAGAACAAGGCCTATGGTCCCTGGGTCGGTTCCCAGGCGTCCCACTATATCGGTCTTACATGCTACCAGAGCAAGGCCAGATGTGTATTCAACATGACACGCCTAAGTCTCAATCATTAGCCATTATCTTATAAAACATTATGCCTTCACGTAGAACTCATAATGGTTTTCTCTCATAAAACTCATTTA
The DNA here is from genome assembly GCA_033439115.1 of Firmiana major. Lineage (NCBI taxonomy): Eukaryota > Viridiplantae > Streptophyta > Magnoliopsida > Malvales > Malvaceae > Firmiana > Firmiana major. The sequence continues at coordinate 36,517,582 of CM065901.1, read as the reverse complement.
AAACATTTGTGTACTCAACACAAAACATATTAAAACCGAGTTCCAACAGGCAAAACACGCACACATTTTCTCAAATCTCAATATCGCCTTAACGTAGAGCCCAATTTACTTTTCACGCAACTCAAAGGTTTATAAAGCAATTTCACACTCAGCTTATAAACTCATAAAATAATGGGCTCCAACCGGTTATAAAAACCGTGTGCAATTATATCACTACACAACACCAAACATGCTTGTATTCTCAAATCATGGTTCATGCTAACAATTCATCCAAATACATACACAAATGGTTTAGTTTTCCCTTACCTCTTTGCACCTCGTATAGTGCAATCGTTTCCCCCGTATCACGGACTAGCCTCGCATTCCACTCTGGAACTCCCGAGCTGTCCAAACGATGTTAAAACATCAATACTCAATTATCTCATAAACCTCAATCCTCAAAATCGAGCATAATTGCTCATAACACCTCAAATCTCTCGATTCTCGTAACTTTACCATAAACTACAACCTCATTCACAATACCTCAACGATCTACATTTCTCATGTTAAATCATCTACGCTAATTCACCACATTGTCTATATTTCCATTTATAGCACAAATTCTCAAAATTACCAAATATCAACATTACTCCAACTACATTGCAATTTCATCAATCCCTAATCATTTCTCAACTATTTCAATGCAATGACAACCACCAATATCATCAAAATCATCTCAAATATCAAGATCGAGGTTTAGAAATTACCCAAAGCTTGTGAGACGTACAACCCTCGCCTCGATCCGATTCGTCCTTCGATTTCCAAGTATGTTGTTCTCCCTTTGATGAGGAACAACTTTCCCTCTTACCACAACTCTTGATTTGGTCGAAAATGGGTGTTTTGGATGAGTGAGAAAGCTAGGTTTTTGGTAAAATGGAGGTTGAAAGAGAGAGAAAGTAAGTTTGCAGGAGAAAAACACGGGTTCTTTCTATAGACTGGAGGTAGGAGATCGATCTGCCTCTTGATGAGATCGATCTGCGTTTGAATTTTGGGGACGATCTGGGCAATTTTATGCCTAGGAGATCGATCTGTCGAGGGGTGAGATCGATCTCTTTATGGCTTTATGAGATCGATCTGCTCCTAAGGAGATCGATCTTCTCCCAAACAGAATCATTTGGAGATCGATCTCTTCCTCATGAGATCGATCTTCTCTCAAATAGATTTATAAGGAGATCGATCCTCTTCCATTGGAGATCGATCTGCTCCTTAAACTCCTCCTTCCTTGTCATTTTTAACTCACCAGATCGATCTTTCCTTCTCCCAGATCGATCTGCTCCTTAAATTTCTCCTTCTTTGTCGTTTCTAACTCACCAGATCAATCTCTCCTTCTCCCAGATCGATCTGTCCTCATAGTTTCACATTCATTTTAACACTTAACATATAAATCTCCAATTATCATTCCCACAGTTCACTTAGCTCAATAAATTACACTTCAAATTATTATTACATCAATAAAATATGTCTGAAATTCTCAGATCTCACATCCTCCCCACCTTAAATAGAATTTGGTCCTCCAAATTCAACTCAACTAGTTAAAGAGATGGGGGTATTTCTCCTTCATGAGACTCTCTAGTTCCCACGTTGCCTCTTCCCTTGAGTGATGTTTCCACAAAACTTTCACTAATAGGATGCTCTTGGTTCTCAGTACCTTCTCCTTTCTATCGAGAATCCGGACGGGTTCCTCAGTGTAGCTCATGTCCTCCTGTATGTCCATCTCATCATACTCTATAACATGAGAAGGGTCTGGGTGGTACTTCCTCAACATAGACACATGAAAAACGTTGTGTATTCCAGACATCTGTGGAGGTAATGCTAATCTGTAAGCTACCTCTCCCACACTCTCAAGAATCTCGAATGGTCCTATGTATCGAGGACTCAATTTTCCTTTCTTCCCAAATCGCACGATACCCTTGCTCGGTGATACTCTCAGAAATACTGCATCACCAACGTCAAACTCAAGCGGCCGTCTACGCACATCCTCGTAGCTTTTCTGTCTACTTTGTGCAGCCCGTAACCTCTCACATATGAGTTTCACACTCTGTACGGCTTGTTCAGCAAGCTTAGGGGCATTTATCTTTCTGTCACCGACTTCTTCCCAAGCTACAGGGGATCTACACCTCCTACCATATAGAGCCTCAAAGGGTGCCATTCCAATACTCGCATGATAGCTGTTATTGTATGCAAACTCTGCTAGGGGCAAGTGATCATCCCATGATCCCTTAAAATCCATCGTACACGCCCTCAACATATCCTCCAGGGTCTGAATAGTCCTCTCTGACTGACCATCTGTCTGAGGATGATAGGCGGTACTAAAACTCATTCGAGATCCCATGGACTCCTGAAACTGGGTCCAAAATCTGGAAGTAAATCGGGAATCTCTATCAGAAGTAATACTCACTGGAGCCCCATGTAATCTAGCTATCTCGCTAACATATAGCTCAGCTAAGGCATCCACTGTATCTGTGCTCTTGATGGCAAGGAAGTGGGCACTCTTGGTCAATCTATCCACAATGACCCATATTGCGTCACGACCTCTCCGGGTCCTCGGTAAACCCATAATAAAGTCCATAGTGACATGCTCCCATTACCATGTAGGTACAGGTAAGGGCTGTAGTAGTCCTTCGGGCTTCCGATGCTCAGCTTTCACTTGCTGGCATACTAAACACCTGGCCACATACTCTGCCACGTCTCGCTTCATACCACTCCACCAGTACACCTTTCTCAAGTCTCGGTACATCTTAGTACTCCCTGGGTGCATGGTGTATCGCGAGCAGTGGGATTCTCTCAGTATCTGTCTCTTCAGGGTATCATCGTCCGGTACACAAATCCGTCCTCTGAATCTCAACAATCCATCCTCACTGATGGTGAGATCCGACTGCGAACTCTGCTCAGCTTGGCTAACCATATTTATCAATCTCTGATCACTGCGCTGCCCAGTTCTAATCTGATCCATGATCCTGGGCTCTATCCGCAGGCTAGCCAAAAATCCAGCCTCTACCTCTTTAACTCTGATCCGAAGTTCGGCGAACTGCTCTAACAAATCCCATTCCCTGATCATCATAGCAGATATCATACTCTTCCAGCTCAGGGTATCAGCAACTACATTCGCCTTACCCGGATGATAAAGAATCTCATAGTCATAATCTTTAAGGAGTTCCATCCATCTCCTTTGTCTCATGTTTAACTCTTTCTGATCAAAGAGATATCTCAAACTCTTGTGATCAGTGAAGATCTGGAATCTTTCCCCATATAAGTAATGTCACCAGATCTTCAAAGCAAATACCACAGCTGCTAACTCCAAATCATGCGTGGGGTAATTCCGCACATGGTCTTTCAGCTGTCGCGATCCATATGCGACCACTCTTCCGTGCTGCATAAGCACACACCCCAATCCTTGATGAGATACATCACTATACACCGAGAATCCTCCTGATCCCTCAGGAATAGTTAACACAGGTGCCGCTGTCAATCTCCTTTTTAATTCCTGAAAACTGAGCTCACATTGATCAGTCCATATAAATGGAGTCTCTTTGCACGTGAGCTTAGTCAAAGGGGCGGCAATCCTTGAAAATCCTTCCACAAATCTTCTGTAATACCCTGCCAAACCAAGGAAGCTTCGTACCTTAGTAACTGTCTTCGGTCTCTCCCAATTAAGCACAGCCTCCACCTTGCTTGGGTCCACTAATACTCCTTCCTCTGAGACTATATGACCAAGGAAAGCTATCCGGTTCAGCCGAAACTCACACTTACTAAGCTTTTCGTATAATTGCTTATCTTGGAGTATCTGAAGTACTAACTACAAATGCTGTGCATGCTCTTCATATGACCGAGAGTACACTAGGATATCATCAATAAAGACTATCACAAATTTATCCCGATAGTCTCTGAACACCTCGTTCATCAATCTCATAAATGCTGCAGGGGCGTTCGTCAATCCAAAGGACATCACCAGAAATTCGTAATGGCCATACCTTGTCCTGAAGGCCGTCTTTGGAATATCTTCTTCCTTGATCCTCAATTGGTGGTAGCCCGATCTCAAATCAATCTTAGAAAAGACTGAGGCCCCTCTTTGCTGATCAAGTAGATCATCAATCTTGGGTAGTGGGTATTTATTCTTCACCGTGGCTTTATTCAACAACCGATAGTCTACGCATAGTCTGAGACTACCATCATTCTTCTTAACAAATAGCACTGGCGCTCCCCACGGTGAAACACTGGGCCTAATGAACCCTTGATCCAATAACTCCTATAGTTGTCTCTTCAATTCCTCAAGTTCCACTAATGCCATCCTGTAAGGAGGTTTAGAGATCGGCTGAGTATCTGGTACCAAATCAATGGTAAACTCCAGCTCTCTCTCTCTGGTGGCAAACCTGGCAATTCATCTGGGAAAACATCCAGAAATTCACAAACCACAAGTATATCCTTAATCCTCGGATGTTCCCGCTCATCGTCTGAGATGAGTGTCTCATAACCTACACATGAATAATCATATTTAATATTCTCCAAAATAATATTAAAATTCTCAATTCACTTACTAGAAATCCACATAATCATTTCCTCACTATCTCAATCGTACACTGTAAGGTTCAGGTAGGGAGAAAGTTACAATCTTAGTGTAGCAGTCTAAACTCACTCGATTGGTCGCCAACCAATACATCCCCAGAATTACATCAAACCCATGTATATTCAACATGATTAGATCTGCTAACATCACTCTATCTCCCACCTTTATCTCACATCCTCTACAGATTAACTCAGTTCTCTGGGATTCACGCATAGGGGTATTTACATGTAGTATATATTCTAGAGGTTCAAACTTCAAGTTTAATCTACATGCAAAATGCTCAGAAATAAACGAATGCGTGGATCCTGAATCAATCAACACATGAGCCTTATGATTACAGACAGAGAGTGTACCTCTTATAGTTTCTGTCGAAGTGTCTGCAGTCTCCTTATCCAGGGCAAACACACGTCCCTGTGCCACAGGTTTCTTCCCTTTCTCTGCCGCAGTGGCCCGTCTCCGGGGATCCACTCTCTAAGGCTGTTGTCTAGTGGGCTCCGGAGCATGTGGTATCTGAGGTTGGGGACAGTCCTTCACTCTGTGACCCATGTCACCACATCTAAAACATCCACGAATCGACCCAGTACAACTTCCCTCATGCGATCGGCCACAGTCTTTACAAACCCTTATCTCCGGCCTGACATATCGAAGGGTCTCCTTGATAATAGGATAGGCTATGGCTCTCTCCAATCTATCCTTCTGTACCTCAATCCTTCCTCTTCTGAAGGAACCTCTCCGAGCCTCTGTTTGGAAAAGTGCTGGCCTCTTGCCTTTATCTCTATTCACCGCTCTGAGCTTATTCTGGGATTGTACCATCTCAATTCCTCTTTTAATCTCTTGTGCTCGTCTAAGAGCATCTCCAAACTTAGTAATACATAGCCCTATCAATCTATCTCTAATGACGGGCTTCAACCCATACACAAACTTCTCTGTGCAAAGCTCTTCACTCTTGAAGGTCTTTGGGTCATATCTCAATAGCGCTGTGAATTGGCTCTCATAGTCATCCACAGACATGTTACCCTGTACCAAACTCAAAAACTCTGCTTGCCTCCTTCTCTGGGCAGCTGGTGGTACATATTGGGCTCTAAAGGCTGTCTGGAACTCTTCCCAACCAATCACCTCCTGGTGGGACATCAAAATTCCCTGGGTAGTACCCCACCAATCTCGAGCTCTCCCTTTCAACATATAGGCACTCATACTGACCCTCTCAGCATCGGTGCACCCCAGATAGTCGAATATAACTCTCAACTCCGTTAACCACTCCTCAGCCTCTGTAGGATCCTTCTTTCCCCTAAATGCAGGTGGATTCATCTTCAGAAAATCCCTTAGTTGGAGCATACTTCTATCCTCAGGCTGGGTGACGGGAGGCACTGGGGGTATGGGAGGTCCTTGTGGTGGAGTAGGGGTAGTATCCGAGGCATTAACTCCAAAGTGTTGCACGAACAACGCTACCATCTGCTCAAAACCTTGCCTCACATCGGTCTCAATCCGATTAAATCGAGAGTTAGGACTCTCTGGTTGTGGGACAGGTGGCGGAGGGGACTCTGCCTACCTCCTCGAACGACCTCGTCTTTTACTCATTCTCTATCTCAACTCATCTCCTGCGCGTACATATCACAATCGATTGAAATCTCAATCCTCAATTTTATTTCATGACCAGACTATTACAGACACTTGGGATGTATTCTATTTCACTTAACCGACACTGACAGTACTAGACACCCTAAGCTCTGATACCAAGAAAACTCTGTCACGCCCCGAAAATGCGGAAAATAGGGCAAATTTAAAACTTTTTACTCATTAATTCACAATTAAGGGTGCATTCCTGTGCAGTGTCATACATCATCATAATTATTATGCCTCAGGATCTCATCATGATATAGTGTATATTGTATCATATACGTTACTCAATTCAAAGTTAATTAATCCTAATACATCCCATATAATGTTATACATCAAGTGTCTGCAATTACAATAATAGTCTGGGTATATGAAAAGATAAAATATACCTCAAGATACAATATATATATATATATGGCCTGGAGCTCGAATCCTCCACTAGCCACTACTCCGTACGTCACAGGGAAGTCCTTATTCACTTGAAGAACTCTGAGGGGGGGGAGGAGAAAACAGGGTGAGCTTCCAAATCGCTCAGTAAGGGGGGGTGAGGAAACTCAGTTGTATAAACCATTTCACACATCACAATTATGTATTTGTTTATAAAGCTCATTTGAAATCGTAGCATGAAAGTTCTCAAAACATCATCATCTCATAACTCATTAAATCATGTGAAAACATGAAGATAAAAGGCTCAATATCGAGCACTCACAAGCATGTGTAAATCTATGCAATAATGGCTGTTCTCAAAATACGTGATAAAAATCACCTCAGTAAATCGCACGTGACAAGGTCACAAAACACAACTCATGTGTAAAACGAGACTAGGCAATAAAACTCAATTAAAACTCGTCATGGCAAATCAAATATGTAATCTCCTTTGGGTGCGCATCCCAGGCATCCTCGTATAGAAGGAACGTCGACAATATGGTCGTATGCATGGTATATTGGACTTATATGTTACCAGAATAAGGCCCGGCCTTACATGCTACCAGAGCAATGCCTCGCCTCATGCACACTATCACGTGGTCCCTGGGTCGGTTCCCAGGCGGCCCACTCTCTCGGTCTTACATGCTACCAAAGCAAGGCCACCCAGCATTACCAGAACGGGGGTCATCTCACGTTACCAAAACGGAGGCATCTCTCGTTACCAGAACGGAGGAATATCGGACTTACATGCTACTAGAGCAAGGCCTCCCAACGCTACCAGAGCGGAGGAATAATCAGACTTACATGTTACCAAAACAAGGCCTGTGGTCCCTGGGTCGGTTCCCAGGCGTCCCACTATATCGGTCTTACATGCTACCAGAGCAAGGCCAGATGTGTATTCAACATGACACGCCTAAGTCTCAATCATTAGCCATTATCTTATAAAACGTTATGCCTTCACGTAGAACTCATAATGGTTTTCTCTCATAAAACTCATTTAAAACATTTGTGTACTCGACACAAAACATATTAAAACCGAGTTCCAACCGGCAAAACACGCACACATTTTCTCAAATCTCAATATCGCCTTAACGTAGAGCCCAATTTACTTTTCACGCAACTCAAAGGTTTATAAAGCAATTTCACACTCAGCTTATAAACTCATAAAATAATGGGCTCCAACCGGCTATAAAAACCGTGTGCAATTATATCACTACACAACACCAAACATGCTTGTATTCTCAAATCATGGTTCATGCTAACAATTCATCCAAATACATACACAAATGGTTTAGTTTTCCCTTACCTCTTTGCACCTCATATAGTGCAATCGTTTCCCCCGTATCACGGACTAGCCTCGCATTCCACTCTGGAACTCCCGAGCTGTCCAAACGATGTTAAAACATCAATACTCAATTATCTCATAAACCTCAATCCTCAAAATCGAGCATAATTGCTCATAACACCTCAAATCTCTCAATTCTCGTAACTCTACCCTAAACTACAACCTCATTCACAATACCTCAACGCTCTACATTTCTCATGTTAAATCTTCTACGCTAATTCACCACATTGTCTATATTTCCATTTATAGCACAAATTCTCAAAATTACCAAATATCAACATTACTCCAACTACATTGCAATTTCATCAATCCCTAATCATTTGTCAACTATTTCAACGCAATGACAACCACCAATATCATCAAAATCATCTCAAATATCAAGATCGAGGTTTAGAAATTACCCAAAGCTTGTGAGACGCACAACCCTCGCCTCGATCCGATTCGTCCTTCGATTTCCAAGTATGTTGTTCTCCCTTTGATGAGGAACAACTTTCCTTCTTACCACAACTCTTGATTTGGTCGAAAATGGGTGTTTTGGAAGAGTGAGAAAGCTAGGTTTTCGATAAAATAGGGGTTGGAAGAGAGAGAAAGTAAGTTTACAGGAGAAAAACACGGGTTCCTTATATAGACTGGAGGTAGGAGATCGATCTGCCTTTTGATGAGAACGATCTGCGTTTGAATTTTGGGGACGATCTGGGCAATTTTATGCCTAGGAGATCGATCTGTTGAGGGGTGAGATCGATCTCTTTATGGCTTTATGAGATCGATCTGCTCCTAAGGAGATCGATCTTCTCCCAAACAGAATCATTTGGAGATCGATGTCTTCCTCATGAGATCGATCTTCTCTCAAACAGATTCATAAGGAGATCGATCCTCTTCCATTGGATATCGATCTGCTCCTTAAACTCCTCCTTCCTTGTCATTTTTAACTCACGAGATCGATCTCTCCTTCTCCCAGATCGATCTGCTCCTTAAATTTCTCCTTCTTTGTCGTTTCTAACTCACCAGATCGATCTCTCCTTCTCCCAGATCGATCTGTCCTCATAGTTTCACATTCATTTTAACACTTAACATATAAATCTCCAATTATCATTCCCACAGTTCACTTAGCTCAATAAATTACACTTCAAATTATTATTACATCAATAAAATATGTCTGAAATTCTCAGATCTCACAATGCACACTCACAAACGCAGATATACTGTGAGGTATATGCTACCAATATCTGCTTCCATATAAACTTGATAGTTGGCCCATTTTTCAAAGGATTTTCATTTAAATATAAATAACACTTACGCAGTGTTATCTTGTGAAATTTTATGCAATTACTGGCTAATCTACCGATTGCTTTGCTTAAAAACCAATAAAATTCCTTAAATAAAAAAATCTTTAAATCATGCATTTTATGCATGTCATGCTTTCACCATCCTTAAGTGAACTTCCCTCAATAGGGATAAAATAGTCTTTACCTACTTCAAGTCCTTAAAATCTTCAAACCATTTTCTAGGACCTTTATACATAATCAGGGTATACATACATATTCAGTGTACATAAAAGCTATTAAAATACGCGTAGCTACCTCTAGCTACTCACACAATTCCCTTACCTCATTTTTCTGTACAGTCTAACCTTTTCCACTGATGTCTCGTCACGCAGTCCAATTTGCTCCGAATCCAATCTCTGAAACTGCGGATAAATATTCATCAAGTCAAATACAATACAATGAATTGTATTTCATATTTTCTAGGCTTAATTTAAGTCATTGGGCCCGTTTACCCATATTGGGCCCGATTGTACCATAATGGGCCTTAATTGGCCTTAAGCCCTTTTTTCACTTACTATTTACATTATCGAGGCCTATTGGGCTCATTGGGCCCACCAGTATTTATTGAGCCTCATTCTAAACTCTCGAATAGCTTATATTAATATTTACGACAATTTATCCCAATTTTCAAAATTTAATTCATTTAATGCGGAATTTAAATCCGTAATTTATGCGGTAAATTTTAACACGCATAACGATGTAAAATTATCGTAAATAAAGGTTACTTACCTGAGATTTCATGATAATACAGAAATCGAGACTCTATCGAGCTCTCGGTTGATGTCAATCGTCGAGCTACATAATTTAATATTTTTATTCGGGTCAACTTTCAGTCGGATAATAATCAAATTAAATATTTCAAAAATTAAATCGGTCAATTCGACCGCTTACCGACTTACCCATAGCTCGATTGCATCACTGTGATTTTTTTCCCAATTTTTCCTCTTTTCTTTTTCCATTTTTTCTTTTTCCTTTTCTTTTTGGCTGAACCGATTTGGTCCGATTCAACCCGGTTCAGACCGTCAGTTCAATTCAATTCGGTTCGATAGGTTCAGTCCGGTTCGACCGGTTCAGGCATCATTTCATTGTTTCGACGCCGTCAAGTCGGTTCTCGGGCCATTTTCGATGCCGTTCGGCACGCCATCGCCTGGGTTTCCAAAATCGGGCCTCAGTGTGGCTCAAATTGACGCCGATGGCCGCCAATCGAAGCCTCTCTCTCGCAGCTTCTCCCTCCGTTTTCGGCGTGCTCCGGCGTTTCCATGGCGCATCTCCGCTACTGTGATGTCGCCCAAGGTCGGGCTGTCTTAGCGACCCCTAAGCCTCGCCGGTGGCTCGCCGGTGAGAGGGAAACCATTCCCTCAGTTTGCCTTCCCCATTTCGTCTTTTTCTTTTCTGTTTATTTTCTTCTATTTCGCGAATTCAATTTTATTCATTTTTTTCATTTATTTATAATTAATTTTTTTATTATTTTATTTATTTATAATAGCTTTTTATTATTATGTTATTCATTAAAATAATAATAAAATCCTAAAAATATCTCAAAAATTCAGTTTAAATTTATTTAATCCGTAAATGAATTTATCAGTCCAATTTTACCTTTTCGATATATTTTTTTGATTATTTTCAGGATAATTTTCCGAGGTGAAAATTTAAGTTATATTAAATAAATTTATATCTTGATCAATTTAATCCGAAATTTAATTATTTCTTCGTTATTGATCAAGATTTCTCAATCCCATATTTTTTAATTAAATTTTCTTGTCACGAAAATACTGAGTTTCAATCTTTTGACCATTTTACCCTTACACGTGTTCGGGAATACGATTTCAATCCTTTGGCATTTTTCATTTCGTATTTTAAAAAAAAAATTAGGTCTTACATGCTGAGATGTGCTTTACGAGATTAGAGCGTAGTCTAGAGACGATAGTAGAGATATTGGCACAGACGATGCCCGGTAGGCAGGGACAGGAGGTAGGAGCTGCGATAGGAGAGGCAGTTGCCCCTGATACACCTACACAGCTAGCTCATGCACCGAGGACTATAGATACTTCTACACCCCGACCAATTTTGGGTAGTAGTGGATTAGGGTACGGATGTGATCTGCATCAGTTGTGATAGTTCCAGAAGTTTAGACCTCCACCTTTTAGTGGGGTCAAGGACCTTGTAGCTGCTAAGGAGTGGGTTGTTGAGATGGAGAAGCTTTATTGATTCTTTGAGTGTACGACATCGGAGATGGTCGCATTTGCTGCGTTCCTACTGAAGGGAGTTGCAAAGCATTGGTGGAAGTCCACCAGACCCATATTGAGAACCCGACATACAGATATTAGTTAGGAGATATTTCGGGATGCCTTTAGGAGGCAGTTTGTCCCCGATACCGCACAGCAAAAATAACAAGCTGAGTTTTTGGGACTAAACTAGGGGAGTTTGTCAGTGGACGAGTATGAGACTCGATTTCTATCCCTAGGGAGATATGACCCAGATACCATGTATAGTGAGGGCAAGAAGGTCCGCAGGTTCATCAATGGTTTGAGACCGGTTCTACGGTCCAGGTTGGTCCTATTAGATATAACCACCTATGAGAAAGCTGTGCACAAGGCGTAACTATACAAGTAAGACATGTAGAGTGCACACCGCTACGTATGATGATGTTGATTTGTACACCTATGAATAGTAGTCAAGTTGTAGCGTATGTATTTAATGACTGCAAGTTGAGAGTAGGGAAGACGGAGATGACAGCTAAACTAATATTGCTAAGTATGAGTGACCTTGATATTATCTTAGGAATGGATTGGTTATCTGCAAACCATGTTTTTTTAAATTCTTATGCTAAGACAGTTATGTTTCCTAACCCTATTAGATATGTTGTAAAGTTTAATAAAAATAAATGAAAGGAGTAGTTATGATTATGATATGATTTATTGACTTACAAAACCTTCGACATATTAAGGTTTCATTGCGTACGTGGTAGATACGGATAAGGCACATCCGAAGTTGTTAGATATTACTGTGGTTTGTGAGTACCCATATGTTTTTTTCCAGATGAGTTGCCAGGGTTATCACCAGACAGAGAGATGGAGTTTTGTATCGACTTGGTGCCTAGTACGGAGCCTATTTCGAGACCACCATATCGCATTGCCTTAGTTAAGCTGAAGGAGCTCAAGAGGTAGTTGTAGGAGCTGTTGGATAGGGGTCTTGTTCGACTGAGTGTTTCACCTTGGGGTCCACCGATTTTATTCGTGAGAAAGAAAGATGGGAGTCTCTGATTGTGTATAGATTACCGATTGTTTAATAAGGCCACCATCAAGAATAGGTATCCCCTTCCACGTATTGACGACTTGTTAGATCATTTTCAAGTAGAATAGGTCTTTTCCAAGATTGATTGACTTCTGGGTATCATCAGCTGAGAGTTCGGAGTGGAGATGTACCCAAGACAGCGTTTCGTACTCGATATGGCCATTATGAGTTCTTAGTCATGCCATTCAGATTGATGAATGCTCCAGCTGCTTTCATGGCTTTGATGAACGATGTGTTCAAGCCATATTTGGACCAGTTTGTCATCATCTTCATCGATGACATATTGGTGTATTCGAGATCCAAGGAGGAGCATGAGGAGCACCTCAGGATCGTATTGCAGACTCTATGATAACAGAAGTTATATGCTAAGCTCAATAAGTGTGAATTTTGGTTGTCACAGATCTCATTTTTGGGACATGTTGTATAAAGGGATGGCGTATCCGTCGATCCATCCAAGATAGAGGAGTTCAGTGGGAACAGCCGAGGACAGTCACCGAGATCAGGAGTTTTCTGGGTTTAGCTGGATATTATCGGAGATTCGTTGAGGTATTTTCAAAGCTGGTTGCTCTGTTGACATGTCTTACTCGAAAGAGTGTAATGTTCGTATGGAACGAGGATTGTGAGAAGAGTTTTCAGGAGTTAAAGCATCGATTGACCACTACTCCGATTCTCACTATCCCTACCAGCTCAGGAGGATTTGCAGTGTATGTTGATGCTTCACATCTGGGACTGGGCTGTGTATTGATGCAGGATGGAAGGGTAGTTGCTTATGGATCCAGACAATTGAAGGATCATGAGAAGAACTATCCAACCCATGATTTGTAGTTTGCAACAATAGTGTTTGCGTTGAAGGTATGGCGCCACTACTTGTATGGTGAGAAGTTTTAGATATTTATTTACAATAAGAGCCTCAAGTATCTGTTCTCCTAGAAAGAATTGAACATGAGACAGAGAAGATGGCTAAAGCTTCTGAAGGACTACGATTGTGAGATACTTTATCATCCGGGTAAGGCTAACGTTGTAGCTGATGCTTTGAGTTGGAAGAGCCTAGGGATGGTATCGTATATGATGGTTAGGGAACATGATTTGCTAGAGCAGTTTGCTAGCCTCAGTTTCAGAGTTGTGCCTTCTGACATGGATACAAGCTATGTGATAGCTAGTCTACGCTTGGAGCCGAATCTGTTAGACAAGATCAGAGTGGCTCAAAGACTAATCCGTTTTGTATGGATATGAGTGCTCAGATGCAGAAGGACACAGTGACTAATTTTGAGTTGAGTTTTGATGGACTATTGAGGTTCAGAGGCAGATTGTGTGTTCTCGAGGATCCAAGACTCAGAAGATTGATATTGACGGAAGCTCATTCATTGAGGTATACGTTACATCTGGGGAGTAATAAGATGTATCAAAACCTCTGGAAGGTATACTGGTGGTTGGGTATGAAGAGAGATGTAGCAGATTGTGTGGCAAAGTGTCTCGTATGTCAGCAGGTAAAGGTAGAGCATCAGAAACTTGCAGGGTTTTTGCAGCCTCTACCTATACCGACGTGAAAATGGGAGCATATCACCATGGATTTCGTGATGGATTTACCGAGAACCCATATGAAACACGATGCTATATGGGTGATTGTCGACAGACTGACGAAGTCAGCCTACTTCCTAGCTATGAGAGTGACCAATACTCTGAGTTCATTAGCAGAACTATATGTACGCGAGGTAGTGAGGTTACATGGTGTACCAGTGAGCATAGTCTCTGATAGGGATTCCCGCTTCACTTTCAACTTTTGGGAACATTTTTAGGAAGCCATGGGAACCCAGTTGAGTTTGAGCACCGCTTTCCATCCTCGGACAGATGGTCAGTCAGAGAGGACTATACAGACTCTGGAAGATATGTTGAGAGCATGTGTGCTAGAATTTAGAGGCTCTTGGGATGACCACTTGCCACTAATCGAGTTCGCCTACAACAACAGTTATCATTCAAGTATCGGGATAGCACCGTATGAGGCTTTATATGGCTGAAGATGTTGTTACCATATTGGATGGGAAGAAGTAGGTGACCATAAGATTTTTGCTCCTGATATGGTTACAAAAGCATCTGAGGACATCCACTTGATTGTAGAGAGATTGAGGACAACTCAGAGTAGACAGAAGAGTTACGCTGATAGGAGACGAAGGCCACTAGAATTTGCAGTTGGTGAATTCGTGTTTCTGAAAGTTTCTCCTTCCAAAGGCATAGCGAGGTTTGGGAAGAGAGGAAAGCTGAATCCTCGCTATATTGGACCCTTTGAGATACTTGATCGAGTGGGAGATAAGACTTATAGGTTGGCATTGCCACCAGACTTATCAGGTGTCTATAACGTCTTCCACATATCGAAGCTTCGAAAGTTTCACCTGGATCCGGCACATGTGATTAGTTATGAGCCTTTGGAGCTCCAAGAGGACATGTCATATGTTGAGCGACCGATTCAGATATTCGATATGAAGGAGAAGGTATTGAGATCAAAGACTGTCAGATTAGTGAAGGTTCTCTGGCAGCATCATACTTCAGAGGAGGCTACTTGGGAGCTGGAGAGTTTGATGCGAGAGAAGCACCCCCAGCTATTTGATGACTGATTTGGTTCTAATTTGGAGGACCAAATTCTCTAAGTAGGGGAGGATTGTTAGACCCGTATTTTATGTAGCCTGTTCCTTATGATTCCTATATTTATGAACACTCTATTATTATAGTTGAATCATAAGAAGAATATTTACTAGATTTAAAGAGTATGTGAAATGATTTAACACGCATAAGCTACATAAAAACCTAATGTGAGCCATAAGAGTCACATGCTAAATCAAGTGGATCTGAATCATTCTGACTGAAAATAAGAACTTAAAATGAGAAAATATAGAGAGCTTATGAAGGAAAGTCAGTTTGATTTAGTTCCGAACACAAAGAACGAGAGTAAAAGCTAAAAAAGGTAAAATGGACATTTTTAGCGAGTTAAAGTGTTTAAGGTGTTTCGGGTGTATTTATCTACCGTAAACAGACAAAACATAAAGATGAGAGTGTAAAACATAAGAAATGACACTTTTGAAATTTTGAGAAAAAGTCAACTTGTCAATGATTAAGGAAAAAGTCAATTATAGTTGAGAAAAGTGGACTTTTACCATAGTTGACTAACCATGGTTAGGAATTAACCAAGTATGGAGAAAAAATTGGGGAAAAATATTCTTCGTCAGAATACAAGATAATCATCCTCGGAAGTATGAAAAATTTATTCAGAAGGATTCCAGATTCAATTTAATGGTTAAAAACATAATGGGCCTAAAGTGAAGATTTTAAAGCCTATTAAGGTATACTAAACGTAGATCGAAATTCTTAGGTCCCTTAGACCGAATTGTTGGACCGATTGATAGGCCAAATATTGAGACAATAAAAGGCTCGAGGTATAGTAAAAATTTCAGCCCGAAAGCCCCTTAAGAAAGCCTGAAGCAAGAGGCCCAATTGTAAAGCCCATTAGGTAAATATCTAACCATGGTTAAAACTAACTATGACTCATTAGATGACTCATTAGGTGACTCATAACTAAACCTTAGGAAGTCAATTTTAATGGCTGAAAAGTAAGGCTTAATGGCTAAGTAAATGGCTTATAAAATCAGCCACACCATTGTGATCTTCACCATACCATTCTTGGCTACACAAGGAAACCATTGAAATACATTTATCCAAGCTTTCTCTCACTAGAAATCACTAGGATTTAGGCATATTTGGAACTTGCATTCTTCATGATAGTTTTTCCAAATTGAGAGGAGAGTAACATATGTTGGAATTGGCTATCAAGAAGCCATAGTGTGCAAACCGTGAGGCTCCAAAGTTTCAGCTAAGTGTGAACACAAATACTAGGTATATTTTCAAGCTTTCAAATTCATATATGTTAATGTATGAATGATTTTAAGTAGATTGGTATATGCTTTAAGCATTGAATGTCAGGACCCATTCTCAATCCATGACTTTATCCAAAATCACTACAAATTTTTCACATTTTTTTAACTTACCTTTCCTCTCTTCAATGGTTGGGCTGTGATTCGATGTCAGACTCCTCGCTTACCATAATATCCATTATCATACATACATGTCAATATGCTGTTACTGACTGTAACTGAGATTATATAAAATCGAACACAAATACATTCCCCATAATATATATCGTATACATCACTGTGCTGTTTCTATGTTTAGATACATAACCATACAAAATCTGTATACCTGGCGGTCGATAGGAACTAGCAGTGGACTCAGGAATACTATCCCTCGATAGCTCTCGCTCTACTGATGCTCTGTAGAGAGATGTAAAGAAAGGGGGTGAGCATACAACGCGCTCAGTAAGGAAATCAGGCAAGCAAGTAGATATCTACACTATCTACTCAAAATAATGTTATGCCTTGAAAACATTATTTCCTTAACTCACTTTAAAAGCATGTCTTTAAATATATATATATATATATATGTATACTTGTACAGATTAAATCCCATGTACAGAAATCATGCTTTCTTTCTCAAATGTAGGCATGTAGTGCAAAACAATGCATCTTTATATAAATCATGCCTTTAGATAAATCATGCCATATATATTTAAATCACAATAAATATGGCATTTAAATCATTCACATCACAAAATCAGAGTCCGACCCATCCCTCAGGTCTGTCTGCAAATTTAAATCAGTCAATCAATGTGATATATCATGTGAGACTCTGTGGTGAAATGTAAATAGTATCCTGGACTATGATCATATCCGACATGTGATCCCAAGCAACACAGTACTCGGTGTGCGGGGCATCACTACTGCAACAAGAGGGTGATCAGTCCATTACAACCATCAGCTATACAACAACACACGGTACAACGTACTCCCATGCCCCGAGCACGGTACAAAGTACACCCGTGAACCCTACATCACAGTCGAGGTGCCTACCATAGGTCTTAGCCCTCAAACCATGGAATATCATACCACGTCTATATTACCCTCATGCGGATATCCTCTCACAAGATGTGACACATAGTCACACAAGGACTCTGGCATGGGTTTTAACATGTATTATATATCACATACAGTGCGCGCCTTGAGTGAGACTCATAGTCGACACTCCACTCAAACACTGTTTCACATCACAAACTCAACTCTAGTGTAAGTAAACCTCCAGTAACTAGGTCAATGCATAGTTCATATATTAAATCAAGTACGAGCAATAGCTCCAGTACCATGCTATGCATAATATCATTAAATCAAGTACGAGCAATAGCTCCAGTACTATGTCATGTATAAACCATGAAGAATCAAGTACGAGCAACACTCCAGTACTCTGTCATGTATCTCATGTAAAACTCGAGTACGAGCTAATCGCTCCAGCAGTCTCTCATGCATATATCATATAAAACTGAGTACGAGTAAGAACTCCAGTACTCTATCATGCATGTCATGGAAATCTAGTGCGAATCAAAATTCAGCACTAATGTATGTGAAAAATATATGAAATCCCGTGCGAGCTGTGCTCTAACACAATTCATTCTCACATAATATGATAGATGGCTCTTTAAAAAGGGATGGTTTACAAAATGTTAAAATTAGCACTATAAAGTATGCTTAAGTCACATTAACCTTAAAATCATTAGCCCATCTATTTATTTTCATGCTAAACAACAGTTAAACACTCACAATAGTAATTTTCATGCTTTTTGCAACTTTTCACAAAAGTTGACTTTTTGACTAACTAGGGGCAAAATCGTAATTTACCACTATTGGGTCGCAATAATTATTATTCACTTTTTCTGTCCCTCAGAGTTTTTAAGTGAATGTAAAAGCAGATAAAAATACGTGCAGGTATCTCTAACTACTCACAAAAGTCCCTTACCTGCAATCACTCGAAAAATTTCACTTTCTCTGCGCTGCTCGTTTCATCAGTCCGATTTGCTCCTCCAATACTCTCTGGAGCTGCATATAACCATTTATCAGGTTAATTACACTTTTCCTACTGTATTTCACATTAAATATAGTCTATTTCACTTAATGGGCCTAACTATGCCTTAAGCCCATTTTCATTTTACTATTCATTTTCATTGGGCCTATTGGGCTTGTGGGGCCCATCAACTCTTATTGGGCTTGTTCTAGGCCCATTACATCTTATTGGGCCTAAAATAATTGGGCTTGGCCCATTGGGCCTCTCGGCCATATGCCATGGCTGAGAGCTATCCATGCCATTGGTTATGCCATGGCATGCCATCCATGCCTATTTCTTAGCCAATTCACTTAGGCATTTTCACAACACTTCGTTGGCAACATTCCTAACCATCATATAGTTTATTTAGGCATTTTATCTAATACCTTGATTGCCAACTAATTACATGTATTAATTAATCAATTTGATTAATTCTAATTACACCATAATCATTAACATATGTACATTAATCCATTTATGCCTTAAAATCATATGGACATAAATCAATATCCCATTACTCACTCTCGACCTAACCAACTTCATGGTGATTTAATATGTTTCAATGCTTAAAACATATATCAACATACTTAAAATCATTCATACATTAACATATATGAAATTGAAAATTAGAAAATATACCAATTGTTGTGTTCACCCTTTGGCTGAATCTTTGAAGGCTCTCGGTTTGCACTCTATGGCTCCTTGATAGCCGATTCCAACATATGTCACTCTCCTTTCAATTTGGAACAACTTCCATGAAGGATGCAAGTTCCAATTATGCCTAATTCCTAGTGATTTCTAGTGAGAGAAAGCTTGGATAATATGTTTCAATGGTTTCTTCTTCTAGCCGAATTTGGTGTGATGAAGATGACAATGGTGTGGCTGATTTTATAAGCCACATACTTAGCCATTAAGCTTTACTTTCCAGCCATTAAGCTTGACTTTCCAAGCTTTAGCCATGAGTCACCTAATGAGTCACCTTATGAGTCATGGTTAGCTTTAACTGTGGTTAGATATTTATCTCATGGGCTTTTCCATTTGGGCTTCTCGGTTTGGGCTTTCTTAATGGGCTTTAGGGCTGAAATTTTTACTATATCTCGAGCCTTTAATTGTCTCAAAATTTGGCCAATCAATTGGTCCAACAATTCGGTCTAAAGGACCTAAGAATTTCGATATACGTTTAGTATACCTTAATGGGCTTTAAAATTTTCACCTTAAGCCCATTATGTTTTTAACCATTAAATTTGTTCTGGAATCCTTCCGAATAAATTTTTCTTACTTTCGGGGATGATTATCGTGTATTCTGGCCAAGAATACTTTTCCCCAAATTTTTCTCCACACTTAGGTTAATTTTTAACCATGATTAGTCAACTATGGTAAAAGTCCACTTTCTTAACTATAGTTGACTTTTTCCTTAACCATTGATCAAGTTGACTTTTTCTCAAAATTTTGAAAGTGTCATATCTTATGTCTTACACTCTTATCTTTATGTTTCAACCATTCCCGGTGGATAATTATACCTGAAACACCTTTTCTTGCCAAAAAGGTCCATTTTACCCTTTTTAGCTTTTACTCTTATTTTCTATGTTCGGGACTAAATCAAGCTGACTTTCCTTCATGAGCTCTCTATGCTCTCTCATTTTGAGTTCTTATTTTTAGTCAGAATGATTTAGATTCACTCGGTTTAGCCTGTGACGCTTATAGTCCACATTAGGCTTTTTATGTAGCTTTTGAGTGTTAAATCATTTCACTAACACTTTAAGTCTAGTAAATACTCTTCTTATGATTCAACTATAATAACAGAGTGTTCATACACATAGGAATCATAAGGTACAAGCTATAAAAAATTCGGGTCTGACATTGAAACATATGAAATCACTATGATCATGGTTAGGTCGAGAGTGAGTAGTGAAATATTGATGAATGCCCATATGATATTAAGGCATAAATGGGTTAATGTACATGTTTTAATGATTATGGTATAGTTAGAATTAATCAATTTGATTAATTAATACATGTATTAAGTTGGCAATCAAGGTGTTTGATAAAATGCCTAAATGAACTATGTGATGCTTAAGAACATTGCCAACCAAGTGTTTGTGAAAATGCCTAAGTGAATTGGCTAAGGAAATGGACATGGACGACATGCCATGGTGTGACCGATGGCATGGAGTGCTCTCGGCCATGGCATGTGGCCGAGAGGTCAAATGGGCCAAGCCCAATTATTTTGGGCCCAATGTAATGTAATGGGTCTAGGACAAGCCCAATAAGAGTTGGTGAGCCCCACAAGCTCAATAGGCCCAACGAAAATGAATAGTAAAATAGAAATGAGCTTAAGGCATAATTAGGCCCATTAAGGTTTATTAAAGCCCATTAAGGGAAATAGACTGTATTTAATGTGAAATACAGTAGGAAAAATATAATTAACCTGATAAATGGTTATATGCACCTCCAGAGATTATTGAAGGAGCAAATCGGACTGCTGGATTGAGCAGTATTAAGAAAGTAAAATTTCTCGAGTGATTGCAGGTAAGGGACTTTTGTGAGTAGTTAGAGATACCTGCACATATTTTTGTCTGCTTTTACATTCACTTAAAAACTCTAAGGGTCAGAGAAAGTAAACAATGATTATTGTGACCCGATAGTGGTAAATTACGATTTTGCCCTTAGTTAGGAAAAAAATCAACTTTTGTGAAAAGTTGTAAAAAGCATGGAAACCATCATTTTGAGTGTTTTACTGCTGTTTAGCAGAAGAATAAATAGATGGGCTAATGATTTTAAGGTTGATATGAATTAAGTACACTTTATAGTGCTGATTTTAATGTTTTGAAAATCATCCCTTTTTAAAGAGTCATCTATCGAATTATGTGAGAATAAATCGTGCTAGAGCATAGCTCGCACTTGATTTCATATATTTTCCACATATATTAGTGTTGGATTGTGATTCGCACTAGATTTTCATGACATGCATGAAAGATTGTTGTAGTTATTACTCGTTCTCAGTTTTATGTGATTTATGCATGATAGAGTGCTGGAGCGATTAGCTCGTACTCGAATTTTACATGAGATACATGACATAGTACTTGAGCTATTGCTCGTACTTGATTTGAAACATGAACTTGATTTGAAACATGGTACTGGAGCTATTGCTCATACTTGATTTGAAACATGAACTATACATTGACCTAGTTACTGGAGGTTTACTCGCACTAGAGTTAAGTTTGTGATGTGAAACAGTGTTTGAGTGGAGTGTCGACTGTGAGTCGCGCTCAAGGGCATGCACTGTAATTTATGTGATATATAATACATGTTTAAAACCATGCTTGATATCCTCATGTAGACTGAGTGTCACACTATGAGAGGTTCGCATGTGGATTTAGAGACGTGGTATGATATTCCATGGTTTGAGGGTTAAGACCTATGGCAGGCACCCCGACTGTGATGTAGGGTCTACGTAGTACGTTGTACCTTGCGAGTGGCATGGAGTACACTGTACTGTGTGGTGTTGTGGAGTTGAACAGGATATAGCTGGCGGTTATGATGGACTGACCCCCCTCCCGTTGCAGCAGTGATGCCCCGCTCACTAGGATTCTGTGTAGCCTGGGATCACCATTATAGGATATGGCCATATTCCAGGATATTATTGCATTTCACCACAGAGTCTCACTTGATATATCACCTGATTGACTGATTTATTTATGTATAGACCTGAGGGATGGGTCGAATCCGATTGTTGTGATGTGAATAATTTAAATGCCATATTTAATGTGATTTAAGTATACATGGCATGATTTATCTAAAGCCATTGTGATATTATAAAGATGCATTATTTTGCACTACATGCCTACATTTGAGAAAGCAAGCATGATTTCTGTACATGGGATTCAATCTGTACAAGTATATATATATATTTAAAGACATGTTTTTAAAGTGAGTTAAGGAAATGATATTTTCGAGGCATAGCATTATTTTTAGTAGATAGTGTAGATGTCTACTTGCTTGCCTGATTTCCTTACTGAGCGCGTTGTATGGTTACCCCCTTTCTTTTACATCTCTCTACAGAGCATCAGCAGTAGAGTGAGAGCATTTGAGGGATAGTATTCCTATTGCCCGTCGCTATTTCCTATCGATCGATAGGTATACATATTTTGTACGGTTATGTATCTAAACATAGAAACAGCAAAGTGATGTATACGATATATATTATGGGGAATGTATTTGTATTAGCTTTTATATGATCTTACATGTATTATAAAAAGAAGTTACAGTCAGTAATAGTATATTGACATGTATGTACGATAACGGATGATATGGTATGCAAGGAAGCTAACATCGAATCACAGCCCAACCATTGAAGAGAGCAGAGATAAGTTAAAAATGCGAAAAATTTGTAGTGGTTTTGGTTAAGTCATGGAGGGTCGTGACATCAACACCCTTTCCTTTTTATCCAAGATCTGATTGGTCGTTCATCGCAACTAAGATCCTCCTTAATCTTCAATGGTTTATACTAGATCAACTAGGAAGGATTGGAGTGATACTGTAACGACCCATTTTATCCTTTTATAATCGAAAATCATTATAAATTTTTAAAATTTCTTTTCTTCACATTTTCCTTTTTTCTTACCCTATCGTGAACAAACTCACCACTACACAGTTTGGTTGTGAGTCAATAATAAACATCTCTCAACATTCATACTCAATATATCCCAAAAGAAGTGTCATTCATTTAAAGTTAAGTTATATATGACACGTTTCTAACTTTTACATCCCCCACATTAAAATATAACGTGACTACTGTGCCTTTACATGTTTAGATACAAAGAGAATCCCTGTGTGTATACCTTTTGGCGATGGAAGCAGCGGAGGTCCAAAACACAACGCCTCAGTCCTCACTGGGCTGCTATGTACACGCTATAAAGGGGGAAAGTAGAGAGGGATGAGCAACCACACGCTCAATAAGGCAATAATGCAAGCATGGTCGATAACTACTCTACCTACATGCTGACAATGTTATGCATAAATCATTTATAATCAAAGCTTGAGGAAATAAATCTATGCTGTGTGAATATACATATATCATGTACAGAAAACATGGAAAACAAGCATATAAAACATGGAATCATTATCATGTAAAACCTCTCATGCTCATCTTTACGAAATCTCATAATAAAAAGGGAAATTCATTAAGAAACATCCTTTAAAGTTCATCTCTCTCTCAAAACACAATAAAATCCCATCACGATCATTTCTCAATCTCAAACATCATTATCATTTGTCAATCAAAATGCCACAAGGCTCAACCCCTCCCTCGGGTCTACCCTGGACAATCACAATCATACTTATATATCAAAACCATGTGGTACTATTTAATATCAAGTGAGATAGGTCACTCTATCTCAAAGACTATGTTGGCCAACTATGTCATAAATCATCCCAGACCATACGCATCCAGGTGTGCGGGGCATTATGCTGGTACGAAGGTGGGTTAGTTCTTCACCAGACTTTCTCATCACATAACCAGCACGCGGTACATCGTACTCCATGTGATATACACGATACAGCGTACTTCGCGGACCCATACCATGGTTGGGGGTGCCAGTCATAGGTTTTATCTACCACATACCAAATGTAACCTCTATTGTCTCAAGTGCATGTGGAGCTTTTTGTATCTAGGTATGAGAGCCTCCCTACCGAACAGAGCCTCTCCGCCCACTCTGGCTTGAGGATGTTGTGCTTGAGGGTCTTACTGTAAGAGAGCCTCCCCGCCGAACAAAGCTTCCCTGCCTTCTCTGGCTTGAGGGTGTAGGGCTTGAGGATCTTACCAACTTCCACAACATCATATGTACCATAATGTGAAAACTTGTGCGAGCTAAACTCTAGCACAGTTCATGCATCATAACTAAACCACCTCATACGAGCAACACTTTAGTACGATATTTGTGCATAAAACATGAGAAAAACCATGTACGAGCATAGCTCTAGTATGATTATATGCATAAGAAAACCACTCGAAATTCACATACGAGCAGAAGCTCCAGTACGGTTTAAAAAACATCATCATGCTCAAAGCAAGGTGCGAGCTAAACTCCAACAATATTCATACAAGAGAAAGCATAAAAAATCTATCGCGAGAGAGGCTTCAGCGCAACTCAATTCGCATAACACGATAGGTGGCTCAATAAACAACCAAATCATTCTCAAACCATGCTTAGCACCTCACGTGTGCTATTTCACAAAATCATTCAAACACTAGCCAACCTATCTATTGATTTGCTTAAAACAAAGCCACATGTTTCTTAAAACATCAAAACATGTGATTATGCATTTATTAGCCTTACTATCCCCTTTTCAAGATTTGTTTAATAAACCAAATCGTATACATACTCGTAGCTATTTGCATACATCGTCAATCATTTTCTTAAACAGTCATACATTTCATAAACACCCTATATTCACCTACAAGTTCAAAGTATGAGCAATTATCTCTATATACTTACAAAATTCCCTTACCTGGAATCGCGTCGCGTGATTCCGCTTTCCTTAGAGCTGCTTACTTATGCGGTTCGATTTGTCTCCAATGAACTCTCCGAAACTACACAAAGTCGTATAACGCATCAATTTAATCCATATTACTCAACTCTGGTGTTTGCTATAGTCAATTCAAGCTAAAACCTCTATTAGTCTTTATAAGGCCTAGTTTTATCATTCTACTCATACCTCGAGTCTATTGATTTCTTTTAGGCCTATTGATTCATACCAAATCGATATTAAGCTCATAGTGTTCATATCCCATCAATTTCTTCTCTATGGCATTTTATCAAATATCTTACACACTCATTTCCATAAATCCTCTAAACTCACAATGTGGCTTCATTTAACCGCTACAAATCATTCATATTACTTCTGTCGTGCATGATAAAAGAATAATAAAAGTGTACCACGTGGCGCACGAAGAATGCTCCACGTGGCGCACGAAGAAAACATATGAGAAATGATACAAGCCTTGAATGGTAAAAAGGTAATTAATAACATAGTAAATCCCTATAAATATGGGTCAAGTACGATTCATTAACCTAATTCTAAATTTTCCTACTGAAACTCTACCCAATTCTCTAGCTGACATAAGCATCGGAGTGCCAACGTAGAGAATAACCCCTGTGTTTCTCTGATCATTCTTTTTCTTATAGAGTTTTTGGTCACACGTAGCAGAAAGATCGAGGCGAAGACGTCAGCAATTCGTCACCGTTGTAATCGAGCAACAATAATTGACACCGTCTATGGGAAACAAAAGAAAAATTTTTAGCTCTACAATAATGATCCGGACACGTTCAGCAACGATGAGAATAGATGATAATGAAGATACAGTGAGCTCTCCGATTGGTGACTTGGGCAATGGAGTCCAAGGGGAGCAAAAGATGAAAATGTTGATGATTCTCGTAGCCGAATTCGAAGCCATGCGGAAGTAGGGGGAAGAGACCGTTGAAGCCCAGCGGACTATGGTTTATCTTTTCAAGGGAGCTTTTTTGCAAGTAAACCTGTCGCTGACCGTCCAGAACTTAGTAGGAGAAGGGCAAACTACGTGAAGCCCTGGCACACGAGACACTCACTGCATGCCGGCGTGAACCCCTAGCATGCGAGACATTCACAGTGCGCAAGACCCTTACGATAGCGCAAGGCTTGGCGTGCAAAACCCTCATGGCAGGGCAGGCCTTCGCGCGTAAGACCCTCACGGCACACTGGCGGTAGACCCTCGCGGCACTCCCGTAGCAGACCTTCATAGCACTCCCACGGTAGACCCTCGTGGCATATTAGCGACAGACCCTTACGGCACTCCCGCGGCAGACCTTCACAGCATACTAGTGGCAGACCCTTGCGGTACTCCCACGACAGAGACTTACGGCACTCACGCGGCAGACCCTTGCAGTACACTGGCGGTAGACCCTTGCTGAACTCCTGCGGCAGACCTTCATGACACTACAGTGGTAAACCCTCATGGCACTCCCTTTGTAGACCCTCACGGCACTCCCGCGATAACCTCTCACGGTACTCCCGTGCCAGCCCCTCATGGCAGGGGTGCACGAAACCCTCATGGCATGGCTGTGCAAGACCCCCCATTTTCTTCGTGCGCCACGTGGTGCACTAATAGTGCAGGGATGCTAGCTCGTGCGAGACCCTTCTGAGCGAGACCCTCATGGCCTGGCTTCATGAGACCCTCAAGGCAGGTGTGTGCGAGATCCTCTTGGCATGGCCGCATGAGACCCTATGTGTGAGACCGAGGAGGACATGAGGAGTTAGGGTATGGGAGACCCTATGCTTGAGGCCTCAGAAGACCTGGGGCACCAAGCTATAGAAGACCTCATGTGCGAGACTCCAATGAACAAGAGACATCAAGGCATAAAAAAATTGTGACGTCATGGTACAAGGAATTCAACATGGGAGATTATTAGTAGCCGGAGATGCTAAAGTACTAGAAACCTTGAGGGTCCGACTGTGGTAGATTTTGGATATTTGGGCGCGAAAGATTCTTGGCCCCAAAACACAAATGGCCTGCCAAACAATGGAATCAAAGGTGTGGGAATGACAGGGTCTCATGTTTGGAAAGACTCAGAAATAGATCCAACACGGAACCTTGAAACTAGAATGGCAAACTTTCAATCTCAGACTAGTCAAAACCGAACTCAGGGTAACAAGAGAGAAGCTATGGACTGCGACCAAGCTGATTGATATGATGCTAAGAAAGTGCAAAACAGACCAACGTCCAGGGCACAAGTTGCCACAGACATGAAAAGAATGGTGGAATGAATCTTAGAAGAGAAAAGGTTGGTTCCAGCTGAAGAAAACCAAAGGAGGAGAATCCCATTCAGTACAACGATCATGGAAAAATCGTTATCCCCAAAATTTAAGATGCTGCAGATGACGACGTATACGGGAAAGACAGACCCTTATGACCACATTTAGAACTATGAGTCATTGATGCTATTACATGGATGAGAGGATGAGATTATGTGTAGAGCATTCCCCTTAACTTTAACTGATCACGCACTAAAGTGGTTTAACAGTTTACCGGAGGGGTCTATTTCATCTTTCAATCAATTAAGAAGCGAATTCCTGAAGGCCTTTGTGATAAAAAGCCAGAAAAGGAAGGAGGCCATCTATCTGTTTACCTTAAGGTAAGGGAGCAAGGAATCACTCAAGAGCTATGTGGATCGGTTCTGTAATGCTACTCTTGAAGTACATGGTCTACAAGCTGGAGTAGCTATGACAGCTATGCTACAAGGGACAAGGTTTGAAAAGTTGCAAGAGTCGCTATCTTTAGATCAATCGACGACGATCTCAGACTTGTTCTCTAGAGTAGATAAGTATATCACTCAAGAAGAAGTGATGAAAACGATACCGACGCTGAACTACATATAAGGAAGTTCAAAGAAAAGAAACCCTTACCATCGTTGGGCTACCTAAGTAATCATCGATGCCTTGAAAGAAGATGGAAAGTTCACAAGGTAAGAGGATAGCAAAAACGCGGAATACCAACCACTTGCAACTACACTGGCAATGAGACTTTATTTCATTTAATTTTATTTTTTGTTATTCAACTATAGGTTGAAATTTAATTTCATTGAACTATGTTTTATGCCATATTGATATTTTATTGGCTGTTGAGTTTCTCACATAATTGATAGATGACTGATTGTACCAGCAACACAAGTGCAGGGGCTTGAAGCGAAAAATGCGTGAGGTAAGCCACACACTCAAATAAGGGTTTGAAGCGAAAAGTGCGCGATGTAAGCCACAAAGAAAATGTACAAGGGCTTGAAGAGTAAAATGCGTGAGGTAAGCCACGTAATCAAACAAGGGCTTAAAGCGAAAAGTGCGCGATGTAAGCCAAGAAGAATATGTGCAAGGGCTTGAAGTGAAAAATGTGCGAGGTAAGCCACGCACCCAAGAAAAGGGGCTTGAAACGAAAAAAGCGCGAGGTAAGCCATGAAGACAATGTGCAAGGGCTTGAAGCGAAAAATGCGCGAGGTAAGCTACGCACCCAAGAAAAGGGCTTGAAGCGAAAAAATGTGCGATGTAAGCCACGAAGATAATGTGCAAGGCTTGAAGTGAAAAATACGCGAGGTAAATCACGCACCCAAGAAAAGGGCTTGAAGCGAAAAATGCGCGAGGTAAGCTGCGAAGACAATGTACAAGGGCTTGAAGCGAAAAATGCGTAAGGTAAGCCATGTACTCAACAAACAAAGGGCTTCAATCAAAAAATGCGTGACCACAAAGACAATGTCCAAGGGCTTGAAGAGAAAAATACGTGAGGTAAGCCATGAAGAAAATGTGCAAAAGCTTGAATCGAAAAATACGCGAGGTAAGCTAAGCACTCAAATAAAAGGCTTGAAGCGAAAAATGCGCGAGGTAAGCCACGAAGAAAATGAGCAAGGGCTTGAAGCGAAAAATGCGCGAGGTAAGCCACACACCCAGATGAAGCGCTTGAAGCAAAAAATACGTGAGGTAAGCCATGCACTCATACAAGAGCTTGAGAATTAGATGGCCAGAGAATTTTACTTTAGAATCTAATGTAAGGACTTGATCTAAGGCTACAATGAGAACATATGTACTCTTTGCAAGGTTATACCTAGCGAAAGAGTAAGAAGCAATTGTCGTGCATGATAAAAGAATAATAAAAGTGCACCACATGGCGCACGAAGAATGCACCACGTGGGGTACGAAGAAAACATATGAGAAATGATACAAGCCTCGAATAAGATCAAAAAGGCAAAAAGGTAATTAATGACATAGTAAATCCCTATAAATAGGGGTCAGGTACGATTCATTAACCTAATTCTAAATTTCCCTACTGAAACTCTGTCCAAATCTCTAGCTAACTTAAGCATCAGAGTGCCAACACAGGGGACAACCCCTGTTTCTCTGTGATAATTCTTTTTCTTTGCATAGTTTTCGGTAACACATGGCAGAAAGATCCAACCGAAGACGTCAGCAATTCATCACCGTTGTAATCGAGTAGCAACAACTTCAATAACAACTTATCATAATCCATAAACCACCAACTCATCAAAATCACACTTTCTCACACTAGATTCATTCCATTTTCTTGGTTACACTAGTTCCACCACATCCTAAATAGTTTTAACCATCAATATACATACAAATCAACTTCAAAATCAATAAATAGTCAAATGTACTTGGTTGAAGTGTTAGAAACTTACCAAATATAGTTTCCCATCTTACTCCAAATGAAAATACAGCTTGTTCCTTCAATAGCACAAATGAGGCTTTGATTCCAAAGTATGTTGTTCTTCTCTTTGATAAGAACAACTTTATATCAAATGGTCTTTCCTCAAATCTTACTGGAAATGGGTGGATTTAGGAGTGAGAAATCTAGGTTTTGGGTTAAAATGTAAGAAATGGAGTTTGTTTTCATGATTTGCAGATTTCACTGCTCCTATTTATAGAAATTGCTTGATGAGATCGATCTATTAAGGCATGAGATCGATTTGCTCCCCTTAAATCCCTCATTTTCATGCCAATTTGAATGCATGAGATCGATCTGTCGAGTGCTTGAGATCAATCTGTCCCAGGCAGTAGCTTAAGGAGATCGATCTGCCTCCAAGGGATATCGATCAGCTCTAACCCGAGAGCTAAGGAAATCGATTTGTTTGCATCAAAGTCGATCTTCTCATTACAGAATGTTTAGCATATCAATCTGGCTCTATTGGAGATCGATCTGTCTTGTCCCATTGCTCAATAAGAGTAATTTTGGCTCTTTCAGATCTATCTCTCATCCTATGAGATCGATCTGACTTCCATACTTCCCAGATTTTGCTGCAGTTTTCTGCAATAACTTACACCAAACATCTTTAATTTGCTGCCATAGTCATTTTCTCATCCAACCACCTTTAAGACTTGCAAATAGAATCCATTCATACCTTATACACATTAAAACTTGTGTGTATTCTTTGTATAACCCAAGGTATACAATATAAAACTAAATGGAAGTACACTTCGTTCCATTTGCTGCACTACTCATTTTGAGTTGCAATCACATTCATCACTTATGAAAGTCCATTTGTTCATATTCATACATAATGAAACTTGTTCGTACATCACAAATTCTTATTACAAGTGTGTACATGGTATTTATGGACTTTACATCACTTATGCTTCACATTACAACTACATATGTATTACTTATGAATTTATAAGATTTACATCTGAAAATACGGGTCTTACATTCCTCCCTTCCTTAAAAGAATTTGGTCCTCCAAATTAGAAAGGAGTTACTCTTCAAAAAGTTGGGGTACTTCTCCCGTATCAAGTTCTCCAATTCCCATATGGCCTCTTCCACCGTGTGATGTTGCCAAAGAACTTTCACTAAGGGAATTGTCTTATTTCGTAACACTTTTTATTTTCTATCTAATATCCGAACTGGCTTCTTAACATATGTCATACTCTCATTGAGCTCCAATGGCTCATATCTTATCACATGTGTCGGGTCCGGGTGATACTTCCAAAGCATAGAGACATGGAAGACATTATGAACATTCACCAAGTCCGGTGGCAACGCCAACCTATGCACCTTATCTCTCACTCTCTAAAAAATCTCGAAGGGTCTGATATATCTAGGGCTTAGCTTACCCTTCTTACCAAATCTCATAATACCCTTCGAAGGTGAAACTCTTAGAAATACTGACTCACCCACACCAAACTCTAGTGGTCTCCGTCTTTTGTCAGCATAACTCTTTTGTCGGCTCTAAGCTGTCCGTAATCTCTCACATATCAATTAGACATCCTTAGATGCCTGCTGCACTAAGTTCAAAGCAAAAATCTGTCTGTCACTAACCTCTTCCCATCCAATGAGGGATCGACATCTACGTCCATACAGTGCCTTATAGGGTGCCATCCCGATACTCGCATGATAACTGTTGTTATAGGCGATCTCGGTTAACTGCAGGTGATCATCTCAGAAGCCTCCATAATCTAGTACACACGCTCTCAACATATCCTCTAGGGTCTGTATAATCCTTTCTGACTACCCATCTGTCTGAGGATGAAAAGCAGTGCTAAAACTCAAGTGGGTCCCCACCGCTTCCAAAAAATATTCTCAACAATAGGAAGTGAAGCGAGCATCCCTATCAGAAACAAGGCTCACTGGTACACTATGTAGTCGTACTATCTCTCGAACATACAGGTTCGTCAACTGACTCAGAGTATCGATAGCTCTCATAGCTAAGAAATGGGCTGACTTAGTCAACCGATCAACAATAACCCATATGACATCATGACCTCTGCGGGTTCTCGACAATCCCATCATAAAATCTATGGTGACATGTTCCCACTTCCATGTCGATATCGGTACAGGCTGCAATAATCCTGTAGGCTTCTAATGCTCTACCTTCACCTGCTGACAAACGAGACACTTAGTGACATACTGTGTAATGTCTCTCTTTATTCCAGACCATCAATAAACCTTTCGAAGGTTTTGATACATCTTAGTACTCCTTGGATGTATCATGTAGTTCGATGAGTGAGCCTCTAATAGAACAGTCTCCGAATCTCATGATCCTCGGGAACACATACTCTACCTCTAAATCTCAATAAACCATCTGTACTCAGCTCAAAATCAATACCCACACCACTCTCGATCGCTCTGCTGAGCTTGCCGAATACGGCTAATCAACTCTGGCTCTAATCTCATACTAGCCATGATGTCCAGTCTCTCTGATCTAGGTGGGGTTTCATCCAAATTGAGGCTCAAAAATTGTTCCAACAACTCATGTTCCCTGACCATCATATAAGACACTAACCTTAGGTTCTTCCTGCTCAAAGCATCGACAACTACATTTTCCCTACCCAGGTGGTACATGATTTCACAATCATAATCCTAAAGGAGTTTGAGCCATCTCCTCTATCCCATATTTAACTCTTTCTGTGAGAATAGGTACTTAAGGCTCTTATGATCTGTAAAAACCTAAAATTTCTCACCATAGAGCTAGTGGCGCCATATTTTCAAAGCAAACACTACAACTGCCAACTCCAAATCATGTGTCAGGTAGTTCCTCTCGTGATCTTTTAACTGTCTAGATCCATAGGCAACTACCTTCCCATCTTGCATAAGTACACAGCCCAATCCCTAGTATGATGCATCCGTATACACCGAGAAACCTCCTGAGTTGGTCAGAATGGTGAGAACCGGAGCAGTGGTCAATCGACGCTTAAGCTCCTCAAAACTCCTCTCATATGCTTCATCCCACACAAACTTAACATCCTTTCGTGTGAGGCGTGTCAACGGAGCAGCTAGTTTGTCTTGGGTTGTTCCCACTGTAGAACTACTTCAATCTTGGATGGATCCACTGATACCTCATCCTTCAACATAACATGACCCAGAAATGAGATCTGCTCCAACCAAAAGTTACACTTGCTGAGTTTGGCATATAATTCTTTCTCTTAGAGGGTCTGTCGAACTATCCTTAAGTGCTCCTCATGATCTTCCCTGGACTTGGATAGACCAATATATCATCAATAAACACAATTACAAACTTGTCTAAGTATAGCTTGAATACATCATTTATCAGTGTCATAAATGCTATGAGGGCATTCTTCAATCCGAATGGCATTACCAAAAACTCGTAGAGGCCACAATGGGTACGAAATGTTGTCTTGGGTACATCTCCACTCCGTATCCTCAATTGACGATACCCTGACTGCAAATCTACCTTTGAAAACACTTGGGCTCCTCAGAGCTGATCAAACAAGTTATCTATGCGTGGAAGGGGGTACTTGTTCTTAATGGTGGCCTTATTCAACAAGCGATAGTCTCTACACAGTCAGAGACTTCCATCATTCTTCCTTACAAATAGAACCGTTGCTCCCTAAGGTGAGATACTCGGTATAATGAACCCCTTCTCTAGTAACTCTGGCAGCTATTTCTGTAGCTCTTCCAACTCAATCGGAGCCATTCTATATGGTGGTTTAGATATCGGCTCAGTACCAGGCACTAACTCTATACAAAATTCCATTTCCCTTTCAGGTGGTAGCCTGGTAACTCGGCCGAAAAGACATCAGGAAATTCTGCAATCACTGTTATGTCTCTCAATTTCGAGTGTACCTTATCTATATCGACCATGTAGGCAATGAACGTTTCACATCATTCATTCCACTGTTAGTATCACAAGTCATTACATCAACATTCAACATAAACAAATAAATCCATCTTTTAAGTAGATTAAGTAAAATCATACTTTTTTTTCATTTATATCCATCATGTACTTTCATTTCTTTTCATCAAAATTTACAATAAAATTGTCTAATCCTAAAAACATCAATGTCTTAGCATGGCAATCCATAACAACACGATTGGTAGTTAACCAATCCATTCCCAATATTACATTAAAATCATTTATATTTAATAAAATTAAATCGGCTGTTATTTCCTTTCCCTCTATCTTTAATTTACAATCCCTACATACATGCTCAGTCAATTGACTATCATTCATGGGTATAGAAATCATCAGCATTTTATCCAACAATGTGAGTTTCACATGCTTCAACAATTTATGTGCAAAGGAAAAAGATATGAAGGAATGCGTGGCACTAGGATCAAATAATACCAGTGCCCCTAAATCAAAGATTAAGATGGTACCTTTAATCACATCTGTCGAAGCATCTGTGGTGTCCTGATCTAGTGCATGTACTCTTCCTCTGCTCACGCTCACTACCTGCTTCCCTTTTTCTTCAGTCGTGGCCTTCCTTCTCATGGCAACTATCTCAACTGGAGCCCTCTCTAGCTCCTTGCCTTTCTGTGGGGCAATCTCTATCCTCTCGAGATAATACTTTGCAATGTATTCGGGTTTCTCACATCTGTAACACACTGTAGGGGTCATTAGATAAGGCATAGTCCATGAAATCTATCACATCTCCTGCACCTCTTAGTAGTAGGTCGTGGTCCTCTAATAACCATACCCCTCAGTGTAGTTAAAGCCAGGTATACGGGAGGTCTAGTAGCTCTCTCCTGCACCTCCTCAATCTTAGGCCTCTTCTCGAAAAACCTTTGGCCTCCTCTCTTGGCCACTATTTCCATCCCGGATCTCTTTCGGTCTCTGTCTCTTATAACATTAATCTTCCCAAGCTCGGAGGCATTTCGCTCAAAGTCTTACTCGCATAACTGAGCCTTGTGTACTGCCTTCTCATAAGTCTGTATGTCAAATGGGACTAGCTTAGTCCGAATGGCCAATCTCAAACCATAAACGAACTTCTGAATCTTTTGAGTCTCACTGCCCATCGTATCCGAGTCATATATCCCAAAGACATAAATCTCGACTCATATTCATCCACCGTATGGTTCCCCTAAACCAAATTCATGAATTCCATCTGTAATTTCCTCTATGCGGTGGCTAATATGTACTGCCTCCTAAAGGCCTCCAAAAATATCTCCCATGTAATCTCGGAGTCTCTAGCCCTCAAAATAGCCTTGGTGGATCTCCACCAGTGCTCTACCTTGCCCTTTAACATAAACATGAAAGAGGTTACCTTCTCAACTGATGTGCATTTGAAGAATTGATATAGTTTCTCCATTTCATACACCCAATCCTCAGTAATTACTGGGTACTTTATGCCTCTAAACACTGGAGGTTTCAACTCCTGAAACTACTTCAATCTACTTAAGTCGCAGTTATACCCTAAATCACTATCGCTCTGTTGTCTTGTGATAGGTGAAGCTGTAACCTGTGCTGAGGGTGTCACCATCTCAGTAACCTGAGGTTTCTTCGCCTATGCAGCTGCCTGTCCAGTAGTACGCTGTGCTGTAGGACCTCGTCTATCACTGGCACCTAGTGCCTGTGTGATTATCTCCAATAGGCTCACAATACTCCGTTCTATCCTAGCGTAGTGTGCTTTTGTATCTCATGCTCTCTTAGCAAGGTCCTGTGGAGCCTAGTCAATCTGTGGCTCCCTACCGCTCTCAGGCCCACCTCTACGGCCTCTAGCACGTGCTCCTGCCCCTCTACCTCTACGTGTAACAGGCATTTTGCCTAACTTCCTGTATTCACAATCACTTATTAAACTCAATCTATCACGGTATATATAGTTATATCTAAATAAAAGCACCGTAACATGGGGATGTAACTTTCCTACATTTTATTTATTGACTCACTTCAGGCTAACTCAGCTCTAATACCAATCTTTGTCACGACCCATTTTATCCTTTTATAACTAAAAATCACTATAAATTTTTTTAATTTTTTATTCCATTTTCCTTTTTACTTACTCGGTCGTGAACAAACTCACCACTACACAGTTGGGCTATGAGTCAATAATAAACATCTCTCAATATTCATTCTTAATATATCCCAAAAGAAGTGTTCATTTAAAGTTAAGTTATACATGACACATTTCTAACTTTTACATCCCCCACATTACAATATAACATGACTACTGTAACTTTACATGTTTAGATACAAAAAGAATCCCTGTGTGTATACCTTTTGGCGATGGAAGCAGCGGATGTCCAAAACACAATGCCTCAGTCCTCACTGGGCTGCTACGTATGCTCTGTAGAGGGGGAAAGTAGAGAGGGATGAGCAACCACAGGCTCAGTAAGGCAATAATGCAAGCATGGTAGATAACTACTCTATTTACATGCTGATAACGTTATGCATAAATCATTTATAATCAGAACATGAGGAAATAAATCTATGCCGTGTGAAAATACATATATCATGTACAGAAAACATGGAAAACAAGCATATAAAACATGAAATCATCATCATGTAAAACCTTTTATGCTTATCTTTATCAACTCTTATAATAAAAAGGGAAATTCATTAAGAAACATCCTTTAAAGTTCATCTCTCTATCAAAACACAGTAAAATCCCATCACAATCATTTCTCAATCTCAAACATCATTATCATTTGTCAATCAAAATCCCATAAGGCTCGACC
Source organism: Firmiana major (assembly GCA_033439115.1). Classification (NCBI taxonomy): domain Eukaryota; kingdom Viridiplantae; phylum Streptophyta; class Magnoliopsida; order Malvales; family Malvaceae; genus Firmiana; species Firmiana major. Next base: position 36,481,052 of record CM065901.1, on the reverse strand, counting down.
CCTCCCTTAGGTCTACCCTGGACAATCACAATCATACTTATATATCAAAACCATGTGGTACTATGTAATATTAAGTGAGACAGGTCACTATATCTCAAAGACTATGTTGGCCAACTCTGTCATAAATCATCCCAGACCATATGCATCCAGGTGTGCGGGGCATCAAGCTGGTATAAAGGTGGGTTAGTTCTTCGCCAGACTTTCTCATCACATAACCACCACGCAGTACATCGTACTCCATGTGATATACATGTTATAGAGTACTCCACAGACCCATACCATGGTTAGGGGTTCCAGTCGTACCTCTTATCTATCCCATTCCAAATGTAACCTCCATTGTCTCAAGTGCACGTGGAGCTTTCCACATCCAGGTAAGAGAGCCTCCCTGCCGAATAGAGCCTCTCTGCCCACTCTGGCTTGAAGATGTTGTGCTTGAGGGTCTTATCATAAGAGAGACTCCCCATCAAATAGAGCTTCCCCGTCCTCTCTGGCTTGAAGGTGTAGGGCTTGGGGATCTTACCAACTTCCATGGCATCATACGTACCACGGTGTGAAAACTTGTGCGAGCTAAACTCTAGCACGGTTCATGCATCATAACTAAACCACCTCATACGAGCAACGCTCTAGTAAAACATTTATGCATAAAACATGAGAAAAACCACATACGAGCATAGCTCCAGTACGATTATACACATAAGAAAACCACTCGATATTCACATACGAGCAGAAGCTCCAATACAGTTTATAAAACATCATCACACTCAAATCAAGGTATAAGCTAAACTCCAACACTATTCATATAAGAGAAAGCATAAAAAATCTAGCGCGAGCGAGGTTCCAGCGTGACTCAATTCACATAATACGATGAAGGCTCAATAAATAACCAAATCGTTCTCAAACCATGCTTAACACCTCACATGTTCTATTTCCCAAAATCATTCAAACACTAGCCAGCCTATCCGTTGACTTGCTCAAAATAAAGCCACGTGTTTTTCAAAACATCCAAACACGTGATTTACGCATTTATTAGCCTTACTATCCCCTTTTCAAGAATCATTTAATAAACCAAATCGTATACATACTCCTAGCCATTCGCATACATCGTCAATCATTTTCTCAAACAGTCATGCATTTGATAAACACCCTATATTCACCCACAAGTTCAAAGTACGAGCAGCTATCTCTATATACTTACAAAATTCCCTTACCTGGAATCGCGTCACGTGATTTCACTTTCGTTAGAGCTGCTTATTTGTACGGTTCGATTCATCTCCAACGAACTCTTCGAAATTACACAAAGTCATATATCGTATCAATTTAGTCCATATTACTCAACTTTGGTGTTTGCTATAGTCAATTCAACCTATAGCCTCTATTAATCCTTATAAGGCCTAGTTTTATCGTTCTACTCATACCTCGAGTCTATTGATTTCTTTTAGGCCTATTGATTTATACCAAATCGATATTAAGTTCATAGTGTTCATATCTCATCAATTTCTTCACTATGGCATTTTATCAAACATCTTACATACTTATTTTCATAAATCCTCTAACCTCATAATGTGGCTTCATTTAACCACTACAAATCATTCATATTACTTTAATAACAACTTATCATAATCCATAAACCACCAACTCATCAAAATCACACTTTCTCACACTAGATTCATTCCATTCTCAGGTTACACTAGTTTCACCACATCCTAAATAGTTTTAACCATCAATATACATACAAATCAACTTCAAAATCAATAAATAGTCAAATGTACTTGGTTGAAGTGTTAGAAACTTACCAAATCTAGTTTCCCTTATTGCTCCAAATGAAAATACACCTTACTCCTTCAATACCACAAATGAGGCTTTGATTCCAAAGTATGTTGTTCTTCTCTTTGATAAGAACAACTTTGTATCAAATGGTCTTTCCTTAAATCTTACTGGAAATAGGTGGATTTAGGAGTGAGAAATCTAGGTTTTGGGTTAAAATGTAGGAAATGGGGTTTGTATCTGTGATTTGCAGATTTCACTACTCCTATTTATAAAAAATGCTTGATAAGATCAATCTGTTAAGGTGTGAGATCAATTTGGTCCCCTTAAATCCCTCATTTTCACACCAATTTGAATTCATGAGATCGATCTGTCGAGTGCTTGAGATCAATCTGTCCCAGGCAGTAGCTTAAGGAGATCGATCTGCATCCAAGGGATATCGATCAGCTCTAACCCGAGAGTTAAGGAAATCGATTTGTTTGCATCAAAGTCGATCTTCTCATTACAGAATGTTTAGCATATCGATCTGGCTCTATTGGAGATTGATTTGTCTTGTCCCATTGCTCAATAAGAGTAATTTTGGCTCTTTCAGATCGATCTCTCATCCTATGAGATCGATCTAGCATTCATAGTTGTGAGATCTTAGAATTTTACACATATCAAATTATGTAATGAGAACATGAAGTGTTATTAATTGAACTAAATATGATGTACTCATATATTGAGGTGTAATGGAATGAAATTTTAAGTGATGAATGAGTTATAAATGAGATTTTATGTTAAAGTGTGAAACTATGGAGCCAAATCGATCTTAGAGAAGAGAGGATCGATCTGGTAGGTTAAAAATGACAAAGAAGAAGGAATTTAAGCCAGCAGATCGATCTCCAATGGAAAATGATTGATCTCCTTATGATTCTGTAATGAAGAGATCGATCTCATGAGGAAGGAATCGATCTCAAAATGTTTTTGTTAAGGAGAAGATCGATCTCCCCAAGGAGCAGATCAATCTGATGAAGCATTCTGTAAATTAGAGATCGATCTCATAATTGGAGCAGATCGATCTCATAAAGCCATTAAGAGATCGATCTCACCCCTCGACATATCAATCTCCTAGGCATAAAATTACCCCAAATTGTTCCTAAATTCAAATACAGATCGATCTCATCAAGAGCCAGATCGATTTCCTACCCTCGACCTATATAAAGACCCATGTGTTTTCTTGCATTTCATCTTTTCTCTCTCTTTCAACCTCTATTTCAGTCAAACCCTAGCTTTCTCTATGTTCCAAAGTCCCCATTTTTATCCAAATCGAAGGTTGTGGTAAGAGAGAAAGTTGTTCCTCATCCAAAGGAGAACAACATACTTGGAAATCGAAGGACGAATCGAATCAAGGTGTGAGTTGAGCACTCCATAAGTTTGGGTAATCTCTAAACTTCAATCCTTAATTTTGAAGTAATGTTTAGTCATTGTGGACATGGGCATTGTGATGAAATAGTTGGTAAATGATTAGGGATTAATGAAACTATGATTTCATTGGAGTAGAGACGTTATTATGCAATTTGTCGTAATTTTGGGACTTTTGGGTTATAAATCGAAATTGAGGGAATGAGATGAATATCGACATGGATTTTTGTGCACAATAAATGTAGGTTTGGAAATGTAGTAAATGGGATTATGAATGGTGATAGAGTTATGAGAATTAAGAGATTTAGGTGCTAGCGAGAAATATGAGCAAAAGTATGCTCGATAATGAAATTGAGTCGAGATATTAAAGTTTTTAACATTGTTTGGACAGCTCGGGAGTTCCAGAGTGGAATACGAGGCTAGTTTCGTGATACGAGGGAATGATTGCACTATACGAGGTGCAAAGAGGTAAGGGAAAACTAAACTCATTTATGTATGTGATTTGTGATAATATTGTAGCATGATTTTCGATTGAGAAAACAAGCATGTTTTATATGTTATGAATGAGAATTGCACACGACTTTATAGCCGGTTGGGGCCCAACTTTTATGAGTTGTAAACTATACGTGAAAACATTTTATAACCATTTTGTATTTAAAATGTGAAAAGTGTTTTGAGCCCTACGTTAAGGCGTACTGAGGTTTGAGAAAATGTGTGCGTGGTTTTGTCGGTTGAAGCTTGGTTTTAACATGTTTTGTGTTGAGTACAAAACGGTTTGAAATGAGTTTTATGAGAGAAAACCATTATGAGCTTTACATGAAGGCAAAATGATTTTTATGATAATGGCTATTGATTGAGACTTAGGTGTGTCATTTTGATACACAACGGGCATTTGCTCTAATAGCATGTAAGTCCGATATTCCTCCGTTCTCGTAATGTGAGATGACCCCTACCCTGGTAGCGTTGGTTACCTACCACGTGTATTTGGTGGCTGTGCCACGTGCGAATCTTAATCAGTGGTAGTGCCACGTGTATTTGGTGGCTGTGCCACGTGTGAATCTTAATCAGTGGTTGTGCCACGTGTATTTGGTGGCTGTACCATGTGCGAATCTTAATCAGTGGCTGTGCCATGTGTATTTAGTGGCTGTGCCATGTGTATTTGGTGGCTGTGCCAGTGTGAATCTAAATCAGTGGCTTTGCCACGTGTATTTGATGGTTGTGCCACGTGCAGATTTTAATAAGTGGCTATACCATGTGTAGATTTTATTTAGTGGTCGTGCCACGTGCATTACTATTGCAGTGATTTTTATCACGTTTTAAAAAGAAAAGCCATTATCGCATCTTGATTTCTACATGCTTGTAATCTTGAATTGAGCCATTTATTATCATGTTTTTACATGAGCATTGAGATGATGTTTTAACTATTCTTTCTACATTTTCCACTGAGTTTATTGAGTTTATCATGTAAAACAAAATGATTATGCTGTGCAAATCATTTTCTTATTAATGAATCCCTTACCCTTTTACTGAGCGATTTAGAAGCTCACCCTGTTTTACCTTTCCCCCAAATTTCTTCAAGTGAAGAAAATTTTCCTGTGACGTACGGATTAGTGGCCAGTGGAGGACTCGAGCTCTAGGCCATATATTGTACTTGAGGTACATTTTATTATTTCATGTAACTAGACTATAATTGTATTTACAGACACTTGATGTACTATGATGTATAGGATGTATTAGGATAATTCAATCTGAGTTGAGGAATGTATCTGATTTGATATATATAATTATGTGATGATTAGATCCTGAGGTGTGGTTTTATTAAATATATACAAATATTGATGCATGACACTGTACAGGAATGCACCCATAAATGTGTATTGATGTAAATAAAAGTTTAAATTTACCCTGTTTTTCGCGGTTTTGAGGCGTGACAGAGTTTTCTTGGTATAAGAGCTTAGGGTGTTTAGTACTGTCTGTGTCGGTTAAGCAAAATAGAATACATCCCAAGTTTCTATAATAGTCTGGTCATGAACTGAATTTGAGGATTGAGATTTCAATCAAGTTTAATGTGTACGCGCACGAACCAAATTGAGATTGAGAATGTGTGGACGACGAGGTCGTTCAAGGAGGTAGGTAGAGCCACCTCCACCACCTGACCCATAACCAGAGAGTCTTAACTCTCGATTTAACCAAATTGAGACCGATGTGAGGTAAGGTTTTGAGCAAATGGTAGCGTTATTCACGTAACATTTTAGAGTTAATGCCTCGGATACTACCCCTATACCACCACAAGGAGCTCACGTGCCCCATGTACAGATGGACCTAACGCCTCCCGTCACTCAGCTTGATGAAAGAAGTATGGCCCAACTAAAGGACTTCTTGAAAATGAATCCGCTCTCATTCAGAGGGAAAAAAGATCCCTCTGAGGCTGAAGAGTGGCTGACAGAGTTGAGAGTCATATTCAACTATTTGTGGTGCACAGATGCTGAAAGGGTCAGTATGAGTGCATATATGTTGAAAGGGAGAGCTCGAGATTAGTGGGGTACTACCTAGGGTATTCTGATGTCCTGCCAGGATGTGATTAGTTGGGAAACGTTTTAGATAGCCTTTAGAACCCAATATGTACCACGAGCTGTCCAGAGAAAGAAGCAGGTTGAGTTTTTGAGTTTGGTACAGGGTGATATGTCTATGGATGACTATGAGAGCCAATTCACTGCGCTATTGAGATAAGACCTAGAGACCTTCAAGAATGAAGAGCTCCGTACTGAGAGATATGTATATAGATTGAAACCCATCATCAAAGATAGATTGATAGGCCTATGTATTACTGAGTTTGGAGATGCTCTGAGACGAGCATAAGAGATTGAGAGGGGAATCGAAATGGTACAATCCCAGAATGAGCTCAGAGCGGCAAAATAGGGATAAGGGCAAGAGGCCAGTGATTTTCCAAATAGATGTTCGGAGAGGTTCCTTCAGAAGAGGAAGGATTGAGGTACAGAAGGGCATATTAAAGAGACCCAGTGCTTATCCCATCATTAGGGAGACCCCTCGAGATGTCAGGCATGAGATAAGGGTTTGCAAAAATTGTGGTCGAATGCAATAGGGAAGTTGTACTAGTTTGATCCATGGATGTTTTAGATGTGGAGACATGGGTCATATGGTGAAAGACTGCCCTCAACCTCAGCGACCATATGCTTCGGAGCCCACTAGACAATAAACTCAAAGAGTGAATCCTCAGTGACGAGCCACTGCTGCAGAGAAAGGGAAGAAGCATGTTACACAGAGACGTGTGTTTGCCCTAGACAAGGAAACCGCAGACACTTCTGCAGAAGCTATAAGAGGTACACTCTCTGTCTGTAATCATAAGGCTCATGTGTTGATTGATTCAGGGTCCACGTATTCGTTTATTTCTGAGTATTTTGCATGTAGATTAAATTTGAAGTTTGAACCTCTAGAGTATATACTACATGTAAATACCCCTATGCGTGAATCTCAGAGAACTTATTTGATCTGTAGAAGATGTAAAATAAGGGTGGGAGATAGAGTAATGTTAGCAGATCTAATAATATTAAATATGCATGGGTTTGATGTAATTTTGGGAATGGATTGGCTGGCAACCAATCGAGTGAGTTTAGACTGCTACACTAAGATTGCAACTTTCTCCCTACCCGAACCTTACAATGTACGTTTGAAATATTGAGGAAATAAATGTGTGGAATTTTTACAAGTAATTTGAAATTTATGATGTTACCTTTTGAGAGTACTAAATTTAATTATTAATGTGAAGGTTATGAAGCACTCATTTCAGATGATAATAGGGAACATCTGAGGATTGAGGATATACCTGTGGTGTGTGAATTTTTGGATGTTTTCCCAGATGAGTTACCAGGTTTACCACAAGAGAGAGAGCTTGATTTTACCATTGATTTGGTACCAGATACTCAGCCGATCTCTAAACCTCCATACAAGATGGCATTAGTGGAACTTAAGGAATTGAAGAAATAACTACAGGAGTTATTGGATCAAGGGTTTATTAGACCTAGTGTTTCACTGTGGGGAGCACCAATTTTATTTGTTAAGAAGAAGGATGGTAGTCTCAGATTATGTGTAGACTACCGATTATTAAATAAAATCATGGTGAAGAATAAATACCCATTGCCCAGGATTGATGATTTGCTTGATCGACTGAGAGGGGCCTCAGTCTTTTCTAAGAATGATTTGAGATCGGGCTATCACCAATTGAGGATTAAGGAAGAAGATATTCCGAAGACGTCCTTCAGAACAAGGTATGGCCACTATGAATTTCTAGTGCTGCCCTTTGGATTGACGAACGCATCTGCAGCCTTTGTAAGATTAATGAACGAGGTGTTCAGAGACTATCTAGATAAATTTGTGATAGTTTTTATTGATGATATTCTTGTATACTCTCGGTCATATGAGGAACATGCACAGCATTTGTGGTTAGTACTTCAGATACTCCGAGATAAACAATTATATGGAAAGCTTAGTAAGTTTGAGTTTTGGTTGGATCAGATAGCTTTCCTTAGTCATATAGTCTCAAAGGAAGGAGTATCAGTGGATCCAAGTAAAGTAGAGGCTGTGCTTAATTGGGAAAGATCGAGGATAGTTATAGAAGTACGAAGCTTCCTTGGTTTGGCAGGGTATTACAGAAGATTTATGGAAGGATTTTCCAAGATTGCCGCTCCTTTGACTAAGCTCACACGCAAGGAGACTCCATTCATATGGACTGATCAGTGTGAGCTCAATTTTTAGGAATTGAAGAGGAGATTAACAGTAACACCTGTGTTGACTATCCCTGAGGGATCAGGAGGATTTTTTGTGTATAGTGATGCTTCTCATCAAGGATTGGGGTGTGTGCTCATGCAGCATGGAAGAGTGATTGCTTATGGATCGCGACAATTGAAAGATCATGAGCATAATTACCCTACGCATGATTTGGAGTTAGCCGCTGTGGTATTTACTTTGAAGATCTGGTGGCACTACTTATATGGGGAAAGATTCTAGCTCTTCACTGACCATAAGAGTTTGAAGTATTTGTTTGATCAGAAGGAGTTAAAAATGAGACAAAGGAGATGGATGGAACTCTTTAAGGATTATGACTGCGAGATTTTGTACCATTCAGGTAAGGCAAACATAGTTGCTGATGCCCTGAGCAGAAAGAGTATGATATCTGCTATGATGATCAGGGAATGGGATTTACTGGAACAGTTTGTCGAACTCTGGATCCAAGTTAAAGGGATAGAGATTGGATTTTTTGCTAGCCTGCGAATAGAGCCCAAGATCATAGATCAGATTAGAACTGGGCAGCGCAATGATCAGAGGTTGATCGATATGGTTAGCCAAACTGAGCAGACTTCACAGTCGGATCTCACAATCAGTGAGGATGGATTATTGAGGTTCAGAAGATGAATCTGTGTACCTGACAATGATACCCTAAAGAGACAGATACTGAGAGAATCTCAATGCTCGCGATACACCATGCACCCAGGGAGTACTAAGATGTACCAAGATTTGAGAAAGGTGTACTGGTGGAGTGGTATGAAGCGAGACGTGGCAAAGTATGTGGCCATATGTTTAGTATGCTAGCAAGTGAAAGTTGAGCATCAGCAGCCCTGAGGACTACTACAGCCTTTACCTATACCTACATGGAAATGGGAGCATGTCACCATGGACTTCATTATTGGTTTACCGAAGACCCGTAGAGGTCATGATGCTATATGGGTTATAATGGATAGACTGACAAAGAGTGCCTACTTCTTCGCCATGAAGAGCACAGATACTGTGGATGCCTTAGCTGAGTTATAAGTCAGCGAGATAGTTAGATTACATGGGGCTCCAATGAGTATTACTTCTGACAGAAATTCTCGATTTACTTCTAGATGTTAGACCCAATTTTAGGAGTCCATGGGATCTCGATTGAGTTTCAGTACCGCCTATCATCCTCAGACAGATGGTCAGTCAGAGAGGACTATTCAGACCATGGAGGATATGTTGAGGGCGTGTACGATGGAATTTAAGGGATCATGGGATGATCACCTGCCCCTAACAAAGTTTACGTACAATAACAACTATCATCCGAGTATTGGAATGGCACCTTTTGAGGCTCTATATGGTAGGAGGTGTAGATCCCCTGTAGCTTCGGAAGAAGTCAGTGACAGAATGATAAATGCTCCCGAGCTTGTTGAGCAAGCTGTACAGAGTGTGAAACTCATATGTGAGAGGTTACGGGCTATACAGAGTGGACAGAAAAGCTACACGGATATGCATAGACGGCCACTCGAGTTTGATGTTGGTGATGCAGTATTTCTGAAGATATCACCAAGTAAGGGTATCATACGATTTGGGAAGAAAGGGAAATTGAGTCCTCGATACATAAGACCATTCGAGATTCTTGAGAGAGTGGGAGAGGTAGCCTACAGATTTCCATTACCCCCACAGATATCCGGAATACACAATGTCTTTCATGTGTCTATGTTGAGGAAGTACCACCCGGACCCTTCTCATGTCATAGAGTATGAAGAGATAGACATACAAGAGGACATGAGCTACACTGAAGAACCCGTCCTGCTTCTTGATAGGAAAGAGAAGGTACTTCGAACCAAAAGCATCCCATTAGTGAAAGTTTTATGGAAACATCACTCAATGGAAGAGGCAACGTGGGAACTAGAGAATCTCATGAAGGAGAAATACCCCCATCTATTTGACGAGTTGAGTTGAATTTGGAGGACTAAATTCTTTTTAAGGTGGGGAGGATGTGAGATCTGAGAATTTTACACATTTCAAATTATGTAATGAGCACATGAAGTGTAATTGATTGAACTAATATGATGAACTCATATATTGAGGTGGTATGGAATGAAATTTTAATTGATGAATGAGTTATAAATGAGATTTTATGTTAAAGTTTGAAACTATGGGGCCAAATCGATCTTGGAGAAGAGAGGATCGATCTGGTAGGTCAAAAATGACAAGGAAGGAGGAATTTAAGCGAGCAGATCGATCTCCAATGGAAGAAGATCGATCTCCTTATGATTCTATAATGAAGAAATCAATCTCATGAGGAAGGAATCGATCTCAAAATGTTTCTGTTAAGGAGAAGATCGATCTCCCCAAGGAGCAGATCGATCTCACGAAGCATTTTGTAAATTAGAGATCGATCTCATAATTGGAGCAGATCGATCTCATAAAGCCATTAAGAGATCGATCTCACCCCTCGACAGATCGATCTCCTTGGCATAAAATTACCCCAAATCGTCCCCAAATTCAAATGCAAATCGATCTCATCAAGAGCCAGATCGATCTCCTACCCTCGGCCTATATAAAGACTGATGTGTTTTCCTGTATTTCATCTTTTCCCTCTCTTCTAACCTCTATTTCAGCCGAACCCTAGCTTTCTCTCTCTTCCAAAGTCCCTATTTTCGTCCAAATCGAAGGTTGTGGCAAGAGGGAAAGTTGTTCCTCATCCAAAGGAGAACAACATACTTGGAAACTGAAGGACAAATCGAATCGAGGTGTGAGTTGAGCACTCCATAAGTTTAGCCAATCTCTAAACTTCAATCCTTGATTTTGAAGTAATCTTTAGTGATTGTGGACATGGGCATTGTGATGAAATAGTTGGGAAATGATTAGGGATTGATGAAACTATGATTTCGTTAGAGTCGAGATGTTATTATGCAATTTGTGGTAATTTGGGCTATAAATTGAAATTGAGGGAATGAGATGAATATCGACATGGAGTTTTGTGCACAATAAATGTAGGATTGGAAATGTAGTAAATGGGATTATGAATGGTGATAGAGTTATGAGAATTGAGAGATTTAGGTGTTAGTGAGACATATGAGCAAATATATGCTCGATAATGAAATTGAGTTGAGATATTATGTTTTTAACATCGTTTGGACAGCTCGGGAGTTCCAGAGTGGAATGCGAGGCTAGTTCGTGATACGGGGGAATGATTGCACTATACGAGGTGTAAAGAGGTAAAGGAAAACTAAACTCATTTGTGTATGTGTTTTGTGATAATATTGTAGCATGATTCTCGATTGAGAAAACAAGCATGTTTTATGTGTTGTGAATGAGAATTACACACGATTTTATAGCCGGTTGGGGCCCAACTTTTATGAGTTGTAAACTATACGTGAAAACATTTTATAACCATTTTATTTTTAAAATGTGAAAAGTTTTTTGGGCCCTATTTTAAGGTGTACTGAGGTTTGAGAAAATGTGTGCACTGTTTTACCGGTTGAAGCTCGATTTTAACATGTTTTGTGTTGAGTACAAAACGGTTTGAAATGAGTTTTATGAGAGAAAACTATTATGAGCTGTACATGAAAGCAAAATGATTTTTATGATAATGGCTATTGATTGAGACTTAGGTGTGTCATTTTGAATACACACTGGGCATTTACTCTAATAGCATGTAAGTCCGATATTCCTCTATTCTGGTAACGTGAGATGACCCCTACTCTGGTAGCGTTGGTTACCTACCACGTGTATTTGGTGGCTATGCCACGTGTGAATCTTAATCAATGGTTGTGCCACATGTATTTGGTGGCTGTGCCACGTGCAAATCTTAATCAGTGGCTGTGCCACGCGTATTTTGTGGTTGTGCCACGGGAGAATCTTAATCAGTGGCTGTGCCACGTGTATTTGGTGGTTGTGCAACGTGCGAATCTTAATCAGTGGCTGTGCCACGTGTATTTGGTGGCTATGCCACGTGTGAATCCTAATCAGTGGCTGTGCCACGTGCGAATCTAAATCAGTGGCTGTGCCACATGTGTTTGGTGGCTGTACCATGTGCGGATTTCAATCAGTGGCTGTGCCATGTGTAGATTTTATTTAGTGGCTGTGCCACGTGCATTACTATTGCAGTGATTTTTATCATATTTTAAAGAGAAAAGCCATTATCGCATCTTGATTTCTACATGCTTGTAACCTTGAATTGAGCAATTTATTATCATGTTGTTACATGAGCGTTAATGTCACGCCCCGAAAATGCAGAAAATAGGGCTAATTTAAAACTTTTTACTCGTTAATTCACAAATAAAGAGTGCATTCCTGTGCAGTGTCATACATCATCATAATTATCATGCCTCAGGATCTCTTCATGATATAATAAATATTGTATTATACCCATTACTCGATTACAAGTCAATTAACCCTAATACATCCCATATAATGTCATACATCAAGTGTCTGCAAATACATTAATAGTCTGGGTACATGAAAAGATAATATACCTCAAAGTACAAATTATATAGCCTGGAGCTTGAATCCTCCACTAGCCACCACTCCGTGCGCCGCAGGGAAGCCCTTATTCACTTGAAGAACTCTGGGGGGGAAAGAAAAACAGGGTGAGCTTCTAAATCGCTCAGTAAGGGGGGTAGGGGACTCATTTCATAAACCAAAATGCACATCACAAAGCATTTATTTGTATGTGAAACTCATTTGAAAACCCTAGCATGAAAATACTCAAAACGACGCTCTCATGTGTCAAATCATGTAAAAACATAAAGTAAAAAGGCTCACTCTAGAGCAAAACAAAGCATGTGAAAATACGCGTTAAACGCTTTCTCAAATAACGTGGCATAGCCACCGATTTAAAATCACACGTGGCATAGCCACAATACACACGTGGCAAAGCCACTGAATTATTTTCTCACGTGGCATAGCCACTGAATTATTTTCTCACGTGGCATAGCCACTGAATTATTTTCTCACGTGGCATAGCCACTGAATTATTTTCTCACGTGGCATAGCCACAAAATAGGGTTTCTCAACGTGGCACTGCCACCAATGGGGTTTTCTCAACGTGGCACAGCCACCAATGGGGTATACGTGGCACAGCCACCGATGGGGTATACGTGGCACAGCCACCGATGGGGTATACGTGGCACAGCCACCAATGGGTTTCTCAACGTGGCACAGCCACCAATGGGGTATACGTGGCACAGCCACCGATTGGGTATACGTGGCACAGCCACCAATGGGTTTCTCAACGTGGCACAGCCACCAATGGGGTATACGTGGCACAGCCACCGATTGGGTATACGTGGCACAGCCACCAATGGGTTTCTCAACGTGGCACAGCCACCAATGGGGTATACGTGGCACAGCCACCAATGGGTTTCTCAACGTGGCACAGCCACCAATGGGGTATACGTGGCACAGCCACCAATGGGTTTCTCAACGTTACCAGAACGGAGAAGAATTCGGGCTTACATGCTACCAGAGCAATGCCCGGTGTGTACTCACAACTACACACCCAAGTCTTATCACATAAGACAGGTTGCCTTCACGTAGAACTCGTAATGGTTTTCTCTCATAAAACTCATTTGAAATCGTTTTGTACTCAACACAAAACGTAGTAAAATCGAGTTCCAATCGGCAAAGCACACACACACATTTCTCAAATCACAATATTGCCTTAACGTAGAGCCCAGTTATAAACTCATAAAACATTGGGCTCCAACCGGCTATAAAATCGTGTGCAGTTTAATCTCAACACAAAACACTCAACATGCTTGTTTATAAATCATAAATCATGCTAAAACAGTTTGCAATTCACATACACAAATGGTTTAGATTCCCCTTACTTCTTTGCACCTCGTATAGTGCAATCGTTTCCCCTGTATCACGGACTAGTCTCGCATTCCACTCTGGAACTCCCGAGCTGTCCAAACGATGTTAAAACATCAATACTCCACATCACATAAGCCTCAATTCTTAAAATCGAGCATAATTGCTCATAACACCTCAATTCTCTTGATTTCTCGTAACTCAACCCTAAACTACAACTCTATTCACAATATCCCAATGTTCGATATCTCTAATACCAATTATCTACGCTAATTCTCCTCATTGTCTAATTTTCCATTTATAGCTCACAATTTCCCAAATTCACCAAAATTCTCAATATGCATATCACTCCTACCACATTGAAATTTAATCAATCCCTAGTCATCTTTCAGCCATTTCAACACAAATTCAACCACCAATAACATCAAAATCAACTCAAATATCAAGATCGAGGTTTAGAAATTACCCAAAGCTTGTGAGACGCACAACTCACGCCTCGATCCGATTCGTCCTTCGATTTCCAAGTATGTTGTTCTCCCTTTGATGAGGAACAACTTTCCTTCTTACCACAATAGCTGATTCGGCTGGAAATGGGGGATTTGGAGGAGTGAGAAACTAGGTTTTCGAAAAAATGGAGGTTTGGAAGAGAGAGAAAGTAAGATTTCAGGAGAAAACACGGGTCCCTTATATAGACTGGAGGTAGGAGATCGATCTGTCTCCTGAGGAGATCGATCTGCGTTTGAATTTTTGGGGACGATCTGGGCAATTTTATGCCTAGGAGATCGATCTGTCGAGGGGTGAGATCGATCTCTTTATGGCTTTATGAGATCGATCTGTGCCTTGAGGAGATCGATCTTCTCCCAAACAGAAGCATTTGGAGATCGATCTCTTCCTCATGAGATCGATCCCTTCTCAAACAGATTCATAAGGAGATCGATCTCTTCCATTGGAGATCGATCTGCTCCTCAAATTTCCCCTTCCTCGTCATTTTTAACTCACCAGATCGATCTCTCTTTCTCCCAGATCGATCTGTCCTCATGGATCATGCTTATTTTACACACTTAACACATAAATCTCCAATTATAATTCCCACAATTCACTTAGCTCAATAAATTATACTCAAATTATTATTACATCAATAAAATGTCTGAAATTCTCAGATCTCACAGTTAAGATGATGTTTTAACTATTCATGCTACATTTTCCACTGAGTTTATTGAGTTTATCATGTAAACTAAAATGATTGTGATGTGCAAGTCATTTTCTTATTAATGAATCCCTTACTCTCTTACTGAGCAATTTAGAAGCTCACCTTGTTTTACCTTTCCCCAAGATTTTTTCAAGTGAAGAGAATTTTCCTGTGACGTACGGATTAGTGGCCAGTGGAGGACTCGAGCTCCACGTCACATATTGTACTTGAGGTACATTTTATTATTTCATGTAACTAGACTATAATTGTATTTACAGACACTTGATGTACTATGATGTATGAGATGTATTAGGATAATTCAATCTGAGTTGAGGAATGTATCTGATTTGATATATTTAATTATGTGATGATTAGATCCTGAGGTGTCGTTTTATGATATATATACAAATTTTGATGCATGACACTGTACAAGAATGCACCCATAAATGTGTATTGATGTAAATAAAAGTTTAAATTTGCCATGTTTTCCGCGCTTCCGGGGCCTGACAATACTTCCTAGATTTTGCTGCAATTTTCTACAGTAACTTACACCAAACATCCTTAATTTGCTGCCATAGTCATTTTCTCATCCAACCACCTTTAAGACTTGCAAATAGAATCCATTCATACCTTATACACATTAATGTGTGCATTCTTTGTATAACCCAAGGTATACAATATAAAACTAAATAGAAGTACACTTCGTTCCATTTGTTGCACTACTCATTTTGAGTTCTAATCACATTTATCACTTATGAAAGTCCATTTCTTCATATTCATACATAATGAAACTTGTTCGTATATCACAAATTCTTATTACAAGTGTGTACATGGTATTTATGGACTTTACGTCACTTATGCTTTACATTACAAGTACATATGTATTACTTATGAATTTATAAGATTTGCATTTAAAAATATGGGGCTTACAAATACATCTAGAGCATGGACACGTGAAAGACATTATGTACCCCAGATAGCTATAGGGGTAAAGCTAACCTGTAGGTCACATCTCCCACTCAATCTAAAATCTCAAATGGCCTGATGAATCGATGACTCAACTTTCTTTTCTTCCCAAATCTCATAATCCCCTTAGACGGTGAAACCTTTAAGAACACTGAATCACCTACTGCAAACTCCAAAAGGTCAGTATAGCTCTTTTGTCAGCTTTGAGCTGCCTTAAGTTGTTCATAAATCAATCAAACCTTCTTAGAAGCCTGCTCAACTATCTCAGGGGCAAACATCTTCCTATCACCAACTTCTTTATAGTCTCTGGGGGGCCTGCATCTCCTTCCATAAAGAGCTTCATATGTAGCCATCTCAGTGCTAAAGTTGTAGCTGTTATTGTATGCAAATTTGGCTAAGGGTAGGTAATCATCCTAAAAGCTTTTAAAGTCCATAATACAAGCCCATAACATGTCCTCTAAAATCTGAATGGTCCTATTGGCCAATCATCAGCTTGGGGATGGAAGGTTGTATTGAAGTTCAACCAAAACCTCGTAGCTTCTTGAAAAGATTCCTAAAAGTGAGAAGTGAACCTAGAGTCTCTATTCGAAGTGATGCTCTTTGAAGTCCCATGTAGCCTTACAATCTTCTTTACATATAAATCAACTAAAGCAATAAGGGTATCTGTAACCTTAATGGCTAAGAAGTGCGTGGACTTAGTCAATATATCAATAATAACCTAAATTGCATCATGGTTCTTATGGGTCCTCAATAAACTTGTGATAAATTCTATTGTGATGTGCTCTCATTTCAATGCCGATATAAGTAGAGGCTTAAGCAATCCTATGGGTTTCTGATGCTCAACCATCACCTTCTGACTGATCAGAGATTTGGCTACATACTCAACAATATCTCACTTCATACTAACCTATTGATACACATTGCACAAGCTATGGTACATCTTCTTACACCTTAGATGTAAAGTGTATATAGAGGTATGGATTTCATGCAAAATTAGTTTCTTGAAGGCCATATCATTTGGTACACAAATTCGATCATGGAACCTTAAAAGTCCAGCTCTACCAATATCAAATTTTGGCCTTTGACCTTGCTGAATCTCTATCGCTGCTTCTATATAAAACGAATCCTCCCATTGAGCTCGCCTAATTTGTTCCATCGAATCAGGTTCTATCCTCAAGCTAGCCATCATATAATCTGCATTAAAATGAGGCTCATCTAACGTCAAACCAGCTATCTACTCTAATAAGATCATCATGTAAGAAACTAATCTTAGGTACTTTCTACTCAATGCATCTTCTACCACATTAGCTTTACTAAGGTGGTATAAAATCTCACAATCATAGTTCTTAAGAAATTTCATCTATCCTTTCTGCCTCAGTTTCATTTCCGTCTTAGAGAATAGATACTTCAAACTCTTACGACCAGTGAACACTTGAAACTATTCACTATACAAGTAATGCCATTAAATCTTTAATACAGATCTACTATGGCTCTCTCTAACTCATGATTTGGGTAGTTATTCTCATGGTCTTTAAGTTGGTGTAAGCAATAGGCAGCTACCTTATCATGTTGCATGAGCACATAACCAAAACTTGTAAGGAGGCATCATTGTACGCCTTAAAAGTCCTTAATCTGCTCGAAATGGTCAGGATTAGTGTCGTCATTAATCTCTACTTAAGTTCTTGAAAGTTGCGCTCACAACTACCAAACTATTAGGACTTTACATCCTTCCATGTGAACCTAATCAAAGGTGCAGCTAACTTAGAGAATCCTTCCACGTAATGCCTATAATACCCGACAAATCCCAAGAAACTCCAAATCTCAGTCACGTTTCTCAATCGTTCCCACTGAAGAACTACTTCAACCTTAGACAGATCCATCAACACCCAATCTTTGATACTATGTGACTTAGGAATGTAATTTGCTCTAACTAAAAATCACACTTGTCCAACTTTGCATACAATTCCTTGTTACGGAGCGTTCATGGCACTAACCTCAAATGTTGGTCATGTTTCTCCCAAGACTTAGAATAGACCAAAATTTCATTAATGAAAATGATCACAAATTGATCCAGTTACTTTTTAAACACTTTGTGTATCAATTTCATAGATGATGTTGGTGTACTAGTCAGAACGAATGGCATAACTAGGAACTCAAAGTAGTCATACCATGTCTTGAAGGTTGTTGTAAATACCAAAAATTTTCAATATACTTATTGCTGTCTACAAATAACAAATTAGGCAATTGAGATTAAATATGTGATTATGGGTGAATTAATTTCAGTATAAATGATTGACTAACCTTATGTTTATATTACATGGAGAATTTAATTAAGTACGTAAACATACATGTATATATAGGTAGGCAATATTTATTTATTCACCAAGATTAATATATACAAATATACGCATATATGTTTATATATATATATATATATATATATACTGAGGTGAATGTATACATGTAAATATGTATATATATATATATATAACAAGAGTAAATAATATACACATATAGCTACAAGCCGAGAGCCCTTCTACCGTATTCACATATAGGATATTTATGTGTATATATATATATACACATAAATAGGTTGAAAGAGATGCTTACGGTTCGGTAGAGAAGAGAAGCAAGGAATAAAATATGTTAATAAGGGAAACTAGGATTGGCAGCTGTATAAGAAAAAATATATATATATATAACGACTTACGCATATGGATGTACTAGGATAGATAGCTGACATTGGGAAATGACAAAGGAAAGACAGGAGAGGAAGCTTGGAGAAGTGATCTGTTGAAGAAGTGGGAGACAACCGAGACCACTGTTGACAGTAAAGAAAATGTGAGCAATATGGAAACTCCTAAACATACCAGAAGATGGGAAGCTGCAGCAGAGGAATGAGAAGCTCTCACTCTCTCACCTGGTACATATATATATGTATAAATATCAGACTGCTGCATTGTTGAATTAAACATATATATATATATATTAGTGTATATATATATATGCTTTCGGTATGTAAGAAGGAAATGGGGAGAAACAAATGATGCCGAACAACTAGGAAAAGGGAGAGATTGGAAATGAAGCAGTAGCAGTAGGTATAGAAAACTAGAAACCCGACAAAATGATGGAAGAAGATGGCATATAGAGGTTGCTGAAGGGTACCATTCAGTGAAAATAAATATATATAGTAATGAGACCAGTCCAAAAAGAAACAAAAATATGGAGAAGCCTGAAATGAAAAGAAAGAAAATAATGGAGTAATCTGAAGAGGATACAAGCACGTTAAGAAAAATAAAGGGATACGAACGAGAGTAATATAAGGGGTGAGAGTTGAGGCAGTCGAGAAGAGGTTAGAAGGGGATGAAACAATAAACATAAGAGAGGAAAACAACAGTAGAATTATAGGAGAAAGGAAATTATAACAGAGGCAGATTCGGAAGCTGGTAGAGTGAGGGAGGCTATCTGGAATAAGGATAGCAGCGAAGACGCAGATGCAAGGAGGTTCATGAGGAAGATGGAAATGGAAAGTTGAGGCAGAAAGAGGGAAGGGAAGTAGAGAGAACCCAGAAGAGCAGCGGTGAAACTACAAACAGAGGGTTGAAGCAGGGGGCAGAGAAAGGCAGAACTAAGGCCAGCAAAACAGAGATGGTAAGGTTGTAAGGAAGGGGCCTCCTTTCGGAAAGCAACTATTGAAAAACTAGAGTAAGTGTAGGAAACTAGCCGAGGTCGGTGCTGAATCGAGGAAGCTCGAGTGTGGCTTGGAACAAGAAGAAACAGAGGCAGTACTGGTCAGGAAGTTGGAAACCGAAAGGGGCTCTGATGGACGGGAAGCAGAGGCAACGAGAAAACACGAGACTGGCTAGGTGTTGAGATGATGGCCGAATAGAGAAGGAAGAAGGATGACAGACCGAAGAAGGAAAGAAGGAAACTGATGAAGCCGATGAACAGTGCATTTGGGAATTATGGCGGGAAGAAGAAAGGAAATTCAAAAACAAAGAAAAGAAAAAGAAAAAAAGGAAGAAAAGAAAAGGAAAAAGTAGTATATATATAATTATAATAATAATTATATATATATATTGGAGAAAAAAAAAAGAGAAAAGAAAAGGATGAATAGTAATCAAAAAAAAGGGAGAGGAAGAAAGTAATATAAATATATATATATTATTGAAAATAGAGGAAAAATCGAGGAAGGAAAATAAGTGTACTAAATTTTGAAAATTCAGGGAAGAGCCCCGGGAAATTTACCAAGAGGACCGGACCCGTCGACTCGCTAAGTCGAAGTAATCAAGAATTACAGACAGACACCGAGGTAATAAATTTATACAAGTTTTAAAGATAATTATACGTATTTTATAATTTCGAGTGTATTTTCTCTAGGTAAGCAAGGTTATGATTTTGACGCATCGTAGTTAATTCGATAAATAGGATACTAAGAAATACAAATTTCGGTGTAGGAGAATCGTAGAAGGATTTAAGGGAGATACTAGGTGGCGTCACCACTCGAATTCAGGATTTTCGTTAAATCGAGGTAAGGGGTACTATTTAACTTAGTTTTGATAATGCATTCTTGTTTCACCAATAAATGATTTTATGAAAGAGCATATGATTTGAAATGATTTGTCAATACTTTCATACTTGTGAAACTGTTTACGAAGCATGTTTTAATTTGTCGAAATATTCCCTAAGTACCTTCCATGTTGTGAAATGAATTTCCTATGGTATGAAGCGTATGGATGTTTTACATTTATTTATGTTTTTATATCCATATCGTTAAAGAAACTTTTGACAATTTCAAAAGTATTTAAGAAAAGAAATTTGTTTTCGAAAGGGGATTGTGGGGGCCACCTCTTGAGTCTTATGGGAACAAAGTGCCACACAGTCTTTCTGTTTTATGAAAGAGTTTTCATATTACAAGGAATTCGATTTTATTACTCGATATGAGTTTATGGGTTATAAAACCCAAGAAAGATTTTGAAAACTCTATTTTGAGACTATAGGCTTCATGCATGGTTACTTTTTGTGGTGTTCCGGCTACACGACTTGGGTGCCGGTACGTATGGCCCATTTAGCACTTTACTCAACCTGTGTGGAAGATGTCGTGCTACTGGTGGTTTATGATGATGTTTTGGTAGTATGTCATGCCCGCACAGCACGTATGAATGTTCCCCGCACGGTGAGTGCCACAGGTGCCCGTGCCCTAGCTATGTGCTAGTATATGATAAGAAATAAGAAGATACTACCCATGTTTATAATTATGATTATTGTACGAACCTAATCCAGTCTACAGCCCCCCTTACCATGGCCATAGGTAATTGGTTACGATCGATATGTTTCATGAAATGTTTATGAAACGTTTATGAAATGTTTATGAAACGTTTATGAAATGATTATGAAATGTTTATGAAATGTTTATGAAAGGTTCATGAAATGCTTATGAAATGTTCATGAAATGTTTATGAAATGTTCATGAAATGCTTATGAAATAATTATGAAATATTAATGAAATGTTTACGAAATGATTATGAAATGTTCATGAAAGGTTTATGAAAAGTTGTAAAATGGTTAAGCATGTTATTTGTTTTAAAGCCATGCATGCTTTATGACTTTTTATGATGATTATGTTTACGAAAGGTTTACGAAATATTTACGAAACGTTTATGAACCCGATGGTTTTAAGAACTCATTCATGAACAATGAAAAGTTGTAAAATGGTTAAGCATGTCATTTGTTTAAAGACACGCATGCTTTATGATTTTTACGATGATTATGCATGAAATGATAATTTATGTATTGCATTAAGTTTGATTCTATGAACGATTTCACATGCTTTTATATATCAAAACTGCTTTAAGAGTATTATCTTACTAGGCTTTTCCCCAAAAGCTCACCCCTCTACCTTCAGACCATTTGCAGTGAATCTATAGGCGTTACCTGTCGCGTACACGACGTAAGCTGGTGGGAAAGAGCTACCCTAGGCTACTTTTTGTACACGCAGCAAAGGTATACAATCACATTCATTTACCAGACATGTTTGTATGCACAGACATCTATTAAAAGTAATGTGTCGGGATGAAACCTGTATAAGAATAAATAAAATGGAATATTTTTAAGGATTGACATTGAATAGGAATACAGCCTAAGTGAATAAGTGAATAAGTGGGCAAATTAAGTTAAAAAAAATCTCTCGATTTTCAAGGGTCAAGGGTCGTTACAGTTGTCTTAGGGACATCTTTTTTCTTAGTTTTAAATTGGTGATACCTTGATCTTAGGTCAACCTTGAAAAACATTGTAGCACCTCACAGTTGATCAAATAAATCATTAATCCAAAGGAGAGGGTACTTATTATCGATAGTTTATACATAATCTCAGGCTACCATCTTTCTTCTTTATAAATAAGACTAGAGCATCCAGGACGAGGCACTCGAGCATATAAACCCTTTTGTCTAATAAGTCTTAGATTTTCTTCTTCAACACTTTCAATTATACTAACGCTATTCGATATGGAGGCTTGGATATGGGTTTAGTATCCTGCACCAAGTCAGTGGTGAACTCTACCCCCTATCAGGTGGTAACCCAGGTAATCCTCTGAAAACACATCTAAAAAATACCTGACTACCAGAATCTCCTGAAGTTCTAGACGTCTCTTCCTAGTATCCTCCATGAAAGCTAAATAACCTTTACATTAATACTTTCATAAGACTTCAATGTAAAATAAAATACATACTTTCATTTCTTAATTTCGACAATTACAACATATCTATCAGGTAAGGAGAAAGTTACAGTCTTAACATAGCAGTCCAAACTAACATGATTAGTAGTTAGCTAATTCATGCCTAAGATAATATTAAATCAATACATATACAATACAATCAAATCTGCTACTAGTCTCTTAACTTCAATTTACAATCCTTACATACTAGCTTTATAATCTGAGATCTCGTCATAGAAGTGCTTATGTGTAAAAGGTGGCTTAGTGATATAGATTCTACACACAGTTTACTTGTAAACATGGGTGATACAAATGAATGGGTAGAACTCGCATCAAGCAATGCTAAAGCATTAAAACCATTAACAAAGATCTTACCTTGAATTATATCGGATGAGTCATCAGCTAATTTCAACCCTGAGCTATAGCATTTTGCCCTTCTTCACTGCTGTCGCTCTCTTCTGAACTGTAGGCATCTCTAGTTGTGTCTGAGTGGGCTTAAGCTGTGGATAATCTCAATCCAAATGTTCTTTCTAGTCATAGTTTAAGCGTGCACCTATAACCCATTGGTAAGGCCTAGAGCTGTGATTCTTACCATAGCTTTTACATATAATCTGAGCCCCTTGTGTATTAGTGTTAGTAGTAGGCCTAGAAACCCTTAGTCGAGACTTTACAACTCTCTATCTCTTATCCGAACTTTGAGTAACATTTTTTTGTGAAGATCTTCTGTCTGTAGATCTATTTCCTTTTTCTTTCCTAGAGCCTTATAATTAGCTTGATGAGCTCCTAGTCTTACTACACTAGTTGGGCCCTTAGATTGGCCTTATCATATATAGTAATACCAAAAGAAGCTAACGTGGCCCTGATGGTCAGCTTCAATCCTTCTAAGAACCTTTATACCTTATTCTCTTCATTATTGAAGGCATTAGGTCTTAATGGTTCAGTGCTATGAACTTGAATTGATACTTGTCCACAAAAATGGAAGCTTGTGTCAGTCTCAAAAACTCCATTTACATCTTCTTCTTAGCTTTGTGAGAAATGAACTGATGTTAGAAGGCCTCAAGAAAGATATCCCAAGTGAAAACAAGATACTTGGCCCTCAAGATTGTCTTAATAGCTGTTTACCAATGCTCGACCTCTTCTTCCAACGTGAATAAGACCAACTCCACCCTATTAGTCGAAGGGCTCTTCATATACTTGAAAATCTTTTTAACCATTAAGATCTAGTTCTTAACCACCATAAGATCCTTTAGCCCTTTGAATACTAAAGGGTTGAGCATTTAAAATTGCCTCACTAAACTCAAGTGTTTGTCATTATAAGACCCGTAATTTAATATGTACTCTTTATGATTTTGTGATGTATGGGCAAGTCACATTTGATATAAATCATAAGGAATAAATGTTTTTAAGTTACAAATGTGTATGAAATGCAAAACGGGTAGTTAAGCAAATTGAAAATGAATCTAAAAGTGATTTTTAGGAAAAATTACAACAGAACTATAATAGAAGAGGAGCAGATCGGTCTCATTAGCAAGGAAGATCGATCTCATGGCTTGGAGATGCAATGTCACAATGTCTGCAAGAGGCAGATTGATCCCTCAATAAGAGCAAATCGATCCCTCAGTAATATAGATCGATCTTGAACAAGTTTTTGCTGAAGTAGATCGATTTCTAAAGGGTTCTGGATAGAACAGATCGATCTCATAACAAAGCCAGATCGATCTCCTTAAGGTTATGTGTAAAGCAGATCGATCCCCTAAGCTTAAAAAGTCATTTTTCAAAGCTAAAGATGCAGGGCAGATCGATCTCTCACCTTTAGGAGATCGATCTTCCAAGAGCAATTCTATAAATACACGACTCTGCACTTCAGTTTTCCCTAGAGAACCAATTTCTATTGAAAACCAAAGTGTAACCTAACCTTTCTTTTCCAGAAATCTTCATCTTTCAAGTAGTTTTGAGTGAGATTCATTTCAACAAAGTTGTTCCTAGTAAAGAGTAGAACAACATAGTTGGAAACTAGAAGTTAGAATCAAAGATTAAAGGAATAAGGTGGATTTTACCAAATTTGGCAAAAATAGGAAAAATCAAGCTAGGTAAGATTTAATACACCAAATTCATATATGTTAATATAGGTGTCTTGGTGAGTTGATTGTTGTATGTTTGATTTGTTGAAAACAATTTGATCATGAAATATATCCATGACCTAGATATAGGTATGAAATTGAGAAAATGATGAGGAAGTTGAGCAAACATGGATTTAAGGATGAAATAAGTATGTATGGAATATTGTAAAATGGTTTTATTAAATACATAAAATTGGAATAGATGAGAAATGAAGATAAGTATATGAGATATAGGGTAAAATACCATAATGGGAGAAAGTGATGAGATTGAGGCATTGAGATGAGTTAAATGCATTGATTTAGAGTCATGCAAGTGAAAATAAGTATATTAAGGTATACTGATGTGGATAATTATTAGAGCCTTGGAAGTTATACTGGAAGCTGATCGGATTGCGAGAGTGAGCATCACCGAGGAAGTGAGGTCACGCGACGTGATCGAGGTAAGGGAATTTCGTGAGTAGCTAGAGGTAGCTACACGTATTTCGAATAGAAGTTTTGACTATTATACTATATATGAAACCCCGTGTATAGAAAAGTTGTAATACGAACCAATAAGGTAAATTGTGGTTTTATCTAAATTAAGGATAAAAAGCTTAGGAAACATGTTTGTGACTAATTTTATAGTTGAATGGATAGAATGGCTAATGTTTTCCTGTATATGCGAAAACAACACATTTGAGTGCCTATTTGATTTAATTGAGTGAAATTCAATTTGAATAAGCCATCTATCAGTTTATGTGAAAACTATGAGTGCTAGAGAATACTCGCACTATATTTTATGAGATATGCATCACATAGTACTTGAGTATATTCTCGTACTTGATTTTAATGCGATTTATACATGATAGAGTACTGGGAGCATTGCTCGTACATAGTTTTATTGATTGATGCATGATAGAGTATTTAAGTATCTCTCATACTCAGTTTTACATGAGTAGTGCTGGGAGCATTGCTCGCACTAGATTTATATAACTTGTGTATGTGGTCGTGTTGGGAGTTTACTCACACGTACCAATTTTGAAAGATATAGCATGAAATAGCCGTGTTGAGAGCTTGTGCTCACTATATGTCTCACCGATTATATGCTCACATGTGCAATTTTTGAGATATGGCCGAGGGCTATCGAAAATATTATCCATAGTATGAGGACTAAGACTTATGGCGAACACCCCGACCTTGAGATTGGGTCCATAGAGTACTTTGTACCGTGTATTTCACATGGAGTGTGATGTACCGTGAGTACATGATGTGATTGAGTTGTGAGCTGACGGTAGAGATTTGACCCACCTCTCATTACAGTAAATGTAAGACCCCGCACACCGAGTATTATGTGGCCTGGGATCACGGAAAATGAGTTATGATCATAATCTCGGAACATGTAGTCGCCTATCTCGTTTCATTCACTTGAGATTTCTTGAATAAATTATCACATGATTTTATAATCTGAACATGTGACTTTGTGTGTGATAAGGGTAACCCGAGAGATAGGTAAGGCCCAGATTTCCATGTTTTTAACATGATGAAATGCCATATTATTTTGATTTAATTGAAATGGCATGATAAAATGTGATTTAAATAAATTACATGAGAAATGCAATGTTTTGCATAAACTGCTGAGATTATTAAACCAACATGATTTCAGTTTTATAACTGACGATTTATATCTTTATGTATATATTGCATAAATGTTTAAATAAAGACACATGCTTTAGATATGAGTCGAAAAGGTAATGAATTAGTGGCTTGAGCATTATATTTTGTAGATAGTGCGGTTATCTACTTGCTTGCCTTATTTCCTTACTGAGCTGTGAACTCACCCCCTTTTAATTTCCTCCTCTCTACAGACCGTTCACAGTAGTTGGACACGATTGAGGATTTGTATTTCTTGATCCGCTGCATATCCATCTTACGAAAGTTATACACATTCGAACGTTTTGTACTGAACAATGTAAAAGCACAGTTATGTAAATGAATGTACAGTCGGGGATGTATATGTACAATTAATTGTATAATGTATATGAATTACTTTTAAGAAAGAGTACTTACAATCAATAGATAATTGTATTGACATGTATGCATGTTATGGAATGAATGTGGTTGAGATGACTAATATCAAATCATAGCCCAATTGTTTGGTGTTGAGTTATGAGAGAAGGAAAGGTAAGTAAAATGCAAAAAATTTATGGTGGTTTTTGGTAGGTCACAGGAGGGGAGGTCGTGACAATCATCCTCATCCGTAGTATGTGGCTGAAGAGCTTGTTGCTAAGGTGGAGGAACTTGTGGTATGGGTGGTTGTGGCACTAGAGGCTGAGGTACAGGAGGTGGAGGATGTGCAACTTATTTTTCTTTAGTAGAGTTGAAAGTGTTGGCACCACCTAGATGCTTTGCAATCACAGCCGCCATGGTTACAACCATGTCATAAAATCCCTGCTCAAGCCTCTACTTAAGATGAACGATCTTTCTATTGAGGCTGTCAGGCTATGGAGGAAGAGGAGGTAAAGGTTGAGAAGCTTGCCTCTTCAGTCATCCTCATCTTCTACTCGTTATCTTTTGCTCAACCTATACCAAAATCGATCACATAAGCTTCACTTCAATTGATTGAAACGTAATTTATAATCAGACCTAGACAAACACTAGATGTAACTTTTAATTCTAGCTTAACTACACTGATTCTTAACAGAAAAGCTAGGCTCTGATACCAACTTTGTAACATCCCGATCTAATGAAATTTGACATATTTTTTATTTTCCTTACTTATGTGTGTTAACGGCCAATTAGCATCCAATCACTGTGGTTGATCGTATTTAGTCAACTCAAGTAATAAATATCTTTATTGTTGATCCCATTCAATTGTGTGTGATGTGCATCCACTACAAACCTCAATTAAACAATCATGCTTCCAAAAAATCAAAATTTAACATCATCTATCAATCACCACAAAAGAGTATATTCATCAGTAAACTAATTGTTACATCATACTCCAATAATCAGGCTATAATTGGCTTCTAATACAACTTATTGACCCCATTTAATACCTGTTATAACCTATCATTACATCCCCACAATGAATATACATTAACTTGCATTAATTGTCTGAAATATAAACTAAACATATATTGTGTATATACCGTTCAAAAAGTGGTAAGTAGGAAGGTAGGAAGCCTTTCTCTAAGCATACTCAAAAGGGACACCCTTTTACTGTCTATCGAAGATAATCTGTAGAAGAGGAAAGAGGGAACGGAGCTAATACCAAGTAAAGGTTACATGAGAAGCAAAAGGTATCTAAAACGATGTAGTTCAAATCAAAACATTGAATCGATATACATATATATGGAAAAACATACTTTCATACCATTTCTTGCAATATAAACTAATACCTTCAAAATTAAATCAATTCATAAACCAATTAATGCAATTCTTTCGATAGAAATTAAGAGACTAGGCTAACATCCCAAAGATAACATGCACAATTCAATTGTCTTGCAAAGGAATGCAATCATTTCACGAGAGGCATAATCATTCCACGAAAGAACATCCAAAAAAATGGAGGGTGTAACCTATAACCATGGTTAAAGGTCCTTAGTCCCATTGGATCAACAAATACTAGGAAGTTGCAGACGTGTCTAAGTTAAATAGCCAACAATATAGTATAATACAATAGGCATATATGCCAGGAAAAAGGCATGAACAGAGGACCTGAAGTCTCTAAAACAATTTAAAACTTCAATAAGGTGCAATACAATCCAAGATTCCCAATTCAAAATCAAAATTCAATAGTTTTGATAATCATATGTATAATAAGGGAATGAGTATCCCATGGAATCATGGTTTCAAAGCAATTAGTAGGATAACTTCTAATGAAAACAATTCAATTTTATTTAAAACAAATCAGGTAATGCTTTTCTTATTTTAAAACATTATAAAACATTTCATAAATAAAGTTTTAGAAAACAAAAGTGATTTGTGTTTAAAGAAAACATTTAAGAAAGTCCTTTATTTAAAAGCCCTACAATATGTTGTTTAAATGATTTTTCCAACCAATCAATTTCATGAACTAGTGAATTTCCTCAATAATGTTTAATCAATGAAATAATTGAGTTCAATTATGCTTATATGCATAGTTATATCAAAATATCTTCAACCAAACCATTAGCATGGTTGGGTTGAGATACCTATGTCCCCTACATTCAAGCGCTTAAATCAATACCTATGTTGCAAACACAAACCCTGTCACCGTGCTAAGCTAGGCTATGCATATATATTACCTAAACTATCCTTACTCCAACCAATCCTTTAACTGCAATATCATTGGAAATCAAGCTTATTTATTATCAAGCTTTTCTAATAAGACTCTAATACTATACAAACAAATTTTAACTTATCATATTAATAAATTTCCATTAATCTTTCAAGTGATTAAAAGCATTTTATATCCATTAGTCACTTAACCCTTAACCCCAAATTGGTTATAGGGACTTAAGGCATATCTTGGTGCTTACACCATTTTCCTTTTTGCTAATTCAATACCACAATATTTATCAGTAAATCAACACTTAAACATACTATTCATTTCCATAACCCTAAAGTCATCTAAAGGCATAACCCTAATCATCATCCAACAATTTTATTTCAAAAAGCTACTTAAGCAAATCAATACATGATACTACCAATCACAACATATAATTATCTTAGAATTTTGGAAGATCCTTACCTTGCTTAATTTGTAGAGAGAGTGGAAACCCTAAAAATAACCTTTCAAATTCCTATACTCACAAACCAACTTCTAACCACAATTAAACATCCAAAAGCATTTATTAGTCATAAATACTCAAAACCTACCAAGTCAATTTCCATGAAAAAGCTTCATACCTTTTTATTCTTTCTTGTATTTTAAAACCCTTTTTTTGGTTCTTTAAAATCTTTTTTTTCATCAAATCTCACTCTCAAATGGGTAATTATGATGAAATTGAGGTAAAGAAGGAAAAATGGGGTAGGGTCTTTAGCTTTTTATCCTTTTTTTCTCTTTTATCCTTTATCTTTTATCTTATTTCCTTTCAATTTCCCTGATTTTCCCTAAGTTTCCTGTGTTTTAAAACCCACTTTTAAGGCATCATGAAATTAGAGGATTGATCCCTTTATGGAGGGGATCGATCATCTCCTTTAAAATTTTAAATTTTTGTATTCTTGGTTAAGGGGATCGATTCCTTTAAGAGGGGATTGATCCTTCCATGCTTTACTGCAAAATTTTGACATTTAGCCTTTAAGAGATCGATCCTTTCGCCTAAAGGATCAATCCTTTACCTCATAATTGTTCATTTTTACCTTCTGTGATCTAAGGATTGATCCTTCAAAGGTAAAGGATAAGTCTCTCGACCTGAAGCACCATTTTCTTAGTGTTTTAACCCAAAAAACATCCTACTTTGAACCTCTAAACTTCTACCAATCATCCAACAACTCAAAATCAATCATCAATGCATCCATAAACACATGTAAAGGATCAATAACATATTCACACATCTCACAAAATCCAAATCCATAACTTATACTTAATACCTCACACACACGTAAAGTTAATAAACATAAATCATCTCAATCCTCAATTATCATATGTCATATATTCACAATGCATTTATAACTCTTATAAATACATCCAACAACCTCACAACATGAATATAATGCAAAATCAACTTATTCATTATGTTATTCAAGTTAATACAACGAGAATTCGAGGTTTTACATATTTAAGCCTAAGAATGGCACTTTTTTGTTCCAGTAAGCTTACATTGTCTTAACATCAATTATACACAATCAAATACATAAATGATTTCATACAAATACAAGAAAATGGAAGGTTTACATCCTCCCCACCTAAAACCAAATTCTCTTAGAACTGATCAAACAAATATGGGTGCTTCTCTTTCAAAGGCTCTCAATTCCTAAGTAGCCTCTTTCGTTAAATGATGTTGCTAGAGGACCTTAACCAAGGAATAGTCCTAGATTGAAGCATCTTCTTTTTCGATTCAGTATTCAAATTGGCTTCTTAATGTAACTCATGCCTTCTTTAATCTCCAATGGTACAAGCTCGATGACATGGGATGGGTATGGATGGTACTTCTTTACATAGAGATGTTGAAGATGTTTTGCACCCAGATAGCTATGGTGGCAAAGCTAATTTGTAGGCTACATCTCTAACTCGCGTAAGAATCTTAAATGGTCTTATGATCACAGGACTTAGCTTCTCATTCTTCCTAAATCGCATGATACCCTTACTATGAGTCATTTTTAAAAATAACGAATCACCAATTTGAAAATCAAGGTGTTTTTTGCATATGCCAACATAACTTTCTGCTAGCTTTGATGTCACGACCCATTTTTTTCCTAAAAACCCCTACAAATTTTTCGCTTTTTCATTTCCTTACCCGTCGTGAACAGTTTCACTGCTAACAGTTGGGCTATGAGTCGATGTTAGTCCCTCCTGTCATGTTACTTATCTTAACATCTATTTTTCATATTTCATTTACATATCAATTTATTTTAAATAATTACATCCCCATTATTACATCCATGTACAATATTGTGCCTCAATATGTTCAGATACAAAATTATACAAATGTGTATACCTGGTCTTTATAGGACGTAGCGGATAACTGAAACGCAAGACTAGTGTCGCTCTCTTCTACTGAATGTACCCTGTGGGGAGGAAAATGAAAGGGTAAGCGAAACTTGCTCAGTAAGGCAATAATGTAAGCAGGTAGATAACTATACTATCTACGTGCTGATAATGTCATGATATAAAATCATTTATATTTGGACCATGAGGTATGACTAAAACGATGCCACATGTATGTATATATCATATAAGAGAAATCATGAAATCGACATATAAAACAAACATGGAAAAATCATCATGTATGACATCTCATGCTTATCACATTAAAACTTATTTGTGTTCATCATAAACTCATCACGTTAAAACTTATTTGTTTTATCACAAAACAACCACATCAAGGTTAAACTCATTCCCCGAGAATACCTTGATTTATTAAATCGTATTTCTTTTAAAAACATAAATCAGGACATTACCCTTCCCTCGGGTTCATCCTTGTCTATTCAGACCGTATGATATCATGTGAGGCATGTAGGTTACTGTATGAAAATCGAGGACTATGGCCATAATTTGTCCCTGTGATCCCAGGCAACACGGATCCCGGTGTGCAGAGCATCACAACTACAACGGGAGGTGGGGGTCAAATCTTACCCGCCAGAATATCAAGTAACATCATCGAGTCATCATGACTGCACGGTACAGCGTACTCCATGTGACATACACGGTACAACGTACTCTGTGGACCCATATCATAGTCTGGGGGTGCCTGCCGTAGGTCTTATCCACCCCAATACTATGTCGATAACCAACCCATGTCTCAAAGTATATGTGCGAGCATCTCAACTCTCTACGACACACAGTCTACAGGAGGCTTCCGCACGACTATATGCATGTCAATTCACGTCTAGTGCGAGCGAAGCTCTAGCACAACGCTATGCATATCATGATATCTAAAATCGAGTGCGAGCAAAGCTCCAGCATGGTTTTGTGCACACAAATTTCTCGTACGAGCTATGCTCCAGTACAACTTTTCATGAGTAATAAATCAATAAAATTTAGTGCGAGTAATACTCTAGCACTTTTTTTACTCGTGTAAATATGATAGGTGGCTCAATCTTGATAAAACATCTTTTAAAATCGTAACCGGTACAAATCGGTACACTTTCGTATAATTCACGAAATCAACAGCCAACCTTTATGCATATTTGCTTAAATCAAGGTAATACATTCGTATAAAACATTAAAATATGATAATCATGCAATTTATCAACCTTACTACCCTTTTTGTAAATTTTACTACCAGGGGTAAAATCATCTTTTTCTTTATTCACCCATATCCCGGATTTTCGTAAAAAATATTATTTCGTTTCTAGATACTTAAAGAAATTCTAGGCTCTGTAAATCCCCTCAAAATACGTATAAAAATCTCTATACACCTATAAAATTCCCTTACCTCGATTTACGTGTAAACTTATCTCGTCTCGATAATATCCGATCTCTCAGTCCAACTGCGCGTCAACCAAGTCTACAAAACTGCATATAACCATATATTTTGGGTTAATTCACTTATTTTTATCAATATATCACATTTACTGATCGAATCTAACGTACTGGGCCCGTTTTACTTTATTGGGCCCAATCGCACCTTAATGGGTCTCGACCCATTTTTCAGCCCGTTTCTACTTATTAAATCCCTTCTTCGGGTTTACTGGGCTCATTCAGCTTACCAATAATCATCGGGCTTCGTTCCAAACTCATTGGATAGCCCGTATACTATTTACGGTAATTACGTTACAAATTTCAAATAATATTCCTTTTTATACAGAATTAATCCGTAAAATAATTGAAACTCTGTATTAAAGGACTCATATTATCGTAATTAAAATATACTTACCCAATATGATGTGGGGTACAAAAATTGAAGCTCAATCGACTCTCGTTCGGGCTTTGTTGTACAACTGCACAATTTTATATTTAATTTCGGGTTAATTTTCGATCAAATATAATTTAAATAAATTTCCCAAAAATCAAATCGGTCACTTTTGACCTCGTATCGACTTACCCGAAGTCCGGTGTATCCCCAAAAATTCTTCTCTTTTTTTCTTTTTCTCTTTTTCTCCTTTTTTCCCTTCTTTCTTGGCTGAACCGGTTCAGTCCGGTTCAACCCGATTCAGTCCGGTTCGACCGATTTAGGGCCTCACCGGCCAGTTCTCTATCGGCTTTTGCCGCTAATAACTCCGCAAGGTCATCCGCAGCTCGGATCTGGTCTCGGTTTCGCACGAGGTGGCCGGGAAGTGGCCGGTTTGGCCTCTTCTCCTTTTCGGCGTCGGTGGCTTCCTCGTTTCTCGCTGTTGCCGGCGCTGGCCGCTGTTTCTGCCCTCATTCGGCTTGGCATCACATGGGGGTCCTTCAGTGGCCAGTGGTTAGGGCCGAATCGCCGTCGATCGTCGAAAAAATTCCCTTTCCTCTCTCGGCTTCTCTCCCTCGATCCGGCGTCGGTAGGGCGCGTCGCTGCTACCAGGGAGATCGTCGGCCTCTCCTCTTCATTTTTCGGCCCTTTGCCTGGCCGCTGGGTCACCGGTGGTCCTCTGGTGCTCGTGTCTTCTCGGTTTTGTTTTTCTGTTTTTCATTTCTTTCTCTCTCTTCGACAATTTTTGATTTTAGTTTTTTTTTCTTATTATTATTATTATTATTTATAAATTATTTTATTCTTAAATAATCATTAAAATATTCTAAAGTATTCTAAAATATCTACTAATATATTATTTTATTCCAAATTAATTAATTCAATTAATTTATTATATTTTCCATTTTCACGGTTTAATTTCTCTGTATTTTCGAGATATTGTCCCGAGTGACTTTTCGATTAATTCCAGTAAATTTATATCTTGATCAATTTAACCCGAAATTTAATTATTTCTTCGTTATTGATCAAGATTCTCAAATCCTTTATTTTTAATTAAATTTTCTTGTCGAATTTATACCGACTTTTGATCTTTTGACCGTTTTGCCCTTTAAGGTGTTCGGGAATTCCATTTCAGTCATTTTGCATTTTTAATTTCGTGTTTTGAATCCTTGTCTCCAGTCTGAATCCCGTTAGTTTAATTTGGGACCATTTCAATCCTTTCTTTGACAAACATACTCATTTTGTGTTTTAACTAAATTTGGGTCTTACATAATCTCCCCCACTTAAAAAAATTGATCCTCCAAATTAGAACCAAGTTAAATAGATCCATAAACAACTCTGGGTACGTCTATTGTATCATATACTGTCATTCTCAAGTGACTTTTTCCAGAGTGTACTACTACCAACATACTTTAATTAGGGAGATCATCTTAAACCTCAACACTTTCTCTTTCCATCTAATACCCGAATCGATTTTTCAACATACGCTTTGCTTTCATTGAGCTGAGTTGTTGAAACTTATATCCGGTCACATACGCTGAGTCCGGATAATATTTTCGAAACATCAAAAGATGGGACACATCGTGGATGCCTGCTAATTCAGGTGGTAACGCCAACCTACAGGCCTTATCTCCCACTTTGTCCAATCTCTTTTCCGAATCTCGTTACGTCCTTATGCTATGTCCTAAGGGCATGTAACTTCTAACAATACTAATTCACTCTCGAGGAATTCCAATGGTTTCTGTCTCTTGTCAGGTAAGCTTTTCTATCTGCTCTAAGGTGTTCTTAATCCTTCACAATTAATTGAACATCCTCAGAGGTTTGTCTTACAAATTCGAGAACAATTTTCTATTTGTCACCCACTTCTTATCCAAATCGGGGAAACAACCCTTACGGCCATATAATGCCTTATTTGAAGTCATCCCGATACTCAAGTGACAACTATCATTATTGGCAAATTTGATTAGTAACAACTGATCATCCCAGGAGCTTATAAGATAAATGGCACATGCTCTCATCATATCCTCCAAAACCTGTACAGTCCTCTCTGACTGACCATTTGTCTGAGGACAAAAAGCTGTGCTAACACTCAATCGGGTTCCCATAGCTTCCTGAAAAACGTTCCCAGAAATGGGAAATGAAGTAGGAATCCCTATATGATACAATGCTCACTGGAAAAATACTTGGTGTTCCACAATTTTCCATACACATAAATCCACCTACACACTCAGAGTATCTGGGAATTTGCTAACTAGAAGGTGGGTAGACTTAGTCAATCTATCGACTATCACCCAGATAGACTTATGATTTATCCGGGTCCTCTGTAACCCATCACGAAATTCATGGTAATTTGTTCCCATTTTCGTGTCAATATAGGTAGAAACTGCAATAACCCTGCAACTTCTTTTGCTCTACCTTACTCTGCTGACATACAAGACACTTCTCTACAATCTCTCCAATGTCTCTTTTCATATCTGACCACCAATACCCTTTTTCTAAGATTTTGATATATTTATTACTTCTCGGATGCACTGTATATCTCGAAGAGTGAGCTTCTAACAATAACTCTATCTCATCACTATGGTCCTGGGGAGCACTTATACTATTTTTGAACCTCAGTAAGCCATTATCACTCTCTGTGAACTCTGTCACTGTACCCATCTGAATCTGACCCACACTATCGATACCCTGCCGATCATCACGCTAAGCCTGTCAAATCCAGTCACTCAAATTCGGTTGTAATTTCTGGCTAGCTATCACAAAATCACTGTCATCATCAGAGGGGATCACATCACTACTGAGGCTTACAACTGCTCCAGCAGCTCACACTCCCTGACCATCATATGTAATACCATCCCGAGGCTCTTTCTGCTCAAGGCATTAGCCATCACATTAGCCTTTCTTGGGTGGTACAATTTCCACAATCATAATCCCTCAGAAGCTCTAACCCTCTTTGTTCTCATATCCGACTCTTTCTGTGAAAACAGATACTCGGGGCTTTTAGGATCAGTGCATACCTGAAATTTCTCACTGTGTACATAGTAGTGTCATATACTAAATACAACCACTATCGCTGTCAACTTTAAATGATTGGCCAGATAGTCCCTTCATGATTCTTGAGTTGTCTGGATTCATAATCGACTATCTTCCTCTTTTGCATCTATACATAGCCCATTCATTATTTTGAGATATCCATAGACTCATGAGAAACCTCTTAATCTGTTGGGTATGGTGAGAATAAATACGGTGGTCAGTTCATACTTCAATATACCAAAACTCCTGTCACGTCTATCATCTCATTCAAATACAACTTTTTCTAAGTTAAACGTGTCAATAAAGTAGTCCATTTCGAGAATTCGCAACAAATCATCTGTAAAAACAATTTTCAATTGTTGCTTATAATTTTTCCTGGACTTTAAATACACCCAAAATATCGTCAATAAGGATGATAACAAATTGGTCCAGTTAAAGTTTAAATACCTCATCGTAGTTGTGTTCCACTAAATATTTCAATCACCCATATCCTTGACCTATGTACGCATAAACGTATAATGTCATTTCAAAATCGCTTCCATTCAAGATACTAACCCGCGTCATTTCCTTTTTCTTATATTAATGGCTTTTATAAAATTTTTTAATTAATTTTTTTTTAAACCTTCACGATTAATCGAATTCTATATTTCTTTATCGTACAAGTAAGGATACCCTAATTTTAAATGTATATATATTACGACTGTCGATTTCAATTTATAGGTTGTGTATACTTTTAAAAGCTGTCAAGTGTTCAGGCGGGGAGGTATTTTGAAATACCTTTATTAACCCTCAAACTTGACCACAATTACTTTACATATCAGTCCATGTGGTCACAATTCATATTCGCTACTAATTGTTTTAATCCAAATTATTTCACATATCAGAGATATTCATACCTTGCATACGCCTCTTATTCCAATAGATCTTGTATTTATGATCTATCACATCTTAAAACTTATCTCTTTTCGTATATCACTTATAACAAACTCTGTGATTACTCATTCCGTGAGTACAATCATTTACTCCTTTAATTTCAATCACTACACCCCTTTTATTACTTGTCAAAACTTACAGTATACTTTTCAGGTGTAACTATATCACTATCTTAGAATAGAACTCTGAACATCATAATTTGCAGCTGACCAATTGAGATTTATTCTCAATATTACTTCAAATTATTCATAGTCTATTGAATAAAATCGGCTGACTTATACTTCTTCCCTCATTTTCAACTTATAATCTCTTAATAATTATTTCGTTAGTTAACCCTCCTCTATTGGGGTACTAACTATCAGCATTGAGCCCACGGATGTAGGCATTCACGTCTTTTACTAACTTATATACAAATGAAGGCGGTATGACTAAATACGTGGCACCAGGATTAATTAAAATAATTACTTCACTATTCTTAACTAGTGTGGTATCTTTCACCACATCATATGAAACATCAGTAATGTCCTGGTCCAAGGCATACACTCGCCCTCGTCCAACAGCCTACTTTCCCCTTTCTATTTGGCTGTGGCCTCCTTATTTCGGTGCAGAGACATCAACATGGTTTTCTCTGTCTCTTTGCCCTTCTGTGAGGCAGTCTCACCTAACTATGAGCAATCATTAAATAAATGGTCCATTTTACCACACTTAACGCCTATTTTAGTCAATAAAGTGTAGGTGTAGGACCTACTTCCGTGGTATCTACCACACATCCTACACTGGTTACACTGCTACATTGCTTACACTGTTACACTGCTTACTCTGCTTACACTGCTTACCCTGCTACGGAGTAGGTCGGGGTCCTCCAATCACAATACCCCTCAAAAGTGTTAAAATTGGATACATTGGGGCATTACCAATCATCTTACCCTGTGACTCATCAACTCTAATTTCTTACCAACTGGTCTCTTTCCCGCTCTGACATCTTTGTCATTCTCTATTCTCTTCTGTCTCTATTTTGACCCTTACTACCTTTCCCAATCTCAGAGGCATGCAACACATGATATTATTCACACAACTATATTTTACGCACTGCCTCGACATAGGTAGTGAGCCAATCGAACTCTAATCGACAATTTGAGTCATTCCATGAACTTTTGGGCTTTCCGACTCTCACTGCCTATAGTATCGGGGTAACACCTGGGTAGGTATATAAACTGAAATTCATACTTATCAATCAACCAGTATCTCTGGGTCATTGTAAGAAATTTTACCTGCAATTTCCCTTAAGTAGTGTCCAAAATATTCTATCACCAGAATACATCCAAAAATATTTCTCATGTCGGCTCTGGACGTCTAACTGTTCAGATTGGTCGAACGGACTTCCATCAATGCTCTGCCTCACCCTCCAACATAAACGTATTTTAAAAATCACTTTCTTAATCGACATACACCAAAAACAAATTCAACAACTTCGCTATCTCATTCACCCAGTCCTCAGCAACTATTGATTTCTTTACTTCGCTATATACCGGAGGGGTGTGAAAATCTCTATAGTCTGAGGAATCAGTTTAGGCTTTACCTGCCTATCCTCAACTACCTGCATAGACTAAGTAAAAAACTCCAAAATATTTTCTACACTCCACTCCATCCTCTCGGAGCGTGTCTCAATACTTTTTGGTCTCTTTATAGGACCCTGTGGAGTAAGCTCAACATCGACCTCCACCTCACTCTCATCTTGAGTCTCATGTGACGACTCATTCGACTCTCAGGCCGATCTCTACGGCCTCGAGCATGTGTACTCATCCCTCTACTATAGCGGCTATCAGTTATAAAAACTAGATTCTTGCATTCGAAACTAAATTCTTAGCTGCAGTTCCATCTTGATATACACAATTGTATTTAAACAATGCACAGTACATGGGGATGTAAATTTACTTAACCACTAACACCGACTCATATCAGGCCAACTCTGTTCTGATACCACCTTTTGTCACGACCCATTTTTTCCTAAAAACCCCTACAAATTTTTTGCTTTTTCATTTCCTTACCCGTCGTGAACAGTTTCACTACTAACAGTTGGGTTATGAGTCGATGTTAGTCCCTCCTGTCATGTTACTTACCTTAACATCTATTTTTCATATTTCATTTACATATCAATTTATTTTAAATAATTACATCCCCAATATTACATCAATGTACAGTACTGTGCCTCTATATGTTCAGATACAAAATTATACAAATGTGTATACCTGGTCTTGATAGGACGCAGTAGATAACTGAAACGCAACACTAGTGTCACTCTCTTCTACTGAATGTACCCTGTGGGGTGGAAAATGAAAGTGTGAGCGAAACTTACTCAGTAAGGCAATAATGTAAGTAGGTAGATAACTATACTATCTACGTGCTGATAATGTCATGATATAAAATCATTTATATTTGGAGCATGAGGTATGACTAAAACAATGCCACATGTATGTATATATCATATAAGAGAAATCATGAAATCGACAGATAAAACAAACATGAAAAAATCATCATGTATGACATCTCATGCTCGTCACATTAAAACTTATTTGTGTTCATCATAAACTCATCACGTTAAAACTTATTTGTTTTATCACAAAACAACCACATCAAGGTTAAACCCATTCCCTAGGAATACCTTGATTTATTAAATTTCATTTCTTTTAAAAACATAAATCGGGACATTACCCCTCCCTCGAGTTCATCCTGGTCTATTCAGACCGTATGATATCATGTGAGGCATGTAGGTTACTATATGAAAATCGAGGACTATGGCCATAATTTGTCTCTATGATCCCAAGCTACACGTATCCCGGTGTGCAGGGCATCACAACTGCAACGAGAGGTGGGGTCAAATCCTACCCACCAGAATATCAAGTAACATCATCGAGTCATCATGACTGCACGATACAGCTTACTCCACTCGAAATACACAGTACAACGTACTCAGTGGACCCATATCATAGTCTGGGGTTGCCTGTCGTAGGTCTTATCTACCCCAATACTATGTCGATAACTAACCCATGTCTCAAAGTATATGTGCGAGCATCTCAACTCTCTGTGACACACAGTCTACAGGAGGCTTTCGCATGACTATATGCATGTCAGCTCACGTCTAGTGCGAGCGAAGCTCCAGCACAATGCTATGCATATCATGATATCTAAAATCTCGTGTGAGCGAAGTTCCTGCACGATTTTGTGCACACAAATTTCTCGTACGAGCTATGCTCTAGTACGACTTTTCATGACTAATAAATCAGTAAAATTTAGTGCGAGTAATACTCTAGAACTCTTTTTACTCGTGTAAATATGATAGGTGGATCAATCTTGATAAAACATCTTTTAAAATCGTAACCGGTACCCTTTCGTATAATTCACGAAATCAATAGCCAGCCTATGTGAACATTTGCTTAAATCAAGGCAATACATTCATATAAAACATTAAAACATGATAATCATGCAATTTATCAGCCTTACTACCCTTTTTTTGTAAATTTTACTATCAGGGGTAAAATCGTCATTTTCTTTATTCACCCATACCCCTGATTTTCGTAAAAAATATTATTTCGTTTCTAGATACTTAAAGAAATTCTAGGCCCTGGTAAAATATGTATAGAAATCTCTATGCACCTACAAAATTCCCTTACCTCGATTTACGCGTAAACTTATCTCGTCTAGATAATATCCGATCTCTCAGTCCAACTGCGCGTCAACCAAGTCTACGAAACTGCATATAACCACATATTTTGGGTTAATTCACCTATTTTTATTAATATATCACATTTACTGATCAAATCTAACGTACTGGGCCTGTTTTACTTTATTGGGCCCAATCGCACCTTAATGGGTCTCGACCCATTTTCAGCCCGTTTCTACTTATTAAATCCCTTCTTCGGGTTTACTGGGCTCATTCAACTTACCAATAATCATCGGGCTTCGTTCCAAACTCATTGGATAGCCCATATACTATTTACAGTAATTACGTTACAAATTCTGAATAATATTCTTTTTTATACAGAATTAATCCGAAAAATAATTGAAACTCTGTATTAAAGGACTCATATTATCGTAATTAATATATACTTACCCAATATGATGCGGGGTACAAAAATCGAAGCTCAATCGACTCTCGTTCGGGCTTTATCGTAAAACTGCACAATTAAATATTTAATTTCGGGTTACTTTTTGATCAAATATAATTTAAATAAATTTTCCAAAAATCAAATCGGTCACTTTTAACCTCGTATCGACTTACCCGAAGTCCGATGTATCCCCAAAAATTCTTCCCATTTTTTTCTTTTTCTCCTTTTTTCCTTTCTTTCTTGGATGAACCGGTTCAGTCCGGTTCAACCTGATTTAGACCTATCCGGTTCAGTCCGATTCGACCAGTTTAGGGCCTCGCCAGCCGGTTCTCTGTCTGCTTCCACCTCCAACATCTCTGCGAGGTCATCCGCAGCTCGGATCTGATCTCAATTTCGTACGAGGTGGCCGGGAAGTGGCCGGTCTGACCTCTTTTCCTCTCCGGCATCAGTGGCTTCCTCGTTTCTCGTCGTTGCCGGTGCTGGCCACCTTTTCCTCGATTTTTTTCACCCTCATTCGACTCAGCATCACGTGGGGGTCCTTCGGTGGCCAGTGGTTGGGGCCGAATCGGCGTCGATCGCCAGAAAAATTCCCTTTCCTTTCTCGGCTTCTCTCCTTCGATTCGACGTTCTCCGGCGTTGGTGGGGCGCGTCACCGGTACCAGGGAGATCGTCGGCCTCTCCTCTTCATTTTTTGATCCTTCACCTGGCCGCTGGGTCACCAATGGTCGTCCGGTGCTCATGTCTTCTCGGTTTCATTTTTCTGTTTTTCATTTCTTTCTCTCTCTTCAACAATTTTTGATTTCAATTTTTTTTGCCTTTTATTATTAGTATTATTATTATTTATAAATTATTTTACTATTAAATAATCATTAAAATATTCTAAAGTATTCTAAAATATCTACTAATATATTATTTTATTCCAAATTAATTAATTTAATTTTATTTAATTTATTTATTATATTTTCCATTTTCTCGGTATAATCATGGTATGTAAGACTCGATTTTATCATAAGGGCAAAAAGGGAATAAATAAAAATTTTTGAGTGCATTAAAAAATGCAAGAGGATTTAAATGGTATTCCCGAAAATGTGAAGGGTAAAATGATCAAAAGATCAAAATTCGGTATTAATCGAGACAAAAAAATTTAATTAAAAATAGGGATTTGAGAAATCTTGATCAATAACGAAGAAATAATTAAATTTTGGATTAAATTGATCAAGATATGAATTTATTGGAATAAACTGAAATTTTCGTATTGAAAAATAATCTAAAAAATAATCGAAAAAATATACCGAAAAGGTAAAATCGGACTGATAAATTCATTTACGGACTAAATGAATTTAATAGAATTTTTTTCAGATATTTTGATAATTTTAATATATTTTAATTGATTAAAATAATAATAAAATTTAATTATAAATAAATAAATAAAAAAGAAAAAAAGGGAAAAAAGAAAAGGAAACTGAATTGAAAAACGCGAAACAGAGAAAAAAATGGAGAAACGAAGCAGCCGAAACCGAGGGAAGGTTTCCCGCTCGCTGGCGAGCCACCGGAGGGGCTGAGGGGCCGACGAGGGCCGGCGAACGCAGCCCAACATCGAGCGAACCTCCAGTAGCCAAGACGCGCCGTGGAGACCGCCGGAGCACGCCAGAAACGAAGGCAGAAGCCGCGGTAGAGAAGCCTCGATTCGTCGACGATGGCTGCGTTTCGACTCTAGCCGAGGCCTGATTTTGGAAGCCCAGGCCGTGGCGCGCCTATTGGTGTCGGAATCACACTGGGAACCGACCGGACGACGCCGAAATAAGGA
This sequence comes from Firmiana major, assembly GCA_033439115.1. Taxonomy (NCBI): domain Eukaryota; kingdom Viridiplantae; phylum Streptophyta; class Magnoliopsida; order Malvales; family Malvaceae; genus Firmiana; species Firmiana major. Next base: position 36,437,906 of record CM065901.1, on the reverse strand, counting down.
AATGATGCTGAACCGGCCTGAACCGCTGGACCGAACCGGACTAAACCGCTGGACCGAACCGGTCTGAACCGGACCGAACTGGTTCAGCCAAAAAGAGAGGGAAAAAAAGAAGAAAAAGGGAAAAAAAAGAGAAAAAAAAATTGAAAAAAATTTCAGTGATGCAATCAAGCTTCGGGTAAGTCGGTAAGCGGTCAAATTGATCGATTTAATTTTTAGAATATTTAATTTGATAAATAATCGACTGAAAGTTTACCCGAAAATATATTTAATTGTGTAGCTCGACGATTGGCATCAACCGAGAGCTAGAGACAGCCTCAATTTGAGTACTATCATGGAACCACGGGTAAGTAACCCTTATTTACGACAATTTACATCGTTATGCGTGATTGATATTTAACGCATAAATTATGGATTTAATTTTCGCATAAATGAATTAAATTCTAGAAAATTGGATAAATTGTCGTAAATACTAAATTGAGATATCTGAGAATTTAGAACGAGGCTAAATAAATATTGATGGGACCAATGAGCCCAATAGGCATCGATAAAGTGTAGTAAATGGGCTTAAGGCCGATAAAGGCCCATTATGGTGCAATTGGGCCCAATATGGGTAAACGAGCTCAATGATTTAAATTAAGCCCAGAAAAATATGAAATACAATTAAATTGTATTGTAATTGACCTGATGAATGTGTATCCGCAGTTTCGGATATTGGATTCGGAGTAAATCGGACTGCGTGACGAGACATCAATGGAAAGGTCAGACTGTACAGGAAAATGAGGTAAGGGAATTGTGTGAGTAGCTAGAGGTAGCTACACGTATTTTAATAGATTTTGTATACACTGATTTTGTATGTATACACTGATTATGTATAATGATCCAAAAAGTGGTTTAAATTATTTTAAGGATCGAAATAGGTGAAAAGACTATTTTACCCCTATTGAGGGAAGTTCACCTAAGGATGGTGAAAGCATGACATGCATGAAATGCATGATTTAAGAAATTTTTTGAATTAAGGAATTTTATTGATTTTAATCAAAGTAAATCGATAGATTGGCCAGAAATTATATAATTTTGCAAGATAACACTACGTAGGCGTTATTTGTATTTAAATGAAATTCTTTGGAAAATAGGCCAACTATCAAGTTTATATGGAAATAGATAGTGTCGACACGTAGTTCGCACTATATCTGTGTTTGTGAATGTGCATAAATGTGCTGGAGCGGTTGCTCGCACTGACTTGTGTGACATCATATGCATGAAAGGTGCTAGAGCGGTTGCTCGCACTGATTTTATGATTTGATATGCATGAGAGCTGCTGGAGCCTAGCTCGCACTCTGTTTTGACATGTTTTGACTGGTTTTGACTTGATATGCATAAAAAGGTGCTGGAACGATTGCTCGCACTAGTTTTACCGATTTGATATGCATGAGAGTTGCTAGAGCTTAGCTCGCCCTGTTTTGATTTGATATTGCATAAAGCCGTGCTGGAGTGTAACTCGCACGAGATTTGATTTAATTATGCATAAAGTCGTGCTGGAGTGTAACTCGCACGAGAGTTGATTCACTTGAGCATTCATTTGTGCTGGAGCGTTGCTAGCACAAAGTTTTATATGGTTTTCATAATTCATTGGAATGCCGTACTGGAGTTTTTCTCGTACGAGGTTTTCACTGAGTTTTTATGCATATCCGTACTAGAGCATTGCTCGTACATGGATTTTACTTGAATTTATAATCAGTTTAAGTCGTACTGGAGCGCTGCTCGTACGCAGATTTTACTGATTTTTATGAAACTGTGCTAGAGCTTCGCTCGCACAAGGTTTTCTGATATCATGAATATGCATGGAGCCGTGCTTGAGCTTCACTCGTATAGGGAATTGTATTACATGCATATAGCCGTGTTGGAGCCTCCTGTAGACTGTGTGTCACAGTGAGATGATATGCTCACACGTGCATTCTGAGACAGAGATGATATGGGTGGATAAGACCTATTACAGGCACCCCTGATTGAGCTTGGGTTCACGGAGTACGTTGTATCGTGTATATCACATGGAGTACGCTGTACTGTGGGGATTGTTGTTGTGGAGTGGCATTAGCCATGAGGCAGCAAGCCTTGCCCTCGCAATCCTGGTGTTATGCTGTTCTGGCGGGTAGGACGACCCACCTCTCGTTTCAGGTGTGATACCCCGCACACTAGGTACCGTGTTGCCAGGGATCACTAGGATATGGCCATAGTCCTCGATGTTACTGATATAATTAGTTGTTTGTCTCACATGATATGACTTGTGGTCTATTAGACCAGTGTAGACCCGAAGGAGGGGTCTGGCCCCCGATTTGACGATTTTATGATTTTATGATTTTATGATTTTCTACTATGCTCAAATATGTTTTAGATGATTTTATGATCTGTGACCCTGAAAGAAGGGTGGGTTTATAACCGGAGTTTTATAATGAACTTTACTGAATTGTTTTATGAGATGATTGACCTGGAAGGATTAGTTTATACTGCAGTTATAAAGAAATGATTTGAATGCAGTAGCATGATGATGTTTTCCATGCTTTTATTTCAAATTCATGATTTGTCTTACATGACATGAACGAATGCATGATCTTGTTTTACTTCATGCTTATTATGATTTAATGATGTCACATAAAATGCTTTGAATGCATGAATTACATGATTTATATATGCACAAATAGTTTTGGATAAACTATGGCATTGAATATGTATGACTTTGTGCGTGAAATTTTAAATGAAAAGAAATGGATTTAAGGGCATGGCATTATGAGCATGTAGATAGTAGAACTATCTACTTACTTGCATAATTGCCTTACTGAGCGTGTGGTTTGCTCACCCCCCATATTTTTCCATCTTTTCAGAGCACTCGCAATAGTTATTGAGCAGTTGAGGACTTGCATGCTTGGTATTCGCTGCTTCCCATCGAGAGTCAGGTATACACATTTGTATAGTTTTGTATCTAAATATGTAATGCACAGTACTGTAAACGGACATTGATGTCGGGGATGTAGAGTTATAAATACCAATGGGTATGTATTTAATTAAAGTCAAAGGATAGTAATCTCTGATATATGAATGTGATTATTGAAATGAAATGGTAAATAGTGTGAGGTGACTAACACCAAATCATAGCCCAACTATTTGTAGGATGGTCATGACGAGAAAAATATAAGAATTAAATAATAAATGAAAAAATGAAAAATTTACTATGATTTTTAAGTAATTTGGGTCGTAACATGGTATGAGAGAGATTTAGAAGAATTAATTTAATTAAATTATATTGGTTCTAAAGAAGAATGTCTATAGGAAATAGAGGTAAGATTTATATACATATGAGCTAGGAAATGTATATATATGTAATTTAAGTACAAGTACTAGATTAAAGTCATTTTATACATATATATAAATACTATAAGAAAAATTTACCAAGTGCCCATATATAAATATATATATAAATATATATATATATATGACACGACCTCCTTTTTCCTAAAAACCCCTACAAATTTTTCGTTTTTTTCATTTCCTTACCCGTCGTGAATAGTTTCACTACTAACAGTTGGGTTATGAGTCGGTGTTAGTCCATCCTGTCATGTTACTTACCTTAACATCTAGTTTTCACATTTCATTTACATATCAATTTATTTTAACTAAATACATCCCCAATATTTCATTAGTGTACAATACTGTGCTTCTATATGTTCAGATACAAAATTATACAAATGCGTATACCTGGTCTTGATAGGAAGCAGTAGATAGCCGTAATGCAAGACTACTGTCGCTCACTTCTACTGAATGTACCCTGTAGGGTGGAAAATGAAAGGGTGAGCTTACTAGCTCAGTAAGGCAATAATGCAAGTAGGTAGATAACTACACTATCTACATGCTGGTTAAGGCATGGCATGCAAAACATTTATATCTCGAGCATGAGGCAATTAAAACCATGCCATGTATGAGTATATCATATATCGTAAAACATGAATCGCCCATGTAAAACATGAAAAACATCTCATGTAAAACCTCTCATGCTAGGTACAATAAAACTCATCAAAACAATCCCAGAGGGATTCAACACATCTTTAAAATCATTAATATCCTCATAAAACTCATCAATTTCTCATTTAATACCACATTTCATGAAATCATCACAAATCGAGGCTCGACCCCTCCCTCGGGTCTACCCTGGTCTAACAAGACCAATCAAATATATATCATGTGAGACAAGTAGGTTACTGTATGGAAACAATCGAGGACTATGTCCCAGTGATCCCGACTACACGGATCCCGGTATGTGGGGTATCACAACTGTAACGGGAGGTGGGTCACCCTACCCACCAGGATATCACATCACGTGAATACAATAGTCATGACTACATGGTACAACGTACTCCATGAACCCAATATCACAGTTTGGAGGTGCCTACCATAAGTCTTATCCCACTCCAAACCATGACGATAACCAACTCATGTCTCAATCTACACGTGCGAGCATATCTTCTCACTGTGACACACAATCTACAGGAGGCTCCAGCGCGGTCATATGCATGTCATAAAATTCCTGTGCGAGCGAAGCTCCAACATGGCTCCATGCATATTCATGATATCAGAAAAACCCTCGTGCGGGCAAAGCTCCAGCACGGTTTCATAAAAATCAATGAAATCTGTGTACGAGCAGCGCTCCAGTACGACTAAAAATAATTATAAATCCAATTTAAATTTCACGTACGAGCAATGTTTTAGTATGGATGCATAAAACCAAGTAAAATCCATGTACGAGCACAGCTCCAGTACAAATATGTATATAAAATGGTATAGACCTTGTACGAGCAAAAGCTCTAGTACGATAGTCATGTAAAGCAAGTTTGTAAAACTCAGTGCGAGCAAGGCTCCAGCACTCTGTATATGAGTTAAAATATAAAATCCAGTGTGAGCACTGCTCCAGCACGATTTAAAACTCATAAAAACATGATAGGCTGCTCAATTTCACTAAAACAAATAAAAAATCACAACTGGCACCTAACTCATGCCCTTTTCATGTAAAAACATGAAATAAACAGCCAGTCTATCCATAATTTGCTTAAATTAAAGAAACTTAATAATAGGAATATCAAAAACATGAAAATCATGCAATTTCATAGCCTTACTACCCTTTTTAAAATTTTCCTAACTAGGGGCAAAATCGTAATTTTCACATATACCCTGATTTTCGTAAAAAATATTATTCTATTTCTAGATACCTTATGAAATTCTATGTAATGTAAATAACCCCAAAAATACGCGCAGGTATCTCTAAGAGCTTACAAAATTCCCTTACCTCGATTCTTTGTATAGTCTGACTTTTCTAATGCAGAGAATTCCGCTTAGTCGGATTTGCTCCGAATTAAATCTCTAGAGCTGTATATAACCATTATCGGGTTAAATACAATACACTTATCCATATTTAACCTTTATTGAGCTTAAATTTAAAATGTTGGGCCCGATTACACCTTAATGGGCTTTACTCCGATTTTACGCCCATTTTCACTTACTATTCACATCATCGAGGGCTATTGGGCTCATTGGGCCCTCAATGGTTATTGGGCCTCGTTCTAGGCTCTTTAGATAGCTTATACTGTTACTTACGACAATTAACTTCCAATTCCACACATTACGAAATTATACAGAAATTAAATCGCAACATACGCGAATAATTCCTAACTCGTATAAAAATCGAGCTTCACTTACCCGAGATTCCATGTTGATACGTAAATCGAGGCTGACTGGAGCTCTTATTTGTCGTCAATTATTGAGCTACACATTTATACATTTATCAGGTCAATTTTGATAAAATATAATTTAAATAATTATCTCGAGAATTAAATCGGTCAATTTTGACCGCTTATCGGCTTACCCGTAGCTCGATTGCATCCCCAGAGTTTTCTCCACATTTTTTCTCTTTTCTTTTTCTTTCTTTTCTTTTTCTTGTTCTTTCTCCAAATTAATCTCCAGACTTTTCTTTTTCTTTCTTTTCTTTCTTCCCTGGCTAAATCGGCCCGGTCCTGTTCAGCCTGGTTCAGTTTGGTTTAGTCTGGTTTGATTTTCTCCTCCACCGTTTGAAGCTTCATCGGTCGGTTCTTCACCGGCTTCAATCTCTAACATGTCTGCGGGATTGTCCGGTGCATAGATTTCGTGTCGGTTTCACTAGGACTGGCAGAAAAGTGGCTAGTTCGGCCTCTTCTCTCCTCGGTCTCGCTACCGATTCTCCTTTTCTCGCCGTTGTCGGCGCTGGCCGCCTGTTCCCAAGCTGTTTCCGCCACTTATCGACTGGGCATCACATGGGGGACCTTCGGTGGGCAGTGGCCGAATCGGCGCGGGCGACGACGAATTTCTCTTCCCCCCCTTTTGGTTTCTCCCTCGACAATTTTGAGTTTTTCGGTGGTTGTAGGCGCGCGTGCTGGCCGATGAAGGCTCCCTCGGTGCTGACCTTGTTTCTTCGATCTTCTCTTCCCTCCATGTCACCGCTATTCATCGGGAACCAGGAGATCGATTTTGTTTTCTATTTGGGTCGCACGACTGTGTCGCACGATCCAATTTTCCTCTTATTTTTCAATTTCTTTTTTTTATTATTTATTTACTTATTATATTATTATTTTATTAAATAAAAAATGATTTTTTTGACAAAATATCTATACTATTCCTTAAATCAATATATTTAATTAATTAAATATATTTTTATCTTCTTTAATTATTTTTTTGGTATAATTTTCCTCGTGTTTTCGAAATAGTGTCCCGAAACAAAATTTCAGTTAATTTTACTAAATTCGTATCTTGATCAATTAGACTCAAAATTCAATAATTTCTCCGGTATTGGTCAAGATTTCCTAAATTCATATTTTTAATAATAATTTCTTATCGAATTTATACCGAATTTTAGGTCTTTTAACCATTTTACCCTTCTACACACGTTCGGGACCAATTTAAACCGACTTTCCTTCTAGGACCCACTATAATTTCTCATTTAAAATTTTTATTTCTGTCTGGACAATTCAAATCTCATAAATTTAATTTGAAATTCCTTAACTATCCGTTTTTGAATTTTACATACGTTCGACTACTTCATTCATATTTATATGATCAAAATCATTCATCTTATGATTCCATTAACATATAACAATGTCCATACAATGTGTGAATCATAAGGAAATACGATAAAAATCAGGCATTACAATATATGTGGTTGTGTGAAATTATGCTCACTATTTAAATTAAGTATATAGGGTATATGTTTGTATATATACGTATATATACATGTACATGCAAACATATAAATATATATGTATAGCCGAGAGCCATTGAGCAAAATAAAACATACGGGGATGATGAGATGATGTGATTTTAACATAACAAAGAAAAGAAGTCGAAAAAGAAAGGTAAGTAAATGTGGAAGTCTAAGGACCAAGAGACAAAGGCATGAAGTCAATGGAGATGATGTTCTGATAGTAAGAAAACATGATGGCAGAAGATGGCATGAGGCAACTTGAATCGAGGCTACAAAGAGAAAAGGTGAAGTGCTGAAGCTTCAGGAATTTGGTAACCCACCCCCTGCACCCCTATACCTCATGTCGAACCCACTCTCATTCCCCTCCATCTTCACGTCATCAGTTTACCTACTATGCTCGTATTTGGTGCATGCTTGGAGAACTGAAATAAAAAGGATGAGAAAGAGAGACTGGTTTGCTGTAGAAACAAAATTGAAGAACGACAAAGAGGGTCGCGAATGATGTTAAAGCAGAGGGTTATGCGTGAGGGGCCGAGAGCTTGATGGAAGGTGACCCGAGAATATAGCAGGAGTAGAGACGATTTAGCCTTTCAATTGTTGCATTAAAATTGAAAAAAGCTGAAGCATGGCAGTGGAGTTCAAAGACACAGAACCCTAAAGCAGAACATAGTTGTGTGGTTGGAAATGGTGATAAGAGGAAAATATCAGAGCTGGCAGAGTTATAAGGAATGTGGCAAAAGAGTGAGGATGGTGAAGGTGGTGGATGAACAGTGACGTGAAAGAAAGAAAACATAATAGAGAGAAAAGAAAATCAAAGCTGGAAAACAGAGGAAATTGAGACAAGGGAGGAGATCGTGAGAGGCAGAGGCGGTGCACGGTGGTGGCCGGACGTGGGCGCTAGAAAAAGGGGTTAATAGGAAGACCACCGACACCGAACGAAACCGTCAATGGTGTAAGAGAGGCAACATCGAGAGCTTGGGGGGTGATGAACAATGCTGGAAGGATTAAAATCAAGAAGTGAAGAAGAAAGGAAGAAGAAGGAAAAGAAAAAAGAAGAATTTGGCGGGAAAGGAAAAGGAAATTAAAAAAAGGAAGCATTTATATATATATATATGATCATATATATATAAATAAAAATATTTTGAGATAGGAAAGAAGGCATAGAGAAAATTGAGAAAAAAGAAGGAAAGAACTCGAGGGAAATTAATCGAGTAGACTATACCCACTGACTCTAGTCATTAAAGGCATTGAGGACTGCAAACAGACACCGAGGTAGAGAAATTCTGTGTGCTGCTAGATATACTTGTACATAATTTCTGCTGAACCATAGATAAAAATATACTAGGCCGATTTTGTAACTCGAAAAATTATAGAATTTTAGCAACCTAGCCTTACCGTTATAAATTAAATTTACTTACATGGATTCCGGTATAGTATGGATTATGGTTTTGAATCAAAAATCCTGAATTAAATTTTTATAGACTGTTTACTGGGATTTTTAATCGAAAAAAGGAGAATGAACCTCTTTCTAAAAATGATATTTTTCGAACTGAAATTGCAGTTGATTTTACTGAAATGTGATAAGTGATACTGAGGATATGTGCTGGAGCGTGTGCTGATTGTGTGTCACACGGTCTGACTCGTATTGATTTTAAGACAACTGCGATGGTTAAATCATGCTGTGTTTCTATCTATTTTTGTTTTTGTGGTCCACAGAATATGAGGTACCATGCGACATGCACATGAGTATGATGTACCGTGTATTCAAGTCTTCAGACATTCTATTATGTTCTGTGCACCGTTAGGGTAGTTGACCACTCCTATGCCAATTGACATCCCGGTACACTTGATCAGTGAGGCCCGGAGTCACCAACATTGGCCAAATTGTCATTCTGAATTTCGATATAGCATGTTCTACCTTGTCTCATCTATTTGATATTCTGGATCTGACTGTATCAACTGTGTTATTTGGAAATCGTTTATTTTACTGCTTAAAGTTTTGGACTTTTGTATTTACGGCAATAAATTGATTACACTATCATTGTTGATTCTGTTATCGATTTTTGACTCCGACATTTTGAATTTGACAATTATCCGTATGTTTTTCATAAGAATTCCTCGTTTAACAAATATATATATAGTGTATTTATCTACCTGTCTCGTATTTTTCTTACTGAGCATGTTGAGCTCATCCCTTACTCTCCTTCATAGATCTTCATCAGTAGCGGGACCATCTTTTGTAAGTTGAAATATTTTGCATAGCCATACGTCAGCAAAGTATTCATCCGTGTTGAAGGTATACCCAATATAGACATCTATTTTGTATCTAAATTTTGTAAGTATAGTAATGTATAGGGAAATGTGTCTGGGGAATGTGAACATGAATATTTTGTAAAAGAATAATTTTGCAGATTAAATTAGAAAGTATTACCGTTGTTTTTGTTTAAATTTGTTACTAAGAAATTAAATTGAACAATCAAATTTATTATTCTGATCTATTATCGACTCGTAGCCCAACCAAAATATACATAAATCGAGTCATTATAGAAGTTGGTATCAGAGTAAGGTTGCCTTGATATGAGTCGATATTTGGAGTAAGAGAAAGTTTGGAAAGTACACATCCCCAACATTACTGTATATTGTTTAGATATAAACGGGTATACTTAGCTGTGTTTTGCTAAGAAATTGCTACTGAATGCAGGAAAACAAATAGATATGGCTAGTAGACCATGAGGTTAACCAAGAAGGCGAGGGGCCAGGTCATCCCGAGGCCATAAGGATAGGCCTAAAAGACAGGGTGACCCCTTAGTTGAGCAGCCCATTCGTAACCCTACTGAGAGCTCCGAAGTCCAAATTACTAGTATTGAATGGGGCATGAAGTCGATACTAAATTTGATTGGGCAAGTGATGGTGAGATTGGATAACACATCGGGCACTGCTACTCAGGCTGTACCGACTACTCCAGTAGTCATGCCTGATACGCTCGTGCTAGCCTAGATAGTGCCCATGCCACCAGTGAAAGAACCCTCTACATCTCTCCCAACTACATTACCGTATACCTCACCTGTACCTCATTCACCGGTGCTTGTGGCCCTACAACAACGTAGTAACGAAATGAGGTATAACTATGAATTGGATACACTGATGCAATTTTAGGAGTTTAAGCCTTCGTCTTTCAGTAGGGTTAAGAATTCAGTAGTTGCAGAAGACTAGATAAATAAGATGGAGAACTTTATGGATTCTTTCGTTGTACATCTACCGAGAAGGTAGCTTTTGTAGCTTTTGTATTACAGGGAGAAGCTGAACTGTAATTGTAAGACCCGAAATTTTAAATGTAACCTTTATGACCTGTGATGTGTATATAAGTATCATGAGGAATGTAAATATGAAGGTTGTAAATTGGTATGGAATGAATACATGCAAGTTTATACGCATAGAACAAGTGTAAGAGGGATATTTCAAGGAGTGAAATGAGACTATTCTGAGTTTTGAGTGGTTAAGTAAAATGAAATGAGTTTTATACTTTCAATTGGGTTATATTGTATACCTTTGGCTATACAATGAATGCACACAAGTTTTAATATATATAAATATAGTATGAATGGATGTCATGTTCAAGCCTTAAATGTGGTTGGATGAGAAAATGACCATAGTAGTAGAATTAAGAGTGTTTAAGATAAGTTACTGTAGAAAACTGTAGTAAAATCTAGAAAATATGTGTGAGAGATTGATCTGGAAGAGCAAAAAATGCTCTTCATTGAGCGATGGAATAGGTTAGATCGATCTCCAAAGGGGTCAGATCGATCTTCTGAGCATTATGTGTTGAAGGAATCGATCCCAAGAGGGCCAGATCGATTTTCTTAAGCTACTGACTTGAAACAGATCGATCTATTGCAAGAGCAGATCGATCTCATATAGTCTGAAAGGTCAGTTTCAAGAGGAAAAATGCACAGTAGATCGATCTCCTAGGGTTGTAGATCGATCTCATCAAGATAATTCTATAAATACTGGACTTTTGTATTTCAGTTTTCACGGGATTTACTATTTCATTCAAGAACCAAAGTGTAACCTAGCCAAGAAACACTAGAAAAATTCAGTTTGTGATCAGTTTTGAGTGAGATACAGTTGAGCAAAGTTGTTTTTAGCAAGAAGAGAGCAACATACTTAGAAATAAAGGATTGAAATCAAGAGTTCAAGGAGCAAGGAGGATTTTACCATTTTGGTGAAAAAGGAAGGAAATTTCAACTGTGTAAGATTTAATGCACTAAGTTGATATATGTTAAGCTAGGTGTATTAGTGAGTTGATTGGTATATATATGAAATGTTGAAAATGAAAGGAGAATGAAAAATCCCCATGACCTAGATATTGGTGAGAAAATTAGGAAATGATGAGGAAATGGTGCTAACATTGATTTAATGATAGAATATGCATGTATGGAAGATTATAAGGTAATCTAATGAAATGCATAAATTTGAAATAAGGAGAAATGAAGATAGTTATGTGAAAATGTGATTTTATACCACATTGGGAGAAGTTTATGAAATTTATGTAGAGTGTAGAGATTTGGCAAATGAAATGAGTATATAGAGATATACTAACGCCAATGATTTTAACAGCTTCAAAAATCACATTTGAGGTCACTTGACATGATTAGAGGTAAGGGAATTGCGTGAGTAGCTAGAGATGGGTACACGTATATTGAATTAGAGTTTCGATATTATACTCTATATGAATTCCTTGAAATAGACATGTTGTTATGCTAAGGATTAATGAGATAAAGTGTGTTTTATCCAAAATAGGATAAAAAGCCTTAGAAAGATGTTGTGACCCATAATTCATGAGTTGCATGATAGAATGGCTAATGTTTTCATGTATATGCGAAAACAACACATTTAAGTGCTAATTTGATTTGAATTGAGAAAGTTGTGATTTAAGTGAGCCATCTATCTGGTTTTGTGTGAAAACTATAAGTGTTAGAGAATACTCACACTATATTTTGAGATATGCATCACATAGTACTGGAGGATATACTCGTTTTATATTTTAAATGCGATTTTACGCATGTTAGAGTACTGGGAGCATTGCTCGTACTCAGTTTTTTGATTGATGCATATAGAGTATTGGGAGCTTTACTCATACTCAGTTTTACATGATAGAGTACTGGGAGCATCGCTCGTACTCAGTTTTCATGATTTATACATGATATAGTACTTGAATAATAGCTCGTACTTGATTTGAAAAGAGAATTATGCATTATCCTAGTGCTAGAGGTTACTCGAACTAGTGTTTGATATTTTGAGATGCGTACACAATGTTTAAGAGGCAGAGTGTTGATTGTGAGCCACACTCAAGACGCGCACTATAATTTTTACGTGATATATAAACATGTTAGCAAAACTGTGACGATTTCCTCCGTGTAGACTAAGTGTCACACTGTTGAGATGTTCGCATGTGGATTTATGACATGGCATTTATTCCATAATATGAGGGCTAAGACTTATGGCAAGCACCCCGACTATGATGTATTTTCCTGGTGTAAGGACTAAGACCTATGGCAGGCATCCCGACCATGAGGAGAGGGTCCACGGGTGTACATTGTACCGTGCGAGTGGCATGCAGTACACTAAACAGTGCGTTGTGTAGAGTTGTGGAGTTGAGGAGTTTATAGCTGGCGGTTATGATGGACTGACCCCCTCCGCTTACAGCAGTGAGACCCGCAAACCGAGATCTGTGTTGCCTGGGATTTCACATTTTAGGATATGGCCATAGTCCAGGAGAGTATTACATTTAGCCATTGAGTCTCACATGATATATCACTTGTTTTCATGATACGGTTAGACCTGAGAGAGATAGGTTTAAAATCAATTTTTGTTGTGTTTTGAATTGCCATATTTACTGTGATTTATGTGTAAATGGCAATGATTTCTATAATGGCATTCTGAAATTATAAATATGCACTGTTTTGGAAGAATGCCTATATTTGATAACTCAGCATGATTTTAAGTACATGAGATTTATTCTGTAGTATTATTATATTCATCTTGATACATGCTTTGAGATGAGAGAAGGAAAAATCAAAGCTTTATTTTCAGTAGATAGTGCGGTTGTCTACTTGCTTGCCTGATTTCCTTACTGAGCGCGTTGTTTACTCATCCCCCTTTATTTTCTACTCTCTACAGATCATCCACTGTAGATTGAGTCCGACTGAGGTATAACATTCATTGTATCCACTGCCTATCCATCTTACGAGAGGTATACACACTCGAACATTTTGTACTGAACAATGTAAAAGCATAATTATGTAAACGATTGTACGATCGGGATGTATATGTACAAATATTGTATAACAGTTTATGTTATCGAAAGGAATACTAAATTCTATGTATATCGTGAATAAACGTGAGTGGGTAACTAATATCGAATCACAGCCCAACTGTCGAGGAGAGAAAGGTAAGTAAAGTAAAAAGTGAAAAATTTGTAGTGGTTTTTGGTAAGTCACAGAATGAGGTCGTGATAGAATGGTATCAGAATAGTGTTGGTCTACTGTGAATCGATATTAGTAATTAAGAAAATATACATCCTCATAGTATTATGCTTTGTTCAGTTACAGTTGTGTATTCAAGATGGGAATCGGGCTAATTTACAATTGTGAATGCAGGAATTTAGTCTAAATGGCTAATACCAGTCGAGGTAAAGGGGCGAGAGGTAGGGCTTAAGGCCGTAGAGGTAGGCCAGAGACCTGAGATGAGAATGTGGGTACTAATGAGGTACCAAAGACTGCTGAGGCACATTTCACGAGGATTGAGCATAGCCTAGAGATGATAGTAGAGATACTGGTGTAGACTAAGCCAGGTAGACAGGGACAGGATGTAGAGACTACGACAGGAGAGGCAGTTGCATGTGACACACCTGCACAGCCTGCACCTGAAATGCCACAAGCTGCAGATACTCCTACACCCCCACCAGTTCAGGAGAGTAGTGGATTGGGATATGGGTGTGATTTGGATAGATTACGACAATTCCAAAAGCTTAGACCTCCATCTTTTAGAGAGGTCAAGGACCTAATTGCCGTTAAGGAGTGGATTGAAGAGATGGAGAAGTTGTACCGATTCTTTGAGTGGACGACTTTAGAGATGGTTGCATTTGCTGCGTTCCTATTGAAAGGGACGACAGAGCATTGATATAAGTCCACCAGGCCTATTGAGAGCCCGACATGCTGAGATTAGTTAGGAGATATTTCTAGATGCCTTCAGGATGCAGTTTGTTCCAAATACGGCACAGCAGAGGCTGCAGGCCAAATTCTTGGGTTTGAGCTAGGGAAGTCTTTCAGTGGATAAGTATGAGACTAGATTTTTAACCTTGGGAAGGTATGACCCATATACTATATACAGCGAGACGAGGAAGGTCCGCAGATTTATCGATGGACTGAGACCAATATTACAGTCTAAACTGGTTCCATCCAACATTTCTACCTACGATAAGGCTGTGCATAGGGCGTAACTCTGCGAACAAGATTATGAGAGGAATGTCTCAGTGTTTAGATCAGTCGAAAAAGGTAGAGATAGATAGAGAGAGACCAAAGATCGAGGAGGTACAAGAAAAGATTATGAAATTTCCTACATACCGGGCTATAGCTTTGGCAAAGGGCATTATGATTGGAGGACCGAGGCCTACTACTGATCAGTGCAAAAAATATGGTAGATACCATGGGGGTAGACCTTGTTCGATGAGTCCTATTATGTGTTTTCGATGTGGGAAATCGGGACATATTTCTAGAGTTTTCCCAGAGATGGTTAAGACTACCCGACAGAAGGGTAAGGAGCCTGAGAGAGCTCCAGCTGATACGTCTGCTCTGAGGAAGAGAGCGACGGCAAAGGAAAAGGGGAAACAAGTTATGGGATGAGGACGAGTACATGTCTTGGACCAGGGGACAGTTGATGTTTCATCGAATGTGATTAGAGGTAACATCCTAATTTATGATTTATAAGCACATGTGTTAATTGATCCCAGTGCCACACATTCATTTGTATTGCCTTCATTTGCATGTAAACTCGCAAAGTATGTAGAGCGTACACCTTTGAGTAGGATGATGTTGATTAGTATGCCTATGGATAATAGTCAGCTAGTGGAGTATGTATTGAATGATTGTAAGTTGAAAGTAGGGGAAAGGACATGACAGCCAATCTGATATTGTTAAGTATGAGTGACTTTGATGTAATATTAGGTATGGATTGGTTATCATTAAACCATGCTGTTTTAGATTGTTATGCTAAGACAATTATGTTTCCTAACCCTAAAAAGTATGTTGTAAAGTTTGATAAAAAGTAATAAAAGTAGCAACTATAGCTATAATTGATAATGTACTATGCTGACTTAGAAATGAATATGTTGAAGGTTTTATTGCGTATGTGGTTGATACAGATAAGGTATATCCAGAGTTGAAAGATATTCTTGTGGTTAGTGAATTCCCAGATGTCTTTCTGGATGAGTTGCCAAGGTTACCACCTGACAGAGAGATGGAATTCTGTATAGATTTGGTACTTGGTACTGAACCTATATCAAAACCACTGTATTGCATGACCTTAGTTGAGCTAAAGGAGCTTAAGAAATAGTTATAGGAGCTATTAGACAGAGGTTTTATTCGATCGAGTGTTTCACCATGGGGAGCATTGATTTTGTTTGTAAGGAAGAAGGATGAAAGCCTCTGGTTGTGTATAGATTATCGATTGTTGAATACGACAACCATCAAGAATAGATATCCTCTTTCGAGAATTGATGATTTGTTGGATCAGCTTCGTGGTGCGCAAGTATTTTCTAAGATTAATTTGAGGTCTGGGTATCATCAGTTGAGAGTAAGGAGTGGAGAAGTGCCTAAGACAGCATTTAGGACCCAATATGGCCATTATGAGTTCTTGGTTATGCCATTTGGATTGACGAATGCTTCTGTAGATTTCATGGCTTTGATAAACGATGTGTTTAAGCCATATTTGGATCAGTTTGTTATGCTTCATCGATGACATTTTGGTATACTCTAAGTTTGAGGAAGAGCATGAGGGACACCTCAGGATTGTATTGCAGACTTTATGAGAGCAGAAGCAATATGCTAAACTCAGTAAGTGTGATTTTTGGTTGTCACATATCTCATTTTTGGGACATGTAGTGCCAAAAGATGGTGTATCAGTAGATCCATCTAAGATTGAGGCAGTAGTTCAGTGGGAACAACCAAGGATAGTCACCGAGATCAGGAGTTTCTTGGGTTTAGCAAGATATTATCAGAGATTCATAGAAGGATTTTGGAAGTTAGTTGCTCCGTTGACACGTCTCACTAGGAAGGGTGTAGTATTTGTGTTGAATGAGGATTGTGAGAAGAGTTTTCTAGAGTTTAAGAGTCGATTGACCACCGCTACGATTCTCACTATCCCTATAAGCTCAGGAGGATTTTCAGTATATACCGATGCTTCGCATCAGGGATTGGGTTGTGTATTGATGCAGGATGGGAAGGTAGTTGCTTATGGATCCAGACAATTGAAGGATCGTGAGAAGAACTATCCAACCCATGATTTGGAGTTAGCAGCAATAGTGTTTGCATTGAAGGTATGGCGCCACTACTTGTATAGAGAGAAATTCTAGATTTTTACTGACCACAAGAGCTTTAAGTATCTGTTCTCACAAAAAGAATTGAACATGAGATAGAGAAGATGGCTAGAGCTTCTAAAAGACTATGATTGTGAGATACTTTATCATCTGGGTAAGGCTACTGTTGTAGCTGATGCTTTGAGCAGGAAGAGCCTTGGGATGGTATCGTACATGATGGTCAGGGAACATGAGTTAATAGAGTAGTTTGCTAGCCTCAGTTTGGGAGTCGTGCCTTTTGACATGAATACGGACTGCATGATTGCTAGTCTATGCTTGGAGCCGGATCTGTTAGAGAGGATCAGAGTGGCTTAGCAGATTGATCCGTATTGCATTGACATAAGAGGTCAGATACAGAAGGGCACAGTGACTGACTTTAAGATAAGTTCAAATGGACTCCTAAGGTTAAGAGGCAGATTGTGTGTTCCCGAGGACCCAGAGCTCAGGAGATTGATATTGTTGAAAGCTCATTCGTTGAGGTACACGTTACATCCAAGGATGAATAAGATGTACCAAAATCTCTGGAAGGTGTACTGGTGGTCAGGTATGAAGAAGAATGTTATGGATTTTATGGGAAAATGTCTTGTATGTCAACTAGTGAAGGTAGAGCATCAGACACCTGCAGGGTTATTGCAGCCTCTACCTATACCGACATGGAAATGGGAGCAAATCACCATGGATTTCGTGATGGGTTTACTAAGGACCCAAAGGAATCACGATACTATATGGGTGATAATTGATAGACTGAGGAAGTTAGCCTACTTTCTAGCTATGAGAGCTACCGATACTCTGAGTGCATTGACAGAGTTGTATGTACACGAGGTAGTGAGGTTACATGGTATTCCAGTGAGCATTGTCTCTGATAGAGATTCCTGTTTCACTTCCCACTTTTGGGAACATTTTCAGGAAGCCATGGGAACCCAGTTGAGTTTAAGTACTGCTTATCATCCTCAGATAGATGATCAGTTAGAGAAGACTATACAGACTCTGGAGTATATGTTGAGAGCGTGTGTACTAGATTTTAGAGACTTTTGGGATGATCACTTTCCACTAGCTGAGTTCGCCTACAACAACAGTATACGAGAATCGGGATAGTACCATATGAGGCTTTGTATGGCCGTAGATGTCGTTCTCCTATCGGTTGGGAAGAAGTGGGTGATCGAAAGATTTTTGCTCCTGATTTGGTTACACAAGCCTTTGAGGATGTTCGATTGATTGTTGAGAGATGGAGGACAGCTTAGAGTAGACAAAAGAGTTATACAGACATAAGACGTAGGCCACTTGAGTTTACAGTTGGTGAGTTCGTATTTCTCCATGTTTCTCCTTTGAAGGGTACAGCGAGATTTGGGAAGAGAGGTAAGTTGAGTCCTCGCTACATTGGACCCTTTGAGATACTAGACAGAGTGAGAGATAAAGCATATAGATTGGCTTTGCCACCAGATTTATCGCGAGAGCATAATGTCTTCCACATTTCGATGTTGAGGAAGTATCATCCAAATCATGTGATTCAATATGAGCATTGGTGCTCAAAGATGATTTGACATATGTAGAGAGACTGATTCAGATACTGGATAGAAATGAGAAAGTCTTAAGGAATAAGACTATCAGGTTAGTGAAGATTCTTTGGCAGTATCACATTTTAGAGGAAGCTACTCGGGAGCTAGAGAGTCTAATGCAAGAGAAATACCCCCATTTGTATGTAGAATAACTTGGTTCTAATTTGGAGGACCAAATTCTTTTAAGGAGGGGAGGATTATAAGACCAAAAATTTTAAATGTAACCTTTATGACTTGTGATGTGTATATAAGTCACAAATAATGAAAATCATGAGGAATGTAAATGTGAAGGTTGTAAATTGGTATGGAATGAATACATGCAAGTTTATAAGTATAGAACAAGTGTAAGAGGGATATTTCCAGGAGCGAAATGAGACTATCTTGAGTTTTGAGTGGTTAAGTAAAATGGAATGAGTTTTATACTTTCAATTGGTTTATATTGTATACCTTTGGCTATACAATGAATGCACACAAGTTTTAATATATATATATATATATATATAAATATAGTATGAATAGATGTCATTTTCAAGCCTTAAATGTGGTTGGATGAGAAAATGACCATAGCAGCAGAATTAAGAGTGTTTAAGATAAGTTACTGTAGAAAACTGCAGTAAAATCTAGAAAATATGTATGAGAGATCAATCTCATGGGATGAGAGATCGATCTGGAAGAGCAAAAAATGCTCTTAATTGAGCGATGGAACAAGTCAAATCGATCTCCAAAGGGGCCAGATCGATCTTCTGAGCATTCTATGTTGAAGGAATCGATCGCAAGAGGGCTAGATCGATTTCCTTAAGCTACTGACTTGCAACAGATCGATCTCATGTAAGAGCAGATCGATCTCATGTGGTCTGACAGGTTAGTTTCAAGTGGAAAATGCAGAGCAGATCGTTCTCCTAAGGTAGCAGATCAATCTCATCATGACAATTTTATAAATACTGGACTTCTGCATTTCAATTTTCACGGGATTTACTATTTCATTCAGGAACCAAAGTGTAACCTAGCCAAGAAACACTAGAAAACTTCAGTTTGTGATTAGTTTTGAGTTAGATACAATTGAGCAAAGTTGTTCTTAGTAAGAAGAGAGCAACATACATGGAAACAAAGGATTGAAATCAAGAGTTCAAGGAGCAAGGAGGATTTTACCATTTTGGTGAAAAAGGAAGGAAATTTCAGATAGGTAAGATTTAATGCACCGAGCTGATATATGTTAAACTATGTGTATTGGTGAGTTGATTGGTATATATATATGAAATGTTGGAAATGAAAGGAGAATGAAAAATCACCATGACCTAGATATTGGTGAGAAAATGAGGAAATGATGAGAAAATGGTGCTAACATTGATTTAATGATGGAATATGCATGTATGGAAGATTATAAGGTAATCTTATGAATTGCATAAATTTGAAATAAGGAGAAATTAAGATAGTTATGTGAAATGTAGAGATTTGGCAAATGAAATGAGTATATAGAAATATACTAATGCCAATGATTATAATAGCTTCGAAAATCACATTTGGAAGCTGATCGGACTAAAAGAGTGAGCAGAACTGAGGAAGTGAGGTCACTTGACGGGATCCGAGGTAAGGGAATTGCGTGAGTACCTAGAGATGGCTACACGTATATTGAATTAGAGTTTCTATTTTATACTCTATATGAATTCCTTGAAATAGACATGTTGTTGTGCTAAGGATTAATGAGATAAAGTGTGTTTTATCCAAAAATAGGATAAAAAGCCATAGAAACATGTTGTGACCCATAATTCATGAGTTGCATGATAGAATGGCTAATGTTTTCATGTATATACGAAAACAGCACATTTAAGTGCTAATTTGATTTGAATTAAAAAAAGTTGTGATTTAAGTGAGCCATCTATCTAGTTTTGTGTGAAAACCATAAGTGCTAGAGAATACTCGCACTATATTTTGAGATATGCATCACATAGTATTGAAGGATATACTCGTACTATATTTTAAATGTGATTTTATGCATGTTAGAGTACTGGGAGCATTGGTCGTACTCAGTTTTGTGATTGATGCATATAGAGTAGTGGGAGCTTTGCTCATACTCAGTTTTACATGATAGAGTACTGGGAGCATCGCTCGTACTCAGTTGTCTTGATTTATACATGATATAGTACTTGTGTAATAGCTCGTACTTGATTTGAAAAGAGAATTATGCAATAACCTAGTGCTAGAGGTTACTCACACTAGTGTTTGATATTTTGAGATTCATACACAGTGTTTAAGAGGAGTAGTGTTGATTTTGAGTCACACGCAAGACGCGTACTATAGTTTTTACATGATATATAAGACATGTTAGCAAAATCGTGACGATTTCCTCTGTGTAGATTGAGTGTCACACTGTTGAGATGTTCGCACGTGGATTTAGAGACGTGGCATTTATTCCATAGTATGAGGGCTAAGACTTATGGCAATCACCTTAACTATGATGTATTTCCGTGGTGTGAAGACTAAGACCTATGGCAGGCATCCCGATCATGAGGAGAAGGTCCACGGGTGTACGTTGTACCTTGTGAGTGTATAGACTATACCATACCGTGTGTTGTGTGGAGCTGTGGAGTTGAGGAGTTTATAGCTGGCGGTTGTGATGGACTGACCCCCCTCCCGTTACAGCAGTGATACCAGCACACCGAGATCTGTGTTGCTTGGGATTTCACATTATCGGATATGGCCAGAGTCCAGGAGAGTATTGCATGTAGCCACTGAGTCTCGCATGATATATCACATGTTTTCATGATACGGTTAGACCTGAGAGAGATAGGTTAGAAACCGATTTGTGTTGTGTTTTGAACTGCCATATTTACTGTGATTTATGTGTAAATGGCAATGATTTCTATAAAGGCATTCTAAAATTATAAAAATATGCAATGTTTTGCACGAATGCCTATATTTGATAACTCAGCATGATTTTAAGTACATGAGATTTATTCTGTACTATTATTATATCTATTTTGATACATGTTTTAAGATGAGAGAAGGAAAGGCAAAGCCTTATTTTCAGTAGATTGTGCGGTTGTCTACTTGCTTGCCTGATTTTCTTACTGAGTACGTTGTTTGCTCATCCCCCTTTATTTTCGACTCTCTACAGATCATCCGCATTAGATTGAGTCCGGTTGACATATAGCATTCATTGTATCCGCTGCCTATCCATCTTAGGAGAGGTATACACACTCAAACATTTTGTACTGAACAATGTAAAAGCACAGTTATGTAAACGTACGGTCGGGATGTATATGTACAAATACTGTATAACAGTTTATGTTATCAAAAGGAATACTAAATTCTATGTATATTATGAAAGAATGTGAGTGGGTGACTAATATCGAATTACAGCCCAACTGTTGAGGAGAGAAAGATAAGTAAAGTAAAAAACAAAAAATTTGTAGTGGTTTTTGGGAAGTCACGGAATGAGGTCGTGATAGTAATGCTCATACTTTTACACGAATTTCTTATGAAGCTATGATGTATATGTACATTGTTACAGGTGTATAAATAATAAAGGATGTTGGGATTATGAAATTTAATGTACAATCCATGATTTCAAGTTATGTGCACAAGTTTTATTGCCTATGAATTATATGGGATGGATACTATTATACTTTAGTTGTGTACAAAATGTAAAATGAGGTATTATGCAAATAAGGATGAGTTACACATTGGCATTTTGTAGAAAACTGCAGTAATAGGGATGCAGGGTTAGAGCAGATCGATCTCTCATGAATGAGAGATCGATCCCCTCTCACGAAATGTCAAGTATTAGTTTAATTGGAACAGGGTTGATCGATCCCATAATAAGGCAGATCGATCTCTAAGCCTCTATCTGGAAGAAATTGATCTCTCTCAAGGGACAGATCGATCTCCAAATGTCTCAGGTTAAAACAGATCGATCTTCCCTTACTATCAGATCGATCTTGTAACGGGAAATCTGAGTGGTTGGAGTAGTTGAACCACTTACAGATCGATCTCCACCAAGCACCAGTCGATCTTCTAGGCTTTGTCTACATAAGAAACATGGGTTTTGGAACTGGAACATGTTTCCCTCTTTCTTAAACACTCCAACACTCTCCATTTTCACAGAAAACCAAACTTTCTCACTCTAGAAAACACTACATTCCCAGCAGATTTGGAGGAAGTTTAAAGAGCAAAATTGTTCCTTGTAGTGAAGAGAATAATATATCTAAAAATATAAAATTTGGATTGCTCAAGGAGAAGAGTTAGGCATCCCACAAGTTTAGTCTAGAGAAAGGGGCAAGCTTGGTAAGTCTTTAAGACCTTCAACTCCGAGCATGATGTTTTAAGTGATTTTAGGAGTTAATAGTTGCATATTGTGTTAGTAGAATATGGCTAAGATGCGTAGAACTCACTTGATCTAAATTATATCTAGAAAAGCGATAGATTGAGTTTGCTATCGTGATAATCTTGGAATACTATGATGTTGATTGTGTTGAGTCAATAATTCTAGATGGATATACAAGGAAATATCAAGGTGAAATATGATGAAAAGGCTTGAGAAATATGAATAGATAAGTAAATGACAATGTGAACATTTAGGAAACGAAAAGTAAAGTAACTTAATGATTTATACATGTAGATTGGAATACATTGGAACACGATTAACCCGGATCGCGAACGGAGCAAACGAGATAAAAGAGATACAAGTGCGGTTCGAGGTAAGAGATTGTATGTTAATGATAGAGATATTCGTACGTATTTTACAGCGATTTTAGTAGTTATGACACTAGGGATATTATATTTCGCTATTGAGCCATAAAGTGATATGAAAGGATGAATAGTATTATGGTATAAATTGTGAAAATGGGACGCTGTAAGGAAAACAGCATGACATGCATGTTTTTAATGTTTTTACAACTATATGTTGTTATTGGGACAGAGGGATGATGAAGGATAGGTTGGCTAGTTTTACATGTTTTGCATGGATCGACATGCTACGTCAATAAATACGATTTGAGTTTTCCATTTTAGAGAAAATAGCCATCTATCCGATTTGAAATATCAAAAGGTGTTGGAGCCTTAGCTCACCCTTGTTCTTGATGATTTTAACTATGCTGTAGATTTTATTCGCATGTTTTTTCATGATTTGATAAATCGTGCTGGAGCGTAGCTCGCACGTGGTTTTATGATGATGATAATGTGCTGGAGCCTAGCTCGCATGATGATTTTTGAGATGATACAGTGTTAGAAGCAGTTGCTCGCCATGAGAGATACCAAGCTAGAGCCTTGCAGAGACTGTGTCCCGCTGATTTTGCTCGCCTGGTATATGAGACATAGGTTAGGATAATGAGTCCATCGTTGTAGGGTGGATGGATTGGGTCCACGGGCGTACGCTGTACCATGTAGTTGTCTGGGAAATACAATGTACCATGCTGTGTACACGCGAGTATGAGTGTCACGTAGATGACACATACAGTACGTTGTACTGTGAGTATATGTGATATGATAAGGAGGATGATGATGATGATTGAGATGAGCCGAAGGGCAGGAGTGACCCATCCCCCTTCAAGTAAGTGATGCCATGAGCACACCTGATCAGTGAGGCCTAGGATCACTGACTATGGACATACGTCGTGGATACTTGTTTGCCAAAAATTTCCTACCTGTCTCAGAGATAAGAGAAATTTGATGAAAAGAAATGGTTTCTGCGAAGAAAAGAAATAATATAATTTGATAAATATCTTGATTTAAAAGCTTTTGTTGTGATAGTACTATTTTATGACAGGTTTTTAAATGGCAATATTAAGCATTTGTTTTTATGAAAATGCCTAAGAGAGAAAAATGTATTAATGCATTTTTTCCATTGATATTTTCATCTAAAATGAAAGATGATTTTGTTGATCATGCATGGGTTACGTAGATAGTACAGTATCTACTAGTTAGTATCATTTTCCTTACTGAACTGTGGTTTGCTCACCGCACTATTTTCTTTGTCCAGATACTGAGAAATAGAAAGGTGTGGTGGTCTCCAGATCCATTTAGTGTCGGTCAACTTACTCTAGTTGCTAAGGTGTAAGAATTGTATATACAAGGGCATTTTGTATCTATTGTATTGTATCGCATAGTCAATATATATATATATATTGTATAGGGATGTTATGTAAAGATATTATAATAATACAATCGATTTTGTATTTCTACACACATACCTGGGAGTGTATGCATTTAAGATTTCAATCATTCCTCTATAAAATGTATGGAATTAGTAATTATATCGGCTCACAGCCCAACCGTGAGTGGTATATGTATGCATGAAGGGCACCTGGAGTCGGGGTGTGACGTGAACACTGGTAGAAGTCCACCCAACTGATTCTAAGATCCAAAAATGGGTTGATTACATAGAATTTGTTTCTTGATGCTTTTTGAAGGAGGTACATCCCGGATACTGCCCAGAGCAGATTACAGATAGAATTTTCGAAGTTGACTTAAGGGAATAAGTCTGTGAATAATTATGAGTCAAGTTCACCTCACTTAGGTGATATGATCCGGACACTATGGATAATGAGGCAAAGAAGGTCTGAAAGTTTATGGATGAACTGAGGCCTTCGATCCAAGCCCGACTAGCTCCGTTGGACTTCTGTACTTATGAGGAAGTGGTTCGTCAGGCACAATTATGCGAACAAGATTATGAGATGCATGCCACCGTGTTCAACAAAGTGTACAGAGGTAAAGATCAGGATCGAAAGAGGTCACCTGGGGATAGGAGTGGCAGAGAGAGCAGAAGGCCATTGTTTAAGAGACAGAAGAATTATGAGGAGTCATAGTGTAAAACTGTTAAACCTTTTATCTATCCGACCTCAGCTCCTACTAAGGGGATTGTGATTAAAGGACCCCAGCCTAATTTAGAGGCATGCAAACATTATGGGGGCAATCATGGTAATGGGCCCTACTATTAGATGACTGGGGCTTGTTTCAGGTATGGTACGATGGGGCACTTGATCAAGAATTGTCTAGAGATTATCAATTCAGCTCCACAGAAGAGTATAAAACAGTTGAGGACACATGCTACTACCTTTGCATCGAGGAGGAAGGCTACAGTGGAAGAAAATAGTAAGTAGGTCATCGGGCAGGGGTGAGTGTACACCATTGAGCATGAGGAAACAAGAACTGATGCACCAACAGAAGCATTTAAAGGTACCATTATGATTTTTGATAATAAAGCAGTAGTTTTATTTGACTCTGGTGCAACTCATTCATTTATATCACCCATGTTTGCATGTAAATTAACTTCTTATGTACAACCTAAACCAGTGGGGATGATGTTAATGATTAGGACACCAATGAAACATAGTCGAATGACAAAATAAGAATATAAGGATTGTAGGCTCAAAATAGGAGACAAACATATGTTAGTAGACCTGCTCCTATTAGACATGTATGATTTTGATGTGATATTGGGTATGGACTGGTTAGCAATAGACCGAGCTATTCTTGATTGTCATAATAGGACAGTGACATTTTTACCCAAAAAATATGTTTTAAGTTTTTTTCTGAAAAATCATGGAAAGAGAATTGGTAGTTTAATGGCAAAATTCTTACTAACTACATGAATAATATTTTGAAGGTTACATTGCATATGTAAGCGATACGGATAAGGCAAGTCTGAAGTTGAGTGATATTCCCATAGTCACGGAGTTTCCCGATGTATTCCTTGACGATTTACTAGGATTACCTCCAGATAGAGAGATGGAGTTCTGCATTGACTTAGTGCCTAGTACTAAGCCGATATCGAAACCACCTTACAGAATGGCTTCTATTTAGTTGGAAGAGTTGATAAAGCAATTACAGGAATTGTTGGACAAGGGGTTCATCTGACCGAGTGTTTCACCATAGGTTGCACTGGTATTGTTTGTCAAGAAAAAAATGGGAGTCTTAAGCTGTATAATGATTATAAACTGCTCAACATGGCGACCATCAAGAACAAATATCCCCTACCTTGTATCAATGATTCGCTAGACCAACTACAAAGAGCACAAATCTTTTCCAAGATTGATATGAGGTCAGGGTACCATCAGTTGAAGATCAGGAGTGAGGATGTACCCAAGACAGCTTTCAAAACCCGATACAGACATTATCAGTTTTTGGTTATGCCTTTTGGGTTGATGAATGCTCCTGCAGCTTTCATGGAACTGGTGAATGAAGTACATAAATCGTATCTGGATAGATTCATTATAGTTTTTATTGATTATATTTTGGTATATTCGAAGTCTAGAGAAGAACATGAGCAGTAATTGAAAATGGTTTTGCAAACCCTCAGGGAGAAGAAGTTGTATGCTAAGCAGCAAGTGTGATTTTTAGCTAGATCAGATAGCTTTTCTGGGTCACATTGTGTCAAAGGACGGGGTGTCTGTAGATCCGTCTAAGATCGAGGCTGAAGTACAACAAGGAAGACCCAAGATTGTTACTGAGATTTGGAGTTTCTTGGGTTTGGCTGGATATTACAAAAGATTTATCGAGGGTTTCTCTAAGTTGGCTGCTCCTCTGACATGGCTTACGAGGAAGAATGTTAAGTTTGAATGGAGTGACTTATGTGAAAGGAGATTCCAAGAGTTGAAGAACAGACTGACCACCACACCTATTTTAACTATACCCGCTCGTTTTGGAGGCTTCTCGGTGTATATACATGCGTCCAATCAAGGTCTGGGATGTGTGTTGATGCAAAATTGGAAGGTAGTTGCTTGTGGTTCCCGTCAACTAAAAGATCATGAGAGAAACTATCCGACCCACGATTCAGAATTGGCAGCCATAGTGTTCACACTGAAAATATGGCACCATTATCTGTATGGAGAGAAGTTTCAGATCTTCACAGATCATAAAAGCCTCAAGTATATATTTTTACAGAAGGAATTAAACATGAGGCAGAGGAGGTGGATAAAGCTTTTGAAGGATTATGACTGTAAGATCCTATATCACCCGGGAAAGGCAAACGTAGTAGCATATGCCTTAAGCAAGAAGAACATCGTGATGGTATCGTACATGATGATTCGGGAATACAAACTGCTGGAATAGTTTGTGAACCTCAACTTGGACATTAAGTCATCTGACACAGCCAGTTATGGTGTGATAGCTAGCCTAAGAATAGAACTGGACTTGATTGACTTAATTCGATAGGCTCAACGTACTAATCGATATTATACAGATGTGGCTAGTCAAATCCAATTGGGAACTATGTCAGATTTCGAAGTTAGCCTCGATGGTCTACTGCGGTTCATAGGTAGAGTTTGTGTTCCCAATGATGGACAATTGAAGAAAATGATATTGACAAAAGCTCATTCCTCGAGGTATACCTTATACTCGGGAAGTAATAAGATGTATCAGAATTTGCGAAAGGTATATTGGTGGTCAAGGATGAAGAAAGATGTGGCTGAGTTTGTGGCCTGAAGTTTGGTGTGTTAGCAAATTAAAGTAGAGTATTAGAAACCTACAGGGTTGTTGCAGCTTTTACCGATACTGATATGGAAATGGAAGCATATCACCATGGATTTCATTATGGGATTGCCAAGGACCCGGAGAAATCATGATGCAATTTGGGTAATAGTCGACAGATTAATAAAGTCTGTCCACTTCCTGGCTGTGAAGACTATGGATACTTTGAGTGCTCAAGAGGATCTATATGTGCGAGAAATTGTATGATTACAAGGCGTACCAGTGAGCATTGTATCTGACAGGGATTCCCAGTTCACTTCATACTTTTAGGAATATTTCTAAGAAGCCATGGGGACCTAACTAAATTTTAGCATATCTTTCCATCCTCTGACAGACGATCAATCAGAGAGAACTATTCAGACTTTAGAGGACATGTTGAGAGCTTGTGCTCAAAATTTTAAAGGCTCTTGGTGTGACAGCCCGAAAGTGCGGAAAATTATGGCTAATTTAAAATTTTTTTCTTATCTGAATCCCCTTACTCAGGTTGCATTCCTGTACAATATCATTTAACCACTTATGTTTATAATAAATCATAACCCCAAGATCACACGATTCCAATTTCATAAACCCAATTACAAAATTATCCAAAGAAAATCAATCCACAGAACACGATTCATTTTCCTCATATCATCCTATTTACATCCCAAAATATTTAATATAAATGTCTACATTACATCATTGTCTAGATACAAAATGAACTGAATTGTACCTTATGCGTGTACAAACGATAGCCTGGGGAGATCTTGTCCGTCAACCTATATCACGTATGCGGCAGGCTCTGACTCGCTACTTCAAGTAATCTTGAGGGGAGAGGAAAAATGGTGAGCTCTCAAAATACTCACTAAGGAGGATAAGGGAAATTATAAAAATCATCATCACAAACACAATATAATGGAAATATTGAGCATGCAAATCATTAGAAAAATAATTGTGTAAACAGTGGCATCAGCATAACTCACCTGATGAAAATCACAAATCTCTATTACATCAAAGCTCAATGCATGATATAAATCATAGTTAAAAAATCACATCATCATCAACGAAATCGAGACTAGGCATTTATAAAACTCAGGTGAAATCATTACCATAGGCACATCAAGTAAAAATCATCCCTTAGGTGGACATCCCCAAGAGATGGAATACGTCGACAATACACACATGATCATGATTCACTGTAGACTTGATTAAAGTCATACAATCGTCGATCTTACATGTTATCAAAGCACGGCCCTGTCTTACATGCTATCAAAGCAAGGCCACCCATCGTTATCGGAGCGGGGTCATCTCACATAAACATAACGGAGGAATCAGGCTTACATGCTACTAGAGTAAGGCCCGATCTTACATGCTACCAGAGTAAGGCCCGATGTGCATCTCATGACAAGCCATAGTCTCAGTAAAAATATGCCATTGTTATATAAAAATTGTTTTGCCTTCACGTAAAGCTGAGAGTGGTTATTGCAAAACTCATTTCGGTTATAAAACCATTTGTGTCCACAATTACACAAAACTCACCAAAATCGAGCTCAAACCAGCAAAACACTCACATATTCATCAACAGGTCAAAACATCTCATTTCTCATAAACATGCTCATTTCATTAAACCTTTTTCTTGCTATTAAAACGTTTTCATTCATTCGAAAACTCAGAAGCACAAATGGTTTATTTCCCTTACCTCTTGCACCTTGAGTGGTACACTATCTTCTCGGACTAGCCTCGTTTCCACTATTGGATTCTCGAGCTATCCAAATATCATTAAATCATCAAATTGTAAGTATTCTTCTTTCTCATTTCTCTTTTCACCTCATTTATACCTATACCTATATTATATCCAAGTTATCATTCTTAAATACCCATATTGTCTTAAAACATATCCTACATCTTTATCATCACTTTAGCTAGCTCATAATCATCAAAAGATATCCACATTTCATTTCCCAACTATACTCATTGGTTGTTTCCCTCATAACTTGGACACTTCCAACCAAATATACCTATGTATACACATATATCCATTTACTAACATATATAATGATAATGTTTAAGAAAACAAGGATCTTATGAGCTCACCTAGCTTGTCTCCTCTTGACCAAACTTGTAGAGTGCTTATCCTTTCCTTTCTTCCAATCCTTGATTTTCTAGTATGTTGCTCTCTTTACCAAGAGGAACAACTTTGTCTCTGACCCCTTTGTCTAATTCTGCCTAGAATAGGGTGAATCTTAGAGAGGGAAAGCTTATTTTGGGTGAAAATGGTGAAGGTTGGTGTTTCAAAGAGAGAGAGGCTCAATTTCAGGCAAGAATCCCGTGATTCTTATATAGACATGGCTTATGAGATCGATCTGGCATTGATGGGGATCGATCTCTGCTTCATTTTAACTGCTCCATTTGCTCCATTAACAACTACAAGATCGATCTGGTCAAGGGTGAAAATCGATCTATTCTTCTAAGAGGAGATCGATCTGGCATTGGATAGGGATCGATCTCTTCCAGGCTGAGACTTAAGGAGATCGATATGCTATTGTGTGACAGTCGACCCCTGCTCGGCCAACCCCTGCCATCGGCCATGGCTACCCCTCTTGGGCCCACAACAACGATGGTGGTGCAACAACGGGTGGTGCAACAATGCCAACAACATCCACGTATTGTCCACTTTGGGCCTTCGACCTGCACGACTTTGTTTCATTCAGGGAAATTCCCCTCAAAACGCGTCCTCGGAGGCTCAAACCAGGGACAACACCCTTAGTTCTCGCACTCCTGATGCCAATGAGCTGAATGGCTTAATGGCATCAGGAGTACGAGAACTAAGGGTGTTGTCCCTGGTTCGAGCCTTCGAGGACGCGTTCTGAGGGGAATTTCCCTGAATGAAACAAAGTCGTGCGGGTCGAAGGCCCAAAGCGGACAATACGTGGATGTTGTTGGCATTGTTGCACCACCCGTTGTTGCACTACCATCGTTGTTGTGGGCCCAAGAGGGGTGGCCATGGTCGATGGCAGGGGTTGGCCGGGCAGTGGTCGGCCGTCACAATAAAAATGCGCGTTTTTATTGTGACGGCCGACCCCTGCCCGGCCAACCCCTGCCATCGGCCATGGCCACCCCTCTTGGGCCTACAACAACGATGGTGGTGCAACAACGCCAACAACATCCACGTATTGTCCGCTTTGGCCCATTGGGCCTCACGGCTTTGTTTCATTCGGGGTCATCCTTGCTTAAAGGCCTTTTCCCCTCAGAACGCGTCCTCGGAGGCTCGAACCAAGGACAACACCCTTAGTTCTTGCACTCCTGATGCCAATGAGCCAAATGGCTCAATGGCATCAGGAGTGCGAGAACTAAGGGTGTTGTCCCTGGCTCGAGCCTCCGAGGACGCGTTCTGAGGGGAATTTCCCTGAATGAAACAAAGCCGTGCGGGCCGAAGGCCCAAAGCGGACAATACGTGGATGTTGTTGGCGTTGTTGCACCACCATCGTTGTTGTGGGCCCAAGAGGGGTGGCCATGGCCGATGGCAGGGGTTGGCCGGGCAGGGGTCGGCTGTCACATATTGTGATAGGATCGATTCTTGCTAGGCAGAGGCAGCTTGAGATCGATCTGCTTGACTGGTTTTGCTCATTTTCTGGATTCTGGACCCTTGAGATCGATCTCTCCTTCTTTGAAGATCGATCTGGCCTTCACAGATCCTCCTACTGCTGCATCCATTTGCAGGAAACTCAATGTAAAACTTAGCTTAATCTACTCCATAGTCCATATTTCAATCTTTACACAATTAAGATTTAAAAACTTCATCTCCTTATACTTTATAAGATTTAAAACTCGCGTGTACATTAACATATCATAATTACATTCACCACATTACAATTCTCACATTGCAAATCTCATAACTAACGTACATAAAATTTACATAAAATTCAACCTGATTCCATCAAATAGTTGGGGGTGCTTCTCCTTCTTAAGACTCTCTAGTTCCCAAGTTGCTTCCTCCCTTGAGTGGTGCTTCCAGAGAACCTTAACCAATGTAATCCTTTTTGTCCTGAATACCTTTTCCTTCCTGTCAAGTATTCAAATGGGTTCTTCAACATAACTCATATCCCCTTGAATATCCAATGCTTCATACTCGATGACATGGGAGGGATCTAGGTTATACTTCCTCAACATGGATACGTGAAAGACATTGTGTATCCCGGAGAACTACGGACGTAAAGCCAATCGATAGGCAACGTCTCACACTCATTCCAAAATCTCAAACGGTCCTATATATCGAGGACTCAATTTCCCTTTCTTCCCAAAGCACATGATACCCTTACTTGGAGATACTTTAAGAAATATAAAATCTCCCATTTAAAACTCAAATAGCCATCTACGCACATCCGCGTAGCTCTTCTATCGACTCTGAGCATCCCGTAACCTTTCACATATGATTTTGACACTCTGAACTACCTGCTCATCTAGCTCGGGAGTAATTACCTTTCTGTCACCCACTTCTTCCCAAGCTATGGGGGATCTACACCTACTACCATATAGAGCTTCGTAAGGTGCCATACTAATACTTGCATGATTGCTATTATTATATGCAAACTTGACAAGGGGCAGGCGATCATCCCATGATCCCTTAAAATCCATCGTACACGCCCTCAACATGTCTTCCAAGGTTTGTTTAGTCTGCTTGGACTGACCATCAGTCTGAGGATGATAGGCGATCCTAAAACTCAACCGAGATCCCATGGCCTCCTGAAAATAGGTCTAAAACCTAGAGGTGAATCGGGAATCTCTATCCGATGTAATACTCACTGGAGCCCCATGCAGTCTAGCTATCTCTCTAACATATAACCGGCTAATGTACTCAATGTATATGTGCTCTTGATGGCAAGGAAGTGGGCACTCTTCATTAATCTATCAACTATCACCCATATTGCATCATGACCTCTTCGGGTCCTCGGTAATCCCATGATAAAGTCCATGGTGATATGCTCCAATCTCCTTGTAGGCACAGGCAAAGGTTTAAGTAATCCTCCAGGCTTCTGGTGCTTAGATTTCACTTGTTGGCATACCAAACATCTAGCCACATATTCTGCCATGTCCCGCTTCATACCACTCCACCAATACACCCTTCTCAAATCTGGATACATCTTGGTACTTTCAGGGTGCATGGTGTATCACGAGCAGTGAGACTCTCTCAGTATTTGTTGCTTCAAGGTATCATCATTCGAAACAAAAATTCAACCATTAAACCTCAATAATCCATCATCACTGATCATGAAATCTGACTACGAGGTCTGTTCACCTTGGCTAAGCATATCCAATAACTTTTGATCATTTCTCTACCCAGTTCTAATCTGATTCATAACGTCGGGCTCTAACCATATGCTAGCCATAAACCCGACTTTTTCTTCCTCAACTTTGATCCTGAGTCCCGCGAACTGTTCCAATAAGTCTCATTCTTTAATCATCATAGCATATATCATATTCTTCCAGCTTAGGGCATCAACAACTACGTTTGCCTTCCCAGGATGGTAGAGTATCTCATAATCATAGTCCTTTAAGAAGTTTCATCCATTTCCATTGTCTCATGTTTAATTCCTTTTGGTCAAATATGTATCTCAGGCTCTTTTGATCAGTAAATATTTGGAACCTTTCCCCATATACGTAATGTCGTCAGATCTTTAATGTAAGCACCACTGCGGCTAACTCCAAATCATGCATGGGGTAGTTCCGTTCATGGTCCTTCAACTATCGCGAACCATAGAAGACTAGTCTCCCGTGCTACATGAGCACCACCCTAATCCTTATTGAGAGGCATCACTGTATACTACGAAGCCTCCCGGTTTATTTAATGCAAACCCTCTATAATTCTTGAAAACTCTTCTCACACTACTCATGCCATACAAAAGGAGCCTCCTTACGTGCCAGTTCAGTCAAAGGAGTGGTAATACTGGAGAATCCTTCAAAATCCTTCAACAAACCTTCTATAATACCCTGTAAGTCCTACAAAACTTCGAATCTTTGTAACTATCCTCATTCTTTCCCAATTAAGTATAACTTCTATCTTAGATGGATCAACTGACACTCCGTCCTTAGATACAATATGACCCAGAAAAGCTATCTGATCTAGTCAAAATTCGCTCTTACTGATCTTTCCATAAAACTACTTATCTCTGAGTATTTGCAACACAATCCTCAAATGTTATGCATGTTCATCATGAGACCAGGAATACACAAGGATATCATCAATGAAGACTATCACAAACTGATCTTGATAGTCTCTAAAGACCTCATTCATCAAACTTATAAAAGCAGCAGGGGCGTTCGTTAAACCAAAGGGCATCACTAAGAACTCATAGTAGCCATACCTAGTTCTGAAGGTCGTCTTCGAAATATCTTCTTTCCTGATTCTTAACTGGTGATAGCTCGATCTCAAGTCAATCTTAGAAAAGACAGAAGCCCGCTTAGCTGGTCAAACAAATCGTCTATCCTTGGCAAGGGGTACTTATTCTTCATCATAGCCTTGTTCAGCAATCTATAATCTATACATAGTCTCAAGCTACCATCATTCTTTTTTATAAACAACACCGGAGCCCCCTAGGGCAACACAATGGGCCTAATAAAACCTTGGTCAAGTAGTTCTTGCAACTATTTCTTTAACTCTTCCAATTTGACCAACGCAATTCTATAAGGAGGTTTAGAGATCAGTTGGGTATTTGGCACTAAATCGATAGTGAACTCCAGCTCTCTCTCCAGTCGTAAACTAGGCAATTCATCAAGAAATACATCTGAAAACTCATATACTACCGGTATGTCCTCGATCCTCAGATGTTCTTGACTTACATCAGAGATGAGTACGGTGTGACCTTCACATCAATAATTAAATCAGTGTTTAGCAATGATATAACCATATCTTAAAATTTCTCACAATAAACTTCACACGTCTTTATTCCTTAACATTCAAACGTACACTAAACTTTTCAAGTAGGGAGAAAATTACAGTCTTAGTGTAGTAGTCTAGACTCACACGATTGACCGCTAACCAACCCATCCCAAAAATCATATAAAAACCACACATGTTTAATAATATTAGATCTCCTAGCATCACCCTATCTCCCACCTTGATTTCACACCTTCTACACACCATATCAGTCCTCTGGGACTCACGCATAGGGGTATTTACATGTAAAATCTAATCTAATGGTCATGTCTTAAGCTCAATTTACATGCAAAGTGTACATCAATAAAAGAATGCGTGGATCCCGAATCAAATAACACATGAGCCTCATGTTTACAGATAAGAAGTGTACCTTGTATGGTCTCGAACAAAGTATATGCGGTCTCCTTATCCAACGTAAACACACGTCCCTATGTGACTGTCTTCTTGCCCTTATCAGGAGTCGTAACCCCTCTTAGTGGAATCATCTTTTGAGGCTGCTGTTTAGGAGGCTCTTGAGAATGTGGCTTTTGTGGCTGCGGACAATACCTCACTCTGTGACCCATGTCCCCGTATCTAAATCATCCTTGTATGGTTCTGGGGTAGCTTCCCTCATATGATCGACCACAATCTCTACAAACTTTAACCTCTGCTCTGACACCTCGAGGGTTCTCCATCATAACGAGAGGAACCCTGTGTTTGTCAACCCTTCCTCTCGGTCCCTCAAACTGTCTCCTCTTAAAAGAACCTCTTTGAAAGTCTGTGTGGGAGGTCACGAGTCGCTTACTCTTATCTCGATTTAAAATTTGAGACTCAGTCTGGCACTATACCAACTCTTATCCCCTCTCTATCTTTTGTGCTAGTCTCAAAGCATCCTTAAACTTAGTGATACAGAGCCCTATCAACTGGTCCCTAATGATGTGTCTCAGTCCATATACAAATCGCTCTGTACGGAGTTCCTCATCCTTAAGGGTCTTCAGATTACACTTCAGTAGAGTGGTAAATCGGCTCTCGTAATCATCAATTATCATATTGCCCTGAGTCAAGTTTAGAAACTCAACTTACATTCTCCTCTGGGTAGCTCTTGGCACATACTGAGTTCTAAATGCCGACTGACATGCCTCCCAGCTAATCAGCTCATGGCTAGTCGCCATTATACTCTGAGTAGTGCTCCACTAGTCTCGGGCTTGTCCCTTTAACATGTATGCACCCATACAGATCCTCTCGGCATTGGTGCATCAAAAATAGTCGAAAATGACTCGTAACTCTGTCATCCACTCCTTAGCCTCTGCGGGATCTTTCACCCCTCTAAAAGTCGGTGGGTTCATCTTTAAAAAGTCCCTCAATCGACCCTTATTTCTGTCATCAAGTTGGGTCTACACCGGAGGCTATGTGGTAGGAGGCACTGGGTTAGTCTGTAATGGTGGTGCAGGTGGTCCTTGTGGTGATGGAGGAGTCGAAACAGGTGTAGTACCCGAGGCATTAGACCCAAAATGCTGCACGAATAGCGCTGCCATCTGCTTGAATCCTTGATGCACATCATGCTCTAGGTGATTTATTCGAGAGTTAGGACTCTCTGGCTGTGGTTCAGGTGGTGGAGGTGGCTGTGCCTCACTCCTAAAACGTCATCTTCTCCCCCTCATATCATATTTCGTTCGTGCCTGCGCTTATTCATTAAACATCGATTATAATTCTACCCATTAAATTCAAGTCATCACCAGACAATACAGACACTTGGGATGTAATCTATTTTCAATTACTCGACACAGATAGTACTAGGAAACCTTTCTTCCGATATCAAGAAAATCTGTGGCAACCCGAAAGTGTGATAAATTAGGGCTAATTTAAAAAATTTTTCTTATCCTAATCCCCTTACTCAGGTTGCATTCCTGTATAATGTCATTTAACCACTTGTGTTTATAATAAATCATAACCCCAAGATCACACGATTCCTATTTCATAAACCCAATTGTAAAAATATCCAAAGAAAATTAATCCACAAAACACGATTCATTTTCCTCATATCATCCTAATTACATCCCAAAATATTTAATACAAATGTCTGTATTACATCATTGTCTGGATACAAAATGAACTGAATTATACCCTATGCGTGTACAAGCGATAGCTTAGGGAGATCTTGTCCACCAGCCTATATCATGTACGCGGCAAGCTTTAACACGCTACTTCAAGTAATCTGAAGGGGGGAGGAAAATGGTGAACTCTCAAAACGCTCAGTAAGGAGGATAAGGGAAATTATAAAAATCATCATCACAAACACAATATGATGGAAATATTGAGCATGAAAATCGTTATAAAAATAACTGTGTAAACAATGGCATCAGCATAACTCACGTGATGAAAATCATAAATCTCTATTACATCAAAGCTCAATGCGTGATATAAATCATAGTTAAAAAATCACATCATCATCCAAGAAATCGAGACTAGGCATTTATAAAACTCAGGTGAAATCATCATCATAAGAACATCAAGTAAAAATCGTCCCCTAGGCGGACATCCCCAAGAGATGGAATACGTCGACGATATACACATGGCCATGATTCGCTGTAGACTTGATCAGAGTCGTACAATCGTCAGTCTTACATGCTATGAAAGCACAGCTCGGTCTTACATGCTATCAAAGCAAGGCCACCCATCGCTATCGGAGCGTGGTCATCTCACGTTACCAGAATAGAGGAATCGGTCTTACATGCTACTAAAGCAAGGCTCAGTCTTACATGCTACCAGAGGAAGGCCCGATGTGCATCTCATGATAAGCTATAGTCTCAGTAAAAATAAGCCATTGTTATATAAAAAATGTTTTGCCTTCACGTAGAGCTTATTGTGGTTATCACAAAACTCATTTTGGTTACAAAACCATTTGTGTCCACAATTACACAAAACTCATCAAAATCGAGTTCAAACCGACAAAACACTCACACATTCATCAACACGTCAAATCATCTCATTTCTCATAAACATGCTCATTTCATTAAACCTTTTTCATGCTATTAAAATGTTTTCATTCATTAAAAAACTCAGAAGCACAAATGGTTTATTTCTCTTACCTCTTGCACCTTGAGTGGTACACTATCCTCTCTGACTAGCCTCATTTACCATGTCGAATTTTTGAGTTGTCAAACATCATTAAATCATCAAATTGTAAGTATTCATCGTTCTCATTTCTCTTTTCACCTCATTTATACCTATACCTATATTATATCTAAGCTATCATTCTTAAATACTCACATTGTCTTAAAACTTATTTTACATCTTTATCATCACTTTAGCTAGCTCATAATCATCACAAGATATCCACATTTCATTTCCCAACTATACTCATTAGTTGTTTCCCTCATAACTTAGACACTTCCAAACAAATATACCTATGTATACACATATATCCATTTACCAACATATATAATGATTATGTTTAAGAAAACAAGGATCTTATGAGCTCACCTAGTTTGTCTCCTCTTGACCAAGCTTGTAGAGTGCTTGTCCTTTCCTTTCTTCAATCTAATCCTTGATTTTCTAGTATGTTGCTCTCTTTACCAAGAGGAACAGCTTTGCCTCTTACCCCTTTGTCTAATTCTACCTAGAATAGGGTGAATTTTAGAGACAGAAAGCTAGTTTTGGGTGAAAATGGTGAAAGTTGGTGTTTCAGAGAGAGAAGCTCGGTTCCAGGTAAAAATCAGGTGATCCTTACATAGATAGGGCTTATAAGATCGATCTGGCATTGATGGGATCGATCTCTGCTTCATTTCAACTGCTCAATTTGCTTCATTAATAACTACAAGATCGATCTGGTTGAGGGTGAAGATCGATCTATTCTTCTAAGAGGAGATCGATCTGCCCTTGTGATAGGATCAATTCCTGCTAGGCAGAGGTAACCTGAGATCGATTTGCTCCCTTCTGGGATCGATCTGCTTGCCTGTTTTTTCTCATTTTCTGTAATTTGGAGCCTTGAGATCGAGCTCTCCTCATTTGAAGATTGATCTGACCTTCACAGATCCTCCTACTACTGCATCCATTTGTAGGAAACTCAATGTAAAACTTATCTTAATCTACTCCATAGTCCATATTTCAATTTTTACACAATTAAGACTTAAAAACTTCATCTCTTTATACTTCATTAGATTTAAAACTTGTGTGTACATCAACATATCATAATTACATTCACCACATTACAATTCTCACATTGCAAATCTCGTAACTAATGTACATAAAATTTACAGTTCTCACACCAGGGATGACCATTTATCGCTAGCGGAGTTTGCATATAATAACAGTTACCACTTAAGTATCGAAATTGCATCGTATGAAGTGTTGTATGGTCGAAGGTGTCGATCACCAATTGGATGTGAAGAAGTGGGTGAAAGAAAGATATTTGCTCTCGATCTGGTTAAGCAAGCTTCTGAGGATGTACAATTAATTTGTGACAGGCTGAGAATTACTCAGAGCAGACAAAAGAGTTACGTTGACCAAAGATGAAGGCCCTTGGAATTTTTAATAGGAGCTTCAGTGTTTCTAAAAAGTTCTCCTTCAAAGAATATAATGAAATTTGGAAAGAAAGGGAAACTAAGTCCCCACTATATTGGGCCATTCGAGATCTTAGACCGAGTGGGAGACAAAGCATATAGATTGGCGTTATCGCTAGAGTTATCGAGTATTCATAATGTCTTTCACATTTTAATGCTTCATAAATATCATCCGAATCTGACACATGTGATTAAGTATGAACCACTAGAATTGAAAGAGGGTATGACATATATGGAGAAACCAATTTGGATCTTGGACTATAAAGAAAAGACATTGCGGTCTAAGACGATTCCTTTGATTAAGGTTTTGTAGCAGTATCACACTTCGAAAGAGGTAACATGGGAATTAGAAAGCTTAATGCGAGAGAAATACCTACACTTGTTTGAGAACTGATGTAAATTTAAATTTGGGGACCAAATTTCCTAAGGTGGGGAGAATGTAAACTCCATGAATTTTTGTACTCGAATCAAATTATGTACAGTAATTAGATAAATGGAATTGAGGATGAGCACATTTGAGGAGAATTAATTGGAAATATAATTATGGCATGAGAGAGATTTAGAAGAATTAATTTAATTAAATTATATTGGCTCTAATGAAGAATATCTATAGGAAATAGAGGTAGATTTATATACATATGAGCTAGGAAATGTATATATATGTAATTTAAGTACAACTATTAGATTAAAGTCATTTTATACATATATATATAAATACTATAACAAAAATTTACCAAGTGCCCATATATAAATATATATATATATATGTGGTTGTGTGAAATTATGCTCACTATTTAAATTAAGTATATGGGGTATATGTATGTATATATACATGTACATGCAAACATATAAATATATATGTATGGCCGAAAGCTATTGAGTAAAATAAAACATATAAGGATGATGAGATGAAGGAATTTTAGCAGAAGAAAGAAAGGAAGTCAAAAAAGAAAGGTGAGTAAATGTGGAAGCCTAAAGACCGGGAGGCAAAGGCATGAAGTCAATAGAGATGATGTTCTGACAGTAAGAAAACGTGATGGCAAAAGATGGCATGGGGCAACCTAAACCAAGGCTACAAAGAGAAAGGGTGAAGTGTTGAAGCTTCAACAATTTGGTAACCAACCCCCTGCACCCCTATACCTCTTGCCAAACCCACTCCCATGCACTCCATCTTCATGCCATTAGTTTACCTACTATGCTCGTATCCTGTACATGCTTGGAGAACTGAAACAAAAGGGATGAGAAAGAGAGATTGGTTTGCTAAAAAAATAAAACTGAAGAATGATGAAAAGGGACGAGAATGATGCTGAAGTAGAGGGCTATGCGAGAGCGACCAAGAGCATGGCGAAAGGTTACCCGAGAATAGAGCAAAGCAGGAGACAATCTAGCCTCTCAGCTGCTACTTTAAAATCGGAAGAAAGTTGAAGCATGGAAGTGAAAAAGAATGTTGGAAGGATTGAAACAGCGAAGTGAAGAAGAAAGGAAGTAGAAGAAGGAAAAGAAAAAAAAAAGAATTTGGCGGGAAAGGAAAAGGAAATTAAAAAAAGGGAAGTATTTATATACATATATATATAAACAAAACTATTTGGAGATAGGAAAGAAGGCACAGAGAAAATTAGGAAAAACGAAGGAAAGAACTCCGAAAAATTAACCGAGCAGACTAGACCTACTGACTCCAGTCACTAAAAGGCATTGAGGATTGCGGGCAAACACCAAGGTAAGAAAAATTCTGTGTGCTGCTAGAGATACTTGTACGTAATTTCTACTGAACCGTAGATAAAAATATATTAGGTCAATTTTATAACTTAGAAAATTATAGAATTTTAGTTGCCTAGTCTTATCATTCTAAATTAAATTTACCTACATGGATTTCGATATAGTATGGATTATGGTTCTGAATCGAAAATCTCGAATTAAATTTCTATAGACTATTTACTGGGATTTTTTAACCGAAAAAGGGCAAATCAGCCTATTTCTGAAAGTGATATTTTTTCGAACTGAAATTACAGTTGATTTTATTAAAATGTGATTTGCTTATAAGTGATACTGAGGATATGTGTTGGAGCGCGTGCTGACTGAGTGTCACACGGTCTGACTCGCATTGATTTTGAGATAAAGGCGATGGTTAAATCATGTTACATTTTTGTCTCTTTCTATTTATGTGGTCCACAGAGTACGATGTACCATGCGACATGCACGTGAGTACGATGTACTGTGTATTATGGTCTTCAAACATTCTATTTTGTTCTTTGAGCCGTTAGGGTAGCTGACCACTCCCACGACGATTGACATCCTGACACACCTGATCTATGAGGGCCGGAGTCACCGACATTGGCCAATTGTCATTTTAAATTTTGATATAACATGTTCTGCTTTATCTCGTCTATTTGATATTCTGGATTTGACTGTATGAATAGTGTTATTTGAAAATCGTTTATTGTACTACTTAAAGTTTTGGAATTTTGTATTTACGACAGTAAACAGATTACATTATCGTTGTTGATTCTGTTATCGAATTTCAACTCCAACCTTTTGAATTTGACAATTATCCGTATGTTTTTCATGAGAATTCCTAGTTTGAAAAATATATATATATATATGTAGGTAGTGTATTTATCTACATGCCGCATATTTTTCTTGCCGAGCACGTTGAGCTCACTCATACTCTCCTCCATAGATCCTCATCACTAGCGAGACCGTCTTTTGTAGGTTTAAATATTTTACACAACCATACGCCAACAAAGTATTCATCCGTGTTGAAGGTATACCCAGTATAGGCATCCATTTTATATCTAAATTTTGTAAGTACAGTAATGTATAGGGAAATGTGTCTGGAGAATGTGAACAAGAATATTTTGTAAAAGAACAATTTTGCTGATTAAATTGGAAAGTATTACCATTGTTTTTGTTTAAATTTGTTACTAAGAAATTAAATTGAACAATTAGATTTATTGTTCTGATCTATTATCGACTCGTAGCCCAACCAAATGTACGTAAATCAGGTCGTTCCAAAGGTTCAGATTAAACCCCATTGTTTCCTAAATGTGTTCCCAAAATCAGGAATTGAGAACCATGTTCAAAGTAATGCTTACAAGAGTGTCATGCAACTGAACTATTTTCCCTAGATAAAGCTCCACCAGTGTACCTAAAGAATTCGTTGCCTTAATAGCTAAGAAGTGGCCTGACTTTTTTAATCAGTTCACAATCACCCAAATTGCATCATGTCCCTTATAGGCCCTCGGTAGACCCATGATGGAGATCTATGATGACATCTTCCCATTTTCATGTGGCTATCGATAAAGGCTTGAGTTATCCTGTCAGTTTTTTATGTTCTATCTTCACCTGCTGACATAACAAGCACCTTGCAACATGATCAACTATATCCTTTTTCATTGTGGACCACCAATATACAAGGCATAGATTGTGGTACATTTTGTTACTACCGAGTACATAATGTAACAATGAACTATATGCCTTCTTTAGGATAAGCTGCTTTAGTGTATCATTATTCAGAACATAACCTTTAAATGAAAGCAACCGTCAACATTGACTACATAGTTCGATTATGAATCTGTCCCAGCTGATTAGCAACCTCAAACAACTTCTAATCATTCTTCTAAGCCAACTTGATATGATTTATTAAGAGTTGGCTGTCACGACCCAAACTACCCAAAAATCAGAGTTAATTTTTTCGCGTTTTGTTTATTTACTTGAATTCTTACCTGTCCTCGAATCGTGACCACACTCCACTAATAATTGGGCTGTGCGTCAATGCCAGTCCCACCATACCATTACCATCTAACTTATTTCTTCTCCAGTCATTTATAATTGTTTACATTATTTATACATCCCCTAAAGTTACTTACAAACATGTTACTGTGCTATGCTTATGTAGATACAATATGTACAAGTGTATATATACCTTATGTCGATGGGTAGCAGCGGATATCCGGAATGCAGTACTGAGTCGCCTCAACTTCAACTGGAGATTATCTGTGGGAGAAAATGAAAGGGGTGAGCACATCAAGCTTAGTAAGGCAATCCTACGAACAAGTAGGTAACCATACTACCTACATGAACGTGGTGCCATGTATAAACCACCCTTTCTCCACACATTTTAAAATAGATGCTATGAATTATGATGTTATGTAAAACACATTGCACGGAAAATCCAACATGCAAGTATATTCAAAATCATATCTTTCTCGTTTAAAATTTCACAGTAAAGTCAGGACTCGACCCCTCCTTCGGGTGATCCTGACTCACTCAAAATCATGAAAATCGTTAACATCACATATGGGTTTTAAAAGCATGGAATATAACCAT
Source organism: Firmiana major (assembly GCA_033439115.1). Classification (NCBI taxonomy): domain Eukaryota; kingdom Viridiplantae; phylum Streptophyta; class Magnoliopsida; order Malvales; family Malvaceae; genus Firmiana; species Firmiana major. The sequence continues at coordinate 36,394,198 of CM065901.1, read as the reverse complement.
CATGCATATTTAATTTAAATCCCAGTTTAAATCATCGACATCGTCGACATGCGAGACGAGGCAATATTGTATAACGGCAATAACCAGGACTGGCCAATGTGTCCTCGTGAGTCCCTCTAGCTTCACGGATCCCAGTGTGCGAGGTCTCACCCTGATCGGGAACCGCCCAGGAGGTGGGTCAATCCAACCTGTCAGTCTTATCCGATCTCACGCATCCGAAGATGCCGTATCCGAAGATACCCCGTATCACAAAGATACCGTATCACAAAGATACCGTATCACAAAGATACCGTATCCGAAGCTACCCCACGGTACATCGTACTCCATGCTACTTGCACGGTACATCGTACTCCATGGACCCATATCACTCTAGGTACTCCAGCCCAATGGCCTGCTTCCCACAGAGAGGTTTTGTTTCTCAATACTCATTGCCATGTCTCAAAACGCACGTGCGAGCCTATTTAATCGGTGACACACAGTCTACCCGATGCTCCAAGCACGGCTTATCGTATGATCTCTGAAAAGTAGTGCGAGCGGTGCTCTAACACTGTTAGTAAATCAAATAAAACTAGTGCGAGCTAAGCTCTAGCACTCTATATGCAAACCATATGAGAAGCTGGTGCGAGCGAAGCTCCAACCCCCTGTCTCAAAAATCACATAAAAATATGGTGCGAGTTAGACTCTAGCACCCTGTCACGAAAATCATATATATATGTATACAAATCTGGTGCGAGTTGGACTCCAGCACCTATGCATGTAAAACTCTAGTACGAGCTCTCGCTCCAGCACTAATGCATGCATCACACAAATCAAACATCGTGCGAGCTGAGCTCTAGCACGTCACATGTAAATAAAACACGTAGGCGGCTGAGTTATCTCAAAATAGGTTTCACAGAAATCACATCGTTTAAGATATGCAATGCAATGCATTTATCTTTAAAAGTGAGCCAGCCTACTCATGCATGTGTTGAAATACCTCCAGAACGAGCAGGAACCTCTTGTCCTTGCTCCTCCCAATTTTTCCTAAATTTTTTGATTTTACCCTTAATAAGGGTAGTTTAATAATTTGCCCATTCGGGGCACTAAAATTATTATTCGACCTCTAGACCCTTCAGATAAATTTTAAAGACTGCATATGAATTTAAAATTTCGTAGAGTTTACCTCTAGCAGCCCGTAGAATTCCCTTACCTTAATTTTCTGTCGAGTCTGACCTTTTCTTTCCCAATGTTGTCTCGTCGCGCAGTCCGTTATGCTCCCAATCAAATGCCCGAAACTGCGTATTAATATTTCTTAGGTCAGATATTATGCAATTTAATCGTATTTAATACTTGCTGGGCTTAATTTAAATCATTGGGCCCGTTTACCCCTATTGGGCCCGATTGCACCTTAATGGGCCTTAATCGGCCTTAAGCCCGTTTTCCACTTAATTTTCACTTTATCGAGGCCTATTGGGCTCATTGGGCCCACCAATAATTTATCGGGCCTCGTTCTAATTCTCGAATAGCTAAATTTAATATTTACGACAATTTATCTAAATTTTCATAATTTAATTCAATTTATGCGGAATTTAAATCAATATCACGCATAACGAGGTAATTATCGTAAATAAGGGTCACTTACCTGAGATTCCATGCTAGTCCATAAATCGAGGCTGTCTTGAGCCCTCGGTGGATGCCAATCGTCGAGCTACACAATTAATTACATTTTCAGGTAAACTTTTTGGTCGAAATTTAATTAAATAAAAATATTCCAAATTTAAATCGGGTCAATTTGACCGCTTATCGACTTACCCGAAGCTCGATTGCATCACCGAAATTTTCCCCAATTTTTTTCTCTTTCTTTTTCCCTTTTTTCTTCCTTTTTTTCCTCTATTTTTGGCTGAACCGGTTCAGTCCGGTTCGGACCGGTTCAGACAGTCGGTTTTCTCCGGTTCGGCCGGTTCACCGCCGGTTCACCTCCTTTCCGCCCGGTTCTCCGCCGGCTTCCACCGCCAGTCGCTCCTCTGGGTCGTCCGCAGCTCGAATCTGCCCTTGGTTTCACTCAACGTCGCCGGAAAATGGCCGGTCCGGCTGTTCTCCTCTTCCCCGTCGGACCCATTTTGCTTTTCCGCCGTTTCCGGCGCCGTCCGCCGGTTTCAGTGGCTGCCACCACCACCAATCGCATCGTCTAGGCTTGGGGATCATTTTGCGGGGTCGGATCGGGGCCAAGGCGCCGCCGTTCGCCGGGATCGAGCCCCTCAACTCGTCGACCTTTCTCTCCTCCGATCGGCTTCCTCCGGCGTCGGTTGGGCGTGCTGCCGGTACCAGTGAGGTCGCCGGCCTCTCCTCTTCCTCGCCGGCTCCTCGTCGGGGTCCCTTGCCGCCGGACAGCTCGTCGGTCTCCCTCCCCGTTTTCTGTTTCGTTACCCATTCTCTCTCCCCGATTTTCGTTTCTTTTCTTTTTTTTTCGTTTCTTTTTTTTTTTAATTATCATTATTATTTAACAATTTATTTTATTCATTAAAATACATTAAAAATACCCAAATATCCCTTAAAATATCCTTAAAATTATTATTTAATTCTAAATTCATTTATTTTATTTTATTTAATTTATTTAGTTTATTTTAACCCTTTTTCGGGTATAATTTCTCCGTATTTTCGGGATATTGTCCCGGGTGACTTTTCGATATATTTTTCGATTATTTTCGGGATTATTCTTCTGAACTAAAAATCCCGATTAATTCCAATAAATTAATATCTTGATCAATTTAACCCAAAATAAATTTATTTCATCTTTATTGACCAAGATTTCTCAAATCCATATTTTTAATTAAATTTCCTTATCGAAATTATACCGACCTTTGGTCTTTTGACCATTTTACCCTTGCACGTGTTTGGGATTAATTTAACCCGACTTCCCTTCACAATTACTCCTTTATTTCATATTTTAATTAAATTCGGGTCTTACAACTCTCCCCCACTTAAAGAATTTGGTCCTCCAAATTAGAACCAATTCATATGAGTCCATATACAACTCCGGGTGCATCGATCGTATCATACTCCTTTAATTCTTATGTGATCTTCTCCGGAGTGTATTACTACCAAAGGACTTTAATTAGGGAGATCGTCTTAAACCTCAATACTTTCTCTTTCCTATTTAATGCCCGAATCAACTTATTAATATACTTATATTGCACTGAGCTGAACTGTTGGATCTCATATCCTATCACCTATGCTGGATCTGGATAGTATTTTCGAAGCATCAAAAGCTGAGATACATTGTGGGTGCCTGCTTATTCAAGTGGAAATGTCACCTACAGGTCTTATCTCCCACTTGTCCAATCTCTTAAAATATTCAATCCAGCATATCTCAATTTACCTTCTTCCAAAAGCTCGCTATGTCCTTATTCTCTTAGGACAATAAACATTTCAATCATATTAATTCACCAAGGGTGAATTCCAATACTTATCTATCTGCTCTGAGGTGTTCTTAATCTCTCATCCTTAACTAAACATCCTCAGAGACTTATTACCCAAAGTCAAAAATAATTTCTACCTGTCACCCACTTTTTTTTTATCCAAATTTGGGGAACAACCCCTACAGCCATACACTGTCTCATAACTTGTTATCCTGATACTCAACTGCCAACTGTCGTTATTGGCAACTTTAATTAGAAATCAACTGATCATTCCAGGAGCTTATAAAATCAATGGCACACGCTTTCATCGGATCCTCCAGAACTTGTACAGTCCTCTCTGATTGACCATCTGTCTGAGGATAGAAAGCTGTGCTACTACTCAGTCGGGTTCCCATAGCTTCCTAAAAATATTCCCTGAAGTAGAAAGTGAAGCGGGAATCCCTATATAATACAATGCTCACTGGAACGCTACATAATGTTTCACAATCTTCCTTACACCTGAATCCTCATACACACTTTGAGTATTTAGGGATTTCATAACCAGAAGGTGGGTAGACAACTTAGCGACTATCATCCAAATAGCCTCGTAATTCACCTGGGTCTCTGTAACCCATCATAAATTTATGGAGACTTGCTCTCGTTTTCGTGTCATGTCGATATAGGTAGGTGCTGCAATAACTCTGCAGACTTTTAATACTCTACCTTATCTCTTTCCACATCTGACCACCAATACCCTTTTTAGATATTTCATATATATAATCGTTACTTTCCGTATGCACTGTACATCCCGAAGAGTGAGCTTCTGACAACATTACTATCTCATCAACTGTGATCCTGGGGAGCACTCATACTGTCTCTGAATCCTCAGTAACTCATCATCACCCACTGTGAACTCTATCACTGTACCCTTCTGAATCAGACCCAAACTATCGAATCCGGTCGATCATCACGCTAAGCCTGGCAAATCCGGGCACTCTCATCCGGTTCTAATCATCAGGCTAGCTGTCACACAATCACTGTCATCATAAGAAGGGATCACATCTATACTGAGGCTCACAACTGCATCTAGCAGCTCACGCTCCCTGACCATCATATGTAATACCATCCCAAGGCTCTTTATGCTCAAGGCATCAGTCATCACATTAGCCTTTCTTGGGTGGTACAATTTTCACAAATCAAAATCTCTCAGAAGCTCTAACCCACTATGTATTTCTCATATTTGCCTCTTTCTGTGAAAACAGATACTTGAGACTTTATGATCAGTGCATATCCGTAATTTCTCACCCTGTACATAATAGTACCATATCCTTGGTACAAATACTGTTGCCAACTTTAAATCATGGGTCAGATAGTTTCTTTCGTGATTAAGGAGTTGTCTGACTCCAAAATTGACTATCTTCCCATTACACATCAATATACAGCTCCTTCATAATTTTGAGGTATCCATACTCACTGAGAACCTCTTGAGCTGTTGGGTATGGTGAAATTATTCACGGTGGTTAGTTCATACTTTACTACACCGAAATTTATATCACATCCATCATCTTATTTATTATCTCATTTCATGACCACGTTTTCATAATTAAACGTGTCAACAAAGGATATCCTTTTAGAACTCGCAGCAACCATCCGCAAAAGCAATTTCCCCAATTGTTGCTTATAAATCGCCCTAGACTTTAACTACACCCAATATATCATCGATAATGATGATTACAACTCGATCTAATCCTTGACTTATTTACGCATAAGCGTACAAGATCCTTCTCAACCGCTTACGTTTTCAGGTACTAACCTGCGTCATTTCCCTTTCTTATATTGACGGCTCCTACTAAATTTTTCTATGTTAGTTTTTATGATTGTCGAATTTTTATATTCTTATCGTCTTAGTAATGGTATCCTAATGCTAAAGATATTTATTACGATGATCGATTTCCTGTTATAGGTTATATATATATATCTAGACGCTGTCAAGTCTTCAGGCGGGGAGGTATTTTGAAATACCTTTATTAACCTTCAGACTTAACCACAACTATTGGTTATGGTTATACCCATCTTTATCCTTGGTTATAATTTATATTCCTTACTAATTGCTTAATCCCAATTACTTCATATCGTAAGGATGTTCTTACCTAGCATATATCTCTTACTCCAATACATCTTGTATTCAGAATTAAGCATATCTCATCTTAAAGATTATCTCCTTCGTATATCAATCATGACAAAACTCTTGTCATTATTCATTCCGTGAGTACAATTCTTTACTCCTTTAATTTCAACTGTTGCACCCCTGTTTTCAACTTAAAATCTCTATATCCATATTTCGTTAATTAAACCTCCTCTATTGGGGTACTCATTTATCAGTATTGTATCCAATGATGTAGGCATTCATACCTTTTACTCACTTATATGGGAATGAAGGCGGTATGAATAAATATGTGGCACCAGGATCAATGAACATACGTACTTCGTTATTCATAACAAGTGTGGTATCTTACACCACATCCCTGAGACATTAATAGTGTCCTGGTCCGAGACATCCTCTCGCCTTCGTCCAACAGCCTACTTTCCTTTTTCTTTTCGGCTACGGCTTCCCTTCTCATTGCAGCTATACCAACGAAGTTTTTCTGTCTCTTTACTTTCCTGTGGGGCGATCTCGCTCAACTCTGAGCAATCAAAATCAATGGTCCGTCTTATCACACTTAACGGCCATTTTCATCTATACCGTGTAGGTATAAACCTTCCTTCCGTGGTATCCACCACACATCTCACACTGCTTACAGTGCTCACACTGCTACACTGCTTCGTAGCAGGTCGGGGTCCGCCAATCACAATGCCCCTCAACAGTGCCAAAATTGGATGCACTAGGGCCTTACCAATTATCTTATTCCATAACTCATCAAATCAGATCTTTTTACCAATTACCATTTTTCCCATTTTAACATCTTTGTCATTTCTCGATTCTCTTTCTGTCTCTATTTCAGCCCTCACTACCTTTCCCAATCTCAGAGGCGTGCAATTCATGTTTTTATTTATCAAACTGTAAATCTGCGCACTGCCTCGGTATAGGTAATATCTCGCGGGCCAATCAGACTCTAATTGAAAAGTTGAGTCATTTCATAAACTTTTAGACATCTCGACTGTCACTTGTTCATAGTGTCGAGGTAATATCTGCCAAGAATATAACTGAGTTTCATACTCATAATCAATTTAGTATTCCTGGGCAGTGTAAGAAATTTTTCCTTAAAATTTCCTTTAAATCATGTCCGGGATATCCTGTCACCGAAATATATCCAAGATATTTCTCATCTCAACTCTTAAGATGGGTCGAGCGGGTTTCCACCAATGCTCCGCTGCGCCCTCTGATCTCATACATAATCTGAGCAATTAGCTCCTCAAAATGATACCCATGCTCCGCTTCAATCTCGCGAAGCGTCTCTCAATACTGTCCGATCACTCTGTCGGATTCTGTGAGGCATTCTCAACATTCGCCTCTATTCCAATTTCATTCTGATTCTCATAGGTCAACTCAGCACGACTTAGCAGACTCAGGTCTACCTCTATGACCTCTGCCTCGTGCACTATCTCATCTAACGCAACTCATATTAAGCATTCCTGCATTCTCAACCATTTCTTAGTCAAGCCCATCTCGATATACACTATTGTATCTAACTAAGCACAGTAACACGGGGATGTAATTTCCTAATTACTGACACTGACACACATCAGACCAATTGTGCTCTGATACCACCTTAATATGTCACGACCCAAACTACTCAAAAATCAGAGTTAATTTTTTCGCGTTTTGTTTATTTACTTGAATTCTTACCTGTCCTCGAATCGTGAACACACTCCACTAATAATTGGGCTGTGCGTCAATGCCAGTCCCACCATACCATTACCATCTAACTTATTTCTTCTCCAGTCATTTATAATTGTTTACATTATTTATACATCCCCTAAAGTTACTTACAAACATGTTACTGTGCTATGCTTATGTAGATACAATATGTACAAGTGTATATATACCTTATGTCGATGGGTAGCAGCGGATATCCGAAATGCAGTACTGAGTCGCCTCAACTTCAACTGGAGATTATCTGTGGGAGAAAATGAAAGGGGTGAGCACATCAAGCTCAGTAAGGCAATCCTACGAACAAGTAGGTAACCATACTACCTACATGAACGTGGTGCCATGCATAAACCACCCTTTCTCCACACATTTTAAAATAGATGCTATGAATTATGATGTTATGTAAAACACATTGCACGGAAAATCCAACATGCAAGTATATTCAAAATCATATCTTTCTCGTTTAAAATTTCACAGTAAAGTCAGGACTCGACCCCTCCTTCGGGTGATCCTGACTCACTCAAAATCATAAAAATCGTTAACATCACATATGGGTTTTAAAAGCATGGAATATAACCATCATGCATATTTAATTTAAATCCCAGTTTAAATCATCGAAATCGTCGACATGCGAGACGAGGCAATATTGTATAACGGCAATAAGCAGGACTGGCCAATGTGTCCTCGTGAGTCCCTCTAGCTTCACGGATCCCAGTGTGCGAGGTCTCACCCTGATCGGGAACCGCCCGGGAGGTGGGTCAATCCAACCCGTCAGTCTTATCCGATCTCACGCATCCGAAGATGCCGTATCCGAAGATACCTCGTATCACAAAGATACCGTATCACAAAGATACCCCGTATCACAAAGATACCGTATCCGAAGATACCCCACGGTACATCGTACTCCATGCTACTTGCACGGTACATCGTACTCCATGGACCCATATCACTCTAGGTACTCCAGCCCAATGGCCTGCTTCCCACAGAGAGGTTTTGTTTCTCAATACTCATTGCCATGTCTCAAAACGCACGTGCGAGCCTATTTAATCGGTGACACATAGTCTACCCGATGCTCCAAGCACGGCTTATCGTATGATCTCTGAAAAGTAGTGCGAGCGGTGCTCTAACACTGTCAGTAAATCAAATAAAACTAGTGCGAGCTAAGCTCTAGCACTCTGTATGCAAACCATATGAGAAGCTGGTGCGAGCGAAGCTCCAACACCCTGTCTCAAAAATCACATAAAAATATGGTGCGAGTTAGACTCTAGCACCCTGTCACGAAAATCATATATATATGTATACAAATCTGGTGCGAGTTGGACTCCAGCACCTATGCATGTAAAACTCTAGTGCGAGCTCTCGCTCCAGCACTAATGCATGCATCACACAAATCAAACATCGTGCGAGCTGAGCTCTAGCACGTCACATGTAAATAAAACACGTAGGTGGCTCAGTTATCTCAAAATAGTTTTCACAGAAATCACATCATTTAAGATATGCAATGCAATGCATTTATCTTTAAAAGTGAGCCAGCCTACTCATGCATGTGTTGAAATACCTCCAGAACGAGCAGGAACCTCTTGTCCTTGCTCCTCCCAATTTTTCCTAAATTTTTTGATTTTACCCTTAACAAGGGTATTTTAGTAATTTGCCCATTCGGGGCACTAAAATTATTATTTGACCTCTAGACCCTTCAGATAAATTTTAAAGACTGCATATGAATTTAAAATTTCGTAGAGTTTACCTCTAGCAGCCCGTAGAATTCCCTTACCTTAATTTTCTGTCGAGTCTGACCTTTTCTTTCCCAATGTTGTCTCGTCGCGCAGTCCGTTATGCTCCCAATCAAATGCCCGAAACTGCGTATTAATATTTCTTAGGTCAGATATTATGCAATTTAATTGTATTTAATACTTTCTGGGCTTAATTTAAATCATTGGGCCCGTTTACCCCTATTGGGCCCGATTGCACCTTAATGGGCCTTAATCGGCCTTAAGCCCGTTTTTCACTTAATTTTCACTTTATCGAGGCCTATTGGGCTCATTGGGCCCACCAATAATTTATCGGGCCTCGTTCTAATTCTCGAATAGCTAAATTTAATATTTACGACAATTTATCTAAATTTTCATAATTTAATTCAATTTATGCGGAATTTAAATCAATATCACGCATAACGAGGTAATTATCATAAATAAGGGTCACTTACCCGAGATTCCATGCTAGTCCGTAAATCGAGGCTGTCTCGAGCCCTCGGTGGATGCCAATCGTCGAGCTATACAATTAATTACATTTTCAGGTAAACTTTTTGGTCGAAATTTAATTAAATAAAATATTCCAAATTTAAATCGGGTCAATTTGACCGCTTATCGACTTACCCGAAGCTCGATTGCATCACCGAAATTTTCCTCAATTTTTTTCTCTTTCTTTTTCCCTTTTTTCTTCCTTTTTTTCCTCTATTTTTGGCTGAACCGGTTCAGTCCGGTTCGGACCGGTTCAGACCGTCGGTTTTCTCCGGTTCGGCCGGTTCACCGTCGGTTCACCTCCTTTCCGGCCGGTTCTCCACTGGCTTCCACCGCCAGTCGCTCCGCTGGGTCGTCCGCAGCTCGAATCTGCCCTCGGTTTCACTCAACGTCGCTGGAAAATGGCCGGTCCGGCTGTTCTCCTCTTCGCCGTCGGACCCATTTTGCTTTTCCGCCGTTTCCGGCGCCGTCCGCCAGTTTCGGTGGCTGCCACCACCACCAATCGCATCGTCTAGGCTTGGGGATCATTTTGTGGGGTCGGATCGGGGCCAAGGCGCCGCCGTTCGCCAGGATCGAGCCCCTCAACTCGTCGGCCTTTCTCTCCTCCGATCGGCTTCCTCCGGCGTCGGTTGGGCGTGCTGCCGGTACCAGTGAGGTCACCGGCCTCTCCTCTTCCTCGCCGGCTCCTCGTCGGGGTCCCTTGCCGCCGGACAGCTCGTCGGTCTCCCTCCCCGTTTTCTGTTTCGTTACCCATTCTCTCTCCCCGATTTTCGTTTCTTTTCTTTTTTTTTCGTTTCTTTTTTTTTTTTGAATTATCATTATTATTTAACAATTTATTTTATTCATTAAAATACATTAAAAATACCCAAATATCCCTTAAAATATCCTTAAAATTATTATTTAATTCTAAATTCATTTATTTAATTTTATTTAATTTATTTAGTTTATTTTAACCCTTTTTCGGGTATAATTTCTCCGTATTTTCGGGATATTATCTCGGGTGACTTTTCGATATATTTTTCGATTATTTTCGGGATTATTCTTCCGAACTAAAAATCCCGATTAATTCCAATAAATTAATATCTTGATCAATTTAACCCAAAATAAATTTATTTCATCTTTATTGACCAAGATTTCTCAAATCCATATTTTTAATTAAATTTCCTTATCGAAATTATACCGACCTTTGGTCTTTTGACCATTTTACCCTTGCACGTGTTTGGGATTAATTTAACCCGACTTCCCTTCACAATTACTCCTTTATTTCATATTTTAATTAAATTGGGGTCTTACATTGGCTCTATCCAAAGGCTAGCTAGCTAACATATCTTAGAAGGTTTCTACATTGATGTTAAGCCTAACAATTTGTTCGAGAAGATCCTACTCCTTTATTGTCATATAGGATACCATCCCTTTTCGACGTAAGGTATCGGCTACTACATTTATCTCTCCTAAATGTTATAGGATCTCAAAGTCATAATCCTTTAAAGAGTCTCATCTATTGTCACTGCCTCATATTGAACTCTTTTTGATCAAACGAATACTTCAAACTCTTGTGGTCTGTATAAATTTGGAACTTCTCACCATACAGATAATACCGCCAAATCTTAAGACTGAAAACTACTACGGCCAACTCTAAATCATGTGTCAAGAAGTTCTTCTCATGGTCCTTTAATTTGTGAGACCTATAAGAAATTATATTCTTGTGTTGCATTAGTATATAGCCCAAACCCTATAAAGAAACATCATTGTAGACTGTGAAGCCCTCGGTCCACTTGGAATAATTAAGATCAATGTCAATTTCTTTTTCAGCTCTTGAGAACTCTCCTCATACTTGTCTGACCACTCAAACTTAACACCTTTACATGTGAGTTGGGTCGATATGAAGGTATCTTCGAGAACCTTTCTACAAAGTGCCTATAATACCCTGCAAGCCCCAAGAAGCTCCAAATTTCTATAAAACTCTTTGGTTTTTCCCATTCAAGTACTGTTTTAACATTGGATGGATCTATCAACATCTCGTTCTTAGATATAATGTGACCCAAAAATGCTATTCGCTCTAACCAAAATTCACAGTTACTTAGCTTGTCATATAACTATTTTTTCTCTAAGGGTCTGCAATACTGTTCTTAGGTGTCACTCATGCTCTTCTAGGAACTTTGAGTACACCAAGATGTCACCAAAAAGAAAATGACAAACTGGTCCAAATACAATTTAAACACCTCATTCATCAAACCCATAAACACCATCGGTGTATTCGTCATGCCAAATAGCATCCTCCAAAACTAAAAATGGCAATAACGAGTCCTAAACGTCGCCTTTCAGATATCAGATTCCTTTATCTTTAACTTGTAATATCCCGATCTCGAGTCAATCCTAAAGAACAATAACGTACCATGTAGTGAAATGAAGAGGTCATTAATTCTAAGTAGCAGATATTGGTTCAATTGCCTATCGTCGACACACAGTCTCAAACTACCATCATTCTTCCTAACAAATAGGATAGGAGGACCTAGGGAGTGACATTCGGTCGGATAAAGCCTTTATCCAGTAAATCTTAGAGCTGATTCTTCTACTCTTCTAAATCAACCAACACCATATGATAGGAAATCTTGGATATTGGCTGAGCATTTGGCACTAGACCAATAGCAAACTTATACTGCTTATCGGGTGGTGGTATGTGTAAACACCAAAAATTTTCATGTACGTGGTTTTGTTAATAAATAACAATTTAAACCATTGAGATTAAAAGTGTACTTTTGGTGGAAGATTAACCAAAGTTATATTTTAACAGGAGAGACTTGGATGTATTCAATTAATAGAAAATATTTTGACTTGAAGAATAAATAATTATCAGGTGTGAAAATAATATTAATTATTTTAATGAGTTTGATTTATACATGAAATACTAATCTAAGAATAGTAAGTTCAAATGTTAGATTAAATCTATTTTAATACTACATAGAGAAAAATTATGAAGTATACAGAAACATAGAATAATAAATATAGATAATATTATATTTAACCTTCTAGCCAAGTATGTAAATATGTAAGTAAATATATGTGTAAAATTATCCATATGTATATATATACATATGTATATCCATACATATACATATGTGTACCAACCAAGGATTGGCTTCTAAAATGAAGCCAATCCTGAGGGCAACCATTTGGTTGCAATAATTGTAGCAAATAAAGAAAGGAAAGGACGTGATAATAGGAGGAATGATGAAAATTGAATAAAGAAATGAGAAATAAAATAAAGGGTGTGATGGCTGGCAGAACTGAGGATGAGTAAAGAACTGAACGAGGAGAAAGGAAAGGTAGCAGAAAATGAGAGGAAACCAATGTGGAGAGGATGATATTAGAGCAAGAGACGCGAAAAACCTAGAAAGCATGGGCAGGTGGTAAGGGCTTGGGTCTATAGCAGCAGAGCATTACGAAGTTGCTAGTAGAATATGTATTGGTTTAGGAAAGGTGAGAAGAAATGTGGGGGCAATTAGGGCTGTCCAATCTTAGCAAGAGGAAGGAAATGGGGAGGCTGGAAACTGCAGCTCCTCGAGAAGAAAACAAATGTATATATAATATATAATATATGCAAATATATATGTGTAGTAATACAATCTAGGAGAGGACACCAAAAATTGCAAGGGAAGAGAGAGTTAAGAGCAATAACATCAGAAAAGTCAAAACATAAGAATGTGTCAGGCTGCTCGGGAAAGAAAATGAATTAAGAGGAAGGCATGTGATGGTTTAGAAAATGAAAAGAGAGAAAGAGCAGTAATTGGGAGATGGTTACAACAAGGGACAAGACATAAGGGGAGCGGCAATGATGGCTTGAAAATGAGGGAAGGAAAGTAGTAAACCAATTATGCTGCAGTATTACTCTACTGTAGTAGAAGAAAAAGGAAAGAGAGGAAATCGAAGCACCCTAGGCTAAAGTGGTGATTGCCGATGGAGGAAGAAAGCAGGAAGGCAGAAAACAGAAACAATAAAGAAAACTGGAATGAATCGAGAAGGTGGATAAGAGAAAAGGAGGTAGCCATGAGCAAAATAACAAGAAAGGAAAAGAACTTGAAGAAGCTAAACAGGGAAGGCTTGAACAGGGCTTTTCAAGGCGCAGAAACGTGGGCACTAAAGCATAGACGATGCGCGAGCATGAGAGATGACGTTGGTGCTATGAGAGGCTCTCGGTAGCGATTAGTCGAAGAGCTGCTTAGGGTATTGCTGGCCAATACAAACGAGAGCCACGACATTGGTTGAGGTCAGAAACAAGGACTCTTTTTTGTGGCTAAGGATGACTTGATATAGGGGGTGCCAAGAGGGCAAAAAACAATGACTGCTGGTGTTGATTGTGCGGCCACTTTGGGCACTCAAAACAGTGGCTGATGCTGGGGCATTATTGTGGTAGAACATGGTGATGAAGATGGTAACTGAGATGGGAGAAGGAGGAATGGCAATAATGAGAAAATGAAGGAACAGTGAAGAGTGAACAGTATCCTCCTTGGTCAGCAAAGAATAAGAGGAGAAGAAAAGGAAAATGGCGTGAAACAACCATTCAAAAAAAGAAAAAGAAAAAAATGGGAAAGAATATATATATTTATAATTATATATATTAGAGAATAGAAGAAAAAAATTCTAAAAAAGAAGTGAGTTTTTTGAAAATTAGGAAAAATACAGAGGGAAAACAGTCCAAAAATAGTAGTTTGAAATTTCTGGAGAAATAAATCGATTGGAGCGGACATGCTGGCTCGTACCACCAAGGCATCGAGGACTATAGGGCATCATTGAGGTAAGAAAAATTCTCGTGTGCTGCTAGAGATAAATACACATAATTTCCCTGTGTTTGTAGATATAAATTTTAGGGTAAATTTCCTAGTTGCGGGAATTATAGAAAACCTCCAGTCGATTTTACGCCTTCGAATTTAAGGAAACTTTTAAACTCCGTAGATCGGCCCAGCTACCGATATAGATTTACTTGGTTTATTTAGACAAAAATCTCAGTAATTATAATTATTGATTTTAGATTGAAAACCCCTAGATTTGATTACTTTGTACTGAGTATTGGAATTTTAAATCGAAAAATTGCTAGTCAGCCCCTTTTAAATTGTTTTGTGAAACAAACTGAATTTATATGTGATTTAAGGAAAGATGATTTGATTATAAGGAAATACTGATATGATGTGCTTGAGCTCGTGCTGACGGTGTGTCGGATGTCCGACTCTCACTGATTTTTGAGACATAGGCGATGATTAAATCATGCTGCACTTATGTCTGTTCTATTTCTGTGGTCAACAGAGTACGACATACCGTGCAGACACGCACCCGAGTAAGATGTACCGTGTTTCTAATTCTGTTCTGTGAGCCATTAGGGTAGCTGACCACTCTCTCGACGATTAACTTCCTGGTACACTTGATTAGTGATTGCCCGGAGTCACAGACATTAGCCAATTGTCATTCTGATATCTAATATAGCATGTTCTGTCTTGTCTCATCCATTTGATTTTCTGAACTAACCGTTTGAACGATATCGTCTATTTGATATTATTGATTTAACCGTATAGAACAATGTTATTCTATTTACATAAAGACACTGTGGGGGCCACCTCTTAAATTTTACGAGAGCAACGTACCACATAGTTGTCATAACAAAATGTACTATAATGTTTTGAAAATTATGTATTTTGAAAGGAAATCTTGTACTTTGCTGCTTTAAGTTATGGAATTTTGTATTTACTGTAGTAAATTGACTACACTGTCTATGTGAATTTTCGACTCTGATGTGTACTGTGATTTTTGGAAACTGTTTATCCTACTGATTAAAATTCTGGGTTATTGGTATTTACCGCAGTAAATTGATTACTCTATAAAAATTGATTCTGTTTTCGATTTTTTCGATTCAGATTTTTCTGAATAGACAGTGGCTCAGTATATTTTTCCTGATAAGCTTATTTTGCTGATATATATGTAGGTAGTGTATTTACCTTCCTGCCACGTTTTTTTCTTATTGAGCACGTTGAGCTCATCCCTTTACTTTCATCCGTAGAGCTTCACTAGTAGTTGATCTCATTTTTGGAAGTTAAATTATTTTGTACAGCCATACATCAGCAAAGTGTTCCACTATGATAAAGGTATACCCAATATAGATATCTGTTTTCATATCTAAATTTTGTAAGTGCAGTAATGTTTAGAAAAATGTGTTTAGGGAATGTGTACATGAAAGAACAATTATGATGATTAATCGAAAGGTATCTCTATTAGATTTTTAATTAAAATTTGTGACCAAGAAATTAATTTATTAGACTGATTTATTGTTCTGACCTATTATCGACTCGTAGCCCAACCAAAATGTGTGAAATTTGGGTCGTTACAGAAGTTGGTATCATATCAAAGTTGGCCTGATAGGAGTCGATATTAGAAGTAGGAAAAAATTTGGAAAGTTCACATCCCTAACATTACTGTACATGTTTAGATACAAACGGGTATACCTGGTCGTGTTTTACTGAGAAATTGTCTCATTGAATGAAGGAAAACTAATAGATATGGATGGTTGGTATTACAACCATACTAGTAGACAAAAAGGAACTATTTCTCGAGGTCGTAAAGGTAGGCTTGAAAGATCTAGTGAATCCTCATCTGAATGTGCACCTTATAGTTTAACCAAAAATTCTGAAGTCCGCTTCGTAAGATTTGAGCGAGACATGGAAACAATGATGACATTTAACACGCCCTAAAGGTAGTGTCCGCAAGTGCACGGGTCGTACAAGTAATAATGGGATTTGAGTCCTGGAATTATCGTCCCACAGAGAAGTTGACTAGCCTAATTAAGTACCGGTTAATCTTACCCTAAGTATATTCTAGCAAATTATGAGATTAAGGTGGGTGATCTACTAATCTAGAACTGAAAATACCGAAAGCAATAAAATAATAAAACTATAAAATAAAGAAAAAAAAATCGAGCAAAATTACTTACAGTGCTCAACGCAATTAAAATAAAAAACCTACAAAAGAAATTAAAACAGTTAAAACTAATTAACGCAATTAAAATAAAATGCAATTATGAAAATAACAAAGCAAGATAAATTAAACTTGATGTTGCCTACCTGACAGCAACCAGAAAATGCCTTTCGCGTAGTCTGATTACACTAACGACGAAAGGATGATGTCGATGCAATTTGATCCACGTGTTCTTCGCATATCCTGCAAAAACAACAGGAATCAGAGGGGCAGGGATTTGTCCCTGCACGCGCACTCCGACGATCAAGTCAGTGATCGGGAGTTGGTGTATATAAGAAAAGGAGAAAGTATTGCTTAAATCAAAGGGTTTAAGTGTTTCTCCCTGTTTTTTTCTTTTTTGGATCGGATCTTGGATCCTTGATCTCAGAGGGCTCACCTCATATTTATAGGCTTCTGAGTCGGTTCGGGCTGAGACCCAGGCGCGTGTCTAGGCCGCGACAGAGTGGTAGAGCACTCTGTCGCGCTTTGGGCCATGCAACTTGCGAGGAAGTAGTCTGGCGGCAGAGTATGCATGGAACCTCTACCACTATTGGTGCGGGAGACCTCTGCCGTTACGCTGGGCGAGGGACATCTACCGCTGTTCGTGCGGGAGACCTCTACCGCGATCGGTGCGGGAAACTATGCCGCATGCTGTGCGGGGGACCTCTACCGCAGTCTGTGCGGGAGACTATGCCGCATGCTGTGCGGGGGACCTCTACCGCGGTCTGTGCAGGAGACTATGTCGCATGCTGTGCGGGAGACTATGCTGCAGGCTGAGCGGGAGACTTCTACAGCGATCCGTGAGGGAGACAATGCCGCATGCTGTGCGGGGGACCTCTACCGCTGTCGGTGTGGGAGACTACGCCGCATGCTGTGTGGAGGACCTCTACCGCGGTCTGTGCGGGAGACTATGCCGCATGCTGTGCGGGAGACTCTGCCCCAGGCTGTGCGGGAGACTCTGCCCCAGGCTGTGCAAGAGACTCTGCCCCGGGCTGTGCGGGAGACTCTGCCCCAGGCCGTAAGAGACTCTGCCCCTGGCTGTGCGGGAGACTCTGCCCCAGGATGTGCAAGAGACTCTGCCCCGGGATGTACGGGAGACTCTGCCCCAGGCCGTAAGAGACTCTGCCGCAGGCTGTGCGGGAGACTCTGCCCCAGGCTGTGCAAGAGACTCCTGGTTGGCGGTCAGTTGTACGGTTGGATCCTGGTGACATGACCACCATCAATTGCTCCCAACTCTTTGGTAGGAACTTTTCCTGCGAAAGAGGATTCGGTTAATTAGATCTTTTATGCCTGGCCACAGTGACGCATAGCGCCTCAGGCTCTTACGGCTTGGTTAATTGTACGCCTGGCCACAGTGACGCAGAGCGTCTCAGGCTCTTACGGCTTGGTTAATTGTATGCCTTGCCACAGTTACGAAGAGCGTCTCAGGCTCTTACGGCTTAGTTAATTGCATGTTCGAATGTATTCGTGTATGCTGTGGTCTTAGCTCAGCCGTTGGCAGCCTGCGTTCGCAGGGCCCGAACCAAGGGCGCTTTGGGTCTGGCCCGTTGGCAGCCTGCGTTCGCAGGGCCCGAACCAAAGGCGCTTTGGGTCTGGCCCGTTGGCAGCCTGCGTTCGCAGGGCCCGAACCAAGGGCGCTTTGGGTCTAGCCCGTTGGCAGCCTGCGTTCGCAGGGCCCGAACCAAGGGCATTTTGGGTCTGGCCCGTTGGCAGCCTGCGTTCGCAGGGCCCGAACCAAGGGCAGCCCTCACGGTTTTCTTTTGCGTCTTTGAATGTATTTGTGTGAGCGTATAGTTGTTTAAGGCTTGATTACTGTGACGTGTATGCGTCTTTAGTTTTTATAGCCTTGATATTTTTATCGCCTGGCCACAAGGACGCATAGCGCCTCAGGCCTTTGTGGTTAATCGTATATTTTATGCCTGGCCACAGTGACGCCTTGCGTCTCAGGCTCTTACGGCTCGGTTGAACTACGCCTGGCCACAGTGACGCATAGCGTCTCAGGCTCTTATGGCTCGTTGTTTCGCGGATTAGCACGGGGAATTGCAGGCCTAACTGCTTTGTTTCTTGGCCTATCCCGTCTATTGTTATTATTTACCTCGGTCCGCGGACGGTCATTTCTTTTGGTCATGCGGAGGATAACTGGGTCTCTCGCTTCTCCATAGGAAGCGGTTGATCTTGCCCTCTCTGGCCAGTCTTTCTAACTGGTCCATCAAGTCTTGACACCTCTCTGTCGAGTGTCCGTGAGCACCATGGAATTCACAGTAGGCTTCAGGATTTTGGCCTACATCTCCCATCTTCTTCTTGGGGAATTCCAGTAGTCCCGCCCTCTCAATTGCTGCCAGTATTGCAGTACGAGGCTCGTTCAGTCTGGTATAGCCTTCATACCTGAGCCTGGGGGCTTTGTCTACTCTCACGGGTCTTTGGGAGCTTCTCTCAGGCGCGTCCCTCTCTCTCTTCTTTCCTTCTTTAGCCTCCCTGGGCTGTATCATTCTCATGACCTCTTCTTGGGCCACGTATTTATCAGCCCTAGCAAAAAGATCGGAGATCGTCAGAGGTTGATCAAGAGAGAGGGATTCTTGCAGCTTCTCTGAGCTTGTCCCTTGCAGCATCGCAGCCAAGGCTACCCCTACTGGTAGATCTTCCACCTCCAAGGTTGCATCTCAGAAGCGATCTACATAGCTCTTCAAGGATTCTCTATTTCCTTGTTTAAGCGTGAGTAGGTAGGTAGCGTCTTTCTTCCTCTGGCTGTGAATCATGAACACTTTGAGGAACTCATTTCTCAACTCGTCGAAAGAGGAGATTAAACCTTCGCTCAGCCCGTTAAACCATTTCAGAGCGTGCCCGGACAATGTGAGAGAAAAAGCTCTGCACATGATTTCGTCCTCCCATCCATGAAGCAGCATGAGGGATTCATAACTCTGAATATGGTCGTAGGGATCCGCTTTGCCGGTATAAGTAGCCATAGAAGGCATTTTGAACTTCTTCGGCAAGGGTTTGTTCATGATCTCTGGACTGAATGGGATCCTCCTCCTTTGTCCGTCATCCGGAAACACTAGCCTTTTCTTCTCGAGGATCCTTTGGACGACCTTCTCCACGTCCTCCGACCCTCGAGCTGAGTAAGGTCCTGTCCCTTCCGGTCTAGAAGAGTCCGATTGGTAAATACCTCTTCCAGTACCTCTGACTACGGGACTTGATATCTCGGGACCTTCTTGTGGGTCAAAATCTCCTTGTCTTCGTTGCTCCCCAACTCTATGTGCCCTTAGGTCATGTTCCAACTCCACAGGGGATGAGCTGTGGCAGGTATGGAAACTCTGCCGCCTATGGGCTGCGGGAGAACTCTGTCGCCTGGCAGCCAGAGGGGAAGTCTGCCGCACATTGGGCAGAGGTGAACTCTGCCGCCTATGGACTGCGGGAGAACTCTGCCGCTGAGCGGCGATAGGAGAAGTCTGCCGCACATTGGGCAGAGGAGAACTCTACCGCCTATAAGCAGTGGGAGTGCATCGTCTCGCATGCGATGTAGGATACCTCTGCCGCATGTTGTCCGTGGGAGAGTTCTGTCGTCATTGAGCTACGGGGGAACTCTGCCACACAATCTGCAAACTCTGCAGCCTGGGAGCTGAGGGTGGACTCTATCGCCTGGGAGCTAAGGGTGTGCTCTATTTCGCTGGATCGACAGTAGCGTTGTGTGGCGTTCCTGCCTCTTGTCCAGCCTTTACCAGGCTGGAAGGCTAACCTCTCTCATAGGTCTGCCTAGGAGTGCTTTCCCCCACTAACTGCTGTACTTCATGGGGTAAGCTGAATTGGGGGAGAGCCTCTCTGAAGAAGCTCACCATGGCTCTCAGGGCTGTCGTAGCCTCTTCATTTTTGCGCTTCAGGGCGTCGAATTCTTCCAGGGAGACTAAGGGTTCTGCTTGAGCCCTTTCACTGTGTCTCTTCCTTCGTTCCGATCTGGCAGGGGGACTTACAGAATTCCGCCCTCCTGTCAACTCTGCTGCCGAACGCGTCCTCTCCATTTTGATAGAGAACTTGACTTTTTGTCCAGATTCCCACAGTCGGCGCCAATTGATGTTGCCTACCTGACAGCAACCAGAAAATGCCTTTCGCGTAGTCTGATTACACTAACGACGAAAGGATGATGTTGATGCAATTTGATCCACATGTTCTTCGTATATCCTGCAAAAACAACAGGAATCAGAGGGGCAGGGATTTGTCCCTGCACGCGCACTCCGACGATCAAGTCAGTGATCGGGAGTTGGTGTATATAAGAAAAGGAGAAAGTATTGCTTAAATCAAAGGGTTTAAGTGTTTCTCCCTGTTTTTTTCTTTTTTGGATCGGATCTTGGATCCTTGATCTCAGAGGGCTCACCTCATATTTATAGGCTTCTGAGTCGGTTCGGGCTGAGACCCAGGCGCGTGTCTAGGCCGCGACAGAGTGGTAGAGCACTCTGTCGCGCTTCGGGCCATGTAACTTGCGAGGAAGTAGTCTGGCGGCAGAGTATGCATGGAACCTCTACCGCTATTGGTGTGGGAGACCTCTTCCGTTACGCTGGGCGAGGGACATCTACCGCTGTTCGTGCGGGAGACCTCTACATCGATCGGTGTGGGAAACTATGCCGCATGCTGTGCGGGGGACCTCTACCGCGGTCTGTGCGGGAGACTATGCCGCATGCTGTGCGGGGGACCTCTACCGCGGTCTGTGCGGGAGACTATGCCGCATGCTGTGCGGGAGACTATGCCGCAGGCTGAGCGGGAGACTTCTACCACGATCCGTGAGGGAGACAATGCCGCATGCTGTGCGGGGGACCTCTACCTCGGTCGGCGCGGGAGACTACGCCGCATGCTGTGCGGAGGACCTCTACTGCGGTCTGTGCGGGAGACTATGCCGCATACTGTGCGGGAGACTCTGCCCCAGGCTATGCGGGAGACTCTGCCCCAGGCTGTGCGGGAGACTCTGCCCCAGGCCGTAAGAGACTCTGCCCCAGGCTGTGCGGGAGACTCTGCCCCAGGCTGTGCAAGAGACTCTGCCTCGGGCTGTGCGGGAGACTCTGCCCCAAGCTGTGCAAGAGACTCTGCCCCGGGCTGTGCGGGAGACTCTGCCCCAGGCCGTAAGAGACTCTGCCCCAGGCTGTGCGGGAGACTCTGCCCCAGGCTGTGCAAGAGACTCCTGGTTGGCGGTCAGTTGTACGCTTGGATCCTGGTGACACGACCACCATCAAAACTAAATTTAACAAACCTAAAATGCAATTAGACTACTTAATCAAAATGCAATTTAAACTAAGTTAAGATTTAATGAAATAAATTTACCCCTAATCTAATTCTAAATGAACACTTAATTAACTATCATCCTAATTAAAACTAAGTTTTATACTACTATGCAAGAATACTAACATGCAATTTAATTAAAGTCTCTAAACTAAGCTTAACAAATTAAATTGAAATTAAACTTATACTAACAATGCATGAAAATGAGTTAATTAACTAAAATGAACTAGGCAAACAAAGCCTTAACAACTTTTAAATCATCCAAATCCCTCCAAACACTGTTCATGCTTCAATTTGCATCTTTTCCAGGAGATGGCCTCGATCTGTCCAGGCGTGTCCACTGCATGCTCGCGTCGGTTCTGTCCTAGTCTGCTGTCCACCAACTCTGCCCCGGTTTCATATGCTTCTTCCTTTCCTGCAACAACCCAGAACAGCACGCCAGCCCCACGTTCCTGCCTACCTAGACCTGCTCCAAGCTTCATGCTCTCCGTAACCATGTCCAGCTACTGCTTTGTGCTAGCTCTCGGTCTTATCCGTGAAGCTATCATGTTTCCTGCCATTTTGTTGCTGCTTCATTTACCATTTCAAGAGTTGGTTACACGACCTCTGCAAGCTTCAAGCATGCCCCGAATATGCAACAGCACATAGCAGGCTGGGCACACCACCTTAGGCAAGAACTTGACACGAGATAGAACAATAAACAGGGGCTGGAAACGATTGTGCTTTGCATAGACTCTGCACCCTTCAGTTGTAAACTATCAATAACTGAATAGTAGTGGTAATGGAGTTCAGCATTTACAACTTGAAATAGAGGGCCACACCAAGATTATAACTGAATAACAATACATGAAGACAATGAATAGTACACTTAAATGGAAACAGAGCCGAACAGAGGAGAACAAGGTGGATACGTGTGATTCCTAGCTACTGTTGCTGCTGAGTCTAGCAAGTCAGCATCCTCATTTGGTACAGCTACTACATAGCATCGTGAAAAACTTCTGCACCCACCAGCTTTCATCAGGATCGGCCACTACCGTGAGCAACACCAACCCGTACCACTGTCTGCTTCTCTATCAGGTTAGATGAACAAAGCGTGACTAGCCAAGACACTAATATGGTTTCACTTACATGCAGAATGGTGACACTACTCGAAAATAAAATGATCAAGTAAAAAAAAAATTGAGATTCAAGGGAAACCGAGAAGTAAAATGAGCAAGTAAAAGAAACAAAATATATATTTTTTTCATTCATAATATTAAATCATGCTAAATCTCAAAAGAATGAAAACTTGCAAAGATTAAAGTAAATGGTAGCTGCCAAGAACATGAGAAACTAACTTGAAAAGCTTGTAAAAATAAAAATGACATTGTTGTGAACAGTAAATGGTAGCTAAAACGGGAAAGAGAAACTTGAAAACAAAAAAAAAAATTTAAAACTATTCTAACACTACTTCTAACTTCTACACTACATTACACTACTCCTACTCCTAAAATTACACCCTCTTTCAATTGTCATCCTTTCCTATTTATAAACATACTAGGGGTAAAATTGTCATTTCTACATCCTTGATGAGTTGGCATTTTTTTTGCCACTTATCTTCATACCATTGGCTCCTTGAAAAGATATTTCCATGTCATTGGTCTTCTTGTCCAATTGGATATGCTAGGTGGCATGACTCGTGTTGTCCGCGTGGCTAAATCTCGATTTTAGCCCAATTCTGATCCATTTTCTACCAAAATATTCAAAATTCATCCGATTTAATTTATCTGCAAACATGAGAATTTTAATTAAATAAAGGGGATAATTAACAAAATAAATTGGGGATTTAAATAATTAAGTAGGAAATTAAGCACAAATAATTCTAAAAATATAGAATAATCAACATTGTTTGGTCAGGTGATAGCAGCACAATAATAATGATGATGAATAAGGTATGACTGTGACTTAGAGAAAAACTGAGAGAATTTTAGAAGATCGTACACTATTATATATTGGAGTCAAGAATCCAACTGTAATGGAAAACTGGATAAATGAATTAGAAAACGTATATGGATTCTTAGGGTACGACCGCAAACTTAATAGATTGGGGCCAATTTCAAAAGTTTGAGCCTTCGTTTTTCAGTGAGGTTAAGAATTTAGTGCTTTCGAAAGATTGGATAAATAAGATGGGGAAACCCTAGGGATTTTTCGTAGTAACTCTATCGAGAAAGTTGCTTTTGAAACTTTTGTGGTAAAGAAGTAAGGAAATTATACGAATTTTTAAGAAGCACTACTATAAGAAGGTAACTTTTGTATCGTTGACATTAAAATGGGAAGCCAAACCTTGGTAAAAGTTTCCCTGATTTATTTTGAGGATTCAACAATTAGAGAGTTATATGAAATATATTTCTAGACAACTTTAAACGGCACGACACAACAGAAATTACAGAATGGAATGATTGAATTAGACATAAGGTAAAAAGTCTATGGGTGAATATGAAACTAAATTTATAGTTTTGGAAGAAGTATAATCTAGATACGTGGAGATGTTAGACAAAAGGAAGTCCAAAAACTCATAAGAGATATTGGGATCCTCAAACGAGCTAGGTTAGCTCCATTTGATGACATTTTGAGGAACCAGTGTGCAAGGCACAACTGTATGGATAAGACACAACTATGTGACTATGAGATGTATGTCTCTGAAATTACTAAGAGAATGGAATGGTAAAGAGCATGACCGAAAGATATTTACTGAAGAAAGAGTAATAGGAAAGAGTAAAGTCACTGTAACTTAAAAGAATGAATTACAGAACTAATTGTATAAATGAAACTTAAAGGTCTCACTGCTTATGTGATTAATAAGGATAGGGCATGTTCGAAATAAAGAGACATTCTTTTAGATAGGAAGTGTAAGACCCGATATTTTTGAGTGCATTTAAAAATGCAAAAGGACTGAAATGGTATTCCCGAACACGTGCAAGGGTAAAACAATCAAAAGACCCAAAATTCGGTATTAATCGGGACAAAAAAATTTAATTAAAAATATGAGAATGAGAAATCTTGATCACTGACGAAGAAATAATTAAATTTCGGATTAAATTGGTCAAGATATGAATTTATTGGAATAAACCGAAATTTTTGTATAGAAAAATAATCCCGAAAATAATCAAAAAATATACCGAAAAAGTAAAATCGGACTGATAAATTCATTTAGTGATTAAATGAATAGAATATAAATTTTTTTAAAGATATTTGTGTATTTTAATATTATTTTATTAAATAAAATAATATTAAAAGTAAATTATAAATAAAAAATAATAAGTAAAAAAAAACAGAATTTGCGAAAAACGCGAATCTGGAAATTGTGAAACAGAGAAGAAACGAAACAGAAAAGCAAAGGGGCAAACCGAGGATCCCTCACCGGCGAGCCACCACCGGCGAGTGAGGAGGCTCGACGCCCACCGAAGAAGGCAGCCCAACACCGGGCGACCCATCAACGGTCGTGACGTGCCGTGGATCCGCCGAAATCAGCGGATCGAAAAAGGAGAGGCCGAAAAGAGGGGAGAGGCCATCGGCGGCCATCGGCTCCGTTTCGAGCCACCCCGAGGGCCGACGAAGGACGCCCAGGCGCAGCTGAGCCGAACGGCACCGGAATCGACAGGAGAATCGTCCGGACGGCGCCGGAATGACCAAATGGTGACTAAACCGATCAAACTGGACTGAACCGGCCGAACCGAACCGGAGCGAACCGGCGGTCTGACCGGGTTGAACCGGACCGGACCGGTTCAGCCAAAAAGAGAGGGAAAAAATGAAGAAAAAGGGAAAAAGAAAAAGTGGAAAAATTGGAGAAAATTCCAGTGATGCAATCGAGCTTCGGGTAAGTCAGTAAACGATCTAATTGACCGATTTAATTTTTGGAATATTTAATTTGATAAATAATCGACTGAAAGTTTACCCGAAAATATATTTAATTGTGTAGCTCGACGATTGGCATCAACTGAGAGCTCGAGACAGCCTCAATTTGAGTACTATAATGGAATCATGGGTAAGTAACCCTTATTTACGACAATTTACATCGTTATGCATGTTGATGAATTTCGAATTTAATTTTCGCATAAATGAATTAAATTCTGAAAAATTGGGATAAATTGTCGTAAATAATTCATAAGCTGTCTGAGAGTTTAGAACGAGGCTAAATAAATACTGTTGGGCCCAATGAGCCCAATAGGCCTCGATAGAGTGTGGTAAACGGGCTTAAGGCCGATTAAGGCCCATTATGGTATAATTGGGCCTAATATGGGTAAACGGGCCCAATGATTTAAATTAAGCCCAAAAAATTGTGAAATACAATTAATTGTATTGTATTTGACCTAATGAATGTGCATCCGCAGTTTCAAAGATTGGATTCAGAGCAAATCGGACTGTGTGACGAGTCATCAGTGGAAAGGTCAGACTGTACAGAAAATGAAGTAAGGGAATTGTGTGAGTAGCTAGAGGTAGCTATGCGTATTTTAATAGTTTTTCTGTACACTGAATATGTATGTATATCTTAACTATGTATAATGATCCTAAAAGTGGTTTAAATGATTTTTAAGGATCGAAATAGGTGAAATGTCTATTTTACCCCTATTGAGGGATGTTCACCTAAGGATGGTGAAAGCATGACATGCATGAAATGCATGACTTAAGGAAATTTATGGTTTAAGGATTTTATTGGTTTTAATCAAAGCAAATCGATAGATTGATCAGTAATTGCATGAATTTCACATGATAACACTACGTAAGTGTTATTTGTATTTAAATGGAATTTCTTTGGAAATAGGCCAACTATCAAGTTTATATGGAAACAGATAGTGCTGACACATAGTTCGCACTATATCTACATTTGTGATTGTGCATAAATGTGCTTGAGCGCTTGCTCGCACCGACTTGTGTGACATCATATGCATGAAATGTGCTAGAGCATGGTCCTCGCACTGATTTTTATTATTGTGAAATAAGAGCTGCTAGAGCCTAGCTCGCACTCTGTTTTGACATGTTTTGATTTGTTTTGACGTGGTATGCATAAAATGGTGCTGGAGCAATTGCTCGCACTAGTTTTAGTGATTTGACATGCATGAGAGATGCTGGAGCTTAGCTCGCATCCTGTTTTGATTTAATTATGCATGAAGCCGTGCTGGAGTGTAACTCACACGAGATTTGATTTAATTATGCATAAAGTCGTGCTGGAGTGTAACTCGCACGAGATTTGATTTACTTGAGCATTCATTTATGCTGGAGTGTTGCTCACACAAAGTTTTATATGGTTTTCATAATTCATTTGAATGTCGCACTGGATTTTTCTCGTACGAGGTTTTCATTGAGTTTTTATACATATCCGTACTTGAGCATTGCTCGTACATGGATTTTACTTGAATTTATAATCAGTTTAAGTCGTACTAGAGCACTGCTCGTACGCAGATTTCATTGATTTCTATGACACTGTGCTAGAGCTTCGCTCGGACGAGGTTTTCTGATATCATGAATATGCATGGAGCCGTGCTTAAGCTTCGCTCGCACAGGGAATTGCATTACATACATATAGCCGTGTTGGAGCCTCCTGTAGACTGTGTGTCATAGTGAGATGATATGCTCACACGTGCATATTGAGACAGAGATGATATGGGTGGATAAGACCTATTGCAAGCATCCCTGATTGAGCTTGGGTTCACGGAGTACGTTGTACCGTGTATATCACGCGGAGTACGCTGTACCGTGGGGATTGTTAGAGTGGAGTGGCATGAGCCACGAGGCAGTAAGCCGTGCCTTCGTAATCCTAGTGTTATGCTATTCTGGCGGGTAGGACGACCCACCTCCTGTTTTAGGTGTGATACCCCGCACACTAGGTACCGTGTTGCCAGGGACCACTAGGATATGGCCATAGTCCCTGATGTTACTGATATAATCAGCTGATTGTCTCACATGATATAACTATTGGTCAATAGACCAGGGTAGACCCGAGTGAGGGGTTAGGCCCTCGATTTTATGATTTTATACTGTGATATGAGATTTCAGATGATTTTATGATATGTGACCCTGAAAGAAGGGTGGTTTTATAATTGGAGTTTTATAATGAACTTTACTGAATTGTTTTAATGAGATTATTAACCCGAAAGGGTTAGTTTATACTGCAATTTTAAATGAATTGATTTAAATGCAGAAGCATGATGTTGTTTTCCATGCTTTTAATTCAAATTCATGATTTGTCTTACATGATACAAACGAATGCATGATCTTGTTTTACTTCATGCTTATTATGATTTAATGATGTCACATAAAATGCTTGGAATGCATGAATTACATGATTTATATATGCACAAATAGTTTTGGATAAACTATGGCATTGAAATATGCATGATTTTGTGTGTGAAATTTTAGATGAAAAGAAATGGATTTTAAGGGCATGGCATTATGAGCATGTAGATAGTGGAGCTATCTACTTACTTGTATAATTGCCTTACTGAGCGTGTGGTTTGCTCACCCCCTTATTTTCCCATCTTTTCAGAGCACTTGCAATAGTTATTGAGTGGCTGAGGACTTGCATGCTTGGTATTCGCTGCTTCCCATCGAGAGATAGATATACACATTTGTATAGTTTTGTATCTAAATATGTAATGCACAATACTGTAAACGAAAATGATGTCGGGGATGTAGAGTTATAAATACCAATGTTTATGTATTTAGTTAAAGTCAAAGAATAGTAAACTCTGATATATGAATGTGAATATGGACTAACACCGAATCATAGCCCAACTGTGTTGTAGGATGGTCACAATGAGAGAAAGGTAAGAATTGAATAATAAATGAAAAAGCGAAAAATTTACTCTGATTTTTAGGTAATTTGGGTCGTGACAAGGTTTAATGGTATCAGAGCTGAGTTGGCCTGATATGAGTCGGTGTTAGTGGTTAAGAAATTACATCCCCATGTATTGTGCATTGTTTAGATACAATTGTGTATATCAAGATGGAAGTGCAGCTAAGAATTTGGTTTTAAATGCAAGTATAGACTCATGAACTGTTAGCCGCTATGGTAAAAGTGCGAGTACACGAACTCGAGGCCGTTGAGGTAGGCCCGAGAGTTACACTGAGTTGCCACATGAGACTCGAGATGAGATTAACGTGGAGGCGATGTTGAGCATGCCCCACAGAGTCCGACAGAGAGATCGGACAGAGTCTGACAAAGAGATCAGACAGTATTGAGACACGCTTCGCGAGATTGGAACGGAGTGTGAAGAATATTTAGGGAGCTAATTGCTCAGAGTATGCATGGTATTTAAGGGTGAGTCGAAACATTGGTGGAAGTCCGCTTGACCCATCTTAAGATTTTGACATCCAGATTGGACATGAAAAATAATTCGAAAGGTATTCCGGTGACAGAATATTCCGGACATTGTTAAAGGAAATTACAGATGACATTATTTACTTTGACCCAGAGGAACTAGTTGATTAACGAGTATGAAACTCAGTTTATATTCCTGGGCAGATGTGACTCGGACACAGTGAACAGTGAGAGTCGAGATGTTTGAAAGTTCATGGAAGAACTCAGATTGTCAATTAGAGTCCGATTAGCCCGTTAGATATCGCTACCTATGTCGAGGCAGTGCGCAAACTACAGTTGTGTGAATAAGATCATGAGTTGCATGCCTCTGAGATTGAAAAAGGTAGTAAGGGCCGAAATAGAGACAAAAGAGAATAGAGAATGACAGAGATGGCAGAATGGAAAAAAAAGGGTAGTTTGGTAAAAGATTTGAGCTGATGAGTCACGGGGTAAGTTGATTGATAAACCCCAGTATATCTAATTTCAATACTTTTGAGGGGTATTGTGATTTGAGGACCCCGACCTGCTACGTAACAGTATAACAGAGTAGCAGTGTGAACAATGTAAGATATGTGGTAGTTACCATGAAAATAAGATGTTGGACGAGGGTGAGTGTATGCCTTGGACCAGGACACTATTGATGTTTCATATGATGTGGTGGAAGATACCACACTGTTGTGAATAATGAAGTAATTATTTTAATTGATCCTGGTGCCACACATTTATTCATACCGCCTTCAGTTGCTTATAAGCTAATGAAAGATGTGAAACCTGTACCCTTAGCAAGATGATGATGGTTGTATAGGGATTGTAAGTTTGACAAATAATGAAAGAGTTTGTTATAAGTGATATATTAAAGGAGATATATTGGAATAAGAGACGAATGCAAGGTAATGATATTATTGATATGCAAAGTAATTTGGATTAAACGGTATGTAGTCAAGTCTGAGGGTTAAGAAAGGTATTTTAAAATATTCCTTGCCTGAAGACTTGACAGCGTCGATAAGCACACACATAACCTATAAACTGAAATCGACAGTCGTAGTCGCTATATATGCATTTAAAGTTTGGGTACCTTTGTTGGTACGATAAATAAAAATATAGAATTTGACTAACCATGAAGTTTTAAAAATTAAAATTTTATAAAAGCCGTTAATATAAGAAAAACGAAATGACGCGAGGTTGTATCTTGAACGAAAACGATTTCAAAATGACATTATACGTTTATGCGTATAAAGGTCAAGGATATGAGTAATTGAAATATTTAATGGAACTCAACTATGATGAAGTATTTAAACCTTATCTGGATCGATTGGTTGTCATCTTTAGCGATGATATTTTGATGTATTCGAAGTCCAGGTAAGAGGATGAGTAGCAATTGGAAACTGTCTTACAGACAAGGTGTTATGAGTTTCTTGAAATGGGCTACTCAGTTGACACGTTTTGTTCGAAAAAAGGATTGAATACGAGTGTTATGATAAATATGTAAATAGCTTCGGTGAGTTTTGATATATTGAAGTAATGAACTGACCACCGTAAGTATTCTCACTGTAACCAACAGCTCAAGAGGTTTTAGTGTGTAGGGATACCTCCAAATAAGGATTGGGCTGTGTGTTGATGTAAAATGAGAAGATAGTCATTTTATGGATCTAGTTAGTTCAAGGACCATGAGAGAAACTATCCGACCCATGATTAGAGTTGGCAGCCGTAGTGTTTACACTAAAGGTATGTCGCCACCACTTAAACGGTGAGACATTTCGGGTATGCACTTATCGTAAAAGCCCCGAGTATCTATTTTCACAGAAAGAGGAGAATATGAAATAACCAAGAGGGTTAGAGCTTCTAAAGATTATGATTGTGAATATTTTACCACCTAGGAAAGGCTAATGTATTGGCTGATGCCTTGATCAAAAAGAGCCTCGGGATGGTATCACATATGATGGTCAGGGAGCGAGAGTTGCTAGAGCAGTTATGAACCTCAGTAGTGATATGATCCTTTCTGATGATGACGGTGATTGTGTGACAGCTAGCCTGATTCAGGTTAGAACCGGATTTGTGTGATCGGATTTGCCAGGCTTAGCGTGATGATCGACATGGTGTCGATAGTGTGGGTCAGATTCAGAAGGGTATAGTGACAGAGTTCACGGTGAGTGAAGATGATTTACAGAGGTTCAGAGAAAGTATAAGTGCTCCCCAGGACCACAGTTGATGATATAGTGTTATTGTCAGAAGCTCACTCTTCGGGATAAACAGTGCATCCGAGAAATAATAAATATATCCAAATCTCTGAAAAGGAGTATTGGTGGTCAGGTATGAAAAGTGATACTGTAAAGATTGTAGAGAAGTGTCTCGTATGTCAGCAGATTAAGGTAGAGTACGAGAAGTTACAGGGTTATTGCAGCCTCTACCTATATTGACACGGAAATGGGAACAAGTTACGATGAAATTTGTGATGGGTTACAGAGGACCCGGGATGAATCACGAGGCTATCTGAGTGATAGTCGATAGATTGACTAAGTCTACCCACATTCTGTTTATGGAAATCCTCAGATACTCTAAGTGTGTAGGTAGATATATGTGTATGGAAAATTGTGGATCATTGTGTAGCGTTCCAGTAAGCATGATATCAGATAGGGATTCCCGCTTCACTTCCCACTTTTGGAAATGTTTTTCAGGAAGCTCTGGGAACCCGATTAAGTGTTAGCATAGCTTTCATCCTCAGACAGATGGTCAGTTAGATAGGACTGTACAGGTTCTGGAGGATGTGATGAGAGCGTGTGCCATTGATTTTATAAGCTCCTGGGATGATCAGTTGTTACTAATCAAATTCGTCAATAATGACAGTTGTCACTTGAGTATCGGGATGACATTTGATGAGGCATTGTATGGCCGAAGGGATTGTTCCCTGACTTGGATAAGAAGTGGGTGATAGATAGAGAATTGTTCCCGAATTGGTAAGACAAACCTCTGAGGATGTTCAGTTGATTTATGAGAGATTAAGTACACCTCAGAGCAGATAGAAAAGCTATGCTGACAAAAGACAGAAACCATTGAAAATTCACCAATGGTGAATTAGTATTGTTGGTAGTTATTTGTCCTAAAAGCATAAAGACATAACGAGATTCGGAAAGAGATTGGACAAGTGGGACGTAAGACCTGTAAGTTGACATTACCACTTGAATTAACAGGCATCCACAATGTGTCCTATCTTTTGATGCTTCGAAAATATTATCCGAACCCAATATATGTAATTGGATATGAGCTCCAACAATTTAGCTCAATGAAAGTATAACGTATGATTGGAGAAATCGATTTGGGCATTAGACGGAAAGAGAAAGTGTTGAGGTTTGAAATGATCTCCCTAGTTAAGTATGATGGTAGTATTACACTCCGGAGAAAGTCACTTGAGGATGACAGTATATGATACAATAGATGTAACCGAAGTTATTTATGGACTCATATTACTTGGTTCTAATTTGGAGGACCAAATTTCTTAAGTGGGGGAGACTGTAAGACTCGATATTTTCGAGTGCATTTAAAAATGCAAAAGGACTGAAATGGTATTCCTGAACACGTGCAAGGGTAAAACGGTCAAAAGACCCAAAATTCGATATTAATCGGGACAAGAAAATTTAATTAAAAATATGAAAATGAGAAATCTTGATCAATGACGAAGAAATAATTAAATTTCGGATTAAATTGGTCAAGATATGAATTTATTGGAATAAACCGAAATTTTTGTATCGAAAAATAATCTCGAAAATAATCAAAAAATATACCGAAAAAGTAAAATCAGACTGATAAATTCATTTAGTGATTAAATGAATAAAATATAAATTTTTTTAAAGATATTTGTGTATTTTAATATTATTTTATTAAATAAAATAATATTAAAAATAAATTATAAATAAAAAAATAATAAGTAAAAAAAAAAACAGAATTTGCGAAAAACACGAATCTGGAAATTGTGAAACAGAGAAGAAATGAAACAGAAAAGCAAAGGGGCGAACCGAGGATCCCTCACCGGCGAGCCAGCACCGGCGACGGAGGAGGCTCGACGCCCATCGGAGAAGGCAGCCCAACACCGGGTGACCCATCAACGTCCGTGACGCGTCGTGGATCCGTCGGAATCGGCAGATTGGAAAAGGAGAGGCCGAAAAGAGGGGAAAGGCCATCGGCGGCCATCGGCTCCATTTCGAGCCACCCCGAGGGCCGACGAAGGACGCCCAGGCGCAGCCGAGCCGAACGGCACCGGAATCGATCGGAGAACCAGTCGGACGGCGTCGAAATGACCAAATGGTGACTGAACCGGCCGAACTGGACTGAACCGGCTAAACTGAACCGGAGTGAACTGGCGGTCTGAACCTGGTTGAACCGGACCGGACCGGTTTAGCCAAAAAGAGAGGGAAAAAGGAAGAAAAAGGGAAAAAGAAAAAGAGGAAAAATTAGGGAAAATTCCAGTGATGCAATCGAGCTTCGGTAAGTCGGTAAGCTGTCGAATTGATTGATTTAATTTTCAGAATATTTAATTTGATAAATAATCGACTGAAATTTTACCCGAAAATATATTTAATTGTGTAGCTCGACGATTGGCATCAACTGAGAGCTCGAGACAGCCTCGATTTGAGTACTATCATGGAATCACGGGTAAGTAACCCTTATTTATGATAATTTACATCGTTATGCGTGTTGATGAATTTCGAATTTAATTTTCGTATAAATGAATTAAATTCTGAAAAATTGGGATAAATTGTCGTAAATAATTCATAAGCTGTCTGAGAGTTTAGAACGAGGCTAAATAAATACTGTTGGGCCCAATGGGCCCAATAGGCCTCGATAAAGTGTGGTAAATGGGCTTAAGGCTGATTAAGGCCCATTATGGTATAATTGGGCCCAATATGGGTAAACGGGCCCAATGATTTAAATTAAGCCCAGAAAATTGTGAAATACAATTAATTGTTTTGTATTTGACCT
Source organism: Firmiana major (assembly GCA_033439115.1). Classification (NCBI taxonomy): domain Eukaryota; kingdom Viridiplantae; phylum Streptophyta; class Magnoliopsida; order Malvales; family Malvaceae; genus Firmiana; species Firmiana major. The sequence continues at coordinate 36,360,142 of CM065901.1, read as the reverse complement.
GATGAATGTGTATCCGCAGTTCCGGAGATTGGATTCGGAGCAAATCAGACTGCGTGACGAGTCATCAGTGGAAAGGTCAGACTGTACAGAAAATGAAGGGAATTGTGTGAGTAGCTAGAGGTAGCTACGTGTATTTTAATAGTTTTTCTGTACACTAAATATGTATGTATATCTTGACTATGTATAATGATCCTAAAAGTGGTTTAAATGATTTTTAAGGATCGAAATAGGTGAAATGTCTATTTTACCCCTATTGAGGGAAGTTCACCTAAGGATGGTGAAAGCATGACATGCATGAAATGCATGATTTAAGAAAATTTATGGTTTAAGGATTTTATTGGTTTTAATCAAAGCAAATCGATAGATTGGTCAGTAATTGCATGAATTTCACATGATAACACTACGTAAGTGTTATTTTTGTATTTAAATGGAATTTCTTTGGAAATAGGCCAACTATCAAGTTTATATGGAAACAGATAGTGCTGACACGTAGTTCGCACTATATCTACATTTGTGATTGTGCATAAATGTGCTTGACCGCTTGCTCGCACCGACTTGTGTGACATCATATGCATGAAATGTGCTAGAGCATGGTGCTCGCATTGATTTTTATTATTGTGAAATAAGAGCTGCTGGAGCCTAGCTCGCACTCTGTTTTGACATGTTTTGATTTGTTTTGACGTGGTATGCATAAAATGGTGCTGGAGCGATTGCTCGCACTAGTTTTAATGATTTGACATCCATGAGAGATGCTGGAGCTTAGCTCGCATCCGGTTTTGATTTAATTTGCATAAAGCCGTGCTGGAGTGTAACTCGCACGAGATTTGATTTAATTATGCATAAAGCCGTGCTGGAGTGTAACTCGCACGAGATTTGATTTACTTGAGCATTCATTTGTACTGGAGCGTTGCTCGCACAAAGTTTTGTATGGTTTTCATAATTCATTTGAATGTCGTACTGGAGTTTTTCTCGTACGAGGTTTTCATTGAGTTTTTATACATATTCGTACTAGAGCATTGCTCATACGTGGATTTTACTTGAATTTATAATCAGTTTAAGTCGTACTAGAGCGCTGCTCGTACGCAGATTTCATTGATTTCTATGACACCGTGCTAGAGCTTCGCTCGCACGAGGTTTTCTGATATCATGAATATGCATGGAGCCGTGCTTGAGCTTCGCTCGCACAGGGAATTGTATTACATGCATATAGCCGTGTTTTAGCCTCCTGTAGACTTTGTGTCATAGTGAGATGATATGCTCACACGTGCATATTGAGACAGAGATGATATGGGTGGATAAGACCTATTGCAGGCACCCCTGATTGAGCTTGGGTTCACGGAGTACGTTGTACCGTGTATATCTCGCGGAGTACGCTGTACCATGGGGATTGTTGGAGTGCAGTGGCATGAGCCACGAGGCAGTAAGCCTTGCCCTCGCAATCCTGGTGTTATGCTGTTCTGGCGGGTAGGATGACCTACCTCCCGTTTCAGGTGTGATACCCCGCACACTAGGTACCGTGTTGCTAAGGATCACTAGGATATGGCCATAGTCCTCGATGTTACTGATATAATCAGCTGATTGTCTCACATGATATAACTATTGGTCGATAGAACAGGGTAGACCCGAGGGAGGGGTCAGGCCCTCGATTTTATGATTTTATACTGTGATATGAGATTTCAGATGATTTTATTATATGTGACCCTTAAAGAAGGGTGGTTTTATAACTGGAGTTTTATAATGAACTTTACTGAATTGTTTTAATGAGATTATTAACCCGGAAGGGTTAGTTTATATTGCAGTTTTAAATGAATTGATTTAAATGCAGAAGCATGATGTTGTTTTCCATACTTTTAATTCAAATTCATGATTTGTCTTACATGACACAGCATGATCTTGTTTTACTTCATGCTTATTATGATTTAATGATGTCACATAAAATGCTTGGAATGCATGAATTACATGATTTATATATGCAGAAATAGTTTTGGATAAACTATGGCATTGACATATGCATGATTTTGTGCATGAAATTTTAGATGAAAAGAAATGGATTTTAAGGGCATGGCATTATGAGCATGTAGATAGTGGAGCTATCTACTTACTTGCATAATTGCCTTACTGAGCGTGTGGTTTGCTCACCCCCTTATTTTCCCATCTTTTCAGAGCACTTGCAATAGTTATTGAGTGGCTGAGGACTTGCATGCTTAGTATTCGCTGCTTCCCATCGAGAGACAGGTATACACATTTGTATAGTTTTGTATCTAAATATGTAATGCACAGTACTATAAACGGAAATGATGTCGGGGATGTAGAGTTATAAATACCAATGTGTATGTATTTAGTTAAAGTCAAAGAATAGTAAACTCTAATATATGAATGTGAATATGGAAATGGAATGGTAATAGTGTGATGTGACTAACACCGAATCATAGCCCAACTATGTTGTAGGATGGTCACGATGAGAGAAAGGTAAGAACTAAATAATAAATGAAAAAACAAAAAATTTACTCTGATTTTTAGGTAATTTGGGTCGTGACAGGAAGTCTTTCTGACATATATCCAGATGATTTACCAGAGTAACCACTAGATAGAAAGATGAAATTTAAAATTGATTTAGTACTTGGCATCAAACAGATATTCCAACAACTATACTGAATGGCTTTGATTAAATTAGAAGAGCTGAAGAAGCAATTATAGAGGATTATCAGATCGAGTGATTCACTTTGGAGTGTACTGACGTTATTTGTTAAGGGATATGAAGTCTTCTGGGTCTCATTGCATCAAGAACGGGTGTCAATTGGATTCCCCTAAAATCGAGGTTGTAAATCAGTGGGAAAGACTCAAAACCATTACAAAGATTCAAAGTTTATGGGGTATAAAAAGACTTTGGAATACGAAATACGTTTCAAAACTAAGGTTTGTAATTTGTATGTGTTTATGTTTTGAATGCGAGACTTAATTTGAATAAGGAAAGGGTTTCGTTATAAATGATGTACGAAATGAGACAAGTTTTGAAGTGTGATAGATTTTGAATATAGATTATATGTTGGATAACCGATGTTTATGATGTATGAATACTCCTGGTATGTCAATGATTCAGATTAAGTGATATGAATTGAGAATGGATTGTGTCCAAAGGATAAATGAGAATCGTACTAAATTTTGTGTTCTGCTTTCGATTATAATTCAAATTTCAAACAATTATGATTGTATTTCATTTGTGTGGTCAGGTTTGATGGCTAATTAAGGTATTTTAAAATATCTCCCTACCTAAAAAACTTGACAGCAGCTAGATGTCACGATACAAATTACCTAAAAATCAAAGTAAATTTTTCACTTTTTTTATTTCTTTACCCATCGTGAACAGTTACACTACTAAACAGTTAGGCTATGATTCGGTGTTAGTCACCTCTCACCTATTTACCATTCCATTTTCATATTTCATTTACATATCAATTTATTTTAAATAAATACATCCCCAATATTACATCCATGTACAGTACTGTGTCTCTATATGTTCAGATACAAAAATTTTAAAAATGTGTATACCTGGTCTTGATAAAAAGCAGCGGATATGACTACTGTCGCTCTCTTCTACTGAATATACCCTGTGGGGTGGAAAATGAAAGGGTGAGCATAAACAGCTCAGTAAGGCAATAATGTAAGCAGGTAGATATCTATATTATCTACATGCTGATAATGTCATGATATAAAATCGTTTATATTTAGAGCATGAGGTATGACTAAAACGATGCCACATGTATGTATATATCATATAAGAGAAGTCATGAAATCAACATATAAATCAAACATGGAAAAATCATCATGTATGACATCTCATGCTCGTCACATTAAAACCTATTTGTTTCATCATAAACTCAACGCTCAAAAACTTATGTGTTTCATTACAAACTCTTCACGTTAAAACTTATTTACTTTTATCATAAAACAATCACATCAAGGCTAAACCCATCTCTCGGGAATACCTTGATTCATTAAATTGCATCTCGTTTAAAAACATAAATCGGGACGTTACCCATCCTTCGGGTTTGTCCTGGTCTATCCAGACCATATGATATCATGTGAGGCATGTAGGTTACTGTATGAAATCGAGGACTATGGCCATACTTTGTCCCTGTGATCCCAGGTTACATGGATCCCGATGTGCGGGGTATCACAACTACAACAGGAGGTGGGGTCAATTCCTACCCGCCAGAATATCAAGTAACATCATAGAGTCATCATGACTGCACGGTACAGTGTACTCCGTGTGACATACACGATACATCGTACTCCGTGGACCCATATCATAGTCTGGGGGTGCCTGCCGTAGGTCTTATCCACCCCAATACTATGTCGATAACAAACCCATGTCTCAAAGTATACGAGCGAGCATCTCAACTCTCTATGACACATAGTCTACAGGAGGCTTCCACACAACTATATGCATGTCAACTCACGTCTAGTGCAAGCGAAGCTCCAGCACCACGCTATGCATATCATGATATCTAAAATCTCATGCGAGCGAAGCTCCAGCACGGTTTTGTGCACACATAAATTTCTCGTACGAGCAAAGCTCCAGTACGGCTTTTCATGAGAAATAAATTAGTAAAATTTAGTGCGAGTAAGACTCTAGCACTCTTTTTATTCATGTAAATACGATAGGCGGCTCAATCTTGATAAAACATCTTTTAAAATCGTAACCGGTACAAACCGGTACCCTTTCGTATAATTCACGAAATCAATAGCCAACCTATGTGCATATTTGCTAAAATCAAAGCAATACATTCATATAAAATATTAAAAACATGAAATCATGCAATTTATCTGTCTTACTACCCTTTTGTAAATTTTACTCTTAGGGGCGAAATCGTCTTTTTTTTTATTCACCTAAGCCCCGATTTTCGTAAAAATTATTATTTCTTTTCTAGATACTTTAAGGAATTCTAAACCCTGTAAATCCCCTCAATAAATACGTATAGAAATCTCTATACACCTACAAAATTCCCTTACCTCGATTCTCGTCGAGCGCGTATCTAAATTCCACGGTCGGAGGCTCGTCCGATCCGATTTGCTGCTAATCCAGTCTTTGGGCTGCAGATAATTATTTATCATGTCAGTTTAACCCAATAAATATAATTCTCTTGTTTACTATAGTCGATTTAACTAATTAGGCCAATTTACTCTTATTGGGCCCAATCGCACCTTAATGGGCCTCGACTCATTTTCATCCCGTTTTTACTTATTAAATCCCTTCTTCGAGTTTACTGGGCTCATTCAGCTTACCAATAATCATCGGGCTTCGTTCCAAACTCATTGGATAGCCCATACACTATTTACGATAATTACTATAAAAATCCAAATAATATTCCTTTTTATACAGAATTATTCTGTAAATTCCATATAAAATCGAAACTCTGTATTAAAGGACTCTAATTGTCGAAATTAAAATATACTTACCCAATGTGATGCGGGGTACAAAAATCGGAGCTCAATCGGCTCTCGTTCGGGCTTTGTCGTACAACTGCACAATTATTATTTAATTTCGGGTTACTTTTCGATTAAATATAATTTAAATAAATTTCTCAGAATTCAAATCAGTCACTTTTGACCTCGTATCGACTTACCCGAAGTCCGGTGTATCCCCGAAAATTATTTCTCTTTTTTCCTTTTTCTCTTTTTCTCCCTTTTTCCCTTCTTTCTTGGCTGAACCGGTTCAGTCCGGTTCAAACCGGTTCAGATCTGTCCGGTTCAGCCCGGTTCACTCCGGTTCACCGGTTCATGGCACTGTCGGCCGGTTCTCCATCGGTTTTCACCTCCAGTGACTTCGCTGGGTCGTCCGCATCTCAGATCTGCCCTCGGTTTCGTCCAAGGCCGTCGAAAAGTCGTCGGTCCAGCCTGTTCTCTCCACCGTCGATACCTATTTTCTCTTTCCGTCGTTTTCGACGCCGTCCGTTGGTTTTGATGACTGCCACCACCACCAATCTGCTCGTCTTGGCCACGGGGATGTTCGGTGGTGGTCGAGTGGGGCTAGATCGGCGCCGTTCGCCGCCGATCTCCCTTTCTCCCTCGGTTTCTCCGTTTTCTCATTTCCTCATCGCCGGTCGTCGTTTTCGTTAGCTATCGGTGCCGGTGAGCTCAGCAGCCTAGCTTGGTCGGCTTCTCGGTGACGTCCTGTGGTGAGGCCGACGGGCTGGGCTCTTGGCTTCATCCCGTTTTTCGTTTTCCCTCCTCTTTCTCTCTCCCCGATTTTCCATTTCTGATTCCTTTTTTTTAATTAATTTAATTTTATTTATTATTTAATTTTATTATTATTTTATTCAATATTATATTATTATTTTGCCAAAATATCTAAGATAAATTATTATTTAATTTATTTAATGAATAAATAATTTTCTCGGTATTATTTAAGCTTTTCGGTATATTTTTCGATTATTTTCGGGATTATTTCCCAATGTGAAATTTTCGGTTAATTTCAATAATTTCATATCTTGATCAATTTAACCCGAAATGTAATTATTTATTCGATATTGATCAAGATTCTCAATTCCATTATTTTTAATTAAATTTTCTCATCGAATTTATACCGGCATTCGATCTTTTGATTGTTTTGCCCTTCAAGGTGTTCGGGATTAATTTAACCCGACTTCCTTTCACAAATACTCATTCATTTGGTGTTTTTAAATAAATTCGGGTCTTACAAAATCTCCCCCACTTAAGAAATTTGGTCCTCCAAATTAGAACCAAGTTAGTCTGTAAATCACTCCGGATATTTCAGACATATCATACTCTTTAATTCCCTTGTGACTTTTTTTTTCTGGAGTGTAATACTACCAAAGGACTTTAATTAGGGAGATCGTCTTAAACCTCAATACTTTCTCTTTCCTGTTTAATGCCCGAATCAACTTTTTCAATATACTTATATTTGCACTGAGCTGAACTGTTGGAGTTCATATCCGATCACCTATGCTGGATCTGGATAGTATTGTCGAAGTATCAAAAGATGGGACACATTGTGGATGCCTGTTTATTCAGGTGATAACGCCAACCTACAGGTCTTATCTCCCACTTGTCCAATCTATCAAAAATTCCATTCAACAAAACTCAAATTGCCTTCTTTCCGAGTCTCGTTATGTCATTATTCCCTTATGACAAATAACTTCAACAATACTGATTCACCGTCGGTGAATTCCAATGCTTTTTGTCTGCTCTGAGGTGTTCTTAATCTTTCACTCAACTGAACATCCTCAAAGACTTATTATACTAATTCGGAAGGAATTTCTATCTGTCACCCACTTTTTCTTGTCTGAGTCGGGGAACAATCCTTACAGCCATACACTGCCTCATAATTGTTATCCTGATACTCAAGTGCCAACTGTCGTTATTGTCTACTTCAATTTGTAACAACTGATCATTTTAGGAGCTTATAACATTAACGGCACACACTCTGAGTATTTGGGGATTTCATAACCAGAAGGTGGGTAGACTTAGTCCATTTAGCGACTATCATCTAAATAGCCTCATGATTCATCTGAGTCCTCTATAACCCATCACGAAATTCATGGAGACTTGCTCCCATTTCCGTGCTGTGTCGATATAGGTAGAGGCTGCAATAACTCTGCAGACTTTTAATACTCTACCTTATTCTGCTGACATACTAGGTACTTTTCCACAATCTCTACCGTATCTCTTTTCACATTTGACCACCAATACCCTTTTCAGAGATTTCATATATATATATATTTGTTACTTTCCGTATGCACTGTATATCCCGAAGAGTAAGCTTCTGACAATATCGCTATCTCATCAACGGTGGTCATGGGGAGTACTTATACTATCTCTGAACTTCAGTAACCATTATCAAACTCTGTGAACTCTATCACTGTACCTTTCTGAATCTGACCCACACTATCGACACCATGCCGATCATCACGCTAAGCCTGTCAAATCCGGGCACTCTCATCCGGTTCTAGTCTCAGGCTAGCTGTCACACAATCACTATCATCATCAGAAGGGATCACATCACTACTGAGGCTCACAACTACTCTAGCAGCTCACGCTCCCTGACCATCATATGTGGTACCATCCCGAGGCTCTTTCTGCTCAAGGCATCAGCCATCGCATTAGCCTTTCCTGGGTGGTACAATTTTCCACAATCAAAATCTCTCAAAAGCTCTAACCCACTATGTATTCTCATATTCATCTCTTTCTGTGAAAACAGATACTTAGGTCTTTATGATCAGTGCATACCCAAAATTTCTCACTATGTACATAATAGTACCATATCCTCAGTACAAGTACTACCACTGCCAACTTTAAATCATGGGTCAAATAGTTTATTTCATGATCCTTGAGTTGTCTAGATCCACAATCGACTATCTTCCCTTTTTACATCAATACCTAGCTCATTCATGATTTTGAGGTATCCATACACTGAGAAACCTCCGGAGTTGTTGGGTATGGTGAAAATAATCACGGTGGTCAGTTCATACTTCATTACACCAAAACTCCTGTCACGTCTATCATCTCACTTATCATCTCATTCAAATACCACGTTTTCATAGTTAAACATGACAACAAAGTGTACCCTTTTTACAACTCGCAGCAACCATCTGTAAAAGCAAGTTTCCAATTGTTGCTTAAAATTTACCTTGGACTTTAACTATACCCAACATATCATCAATAAGGATGATGACAAATCGGTCCAGGTAAAGTTTAAATAACTCATTGTAGTTGAGCTCCACTACATATTTCAATCGCCCATATCCTTGAACTATGTACGCATAAACGTGTAGTATCACTTCAAAATTGCTCCTGTTCAAGGTACTAACCCGCGTCATTTCCTTTTTTTTTAATATTAGCAGCTTTTATTAAATTTTAATATTTTAACCTTCATAATTAATCGAATTTTATAATTCTTTATTGTACTAGTGAAGGTGTCCAAATTTTTAAATGCATATATCTTACTACAGTTGATTTCAAGTCATAGATTATATATATATATTTCTAGACGCTGTCAAGTCTTCAGGCGGGGAGGTATTTTGAAATACCTTTATTAACCCTTAGACTTAACCACAAGGACTAGTTATGGTTATATCCACCCTTATCCTTGGTTATAATTCATATTTACTACTTATCGCTTTAATCCAAATTACTTCATATTTTAAGGGCATTCTTACCTAGCATACGTCTCTTACTCCAGTACATCTTTTATTTAGGATCAAACATATCTTAAAGAGTATCTCCTTCGCATATCAATTATAACAAAACTCTGTCATTATTCATTTCGTGAGTACCATCATTTACTCCTTTAATTTCAATCGCTGCACCCCTTTTATTACTTGTCAAAACTTACAGTATACTTTTTAGGGGTAAAACAACACTATCTTAGAATAGAACTCTAAACATCATATTTTGCAGCTGATCGATTTTTATTCTCAATTATTACTTCAAATTATTCATATTCCATTGAATAAAATCGGCTGACTTATACTTCTTCCCCCGTTTTCGACTTATAATCTCTTCATAATTATTTCGTTAATTAACCCTCCTTCGTTGGTGTACTAACTATCGGCATTGTGCCCACGGATGTAGGCATTCACGTCTTTTACTAACTTATATTCAAATGAAGGCGGTATGACTAAATACGTGGCACCAGGATCAATTAAAATAATTACTTCTTTATTCGTAACCAGTGTGGTATCTTTCACCACATCATATGAAACATCAGTAATGTCCTGGTCTAAGGCATACACTCGCCCTCGTCTAACAGCCTACTTTCCCTTTATCTTTGGCTATGTCCTCCCTTTTTCGGTGTAGAGATATCAACATGGTTTTCTCTGCCTCTTTGCCCTTCTGTAAGGCAATCTCACCTAACTCTGAGCAATCATTAATTAAGTGGCCTGTCTTACCACACTTAACGCCTATTTTAGTCAATAAAGTGTAGGTGTAGGCCCTACTTTCGTGGTATCTACCACACATCCTACACTGCTAACTCTGCTTACACTGCTACACTGCTTTATAACAGGTCGGGGTTCTCCAATCACAATACCCCTAATAATTGTTAAAATTGAACACACTGAGGCCTTACCAATCATCTTACCCCATAACTCATTAGCTCTAATGTCTTACCAACTGGTCTTTTTCCCGCTCTGATATCTCTGTCATTCTCTATTTTCTTCTATCTCCATTTCGACCCTTACTACCTTTTCCAATCTCAAAGGCGTGCAACACATGATCTTCTTCACGCAACTGTATTCTGCGCACTGCCTCGACACAGGTAGTGAGCCAATCGGACTCTAATCAAAAATTTGAGACCTTCCATGAACTTTTGGGCTTTTCGACTCTCACTGTCCATAGTGTCAGGTTCACACCTGCCCAGAGATATAAATTAAGTTTCATACTCATCAATCAACTAGTGTCTCTGGGTCAGTGTAAGAAATTTTACCTATAATTTCCCTTAAGTAGTGTCCGAAATATTCTGTCACCGGAATACATCCAGAAATATTTTTCATGTCGACTTTGGACGTCTAACTCTTTAAATTGGTCGAGCGGACTTCCACCAATACTCCGCCTCGACTCCAACATAAACGTATTTAAAAGTCACTTTCTTGGTTGACATACACTGAAAGAATCCATACAACTTCGCTATCTCATTCACCCAGTCCTTAACAACTATTGGTTTCTTTACTTCGTAAAATATCGGAGGGGTGTGAGAATCTCTATAGTCTAAGGCATCTGTTTAGGCTTTACCCTGTCTATCCTTAACTACCTGCATAGACTGAGTAAACAACTCCAAAATATTTTCTACACTCCACTCCATCCTCTTGGAGCGTGTCTCAATACGGTTTGGTTTCTTTATAGGACTTTGTGGAGTATGCTCATCATCAGCCTCCACTTCACTCTCATCTTGAGTCTCATGTGACGACTCATTTGACTCTCAGGCCGATCTCTATGGTCTCGAGCATATGTACTCGTCTCTCTACCATAACAGTTATCAGTTATAAAAACTATATTCTTGCATTCGAAACTAAATTCTTAGCTGCAGTTCTATCTTGATATACACAATTGTATCTAAACAATGCACAGTACATGGAGATGTAAATTTACTTAACCACTAACACCGACTAATATCAGGCTAAATCTGCTCTGATACCATCTTTTCTGTCATGACCCAAATTACCCAAAAATCAAAGTAAATTTTTTGCTTTTTATTTCTTTACCCGTCGTGAATAGTTACACTACTAAACAGTTGGGCTATGATTCGGTGTTAGTCACCTCTCACCTATTTACCATTCCATTTTCATATTTCATTTACATATCAATTTCTATTAAATAAATACATCCCCAATATTACATCCATGTACAGTACTGTGCCTTTATATGTTCAGATACAAAAATTTTACAAATGTGTATACCTGGTCTTGATAAAAGGCAGCGGATATGACTACTGTCGTTCTCTTCTACTGAATATACCTTGTGGGGTGGAAAATGAAAGGGTGAGCATAAACAGCTCAGTAAGGCAATAATGTAAGAAGGTAGATAACTATACTATCTACATACTGATAATGTCGTGATATAAAATTGTTTATATTTAGAGCATGAGATATGACTAAAACGATGCCACATGTATGTATATATCATATAAGAGAAGTCATGAAATCAACATATAAATCAAACATGGAAAACTCATCATGTATGACATCTCATGCTCGTCACATTAAAACTTATTTGTTTCATCATAAACTCAACACTCAAAAACTTATCTGTTTCATTACAAACTCTTCACGTTAAAACTTATTTGTTTTACCATAAAACAATCTCATCAAGGCTAAACCCATCTCTCGGGAATACCTTGATTCATTAAATCGCATCTCGTTTAAGAACATAAATCGGGACGTTACCCATCCTTCGGGTTTGTCCTGGTCTATTCAGACCGTATGATATCATGTGAGGCATGTAGGTTACTGTATGAAATCGAGGACTATGGCCATACTTTGTCTCTGTGATCCCAGGCTACACGGATCCCGGTGTGCGGGGTATCACAACTGCAACGGCAGGTGGGGTCAATTCCTACCCGCCAGAATATCAAGTAACATCATAGAGTCATAATGACTGCACGGTACAGTGTACTCCGTGTGACATACACGATACATCGTACTCCGTGGACCCATATCATAGTCTGGGGGTGCTTGCCGTAGGTCTTATCCACCCCAATATAATGTCGATAACCAACCCATGTCTCAAAGTATACGTGCGAGCATCTCAACTCTCTGTGACACACAGTCTACAGTAGGCTTCCGCATGACTATATGCATGTCAACTCATGTCTAGTTCGAGTGAAGCTCTAGCACCACGCTATGCATATCATGATATCTAAAATCTCGTGCGAGCGAAGCTCCAGCATGGTTTTGTACACACAAATTTCTCGTACGAGCAATGCTCCAGTACAACTTTTCATGAGAAATAAATCAGTAAAATTTAGTTCGAGTAAGACTCTAACACTCTTTTTATTCATGTAAATACGATAGGTGGCTCAATCTTGATAAAACATCTTTTAAAATCGTAACCGGTACAAACCGGTACCCTTTCGTATAATTCACGAAATCAACAGCCAACCTATGTGCATATTTGCTTAAATCAAAGCAATACATTCATATAAAACATTAAAAACATGAAATCATGCAATTTATCTGCCTTACTACCCTTTTTTGTAAATTTTACTCTTAGGGGCAAAATCATCTTTTTCTTTATTCACCTAAGCCCCGATTTTCGTAAAAATTATTATTTCTTTTCTAGATACTTTAAGGAATTCTAAACCCTGTAAATCCCCTCAATAAATACGTATAGAAATCTCTATACACCTACAAAATTCCCCTACCTCGATTCTCGTCGAGTGCGTATCTAAATTCCACTGTCGGAGGCTCGTCCGATCCGATTTGCTGCTAATCCAGTCTCTAGGGCTGCAGATAATTATTTATCATGTCAATTTAACCCAATAAATATAATTCTCCTGTTTACTATAGTCGATTTAACTAATTGGGCCAATTTACTCTTATTGGGCCCAATCGCACCTTAATGGGCCTCGACCCATTTTCAACCCGTTTTTACTTATTAAATCCCTTCTTCGGGTTTACTGGGCTCATTCAGCTTACCAATAATCATCGGGCTTCGTTCCAAACTCATTGGGTAGCCCATACACTATTTACGATAATTACTGTAAAATTTCAAATAATATTCCTTTTTATACAGAATTATTCCGTAAATTTCGTAAAAAATTAAAACTCTGTATTAAAGGACTCTAATTGTTGGAATTAAAATATACTTACCCAATGTGATGAGGGGTACAAAAATCGGAGCTTAATCGGCTCTCGTTCGGACTTTGTCGTACAACTGCACAATTATTATTTAATTTCGGGTTACTTTTTGATTAAATATAATTTAAATAAATTTCTCAAAATTCAAATCGGTCACTTTTGACCTCATATCGACTTACCAGAAGTCTGGTGTATCCCTAAAAATTCTTTCCCTTTTTTCCTTTTTCTCTTTTTCTCCCCTTTTCCCTTCTTTCTTGGCTGAACCGGTTCAGTCCGGTTCAACCCGATTGAGATCGGTCCAGTTCAGCCCGATTCACTCCAGTTCGGCCGGTTCACGGTCTTGCTGATTGGTTCTCCACCGGTTTTTACCGCCAGTGGCTTCACTAGGTTGTCCACATCTCAGATCTGCCCTCGGTTTCGTCCAAGGCCGCTGGAAAGTTGCCGGTCCGGCCTGTTCTCTTTACCGTCGGTACCCATTTTCTCTTTCCATCGTTTTCGACGCCGTTCGCCTGTTTCGACGACTGCCACCACCACCAATCTGCTCATCTTGGCCTCGGGGATTTTCGGTGGTGGTCGGGTGGGGCTAGATCTGCGCCGTTCGTCGTCGATCTCCTTTTCTCCCTCGGTTTCTTCGTTTTCTCATTTCCTCATCACCGATCATCGTTTTCGTTAGCTATCGGTGCCGGTGAGCTCAGCAGCCTCGCCTGGTCGACTTCCCGGTGACGTCCGGTGGTGAGGCCGATGGGATGGGCTCTCGGCTTCATCCTGTTTTCCGTTTTCCCTCCTCTTTCTCTCTCCCTGATTTTCCATTTTTGATTCCTTTTTTGAATTAATTTAATTTAATTTATTATTTAATTTTATTATTATTTTATTTAATATTATATTATTATTTTGCCAAAATTTCTAAGATAAATTATTATTTAATTTATTTAATGAATAAATAATTTTTTCGGTATTATTTCAGCTTTTCGATATATTTTTCGATTATTTTTGGGATTATTTCTCGATGTGAAATTTTTGGTTAATTCCAATAATTTCATATCTTGATCAATTTAACCTGAAATTTAATTATTTCTTCGATATTGATCAAGATTCTCAAATCCATTATTTTTAATTAAATTTTCTTATCGAATTTATACCGGCATTCGATCTTTTGACCGTTTTGCCCTTCAAGGTGTTCGGGATTAATTAAACCCGACTTCCTTTCACGAATACTCATTCATTTCGTGTTTTTAAATAAAATCGGGTCTTACACTAGAAATATCCTAACCCATAATCCCAGAGAAAAGTATATACAGATTCCTCAAGACAAGGACTGGGCTGTATAATGGTGCATAATTGAATGGTGACTGCTTATGGATCTTGGCAATTAAAAGATCATGAGAAGAATTACCTAAACCATGATTTGGAATTGGTAACTGTAATGTTGCATTGAAGATATGGTGTCACTACTGGTATAATGAGAAATTATATTTTCTTATTGATATGAGAGTTTTATATACTAAATTGCACACAAGGAATTAAACATAAGAAAAAGAAATAGCTAGAGCTGGTGCCTCGAGCAGAAGTAACTTCAAGATGGCATTATATATAAATATAATGTTCAGGAAATGCAAACTGTTGGAACGTTCTGTGAACGTCAAATTAGATGTGGTTCTTCTGATATTGATGTTTACTGTATGGTAGTTAACCTAAGATTTGAACACTAGACTTGATTGATCGAATCAAACAGGCTCAGAGTAATGATAAATATTATATAGATATGGCTAGCTAGATACCAAATGGTACTATAACAGATTTTGTCACGACCCCTTTTCATCCATTTTATTTAAAAATCACCATAAATTTTTCGCTTTATTCGTTAACTTGCTTGGTCATGAACAACTCTCATCAATGACAATTGGGCTATGAGTTAGTATTAATCATCATTTACCAATCATCTTTCAATTAATCAAAAGCAAACACATGCATTTGAAAGTTTAAGGTCAATACTCATACATGTTTGCTAACACTTACATCCCCCATATTACAATTCAAAATGATTGCTGTGCTATTACATGTTTAGATACAAAAAGAATTACTGTGTGAATACCTCTTGGCGATGAAGAGTAACAAATATCTAAATACAACACCTCAGTCCTTCACTAGGCTATTATGTGCATTCTATAGAGGGGGAAATGGAAGGGATGAGCAACCATACGCTCAGTAAGGCAATAATGCAAGCATGGTAGATAACTACACTATCTACATGCTTATAATGTCATGTATAAAAATCATTGATGTCTAGAGCATAAGGAAATATTAAAACTATGCCACATGTGTATACATATATCATGTACTAAAAAACATGAAAATAGGCATGTAAACATGGAAAACCATCATGTAAAACTTCTCATGCTCATCGTAATAAAACTCATCATAATAAGGAAAACTCATCACAAAACCATCCCTCAGGATTTAGCACTTTCTCAAAACATAGTAAAACTCGTCACAAATAGCGATACCATCTCTTAAAAACATCCCTCAAGGCTCGACCCCTCCCTTTGGTCTACCCTGGACAATACAAATCATACTCAGTATATAAGACCATGTGATATCATGTGAGACAAGTGGTCACTATATATATCGAGGACTATGTTGGCCAACTATGTCATTATCATCCCAGACCACATGGATCCCGGTGTGCGGGGCATCATGCTGGAACGGAGGTGGGTTAGTCCTACGCCAGACTTTCAAATCAACATCATAGCCTCATGGTATAGTGTACTCCTTGTGATACACACGGTACAACGTACTCCGTGGACCCATATCATGGTTGGGTGTGCCTGCTATAGGTCTTATCTACCCCATGCCATGTATAACCTACTCAGTCTCAAGTGTACGTACGAGCATCTCATCCGTGTGACTAACAGTCTACACGAGGCATCCAGTACAGCTCGTGCGAGCATTGCATCTGTGTGACACAAAGTCTACACGAGGCATCCAACACGACTCACTACATATCACAGTGTGAAAAGCCAGTGCGAGCTAAGCTCCAGCACGATTTCATGCATCATCAGCAAATACCCTCGTGCGAGTAACACTCTAGTATGATTTTATGCATAATAAATAATGAGAAAATCATGTACGAGCATAGCTCCAGTACAGTTATATGCATAAGAAAATCAATGGAAATCCACGTACGAGCAAAAGCTCCAGTACGGTTTATAAAACATCATAAGTCAAAACAGGGGGCGAGCTAAGCTCCAGCACATTTCATACGTATTAAAGACATCAAAATCTAGTGCGAGCGAAGCTCCAGAATGATTTAACTCATACAAATCCGATAGGTGGCTCCGTTTCAACAAAATACATTCTAAATCAATATTAACACCTGACTCGTGCTTTATCATGAAATTATGAAATTAATAGCCAACCTATTCATAATTTACTTATACCAAAGTGATGTATTTCATAAAAATATCAAAACGTGATATTTATGCAATTATTAGCCTTACTACTCCTTTTTGTAAGATTCATTTCAAAAACCAAATCATTGATATTTGTAGTCGTTCACACAAATCATGAATTCCTTTCTAGATAACCAACGCAAATTTCAATACCCTATAATCACCCTCAAAATACATGCAGCTACCTCTAAATACTCACAAAATTTCCTTACCTGGAATTACGTCAAGTAATTCCACTTCCTTAGGGCTGCTCGATCGCGCAATCCTATTTGCTCCCAACGAAATCTTTGGAACTGTACAAATTACTTATCACATCAATTTAACCCAATACAACACAATTCTCGTGTTTATTATATTCTATTCGACTTATTGGGTTTATTTACACTTATAAGGCCTTACTTCCACTTAAGTCCATTTTAATTGCTCTATTTATTTCTCAAGGATTTTATTGAACTCTTCAGGCCTATTGATTAACACTAAATCGGTATCAAGCTCTTAAAACCTCTAGTTCATCATTTCCTTTCACAATGGCAATTTATCAAACACCTCTTACGCCCATTATCAATCATCATCTATTCCAACATATATATATTTCACAAAACTATCTTAGAATCATCTATACATGTTTAAATCATCATCAACTCCATGCCATTTTAATTTTCTCTCACTAAACCTATTCTAGGTCATAGTTGTTTAAGCACGTAAATGAATATTTCATCCAACATTATATACACCAATCTACTCATCAAAATGTCTACGTTAACATACTAGAAGATGGTGTATTGAAATCTTACCTAGCTTGATTTCTTTCCTCTTTTTGCTAAAATGGGGAAAATACATCTTTGCTCCTTCAATCCATTAAGTGAAATGTTGGCTCCAAGGTATGTTGTTCTTCTCCTCACAATGAACAATTTTGCTCTAATAGCTTTTTCTCAAATCTTTATCGAAGGGGGTGTATTTTAGAGAGATAAAACTAGGTTATCAAAAATAGGAGAAATTTATGTTGTCTCGTGGAAATGAAGATTCAACTGCCAAATTTTTATAGAAAACGCATTATGAGATCGATCTCTAAGGGTAGGAGATCGATCTGCCCTTGCTTAAACTCCTTCAAAAATTTGACTTGTAAACCATGAGATCAATCTGTCCATTGCACGAGATCAATCTGCTTAAGCGAATAGGATCGATCATTATTCATGGAGTGGGATCGATCTGGTTTAGGCAGAGAGCTTTAGAGATCGATCTGGCCTATCTAAAGGTAATAAGAGATAGATCTGGCTTATGGAGGGGATCGATCTTATCCAAGTCGAGGCAACTTGAGATCGATCTACCATCTATTCTGCAGCATTTCAGCTGTAGTTTTCCCAGATTTTCCAAAGTTAAACTCCCATTCAATCAATTCAATATCCATTTTGCATTTCATTCACACATAACACTCAAAGGCATCTAATTCTTATTATAATAATCTATTGAGATTTATAAGCAGAATTGTGTACCCAATGATCTATAGTTAAAGAAACTGATATTGTCAAAAGCTTATCCATAGAGATATACTCTGTATCTAGAGAACAGTAAGATGTATCAAAATTCCCTGATGGTATATTGGTAATCAAGTATGATAAGAGATATAACTAAACTTGTTACTAAATGTCTCAAATGATAGTAGAATTTATGTATGATAATAGCTACCACTCAAGTATCAGAATGACAACGTATCAAGCGTTGTATAGTCAAATGTGTTGTTTGTCGATTGAATGGGAAGAAGTGTGTGAAAGAAGTATATTTGCTACCGATGTGGTTAAACAAGCTTCTGAAGATGTACAATAAAGTTGTGAGAGATTGAGAACAGCTTAAAGCAGGCAAAAGAGTTTTACTGACCAAAAATGAGACCCTTGGAATTTCATTTGGAGATTTACTATTTTTAAAAGTTTCTCTTTCCAAAGGTATAATGAGATTTGGAAGAAAAGCGAAATTGAGTCCCCGTTATATTAGACCTTTTGAAATCTTAGACAGAGTGGGAGACAAAGCTTACAAATTGGCGTTACCGCTACAATTATCAAGTATTCATAATGTCTTCCCTGTTTCGATGCTACGCAAGTACCATCCGGATCCGACACATGTAATTAAGTATGAACCACTGGAATTGAAGGAGGATATTACTTATGTGGAGAAACCAATTTGGATCTTGGACAAGAAAGAAAAGGCATTGCGTTCTAAGATGATTCCTTTAGTCATGGTGTTGTTGCAATACAATACTTCGGAGGAGGCCACATGGGAATTAGAAAGTTTAATGTGAGAAAAATACCCACAATTGTTTAAGGACTGAAGTACTTTCAAATTTGGTGACCGAATTTCCTAAATGTGGGGAGAATGTAAACACCAAAAATTTTCATGTATGTGGTTTTGTCAATAAATAACAATTTAAACCATTGGGATTAAGAGTGTACTTTTGGTGGAAGATTAACCAAAGTTATATTTTAAGATGAGAGACTTAGATGAATTCAATTAATTGAAATATTATGACTTGAAGAATAAATAATTTTGCGGTGTGAAAATAATATTAATGATTTTAATGCGTTCGATTTATACATGAAATACTAATCTACGAATAGTAAGTTTAAATGTTAGACGAAATCTATTTTAATACTACATGGAGAAAATTTATTAAGTATAAGAAACATAGACTAATAAATATAGATAATATTATATTTAACCTTCTAGCCATGTATGTAAGTATATAAGTAAATATATGTGTAAAAATACCCATAGGTTTATATATACATATATATGTATCCATATATATACTATAATACCCGTAATTTCCCATGTATTTGTTTCTATGAAGAGATGATGTATATGTACGTTGTTACAAAATAGCTTGAGAAGCTATGATATATGTATATGTATTAGTACATGAGTATAAATGATAGAAGGATGTAAGGATTTTTGGAAATTTAATGAAACATCCATGATTTTAGGTTATGTGCACAAGTTTCATTAACTATGAACTATATGGAATGGGTGCCAATATACGTTATTTGTGCACGAAGCGCAAATTAAGGTATGCAGCAAATGTGGATGAGTGTATAGGTAAAAATCTGTAGAAAATCTACAGAAATAAGGGTGCAGGGGATGAGAGATCAATCTCACATGAAGGAGAGATCGATCTCCTCTCTTAAAAATGCTAAGAATTTGTTAAAGGGAGTAGGGCAGATCGATCTCATGGGAAGATAAATCGATCTCCTTAAGTCTCTGTCTGGAAGGAATTGATCTTTCACAAGGCACAGATCGATCTCCTTAACTCTTGATCAATAAGAGATCGATCTCCTATAAGTGACAGATCAATCTCTTTAAGGTTCTATAAAGAGCAGATCGATCTCCTACAAGAGGCAGATTGATCTCCAAGAAGGAATTTCCTTGCAAACATATCAATCTCATCATGGAAGAAGATCGATCTGGTAGTAGTTGCATTCGGTAAAAAGGACTACCAAACCTTGCAGAGATCGATCTCTACAAGGACCAGATCGATCTTATGTCTTTGCGTCTATAAAAAGGGTACAGGATTTAGGCTGAAACTCAAATTTCCCTCCCACCAAACCCACACTTGCCATTTTCTCTCAAAGACCCAAGCTTTCTCACTCTAAAAATCACTACATTCTAGCTAGAATCAGAAGAAGCTCATGAGGGGAAAGTTGTTCCTTGAAGAAAGGAGAACAACATATCCAAAAATCACACACTGATGTAACTAAGAGGAGTTTTGGCTACGACAAGTTTGGCTAAGTAAATGGGTAAGCTCTTCAACCTTCAAGCTTTAAATATGGGTTTCTAGACATTTGTGAGTGGGATAATATGTGAAATATGGATAGGAATGATGATTGTAGTGATGGGTGAGTAATGTTAAGAGGAGTTTATGAAGGGGAATCTATGGGAAAATGATGGAAAACTTAAGAGAAGACAATGTGTATCTTTAGTAGAGGGAAAGGAAAATAACTTAATGATTTACACGTATAGATTGAGATACGTGGAACATAGTTAACCTGAATCGCGAACGGAGCAAACGAGATGAAGGGAATACAAGCGCGATTCGAGGTAAGGGACTGTATGTTAGCGATAGAGATATTCGAATGTATTTTTACTGCGATTTTGGTAGTATGACGCGAGAAATATTATTCTTAGCTATTAAACCATATGTGAATGGAAATGTATTATGGTATATATATTGTGAAAATGGGGTGTGGGAAGGAAACTAGTCTGACATGCATGTTTTTAATACTTTTACACCTATACGATGTTTTGATGTTTTTCTTAACCATATATTGATTTTGAGATTGAGAAATGGTGATGGATAGGTTGGCTAATTTTACATGTTTAGCATGGGACGACATGCTACGTAAACAAACATGTTTTAAATTTTAAAAATGAGAAAATAGCCACCTATCAGATTTAAGATGTGATTTGTTATTGGAGCACTAGCTCACACCGATTTGAATGACTAAAACTATAGTGGAGTTTCACTCGCATACGTTTACTTATTTTGATAAATCGTGTTAGAGTGTGACTCGCACGTGGTTTTATAATGATAATGGCTCGCACGTGTTTCTATGTTTTGATATGTCATGCTAGAGTTCATCTCGCACGATGGATTGAGAAAGGTGTTGGAGCATTGCTCCTACCAGGTTTTACTGAGTTGAGATGATACAGTGCTGGAAGCTATTGCTCGCACTGAGAGATACCGTGCTGGAGCCTTGATATAACTGTGTGTCACGCTGGTTTGCTCGCCTGGTATATGAGACATGGTTCAGGATGATGAGTCCATTGGAGTTAGGTGGATGGACCGGGTCCATGATCGTACGTTGAACTGTGTAGTTGTTCATTGGTATACTATGTATCGTGTTGGATGCACGTGAGTACGAGTATCATGTAGATGACACATGACGTACATTGTACTGTGAGTATATGTGATTGAGGAGAGGATGCTGATTGAGATGAGCCAGAGGGTAAGACTAACCTATCCCCCTTCAGGCGAAGTGATGCCCTGTGCACACCTGATCAGTAAGGCCTAAGATCTCTGACTATGGCTATATGTCATGGATATTACATTGTCGAGAATTCCATGCCTGTCTCAAAGTTAAGAGAAATTGAGAAACTCAGAAAGAGATTTGATGAAAAGAAATAATTTGAGAAAAGCAAAGAAATATTGTGGTTTGATAAATCTCTTGATTTGAATACTAGTGCTATGATGGCACTGTTTTATGACATGTTTTGATTGGAAGTATTGCATGTGGTTTTACATGAAAATGCCTATGAGAAATGAATGTTTAAATGCATTTTCCAGTAATATTTCTATCTATATTGAAACATGGTTTTGTTTATGCATGCATGGGCTATGTAGATAGTACAGTATCTACCTGTTAGCATTCTTTTCCTTACTAAGTTGTGGTTTGCTCATCCCACTACTTTTCCCCCTCCAGATACTGAGAAGTAGGACAGTGCGGTGGTCTCCAAGTGTGGTGGTCTCTAGATCTCTTTTGTATTGGACAGCTCCTACTAATTGCAAAGGTATAAGAATTGTATACACAAGAGTATTTTGTATATATTATAATGTATCGCACAGTTATGAATTACAAATGTAAACAAATGTATGAGGATGTTATGTAAAGATAAATTATTATACAATTGATTTTGTATATCTACACACACACTTGGGAGTGTGTATTAAAGTTTTAAATATTTTCGCTGTAAATTTATGAAATTTAGTAATTACATTGACTCACAGCCCAACCAATAGTAGTACATGTATGGATAAGGGACACTCGGAAGTTGGGTGTGACATATACGTATGTGTACCAACCGCGTATTGGCTTCTAAAATGAAGCCAATACCAAGGGCAACCATTTGGTTGTAATAATTGAATCAAATAAAGAAAGGAAAGGACGTGATAATGAGAGGAATGATGGAAATTGAATAAAGAAATGAGAAATGAAATGAAGGGTGTGATGGCTGGCAGAACCATGGATGAGTAAAGAACTGAACGGGGAGAAAGGGAAGGTAACAGAAAATGAGAGGAAACCAATGTAGAATGGACCATATTGAAGCAGGAGACGTGAAAAACCTAGAAAGCATGGACAGTTGGTAAGGGCTCCGGTTTGCAGCTGTAGAGCATTGGGAAGTTACTGGCAGAATGTGTATTAGGAAAGGTGAGAGGAAATGTGGGGGTAGTTAGGGCTGTCCAATCTTAGCAGAAGGAAGGAAATGGGGAAGCTACAAACTGTAGCTCCTCGAGAAGAAAGAAAATGTATATATAATATATAATATATGCAAATATATATGAGTAGTAATAGATGCAAGGAGAGGACACTAAAAACTGCAAGGGAAGAGAGAGCTAAGAGCAGCAACGTCTGAAAAACCAAAGCAGAAGAACGTGTTAGGCTGATCTGGAAAGAAAATGAAATAAGAGGAAGGAATGTGATGGTCTAGAAAATGAAAAGAGAGAAGAACCAGTAAACGGGAGATGCTTACAGCAAGGGATAGGACGTGAGGGGAGCAGTAATGACGGCCTGAAAATGAAGGAAAGCAGTAAACCAAGTCTGTTGCAGTATTACTCTACTGTAGTAGAAGAAAAAGGAAAGAGTGGAAATCGAAGCACCCTAGGCTGAAGTGGTGATTGTCGAGGGAGGAAGAGAGTAAGAAGGTAGAAAAAAAACAATAAAGAAATTTGGAATGAACTACGAAGGTGGATAAGAGAAAAGGAGGTAGCAACAGGCAAAATAACAAGAAAGGAACAAAACTTGAAGAAGCTGAACAGGGAAAGCTTGATCAGGGCTTGTCTAGGCATGGAAACAGGGCCACTAGATGTCACGACCTCTTTTTACCTTAAAACACTATAAATTTTTTGCTTTTTATTTACCTTTTTCCCTTCATGACCATCTTACTACCAACAGTTGGGCTATGATTCGGTATTAGTCAAATCATCCTTACTTACCACACTATCCATTTTTATGTCATACATACATGTCAATATAAACTATAGATTGACTGTAAATATTTTCATCTCATAAGTGAGCTTACATACATTTGCATACATTTACATCCTTGATATTACATCCGTTTACATTACTGTGTTGTTATATGTTTAGATATAAAACAACTCGAATGTGTATACCTTTCGATCGATGAGAATGCAGTGGATACCAAAATACGAGTCCTCAGTCACTCACTATCTACTATAAATGCTCTGTAGAGAGAGGGGAAAATGAAAGGGTGAGCACACTAACTCAGTAAGGCAATTATGTAAGCAAGTAGATAACTACACTATCTACATGAACATAATGCAATGCTTTAAATCATTCTATTTCCATATAACGTTTTAAAAGCATGTCTTGCATTTATAAACATATGCAACATAAATCTCACGCACAAAAAGGCGTTCCATGTCATTCATTCATGGACATGTATTTTCACATTTAATACGTTTAAAATAATAAACAAGACTTAACCTTTCCTTCAGGCTATCTGATCCATGTAAAATCATTTCAAACATAAATTTTCATTCAACATTTATTAAGGCTCCTCCCGTCCCTTGAGATACCTTAACTCACGTAAAATCATTTAAACTATGAATTTCATTCCATATGTGTCAAGGCTCCTCCAGTCCCTTGGGATACCTTGATTCATAAAAATCATATTAAATCATGCATTTATATACATTCTAAACATGCGATATTTGGCAGGTATTGTGGTAATCATGTAGGAACTATGGCCATATCTTAATCGGTGATCCCAAGTTACATAGTACCTAGTGTGCAGGGCATCACTACTGTAATGGTAGGTGGGTCAAATCCTCCCCGCTAGCCTATAATATAATATAATCCAGCTAAATATTCATCTAGTCCGAAGACTACACGGTACAACGTACTCTGTGCTACATATAATGTACAATGTACTTTATGCTACGTATATGGCACAAAGTACTCCGTGGACCCCATCTCATATAAATCACCCATGCCATTCTCATATCGCTCGTGCGAGCATCTTATCGGTGTGATACACAGTCTACAAGGGGCATCTAGCACAACCTTAAGCATGTAAAATCAAATCCACGTGTGAGTAATCTCCAACACGGGTTCATGTATATCAAACCGCAATGCGAGCCTTGAGTGTGACGCCCAGCTAAAACACCACTCAAACATAGTTTATGCATAATTCTCCTAAAATCTAGTGCGAGTAACACTCTAGCACTATGTCATGTGTAAATCATATTTAAAAGCAAGTATAAGCAACACTCCATTACTATGTCATGCATATCTTGTGAAATCTAGTGCGAGTAACACTCCAGCATAATTTAATGCAGAAACCATATAAAATCCAGTACGAGTAGTGCTCCAGCATGATTTGTTTCCACGCAAACTCGATAGATGGCTCATTTCAAAGAGATTATTTAAATAATCAAACTCAACACCATAATGGGTTTTTTTTGTAATTCATGAAAACACTAGCCAATCCATCTATGTGTCTACTAAACAACATTAAAAACAATCAAAAATATGTTTTCCATGCTTTTTGTGACTTTTCTTAATTTCAAGAATTTTTCCTTAATAGGGGTAAAATCGTAATTTTCCCATATCGAGTCTGTATAATTTATTCTCTTTCTATGACCCTCAAAATTTTTAAGTGAATGTAAATACCCTTAAAAATACGCGTAGGTATCTCTAACTACTCGCAAAATTCCTTACCTCGACTCACGTGGAATGCTCTTCCTTTTCCAATGCTGTAAAATCACTTAGTCTGATTCGCTCCCAATATAATCTCTAGAGCTGCATATAACCATTCATCAGGTTAATTACAGTGTATTCAACTATATTTCACTTTCACTGAGCTTAATTTAAAGCTTTGGGCCCGTTTACTCTTAATGGGCCCAATTGCATCTTAATGGCCTTACTCAATCTTAAGCTCATTTCTATTTTACTATTCATTTCATTTGGGCCTATTGGGTTTATTGAGCCCATTAACATTTATTTGAATTTTTTTGAGGCCAATTAACTTTTATTGGGCCGACACCATTTAGCTTGGCCCATTATACCTCTCGGCCATGGCAGGGTGGCCGAGAGCCATGCAGGCCACCATGGCCAAGAGTCACGCCAATCCATCCCAGCATCATGCCATTTTGCTAGCCATTCACTTAGGCATTTTATCTGGCACGCCCCGAAAACGCGAAAAATATGGCAAATTTAAAACTTTTTACTCAACAGTTCACAATTAAGAGTGCATTCCTGTACAGTGTCATACATCATCACACTTATCATGCCTCAGGATCTTGTCATTAAATAGTATATATCATATCATATACATTACTCGATCTCAAGTTAATTAATCCTAATACATCCCATACAATGTTATACATCGAGTGTCTGTAATTACAAAAATTGTCTGGGTACATGAAAAGATAAACGATACCTTAAAACACGATATATGGCCTGGAGCTCAAGTCCTCCACTAGCCACTACTCCGTATGTCGCAAGGAAATCCTTTTTCACTTGAAGAAATCTGGGGGGAAAGAAAATAGGGTGAGCTTCTAAATCGCTCAGTAAGAGGGTAAGAGACTCATTATATAAACCATAATGCACATCATAAAATATTTATTTGCATGTGAAACTCAGTACTCCCGTTTGAAATCATAGCATGAAAGTTCTCAAAACCACATTCTCATATCTCAAAATCATGTGGAAACATGAAGTAAAAGGCTCAGTATAGAGCAGTAATCAAGCATGTGAAAATAATGCGATAATGGCTTTCTCAATATACGTGATAAAATCACTGTAATAATAATGCACGTGGCGCAGCCACCAAACACACGTGGCATAGCCACTGATTTAGATTCACACGAGGCACAACCACAGAATGGGGTTTCTCACGTGGCCACAGCCACCAAATATACATGGCATAGCCACAGAATGTGGTTTCTCACGTGGCCACTGCCACCAAATATATGTGGCATAGCCACAGAATGGGGTTTCTCATGTGGCAACGGCCATTAAATATACGTGGCATAGCCACAGAATGGGGTTTCTCACGTGGCAACGGCCACCAAATATACGTGGCACAACCACAGAATGGGGTTTCTCATGTGGCAACGACCACCAAATATACGTGGTACAGCCACAGAATAGGGGATCTCACGTTACCAGAACGAAGAAGAATCGGGCTTACATGCTACCAGAGCAATGCCCGGTGTGTACTCAAAATTACACACCTAAGTCTTTATCAATAGCCATTATCATGTAAAATTGGTTTGCCTTCACGTAGAACTCATAGTGGTTTCTTTCTCATAAAACTCATTTAAAATCGTTTGTACTCAACACAAAACATATTAAAATCGAGTCCCAACCGGTAAAACACTCACACATTTCTCAAATCTCAATATCGCCTTAACGTAGAGCCCAATTATAAACTCATAAAAACATTGGGCTCCAACCAGCTATAAAAATCATGTGCATTCTCATCAAAACAGAACACCTCAAACATGCTTGTTTTATAAATCACAAATCATGCTATAATAGTTTACAAATCGCATACACAATTGGTTTAGTTTTCCTTACCTCTTTGCACCTCGTATAGTGCAATTGTTTCCCCCTTGTCATGAACTAGTCTCACATTCCACTCTGGAACTCCCGAGCTGTCCAAACGATGTTAAAACATCAATACTCATCATCACAGTAACCTCAATTCTCAAAATCGAGCATAATTGCTCTTAGCACCTCAAATCTCTCAATTCCTGTAACTCTATCACAATCCACAATCTCATTCACAACATCTCAACATTCTACACTTCCCATGCCACAATATCTATGCTAAATCACCACATTGTCTAAATTTCCATTTATAACTCAAAATTCCCAAAATTACCAAAATTGCTAAATATCATCATCACCCCAACTACATTGTAATTTCATCAATCCCTAATCATTTTCCAGCTATTTCAACACAATGCCAACAACCATTATTACTAAAATCATCTCTAATAACAAGATCGAGTTTAGAAGTTACCCAAAACTTATGGAGAGCTTATCTCTTACCTCGATTCAATCCGCCTTCCGATTTCCAAGTATGTTGTTCTCCCTTTGATGAGGAATAACTTTCCTTCTTACCACAACCTCTGATTTGGACGGAAATGGGTGCTTTGGATGAGTGAGAATGCTAGGGCTCGAGTGAAAATGGGGTTTTAAAGAGAGAGAAAATGAAATTGCAGTAGAAAGCAGGGGTTCCTTATATAGATGGAGGGTAGGAGATCGATCTGGCTCTTGATGAGATCAATCTGGATTTGAATTTGGGGACGATTTGGGGCAATTTTATGCCTAGGAGATCGATCTGTCGAGGGGTGAGATCGATCTCTTTATGGTTTTACGAGATCAATCTGCTTCTTGAGGAGATCGATCTTCTCCCAAACAGAAACATTTGGAGATCGATCCCTTCCTCATGAGATCGATCTTCTCTCCAACAGAATCATAAGGAGATCGATCCTCTTCCATTGGAGATCGATCTGCTCCTTAAATTCCTCCTTTCTTGTTGTTTTTAACTCACCAGATTGATCTCTCCTTCCCTAAGATCGATCTGACCTCTTAGTTTCACACTTATGTTAAACACTTACACATAAATCTCCAAATATAATTTTCACAATTCACTTAACTCAATAAATTACACTTCAAGTTCTTACTACATCATTAAAATATATCTAAAATTCTCAAATCTCACATCCTCCCCACCTTAAAAGAATTTGGTCCTCCAAATTCAACTCAACTAGTCATATAGATAGGGGTATTTCTCTTCCATGAGATTCTCCAGTTCCCACGTTGCCTCTTCCATTGAGTGATGTTTCGACAAAACTTTCACTAATGGGATGCTCTTGGTTCTAAGTACATTCTCCTTTCTATCGAGAATCCGGACGGGTTCCTCAGTGTAGCTCATGTCCTCTTGTATGTCCATCTCGTCATACTCTATGACATGAGAAGGGTTCGGGCGGTACTTCCTCAACATAGACACATGAAAAACATTGTGTATTCCAGACATCTGTGGGGGTAATGCCAATCTGTAGGCTACCTCTCCCACTCTCTCAAGAATCTCGAATGGTTCTATGTATCGAGGACTCAATTTTCCTTTCTTCCCAAATCGCATTATACCCTTACTCGGTGATATTTTCAGAAATACTGCATCACCAACACCAAACTCGAGTGGCCATCTACGCGCATCCGCGTAGCTTTTCTGTCTACTTTGTGCAGCCCGTAACCTCTCACATATGAGTTTCACACATTGTACAGCTTGCTCAACAAGCTCGAGAGCATTTATTTTTCTGTCACCGACCTCTTCCCAAGCTACAGGGGATCTACACCTCCTGCCATATAGAGCCTCAAAAGGTGCCATTCCAATACTCGCATGATAGCTGTTATTGTACGCAAACTCTGCTAGGGGCAGGTGATCATCCCATGATCCCTTAAAATCCATCGTACATGCCCTCAACATATCCTCTAGGGTCTGAATAGTCCTCTCTGACCGACCATCTATCTGAGGATGATAGGCGGTAATAAAACTCAATCGAGATCCCATGGACTCCTGAAACTGGGTCCAAAATCTGGAAGTAAACTGGGAATCTCTATCAGAAGTAATACTCACTGAAGCCCCATGTAATCTAGCTATCTCGCTGACATAGAGCTCAGCTAAGGCATCCACAGTATCTGTGCTCTTGATGGCAAGGAAGTGGGCACTCTTGGTCAATCTATCCACTATAATCCATATAGCGTCACAACCTCTTCGGGTCCTCGGTAAACCCATAATAAAGTCCATAGTGACATGCTTCCATTTTCATGTAGGTACAGGTAAAGGCTGTAGTAGCCTCCAGGCTTTCGATGCTCAGCTTTCACCTGCTGGCATATTAAACATCTGGCCACATACTCTGCCACGTCTCGCTTCATACCACTCCACCAGTACACTTTTCTCAAATCTCGGTACATCTTAGTACTCCCTGGGTGCATGGTGTATCGCGAGCAGTGAGATTTTCTCAGTATCTGTCTCTTTCTGGTATCATCGTCCGGTACACAAATCCCTCCTTTGAATCTCAACAATCCATCCTCACTGACTATGAGATCCGACTGCGAACTTTGTTCAGCTTGGCTAACCACATCTATCAACCTCTGATCATTGCGCTGCCCAGTTCTAATCCGATCCATGATCCTGGGCTCTATCCGCAAGCTAGCCAAAAATCCAGTCTCTATCTCTTTAACTCTGATCTGGAGTTCGACGAACTACTCCAGTAAATCCCATTCCCAAATCATCATAGCAGATATCATACTCTTCCTGCTTAGGGCATCAGCAACTACATTCGCCTTACCCGGATGATATAGAATCTCACAGTCATAATCCTTAAGGAGTTCCATCCATCTCCTTTGTCTCATGTTTAACTCTTTCTGATCAAAGAGATATCTCAAACTCTTGAGATCAGTGAAGATCTGGAATCTTTCACCATATAAGTAGTGTCGCCAGATCTTCAAGGCAAATACCACAGCGGCTAACTCCAAATCATGCGTGCGGTAATTTCGCTCATGGTCTTTCAACTGTCGTGATCCATATGCGACCACTCTTCCATGCTGCATAAGCACACACCCCAATCCTTGATGAGAAGCATCACTATATACCGAAAATCCCCCTGATCCCTCAGGGATAGTCAACATAGGTGCCGCTGTTAACCTCCTCTTTAATTCCTGAAAACTGAGCTCACATTGATCAGTCCATGTAAATGGAGTCTCTTTGTGTGTGAGTTTAGTCAAAGGAGCGGCAATCCTGGAAAATCCTTCCACAAATCTTCTGTAATACCCTGCCAAACCAAGGAAGCTTCACACCTCTGTAACTGTCCTCGGGCTTTCCCAGTTAAGCATAGCCTCCACTTTACTTGGATCCACTGATACTCCTTCCTCTGAGACTATATGACCAAGGAAAGCTATCCGGTTCAGCCAAAACTCACACTTACTAAGCTTTCCATATAATTGTTTATCTCGGAGTATCTGAAGTACTAACCATAAATGCTGTGCATGCTCCTCATACGACTGAGAGTATACTAGGATATCATCAATAAAGACTATCACAAACTTATTTAGATAGTCTCTGAACAACTTGTTCATTAATCTCATAAATGCTGCAGGGGCGTTTGTCAATCCAAAGGACATCACCAGAAAATCATAATGGCCATACCTCGTCTTGAAGGCCATCTTTGGAATATCTTCTTCCTTGATCCTCAATTGGTGATAGTCCGATCTCAAATCAATTTTAGAGAAGACTGAGGCCCCTGTCAGATGATCTAGTAGATCATCAATCCTAGGCAGTGGGTATTTATTCTTCACCGTGGCTTTATTCAACAACCAGTAGTCTACGCATAATCTGAGACTACCATCCTTCTTCTTAACAAATAATACTGGTGCTCCCCACGGTGAAACACTGGGTCTAATAAACCCTTGATCCAATAACTCCTATAGTTGTTTCTTCAATTCCTCAAGTTCCACTGATGCCATCCTGTAGGGAGGTTTAGAGATCGGCTGAGTATCTGATACCAAATCAATGGTAAACTCCAGCTCTCTCCCTGGTGGTAAACCTGGTAACTCATCTGAGAAAACATCCGAAAATTCACACACCATAGGTATATCCTCAATCCTCGGATGTTCCCGATCATCATCTGAGATGAGTGTTTCATAACCTTCACATGAACAATCATATTTAATACTCTCCAAAATAATATTAAAATTCTCAAATTGTTTACAAAATTCCATACATCTACTTACTCAATATTTCAAACGTACACTGTAAGGTTCAGGTAGGGAGAAAGTTACAATTTTAGTGTAGCAGTCTAAACTCACTCGATTGGTTGCCAACCAATCCATTCCCAAAATTACATCAAACCCATGCATATTTAACATGATTAGATCTGCTAACATCACTCTATCTCCCACCTTTATTTCACATCCTCTACAGATTAATTCAGTTCTCTGGAATTCACGCATAGGGGTATTTACATGTAGTATATACTCTAGAGGTTCAAACTTCAAGTTTAATCTACATGCAAAATGCTCAGAAATGAACGAAAGCATGGATCCTGGATAAATTAACACATGAGCCTTATAATCACAGACAGAGAGTGTACCTCTTATAGTTTCTGCAGAAGTGTCTGCGGTCTCCTTATCTAGGGCAAACACACATCCTTGTGTAATAGGCTTCTTCCCTTTCTCTGTGGCAGTGGCCCGTCTCTGGGGGTTCACTGTTTGAGGCTGTTGTCTAGTGGGCTCTGGAACATGTGGTTTCTGAGGTTGAGGGCAGTCTTTCACCATGTGACCCATGTCTCCACATCTAAAACATCCATGGATTGACCCAGTACAATTTCCCTCATGCATTCGGCCACAATTTCTGTAAAACCTTGTCTCAGGCCTGACATCTCGAGGGGTCTCCTTAATGTTAGGGTAACCTCTGGGTCTCTCTAATCTACCCTTTTGTACCTCAATCCTTCCTCTTCTGAAGGAGCCTCTCTGAGCCTCTGTTTGAAAAATCGCTGGCCTCTTACCCTTATCTCTATTCACCGCTCTGAGCTCGTACTGGGATTGTACCATTTCAATTCCCCTCTCAATCTCTTGTGCTCGTCTCAGAGCATCTCTAAACTCAGTAATACATAGCCCTATCAATCTATCTCTGATGACGGGCTTCAATCCATACATAAAATTCTCTGTGCGGAGCTCTTCATTCTTGAAGGTCTCTGGGTCATACCTCAATAGCGCGGTGAATTGGCTCTCATAGTCATCCATAGACATATCACCCTGTACCAAACTCAAAAACTCGGCCTGTTTCTTTCTCTGGGCGGCTCGTGGTACATATTGGGTCCTAAAGGTAGTTTGAAACTCTTCCCAACCAATCACATCCTGGCGGGACATCAGAATATCCTGGGTGGTATCCTACCAATCTCGAGCTCTCCCCTTCAATATATAGATACTCATATTGACCCTCTAAGCATCGGTGCACCCCAAATAATCAAATATAATTCTCAACTCCGTCAGCCACTCCTCAGCCTCTGTAGGATCCTTCTTTCCCCTAAATGCGGGTGGATTCATCTTCAAAAAATCCTTTAGTTGAACCATACTTCTGTCCTCAGGCTGAGTGACGGGAGGCACTGGGTCCATCTGTACTGGGGGTATGGGAGGTCCTTGTGGTGGCGTAGGAGTAGTACCCGAGGCATTAACTCCAAAATGTTGGTGAATAGCGCTGCCATCTGCTCAAAACCTTGCCTCACATCGGTCTCAATTCGATTAAATCGAGAGTACATGACCAGACTATTACAGACACTTGGGATGTATTCTATTTCGCTTAACCGACACTGACAGTACTAGACACCCTAAGCTCTGATACCAAGAAAGCTCTGTCACGCCCCGAAAACGTAAAAAATATGGCAAATTTAAAACTTTTTACTCAACAGTTCACAATTAAGAGTGCATTCCTGTGCAGTGTCATACATCATCACACTTATCATACCTCAGGATCTTGTCATTAAATAGTATATATCATATCATATACATTACTCGATCTCAAGTTAATTAATCCTAATAAATCCCATACAATGTTATACATCGAGTGTCTGTAATTACAAAAATTGTCTGGGTACATGAAAAGATAAATGATACCTCAAAACACGATATATGGCCTGTAGCTCAAGTCATCCACTAGCCACTACTCCGTACATCGCAGGGAAACCCTTTTTCATTTGAAGAAATCTGGGGGGAAAGAAAACAGGGTGAGCTTCTAAATCGCTCAGTAAGAGGGTAAGGGACTCATTATATAAACCATAATGCACATCATAAAATATTTATTTGCATGTGAAACTCAGTACTCTCGTTTGAAATCATAGCATGAAAGTTCTCAAAACCACATTCTCATATCTCAAAATCATGTGGAAACATGAAGTAAAAGGCTCAGTATAGAGCAGTAATCAAGCATGTGAAAATAATGCGATAATGGCTTTCTCAATATACGTGATAAAATCGCTGTAATAATAATGCACGTGGCGTAGCCACCAAACACACGTGGCATAGCCACTGATTTAGATTCACACGTGGCACAACCATAGAATAGGGTTTCACGTGGCAACGACCACCAAATATACATGGCATAGCCACAGAATAGGGTTTCTCACGTGGTAACAGCCACCAAATATACGTGGCATAGCCACAGAATGTGGTTTCTCACGTGGCAACGGCCACCAAATATACGTGGCATAGCCACAGAATGGGGTTTCTCACGTGGCAACGGTCACCAAATATACGTGGCATAGCCACAGAATGTGGTTTCTCACGTGGCAACGGCCACCAAATATACGTGGCATAGCCAAAGAATGGGGTTTCTCACGTGGCAACGGCCACCAAATATACATGGCATAGCCACAGAATGAGGTTTCTCACGTGGCAACGGCCACCAAATATACATGGCACAGCCACAAAATGGGGTTTCTCATGTGGCAACGGCCACCAAATATACATGGCGCAGCCACAGAATAGGGGATCTCACGTTACCAGAACAGAGAAGAATCGGGCTTACATGCTACCAGAGCAATGCCCGGTGTGTACTCAAAATTACACACCTAAGTCTTTATTAATAGCCATTATCATGTAAAATTGGTTTGCCTTCACGTAGAACTCATAGTGGTTTTTTTCTCATAAAACTCATTTAAAACCGTTTGTACTCGACACAAAACATATTAAAATCGAGTCCCAAGCGGAAAAACACGCACACATTTCTCAAATCTCAATATCGCCTTAACGTAGAGTCGTGTGCATTCTCATCAAAATAGAACACCTCAAACATGCTTGTTTTATAAATCACAAATCATGCTATAATAGTTCACAAATCGCATACACAATTGGTTTAGTTTCCCTTACCTCTTTGTACCTCGTATAGTGCAATTGTTTCCCCCTTGTCACGAACTAGTCCGTATTCCACTCTGGAACTCTCGAGCTATCCAAACAATGTTAAAACATCAATACTTATCATCACAGTAACCTCAATTCTCAAAATCGAGCATAATTGCTCTTAACACCTCAAATCTCTCAATTCTTGTAACTCTATCACAATCCACAATCTCATTCACAACATCTTAACATTCTACACTTCCCATGCCACAATATCTATGCTAAATCACCACATTGTCTAAATTTCCTTTTATAACTCAAAATTCCCAAAATTACCAAAATTGCTAAATATCATCATCACCCCAACTACAATGTAATTGCATCAATCCCTAATCATTTTTCAGCTATTTCAACACAATGCCAACAACCATTATCACCAAAATCATCTTTAATAACAAGATCGAGGTTTAGAAATTACCCAAAACTTATGGAGAGCTTATCTCTTACCTCGATTCAATTCGTCTTCCGATTTCCAAGTATGTTATTCTCCTTTTGATGAGGAGTAACTTTCCTTCTTGCCATAACCTCTGATTTGGACGAAAATGGGTACTTTGGATGAGTGAGAAAGCTAGGGCTCGGGTGAAAATGGGGTTTTGAAGAGAGAGAAAATGAAATTGCAGTAGAAAGCAGGGGTTCTTTATATAGACGGAGGGTAGGAGATCGACCTGGCTCTTGATGAGATCGATCTGCATTTGAATTTGGGGTAATTTTATGCCTAGGAGATCGATCTGTCGAGGGGTGAGATCGATCTCTTTATGGCTTTACGAGATCGATCTACTTCTTAAGGAAATCGATCTTCTCCAAAACAGAAACATTTGGAGATCAATCCCTTCCTTATGAGATCGATCTTCTCTCAAACAGAATCATAAGGAGATCGATCCTCTTCCATTGGAGATCGATCTGCTCCTTAAATTCCTCCTTCCTTGTCGTTTTTAACTCACCAGATCGATCTCTCCTTCCCCAAGATCGATCTGACCTCTTAGTTTCACACTTATGTTAAACACTTACACATAAATCTCCAAATATAATTTCCACAATTCACTTAGCTTAATAAATTACACTTCAAGTTCTTACTACATCATTAAAATATATCTAAAATTCTCATATCTCACATTATCAAACACTTACTATGCATGCCTTAAGCCTTTAGTTTTGTTCATTAAGACATTTTATCAAACACCTTACATGCCAACCTTAATTCACCAACCAATTCATCAAATTGAATGAAACTAAGCTTTTCATGATGAAGTATACATGCCTACCAACCTATCCATGCCTTAAACTTACATGCTTACACATCAAAACACAAATACCCATTTTCGGCCATCACTTTTTCATGGTGATTTTGTGTGTTTTGATCCATAAAACATATACCAATCAACTTAAAATAATCCTTAGATTAACATACTAGAAGTTGGAAGCTTGAAAACTCACCTAGTTTACTGTTCCTACTTGGCTGAAACCTTGCTTGATTTTTGCCCCCTTTAATATGGCTCCTTGATGGGTGATTCCAAGATATGTTAATCCTCTCTCAATTTGGAATAACTTTCATGAAGATCACTTCTTCCAAATATGCCTTTAGGTTAGTGATTTCTAGTGTGAGAAAGCTTAAAAGTTAGGTTTCCATGGTGTTTTGTTCTTCTTGGCTTGGTTGTTTTTTACTTAGCAAAATTCATCCATTTAATCCTAATTTTCACCCACCATTTTGGGTTTGTTATTGGTTTTGGGCTTAGTAACTTTAGGCTTAAGTTTTGG
The DNA here is from genome assembly GCA_033439115.1 of Firmiana major. Lineage (NCBI taxonomy): Eukaryota > Viridiplantae > Streptophyta > Magnoliopsida > Malvales > Malvaceae > Firmiana > Firmiana major. The sequence continues at coordinate 36,323,644 of CM065901.1, read as the reverse complement.
GCTTGGACATTTAACTAATGGGCTTATTTTTGGGCTTTGCATTTTGGGCTTCAGTTTGGGCTGAAACTTTCACCACAATTTGGGCCTTCAATTTGCTTAATATTGGGCTCATCAAATGGCCCAGCAATTTTGCCCACTGGGCTTACACAATTTGGGTCATGCTTAATTCACCTTAATGGGCTTTAAAATTTCCATTAGTTGGCTCATCGATTTCTACCCATTTAATTTAATCTAAATTTCGATTAAATTAATTTTCTATGTTTGAGTAGTTGAAGATCGAGTGTTTTAGCTAAAAATAATTCTTCCCCACTTTTTTCACCTTGGTTGGATTAAATTTTAACCATGGTTAGTTCTTTAAGGTCAAAGTTAACATTTCTAACTAACCTTGAATTTTCTTGAGCATTGACCACGTTTGACTTTTTCTCAAAAATCCAAAAGTGTCAATTCTCATGGTTAACATTCTCATCTCTGCTTTTTGGTTGTTTTCGGGAAGTGAAATAGCTAAAAACACCTCGAACAGTCCATTTTGAGCTCGTTTAGCCCCTTTTAAACTTTTTCACTACTTCGACATATTTAGGATCAAACCAAACCAACTTTCCTTCTTGAACTACCCTTATTGTCACATTTTAAGTTCTTATCTTTAGTCAGAATGGTTGGCATCCCTTCGGTTTAGCCCGTGGCCATTATAGTCCTTATTTGGATTTTTCATTACTTATATGCATTGATTCCTTTCGTTTGCATTTTTCATTTCAGCAATGACTTTTCTTATGATTCAACTAACATAATCAAATGTTTACACATAAGAATAATAAGGAATATAGTATAAAAAATATGGGTTTTACAATCCTCCCCACCTTAAGAAATTTGGTCCTCCAAATTAGAACCAAGTCAGTCCTCAAATAAATGGGGATGCTTCTCTCTCATCAGACTCTCTAGTTCCCACGTAGCTTTCTCTGAAGTGTGGTGCTACCAGAGAACCTTAACCAAAACGATCGTCTTCGACTGTAATATTTTCTCCTTCCTATCTAATATTTGAATCAATTTCTCCACATATGACATATCCTCCCTGAGCTCTAATGGCTCATGCTGAGTCACATGTGTCGGATCTGGGTGATACTTCCAAAGCATCAAAATGTGGAAGACGTTATGGATGCTTGATAGGTCTTGTGACAACGCCAACCTATAAGCCTTATCTCTCACTCGATCCAAGATCTCAAAGGGTCCAATATAGCGAGGACTCAGTTTACCTCTCTTTCTAAATCTTGCTATACCCTTAGAAGGAGAAACTTTCAAAAACACATACTCACCCGTTGTGAACTCTAGTGGCCTTCGTCCCTTGTCAGCATAGCTCTTCTGTCTGCTCTGAGCTGTTCGCAATCTCTCCCATATCAACTGAACATCCTCAGAGGCTTGCATGACCAAATCAGGAGAAAATATCTTTCTATCACCCAGTTCTTCCCATCCAATAGGGGAACGACATCTACGACCATATAATGCCTCATATGGTGCCATCCCGATACTCGAATGGTAACGTTGTTGTAGGCGAATTCGGCTAGTGGTAAATGATCATCCCATGAGCCTTTAAAATCTAGCACACATGCTCTCAACATATCCTCTAGAGTCTATATAGTCCTCTCTGACTAACCATCTGTCTGAGGATGGAAAGCTATACTCAAACTCAACTGGGTTCCTATGGCTTCCTATGGCTTCCTGAAAATGTTCCCAAGAGTGGGAAGTGAAGCGAAAATCCCTATCAGAAACAATACTCACTTGAACACCATGTAACCTCACTATCTCGCGTACATACAACTCTGCCAATGTACTCAAGGTATCAGTAGCTTTAATAGCTAGGAAGTGGGCTGACTTAGGCAATCTATCAACAATCACCCAAATAGCATCGTGATTCCTACTAGTCCTCGATAAACCTATCACGAAGTCCATGGTGATATGCTCTCATTTCCATGTCGGTATAGGTAAAGGCTACAATAATCCTGTAGGCTTCTAATACTCTACCTTCACCTGTTGATAAATGAGACATCTTGCCACATACTCTGCCACATCCTTCTTCATACCTGACCACTAATACACTTTTTAGAGATTCTGATACATCTTTTTGCTCCTTAGATGTAACGTGTACCTCGATGAGTGAGCTTTCATCAAAATTAATCTCCTGAGCTCTAGATCATTGGGAACACATATTCTACCTCCGAACCTCAACAGTCCGTCGATGTCCAACTCAAAATTCGTGTCTATACCCATTTGACTCTGACTAATCATATTGATACATTGTCAATCACTATACTGAGCCTATCGAATTCCATCTATCAAATCTGGTTCTAACCTCAAGCTAGCTATCACACAGTCAGTACCACTGTCAAGAAGGCCTACAGTTAAACTGAGGCTCCCCAATTACTCTAACAAGTCGTGCTCTCAAACTATTATGGAGGATACCATCCCAAAACTCTTCCTGCTCAAAGCATCAGCTACAACATTAGTCTTACCCGGATGATAAAATATCTCATAATCATAATCCTTCAGAAGCTCTAGCCATCTTCTCTGTCTCATATTCAATTCCTTCTACGAGAACAGATACTTGAGGCTCTAGCGATCAGTGAATATCCGAAAGTTCTCACCATATAAGTAGTGGCGCCATATCTTCAATGCAAACACTACAGCTGCCTACTCCAAATTGTGGGTTGGATAGTTCCTCTCACGGTCCTTTAACTGTCAGGATCCATAAGTACTACCTTCCTGTCCTGAATCAATACACAGCGCAGTCCTTGGTGTGAAGTATCTGTATATACAGAAAAACCTCTTCAGCTGGTAAGAAGAGTGAGAATCAGAGCGGTGGTTAATCGATGTTTCAACTCCTGAAAATTCTTCTGACATTTGTCATCCCACTCAAATGCAACCTTCTTTTGAGTGAGGCGAGTCAACGGAGTAGCCAACTTCAAAAATCCCTCCACAAACTGTAGGTAAAAACCAACCAAACCTAAAAATCTTCTAATCTCTGTGACTATCTTGGACTTGTCCCACTAGACTACAGCCTCGATCTTAGATGGGTCCACTAACACACCATCCTTCGACACAACATGTCCCAAAAAAGAGATTTGCTCTAACCAGAAGTTACACTTACTGAGCTTCGCATACAACTCCTTCTCTCAAAGAGTCTATAAAATAATCCTTAGGTGCTGCTCATGTTCTTCCCTAGACTTGGAATAAACCAATATGTCATCAATAAACACTATGACTAATCGGTCCAGGTATGGCTTAAACATATCATTCATCAAAGCAATAAAAGTTGCGGAGGCATTCGTCAATTCGAATGGCATAACCAAGAAGTCATAGTGGCCATATCAGGTTTGAAATGTTGTCTTATGTACATCGTCATCCCGAATCCTCAACTAATGGTACTCAGACATCAGATCTATCTTAGAAAATATCTGTCCTCCTCGAAGTTGATCCAGCAAATCATCTATGTGTGGGAGGGGATACTTGTTCTTGATGATGGCCTTATTCAACAACCTGTAATCAATACACAGTCGGAGGCTCCCATCCTTCTTCTTCACAAATAAAACCGGTACTCCCCAAGGTGAAACACTCAGTCTAACAAACCCCTTATCCAACAACTCCTGTAATTGCTTCTTCAACTCTTTCAACTCAACTAAGGCCATTCGATATGGTGGTTTCGAGATCGGCTCTGTACTAGGCGCAAAATCTATACAAAACTCTATCTCTCTATTTGGTGGTAACCCAGGTAGATCATCCGGAAAGACATCAGGAAGCTCCTTGACCACTGAAATCAAACCTGGATGTGCTGTCACGCCCTACTCTCATACATGACCTACCAAAATCACCACAAATTTTTCACATTTCACTTACCTCTTCCTCTGTCATCACTCTACATCAAATAGTTGGGCTGTGATTCAATATTAGTCACCCATTCACATTCATTCATAACATGCATAGAATTTAATATTCTTTTCTATAATGTAAATTCTTATACATTAATACAATATTTGTACATATACATCCCGACCGTACATCAGTTTACAAAGCTGTGCTTTTACATTGTTCAATACAAAATATCAAGTGTGTATACCTCCCGTAAGATGGATAGCAGTGGATCAACGTCTATAAATCTCTAGCCGTGTCCACCTACTGTGGATGCTCTGTAAAGAGGGAAATAAAAAGGGGGTGACCTCACAGCTTAGTAAGGAAATCAAGCAAGCAAGTTGATAACCGCACTATCTACAAAATAATATGCTCATGCCTTGAAATCATTTCCTTATCTGTTGGTATCTAAAGAATGCATCTCTCTCAAAGCTTTTATGCAATATATATAGATACAAAACATCAGTTATAAAACTAGAAATATGCTGGTTTAACAACCTCAGCATTTTATGCATAACTCTGCATTTCTCATGTAATTTCATAAGTATCACATTTATCATGCCATTCAATTAAATCAAATTAATATGGCATTCATCATGTTTAAAAGCATGAAAATCTGGGCCTCACCCATCCCTTGGGTTACCCTTTTTACAACTCACAAATTCACATGTTCATATCATAAAACCATGTGATAATTCATTCAAGAAATCTCACTTCACATTACATGAAAAGAAACCTGAGATAAGCGACAACATGTTCCGAGTGTATGATCATAACTCATTTTTCTTGATCCCAGGCTACACAGTACTCGGTGTGTAAGGCCTCACTATTGCTGTAACAGAAGGTGGGTCAACTCTTTACCGTCAGCTCTCAATCTGAGGACCTGATCCTGGAGCACACTAGATCCCACTGGATCCTTTTCCCACTGCTAACCAATCCTATCCAAGTCCATTCAAGTACTCATGGTATAGCGTACTCCATGTGACATACACGGTACACAGTACTCTATGGACCTTATCTCAAGGCAGGATGCTCGCCATGAGTCTTAGTCCTCATACCTTGGATATACCTCATAGTCGGGATACTCGCCATGAGTCTTAGTCCTCATACCATGGGTTATTTCGATTGCCCTCGGCTACATCTCAAAATATTGCACGTGTGGGCATATATATATTGATGCGACACACAATCAGCACATGCTCCAAACATGGTTGTTTCATGCTCTTTTCAAAATCTGGTACATGCGAGTAAACTCCCAACACGACCATAACACAGTGATATAACTTTAGTGAGAGCAATGCTCCCAGCATTATGTCACATAAAACATGAGTATGAGTATAGCTCCCAACACTCTATAATGTATAGTATATGAAAACTGAGTACGAGCTAAGCTCCCAGTACTCTATCATGTAAAACTGAGTATGAGTATAGTTCCCAATACTCTATAATGCATCCATCACAAAAATTGAGTACGAGCAATGCTCCCAATACTCTAACATGCATAAATCACATATAAAATTTAGTACGAGTATATACTCTAGTACTATGTGATGCATATCTCAAAATATAGTGCGAGTATTCTCTAGCACTTATGGTTTTCACACAAAACCCTAATAGATGGCTATTCAAATCACAATTCACCCAAGTAAATTAATTAAGCACTCAAATGTGTTGTTTTCACATATACATGAAAACATTAGCCATTCTATCATGCAAATCATGAATCTTAGCCACAACATGCTTCTAAGGTATTTTCACCCTAGTTTTGGATAAACCAAACTTATCCTCATTTGTTCCTGTCACAATAACATGCCTACTCAAGGGAATTCATATATCATATAATATCAAAATTCTATTCGAAATATGTGTAGCTATCTCTAGCGACTCACGAAATTCCCTTACCTCGGATCACGTTACGTGATCTCTCTTCCTCGATGCTGCTCACTCTCGCAGTCTGATCAGCTTTCACCGTGATTTTCGAAGCTATTATAATTATTTACGTTAGTATACCGAAATTTACTTGTTTCATTTTCCAACTCTCAAATCAATGCATCAAACTCATCACTTTCTCCCATTATGGTGTTATACCATATTTTCCATAGATCTCTCTTTATTTCTCCTCATTTCAAATTTATTCATTTCATAAAACTACCTTATAATCTTCCATACACGCATATTCCATCATTTAATTCATGCTAACATCACTTTCTCATCATTTTCTCACTTCCATACCAATAGCTAGGTCATTCTCATTTTTCATGATCCTTTTGTTTCCAACATTTCATACATATACCAATTAACTCACCAATACATCTAGTTTAACATATATCAACTTGGTGCATTAAATCTTACCTAGCTGAGATTTTTCCTCATTTTCACTAAAATTGGTAAAATCTTTCTTGCTCTTTCAATCTTTGATTTCAACTTCTTGTTTCCAAGTATGTCGTTCTCCTCTTTACCAAGAACAAATTTGCTGAACTATATCTCACTCAAAACTGATTGTAGATTGAAGTTTTCTAGTGTTGAAATGTTAGGTTTAGCTTTGGTTCTTGAATGGAATAGTGTTTCTCGTGAAACAGAGGTTGCAGAGGTCTAGTATTTATAGAATTGTCTCTATGAGATCGATCTGCTAACCACATGAGATCGATCTCCCCTGCACTTTTCACCTCGAAACTGACCTTTCAGGCCTAATGAGATCGATCTGCCCCTAAGCATGAGATTGATCTACATAACTCAGAACCCTAAGGAAATCGATCTGGCCTTGAATTGAGATTAATCTGTTGCAACCCGAGCCTTAAGGAAATCGATCTGCTTCAACCAAAGCTTGCTCCAAATCTATCTGTATCATTGAGGGATCGATATGCTCTTGCTAAAAGATCGATTTGCCTCTTGCAGATACCTTATTTCGTCATTTTTAACCTATAGGATCGATCTATATTGCCAAGAAGATCGATCTGCTCCCTTTCAGAAGTAGTTCTGCTGTAACTTTCCATCCTAAATCACTGTTACATTGATATTTAATTTACTTAACCATCCATTTTACATATCATCCACATTTACAACTTCAAAACATCCATTCCTCATAATTTATATCATTTGTGACTTGTCTATACATTCACAAGGTCATAAAGATTACATGTTAAATCACGGGTTTTACAATCCTCCCCACCTTAAGAAATTCGGTCCTCCAAATTAGAACCAAGTTACTCTACAAACAACTGGGGATATTTCTCTCGCATCAAACTCTCTAGCTCCCAAGTAGCTTCCTCTGAAGTGTGATGTTAGCAAAGAATCTTCACTAACTCAATGGTCTTACTTCTTAGGACTTTCTCCTTTTTATCAGTATCCGTATCGATTTCTCTACATATGTCAAATCATCTTTGAGCTCCAATGGCTTAAACTGAATCACATGATTTGGATTTGAATGATACTTCCTCCACATCGAAATGTGGAGGACATTGTGCACTCTTGATAAATTTGGTGGCAAAGCCAATCTATATGCCTTATCTCCCACCCTATCTAGTATCTCAAAGGGTCCTATGTAGCAAGGACTCAATTCAGCTCTCTTCCCAAATCTCGCTATACCCTTGGAAGGAGAAACCTTTAGAAATACTGACTCACCAACTGCAAACTCTAGTGGTCTACATCTCTTGTCAGCATAGTTTTTCTGTCTACTCTGAGCTATCCTCAATCTCTCAACTATCAACCTTACATCCTCAGAGGCTTGTGTAACCAAATCAAGAGAAAATATTTTCCTGTCACCCATTTCTTCTAAACCGATAGGGTAACGACATCTATGGCCATATAAAGCCTTATACGGGGACATCCCGATACTCGCATGATAACTATTGTTGTAGGCCAATTCGGCTAGTGGTAAATGATCATTCCAGGAGCCTTTAAAATCCCGCACACACACTCTCAACATATCCTTCAGGGTCAGTCTAGTCCTCTCTGACTGGCCATTTTTCTGAGGATGAAAAGCGGTGCTCAAACTCAATTGGGTTCCCATGGCTTGAAAATGTTCAAAAAAGTGAGAAGTCAAGCAAGAATCCCTATCTGAAACAAAGCTCACTGGAATACCATGTAAGCTCACTACCTCGCGTACATACAACTCTGCCAATGAACTCAGAGTATTGGTAGCTCTCAGAGCTAGAAAGTGGGCTGACTTCATCAGTCTATCAACTATCACCCATATAGCATCGTGATTCTTTCGGGTCCTTGATAAACCCATCACAAAATCCATGGTGATATGCTCTCATTTCAATGTCGGTATAGGTAGAGGCTGCAATAACCTTACAGGTTTCTAATGCTCTGCCTTCACTTGCTGACATACGAGACATCATCCCACGAATTCTACCACATCTTTCTTCATACTTGACAACCAGTACACTTTTCGAAGATTTTGATACATCTTATTACTCCCTGGATGTAGCATGTATCTCGACGAATGAGCTTTTGTCAATATCAATTTCCTGAGCTCTGGGTCCTCAGGAACACATAATCTACCCCTAAACCTTAAAAGTCCATCAGAACTTATCTCAAAATCAGTCTTTGTGCCCTTTTGTATTTGACTACTCATGTCAATGCAATACGAATTAGCCTGCTGAACCTGTCTGATCCTGTCCAACAAATTTGGCTCCAAGCATAGACTAGCAATCACACAGTCCATATTCATGTCAGAAGGCACAACTCCCAAAATGAGGCTAGTAAACTGCTCTAGCAACTCATGTTACCTGACCATCATATACGATACCATCCCAAGGCTTTTCCTGCTCAAACCATCAGCTACAACATTAGCCTTACCCAGATGATAAACTATCTCACAATCATAGTCTTTTAGAAGCTCTAGCAATCTTCTCTGTCTCATATTCAGTTCTTTCTGTAAGAACAGATACTTAAGGCTCTTCTGGTTTGTAAAGATCTGGAATTTCTCTCCATATAAGTAGTAGTGTCATACCTTCAATGCAAACACTGCTGGTGCCAACTCCAAATTGTGGGTCGGTCCTTCTTATGATCCTTCAGTTGTCTGGATCCATAAGCAACTACCCTCCCATCCTGCATCAATACACAACCCAGTCCCTGATGCGAAGCATAGATATAAATTGAAAATCCTCCTAAGCTGGTAGGGATAGTGAGAATCAGAGCGGTGGTTAATCGACTCTTCAACTCTTGAAAACTCTTCTCACAATCTTCATCCCACACGAATGCTACACCCTTTCGAGTGAGACGTGTTGATGGAGCAGCTAACTTTGAAAATCCTTCAACGAATATCCGATAATATACTACTAAACCTAGAAAACTCTTGATCTCGGTGACTGTCCTCGGCTTTTCCCACTGAACTACAGCCTCAATCTTGGATGGATCCACTGATACACCATCCTCTGACACAACGTGTCCCAAAAATGAGATCTGTGATAACCAAAAATCACACTTATTGAGTTTAGCATATAGCTTCTGCTCTCGTAAAGTCTGCAATACAATCCTGAGATGCTTCTCATGCTCTTCCTATAGAATATACTAAGATATCATCTACGAAGATGATAACAATTTGATCTAAATATGGATTGAACACATCGTTCATCAAAGCCATTAAAGCTGCGGGAGCATGTCACGACCCAAAACTACCCAAAAATCAGAGTAAATTTTTCGTTTTTCTTTTATACTAACTTGACCTCTGATCGTGACCAACCACAACCAATAATTGGGCTGTGTGTCAATGCCCATATCATTACCATACATTTTACAGATAATGCACAATTTAAATTAAAATATTAACTCATACATTATGCACTAATTTCTTTTCATTTCTTTACAATATGTACTCAGTCTATACATCCTAGTGTCAATACAAAATATAATACTGTGTTTATGTTATTTAGATATAATATTTATACAACATGTATATACCTAAAAAGATGGGCAACAGTGGATGTCTGGAATGCAGTACTCAGTCTCCTCAAGGTCTACTGAAAGAAATCTGTGTGAGAAAATGACAGGGGTGAGCTCATCAAGCTCAATAAAGCAATTCTACGAACAAGTAGATAACCATACAACCTACATGAACGTAGTGCCATGTATAAACCACCCTTTCTCCACACATTTAAAAACATATGCTATGATTCATGATGTCATGTAAAACAAATTCACATATGGATTTTGAAAGCATGGAAAACTCGACATGCAAATCCATTTAAAACATTTCATTCTCGTTAAAATTTCACAACACAGTCGAACTTAACCTATCCCTCGGGTGTTCCAGACTCACATAAAATCATGAAATAAAATGCTTTTCAAAGTAATGGTAACATGCGAAGTTTAAATCCCAATTTTATTCTCATCATAATCACGTCTCAGTCAGGACTCAACCCCTCATCGGGTGATCCAGACTCACATAAAAATCCACAAAATGTATTTCTCAAAATTATCAACATGCAAGACTAGGAAATATATGTATATCTCAGGCAAATAACTAGAACAATGGCCATATGTCCTCGTGATCCCACTGCTACACAGATCCTAGTGTGTGGGGTCTCACCACTATCGGGAACCACCCCGAGAGGTGGGTCAGTCCATCCCGTCGGTCCTGCCCGATCACTCGCATCTGAAGATGCCACGCATTCGAAGATGCCACATAATCAATCCTCGCATGGTACAGCGTACTCCATGCTACTTGCACGGTACAATGTACTTCGTGGACCCATATTACATATCCATACTCATGCCCTGTCTCAAAATGCACGTGCGAGCCTATTTAATCAGTGTGACACAGTCTACCCGATGCTCCAAGCACGGCTCATCGTATGTTCTCATAAAACTAGTACGAGCGATGCTCCAGCACTCTCATAAAATCAATTAAAACTAGTGCGAGCTAAGCTCTAGCACTCTGTACACAAATCATGTGAAAATCTGGTGCGAGTTAGACTCCAGCAGCGTGTCACGAAAATCATGTAAAAATCTGGTGCGAGGTAGACTCCAGCACCGTGTCACGAAAATCATGTAAAAATCTGGTGCGAGTTAGACTCCAGCACCAATGCATGTAAAACTCTAGTGCGAGCTCTCGCTCCAGCACTAATGCATGCATCACACAAATCAAAACTCGTGTGAACTGAGCTCTAGCACGTCACATGTCTATAAAATCATGTAGACGGCTCTGTGATCTCAAAACAATTTCTAACTAAAAACACATTGTTGAAAATATGCAATACTGTACATTTTTATTTAAAAGCTAGCCAGCCTACTCATGCACGTGTTAAAACACCTCAAGAATGAGCAAAAACCTCTTGTTCTTGCTCCTCCCATTTTTTTCTAAATTTGGAAATTTTACCCTTAACAAAGGTATTTTGGTAATTTACCCATCCGGGGGACTAAATTTTTTATCTTCAATCTAGACCCTTCAGACAATTTTAGGGAATGTAAATGACGTTGAAATTGAGAAAAGTTACCTCTAGTAGCCCGTAAAATTCCCTTACCTGGAATCACACACAAACTTATCCCTTCTCGATAATACCAGATCTCTCTGTCCAAATTCGCGCCAACCAAGTCTACGGAACTGCATATAACCACAAATTTGGGTCAATTCAATTATATTTATCAGTATGTCACAGTTACTGATCGAATTTAAAGTACTGGGCCCCTTTTACTTTATTGGGTCTGATTGCACCTTAATGGGCCTCGATCCATTTTCAGCCCGTTTCTACTTATTAAATCCCTTCTTCGGGTTTACTGGGCTCATTTGGATTACCAATAATCATCGGGCTTCGTTCCAAAGTCATTGGATAGCCCGTATATTGTTTATGGTAATTACTTTAAAATTCCAAATAATATTCTTTTTTTTTACAGAATTAATCCGTAAAACCCGTAAAATAATCTTAACTCTACATTAAGGACTCTAATTGTCGAGACTAAAATGTGCTTACTCAATGTTTTGCTGGGTACGAAAATCAGAGCTCAATCGGCTCTCGTTCGGGCTCTATCGTAAAACTACAGAATTAGGTAAATCAAGGTTATTTTCCATTAAATATAATATTAAATAAAATTTTGAAATTTACCCATAGGTCAATCTCGATCCTCGATCAACTTACCCGAATCTCGAGTCATCCCTGGTAATTTTTCTTTCCTTTTTCTTTTTTTTCTTTTCTTTTCCTTTCCTTCCCTTATTCCTTCCTTTTCCTTCCTTTTCCTTTCGACAAAACGGTGCCGCTTCTGAGTGTTTGCCGTCGCCGGCGATTCTGATGGTTTCGTCAACCGCTATCGGTCTCAAAAAGACCTCCTCCTCCTCCGGATCAAGTCGGTGCCCTCCATTCACACCCAGCTGCCATGGGTCACCAGAATTGGGCCATTTTCTTCTTGGTTTTTCTCTTCCTCCGTTCGTCGATTTTTGGCATCTATACGGCACGTCTCCGGTGCCGTGGAGTTCGCCGGCCTCTCCTCTTTCTCCTCCGGTCTTCGCCTGAGGTCGTCAATCGCCGGTGGCCATAGGTGCTCCTCGGGTCTTCCTCGATTTTCTTTTCGATTTTCGTTTTCGGGTTCTTCCCGATTGCGATTTTCAGTTCCTTTTATTATTATTATTATTATTATTATTATTTATAATTTATTTTATCATTATAATAGTCATTAAAATACTCTAAAATATTCCAAAATATCTATAAATTCTTTATTTTATTAATAATTAATTTATTTAATATATTCTAATTTATTTATGATATTTTAACCCTTTTTCGGTATATTTTCTCCGTATTTTCGGGATATTGTCCCGAGTAATTTTTCGATAATTCTAAATAATTCTGAATCTTGATCAATTAGAATCGAAATTTGATAATTTCCTCATTATTGATCAAGATGTCCTAAATCCTTATTTTTAATTAATATTTTCTTATCGAATTTATACCGAATTTTGATCTTTTGATCGTTTTACCCCTGCACTTATTTCAGAACCAATTTTAACCCGAATTTTCTTCATACACCTACTAGCTTTCCTTATTTTAAATTCGTATTTTATGTCAACTTAATTTCGATCTCTTTCGTTTAGCCTATGGCCATCTCGACCCTTATTTGGCTACTTCATACATTCACCGATATTTCGTTTTATTCTATTTGCAAATTTAATTCAGTCAAAGCTCTTCTAATGATTTAATCAATATGTGGAAGTGTACATCACATGAATCATAAGAAATGCATCAATAAGAAATAAAAAGTGGGTCTTACATAATCTCCCCCACTAAAAGAATCTGATCCTCCAAATTGGAACCAAATCAGTCTCTGAACAACTACGGGTACTTATCTTTCATCAAACTCTCTAACTCCCAAGTCGCTTCCTCCGGAGTGTGATGCTGCCACAGTACTTTCACCAGGGGAATCGTCTTTGATCTTAATACCTTCTCCTTCCTATCCACAATCTAGATCGGTCTCTCAACATAGGACATATTCTCACTGAGCTCCAGTGGCTCGTACCTGATCACATGCGACGGATCCGGCTGATACTTCCGAAGCATGGAGACGTGGAAGATGTTATGGACATTTGCTAGCTCTGGTGGCAACGCTAGCCTGTAAGCTCGATCTCCCATTCTCTTGAGTATCTCCAAAGGTCCTATGAAGCGAGGGCTTAGCTTCCCTCTCTTTTCAAATCTCGTAATACCCTTGGAAGGAGAAACTTTAAAGAATATTGACTCTCCTGCTGTAAACTCCAACGGTCTACGTCTCCTATCAGCATAACTCTTCTGTCGACTCTGAGCTGTCCTCAATCTCTTACAAATCAACTGGACATCCTTAGAGGCCTGACGTATCAAATCGGGAGCGAATATCTGCCTGTCACCAACCTCCTCCCATCCTAAAGGAGAATGACATCTACGACCATACAAGGCCTCATATGGTGCTATCCCGATACTCGAATGATAACTGTTATTATAGGCGAACTCTGCGAGTCGTAGGTGATCATCCCAGGAGCCTCTAAAATCAAGTACACAAGCTCTCAACATATCTTCGAGGGTCTGTATAGTCCTCTCTGACTTCCCATCTGTTTGAGGATGGAAAGTTGTACTGAATCTCAATTGGGTCCCCATAGCTTCCTGAAAGTGTTCCCAGAAACGAGAAGTGAAGCGAGAATCCCTGTCCGACACAATACTCACTAGGACACCATGCAGTCTCACAATCTCACGTACATATAGCTCTACCAATCTACTCAGAGTATCGGTGACTCTCATAGCTGGGAAATGTGCCAACTTCATCAATCTGTCAACTATCACCCATGTGGCATCATTCCCTCTACGAGTCCTCGATAAACCCATCACAAAGTCCATGGTGACATGCTCCCACTTCCAATTTGGTATAGTAGAGGCTGCAATAACCCTGTAGGCTTCTAATGCTCTACCTTCACCTGTTGATGATGAGACATCTCGTAACAAACTCTGCTATGTCTCTCTTCATTCCCGACTACTAGTATACCTTCCGAAGATTCTGATACATCTTTGTACTACCCGGATACAAGGTATACCTCGACAAATGAGCCTCTGTCAAGATTAATCTCCTGATCTCAGGATTCTCAGGAACACATATCCTGTCTCGAAACCTCAGTAATCCATACGAACTCAATTCAAACTCAGTCTCAATACCCCTCTACATCTACCTGACTATCTCAATACACTGTTGATCATCACGCTGAGCCTGTCAAATCTAATCCATCAAATCCGGCTCTAATCGCTGGTTAGCAATCATATAACCACTATCAGCATCAGGCGGGGTCATATCCAAACTGAGGCTCGCAAACTGCTCTAACAACTCGTGTTCCCGTACCATCATATAAGAAACCAACCCGAGATGCTTCATGCTTAACGCATCAGCCACTACATTCGCCTTACTCGGGTGGTATAGAATCTCATAATCATAATCTTTCAGAAGCTCAAGCCACCTTCTCTGTCTCATCTTTAATTCCTTTTGTGAGAACAGATACTTGAGGCTTTTGTGATCGGTAAATATCAGAAATTTCTCACCATACAGATAGTGGCACCAAATCTTCAATGCAAACACTACGGCCGCCAACTCTAAGTCTTGGGTCGGGTAGTTCCTCTCATGATCCTTCAACTGCTTGGATCCATAAGTGACTTCCTTCCAGTCCTGCATCAATACACAGCTCAGTCCTTGGTAAGAAACATCTGTGTAAACAGGAAAACCTCTTGAGCTGGTAGGAATGGTGAGAATCGGAGCAGTGGTCAATCGATGCTTCATCTCTTGAAAACTCTCATATTTGTCGTCCCACTCAAATGTAACACTCTTCGGAGTGAGACGTGTCAACAAAGCAGCCAACCTCGAAAACGCCTCCATAAACATTCTATAATATCCAGCTAAACCTAGAAAGCTCCTGATCTCCGTAACTATCTGAGGCCTCTGCCACTGAATTACTTCCTCTATGTTGGATGGGTCTACTGACACACCATCCCTAGACACAATATGTCTAAAAAAGGAGATTTGCTTAAGCCAAAAGTCACACTTACTGAGTTTAGCATACAACTGCTTCTCACGAAGGGTTTGTAATACAATCCTCAGGTGCTGTTCATGCTCCTATTTGGACCTCGAATAAACCAGGATGTCATCGATAAACACTATCACAAATCGATCCAAATAAGGTCGAAACACCTCATTCATCAATGACATAAAAGCTGCGGGAGCTTTCGTCAACCCAAATGGCATAACCATAAACTCAAAGTGACCATAACGGGTTCGAAAAGCTGTCTTGGGTACGTCTCCATCCCAAACTCTCAACTGATGGTATCCATATCTCATATCAATCTTAGAAAAGACTTGTGCTCCCCGTAGCTGATCCAGTAAATCATCAATCCTCAGAAGGGGATACTTATTCTTGATGGTAGCATTATTTAACAATCGATAGTCGATACACAATCGAAGGCTCCCATCCTTCTTCCTCACAAACAGAACCAGTGCTCCCCACGGTGACACACTCGATTTGATGAACCCCTTCTCTAATAATTATTGTAACTGTTTCCTCAACTCCTTAAACTCAACCAGAGCCATCATGTACAGTGTTCTAGATATCGACTCTGTACCAGGTGTCAAATCAATACTAAACTCTGTCTCTCGCACTGGCGGTAACCCTGGTAACTCATCCGAAAAGACATCTAAAAATTCTGACTACTGAAATGTCTATCAATTTCGGACGTGCGTTAGCCGTATCTACCACGTACGCAATATAACCTTCAAAACATTATTCATCCAATTAGTACATCATTCATTCATTCATACTCATACAAAATTCTCATTGTCATTAACTTCAAGGAAATTGCACAATACATTTTTTTGGAGTATGAAATGTGACTGTCTCAGTAAAACAATCTAAAACAGCTCGATTAGCAGCCAACCAATCCATTCCTAGGATAACATCAACGTCTCTCATGTTCATCAAGATTAGATCGACTGTCATCACTCTGCCACCTAATTTCAGTTCACCAGTCCTCAATACATACTCCACTAATTGACTAGTGTTCATGGGTGTAATTATCGACAGCTTACTACTCAAAGGGGTAGGTTTTACATAATTATGCAATTTACATGCAAACAAAGGCGATACAAATGAATGCGTAGAACCAAGATCTATTAACACATATGCTTCTAAATCATAGATTAGAATAGTACCTTTCACCACATCTGACGACTGATCTGTTATATCCTGGTCTAGAGCATGCAGTCACCCTATACCAATCACCTGTTTCCCCTACTCTGTCGCTGTCGATTTCCTCCGCTGTGCAAAAGTCTCACTGTGAGCCTTCTCCGAACCCTTGCCCTTCTGAGGGGCACTCTCAACTATCTCTGGATATTCTCTAATCACATTCTCGACTTCTCGCATCTGAAGCATTCCACTGTGGTACCAAAAAAGGTCTATCATCGTGATATCTACCACACCTACTGCATCTCTTAGTCGTATGTCGTGGCCCCCTATCACAATACCCTTTTGTGGAGCAAAGTAATGGTCGGATAAACGTGAGGTCTAGCTGGCCTCTGTCAAATCTCCTCTATCCTCGGCCTCTTCCCAGTTAATCGTTTGCCCCCTCTATAATCAGACCCTCTGTCTCTCACTGGTCTCTTCCTCTCTCTAACTCTGCTAGCCTTCCCGAACTCTGAGGCAGTCCTCTCAAAATCATGCTTTATCAACTGCGCCCTGCTCACTACCTCCTCATAAGTGGGGACAGCCAAAGGGACCAATCTAGATCTGATCGCTAGCCTCAATCCATCAATAAATCTTTGGACCTTCTTAACCTCACTACCCATAGTTTTCAGATCATATCTGCCCAGGGAGATGAACCTCGTCTCATACTTATCTACCAATATACTCCTCTGGGTCAAACTCAAAAACTCAGTCTGTAGCTTCCGTTGCACTGTATCCAGGACGTACTGCCTCTGAAATGCCTCTAAAAATACCTCCCAACTAATCACTGTATGTTTGGCTCTAAGAATCTGTCTGGTAGACTTCCACCAATGTTCCACCGATCCTCTAAACATAAATGCAGTGAATGCTACCATCTCAGTAAGGGTACACTTAAAGAACCCGTATAGCTTCTCCATCTCACTCAACCAATCCTCAGCTACCACTGGGTCTTTCGCCCCGCTAAATGCTGACGGTCTGAACTTCTGAAACTGTCGCAGTCTATCCATGTCACAATTATAACCCCAATCTCTAGTACTCTGCTGTGGGGCAACAGGAGAATCCGTGTCCTGGACTGGTAGGGGTGTAGGAGTATCCATATCCTGAACTGGCTGAGCAGGCATATCATGAGTAGCTATCTATCCAGTATCACCCTATCCACCTCTAACTCCCTGCATTGACTGCGTAAATAACTCCATAATCATCTCGAGGCTCCGCTCTATCCTAGCGAACGCGCCTCGGTCGTCTCAACAGGTCTCTCTGCAGTATCCCTCTCAGCAGGACCCTATGGGGCATGCTCAAGCCCGATCTCTACCTCAGCATCCTCCTGAATCTCATGAGGGAACTCGGCACGTCCAATAGGCATAGGCCTACCTCTACGGCTTCTGCCTCGTGCCCGACCTCCTCTACTGCTGCGGGTAATAGGCATAATGCCTATATTCCTGCATTCACAACCATTTCTTAGTTAAAACTCATCTCAATATACAGGATTGTATCTAACCAAGCACAGTAACACAGAGATGTAATTTCCTAATTACTGACACTGACACACATCAGACCAATTTCGCTATGATACCACAATTTGTCACAACCCAAAACTACCCAAAAATCAGAGTAAATTTTTCATTTTTCTTTTTATACTTACCTGACCTCTAATCATGACCAACCATAACCAATAATTAGGCTGTGTTAGTGCCCATATCATTACCATACATTTTACAAATAGTGCACAATTTAAATTAAAATATTAACTCATACGTTATGCACTAATTTCTTTTCATTTCTTTACAATATGTACCCAGTCTATGCATCCCAGTGTCAGTACAAAATATAATACGGTGCTTATGTTATTTAGATACAATATTTATACAACGTGTATATACCTAAAAAGATGGACAGCATCAGATGTCTGGAATGCAGTACTCAGTCTCCTCAAGGTCTAATGAAAGAAATTTGTGTGAGAAAATGAAAGGGGTGAGCTCATCAAGCTCAATAAAGTAATCCTACGAACAAGTAAATAACCATACAACCTACATGAACGTAGTGCCATGTATAAACCACCCCTTCTCCACACATTTCAAAACAGATGCTATGATTCATGATGTCATGTAAAATAAATTCACATATGGATTTCAAAAGCATGGAAAACTCGACATGCTAATCCATTTAAAACATTTCATTCTTGTTAAAATTTCATAACACAGTCAGGACTTAACCTATCCCTCGAGTGTTCGTGACTCACATAAAATCATGAAATAAAATGCTTTTCAAAGCATTGGTAACATGTAAAAGTTTAAATCCCAGTTTTATTCTCATCACAATCACGTCTTAGTCAGGACTCAACCCCTCCCTTAGGTGATCCAAACTCTCACAAAAATTCACAAAATGTGTTTCTCAAAATCATCAATATTCGAGACTAGGCAATATATGTATAACTCAGGCAAATAACTAGGACTATGGCCATATGTCCTCGTGATCCCATTGCTACATGGATCCTAGTGTACGGGGTCTCACCACTATCGAGAACCACCTCGAGAGGTGGGTCAGTCAATCCCGTTAGTCATGC
Source organism: Firmiana major (assembly GCA_033439115.1). NCBI lineage: Eukaryota > Viridiplantae > Streptophyta > Magnoliopsida > Malvales > Malvaceae > Firmiana > Firmiana major. Next base: position 36,304,535 of record CM065901.1, on the reverse strand, counting down.
CCGATCACTCGCTTCCGAAGATGCCACATAATCAATCCTATCACAGTATAGCGTACTCCATGCTACTTGCACGGTACAATGTACTCTGTGGACCCATATCTCATATCCATACTCATGCCCTGTCTCAAAACGCATGTGCGAGCCTATTTAATCAGTGTGACACACAGTCTACCTGACGCTCCAAGCACGGCTCATCGCATGTTCTCATAAAACTAGTGCGAGCGATGCTCTAACACTCTCATAAAATCATGTAAAACTAGGGTGAGCTAAGCTCTAGCACTCTATACACAAATCATGTGAAAATCTGGTGCAAGTTAGACTCCAGAATCGTGTCACGAAAGTCATGTAAAACTCTGGTGCGAGTTAACTCCAGCACCGTGTCACGAAAATCATGTAAAAATCTGGTGCTAGTTAGACTCCAGCACCAATGCATGTAAAACTCTAGTGCGAGCTCTCACTCCAGTACTAATGCATGCATCACACAAATCAAAACTCGTGCGAGCTGAGCTCTAGCACGTCACATGTCTATAAAATCACGTAGGCGGCTCTGTTATCTCAAAACAATTTTCAACAGAAAACACTTTGTTGAAAATATGCAATGCTGTGTATTTTTATTTCAAAGCTAGCCAGCCTACTCAAGCACGTGTCAAAACACCTCAAGAATGGGCATGAACCTCTTGTTCTTACTCCTCCCAATTTTTCCTAAATTTGGAAATTTTACCCTTAACAAGGGTAATTTGCCCATCTGGGGCACTAAAATTTTTATCTTAAATCTAGACCCTTCAGACAATTTTAGGGAATGTAAATGACGTCGAAATTGTGAAAGTTACCTCTAGCAGCCCGTAAAATTCCCTTACCTGAAATCACGTGCAAACTTATCCCTTCTCGATAATACCAGATCTCTCAGTCCAAATTCACGCCCACCAAGTCTACAGAACTGCATATAACTACATATTTGGGTCAATTCAATTATATTTATTTGTATGTCACACTTACTGATTGAATTTAAAGTACTGGGCTCGTTTTACATTATTGGACCCGATTGCACCTTACTGGGCCTCGACCCATTTTCAGCCCGTTTCTACTTATTAAATCCCTTCTTCGGGTTTACTAGGCTCATTTGGATTACCAATAATCATCGGACTTTGTTCCAAACTCATTGGATAGCTCGTATATTGTTTACAATAATTACTTTAAAATTCCAAATAATATTCCTTTTTTTGCAGAATTAATCCGTAAAACCCATTAAATAATCTTAACTCTGCATTAAGGACTCTAATTGTCGTTATTAAAATGTACTTACTCAATGTTTTGCGGGGTACAAAAATCGAAGCTCAATCGGCTCTCGTTCGAGGTCTGTCGTAAAACTGCACAATTAGGTAAATCAGGGTTATTTTCCATTAAATATAACATTAAATAAATTTTTGACATTTACCCGTAGGTCAATCTCGACCCTCGGTTAACTTACCCGAATCTCAAGTTATTCCTGGTAATTTTCCTTTCCTTTTTCCTATTTTCTTTTCTTTTCTTTTCCTTCCCTTTTTCCTTCCTTTTCCTTCAATTTCCTTTCGGCCAAACGGTGCCGTTTCTGGGTGTTTGTCGTCGCCGACGGTTCTGACGGTTTCATCGACCGTTACCGGTCTCAAAAGAACTGCCTCCTCCTCCCGATCACGCCGGTGCCCTCCGTTCAAGCCCAACTGCTGTGGGTCGCTAGAATCAAGCTGCTTTCTTCTCGATTTTTCTCTTCCTTCGTTCGTCGGTTTTCGACGTCTATACGACGCGTCTCTGGTGCCGTGGAGTTCGTCGGCCTCTCCTCTTTCTCCTCTAGTCTTTGCTTGAGGTTGTCGACTGCCGGTGGCCGTGGGTGCTCCTCAGGTCTTCGTCAATTTTCTTTTCGATTTTCGTTTTCGGGTTCTTCCCGATTTCGATTTTCAGTTCCTTTATTATTATTATTATTATTATTATTATTTATAATTTATTTTATCATTATAATAATCATTAAAATACTCTAAAATATTCCAAAATATCTATAAATTCTTTATTTTATTAATAATTAATTTATTTAATTTATTCTAATTTATTTATTATATTTTAACCCTTTTTCGGTATATTTTCTTCGTATTTTCAGGATATTATCCCGAGTGAATTTTTGGTAATTCTAAATAATTCTGAATCTTGATCAATTTGACTCGAAATTTGATAATTTCCTCATTATTGATCAAGATGTCCTAAATCCTTATTTTTAATTAATATTTTCTTATAGAATTTAAACCAGATTTTAATCTTTTGACCGTTTTACCCCTGTACTTGTTTCGAAACCAATTTGAACCCGACTTTCCTTCATACACCCATTATCTTTTCTTATTTTAAATTCGTATTTTCTGTCAACTTAATTTCGATCCCTTTCGTTTGACCTATGGCCATCTCGGCCTTTATTTGGCTACTTCATGCATTCACCGATATTTCATTTTATTCTATTTCCAAATTTAATTCAGTCAAAGCTCTTCTTATGATTCAATCAATATGTGGAAGTGTACATCACATGAATCATAAGGAATGCATCAACAAGAAATAAAAAATGGGTCTTACAGAGCATTCTTCAATTCGAATGGCATAACCAAAAACTCACAGTGGCCATATCGGGTTCTAAATGCTGTCTTGGGTATATCTTCACTCCGAACTCTCTGCTGATGATACCCAGACCTCAGATCAATCTTAGAAAAGACTTGCGCTCCCCGGAGCTGATCTAACAAATCATCAATTCGTGGAAGGGGATATCTATTCTTGATGGTTGCCTTATTCAACAATCTGTAATCTACACATAATCAGAGGCTTCCATCCTTCTTCTTTACAAACAAAACTGGTGCTCCCCAAGGCGAAACACTCGGTTTAATGAAACCCATATCCAAAAACTCTTGTAATTATTTCTTGAGCTCCTCCAGCTCAACTAAGGCCATGCGATACGGTGGTTTCGATATAGGTTCAGTACCAGGCACTAAGTCTATGCAGAACTCCATCTCTTTATCTAGTAGTAACCCTAGCAATTCATCCAAAAAGACATCTGGAAATTCACTCACCACAGGAATATCTGCCAACTCCAGATGTACCTTATCCGTATCAACCACGTACGTAATAAAACCTTCAACAGATTCATTTCTTAGTCAGCATAGTACATTATCAATCACAACCATAACTACTACTTTAATTTCTTTTCATCAAGCTTTACAACATATCTTTCAAGGTTAGGAAACATAACTATCTTAGCATAACAATCTAAAATAGCATGGTTTGACGATAACCAATCCATTCCTAAGATTACATCAAAATCACTCATACTTAACAGTATTAGATTGGTTGTCATATCCTTTTTCCCTACTCTTAACTTACAATCACTTAATACATATTCCACTAGCTGACTATTATGCATAGGCGTACTAGTCAACATCATCTTACTCAATGGTGTATGCTCTACATGCTTTCCTAGCTTACATGCAAATAAAGGCGATACAAATGAATGTGTGGCACCAAGATCAATTAAAACATGTGCTTCTAAATCATATATCAAGGTGTTACCTCTAATCACATCCAACGAAGCATTGGCTATCCCATGGTCTAAGGCATGCACTCACCCTCGTCTCATGACTTGCTTCCCTTTCTCCTCTGCTGTTGCTCTCCTCCTCGAAGCAGACATATCAGCTGGAGCTCTATCAAGTTCCTTAGCCTTCTGTGGGGCAACATCTATAACCTCTTGGCAAACTCTAGCCATATGTCCTGGCTTCCCATATTTGAAGCACAATCCACTAGAAACAGGACAATGTCTAACTCCATGAAATCTACCACATCTACTGTACTGCTCAGTGGTAGGGCTCGATCCACCAATCACTACTCCTCTAGCTGTAACTATAGCTGGGTATACAGGAGATCTAATAATCTTCTCCTATACTTCTTCGATCCTTGGCCTCTTACCGAAGAGTCTCCTCCCTCCTCAATGTCCAAAACCTCGAGCAGTGTCACTCACCGGCCTCTTCCTGTCTTTATCTCTACCTTTTCCCACTGTTCTAAACTTTGAGACATTCTTATCATAATCCTGTTCACAGAGTTGTGCCCTGCGCACTGCCTCATCATAGGTAGAGATGCCAAATGGAACCAGTTTAGACCGTAACACTGGCCACAGTCCATCGATAAATCTACAGACTTTCCTAGTCCATCGATAAAAATCTAGTCTTGTATTCATCCACTGAATGACTCCCCTGGCTTAACCCCAAAACTTCGTGTTGGCTCTACCGAGAGGGGGGTGAATCGATTTTCTAAAGATAATGGTAAATTTAAACTTAATTGAATCTAATTACAAGTAAAGAATAATCAATATAATGTACTACAATAAATTGAAAGAAGATAAGGGAAGGAAATAGTAAACTCAGTAGTTTATAGAGGTTCGTCCAATCTCTTGCCTACGTCCTCTCTTCTTGACCTCCTTGTCAAGAGCTTTCTTTCACTCTATCAATAGCTGTTACAAACTCCTTTTTATAGGTTAAGGAATAACCTCTCTACCCTTTTTACACAGAGAAATATTCACCCTTTACAAAGTTAACTCACAGAGGAACTCTCCTCTTTTCTCTTAATTTAAGGATGAATACAAAGTGAAGCTTTCTTTTGAGGGTAGGATAAAGTAGCTTCTACACAACAATATCAATAAATGATGTTTGAAGACAAAGAGAATGTTGTAAAAGATTTCTTGAGAATATGCAGAATTTACAGCAATAGTTTCTTCTTTTCCAGTGTCTTTAATGCTTGATTTTATACAGCAGGATTGGTAGTTTGAGAGATCGATCTACTACCTTTAGTCTTTGTTTTAGAGGAGATAGATCTCTTCCTAGACCAGATCGATCTCTTAAACATTCTGTAATTTACAGATCGATCTCATAACCCCTACAGATCGATCTTTGCTTCCTCAACATCTTATACAGTTTCTTTAAATTTTCAATCTTTTAGCAGATCGATCTCATATTCTCATGAGATCAATCTCTCATGCTAGAAAACCCAGGAGATCGATCTCTCATCTCACCAGATCGATCTCTCAACCTTAAATACTTAGTTTCTGGTACTGATAACCTCTAAACATGTTTAAATCATTTCTATATTATTGAATTTACTTGTTTTGTCATTTCAAAATATATTATCTCAACAATCTCCCCTTTTTTGATATGACAAAACTTATTTAATAAACATGTTTAGTTACCCCATTTGCATTATGCACAAAATTTGTTTTGCTTTCAAAAACTCCCCCTTAATGTAAGCTCCCTTTAACTCCCCCTTAAATTAAGCTTCCTTTAAAACATTAAACATGTTTTCTTAGCATATTCTTCTCCCCCTTTTTGTCATATCAATGGCAATTAAGGCATAAAGTCAGTTAACTTCCAAAAGATATGTCATTTTAAAATGATAACTAAGCATAACACATTTCAAAATGAACCATCAAGTCATCTCACAAAATAAGCATTCAAGCAAATGATGTGTCAAAAAAAATCATGTCATCCCAGTAGCCACACCATAAATAAATATAAAAAAATTCCTAGCAAGCATGTCCTAAGGCTGAGGAGGAAATCGCTCCAGAAGTTCCTCAACTTGAGTGCGAGTAACCTACAACTCATCGAACATAGCCTGCTGTGTGACATGAAGGTTTGTAAATCCTTCATCCATCTTTCGGTTAAGCTCCATAATCATCGACATAATCGATTCCAGTTCATCGGATAAAGATGTAGGTACAGTGGGCTGAGCAGTCGACGAAGAAGGAATCTCAATAGGTTCAGCTGGTGGGGCGGTAGGCTCAGCTGGTGGGTCTTCTTCCATGGCTGCCTCAGATTGTTGTTCTCGCTTATTCCTTCATTGCCTTTAAAAGTCCTTGTAGTACCCCATGTGGTGAAGTGTGCCAATGTTTAATACTCTCTTTGGAGAAGGCACTTCATCGGTCTCACAGGAATAATCGACCCCGAGTCGTTAAAGCAAGTACGCAAGCGGTTGTGGAAAGACTATCGTGGAGGCTTGGCCGCGTACGATTTTCTTTATAAATGAAGTGGATTAGATTGGGTTTTTGATTTTGTGAAGAGTGAAGGTGGTGGAGCCAAAAACGATCTAGTCTCCTGACTGTGGAGTGGCGGGTACCGAAGGGTCTAAGATTCCACGAGATGATAAGTTAGAGTAACCTAGGATGCATCAGTAGATCACTCGCCTTATCCCCTAGGAGGTCAAATTCCAGAGGTACTTCCTCCTCTTCATCGGTCAACCACTCATCTTTTATGTCAAACACTCGGGCTAGTATGGATGTGTCAGTAGGGATTGATTTAGCCATGACAAATGTTTTGAACCCTAGAATCTTACAGGTATCATCAAGGTCATAGATGAGTTCAGCGTTAGAGAAGAATGCCCTAATGATGTTTGGAGGTGCCGGGGTGTTTATTTTAAGGAATGGAAGCTAGCAAAACTCTTCCATTTTTGATAGATAAGGAAAATCAATACGATTTAGGAAAGAGAAATCGATTGTTTGCCAGTGTTTAATTGGTATGGTTGAGAAATGCTCTTCATATCGTTTCCTTATTGCAGGTGTTTGAAAACACCTGCTAAAGGTGGTTATAGAAGAGGCAGTGGGTGGTTGTGAGGAAGAGGATCTAGGCTCTCTGTTGGCAGCTCTCTTAAGACGAGGCATGATTGATTACTACAGAATTATCTAGACACACTCAAAGATTATCCTAAATACACCTAGGCTACAGCTCTCTAGAAACCTAGGCAATGAAACAGTTCTAAAATTGCCCTAATGAAGATTTCAGCAAAAATAAGGAAAATTTTGAAGAAAATTCAACAATGTAGGTTACTAGAACATAGATTGATGACAAGATTTGACAAAAACCTTACCGAGATCGATCTGGGAGTGAGAATCGAAGGATAAGGTGTGATAAAGGGCTAGGGATTTGAAGATTTGGAATTTTGAAATTTGGGGATTTTGAAACAGTATTTATAGTCCAGGGCTAGGGAGATCGATCTGTCGAGGTACCAGATCAATCTGGTATTTCCAGAAACTTGAAGAGATTGATTTGATGTTTCAAAAGATCGATCTTCAAAATACAGAAGCTCAAGGAGATCAATCTGCCAAATACAGAGATCGATCTGCTATGTTACAGAGGCTTAAGGAGATCGATCTGCCAAATGCATAGATCGATCTGCTATTTTACAAATGCTTAAGGAGATCGATCTGCCAAATGCATAGATCGATCTATGAAATACAAAAGCTTAAGGAGATCGATCTTATGGCAAAGAAGATCGATATGCTTAACTGAACCTTTCTACTTTAAGCTAATTTAGAGCATGAAGATCGATCTATAGTGATTGAAGATCGATCTCTCATACTTTTTACCCAGAAAAAACATTGAAAAATCAGTTGAAAATCACTTTGAAATCAAGGTTTTGAAGGGGATAAATCCAAGGAACATTCGTGAGTCCTAATTCACCTCTAAGAACACAAAACCTATCTCTATCAAGAGGTTTGGTGAAGATATCAGCTATTTGATGTAAAGTATCAATATACTCTAGAATTATATCTCCTTTTTGTACATGATCTCTAAGAAAATGATGCCTAATCTCAATATGCTTAGTTCTAGAGTGTTGAATTGGATTTTTAGAGAGATTAATGGCACTGGTATTATCACATTTGATTGAGACTTGCTTCATGTCAATACCATAGTCTTTCATTTGTTGTTTAATCTACAACACTTGAGCACTACAACTACCAGCTTCTATATATTCTGGTTCTATTGTGGATTGTGCTACACTATTTTATTTCTTAGAGAACCATGAGATTAATCTATTTCCTAATAATTGGCATGTTCCTGAAGTGCTCTTTCTATCTATTTTACAACCTCCAAAATCTGCATCAAAAAAAGCATGAAGAGCAAAGGTGGAGTCCTTAGGGTGCCAAAGTCCTAGAGAGGGAGTGTCTTTAAGATATTTAAAGATTCTATTAATGGCTAGTAAGTGTGACTCCCTAGGAGAGGATTGAAATCAAGCACATAGGCATACACTAAACAAAATATCTGGTCTACTTGTAGTAAGATAAAGCAATGAACCAATCATAGACCTATATAGTTTAGTGTCTACACACTTACCACTTTCATCTTTATCAAGCTTGATGTTGGTGCCCATTGGAGTTGCTTGAGGTTTGCAGTTATCCATTCCAAATCGTTTGAGCAAATCGTTAGTATATTTAGCTTGATTGATAAAGGTTCCATCTTTAGTTTGCTTCAGTTGAAGTCCCAAGAAGTAGGTGAGTTCTCCCATCATGCTCATTTCAAATTCACCTTGCATGATCTTAGTAAACTCTTGGCATAGAGATTCATTAGTTGATCCAAAAATAATGTCATCTACATACACTTGAACAAATAGTAAATCTTTATTTTTATTTTTGATAAACAAAGTAGTATCTACATTTCCTCTTGAAAATCCTTTTTCTATTAGGAACTTTGATAGTCTTTCATACCATGCTCTAAGAGCTTGTTTCAAACCATAAAATGCCTTAGAGAGTTTGAATACATGTTCAGGAAATTCATGACTTTCAAAATAGGGAGGTTGCTCAACATAAACTTCTTCATTGATGAAGCCATTTAAAAATGCACTCTTTACATCCATTTGATATAATTTGAAGTTTTTATAGCATGCAAAGGCAAGTAGCATTCTTATTGCTTCTAATCTAGCTACCGATGCATAAGTTTCATCATAGTCTATTCCTTCTTCTTGCCTATAGCCTTGTACAACTAGCGTAGCTTTGTTTCTTATGATTACACTATTTTCATCCATCTTGTTCTTGAGGATCCATTTAGTTCCAATTATAGAGTGATCACTAGGTCTAGGAATTAGTTTCCATACTTTGCTTCTTTCAAATTGATTTAGTTCTTCTTGCATAGCTAAAAACAAATTATTATTATTATCTAAAGCTTCATTGACATTTCTAGGTTCAATTTGAGATACAAAGGCTATATATTGACACACATTCCTTAGAGATGATCTAGTTCTAACTCCAAGAGTTGAATCACCTACTATTTCACAATCTTTGACATATCCTAATTCTCTTGGTGCCCTAGACTCTCTTTTTAATATTTCTAGTTCTTCTTCATCTTCTTTATTAATGTCAAGTTTCTCTAATAGATCATTCTCTATGTTTGAGGCTTCTTTCAAGTTCTCATCAAATATTTCAATATCCTCATCATTGGTTGAACTTTTAGATATATCATTTGACTCATCAAATATCACATGTATTGATTCTTCAACCATCAATGTTCTTTTGTTATATACTCTATATGCCTTTAAATTCAAAGAATAGCCTAAAAAGATTCCCTCATCACTCTTGGCATTAAATTTTCCTAAATTGTCTTTTCCATTATTTAAGACAAAGCATTTACAACCAAAGGGGTGAAAATAGCTAATATTAGGCTTCTTTCCCTTGTAAAGCTCATAAGGGGTTTTCTTTAAAATTGGTCTAATCATAGCTCTATTAATGATATAGCAAGATGTATTTATAGCTTCAGCCCAAAAATATTTAGGTAAGTTATTTTCACACAACATGGTTCTAGCCATTTCTTCCACTGTTCTATTTCTTCTCTCAACTACCCCATTTTGTTGTGGTGTCCTAGGGGCTAAAAAATTATAACTAATTCCTTGATCATTATAATATTCATCAAATCTAATATTTTCAAACTCCTTGCCATGATCACTTCTAATGCTAGTTATAGTGTATCCTTTTTCATTTTGGGCTACTTTTGTATAGACAATGAATTTTTCTAAGACTCCATTCTTTACTCTTAAGAAGAATACCCAAGTGAACCTAGTGTAATCATCTACAATCACAAACCCATAATGCTTACCACCTAGGCTTGTAGTTCTAGTTAGTCTAAATAGATCTAGGTGAAGTAATTGAAGAGGCCTAGTGGTTGATACACTATGTTTAGGCTTAAATGTTGTCCTTTTATGTTTTCCTTTAACACAAGCTTCACATATTTTGTCATAGTCAAATGACAACTTAGGTAATCCTATAACAAGGTCTTTTCTAGCTAGCTTAGATAACACATGCATGCTAGCATGACCTAGTCTTCTATGCCACAACCAAAGTTCTTTTTCTTTGTCTACCATAAGGCATACATTTTCATTTTTAAGTTCATTTATATAAACAATGTATATGTTACCTTGTCTATGACCTAGAAAAAGAACTTTATTGGATTTAGGATCTATAACATGACACTTTAAGCAATCAAAAATTACTTTGTAACCTTTGTCACAAAGTTGACTAATACTTAGCAAATTATGTTTTAGACCCCTAACAAGTAAAACCTTTTCTAGTGAGAAGTAGTCATTACCTATTGAACCACTTCCTTCAACTTGGCCTTTGGAGTTGTCCCCAAATGTGACTTCTCCACCAACTTTTGATTTAAAGGAGTTGAAGTGGCTTCTATCACCAGTCATGTGTCTTGAGCATCCACTTTCCAAGTACGAAGCTTCCTTTGTTTTTGCTTTGTGGCAATGCTCAATCACCTATAATCAACATTCAAACTTTTATCTTAGGTACCCAAATTTTCTTGGGTCCTGTGGAGTTAGTGAATATAGTTCTTGATCCCTTAGGGATCCATTTTACTATTGCATTAATGTTTTTAGAATTAACTACCTCTTTTAGAACCCAAATTCTTTTTACTATTTTTCCTCTAAATGTGGTCATCTGCACATTACAACTATATGATGCATACCCCTTTTTATTACAATGTGAACAAGTAATTAAGGGTTTATGCATATTCCTTCTAGCTATGAAACTTTTAAGGTGAGTCTCCCCACTTTATCCATCATATCCTAATCCATTCTTATCAAAGAAGGCCCTTTGAGTTTCTAGCATGTTATCTAATTTTTGTTGACCCATGTAAAATCTAGTAAAAGAATTATGTAAGTTACTATTTTTTTCTTTTAGGTCATGAATTTCAAGATTTGTATTCTCTAATCTCTTTTCACATTCTATCTTATCCTTTGGTATTAACTAATTTTCTTTCTTTAGTTTAGATATTAATTTTTTGTACTTCATACTCATGCATTCATATTCTAATGCAAGATCATCAAATGCATCTTGCAATTCATCAAAAGAATATTCATTGAGATCTGAAGTTACCTTTTCATCTTCAATAGCCATGAAGCATAGATTGGCAATATCCTCATTTGAATCATCATCGGAGCTGTCACTGTCACTCCATGTTGCCATCATTGCTTTTTTTTGTGATACCTATCATTTGATCTTTTAAGAAGAGGGCAGTTAAATTTAATATGTCCAGGTTTTTTACATTCATAACATACAATAGTATCTTTTCTACCTAACTCTTCTTGATCTTTCTTGTGGTTTCTCCTACCACTACCACTTGCTCTCATTCTCATAAATTTGTTAAATCTCTTGGCAAACATTACCATTTCAAGATCTTCTTCACTACCACTCTCATGTTTATTCTCTTTCAAATCTTCTTGAATATTGGATTTCAGAGCTACTCCCACTTTCTTGGGTGGCTCTTCATTTCTCCTTAGCTTCATTTCATATGTGAGTAGAGACCCTATTAATTCATCTAGTGATAGTGTGTGGGGGTCTTTGGATTCCTCAATTGTAGTTACTTTAGCTTCCCATGATTTTGGTAGACTATTCAATATTTTCTTGACCATTTATATATTTAAATAGATTTTCCCTAAGGATTTTAGCCCATTTATTACATCAGTAAATCTAGTGAACATGTCACTAATTGACTTTCCTTCTTTTATCCTAAATAGCTCATAATCATGTGTGAGCATTCCTACCTTAGTCTCCTTTACTTGAGTTGTGCCTTCATGAGTAATTGTCAATTTATCCCAAATTTGTTTGGCATTGTCACAACTGGAGATTCTATTATATTCATTTGGCCCTAAAGCACAAAATAGGGTGTGCATGGCCTTTGCATTTAGCTGAGCACATTTTACATCATTTGAATTCCACTCATATTCTTCTTTAGGGATATCTCTTCCCTCTATTCTTTTAGTTGGGATTTGAGGACCTTTAGTTATAATCCTCCATACCTCATAATCATTTGCTTGAATGAAAAGGATCATCCTAGTTTTCCAATAAGCATAATGTTCACCATTGAACATAGGAGGCCTAACTTTAGAATACCCCTCTCCTACTAGATTGGTCGCTACATTGTTGTGAGCCATTAGATCGTTTTTAACTCTTAGGAAGTTATTCTTTTATGATCAAAGAGTCCTAGCTCTGATACCAATTGTTGGCTCTACCGAGGGGGGTGAATCGGTTTAATAAAGATAATGGTAAATTTAAACTTAATTGAATCTAATTGCAAGTAAAGAATAATCAATATAATGTATTACAATAAATTGAAAGAAGATAAGGGAAGGAAACAGCAAACTCAGTAGTTTATAGAGGTTCGGCCAATCTCTTGCCTACGTCCTCTCTTCTTGACCTCCTTGTCAAGAGCTTTCTTTCACTCTATCAATAGCTGTTACAAACTCCCTTTTATAGGTTAAGGAATAACCTCTCTACCCTTTTTACACAGAGAAATATTCACCCTTTACAAAGTTAACTCATAGAGGAACTCTCCTCTTCTCTCTTAATTTAAGGATGAATACAAAGTGAAGCTTTCTTTTGAGGGTAGGATAAAGTAGCTTCTACACAACAATATTAATAAATGATGTTTGAAGACAAAGAGAATGTTGGAAAAGATTTCTTGAGAATATGTAGAATTTACAGCAATAATGTCTTCTTTTCCAGTGTCTTTAATGCTTGATTTTATACAGCAGGAGTTTGAGCATTTAGTACTGTTTTTCCCATTGAAGATTTTACAGAAAGAGCCATTGGGAACCTCCAGTAGAGTGCCAGATCGATCTCCCATTATGACCAGATCGATCTCTTAGTTTAATTTCCTGCGATTACAAAGCAACTTGAAGCATGGAGATCGATCTCATATTTATAGAGATCGATCTTACAATTTGAAAATGTTAGTGAAGATCGATCTGTCGAACCAGCAGATCGATCTCCAGATCGATATAGCAAGTATTCTCGTAGAGAGGAGATCGATCTCTAAACTGTCACGCCCCGAAAACGCGGAAAATAGGGCAAATTTAAAACTTTTTACTCATCAATTCACAATTAAGAGTGCATGCCTGTGCAGTGTCATGCAACATCATATTTATCATACCTCAGGATCTCAAGTTAATTAATCCTAATACATCCCATACAATGTTATACATCAAGTGTCTGCAATTACAATAATTGTCTGGGTACATGAAAAGATAAAAGATACCTCAAAATACAATATATGGCCTGGAGCTCAAGTTCTCCACTAGCCACTACTCCGTACGTCGCAGGGAAACCCTTTTTCACTTGAAGAAATCTGGGGGGAAAGCAAACATGGTGAGCTTCTAAATCGCTCAGTAAAGGGGGTAAGGAACTCATTATATAAACCATAGTGCACATCATAACATATTTATTTCTATGTGAAACTCAGTATACTCATTTGAAAACCATAGCATGAAAGTACTCAAAACGACATTCTCATATATCAAATCATGTGAAAACATGAAGTAAAAAGGCTCAGTCTAGAGCAGTAACAAGCATGTGAAAACAATGCGATAAATGCTTTCTCAATAAACGTGATAAAATCACTGTAATAATAATGCACGTGGCGCAGCCACTAAACACACGTGGCATAGCCACTGATTTAAATTCACACATGGCACAGCCACAGAATAGGGTTTCTCACGTGGCAACGGCCACCAAATGTACGTGGCATAGCCACACAGAATAGGGGATCTCACATGGCAACGACCACCAAATTTACGTGGCATAGCCACAGAATGGGGTTTCTCACGTGGCAACGGCCATCAAATGTACGTGGCACAGCCACAGAATAGGGGATCTCACGTGGCAACGGCCACCAAATGTACGTGGCATAGCCACAGAATAGGGGATATCACGTTACCAGAACGGAGAAGAATAAGACTTACATGCTACTAGAGCAATGCCCGATGTGTACTCAAAATCACACACCTAAGTCTTTATCACATAAGACTGGTTTGCCTTCACGTAGAACTCATAGTGGTTTTTCCCTCATAAAAACTTATTTAAAATCATTTTGTACTCAACACAAAACATATTAAAATCGAGTCCCAACCGGCAAAACACGCACACATTTCTCAAATCTCAATATTGCCTTAACGTAGAGCCCAATTTACTTTTCACACAAACTTAACGGTTTATAAAGCAATTTCACACTCAGCTTATAAACTCATAAAATAAAGGGGCTCCAACCGGGTATAAAAACCGTGTGCATTCTCATCAAAACACAACACATCAAACATGCTTGTTTTATAAATCGCAAATCATGCTATAATAGTTCACAAATCACATACACAAATGGTTTAGTTTCCCTTACCTCTTTGCACCTCGTATAGTGCAATTGTTTCCCCCGTATCATGGACTAGCCTCGCATTCCACTCTGGAACTCCCGAGCTGTCCAAACGATGTTAAAACATCAATACTCATCATCACAATAACCTCAATTCTCAAAATCGAGCATAATTGCTCATAACACCTAAAATTTTCTCAATTCTCATAACTCTATCACAAACCACAATATCGCTCACAACACCTCAACATCCTACACTGCCCATGCCACAATATCTATGCTAATTCACCTCATTGTCTAAATTTCCATTTATAGCTCAAAATTCCCAAAATTACCAAAATTGCTAAACATCATTATCACTCTATCTACATTGTAATTTCATCGATCCCTAATCGTTTTCCAGCTACTTTAACACAATGCCAACAACCATTATCACCAAAATCATCTCAAATATCAAGATCGAGGTTTAAAAATTACCCAAAACTTGTGAAGAGCTTATCTCTTGCCTCGATTCAATCCGTCTTATGATTTCCAAGTATGTTGTTCTCCCTTTGATGAGGAATAACTTTCCTTCTTGTCACAGCCTCTGATTTGGACGGAAATGGGTGCTTTGGATGAGTGAGAAAGCTAGGGTTCGGTGAAAATGGGGTTTGGAAGAGAGAGAAAATGAAATTACGGGAGAAAACAGGCGTTCCTTATATAGAAGGAGGGTAGGAGATCGATCTGGCTCTTGATGAGATCGATCTGCATTTGAATTTGGGGACGATTTGAGGTAATTTTATGCCTAGGAGATCGATCTGTCGAGGGGTGAGATCGATCTCTTTATGGCTTTATGAGATCGATCTGCTCCTTGAGGAGATTGATCTTCTCCCAAATAGAAACATTTAGAGATCGATCCCTTCCTCATGAGATTGATCTTCTCTCAAACAGAATCATAAAGAGATCAATCCTCTTCCATTAGAGATCGATCTGCTCCTTAAATTCCTCCTTCCTTGTCATTTTTAACTCACCAGATCGATCTCTCCTTCTCCAAGATCGATCTGACCTCTTAGTTTCACAATTATGTTAAACACTTACATATAAATCTCCAAATATAATTTCCACAATTCACTTAGCTCAATAAATTACACTTCAAGTTCTTATTACATCATTAAAATATATCTACAATTCTCAGATCTCACATAAACACCCTAGATCGATCGCCTTAACTCTCTGACTTTGAGGAGATCGATCTCATAAACTCTCTGTTTGAGCGTAGATCGATCTACTACCTTTAGTCTTTATTTTGGAGGAGTTCGATCTCTTCCTAGACCAGATCGATCTCTCAGACATTCTGTAATTTACAGATCGATCTCATAACCCCTACAGATCGATCTCTGCTTCCTCAACATCTTATACAGTTTCTTTGAGTTTTCAATCTTTTAGCAAATTGATCTCATATTCTCATGAGATCGATCTCTCATACTAGAAAACCTAGGAGATCATCTCTCATCTCACCAGATCGATCTCATAACCTTAAATACTTAGTTTCTAGTACTGATAACCTCTAAACATGTTTAAATCATTTCTATATTATTGAATTTACTTATTTTGTCATTTCAAAATATATTATCTCACCCCTTCGGCCTACAGCTTCCATTGAGCCGTATCTAGAACAAACTGCCTCCTGAAGGCATCAAGAAATATCTCCCAACTGATCTCTACAAGTCGGGCTCTCAATATGGGTTGTGTGGACTTCCACCAATTCTCTGTCGTCCCCTTCAGTAGGAACACAACAAATGCAACAGTCTCTGAAGTCGTACACTCAAAGAATCCAAACAACTTCTCTATCTCTCCTATCCACTCCTTCGCCAAAGCTAGGTCTTTAATCCCATGAAAAGTTGGAGGTCCAAGCCTCTGGAATTGTCAGAGTCTGTCCAAATCACAACCATAACCCAAAATATTACCGTCCTATCGTGGAGCGACATGAGACGACGTATCCTGAACTGACGGAGGTGTAGGTGTATCAGGTGCAGCTACCTCCAAGCGCAGTCTCTCCATCCTGTCCTTGTCTTCATGGCATAGTCTGCTCTAGTATCTCAACTATGGTCTCTAGGAGATGCTCTAGTCTCTCGAAATGTGCCTCGGTACTCTCTGGTACCTCAGTAGGACCTGTAGTCTCATCTCGGGTCTCTGGCCTATCTCTACGGCCTCGAGCTCTACTCTAGTCCCTCTACCACGACGAGTATTAACCATAATAGGTAGATCCCTGCATTTATAATCATTAATTAGTCTGATTTTCATCTCGTACACACAATTGTAACTGAACAAAGCATAGTACTAGAGGCATGTGTACTTTCCTAATTACTAATATCGATTCACATCAAACCAACACTGCTCTGATTTCATTCTGTCACACCCTACTCTTACACGTGACCTATGAAAATCACCACATATTTTTCACATTTCACTTACCTCTTCCTCTGTCATCACTCTACATTAAATAGTTGGGCTGTGATTCGATATTAGTCACCCAATCACATTCATTCATAACATGCATAGAATTTAATATTCTTTTCTATAATGTAAACTCTTATACATTAATACAATACTTATACATATAGATCCCGACTATACATCAGTTTACATAGCTGTGCTTTTACATTGTTCAGTACAAAATGTCAAGTGTGTATACCTCTCATAAGATGGATAGCAGCGGATCAAAGTCTACAAATCTCCAGTCGTGTCCACCTACTGTGGATGCTCTGTAAAGAGGGAAATAAAAAGGGGGTGAGCTCATAGCTAAGTAAGGAAATCAGGTAAGCAAGTAGATAACCGCACTATCTACAAAATAATATGCTCATGCCTTGAAATCATTTCCTTATCTGTTGGTATCTAAAGCATGCATCTCTCTCAAAGCTTTTATGCAATATATATATAGATACAAAACATCAGTTATAAAACTGGAAATATGCTGGTTTAACAACCTCAGTATTTTATGCATAACACTGCATTTCTCATGTAATTTCATAAGTATGACATTTATCGTGTCATTCAATTAAATCAAATCAATATGGCATTCATCAAGTTTAAAACCTTGAAAATCTGGGCCTCACCCATCCCTCGGGTTACCCTTTCTACAACTCACAAATTCACATGTTCATATCATAAAACCATGTGATAATTCATTCAAGAAATCTTACTTTACTTTGCATGAAAAGAAAACCAAGATAGGCGACTACATGTTCCGAGTGTATGATCATAACTCATTTTTCGTGATCCCAGGCTACAAAGTACTCGGTGTGCGGGGTCTCACAATTCCCGTAACAGAAGGTGGGTCAACTCTTTACCATCAGCTCTTAATCTGAGGACCTAATCCCGGAGCATACTAGATCCCACTAGATCCCACTAGATCCTGGTGCCACTGCTAACCAGTCCTATCCAAGTACATTCAAGTACTCATGGTACAGCATACTCCATGTGACATACATGGTACACAGTACTCCATGGACCCTATCTCAAGGTGGGATGCTTGCCATGAGTCTTAGTCCTCATACCCTGAGTTATTTCGATAGCCCTCAGTCACATCTGAAAATATTGCACATGTGAACATATATACATTGGTGCGACACACAGTCAGCACAGGCTCCCAACACTGTTGTTTCATGTTCTTTTCAAAATCTAGTACGTGCAAGTAAACTCCCAACACGACCATAACACAATGATATAACTCTAGTCCAAGCAATGCTCCCAGCACTATGTCACATAAAACATGAGTATGAGCATAGCTCTCAACACTCTATAATGTATAGTATATGAAAACAGAGTACAAGCTAAGCTTCCAGTACTCTATCATGTAAAACTGAGTATGAGCATAGCTCCCAATACTCTATAATGTATCCATCACAAAAACTGAGTACGAGCAATGCTCCCAGTACTCTAACATGCATAAATCGCATATAAAATTTAGTACGAGTATATACTCCAGTACTATGTGATGCATATCTCAAAATATAGTGCGAGTATTCTCTAGCACTTATGGTTTTTACACAAAACCCTGATAGATGGCTATTCAAATCATAATTCACCCAAGTAAATTAAAGAAGCACTCAAATGTGTTATTTTCACATATACATGAAAACATTAGCCATTCTATCATGCAAATCATGAATCTTAGCCACAACATGCTTCTAAGGTATTTTCACCCTAGTTTTGGATAAAACACACTTATCCTCATTTGTTCCTATCATAATAACATGCCTACTCAAGGGAATTCATATATCATATAATATCAAAATTCTATTCGAAATACGTGTAGCTATCTCTAGCTACTCACGAAATTCCCTTACCTCGGATAAAGTCACGTGAGCTTTCTTCCTCGATGCTGCTCACTCTCGCAATCCGATCAGCTTCCACTGTGATTTCTGAAGCTGTTATAATTATTTATGTTAGTATACTGAAATATACTTGTTTCATTTGCAAACTCTCAAATCAATACATCAAACTCGTCACTTTCTCCTATTATGGTGTTATACCATATTTTCCATAGATCTCTATTTATTTCTCCTCATTTCCAATTTATTCATTTCATAAAACTACCTTATAATCTTCCATACATGCATATTCCATCATTCAATTCATGCTAACACCACTTTCTCATCATTTTCTCACTTCCATTCCAATATCTAGGTCATGCTCATTTTTCATGATCCTTTTGTTTCCAACATTTCATACATATGCCAATTAACTCACCAATACACCTAGTTTAACATATATCAACTTGGTCCATTAAATCTTACCTAGCTGAGATTTTTCCTCATTTTCACCAAAATTGGTGAAATCCTCCTTGCTTTTTCAATCTTTGATTTCAACTTCTTGTTTCCAAGTATGTTGTTCTCCTTTTTACCAAGAACAACTTTGCTTAATTATATCTCACTCAAAACTGATTGTAGACTGAAGTTTTCGAGTGTTGAAATGTTAGGTTTAGCTTTCGTTCTTGAATGGAATAGTAATTCTCGTGAAACAAAGGTTGCAGAGGTCCAATATTTATAGAATTGTCTCTATGAGATCGATCTGCTAACCACATGAGATCGATCTCCCCTGCACTTTTCACCTCAAAACTGACCTTTTAGGCCTAATGAGATCGATTCGCCCCTAAGCATGAGATCTATCTGCACAACTCAAAACCTTAAGGAGATCGATCTGGCCTTGAAATGAGATCGATCTGTTGCAACCTGAGCCTTAAGGAAATCGATTTGCTTCAGTCAAAGCTTGCTCCAAATCGATCTGCATCATTGAGGGATCGATCTGCTCTTACTAAAAGATCAATCTGCTCTTACAGATACCTTATTTCCTTATTTTTAACATATGGGATCGATCTATATTACCAAAGAGATCGATATGCTCCCTTCCAAAAGCAGTTCTGCTGTAACTTTCCATCATAAATCACTGTTACATTGATATTTAATTTACTTAGCCATCCATTTTACATTTCATCCATATTTACAACTTCAAAACATCCATTCCTTATAATTTATATCATTTGTGACTTGTCTATACATTCACAAGGTCATAAAGATTACATGTTAAATCACGGGTCTTACACGTGCCTTATCCGTATCAACCATGTATGCAATGAGACCTTCAAAACATTATCCATACCGCTAGCACCCAATATAATTCTCTCTATTACAATATCTATTCTTTTCCATTTACAAACACTACATTCTTTCATTTCTTTACAGTAAACTTTACAATACTCTTATCATGGTTAGTAAACATTATCATTTTAGCATAATAGTCTAAAACAAAATGGTTTGCAGCTAAACGGTCTATTCCTAATATTACATCAAAATCACTCATGTTTAGCAATATAAGATCAGCTGACATTTTCGTTTCCCCTACTTTTTGCTTAAAGTCTCTAAATACATTCTCAACTAGCTAACTATTATTTAAAGGTGTACTAATCAACGTCATTCTATTTAAAGATGTAAACTTCACATACTTTAACAACTTATATGCAAATGAAGGTAATACAAATGAATGCATGGTGCCAAGGTCAAAAACAGCAAATGCTTCAAGGTCAAAAATTAGGATAATACCTTTAATCACATCCATTGAAGCATCCGCGGTGTCCTAGTCCAATGCATGTATTCACCATCGACCAACCACCTACTTCCTCTTCTCTTCAGCTGTAGCTCTTATTCTCGGAGCAGAGGTATCAGTCTTCGGCTCTTTGCCCTTCCGTAGGGCAGTCTCAAGCATCTTTGGGCAATTCCACATAAAATGCCCTATCTTCCCACATTGGTAACATGTTCTAGTAACCACCTGACAAGGTCGGTTGCCATGATGCCTACCACATCTATTGCACTATTCGGTAGTAGATCGCTATCCTCCAATCACTATGACCTTTGTCGGGGCTATAGCCAAATACACATGAGGTCTAATAGTCCTCTCCCATATCTCCTCGATCCGTGGTCTCTTCCCAAAAAGTCTCATTCCTCCTTGTTAACTAAACCCTCTATCACTCACTGGTCTCCTTCGGTCTCTATCTCTAACTCTGCTAACCTTCCCAAACACAGAGGCATTTTGCTCATAATCCTGCTCGCATAGTTACGCCCTTCGTACTTCCTCATCATACGTGGAGATATCTAACGGAACCAGTCTGGACCTAATAGCTGGTTTCAATCCGTCTAGGAACTTTTAGACCTTCTAAGTTTCACTACTCATCATGTCTGGGTTATACCTTCCCAAGAATATGAACTTTGACTCATACTCATCGATGGTTCAACTCCCTTGAACCAAACTCATGAACTCTATATGTAGCTCCCTTCGAGCCATATCTGGAACATACTGCCTTCAGAACACATCCAAAGATCTCTAAACTAATCTCAAAGTGTCAGGCCCTCAGTATTTGTAAGACCCACTTTTTATTACTTGTTGATGCAATTCCTTATGATTCATGTGATGTACACTTTCACATATTGATTGAATCATAAGAAGAGCTTTGACTGAATTAAATTTGTAAATAGAATAAAAGTGAAATATCAGTGAATGCATGTAGTAGCCAAATACGGGCCGAGATGGCCATAGGCCAAACGAAAGGGATCGAAAATAAGTTGACGAAAAATACGAATTTAAGATAAGAAAAGATAGTGGATGTATGAAGGGAAATCAGGTTAAATTGGTTCCGAAACAAGTGTAGGGGTAAAACAGTCAAAAGATCGATATCTGGTAGAATTCGATAAGAGAATTTTAATAAAAAATAAGGATTTAGGATATCTTGATCAATAATGAGGAAATTATACAATTTCGAGTTCAATTGATTAAGATCTAAAATTTTTACAAATATCAAAAATTCATTCGGGACAATATCCCAAAAATACGGAGAAATTATACTGAAAAAGGGTTAAAAATAAATTAAATAAATTAATTTAGAATAAAATAATATATTTTATATTTTTAGAACATGTTTGAATATTTTAATGATTATTATAATAATAAAATAATTTATAAACAACAACAATAATAATAATAATAATAATAATAATAATAATAAGAGGCTGAAATTGAATCAGGAAAAACCCAAAAAATGAAATCGACGAAAACCGAGGGAACCCAAGACCCGTGACCCACGCCACTGGTGATCGACGATACCGACGAAAACCCAAGGAGGAAGAGGAGAGGTCGGCAAGCTTGTTGACACCAGAGACGCACCATTTGGAGGTTGAAAACTGCCGATAGGAGGAAAGGAAAAATCGAGGAGAAACGGCCTGATTCCCGGTGAACCACGGTATCTGGGCATGAACGGAGGCCACCGACGTGATCGGGAGGAGGAGGTGGTCCTTTTGAGGCGGTATCTATTGATAAAATCATCAAAAATGATGACGACGACAAAGGGGCAGAAACGACACCGTTTAGCTGGAAGGAAAATGAAGGAAAATGGGAAGGAAAGGAAAAGAAAAGAAAAGAAAGAAAAAGGGAAAAAAGGAAAGAAAACTTACCGAGAATGACTTTCGATTTGGGTAAGTTGACTGAGGGTCGAGATTGACCTACGAGTAAATTCTGGAAATTTAATTAATATAATATTTAATGGAACATAACCCGAATTTACCTAATTGTGTAGTTTTACGACAGAGCCTGAACGATAGCCGATTAAGCTTTGATTTTTGTACCTCGCATCATATTGGGTAAGCATATTTTAATTACGATAATATGAGTCCTTTAATACAGAGTTTTGATTATTTTACGAAATTTACGGATTAATTCTGTATAAAAAGGAATATTATTCGAAATCATAACGTAATTATTGTAAATAGTATACGGGCTATCCAATGAGTTTGGAACGAAGCCCGATGATTATTGGTAAGCTGAATGAGCCCAGTAAACCCGAAGAAGAGATTTAATAAGTAGAAACGGGTAAAAAATGGGTTGAGGCCCATTAAGGTGCGATCAGGCCCAGTACGAGTAAATTGGCCCAATTAATTAAATCGATTGTAGTAAATGCGAGAATTATATTTGTTGGATTAATTGACATGATAAATAATTATCTGCAGCCCCAGAGACTGGATTAGCAACAAATCGGATCAGACGAGCCCCCAACAGTGGAATTTAGATACGCACTCGACGTGATTCGAGGTAAGAGAATTTTGTAGGTGCATAAAGATATCTATACATATTTTTTAGGGGATTTATAGGGCCTAGAATTTCTTAAAGTATCCAGAAATGAAATAATAATTTTTTGAAAATCGGAGGCATGAGTGAATAAAGAAAAAGATGATATTACCCTTGGGAGTAAAATTTACAAAAAAGGTAGTAAGGCAAATAAATTACATGATTATCATGTGCTGATGTTTTATATGAATGTCTTGCGTTGGTTTAAGCAAATTTACACATAGGTTGGCTATTGATTTTATGAATTATACGAAAGGGTATAGGTTTGTACCGGTTATGATTTTAAAGATGTTTTATCAAGATTGAGCCACCTATCATATTTACACGAGTAAAAAGAGTGCTAGAGTCTTACTCGCACTAAAGTTTACTAATTTATTATTCATAAAAAGCTGTATTGGAGCGTTGCCCGTACAAGAATTTTTGTATGTACAAAAATCGTGCTGGAGCTTCGTTCGCACAAGATTTTAGATATCATGATATGCATAGCGTCGTACTGGAGCTTTGCTTGCACTAGACGTGAGGTGACATGGATATAGTAGTGTAGAAGCCTCATGTAGACTGTGTGTCGTAGAGAGTTGATATGCTCGCACGTATACTTTGAGACATGGGTTGGTTATCAACATAGTATTGGGATGGATAAGACCTACGGCAGGTACCCCCAGACTATGATATGGGTCCATGAAGTACGTTGTACCGTGTATGTCACACGGAGTACGTTGTACAGTGCAGTCTTGATGACTCGATGATGTTACTTGATATTCTGACGGGTAGGATTTGACCCCACCTCCCGTTACAGTTGTGATGCCTCGCACACCGGGATCCGTGTAGCATGGGATCATAGGGACATAATATGACCATAGTCCTCGATTTTTCATACAGTAACCTACATGTCTTACATGATATCATACGGTCTGAATAGACCAGGGCAGACCCGAAGGAGGGGTAATGTCCCAATTTTTGTTTTTAAATAAGATGCGATTTAATGAATCAAGGTATTCTTGAGGAATGGGTTTAGCCTTGATGTGGTTATTTTATGATGAAACAAATAAGTTTTAACGTGATGAGTTTATGATGAAATAAATAAGTTTTAACGTGATGAGCATGAGATGTCATACATGATGATTTTCCATGTTTGTTTTATATATCGATTTCATGATTTCTCGTATATGATATATATACATGTGGCATCGTTTTAGTCTTACCTCATGCTCCAAATGTAAACAATTTTATATCATGACATTATCAGCACGTAGATAGTATAGTTATCTACCTTCTTACATTATTGCCTTACTAAGCTAGTTATGCTCACCCTTTCATTTTCCACCCTCCACAGAGCATCTACAGTAGTTGAGAACGGGTAGAGACTGCATTCCTGGTTGTCTGCTGCTCCCATCGTGAATCAAGTATACATATCATACAGTTTTGTATCTAAACAAATAATAGCACAGTTCTGTAACGAATATAATTATGGGGGATGTAAATATATGAAAACATATGTACATACAGTTGTACAATATATGTACTTAATATTACACTGTCTGAAATTATAACATTATTACCATAGTAAGAATGATATGGTCAAATGGGATAAGAGTTGGGATTATTACTGACTCATAGCCTAACTCGTTAAAAATGGAATTTGTCACGAGGAGGTGAGAAGCATAGAAAAAAGTAAAAAATTTGTAGTGATTTTGGTAGAACGGGTCGTGACAAAATGTGGTATTAGAGTTAGAGTTGATCGGATATGAGTCAGTAATAATACTTAAGAAATTAAATCTTCATAGTACTGTTCTTTGTTTAGATATAACTGTGTATACCAATATGGGATTAGACTAATAAATGGTCATAGATGCAGGAACTTAGGCATTATGCCTGTCACTCGTCGTGGTAAAGGGGCAAGTTCACGTACTAGAGCCTGTAGAGGTAGGCCCGAGAGCCGTGTAGAGCCACAGACTAGTCAGGCTCCGCAGGACCCCATTGAGAGACCAGGGGATACTGAGGCACGGTTCGCTAGGATTGAGCGGAGTATAGAAAGTCTTGTTGAGATAGTTGCACAGGCGTTGGGGCTGGTGATAGACGAGGTCCAGTTGGATAGCCTATTGCTACTGGACAAACTACAGAGACTGTTACACCACCACCAATTCAGGATACAGCTTCTCCTGTCGCTCCACAACCAAGCGGTAGTGATCTGGGTTATGACTGTGAGCTAGACAGATTATGACAATTCTAGGAATTTAGACCTCCAGTTTTCAGAGGGGTGAAAGACCCGGTTATTACAAAGGATTGGATATATGAGATGGAGAAATTGTATGGGTTCTTTAGATGTACATCGACTGAGAGGGTTGCCTTTATCTATTTATGCTGAAGGGCGAGGCAGAGCATTGGTGGAGGTCTACTGTGTCTATCCTGAGAGCCCGACACCTAGTGATTAATTGGGAGATATTTTTGGAGGCCTTTAGAAGGCAGTATATTTTGGCCACTGCACTGCAGAGATTACAAATGGAGTTTATGAGTTTGGTTCAGGGGAACCGCTCCGTTGATGAGTATGAGTCGAGGTTCATATCCTTGGGGAGGAATGACCCGGATACATTGAGCAGTGAGAGTCGGAAGGTTCAGAAGTTCATAGATGGATTGAGACCAGCCATCAGATCTAAATTAGCTCCGTTTGACGTCTTTACTTATGAGGAGGCAATGCTGTAAGACTCGATTTTAATTAAAACACGGAATGAAAAATGCAAAAGGATTGAAATGGTATTCCCGAACACGTGTAAGGGTAAAATGGTCAAAAGATCAAAATTCGATAGTAATCGGGACAAGAAAATTTAATTAAAAATAAGGGATTGAGAAATCTTGATCAATAAAGAAGAAATAATTAAATTTCGAGTTAAATTGATCAAGATATAAATTTATTTAATATTTTCAAAATTTTCACCTTGGAAAACGATCCCGAAAATAGTAGAAAAATATATCAAAAAGGTAAAATCAGACTGAGAAATTCATTTACGGATTAAATGAATTTAATATGAATTTTTGGGATATTTTTTGGATTTTAATATATTTTAATGAATAAAATAATAATAAAAGTTAATTATAAATAATAAAATAAAAAAAAAAAATAGAAATCTGAAAAAAAATGAAAAGTCTGAATCGCGAAAATGCGAAACAGAGAAGAAACGACGAAAGTAAGGGCGAGAAACCGAGGGAATGATTTCCCTCGGCTCCGATGCAACCACCGGTGGACGGCGCAAGGAGACCAACGGCGAAGGTCGATCGGCACCCCAGCAAGCTGACCCGCACACCCACGCGCCTCGAAGTCGCCAAAAAACACCAGATTGACGGAGTGAGTGCCGAAAAGGGAGAGAGGAGATTGGCGGCCATTGGCGCCATTTTGACTCTAGTCGAGGCCCGATTATGGAAGCCCAGCGATGGCCGTTCGGACGGCACCAGAAACAGCCCGAGAATCGGTCGGACGGTGCCAGAACGGTGGAACGATGCCTGAAATGGCCGAATCGGACTGAACCGCTGGATCGATCCTGTCTGAACTAGGTTAATCGGACCGAACTGGTTCAGCCAAAAAAAAAAAGAAAGAGAAAAAGGGGAAAAGAAAAGAGCAAAATTGGAGAAAAATTTCAGTGATGCAATCGAGCTACGGGTAAGTCGGTATGTGGTCAAATTAACCGATTTAAATTTCAAAATATTTAATTTGATTAATATCCGACTGGAAATTTACCCGAAAAAATATTTAAATTGTGTAGCTTGACGATTGACGTCAAACGATAGCTCGCGACAGCCTCAATTTGTGTACTATCATGGAATCATTGGTAAGTAATCCTTATTTACGACAATTTCCATCGTTATGCGTGTTAGAAATTTACCGCATAAATTATGGATTTAATTTCCGCATAAAATGAATTATATTCTGGAAATTCGGATAAATTGTCATAAATAATTATAAGCTATTCGAGAATTTAGAATGAGGTCCAATATATATATTAATAGGCCCAATGAGCCCAGTAAGCCTCGATAATGTAAATAGTAAGTGAAAAACGAGCTTAAGGCCCATTATGGTACAATCGAGCCCAATATGGGTAAACAGGCCCAATGATTTAAATTAAGCCTAGAAAATATGAAATACAATTAATTGTATTGTATTTGTCCTGATGAATATTTATCCGCAGTTTCAGAGATTAGATTGGGAGCAAATCGGACTGCGTGACGAGTCATCAGTGGAAAGGTCAGACTGTACAGAAAAATGAGGTAAGGGAATTGTGCGAGTAGCTAGAGGTAGCTACGCGTATTTTAAATAGCTTTTGTATACATTGAGTACGTATGTATACACTGATATTGTATAAAGGTCCTAAAAATGGTTTAAAGATTTTAAGGACTCGAAATAGGAAAAGACTATTTTACCCCTATTGAGGGAAGTTCACTTAAGGATGGTGACAGCATGACATGCACGAAATGCATGATTTAAGAAATTTTTTGAATTAAGGAATTTTTGTGGTTTTTAAGCAAAATAAATCGATAGATTGGCCAGTATTGCATAAATTTCACAAGATAACACTACGTAAGTGTTATTTATATTTAAATGAAATTTCTTTGGAAAACGGACCAACTATCAAGTTTAAATGGAAAACAGATAGTGCTGGCGCATAGCTCGCACTATATCTGAGTTTGTGAGTGTGCATAAAATGTGTTTAAGCGGTTGCTCGCACTGACTTGTGTGACATCATATGCATGAAATGTGCTAGAGCGGTTGCTCGCACTGATTTTTATTCTTGTGAAATGCATGAGAAGTGCTGGAGCCTAGGTCGCACTTTGTTTTGACTTGTTTTGACCTGATATGCATAAAAAGGTGATGGAGCGATTGCTCGCACTAGTTTTAATGATTTGACATGCATGAGAGGTGCTGGAGCTTAGCTCGCATCGTGTTTTGATATGATAATTGCATAAAAGCCGTGCTGGAGTGTAACTCATACGAGATTTGATTTATTTATGCATAAAGTCGTGCTGGAGTGTAACTCGCATGAGATTTGATTTATTGATGCATAACACCATGCTGGAGCTCGCTCGCACGGGATTTTATATGGATTTATAACTCATTCATTTTAAAGTCGTACTGGAGTGCTACTCGTACGCAGATTTTACTGATTTTTATGACACTGTGCTAGAGCTTCGCTCGCACGAGATTTTTAGATATCATGAATATGCATGGAGCTGTGCTAGAAATTTGCTCACAACCAGGGATTTATATGACATGCATATAGCCGTGTTGGAGCATCCTGTAGACTGTGTGTCACGGTGAGATAATATGCTCACACGTGCATACTGAGACAAAGATGATATGGGTGGATAAGACCTATTGCAGGCACCCCTGACTGAGCTTAGGTTCACGGAGTACGTTGTACCGTGTATGTCACGCGGAGTACGCTGTACCGTGGGGATTGTTGGAGTGGAGTGGCATTAGCCACGAGGCAGCAAGCCTTACCCTCGCAATCCTGATGTTATGCTATTCTAGCAGGTAGGACCAACCCACCTCCTATTTTAGGTGTGATACCCCACACACTAGGTACTGTGTTGCCAGGGATCACGAGGTTATGGCCATAGTCCTATGTTGTTACTGATAGTCACCTACATGCCTCACATGATATAACTTGTGATCTCGATAGACTAGGGTAGACCTGATGGAGGGGTCAGGCTCCTGATTTTGTGATTTTCACTGAATTGTGTTTTACTGCTATCATGCTAGAGTTTTCAGAGAATTTTATAACGAATTGATTTATGAGATGCTTAACCCCTTTGGGTTATTTTATACTGCGTTTTAAATGCACTAGCATGATGAGTTTTCCATGCTTTAATGATAAATTCATGAAAGGATTGTATCTCACGATTTGTTTTATATCGCATGAAATAATGCATGATTTTGATTTAATTCATGCTAAGTATGATTTACTGATGTCACATAAAATGCTATTGATACATGATTTCGATATGCACGAATAGTTTTATTAACTAAGTCATTGATGAAATACATGATTTGTGCTTGAGATTTTAATGAAAAGAAATGGATTTTAAGGGCATGGCATTATGAGCATGTAGATAGTGGAGCTATCTACTTACTTGCATAATTGCCTTACTGAGCATGTTGTTTGCTCACCCCCCCATATTTTCCCATCTTTTCAGAGCACTCACAGTAATTAGTAAGCAACCGAGGACTTGCAATCTTGGTATCCACTGCTTCCCATCGAGAGTTAGGTATACACATTTGTATAGTTTTGTATCTAAATATGTAAAACACAGTACTGTAAACGGATACGATGTTGGGGATGTAGAGTTATAAATACCATTTTGTATGTATTTAGTTAAAGTTAAAAGATAGTAAACTCTGATATGTGAATGTGATTACAAAAATGGAATGGTAAATAGGTGAGAAGTGACTAACACCGAATCATAGCCCAAATTTTTGTAGGATGGTCACGTTGAGAGAAAGGTAAGAATTAAATAATAAATGAAAAAATGAAAAATTTACTCTGATTTTTAGGTAATTTGGGTTGTGACAAGTTTAATGGTATCAGAGCTAGTTGGCCTGATATGAGTCGGTGTTAGTGGTTAAGGAAGTTTACATCCCCGTGTACTGTGCATTGTTTAGATACAATTGTGTACATCGATATGGAAGTGCAGCTAAGAATTTGGTTTTGAATGCAAGAATAGACTCATTAATTGATAGCCGCTATGGTAAAAGGGCGAGTACACGAGCTCAAGGCCGTAGAGGTAGGCCTGAGAGTCGTACTGAGTTACCACATGAGACTCAACATGAGATTGAAGTGGAGGCTGGTATTAAGCATGCCCCACAGAGTCCGACAGAGAGATTGTACAGAGTCTGACAGAGAGATCGGATAGTATTGAGACACGCTTCGCAAGGTTGGACCAGAGTGTGGAGAATATTTTGAGAGCTATTTACTCAGAGTATGCATGAGATTTGAGAGTGAGTTGGAGCATTGGTGGAAATCTGCTCGACCCATCTTAAGAGTTAGACATCCAGAATGGACGTGGAACATAATTCTAGATGAATTTCGGTGACAGAATATCCCGAACATTGCTTAAAGGAAATTAAAGATTAAATTCATTACTCTGACCCAGAGGAACTAGTTGATTAACGAGTATGAATCTCAGTTTATATTCATGGGCAGATATGACTCCGACACTATGAACTGTGAGAATCGAGATGTCTGAAAGTTCATGGAAGGGCTCAGATTGTCGATTAGAGTCCGATTAGCCCGTTAGATATCACTACCTATGCTGAGGTAGTGGACACACTACAATTATGTGAATAACATCATGAGTTGCATGCCTTTGAGATTGGGAAAGGTAGTAAGGGTCGAAATAGAGACAAAAAGAGAATAGTGGATTACAGAGATGTCAGAACGGGAAAAAGGTAGTTTGGTAAAAGATTAGAGCTAATGAGTCACGGGGTAAGATGATTGGTAAAGCCCCAGTGTATCCAAATACAGTACTTTTGGGGGGTATTGTGATTGGAGGACCCCGACCTGCTCTATAGCAGTGTGAGCAGTGTAAGCAGTGTAGCAGTGTGAATAGTGTAGAATATGTGGTAGTTACCACAGAAATAAGATGTTGGACGAGGACGAGTGTATGCCTTGGACCAGGACACTACTGATGTTTCATATAATGTCGTGTAAGATACCACACTGGTTGTGAATAATGCAATAATTATTTTAGTTGATCCAGGTGCCACACATTTATGCATACCGCCTTCAGTTTCTTATAAGCTAGTGAAAAATCTGAAGCCTGTACCCTTAGGCAAGATGATGATGGTTAGATGATTATCACTAATTGAATATGGGTATAGGGATTGTAAGTTGAAAACGGGGGAAAAAGGATATGTCAGCCGATTTTATTCAATGGAATATGAATAATTTTGAAGTAATATATGATAATAGATTGATTCGGCTGCAAACTATGATGTTTAGATTGCTATTCTAAGATAGTGATGATTTCACCCCGAAAAAGTATATTGTAGAGTTTTAACAAGTAATGAAAGAGTTTGTTATAAGTGATATATGAAAGGAGATAAGCTTCGAGATATAATAGATCCTGAATACGAGATATAATGGAATAAGAAGCGTATTCAAGGTAAGGATATATTTTATATATAAAATAATTTGGATTGAGCGTTATGTAGTGAATATGGATTGCGACTAAGTATAAGGGGTGGATATATCTACATCCAGTCCAGTCCATGTGGTCAAGTCTGAGGGTTAATAAAGGTATTTCAAAATACTTCCCTGCCTGAAGACTTGACAGTGTCGATAAGCGCACACATAACCTATAAATTGAAATCGACAGTCATAAAATATACATTTAAAATTTAGGTACCTTTACTGGTACAATAAAGAAATATAGAATTCGATTAATCATGGAGGTTCAAAAATTTAAATTTTATAAAAACCGTTAATATAAGAAAAAGGAAATGGCGTGGGTTAGTATCTTGCACGGAAGCGATTTTGAAATGACATTATACGTTTATGTGTACATAAGTCAAGGATATGGGTGATTGAAATATTTAGTGGAACTCAACTACGATGAGGTATTTATACCTTACCTGGACCAATTGGTTGTCACCTTTAGCGATGACATTTTGAAGTATTTGAAGTACAGGGAAGAGCATGAGTAGCAACAGGAAATTGTCTTATAGACGAGTTGTTGAGAGTTTCTCAATGGGCTGCTCAGTTGACACGTCTCATTGGGAAAAAATATTTCATACGAGTGGTATGATAAGTATGTAAAAAGCTTCGGTGAGTTTTGGTATATTGAAGTAATGAACCGACCACCATAAGTAATCTCACCATAACCAACAGCTCAAGGGGTTTCAGTGTGTATGGATACCTCAAAATAAGGATTGGGCTGTGTATTGATATAAAATGGGAAGGTAGTCGTTTATGGATCCAGATAGTTCAAGGACCATGAGAGAAACTATCTGACCCATGATTTAGAGTTGGCAGCAGTAGCGTTTACACTAAACGTATGGCTCCACCACTTAAATGGTAAGAAATTTTGGGTATGCACTGATCGTAAAAGCCCCGAGTATCTGTTTTCACAGAAAGAGTCGGATATGAGATAACTAAGAGGGTTAGAGCTTCTAAGGATTATGATTGTGAACATTGTACCACCCAGGAAAGGCTAATGTAATGGCTGATGCCTTAAGCAGAAAGAGCCTCGGGATGGTATCACTTATGATGGCCAGGGAGCGTGAGCTGCTAGAGCAGTTGTGAGCCTCAGTAGTGATGTGAATCCCTTCTGATGATGTCGGTGATTTTGTGACAGCTAGCCTGAGGTTAGAACTGAATTTGAGCGATCGAATTTGCCAGGCTTAGCATGATGATCGACATGGTGTCGATAGTGTGGGTCAGATTCAGAAGGGTATAGTGACAAAGTTCACAGTAAGTGATAATGACTTACAGAGGTTCAGACATAGTATAAGTGCTCCCCAAGACCATAGTTGATGAGATAGGTTATTGTCAGAAGCTCACTCTTCGAGATATACAGTGCATCCAGGAAGTAATAAATATATCAGAATCTCTGAAAAGGGTATTGGTGGTCAGATATGAAAAGAGACATTGTAGAGATTGTGGAAAAGTGTCTCGTATGTTAGCAGATTAAAGTAGAACAAAAGAAGTTGCAGGGTTATTGCAGCCTCTACCTATATTGACACGGAAATGGGAATAAGTTACCGTGAATTTTGTGATGGGTTACAGAGGACTCGGATAAATCACGAGGCTATCTAGGTGATAGTCGATAAATTGATTTAGTCTACCCACATTCTAGCTAAAGAAATCCCCAGATACTCTAAGTGCGTAGGCAGATTTATGTGTACGAAAAATTGTGAAATATTATGTAGCATTCCAGTGAGCAGGGTATCAGTTAGGGATTCCCGCTTCACTTCCCACTTTGGAGAATATTTTTCTGAAAGCTATGGGAACCCGATTGAGTGTTAGCACAGCTTCCATCCTCAAACAGATGGTCAGTCAGAGAGGACTATACAGGTTCTGGAGGATGTGATGAGAGTGTGTGCCATTGATTTTATAAGCTCCTGGGATGATCAGTTGTTACTAATCGAATTCGCCAATAATGACCATTGTCACTTGAGTATCGGGATAACATTTTATATGAGGCATGGTATGGCCATAGGGAATTATTTCTCGACTTAGATAAGAAGAAGTGGTTTGCCGATAGAGAATTGTTCCCGAATTGGTAAGATAAACCTTTGAGGATGTTCAGCTGATTTATGAGAGATTACAAACACCTCAGAGTAGACAGAAAAGCTATGCTGACAAGAGACAAAAAACCATTGGAATTCACCGAGGGTGAATCAGTATTGAGTTCATTAGATTGAATCCTTTGAGAGATTGGACAAAGTATAAGATAATGCCCATAGGTTGGCGTTACCACTTGAATAAGCAGGCATCCATAATGTGTCCTATCTTTTGATGCTTCGGAAATATTATCCGGACCTAGCATATGTAATCGAATATAAGCTCCAACAGCTTAGCTCAATGAAAGTGTAACGTATGTTGGAAAAAAAATCGATTCGGGTATTAGACGGAAGGAGTAAGTGTTGAGGTTTAATATGATCTCCCTAGTTAAGTATATTGATAGAATTACACTCCAAAAAAAGTTACATGAGAATTAAAGAGTATGATACGATAGACGTACCCAGAGATGTTTATGGACCCATTTAACTTGGTTCTAATTTGGGGGACCAAATTTCTTAAGTGGGGGAGATTGTAAGACCCGATTTTAATTAAAACATGAAATGAAAAATGCAAAAGGATTGAAATGGTATACCCGAACACGTGCAAGGGTAAAATGGTCAAAAGATCAAAATTCGGTAGTAAGCGGGACAAGAAAATTTAATTAAAAATAAGGGATTAAGAAATCTTGATCAATAACGAAGAAATAATTAAATTTCGGGTCAAATTGATCAAGATATAAATTTATTTAATATTTTCAAAATTTTCACTTCGAAAAACAATCCCGAAAATAGTAGAAACATATACCAAAAAGGCAAAATCGAACTGAAAAATTCATTTACGGATTAAATGAATTAAATATGAATTTTTGGGATATTTTTGGGATTTTAATATATTTTAATGAATAAAATAATAATAAAACTTAATTATAAATAATAAAATAAAAAAATAAAAATAGATATCTGAAAAAAAAATGAAAAGTCTGAACCGCAAAAATGCGAAACAGAGAAGAAACGGTGAAAGCAAGGGCGAGAAATCGAGGGGACGATTTCCCTCGGCTTCGATGCAACCACCGACGGACGACGCGAGGAGGCCGACAGCGAAGGTCGATCATCAGCCCAGGAAGCTGACCCGCACACCCACGCGCCCCGAAGTCGTCGAAAAACACCAGATCGACGGAGTGAGTGCCGAAAAGGGAGAAAGGAGATTTGCGGCCATCAACGCCGTTTTGACTCCAGTCGAGGCCCGATTATGGAAGCCCAGGCGATGGCGCACCGAACAGCACTGGAAACGGCCTGAGACCTGAATGGCGAAATGATGTCTGAACTGGTCAAACCGGACTGAACCGTTGGACCGAACCGGACAAAATCGCTGGACCGAATCGATCTGAATCGAGTTGAACCGGACCGAACTCGTTCAGACAAAAAGAAAAGAAAAGAAAGAGAAAAAGGGGAAAAAGAAAAGAGGAAAAATTAGGGAAAAATTTCAGTGATGCAATCGAGCTACAGGTAAGTCGGTAAGTGGTCAAATTGATCGATTTAAATTTTGAAATATTTAATTTGATTAATATCCGACTAGAAATTTACCCGAAAAAATATTTAAATTGTTTAGCTCAACGATTGACGTTAAACGAGAGCTTAAGACAGCCTCGACTTGTGTACTATCATGGAATCGCGGGTAAGTAATCCTTATTTAGGATAATTTGCATCGTTATGCGTGTTAGAAATTTACCGCAAAAATTACGGATTTAATTTCCACATAAAATGAATTATATTCTAGAAATTCGGACAAATTGTCGTAAATAATTATAAGCTATTATAGAATTTAGAATGAGGTCTAATATATTTACTGATGAGCCCAATGAGCCCAGTAGGCCTCGATAATGTAAATAGTAAGTGAAAAACGGGCTTAAGGCCGATTAAGGCCCATTATGGTACAATCGAGCCCAATATGGGTAAACGGGCCTAATGATTTAAATTAAGACTAAAAAATATGAAATACAATTAATTGTATTGTATTTGACCTGATGAATATTTATCCGTAGTTTCGGAGATTGGATTGGGAGCAAATCGGACTGCATGACGAGTCATCAGTGGAAAGGCCAGACTGTACAGAAAAATGAGGTAAGGGAATTGTGTGAGTAGCTAGAGGTAGCTACCCGTATTTTAAATAGCTTTTGTATACACTGAGTATGTATGTATACACTGATATTGTATAAAGGTCCTAAAAATGGTTTAAAGATTTTAAGGACTCGAAATAGGAAAAGACTATTTTACCCCTATTGAGGGAAGTTCACCTAAGGATGGTGAAAGCATGACATGCACGAAATGCATGATTTAAGGAATTTTTTGAATTAAGGAATTTTCATGGTTTTTAAGCAAATTAAATCGATAGATTAGCCAGTAATTGCATAAATTTCACAAGATAACACTACGTAAGTGTTATTTATATTTAAATGAAATTTCTATGGAAAACGGGCCAACTATCAAGTTTAAATGGAAAACAGATAGTGCTGACATATAGCTCGCACTATATCTGAGTTTGTGAGTGTGCATAAAATGTGCTTGAGCGGTTGCTCGCACTGATTTGTGTGACATCATATGTATGAAATGTGCTAGAGCTGTTGCTCGCACCGATTTTTATTCTTGTGAAATGCATGAGAAGTGCTGGAGGCTAGCTCGTCTCTGTTTTGACATGTTTTGACTTGGTATGCATAAAACGGTGATGGAGCAATTGCTCGCACTAGTTTTAATGATTTGACACGCATGAGAGCTGCTGGAGCTTAGCTCGCATCCTGTTTTGATATGATAATTGCATAAAAGCCGTGTTGGAGTGTAACTCGCACGAGATTTGATTTATTTATGCATAAAGCCGTGCTGAAGTGTAACTCGCATGAGATTTGATTTATTGATGCACAACACCGTTTTGGAGCTCGCTCGCACGTGATTTTATATGGATTTATAACACATTCATTTTTAAGTCGTACTGGAGTGCTACTCGTACGCAGATTTTACTGATTTTTATGACATCGTGCTAGAGCTTCACTCGCATGAGATTTTTAGATATCATGAATATCTATGGAGCCGTGTTAGAGCTTCGCTCGCACAGGGATTTATATGACATGCATATAGCCGTGTTGGAGCCTCCTGTAGACTGTGTTAGAGTGAAATGTATGCTCACACGTGCATACTGAGACAGAGATGATATGGGTGGATAAGACCTAGTGCAGGCACCCCTGACTGAGCTTGGGTTCATGGAGTACGTTGTACCGTGTATGTCACGCGGAGTACGTTGTACCGTGGGGATTGTTGGGGTGGAGTGGCATTAGCCATGAGGCAGCAAGCCTTGCCCTCGCAATCCTGATGTTATACTGTTCTGGTGAGTAGGACCAACCCACCTCTCGTTTCAGGTGTGATACCCGCACACTAGGTACCGTGTTGCTAGGGATCACGAGGTTATGGCCATAGTCCTATGTTGTTACTAATAGTCACCTACATGTCTCACATGATATAACTTGTGGTCTCGATAGACTAGGGTAGACCCAAGGGAGGGGTCAGGCCCCTGATTTTGTTATTTTCACTGAATTGTGTTTTACTACTATCAAGCTAGAGTTTTCAGAGAATTTTATAACGAATTGATTTCTAAGATGCTTAACCCCTTTGGGTTATTTTATACTGCGTTTTAAATGAAATGATTTAAATGCAGTAGCATAATGAGTTTTCCATGCTTTAATGATAAATTCATTAAAGGATTGTATCTCACGATTTGTTTTATATCGCATGAAATAATGCATGATTTTGATTTAATTCCTGCTAAGTATGATTTACTGATGTCACATAAAATGCTATTGATACATGATTTCGATATGCACGAATAGTTTTATTAACTAAGTCATTGATGAAATACATGATTTGTGCTTGAGATTTTAATGAAAAGAAATGGATTTTAAGGGCATGGCATTATGAGCATGTAGATAGTGGAGCTATCTACTTACTTGCATAATTGCCTTACTGAGCGTGTTGTTTGCTCACCCCCTTATTTTCCCATCTTTTTAAAGCACTCACAGTAATTAGTAAGCATTTGAGGACTTGCAATCTTGGTATCCGCTGCTTCCCATCGAGAGTCAGGTATACACGTTTGTATAGTTTTATATCTAAATATGTAAAGCACAGTACTGTAAACGGATACGATGTCGTGGATGTAGAGTTATAAATACCATTGTGTATGTATTTAGTTAAAATCAAAAGATAGTAATCTTTGATATGTGAATGTGATTATGGAAATGGAATGGTAAATAGGTGAGAGGTGACTAACACCGAATCATAACCCAACTGTTTGTAGGATGGTCACGATGAGAGAAATGTAAGAATTAAATAATAAATAATAAATGAAAAAATGAAAAATTTACTCTGATTTTTAGGTAATTTGGGTCGTGACAAGTGCATAGATTCAGTTGTGTGAGCAAGATTTTGAGCCGAGTGCCTCAGAGTTTGCGAAGGTCAGCAGAGCTAGAGATAGAGACCGGAAGAGATCCGGAGGGGATAGTGTGATCAGGAGAGGAGGTCAGAGGTTTGCTGATAAGAGACCTCGGATTGAGGAGGTACAGGAGCAGACGGGTAAGCCTCCTTTATATCCGGCTTTACCATCACCAAGGGGTATAGTTATTAGAGGGACACGGTCGACTACTGAGCAGTGTAGGAGATGTGGTAGATTTCATGGTACCAAACCTTATTCGATGACTACTTGAGTATGTTTTCATTATGGGAAACCGGGGCATGTCATAAGAAACTGTCCCGAGATGATTGTGACTGCCCTATAGAAGGGTAAAGAGCTAGAGAGAGCTCCTATTGAGACTCTTGCTCCTAGGAGAAGAGCCACTGTTGAGGAGAAGGGGAAGCAGGTTATGGGCAGAGGGCGAGTGCATGCATTGGACCAGGACACCGCAGATGCTTCATCGAATGTGATTAAAGGTACCATCCTAATTTTTTATTTAGAAGCATTTGTGTTTTTTGATTTTGGTGCTACACGTTCCTTCATATCGCCTTCATTTGCACATAAGTTGTTGAAGTATGTACAACCTACATTGTTAGATAGAATGTTGTTAATTTCTACACTTTTGGATGACAGTCAGTTGACTGAGTATGTATATACAAATTGTAGGCTGAAAATAGGGGGAAAGGATATGTCAGTCGATCTTGTCTTACTGAATATGAGGGATTTTGATGTAATTTTAGGAATGGACTGGTTGACTGTAAACCATACTATTTTATATTGTTGTGCTAAGACAGTAATGTTTTTAGGGATAGATAGCCTTATTGTAAGTTTTGCTGAAAAGAAATAAATACATATAATTATTGCATTTGGAAAAGTATAGTTGTAATTCATCATATTTGCGAGGTAAATTTATTTATTAATAATGGATACTTATATGATGAATTATGTTACTAATGATGGAAATGGTATTTTGAAGGGTTCATTGCATATGTGGTTAACATAGATAAGGCACGTCAAGAATTAAGAGACATTCCAGTTGTGACAGAATTTCAAGATGTCTTTTCGGATGAGTTACCAGGGTTACCGCCAGTGCGGGAGACAGAGTTCATTACTGATTTGAGACCTGGTACAGAGCTGATATCTAGACCACCATATGGAATGGCTCCGATTAAGTTGGAGGAGCTGAGGAAATAGTTACAGTAATTATTAGAGAAGGGGTTCATCAGACCGAGTGTGTCGCCGTGGGGAGCACCAGTTCTATTTATGAGGAAGAAGGATGGGAGCCTTTGATTGTGTATCGACTACCGATTGTTGAACAAGGCTACCATCAAGAACAAGTATCCCCTTCTAAGGATTAACGATTTACTGGATCAGCTACCAGGAGCACAAGTCTTTTCTAAGATTAATCTGAGATCTGGGTACCACCAGTTGAGAGTTCGGGATGGAGATGTACCCAAGACAGCTTTTCGCACCCGTTATGGTCACTTTGAGTTTATGGTTATGCCATTCGGGTTGACGAACGCTCCCATAGCTTTTATGTCATTGATAAATGAGGTGTTTTAGCCTTATTTGGATCGATTTGTGTTCATCGATGACATCCTAGTTTATTCGAGGTCCAGAGAGAAGCATGAGCAGCACCTGAGGATTGTATTACAGACCCTCCGTGAGAAGCAGTTGTATGCTAAACTCAGTAAGTGTGACTTTTGGCTTGAGCAGATCTCTTTTTTGGGACATATTGTGTCGAGGGATGGTGTGTCAGTGAACCCATCCAAGATTGAGGTAGTAGTTCAGTGGCAGAGGCCTCAGACAATTACGAAGATTAGGAGCTTTCTGGTTTAGCTGGATATTATAGACGGTTTGTGAAGGGGTTTTCGAGTTGTCTACTCCATTGACACGTCTCACTAGGAAGAGTGTAGTATTTGAGTGGGACGATAGATGTAAGGAGAGTTTTCAGGAGCTAAAGAGTCGATTGACCACTGCTCTGATTCTTGCCATTCCTACCAGCTCAGGAGGTATTTTTGTTTACACAAATGCTTCTTACTAAGGATTGGGCTGTGTATTAATGCAGGACGGGAAGGTAGTCGCTTATGGATCCAAGCAGCTGAAGGATCAGGAGAGGAACTTCTCAACCTATAACTTAGAGTTGGCGGTCATGGTGTTTGCATTGAAGATATGGTGCTACTATCTGTATGGTGAGAAATTCTACGTATTTACCGATCACAAACGCCTCGAGTATCTGTTCTCACAAAAGGAATTGAACATAATTACGATTATGAAATCCTATACCACCCGGGTAAGGCGAATATAGTGGCTGATGTGTTGAGTAGGAAGCACCTCGGGTTGGTTTCTTATATGATGGTACGGGAACACGAGTTGTTAGAGCAGTTTGTAAGCCTCAGTTTAGATGTGACCCCACCTAATGTTGAGAGTGGTTATATGATTGCTAGCCTACTGTTAGATCTGGATTTGATGGATCGGATCCGACAGGCTCAGCGTGATGATCAGCAGTGTATTAAGATAGTCAGGCAGATACAGAGAGGTATTGAGACTGAGTTTGAGTTGAGTTTGGATGGATTACTGAGGTTCTGAGACAGGATATGTATTCTCGAGGATCCTAAGATCAGGAAGTTGATCTTGACAGAGGCTCATTCATCCAAGTATACCTTACATCCGGGTAGTACAAAGATGTACCAAAATCTCCGGAAGGTATACTGGTGGTCGGGGATGAAAAGAGGCATAGCAGAGTCTGTTGTGAGATGTCTCGTCTGTCAGCAGGTGAAGGTAAAGCATTAGAAGCCTGCAGGGTTATTGCAGCCTCTACCTATACCGACTTGGAAGTGGGAGCATATCACCATGGACTTTGTGATGGGTTTACCGAGGACTCATAGAGGGAATGATGCCATATGGGTGATAGTTGACAGATTGACAAAGTCGGCAGATTTCCTAGCTATGAGAGTCACCGATACTCTGAGTAGATTGGCGGAGCTATATGTGCGCGAGATTGTGAGACTACATGGTGTCCCAGTGAGTATTGTGTCAGACAGGGATTCTCGCTTCACTTCCCATTTCTGGGAACACTTTCAGGAAGCTATAGGGACCCAGTTGAGATTCAGTACAGCTTTCCATCCTCCGACAGATGGGCAGTCAGAGAGGACTATACAGACCCTCAAGGGTATGTTGAGAGCTTGTGCACTTGATTTTAGAGGCTCCTGGGATAATCACCAAACACTCGTGGAGTTCGCCTACAATAACAGTTATCATTCGAGTATCGGAATGACACCATATGAGGCCTTGTATGGCCGTAGATGTCGTTCTCCTGTAGGATGGGAGGAGGTTGGTGACATGCAGATATTCGCTCCCGATTTGATACGTTAGGCCTCTAAGGATGTCCAGTGATTTGTAAGAGATTGAGGACAGCTCAGAGTCGATAGAAGAGTTATGCTGATAGGAGACGTAGACCGTTGGAGTTTACAGCAGGAGAGTCAGTATTCTTTAAAGTTTCTCCTTCCAAGGGTATTACAAGATTCGAAAAGAGAGGGAAGCTAAGCCCTCACTTCATAGGACCTTTGGAGATACTCGAGAGAATGGGAGATCGAGCTTACAGGCTAGCGTTGCCACTAGAGCTAGCAAATGTCCATAACATCTTCCACATCTCCATGCTTCGGAAGTATCAGCCGGATCCATCGCATGTGATCAGGTACGAGCCACTGGAGCTCAGTGAGAGTATGTCCTATGTTGAGAGACCAATCCAGATTGTGGATAGGAAGGAGAAGGTATTGAGATCGAAGACGATTCCCCTGGTGAAAGTACTGTGGCAGATCACACTCCAGAGGAAACGACTTGGGAGTTATAGAGTTTGATGAAAGAGAAGTACCCAGAGTTATTCAAAGACTGATTTGGTTCCATTTTGGAGGACCAAATTCTTTTAGTGGGGGAGATTATGTAAGACCGACTTTTTATTACTTGTTGATGCAATTCCTTATGATTCATGTGACGTACACTTCCACATATTGGTTGAATCATAGAAGAGCTTTGACTGAATTAAATTTGCTAATAGAATAAAAACGAAATATCGGTGAATGTATGCAGTAGCCAAATACGGGCCGAGATGGCCATAGGCCAAACAAAAGGGATCGAAATTAAGTTGACGAAAAATACAAATTTAAAATAAGAAACGATAGTGGATGTATGAAGGAAAATCGGGTTAATTTGGTTCTGAAACAAGTGTAGGGGTAAAACGATCAAAAGACCAAAATTCGGTATAATTCGATAAGAGAATTTTAGTAAAAAAATAAGGATTTAGGATATCTTGATCAATAATGAGGAAATTATACAATTTCAAGTCCAATTGATCAAGATCCGAAATTTTTAGAAATACCAAAACTTCATTCGGGACAATATCTCGAAAATACGGAGAAATTATACCAAAAAAGGGTTAAAAATAAAATAAATTAATTTGGAATAAAATAATAGATTTTGTAGATATTTTTAGAATATGTTTTAATATTTTAGTGATTATTATAATAATAAAATAATTTATAAATAATAATAATAACAAAAAAAAGAAGCTGAAATTGAATCGGGAAAAACTCAAAAAATGAAACTGAGGGAACCCGAGACCCACGACCCAGGCCACCAACGGCCAACTATACCGACGAAGACCCGAGGAGGAAGAGGAGAGGTCGGCGAGCTTGTTGACACTAGAGACGTGTCGTTTGGAGGCCAGAAATTGCCGATTGGAGGAAAGGAAAAATCGAGGAGAAACGGCCCGATTCCCGATGAACCACGGTCGTTGGGCGTGAACGGAGGCCACCGACGTGATCGCGAGGAGGAGGAGGTCCTTTTGAGACAATTAGCTGCCAGCG
Organism: Firmiana major; assembly: GCA_033439115.1. Classification (NCBI taxonomy): domain Eukaryota; kingdom Viridiplantae; phylum Streptophyta; class Magnoliopsida; order Malvales; family Malvaceae; genus Firmiana; species Firmiana major. The sequence goes on along the minus strand of CM065901.1, from coordinate 36,261,800 downwards.
AAACCGCCGAAAACGCCAGTGACGACAAAGGGATAGAAATGACACCGTTTGGCTGGAAGGAAAATGAATGAAAAAGGGAAGGAAAGGAAAAGAAAAGAAAGAAAAAGGGAAAAAAGGAAAGAAAAATTATTGGGGATGACTTGAGATTCGGGTAAGTTGACCGAGGATCGAGATTGACCTATGGGTAAATTCTAAAAATTTAATTAATATAATATTTGATGGAAAATAACCCGAATTTACCTAATTGTGCAGTTTTACGACAAAACCCGAACGAGAGCCGATTGAGCTTCGATTTTCGAACCTCGCATCATATTGGGTAAGTATAATTTAATTATGATAATATGAGTCCTTTAATACATAGTTTTGATTATTTTACGAAATTTACGGATTAATTCTGTATAAAAAGAAATATTATTCGGAATTGTAACGTAATTACCGTAAATAGTATATTGGCTATCCAATGTGTTTGGAATGAAGCCCGATGATTATTGATAAACTGAATGAGCCCAGTAAACTCGAAGAAGATATTTAATAAGTAGAAATGGGCTAAAAATGGGTCGAGGCCCATTAACGTGCGATCGGGCCCAATACGAGTAAATTGGCCCAATTAATTAAATCGATTATACTAAATGCGAGAATTACATTTATTGGGTTAAATTGACATGATAAATAATTATCTACAGCCCTAGAGACTGGATTAGCAGCAAATCGGATCGGACGAGCCCCTAACAGTGAAATTTAGATACACACTTGATATGATTCGAGGTAAGGGAATTTTATAGGTGCATAGAGATATCTATACGGATTTTTTAGGGGATTTACAGGGCCTAGAATTTCTTAAAGTATCTAGAAACGAAATAATAATTTTTGTGAAAATTGGGGGCATGGGTGAATAAAGAAAAAGATGATATTGCCCCTAGGAGTAAAATTTACAAAAAGGGTAGTAAGGCAAATAAATTGCATGATTATCATGTTTTGATGTTTTATATGAATGTATTACTTTGATTTAAGCAAAATTACACATAGGTTGGCTGTTGATTTTATGAATTATACGAAAGGGTACAGGTTTGTACCGGTCACGATTTTAAAGATGTTTTATCAAGATTGAGCCACCTATCATATTTACACAAGTAAAAAGAGTGCTTGTCATGACCCGAACTACCCAAAAATCAGAGTTAATTTTTCGCGTTTTGTTATTTCTATTTCATACTTACCTTTCCCCTGATCGTGACCACACTCCACTAACAAATTGGGTTGTGCGTCAATGCCAGTCCCACCATACATTTACCATGTAACTTAATTCTTTCTCCAGTCATTTATAATTGTTTACAATATTTATACATCCCCTACAGACACTTACAAACATGTTACTGTGCTATGCTTATTTAGATACAATTTGTACAAGTGTATATACCTTATGTTGATGGGTAGCAGCGGATATCCGAAATGCAGTACTGAGTCGTCTCAACATCTACTGGAGATTATCTGTGGGAGAAAATGAAAGGGGTGAGCACATCAAGCTCAGTAAGGCAATCCTACGAACAAGTAGGTAACCATACTACCTACATGAATGTGGTGCCATGCATAAACCACCCTTTCTCCACACATTTTAAAACAGATGATATGAGTTATGATGTTATGTAAATCAAGTTTGCATGAAAAATTCAACATGCAATTATTTCAAATCATTTCTTTCTCATTTAAAAATTCCACAATAAAGTCATGGACTCGACCTCTCCTTCGGGTGATCCTGACTCACACAAAACCATGAAAATCGATTTACATCACACATGGGTTTAAAAAGTATGGAAATAGCATCATGCACATTTAATTTAAAACCCAGTTTGATCTTATCAAAATCATCGACATGCGAGACTAGGCAACATCTGTATATCGGCAATAACCAGGACTGGCCAATATGTGTCCTCGTGAGTCCTTCTAGCTTCACGGATCCCAGTGTGCGAGGTCTCACCCTGATCTGGAACTGCTCGGGAGGTGGGTCAATCCAACCCGTCGGTCTTATCCGATCCTACGCACCGGAGATGCCGTATCCGAAGATACCCCGTATCACAAAGATACCGTATCCGAAGATACCCCACAGTACATCGTACTCCATGCTACTTGCACGGTACATCGTACTCCATGGACCCATCTCACTCTAGGTACTCCAGCCCAAATGGCCTGCTTCCCACAGAGAGGTTTTGTTTCTCAATACTCATGCCACGTCTCAAAACGCACGTGCGAGCCTATTAAATCGGTGGCACACAGTCTACCCGATGCTCCTAGCATGGCTCATCGCATGTTCTCATAAAATCAGTGCGAGCGATGCTCAGCACTCTCATCAAACCAAGTAAAATCGGTAGAGCCCGCTTTACATCCCCACAAGGCCGCCAACCTCATCCCTCACTCTCACCCCACTTACGAGGTCTTTTGAGCCTGTTGGGCCTTTTGGCTGACTCCAAGTGCAGACTGCGCTACTCCACAAATCCAATAAAACTAGTGCGAGCTAGGCTCTAGCACTCTATATATAAATCACATGAAAATCTTATAAAATCTGGTGCGAGTTAGACTCTAGCACCGTGTCACGAAAAAGCATGTGAAATCTGGTGCGAGTTATACTCTAGCACCTATGCATGTAAAACTCTAGTGCGAGCTCTCGCTCCAGCACCAATGCTTGCATCACCCAAATCAAAACATCGTGCGAGCTGATCTCTAACACGTCACATGTAAATAAAAACACATAGGCGGCTCTGTTTTCTTAAAACAGTTTCCAAAACAGTTATATCGTTGAAAGTATGCAATGCTGTGCATTTTCTTTCAAGGTTAGCCAGCCTACTCATGCATGCATTAAAATGTCTCCAGAACGAGCAGAACCCTCTTGTTCTTGCTCCTCTCAATTTTTCCTAAATTTGTAAATTTTACCCTTAACAAGGGTATTTTAGTAATTTGCCCATTCGGGGCACTAAAATTATTATTCGACCTCTAGACCCTTCAGATAAATTTTAAAGACTGCATATGAACTTGAAATTTCGTAAAGTTTGCCTCTAGCAGTCCGTAGAATTCCCTTACCTTATTTTCCTGTCGAGTCTGACCTTTTCTTTTCCACTGTTGTCTCGTCGCGCAGTCCGATATGCTCCTAATCAAATGCCCGAAACTGCGTATAATTATTCCTTAGGTCAGATAACATACAATTTAATTGTATTTCCTATTTTCTGGGCTTAATTTAAATCATTGGGCCCATTTACCCCTATGGGGCCCGATTGCACCTTAATGGGCCTTAATCGGCCTTAAGGCCGTTTTCCACTTAATTTTCACTTTATCGAGGCCTATTGGGCTCATTGGGCCCATTAATAATTTATTGAGCCTCGTTCTAACCCTCAAATAGCTAAATTTAATATTTACGACAATTTATCTAAATTTCCATAATTTAATTCAATTTATGCGAAATTTAAATTTATATCACGCATAACGATGTAAATTGTCGTAAATAAGGGTCACTTACCTGAGATTCCATGCTAGTTCGCAAATCGAGGCTGTCTCGAGCTCTTGGTGGATGCCAATTATCGAGCTACACAATTTCATAATTTTTCGGGTAAGTTTTCAGCCCAAAATTAATTAAATTAAATACTCCGAAATTTAAATCGGGTCAATTTCGACCACTACTGACTTACCCGTAGCTCGATTGCATCGTCGAGATTTTTCTCCAATTTTTCCTCTTTTTCTTTTTCCCTTTTTCTCCCTTTTTTCCTCTCTTTTTGGCTGAACCGGTTCAGTCCGGTTCGGACCGGTTCAGACCGTCGGTTCACCCCGGTTTTGACAGTTCATCGCCGGTTCAAGGCCTTGCCGACCGGTTCTCTGCCGGTTCTCGCCACCAGTCGCTCCGCGAGGTTGTCCGCATCACGAATCCACCCTCGGTTTCGGTCGAGGTCGCCGGAAGGTCGCCGGTCCAGCCGTTCTCTTTTCTGCGGTTGAGACCCATTTTCAGTTTTGGTCGTCGCCGACGATTCCGGCCGTTTCGTCGGCAGCTACCGATCTCAAAAGGACCGCCTCCTCCTCACGGTCACGCCGGTGGCCTCCGTTCACGTCCAGTCGCTGTGGATCGCCGGGACCTACTCGATTTCCCTCACGGCTTTCTCTTCCTCCGTTCGACGTCCTCAGGCCACTACAGGTACGTCTCCGGTGCCATCTTGTTCGCCGGCCTCCCCTCTTCCTCCTCGGCGCTTCGTCGGGCTTGATGATCGCCGGTGGTGGATTGTGGGTCGTCGGCTCTCGGCTTCCGTTTTCATCTTCTGCTTCTCGCGATTTCGTTTCAGTTTCTTTCCTTTTTTTTCATTTATTTTATTAATTATTTTTATTATTATTATTTATTTTAATTATTACTCTATTCATTAAAATACTCTATAAAAATTCAAAATATCCCTTAAAATATCCTTAAAATTATTATTTAATTTTAAATTAATTAATTTAATTTTATTTAATTTATTTATTATATTTTAACCCTTTTTCGGGTATAATTCCTCTGTATTTTCGGGATATTGTCCCGAATGACTTTTCGATATATTTTTCGATTATTTTTTTGGATTATTTCTCTGAACTAAAAATTTCGATTAATCCCGATTAATTCCAATAAATTAATATCTTGATCAATTTAACCCAAAATAAATTTATTTCATCCTTATTGACCAAAATTTCTCAATCCATTATTTTTAATTAAATTTTCTTATCGAATTTATTTCGACTTTCGATCTTTTGACCATTTTGCCCTTACACGTGTTCGGGATTAATTTAACCCGACTTTCTTTCACGAACACTCTTTCATTTCGTATTTTAAATAAATTCGGGTCTTACAACTCTCCCCAACTTAAGGAATTTGGTCCTCCAAATTAGAACCAATTCATATGAGTCCATAGACTACTCCGGGTACATCAATCGTATCATACTCTTAAATTCTTATGTGACCTTCTCCGGAGTGTATTACTACCAAAGGACTTTAATTAGGGAGATCATCTTAAACCTCAATACTTTCTCTTTCCTGTTTAATGCCCGAATCAACTTTTTCAATATACTTATAATTGCATTAAGCTGAACTGTTGGATCTCATATCTTATCACCTATGCTGGATCTGGATAGTATTCCCGAAGCATCAAAAGATGAGACACATTGTGGGTGCCTGCTTATCCAAGTGGAAATGCCACTTATAGGTCTTATCTTCCACTTGTCCAATCTCTCAAAAGATTCAATCTAGCGAAACTCAATTTACATTCTTCCAAAAGTTCGCTATGTCCTTATTCTCTTAGGACAAGAAACATTTCAATCATACTAACTCACCAAGGGTGAATTCCAATACTTGTCTATCTGCTCTGAGGTGTTCTTAATATCTTACTCTTAACTAAAACATCCTCAGAGATGTGTTATCCATAGTCGAAAATAATTCTATCTGTCACCCACTTTTTCTCATCCAATTTGGGGAACAACCCCTACAGCCATACACTGCCTCGTATCTTGTTATCCCGATACTCAAGTGACAACTGTTGCTATTGGCGAATTCAATTAGAAATCAACTGATCATTCCAGGAGCTTATAAAAATCAATGCACACACTCTCATCATATCCTCCAGAACTTGTACAGTCCTCTTTGACTGACCATCGATCTGAGGACGAAAAGTTGTGCTAATACTCAATCGGGTTCCCATAGCTTCCAGAAAAATATTCCCCGAAATGTGAAGTGAAGCGGGAATCCCTATATGATACCATGCTTACTGGAACGCTACATAATGTCTCATAATCTTTCTTACACATAAATCCTCATATACACTCTAAGTATTTGGGGATTTCATAACCATAAGGTGGGTAGACTTAGTCACTCTATCGACTATCATCCAAATAGCCTCGTAATTCACCTGGGTCCTCTGTAACCCATCATGAAATTTATGGAAACTTGTTCTCATTTTTTCGTGCCGTGTCGTGTCTATATAGGTAGAGGTTGCAATAACTCTGCAGACTTTTAATAATCTACCTTATTCTATTGACATACTAGGCACTTTTCTACAATCTCTACCATGTCTCTTTTCATATCTGACCACTAATACCCTTTTCGAGATTTCGATATATATTCTTTACTTTCCATATGCACTATATATCTCAAAGAGTGAGCTTCTGACAATATTACTATTTCGTCAACTGTGGTCCTGGGGAGCACTCATACTGTCTCGGAACCTCTGTGTAAATCATTATCATACTCTGTGAACTCTATCACTGTACCCTTCTGAATCTGACCCAAACTATCTACATCATGCCGATCATCACGATATGCCTGTCAAATCCGGGCACTCTCATCCAGTTCTAGTCTCAGGCTAGCTGTCATACAATCACTGTTATCATCAGAAGGGATCACATCAACACTGAGGTCCACAACTGCTCAAGCAGCTCACGCTTCCTGACCATCATATGTAATACCATCCCGAGGCTCTTTCTGCTCAAGGCATCTGTCATCACATTAGCCTTTCCTGGGTGGTACAATTTTCACAAATCAAAATCTCTCAGAAGCTCTAACCCACTAGGTATTCTCATATTCGCCTCTTTCTGTGAAAACAGATACGTGGGGCTTTATGATCAGTGCATATCCATAATTCCTCATCGTGTACCTAGTAGTACCATATCTTCGGTACAAATACTGTTGCCAACTTTAAATCATGGGTCAGATAGTTTATTTCATGATTAAGGAGTTGTCTGACTCCATAATTGACTATCTTCCCATTATACATCAATACACAGCTCCTTCTTGATTTTGAGGTATCCATACTCACTGAGAACCTCTTGAGCTGTTGGGTATGGTGGAATTAATCACGGTGGTCAATTCATACTTCATTACACCAAAATTCACGTCACATCTATCATCTTATTTATCATCTCATTCAAAGATCACGTTTTCCATAGTTAAACGTGCCAACCAAGTAGACCATACTGAGAACTCGCAACAACCCATTTGTAAAAGCAAATTTCCAATTATTGCTTACAATTTGCCCTAGACTTCAACTACACCCAACATATCATCGATAATGATGATTACTAATCGGTCCAATCCTTGACTTATTTACACATAAGCGTATAAGATCCTTCAAAATCGCTTACGTTTTCAGGTACTAACCTGCGCCATTTTCTTTTTCTTATCTTAACGGCTCTTATTAAATTTTACTATGTTAACCTTTATGGTTTGTCGAATTTTAATATTCTTATGTCTTAGTAAAGGTATCCTAATGTTAAAGGTATTTATTACGACGATCGATTTCACGTTATAAGTTATATATATATATATTTTTAGACGCTGTCAAGTCTTCAGGCGGGGAGGTATTTTGAAATACCTTTATTAACCTTCAGACTTAACCAAAATTACTTTACAAATCAGTCCATGTGGTTACAATTTATATTCGCTACTAATTGCTTTAATCCTAATTACTTCGCATATTAAGGGTATTCCTTACCTAGAATGTCTCTTACTCCAATACATCTTGTATTTAGGATCTATCTTATCTTAAAGATTATCTCCTTTCGTATATCCCTTATGACAAAACTCTTTCATTATTCATTCCGTGAGTACAATCCTTTACTCCTTTAATTTCAACTGTTGTACCCCTTTTTATCACTTGTCAACACTCACAGTATACTTTTCAATGATGTTTTCACCCCTGTTTTCAACTTAAAATCTCTATATCCATGTTCCGTTAATTAATCCTCCTCTATTAGGGTACTCATTTATCAATATTATGCCCAATGATGTAGGCATTCATGCCTTTTACTCACTTATATGCGAATGAAGGCGGTATGAATAAATGTGTGGCACCAGGATCAATGAACATATGTACTTCATTATTCATAACAAGTGTGGTATCTTACACCACATCCATGAAACATCAATAGTGTCCTGGTCCAAGACATCCTCTCGCCTTCGTCCAACAGCCTACTTCCTTTTTTCTTTTCGGTTATGGCCTCCCTTTTCGTTGCAGCTATACCAACGAAGTTTTTCTGTCTCTTTACTTTTCTGTGGGGCGATCTCGCCCAACTCTATGCAATCAATATCAATGGTTCGTCTTACCACACTTAACGGCCATTTTCATCAATACAGTGTAGGTATAGACCCTCCTTCCGTGGTATCCACCACACATCTCACACTGCTTACAGTGCTTACACTGCTACACTGCTTCGTAGCAGGTCGGGGTCCTCTAATCACAATGCCTCTCAAGAGTGTCAAAATTGGATGTACTGGGGCCTTACCAATTATCTTACTCCATGACTCGTCAAATTAAATCTTTTACCGATTACCATTTTCCCATTTTAACATCTTTGTCATTTCTCAATTCTCTTTCTGTCTCTATTTCAGCCCTCACTACCTTTCTCGATCTCAGAGGCGTGCAATTCATGTTCTTATTTACCCAACTGTAAATCCGCGCACTGCCTCGATATAGGTAATATCTCACGGGGCCAATTGGACTCTAATTGACAATCTAAGCCCTTCCATAAACTTTTAGACATCTCGACTGTCACTTGTTCATAGTGTCGAGGTAATATCTGCCCAAGAATATAACTAAGTTTCCATACTCATCAATAAATCAAATCCACTGGGTAAGAGTAAGGACTTTTATCCACCATTTCTTTTAAACAATGTCCAGGATATCCTGTCACTGGAATACATCCATAAACATTTCTCATCTTAGCTCTGGATGTTTAACACTTAAGATGGGTCGAGCGGGTTTCCACCAATGCTCCGCTGCGCCCTCATATCTCATACATAATCTGAGCAATTAGCCCTTCACAATAATCTCCACATTCCGTTCCAATCTCGCGAAGCGTGTCTCAATACTATCCGATCACTCTGTCGGACTCTGAAAGGTATGCTCAACATTAACATCTATTTCAATCTCATCCTGATTCTCACAGGTCAACTCAGCACGACTTAGCAGACTCAGGTCTACCTTTACGACCTCTGCCTCGTGCACTATCTCATCTAATGCGACTCATATTAGGCATTCCTGCATTCTCAACCATTTCTTAGTCAAAACCCATCTCGATATACACTATTGTATCTAACCAAGCACAGTAACACGGGGATGTAATTTCTTAATTACTGACACTGACACACATCAGACCAATTGTGCTCTGATAGCACCTTTATATGTCACGACCCGAACTACCCAAAAATCAGAGTTAATTTTTCGCGTTTTGTTATTTCTATTTCATACTTACCTTTCCTCTGATCGTGACCACACTCCACTAACAAATTGGGCTGTGCATCAATGCCAGTCCCACCATACATTTACCATGTAACTTAATTCTTTCTCCAGTCATTTATAATTGTTTACAATATTTATACATCCCCTACAGACACTTACAAACATGTTACTGTGCTATGCTTATTTAGATACAATTTGTACAAGTGTATATACCTTATGTTGATGGGTAGCAGCGGATATCCAGAATGCAGTACTGAGTCGTCTCAACATCTACTGGAGATTATCTATGGGAGAAAATGAAAGGGGTGAGCACATCAAGCTCAGTAAGGTAATCCTACGAACAATTAGGTAACCATACTACCTACATGAACGTGGTGCCATTCATAAACCACCCTTTCTCCACACATTTTAAAACAGATGATATGAGTTATGATGTTATGTAAATCAAGTTTGCACGAAAAATTCAACATGCAATTATTTCAAATCATTTCTTTCTCATTTAAAAATTCCACAATAAAGTCATGGACTCGACCCCTCCTTCGGGTGATCCTGACTCACACAAAACCATGAAAATCGGTTTACATCACACATGGGTTTAAAAAGCATGGAAATAGCATCATGCACATTTAATTTAAAACCCAGTTTGATCTTATCAAAATCGTCGACATGCGAGACTAGGCAACATCTGTATATTGGCAATAACCAGGACTGGCCAATATGTGTCCTCGTGAGTCCCTCTAGCTTCACGGATCCTAGTGTGCGAGGTCTCACCCTGATCGGGAACCGCCCAGGAGGTGGGTCAATCCAACCCGTCGGTCTTATCCTATCCTACGCATCCGGAGATGCCGTATCCGAAGATACCCCGTATCACAAAGATACCGTATCCGAAGATACCCCATATCACAAAGATACTGTATCCGAAGATACCGCACGGTACATCGTACTCCATGCTACTTGCACGGTACATCGTACTCCATGGACCCATATCACTCTAGGTACTCCAGCCCAAATGGCCTGCTTCCCACAGAGAGGTTTTGTTTCTCAATACTCATGCCACGTCTCAAAACGCACGTGAGAGCCTATTAAATCGGTGACACACAGTCTACCCGATGCTCCTAGCACGGCTCATCGCATGTTCTCATAAAATCAGTGCGAGCGATGCTCAGCACTCTCATCAAACCAAGTAAAATCGGCAGAGCCCGCTTTACATCCCCACAAGGCCGCCAATCTCATCCCTCACTCTCACCCCACTTACGAGGTCTTTTGAGCCTGTTGGGCCTTTCAAAAATTACGAAAAATAGGGCAAATTTAAAACTTTTTACTCATTAATTCACAATTAAAGGTGCATTCCTGTGCAGTGTCATACATCATCATAATTATTATGCCTCAGGATCTCATCATAATATAGCGTATATTGTACCGTATACAAATACTCAATTCCAAGTTAATTAATCCTAATACATCCCATATAATATTATACATCAAGTGTCTGCAATTACAATAATAGTCTGGGTACATGAAAAGATAAAATATACCTCAAGATACAATATATGGCCTGGAGCTCAAGTCCTCCACTAGCCACTACTCCGTACGTCGCAGGGAGATCCTTTTTCACTTGAAGAACTCTGGGGGGAAAAGCAAACAGGGTGAGCTTCTAAATCGCTCAGTAAGGGGGGTGAGGAACTCATTTCATAAACCAAAATGCACATCACAAAATGTTTATTTGTTTGTGAAACTCATTTGAAAATTATAGCATGAAAGTACTCAAAACGACATCCTCATGTCTCAAGTCATGTGAAAACATGAAGTAAAAAGGCTCACTCTAGAGCAATAACAAAGCATGTGAAAACAATGCGATAAACGCTTTCTCAAATACGTGATAAAATCACTGAAATAATAATGCACGTGGCACAGCCACTAAACACACGTGGCATAGCCACTGATTTAAATTCACACGTGGCATAGCCACTAAACACACGTGGCATGGCCACTGATTTAAATTCACACGTGGCATAGCCACTAAACACATGTGGCATGGCCACTGATTTAAATTCACATGTGGCATAGCCACTATCTCACGTGGCAAAGCCACTGATTTAAATTCACACGTGGCACAGCCACAGAATAGGGTTTCACGTGGCAACGGCCACCAAATTGGGTATAACGTGGCAACGGCCACCAAATAAGGTATAACGTGGCAACGGCCACCAATGGGGTATCACGTGGCAACGGCCACCAATGGGGTTTCTCACGTGGCAACGGCCACCAAATGGGGTATCACGTGGCAACGGCCACCAATGGGGTTTCTCACGTGGCAACGGCCACCAAATGGGGTATCACGTGGCAACGGCCACCAATGGGGTTTCTCACGTGGCAACAGCCACCAAGTATACGTGGCATAGCCATAGAATGGGTTATTCTCACATTACCAGAACGGAGAAGAAATCGGGCTTACATGCTACCAGAGCAATACCCGGTGTGTACTCACAACTACACACCTAAGTCTTATCACATAAGACTGGTTTACCTTCACGTAGAACTCATAGGGGTTTTTCACTCATAAAACTCAATTGAAAACCTTTTTGTACTCAACACAAAACATAATAAAATCGAGTTCCAACCGGCAAAGCACGCACGCATTTCTCAAATCTCGATATTGCCTTAACGTAGAGCCCAATTCATTACTCACGCAAATTTGACGGTTTATAAAGCAATTTCACACTCAGCTTATAAACGCATAAAACAATGGGCTCCAACCGGCTATAAAAACCGTGTGCAATTATAACTCAACACAACACTCAACATACTTGTTTTATAAACCACAAATCATGCTATAATAGTTTACAAATCACATACACAAATGGTTTAGATTTCCCTTACCTCTTTGCACCTCGTATAGTGCAAATCGTTTCCCCCGTATCACGGACTAGCCTCGCATTCCACTCTGGAACTCTCGAGCTGTCCAAACGATGTTAAAACATCAATACTCAATTATCTCATAAACCTCAATTCTCAAAAATCGAGCATAATTGCTCATAACACCTCAAATCTCTCGATTCTCGTAACTCTACCCCAAACTACACTCTCATTCATAACACCTCAACGTTCTACATTTCTCATGCCAATTATCTATGCTAATTCACCACATTGTCTAAATTTTCATTTATAGCTCAAAATTCCTAAAATTACCAAAATTGCTAAATATCATTATCACTCCAACCACATTGCAATTTCATCAATCCCTAATCATTTCTCAGCTATTTCAACGCAATGACAACCACCAATATCATCAAAATCATCTCAAATATCAAGATCGAGGTTTAGAGATTACCCAAAGCTTGTGAGACGCACAACCCACGCCTCGATCCGATTCGTCCTTTGATTTCCAAGTATGTTGTTCTCCCTTTGATGAGGAACAACTTTCCTTCTTGCCACAACTCTTGATTTGGTCGGAAATGGGTGTTTTGGATGAGTGAGAAAGTTAGGTTTTCGGTGGAAATGGGGTTGGAAGAGAGAAAGTGAAATTGCAGGAGAAAAACAGGGGTTCCTTATATAGACTGGAGGTAGGAGATCGATCTGCCTCTTGATGAGATCGATCTCTTTATGGCTTTATGAGATCGATCTGCTCCTTGAGGAGATCGATCTTCTCCCAAATAGAATCATTTGGAGATCGATCTCTTCCTCATGAGATCGATCTTCTCTCAAACAGAATCATAAGGAGATCGATCCTCTTCCATTGGAGATCGATCTGCTCCTTAAATTCCTCCTTCCTCGTCATTTATAACTCACCAGATCGATCTCTCATTCTCCCAGATCGATCTGCTCCTTAAATTCCTTTTGCCTTGTCATTTTTTAACTCACCAGATCGATCTCTCATTCTCCCAGATCGATCTGTCCTCATAGTTACACACTTATTTTAACACTTAACATATAAATCTCCAATTATCATTCCCCAATTCACTTAGCTCAATAAATTACACTTCAAATTCTTATTACATCAATAAAATATGTCTGAAATTCTTAGATCTCACATCCTCCCCACCTTAAAAGAATTTGGTCCTCCAAATGCAACTCAGCTAGTCAAAGAGATGGGGGTATTTCTCCTTCATGAGACTCTCTAGTTCCCACGTTGCCTCTTCCCTTGAGTGATGTTTCCACAAAACTTTCACTAATGGGATGCTCTTGGTTCTCAGTACCTTCTCCTTTCTATCGAGAATCTGGACGGGTTCCTCAGTGTCGCTCATGTCCTCTTGAATGTCCATCTCATCATACTCTATGACATGAGAAGGGTCCGGGTGGTACTTTCTCAACATAGACACATGAAAAACATTCTGTATTCCGGACATCTGTGGGGGTAATGCTAATCTGTAAGCTACCTCTCCCACTCTCTCAAGAATCTCGAATGGTCCTATGTATCTGGGACTCAATTTTCCTTTCTTCCCAAATCGCACGATACCCTTACTCGGTGATACTCTCAGAAATATTGCATCACCAACGTCAAACTCGAGTGGCCGTCTACGCACATCCGCGTAGCTTTTCTGTCTACTTTGTGCAGCCCGTAACCTCTCACATATGAGTTTCACACTCTGTACGGCTTGCTCAACAAGCTCAGGAGAATTTATCTTTCTGTCACCGACTTCTTCCCAAGCTACAGGGGATCTACACCTCCTACCATATAGAGCCTCAAAAGGTGCCATTCCAATACTCGCATGATAGCTGTTATTGTATGCAAACTCTGTTAGGGGTAGGTGATCATCCCATGATCCCTTAAAATCCATCGTACACGCCCTCAACATATCCTCCAGGGTCTGAATAGTCCTCTCTGACTGACCATCTGTCTGAGGATGATAGGCGGTACTAAAACTCAATCGAGATCCCATGGACTCCTGAAACTGGGTCCAAAATCTGGAAGTAAACCGAGAATCTCTATCAGAAGTAATACTCACTGGAGCCCCATGTAATCTAGCTATCTCGCTGACATATAGCTCAGCTAAGGCATCCACCGTATCTGTGCTCTTGATGGCAAGGAAGTGGGCAATCTTGGTCAATCTATCCACAATGACCCATATCGCGTCACGACCTCTTCGGATCCTCGGTAAACCTATAATAAAGTCTATAGTGACATGCTCCCATTTCCATGTAGGTACAGGTAAGGGCTGTAGTAGTCCTCCGGGCTTCCGATGCTCAGCTTTCACTTGCTGGCATACTAAACACCTGGCCACATACTCTGCCACATCTCGCTTCATACCACTCTACCAATACACCTTTCTCAAGTCTCTGTACATCTTAGTACTCCCTGGGTGCATGGTGTATCGCGAGCAGTGGGATTCTCTCAGTATCTGTCTCTTCAGGGTATCATCGTCCGGTACACAGATCCGTCCTCTGAATCTCAACAATCCATCCACATCGATGGTGAGATCCAACTGCGAACTCTGCTCAGCTTGGTTAACCATATCTATCAATCTCTGATCACTGCGCTGCCCAGTTCTAATCTGATCCATGATCCTGGGCTCTATCCGCAGGCTAGCCAAAAATCCAGTCTCTACCTCTTTAACTCTGATCCGAAGTTCGGTGAACTGCTCTAACAAATCCCATTTCCTGATCATCATAGCAGATATCATACTCTTCCTGCTCAGGGCATCAGCAACTACATTCGCCTTACCCGGATGATAAAGAATCTCACAGTCATAATCTTTAAGGAGTTCCATCCATCTCCTTTGTCTCATGTTTAACTCTTTCTGATCAAAGAGATATCTCAAGCTCTTATGATCAGTGAAGATCTGGAATCTTTCCCCATATAAGTAGTGTCGCCAGATCTTCAAAGCAAATACCACAGCGGCTAACTCCAAATCATACGTGGGGTAATTCCGCTCATGGTCTTTCAGCTGTCGCGATCCATATGCGACCACTCTTCCGTGCTGCATAAGCACACACCCCAATCCTTGATGAGATGCATCACTATACACCGAGAATCCTCCTGATCCCTCAGGGATAGTTAACACAGGTGCCGCTGTCAATCTCCTTTTTTATTCCTGAAAACTGAGCTCACATTGATCAGTCCATATAAATGGAGTCTCTTTGCGCGTGAGTTTAGTCAAAGGAGCGGCAATCCTTGAAAATCCGTCCACAAATCTTCTGTAATACCCTGCCAAACCAAGGAAACTTTGTACCTCAGTAACTGTCCTCGGTCTCTCCCAATTAAGCACAGCCTCCACCTTGCTTGGGTCCACTGATACTCCTTCCTCGAGACTATATGACCAAGGAAAGCTATCCGGTTCAGCCAAAACTCACACTTACTAAGCTTTTCATACAATTGCTTATCTCGGAGTATCTGAAGTACTAACCACAAATGCTGTGCATGCTCCTCATATGACCAAGAGTACACCAGGATATCATCAATAAAGACTATCACAAATTTATCCAGATAGTCTCTGAACACCTCGTTCATCAATCTCATAAATGTTGTAGGGGCGTTCGTCAATCCAAAGGACATCACCAGAAATTCGTAATGGCCATACCTTGTCCTGAAGGCCGTCTTTAGAATATCTTCTTCCTTGATCCTCAATTGGTGATAGTCCGATCTCAAATCAATCTTAGAAAAGACTGATGCCCCTCTCAGCTGATCGAGTAGATCATCAATCCTGGGTACTGGGTATTTATTCTTCACCGTGGCTTTATACAACAATCGATAGTCTACGCATAATCTGAGACTACCATCCTTCTTCTTGACATATAAAATCGGTGCTCCCCACAGCGAAACACTGGGCCTAATGAACCCTTGATCCAATAACTCCTGTAGTTGTTTCCTCAATTCCTCAAGTTCCACTAATGCCATCCTGTAAGGAGGTTTAGAGATCGGCTGAGTATCTGGTACCAAATCAATGGTAAACTCCAGCTCTCTCTCTGGTGGTAAACCTGGCAATTCATCTGGGAAAACATCCAAAAATTCACAAACCACAGGTATATCCTCAATCCTCGGATGTTCCCGCTCATCGTCTGAGATGAGTGTCTCATAACCTTCACATGAATAATCATATTTAATATTTTCCAAAATAATATCAAAATTCTCAAATTACTTACTAGAAATCCACATAATCATTTCCTCAACATCTCAATTGTACACTGTAAGGTTCAGGTAGGGAGAAAGTTACAATCTTAGTGTAGCAGTCTAAACTCACTCGATTGGTTGCCAACCAATCCATCCCCAGAATCACATCAAACCCATGTATATTCAACATGATTAGATCTGCTAACATCACTCTATCTCCCACCTTTATTTCACATCCTCTACAGATTAACTCAGTTCTCTGGGATTCACACATAGGGGTATTTACATGTAGTATATATTCTAGAGGTTCAAACTTCAAGTTTAATCTACATGCAAAATGCTCAGAAATAAAGGAATGCGTGGATCCTGAATCAATCAACACATGAGCCTTATGATTACAGACAGAGAGTGTACCTCTTATAGTTTCTGCCGAAGTGTCTGCGGTCTCCTTATCCAGGGCAAACACTCGTCCCTGTGCCACAGGTTTCTTCCCTTTCTCTGCCGCAGTGGCCTGTCTCCGAGGAACCACTCTCTGAGGCTGTTATCTAGTAGGTTCCAATCCATGTGGTTTCTGAGGTTGAAGGCAATCCTTCACCATGTGACCCATGTCTCCACATCTAAAACATCCATGGATCGACCCAGTACAACTTCCCTCATGCATTCGACCACAATCTCTGCAAAACCTTGTCTCAGGCCTGACATCTCGAGGGGTTTCTCTAATGTTAGGGTACCCTCTGGGTCTCTCTAATCTGCCCTTCTGCACCTCAATCCTTCCTCTTCTGAAGGAACCTCTCCGAGCCTCTGTTTGAAAAATCGCTGGCCTTTTGCCCTTATCTCTACTCACTGCTCGGAGCTCATTCTGGGATTGTACCATCTCAATTCCTCTTTCAATCTCCTGTGCTCGTCTCAGAGCATCTTCAAACTCAGTAATACATAGCCCTATCAATCTATCTCTGATGACGGGCTTCAACCCATACACAAACTTCTCTGTGCGGAGCTCTTCACTCTTGAAGGTCTCTGGGTCATATCTCAATAGTGCGGTGAATTGACTCTCATAGTCATCCACAGACATGTCACCATGTACCAAACTCAAAAACTCGGCCTGTTTCTTTCTCTGGGCGGCTCGTGGTACATATTGGGTCCTAAAGGCTGTCTGAAACTCTTTCCAACCAATCACATCATGGTGGGACATCAAAATACCCTGGGTAGTACCCCACCAAACTCGAGCTCTCCCCTTCAGCATATAGGCACTCATACTGACCCTCTCAGCATCGGTGCACCCCAAGAAATCAAATATAATTCTCAATTCCGTCAACCACTCCTCAGCCTCTGTAGGATCCTTCTTTCCCCTAAATGCGGGTGGATTCATCCTCAGAAAATCCTTTAGTCAGACCATACTTCTGTCCTCAAGCTGAGTGACGGGAGGCACTGGGGGTATGGGAGGTCCTTGTGGTGGGGTATGTGAGACCCCGTACATGTATAGCTATGTATATAGGAACATGGGAATGTAAATAAAATCATAAGATGATGTATTGTAATGTGAAGTGTATGCAATGTAAGTTCATAAGATTATGTACGCACTTGTAGTAAGAATTGTGATTATACGTACAAGTTGCATTACGAATGAGTAGGAAGAAATGAACTTGAATACGAGAAGAATGTGATCGAAATGGGATATGAGTAGTATAGTAAAATGGAAGGAAAGATTTACATAAGTGTATATTTTTATTCGAGTAATATCGTATATATTTGGTCATACAAAGATTCTACACAAGTTTTAATGTGTATGTAGTGAGGATGGATCACATTTTCAAGTCTCAAAGATGAATGAATGAGGAAATGAACATAGTAGTAAATTAAGGGTGTTTGGTAAGAGTTGTTGTAGAAAAACTACAGGAAATCTGGAATTTGTGAAGGCCAGATCGATCTCATAGGATGAGAGATCGATCTGGGAGAGCCAGAATGCTCTTATGTGAGAAATGGAAAGGAACAGATCGATCTCCAAAAGAAGCAGATCGATCTCCTTAGCTCTCAGGTTGGGAGCAGATCGATCTCCCCTAAGACCAGATCGATCTCCTTAAGCTTCTGTTTGACAGCAGATCGATCTTCAGTCTCGACAGATCGATCTCCTACCTTTAAAACGTCTCAGAAAAGAGGAATTTTTGAGGAACAGATCGATCTCCACCCAAGGAAGATCGATCTCATCAAGTCAAAACTATAAATGGGAGCAGTTGGATCATTAGAATTTCGGGAAAACATTTCCATTTCACTTCAACTCAAAGAAATCTAGTTTCTCACTCCTAAATCCAGCCATTTTCAGTGAGATTTAAGGAGAGGCTATTAGAGACAAAGTTGTTCACATCAAAGAGAAGAACAACATAGTCTAGAGGCATTTTCCCATTTGAAGGATTGAAGAAATAGAGGGCAATCCTAATTGGAGCAAGAGGAAATCCAATGAGGTAAGTTCTAATGCACAAATCCAAGTACATTGGTTTAGTTAATGATTATAAAGATATTTGGGTGTGCATATTGTGGATAGAACTACCTAGGATGGTATGAAATGCATATAGCTTAGAAATAGTCAAGTGTAAGAAAGTGGAATGTGGGAGTATTTTTGATGAATGAGATATCTTGAGTGGATGAGTATGTTGTGGAAATGGTTTGGAAATGTTGATATTAGGATAAATTGGGAGATTTACCACAAAGGGTAAAATGTGTATTTAAGGCATTGGATAAGTGATTAGTTGAAAAAGAGTTAGAAACATTAACTCAAATGTTGATGGATGAATTTCAGTTTCGGATGATACGCCGGAGCAAGTCAAGATGAGAACGCAAGAAGCATAAAGGCGGATAGTTGCACACAAGTAAAACGAGGTAAGGGACTGTGTGTTAGCTATAGAGATGTTCGTACGTATTTTACGGCAATTTCGTAGATATATTGCTAGACTAGTACGATATGATAATTCTATGAAATGATATGGAAGTATGCAAAGTACTATGACGTATATATGTATTGAGAAATGGGATAGGGTAAGGAAATAGCATGATATGCATGTTTTCAATGATTTTCTCAATTTTTCATTGTTATTTATGATTGAGAAATGTTGATGATAGGTTGGCTAATTTTACATGTTTTAGCATGAAGAGGCATGCTTTATGAATAAACGTGTTTTGAGTTTTAAAAAGAGAAAATAGCCATCTATCAGTTTTGAGATGAGATTTGGTGTTGAAGCGTTAGCTCACACCCGGTTTAAAGCCTTGATGTACCGTGCGGGAGTTTTAACTCGCACGAGGGTTTTGAGAAACTGCGGGAACTTTGCTCGCACCTGTTTTGTTGAGTTAAGGTAAACCTAGGGGTCTAGGACCCAAGGGGATACCAGCCGACGGCCAATTGAACGGGCTGGGCCTTAACGATAGATCGTACCGCGCTGGAGCTTTGCGTTGACTGTGTGTCACGCTGCTTGCTCGCCTGGTATATGAGACATGGTTTAAGGATAAAAAGTCCATCGGAGTTGGAGTATGGACTTGGGTCCACGGTTGTACGTAGAACAGTGTAGTCACCCGTTGGTATACTATGTACCGTGCTGGGTGCATGTGAGTACGAGTATCGCGTAGATGACACACGACGTATCTTCACCGTGAGTATACGAGGAGATGAGGTAGATTGAAATGAGCCGGAGGGTAGGACTGACCCATCCCCCTTCAGGCGAAGTGATACCCTGTGCACACCCGATCAGTGAGGCCTGGGATCACTGACTGTGGCCATAAGTCGTGGATATTTGATTGCCGAAAATTCCATGCCTGTCTCAGAGAATCGAGAAACAGAGACAATCTCAGAAAAAGAAAGAGATTTGCGAGAGAGAATGATTTGAGAAGTGAAAGAGATTTCGTGTTTTAATAAATCTCTGATTTCACACTCGTGCCATGAGGGCACTATTTATGAGCATGTTTTAAATGGAAGTTTGACATTTGATTTACACGAAATGCTATTGAGAAATATGTGTTTAAATGCATTGTTCGTATGATATTTCCATTTATAATGAAAACATGGTTTTGGTTTATGCATGCATGGGCTATGTAGGTAGTACGATATCTACCTGCTAGCATACATTTCCTTACTGAGCCGTGGTTTGCTCATCCCACTATTTTCCCCTTCCAGGTACTGAGAAGTAAGAGAGCGGTGATCTCTAAGTCTTTTGTGTTGAACAGCTCCCACAATCCGCAAAGGTATAAGATTTGTATACACGAGTATTTTGTATCTAATATATTGTATCGCACAGTTATATCTTGGAATTGAAATCAGTATTATGGGGATGATATGTAAACACTTGGTATTTATACAATTAATTTTGTGTATTTACACACACACCTGGGAGTGTGAATTAAAGTTTTAAATATTTCGCTGTAAATAAATAAATTTTTAGTAATTACATCTTCTCACAGCCCAACCGTAGTAGAGAATGTATGGATAGAAGGGTTCCCGAAAGTGGGGCATGACAGGCTTGGTATCAGAGCATGGTTGGTCTGATGTGAGTTGATGTTTAAGACTAAGAAAACATACATCCCCAAGTTACTGTGCGATATTTAGATACAAATGTGTATACGGAGCTGGTAGTGAATTAAATGTTTGTTATAACGCAGGAAAGTTATCAGGCTAGTGAGTTATGCCTGAGAGACACCGCAAGAGGGGAGAGAGCTCGAGAGCTCGAGGGCAAAATGACAGGACTGAGAGGCACAGTAGATCATCCTCTAGTCATGAGCCCCAGGAACAGATAGAGGCTTCTGATCCTCGAATAACTCGATTGGAGGAAGACATGCGCACGATGATGACCATGATGGGTCAGATCATGGCTAGGTTTGAGGGTACACCTGGTACAGCGGGACAGGCTGCACCGAATCCCCCAGCAGCTGCACCTGAGCCTGAGAATGTTGCACCTGCGCAAGCCGAACCGGCTAGGCCATGGGAACCTCATATTCGACCGGTACCTCCTCTAGTAGCCCCACATCAGCATGATGATGATTTGGGGTATGGATATGATTGCGACATGGAGAGATTGAGGCATTTTATGGACTTTAAGCCTCCTTCATTTAGCGGGGTAAAGGATCCGACGGTGGCTGAGGACTGGATCAATCAAATGGAGAAGTTATTCGACTTCTGTAGATGTTCAGCTACGGAGAGAGTAGCACTTGCGGCCTTTGTATTGAGAGGCGAAGCAGAGCACTGGTGGAAGTCCGTCAGGCCGATGTTAAGAGCTCAAGGAATGGTTATCACTTGGGATATGTTCTTAGACGTTTTCAGAAAGTAATACATCCCAGATACTGCTCGACGGAGACTACAGATGGAATTTCTGAATCTGACTCAAGGAAATCGAACAGTTGATGAGTACGAGTCACGATTCACTTCACTGGGTCGATATGATCCGGACTCGATCAGGAGTGAAGCTGTCAGAGTCCGTAGATTTGTAGATGGACTGAGGCCTTCGATCCGAGCGAAGTTGGCCCCATTTGATGTCGCTACATATAGAGAGGCTGTGCGACGGGCCCAGTTATGTGAGCAGGATCATGACTTGCAGATTTCTGAGTTTAGTTGGGGAAAGGACAAGGGACAGAGGAAGCTGGGAGATGGCAAGAGTACTAAATTTGGTCGAAAATTCATGAGTAAACGTCAGAGAGAGGTAGATGAGTTCCAGAAAAAGGTTGCTAGACCTTTTATGCCTCCGACTCAGACACCAGCCAGGGGTATAGTGATTGGTGGACCCCGACCGACTACAGATCAGTGTAGGCTATGCGGTCGATACCATGGTGGTAGGTCATGTCATCTTCAGGGTACCCGATGCTTCAGATGTGGTAAATTTGGACATTATGCCAGAGAGTGCCCGGAGATAGTTGAGGCAATTCCACAGAGGGGTAAAGAGCCAGAGAGGGTTCCTACAGTTGCACCTCCTGCAAGAAAGAAAGCCTCGGCTGAAGAGAAAGGAAAACAAGTTGTGGGACAAGGCAGGGCGTATGCGATAAACCAGGCATCGGCTGATACCTCTTCTGAAGTGATAAAAGGTACAATCTTGATTTTCAATCTAGAGGTTATAGCTTTGTTTGATTCTGGTGCTACGCATTCCTTCATATCACCTGCATGTGCATCTAAGTTAAAAGGTTTTGTAGAACCCACATACTTGAGTAGGACCTTACTGATAAGTACTCCAATGAGAGTTAGCCAATTAGTTGAACAAGTGTATAAAGATTGTAAAGTGAGAGTGGGAGATAAGTGCATGACAGCCAACTTGATTTTGTTGAATATGTATGACATTGATGTAATTTTGGGAATGGATTGGTTAGCCGCCAATCATGCTGTCATAGACTGTCGTTCTAAATCCATTAAGTTTTCTCTACCTGAAGACTGTGTTGTAAGATTTTAAGAGAAGAAATGAAATCTTAAATTTTGTATTAAGTAAAGTACTTTGGTATAAATGGCTTGAGTGTTGTTTTGAAGGTTTTGTTGCTTATGTGGTGGATTTGAACAAAGTACACCCGGATATGGAGGACATCTCAGTGGTCAGAGAATTCCCTGATGTCTTTCCAGACGACCTATCAGGATTGCCACCTGATAGAGAAACAGAATTCGGAATAGACTTGACGCCTGGAACCGAACCAATATCGAAGTCACCATATAGGATGGCTCCAGTTGAGTTAGAGGAATTAAGGAAACAGCTGCAAGAGTTGTTAGAGAAGGGGTTCATAAGACCGAGCGTCTCACCATGGGGAGCCCCGGTATTGTTTGTAAAGAAGAGAGATGGGAGCCTCAGATTGTGTATTGACTATTGGATGTTAAACAAGGCTACCATCAAGAATAAGTACCCCTTGCCACGCATTGACGATTTATTGGATCAGCTTCGGGGAGCGCAGATCTTCTCCAAGATAGATCTGAGGTCTGGGTATCATCAATTGAAGATTCGGAAGGAGAATGTGCCTAAGACAGCATTTCATACCCGCTATGGCCATTACGAATTTTTAGTGATGCCTTTTGGGTTGACCAATGCGCCAGCAGCTTTTATGGCTCTAATGAATGAAGTATTCAAGCCATACCTGGACCAATTCGTAATTATTTTCATTGATGACATATTGGTGTATTCAAGGTCCAGAGAAGAGCATGAGCAGCACTTAAGGATTGTTTTGCAGACCCTTCGAGAGAAAAGGTTATATGCCAAGCTTAACAAATGTGACTTTTGGCTAGAACAGATTTCTTTTCTAGGCCATGTTATATCGAAGGATGGGGTGTCAGTAGATCCGTCCAAGATTGAGGCAGTTGTTCAGTGGGAACAACCTAGGATAGTCACAGAGATCAGAAGTTTTCTAGGTTTGGCTGGTTACTACAGGAGATTTGTAGAAGGATTTTCTAGATTAGCTGCTCCATTCACACGTCTTACGAGGAAGAGTGTGGAGTTTTCATAGGACAAAGCTTGTGAGAGAAGTTTTTAGGAACTTAAGCGCAGATTAACTACTGCACCAGTTCTTGTCATCCCTAACAGTTCAGGGAATTACTCGGTGTATACTGATGCTTCGCATCAAGGACTAGGCTGTGTTTTGATGCAAGATGGGAGGGTAGTAGCTTATGGATCTAGACAGCTGAAGGATCATGAGAAGAACTACCCCACTCACGATTTGGAGTTAGCGGCCGTAGTGTTTGCGTTGAAGATATGGCGCCACTACTTATATGGTGAGAGATTTCAGATCTTTACGGATCATAAGAGTCTGAAATATCTATTCTCACAAAAGGAGTTAAACATGAGACAGAGGAGGTGGTTGGAACTCCTCAAGGACTACGATTGTGAGATCTTGTACCACCTGGGGAAGACAAATGTGGTTGCTGATGCATTGAGTCGGAAGAGTCTCGAGTTGGTATCACATATGATGGTTAGAGAGCACGAGTTGTTGGAACAATTCACGAACCTTAGTCTGGATATGACCCTACCTGAGATTGGCAGCTATGGGATCATTGCTAGCTTGAGATTAGAACCGGAGTTGATTGAGAGAATCCGACAAGCTCAGCAAATCGATCAATGGTGTATTGTCATGATTAGCCAAATCCAGAAAGGGAAGGGTGCTGATTTTATATTGAGTCCAGATGGAATACTAAGGTTTGGAGATAGAATATGTGTTCCTAAGGATTTAGAGCTGAGAAAGCTGATCTTATCAGAGGCACACTCGTCGAGATACACGATACACCCGAGGAGTGGTAAGATGTATCAAAACCTCCAAAAAGTATATTGGTGGTCTGGAATAAAGAGAGACATAGCTGAGTATGTCGCTAGATGTCTCATTTGTCAGCAAGTAAAAGTTGAACATCAGAAGCCAGAAGGACTATTACAACCTCTATGATACCAACATGGAAGTGGGAGCATGTCACCATGGATTTTGTGATGGGGTTACCGAGAACCCATAAGAACCATGATGCGATATGGGTGATTGTAGATCGGTTAACGAAATCGGCACATTTCTTAGCCATGAGATCTACAGATACATTGAGTGCACTGGCGAATCTGTATGTGCGAGAAATAGTGAGATTGCATGGAGTCCCAGTGAGTGTTGTTTCGGATAGGGATGCCCGCTTCACTTCTTCACTTTTGGGGACATTTCCAGGAAGCGATGGGGACCCAGTTGAGTTTTAGCACCGCTTTTTATCCTCAGACAGATGGTCAGTCAGAGAGGACTATACAGACCCTGAAGGATATGTTGAGAGCGTGTGTGCTGGATTTTAGAGGCTCATGGGACGATCACTTGCCATTGATTGAGTTCGCCTACAATAACAGTCATCACTCAAGTATTGGTATGGCCCCTTATGAGGCACTATACGGTCGTAGATGCCGATCGCCCATTGGTTGGGAAGAAGTTGGTGACAGACAATTGCTCGCCCCCGATTTGGTTAATCAAGCCTCCGAGGATGTTCAGATAATATGCGAGAGGCTGCGAACAGCTCAAAGTCGACAAAAGAGCTATGCTGACAGGAGACGGAGACCACTTGAGTTTGATGTTGGCGAATCTGTATTTTTGAAAGTATCTCCTTCTAAGGGAATAATGAGGTTTGGGAAGAAAGGAAAATTAAGTCCTCGTTACATTGGTCCCTTCGAGATTTTGGATAGAGTGGGAGAAGGAGCATATAGGCTAGCCTTACCACCTGAGCTAGCAGAAGTCCACAATGTCTTCCACGTTTCTATGCTTCGGAAGTATTACCCAGATCCGACACATGTAATTAGTTATGAGCCGTTGGAGCTCAAGAAAGATATGTCGTATGTCGAGAGACCGATCAGGGTGTTGGACAGGAAAGAGAAGGTGTTGCGGAACAAGACGATTTCATTGGTTAAGATTTTGTGGCAACATCACACTGTGGAAGAGGCCACATGGGAACTGGAAAGTTTGATGCGGGAAAAGTATCCCGAGTTATTCACAGATTGAATTGGTTCTAATTTGGAGGACCAAATTCTTTAAGTGGGGGAGAATGTGAGACCCCGTACATGTATAGCTATGTATATAGGAACATGGGAATGTAAATAAAATCATAAGTAAGATGATGTATTGTAATGTGAAGTGTATGCAATGTAAGTTCATAAGATTATGTACGCACTTGTAGTAAGAATTGTGATTATACGTACAAGTTGCATTACGAATGAGTAGGAAGAAATGAACTTGAATACGAGAAGAATGTGATCGAAATGGGATATGAGTAGTATAGTAAAATGGAAGGAAAGATTTACATAAGTGTATATTTCCATTCGAGTAATATCATATATATTTGGTCATACAAAGATTCTACACAAGTTTTAATGTGTATGTAGTGAGGATGGATCCCATTTTCAAGTCTCAAAGATGAATGAATGAGGAAATGAACATAGTAGTAAATTAAGGGTGTTTGGTAAGAGTTGTTGCAGAAAAACTGCAGGAAATCTGGAATTTGTGAAGGCCAGATCGATCTCATAGGATGAGAGATCGATCTGGGAGAGCCAGAATGCTCTTATGTGAGAAATGGAAGGGAACAGATCGATCTCCAAAGGAAGCAGATCGATCTCCTTAGCTCTCGGGTTGGGAGCAGATCGATCTCCCCTAAGACTAGATCAATCTCCTTAAGCTTCTGTTTGACAGCAGATCGATCTCCAGTCTCGACAGATCAATCTCCTACCTTTAAAACGTCTCAGAAAAGAGGGATTTTTGAGGAACAGATCGATCTCCACCCAAGGAAGATCGATCTCATCAAGTCAAAACTATAAATGGGAGCAGTTGGATCATCAGAATTTCGGGAAAACATTTCCATTTCACTTCAACTCAAAGAAATCTAGTTTCTCACTCCTAAATCCAGCCATTTTCAGTGAGATTTAAGGAGAGGCTATTAGAGACAAAGTTGTTCACATCAAAGAGAAGAACAACATAGTCTAGAGGCATTTTCCCATTTGAAGGATTGAAGAAATAGAGGGCAATCCTAATTGAAGCAAGAGGAAATCCAATGAGGTAAGTTCTAATGCACAAATCCAAGTACATTGGTTTAGTTAATGATTATAAAGATATTTGGGTGTGCATATTGTGGATAGAACTACCTAGGATGGTATGAAATGCATATAGCTTAGAAATAGTCAAGTGTGAGAAAGTGGAATGTGGGAGTATTTTTGATGAATGAGATATCTTGAGTGGATGAGTATGTTGTGGAAATGGTTTGGAAATGTTGATATTAGGATAAATTGGGAGATTTACCACAAAGGGTAAAATGTGTATTTAAGGCATTGGATAAGTGATTAGTTGAAAAAGAGTTAGAAACATTAACTCAAATGTTGATGGATGAATTTCAGTTTCGGATGATACGTCGGAGCAAGTCAAGATGAGAACGCAAGAAGCATAAAGGCGGATAGTTGCACACAAGTAAAACGAGGTAAGGGACTGTGTGTTAGCTATAGAGATGTTCGTACGTATTTTACGGCAATTTCGTAGATATATTGCTAGACTAGTACGATATGATAATTCTATGAAATGATATGGAAGTATGCAAAGTACTATGACGTATATATGTATTGAGAAATGGGATAGGGTAAGGAAATAGCATGATATGCATGTTTTCAATGATTTTCTCAATTTTTCATTGTTATTTATGATTGAGAAATGTTGATGATAGGTTGGCTAATTTTACATGTTTTAGCATGAAGAGGCATGCTTTATGAATAAACGTGTTTTGAGTTTTAAAAAGAGAAAATAGCCATCTATCAGTTTTGAGATGAGATTTGGTGTTGAAGCGTTAGCTCACACCCGGTTTAAAGCCTTGATGTACCGTACGGGAGTTTTAACTCGCACGAGGGTTTTGAGAAAGTGCGGGAACTTTGCTCGCACCTGTTTTGTTGAGTTAAGGTAAACCTGGGGGTCTGGGACCCAAGGGGATACCAACTGACGGCCAATTGAATGGGCTGGGCCTTAACGATAGATCGTACCGCGCTGGAGCTTTGCGTTGACTGTGTCTCACGCTGCTTGCTCGCCTGGTATATGAGACATGGTTTAAGGATAAAAAGTCCATCGGAGTTGGAGTATGGACTTGGGTCCACGGTTGTACGTAGAGCAGTGTAGTCACCCGTTGGTATACTATGTACCATGCTGGGTGCACGTGAGTACGAGTATCGCGTAGATGACACACGACGTATCTTCACCGTGAGTGTACGAGGAGATGAGGTGGATTGAAATGAGCCGGAGGGTAGGACTGACCCATCCCCCTTCAGGCGAAGTGATACCCTGTGCACACCCGATCAGTGAGGCCTGGGATCACTGACTGTGGCCATAAGTCGTGGATATTTGATTGCCGAAAATTCCATGCCTGTCTCAGAGAATCGAGAAACAGAGACAATCTTAGAAAAAGAAAGAGATTTGCGAGAGAGAATGATTTGAGAAGTGAAAGAGATTTCGTGTTTTAATAAATCTCTGATTTCACACTCGTGCCATGAGGGCACTATTTATGAGCATGTTTTAAATGGAAGTTTGACATTTGATTTACACGAAAATACTATTGAGAAATATGTGTTTAAATGCATTGTTCGTATGATATTTCCATTTATAACGAAAACATGGTTTTGGTTTATGCATGCATGGGCTATGTAGGTAGTACGATATCTACCTGCTAGCATACATTTCCTTACTGAGCCGTGGTTTGCTCATCCCACTATTTTCCCCCTCCAGGTACTGAGAAGTAAGAGAGCGGTGATCTCTAAGTCTTTTGTGTTGAACAGCTCCCACAATCCGCAAAGGTATAAGATTTGTATACACGAGTATTTTGTATCTAATATATTGTATCGCACAGTTATATCTTGGAATTGAAATCAGTATTATGGGGATGATATGTAAACACTTGGTATTTATACAATTAATTTTGTGTATTTACACACACACCTGGGAGTGTGAATTAAAGTTTTAAATATTCCGCTGTAAATAAATAAATTTTTAGTAATTACATCTTCTCACAGCCCAACCGTAGTAGAGAATGTCTGGATAGAAGGGTTCCCGAAAGTGGGGCATGACAGTGTAGGGGTAGTATCCGAGGCATTAACTCCAAAGTGTTGCGCGAATAACGCTGCCATCTGCTCAAAACCTTGCCTCACATCGGTCTCAATCCGATTAAATCAAGAGTTAGGTCTCTCTGGTTGTGGGACAGGTGGCGGAGGGGACTCTGCCTGCCTCCTCGAACGACCTCGTCGTTTACTCATTCTCTATCTCAACTCTTCTCCTGCGTGTACATATCACAATCGATTGAAATCTCAATCCTCAATTTCAGTTCATGACCAGACTATTACAGACACTTGGGATGTATTCTATTTCACTTAATCGACACTGACAGTACTAGACACCCTAAGCTCTGATACCAAGAAAACTCTGTCACGCCCCGAAAATTGCGGAAAATAGGGTAAATTTAAAACTTTTTACTCATTAATTCACAATTAAAGGTGCATTCCTGTGCAGTGTCATACATCATCATAATTATTATGCCTCAGGATCTCATCATAATATAGCGTATATTGTACCGTATACAAATACTCAATTCCAAGTTAATTAATCCTAATACATCCTATATAATGTTATACATCAAGTGTCTGCAATTACAATAATAGTCTGGGTACATGAAAAGATAAAATATACCTCAAGATACAATATATGGCCTGGAGCTCAAGTCCTCCACTAGCCACTACTCCGTACGTCGCAGGGAGATCCTTTTTCATTTGAAGAACTCTGGGGGGAAAAGAAAACAGGGTGAGCTTCTAAATCGCTCAGTAAGGGGGTGAGGAACTCATTTCATAAACCAAAATGCACATCACAAAATGTTTATTTGTTTGTGAAACTCATTTGAAAATCATAGCATGAAAGTACTCAAAACGACATCCTCATGTCTCAAGTCATGTGAAAACATGAAGTAAAAAGGCTCACTCTAGAGCAATAACAAAGCATGTGAAAACAATGCGATAAACGCTTTCTCAAATACGTGATAAAATCACTGAAATAGTAATGCACGTGGCACAGCCACTAAACACACGTGGCATAGCCACTGATTTAAATTCACACGTGGCATAGCCACTAAACACACGTGGCATGGCCACTGATTTAAATTCACACGTGGCATAGCCACTATCTCACGTGGCAAAGCCACTGATTTAAATTCACACGTGGCACAGCCACAGAATAGGGTTTCACGTGGCAACGGCCACCAAATTGGGTTTCTCACGTGGCAACGGCCACCAAATAGGGTATCACGTGGCAACGGCCACCAATGGGGTATCACGTGGCAACGGCCACCAATGGGGTTTCTCACGTGGCAACGGCCACCAAATGGGGTATCACGTGGCAACGGCCACCAATGGGGTTTCTCACGTGGCAACAGCCACCAAGTATACGTGGCATAGCCACAGAATGGGTTATTCTCACGTTACCAGAACGGAGAAGAAATCGGGCTTAAATGCTACCAGAGCAATACCCGGTGTGTACTCACAACTACACACCTAAGTCTTATCACATAAGACTGGTTTGCCTTCACGTAGAACTCATAGGGGTTTTTCACTCATAAAACTCAATTGAAAACCGTTTTGTACTCAACACAAAACATAATAAAATCGAGTTCCAACCGGCAAAGCACGTACACATTTCTCAAATCTCGATATTGCCTTAACGTAGAGCCCAATTCATTACTCACGCAAATTCGACTGTTTATAAAGCAATTTCACACTCAGCTTATAAACGAATAAAACAATGGGCTCCAACCGGCTATAAAAACCGTGTGCAATTATAACTCAACACAACACTCAACATGCTTGTTTTATAAACCACAAATCATGCTATAATAGTTTACAAATCACATACACAAATGGTTTAGATTTCCCTTACCTCTTTGCACCTTGTATAGTGCAAATCGTTTCCCCCGTATCACGGACTAGCCTCGCATTCCACTCTGGAACTCCCGAGCTGTCCAAACGATGTTAAAACATCAATACTCAATTATCTCATAAACCTCAATTCTCAAAAATCGAGCATAATTACTCATAACACCTCAAATCTCTCGATTCTCGTAACTCTATCCCAAACTACGCTCTCATTCACAACACCTCAACGTTCTACATTTCTCATGCCAATTATCTATGCTAATTCACCACATTGTCTAAATTTCAATTTATAGCTCAAAATTCCTAAAATTACCAAAATTGCTAAATATCATTATCACTCCAACCACATTGCAATTTCATCAATCCCTAATCATTTCTCAGCTATTTCAACGCAATGACAACCACCAATATCATCAAAATCATCTCAAATATCAAGATCGAGGTTTAGAGATTACCCAAAGCTTGTGCGACGCACAACCCACGCCTCGATCCGATTCGTCCTTCGATTTCCAAGTATGTTGTTCTCCCTTTGATGAGGAACAACTTTCCTTCTTGCCACAACTCTTGATTTGGCCGGAAATGGGTGTTTTGGATGAGTGAGAAAGTTAGGTTTTCGGTGGAAATGGGGTTGGAAGAGAGAGAAAGTGAAATTGCAGGAGAAAAATAGGGGTTCTTTATATAGACTGGAGGTAGGAGATCGATCTGACTCTGGATGAGATCGATCTGCATTTGAATTTTTGGGACGATTTGGGGCAATTTATGCCTAGGAGATCGATCTGTCGAGGGGTGAGATCGATCTCTTTATGGCTTTATGAGATCGATCTGCTCCTTGAGGAGATCGATCTTCTCCCAAACAGAATCATTTGGAGATCGATCTCTTCCTCATGAGATCGATCTTCTCTCAAACAGAATCATAAGGAGATTGATCATCTTCCATTGGAGATCGATCTGCTCCTTAAATTCCTCCTTCCTCGTCATTTATAACTCACCAGATCGATCTCTCATTCTCCCAGATCGATCTGCTCCTTAAATTCCTCTTTCCTTGTCATTTTTTAACTCACCAGATCGATCTCTCATTCTCCCAGATCGATCTGTCCTCATAGTTACACACTTATTTTAACACTTAACATATAAATCTCCAATTATCATTCCCCAATTCACTTAGCTCAATAAATTACACTTCAAATTCTTATTACATCAATAAAATATGTCTGAAATTCTCAGTTCTCACAAAGGGCAGACAGCGCTACTCCACAAATCCAATAAAACTAGTGCGAGCTAGGATCTAGCACTCTATATATAAATCACATGAAAATCTTATAAAATCTGGTGCGAGTTAGACTCTAGCACCGTGTCACGAAAAAGCAAGTGAAATCTGGTGCGAGTTATACTCTAGCACCTATGCATGTAAAACTCTAGTGCGAGCTCTCGCTCCAGCACCAATGCATGCATCACCCAAATCAAAACATCGTGCGAGCTGAGCTCTAACACGTCACATGTAAATAAAAACACGTAGGCGGCTCTGTTTTCTCAAAACAGTTATATCGTTGAAAGTATGCAATGCTGTGCATTTTCTTTCAAGGTTAGCCAACCTACTCATGCATGCATTAAAATGTCTCCAGAACGAGCAGAACCCTCTTGTTCTTGCTCCTCCCAATTTTTCCTAAATTTGTAAATTTTACCCTTAACAAGGGTATTTTAGTAATTTGCCAATTCGGGGCACTAAAATTATTATTCGACCTCTAGACCCTTCAGATAAATTTTAAAGACTGCATATGAACTTGAAATTTCGTAAAGTTTACCTCTAGCAGTCCGTAGAATTCCCTTACCTTATTTTCCTGTCGAGTCTGACCTTTTCTTTTTCACTGTTGTCTCGTCGTGCAGTCCTATATGCTCCCAATCAAATGCCCGGAACTGCATATAATTATTCCTCAGGTCAGATAACATACAATTTAATTGTATTTCCTATTTTCTGGGCTTAATTTAAATCATTGGGCCCATTTACCCCTATTGGGCCCGATTGCACCTTAATCGGCCTTAAGCCCGTTTTCCACTTAATTTTCACTTTATCGAGGCCTATTGGGCTCATTGGGCCCATTAATAATTTATTGAGCCTCGTTCTAACCCTCGAATAGCTAAATTTAATATTTACGACAATTTATCTAAATTTCCATAATTTAATTCAATTTATGCGAAATTTAAATTTATATCACGCATAATGATGTAAATTGTCGTAAATAAGGGTCACTTACCCGAGATTTCATGCTAGTTCACAAATCGAGGCTATCTCAAGCTCTTGGTGGATGCCAATTATCGAGCTACACAATTCCATAATTTTTTGGGTAAGTTTTCAGCCCAAAATTAATTAAATTAAATACTCCAAAATTTAAATCGGGTCAATTTCGACCACTACTGACTTACCCGTAGCTCGATTGCATCGTCGAGATTTTTCCCCAATTTTTTCTCTTTTTCTTTTTCCCTTTTTCTCCCTTTTTTGCTCTCTTTTTGGCTGAACCGGTTCAGTCCGGTTCAGACCGCCGGTTCACCCCGGTTTGGTCGGTTCACCGCCGGTTCAAGGCCTTGCCGATCGGTTCTCTGCGGGTCCTCACCACCAGTCGCTCTGCGAGGTTGTCCGCATCACGAATCCACCCTCGGTTTCGGTCGAGGTCGCCGGAAGGTCGTCGGTCCGGCCGTTCTCTTTTCTGCCGTCGAAACCCATTTTCAGTTTTGGTCGTCGCCGGCGATTCCGGTCGTTTCGCCTGCAGCTACCGGTCTCAAAAGGATCGCCTCTTCCTCACGGTCACGCCGGTAGCCTCCGTTCACGTCCAGTCGCCGTGGATCGCCGGGACCGACTCGATTTCCCTCACGGCTTTCTCTTCCTCCGTTCGACGTCCTCAAGCCACTACACGGTATGTCTCCGGTGCCATCTTGCTCGCCGGCCTCCCCTCTTCCTCCTCGGCGCTTCGTCGGGCTTGATGATCGCCGGTGGTAGATTGTGGGTCGTCGGCTCTCGGCTTCCGTTTTCGTCTTCTGCTTCTCGCGATTTCGTTTCAGTTTCTTTCCTTTTTTTTTTCATTTATTTTATTAATTATTTTTATTATTATTATTTATTTTAATTATTATACTATTCATTAAAATACTCTATAAAAATCCAAAATATCCCTTAAAATATCCTTAAAATTATTATTTAATTTTAAATTAATTTAATTAATTTAATTTAATTTATTTATTATATTTTAACCCTTTTTCGGGTATAATTCCTCCGTATTTTCGGGATATTGTCCCGAATGACTTTTCAATATATTTTTCGATTATTTTTTTGGATTATTTCTCCGAACTAAAAGTTTTGATTAATCCCGATTAATTCCAATAAATTAATATCTTGATCAATTTAACCCAAAATAAATTTATTTCATCCTTATTGACCAAAATTTCTCAATCCATTATTTTTAATTAAATTTTCTTATCGAATTTATTTCGACTTTCGATCTTTTGACCATTTGACCATTACACGTGTTCGGGATTAATTTAACCCGACTTTCTTTCACGAACACTCTTTCATTTCGTATTTTAAATAAATTCGGGTCTTACAGTGCTAGAGTCTTACTCTCACTAAATTTTACTAATTTATTATTCATAAAAAGTCGTACTGGAGCATCGCCCGTACGAAAATTTTTGTGTGTACAAAAATCGTACTGGAGCTTCGCTCGCACGAGATTTTAGATATTATGATATGCACAGCGTCGTGCTGGAGCTTCGCTCGCACTAGATGTGAGGTGACATGCATATAGTCGTGCGGAAGCCTCCTGTAGACTATGTGTCGCAGAGAGTTGATATGCTCGCACGTATACTTTGAGACATGGGTTGGTTATCGACATAGTATTAGGGTGGATATGACCTACGACAGACATCCCCAGACTATGATATGGGTCCATGAAGTACGTTGTACCGTGTATGTCACACAGAGTATGCTGTACCATGCAATCATGATGACCCGATGATGTTACTTGATATTCTGGCGGGTCAGATTTGACCCCACCTCCCGTTACAGTTGTGATGCCCCGCACACCGGGATCCGTGTAGCCTGGGATCATAGGGACATAATATGGTGTCACGACCCAAACTACCCAAAAATCAGAGTTAATTTTTCGCGTTTTTATTATTTTCTTACTTTAATTCTTACCTGTCCTCGAATCGTGACCAACACTCCACTACTAATTGGGCTGTGCGTCAATGCCAGTCCCACCATACATCTACCCCAGTACTTATTTCTTCTCCAGTCATTTATAATTGTTATATTATTTATACATCCCCTAAAGTTACTTACAAACATGTTACTGTGCTATGCTTATGTAGATACAATATGTACAAGTGTATATATATACCTTATGTTGATGGGCAGCAGCGGATATCCAGAATGCAGTACTGAGTCGCCTCAACTTCAACTGGAGATCATCTGTGGGAGAAAATGAAAGGGGTGAGCACATCAAGCTCAGTAAGGCAATCCTACGAACAAGTAGGTAACCATACTACCTACATGAACGTGGTGCCATGCATAAACCACCCTTTCTCCACACATTTTAAAACATATGATATGATGTTGTGATGTTATGTAAATCAAGTTGCACGGAAAACTCAACATGCAATTATTTTAAATCATTTCTTTCTCTTTAAAAATTTCACAATGAAGTCAGGACTCGACCCCTCCTTCGGGTGATCCTGACTCACACAAAACCATGGAAATAGAATTTCTCAAAAGCATCGGTATCGAAAACATACGTATATATATACAAGATACGAGACTAGGCAATACTGTATATCGGTAATAACCAGGACTGGCCAATATGTCCTCGTGAGTCCTCTAGCTTCACGGATCCCAGTGTGCGAGGTCTCACCCTGATCGGGAACTGCCCGGGAGGTGGGTCAATCCAACCCGTCAGTCTTATCCGATCTCACGCATCCGTCGATGCCGTATCCGAAGATACCCCGTATCACGAAGATACCGTATCACAAAGATACCCCGTATCACAAAGATACCGTATCCGAAGATACTCTGTATCACAAAGATACCGTATCCGAAGATACCCCACGGTACATCGTACTCCATGCTACTTGCACGGTACATCGTACTCCATGGACCCATATCACTCTAGGTACTCCAGCCCAATTGGCCTGCTTCCCACAGAGGTTTTCATAACTCAATACTCGTTGCCATGTCTCAAAACGCACGTGCGAGCCTATTAAATCGGTGACACACAGTCTACCCGATGCTCCAAGCACGGCTCATCGTATGTTCTCTTAAAAATCAGTGTGAGCGATGCTCAGCACTCTCATCAAATCAAGTAAACTTGGCAGAGCCCGCTTTACATCTCCACAAGGCCGCCAACCTCATCCCTCACTCTCACCCTACTTAAGAGGTCTATTGAGCCTGTTGGGCCTTTTGGCTGACTCCAAGGGCAGACAGCGCTACTCCACAAATCCAGTAAAACTAGTGCGAGCTATGCTCAGCACTCTGTACATAAATCATATGAAAATCTTATAAAGTCTGGTGCGAGTTAAACTTCCGCACCCTGTCATGAAGATCATGTGAAATCTGGTGCGAGTTATACTCTAGCACCTATGCATGTAAAACTCTAGTGCGAGCTCTCGCTCTAGCACTAATGCATGCATCACACAAGTCAAACATCGTGCGAGCTGATCTCTAGCACGTCACATGTAAATAAAACATGTAGGCGGCTCGGTTATTTCCAAATAGTTTTCACAGAAATCACACCAGTTAAGATATGCAATGCTATGCATTTTTCTTTAAAAGTGAGCCAGCCTACTCATGCATGTGTTGAAATCCCTCCAGAACGAGCAGGAAACTCTTGTCCTTGCCCCTCCCATCTTTTTCCTAAATTTTTTTAGAATTTTACCCTTAGCAAGGGTATTTTGGTAATTTTGCCCATACGGGGCACTAAAATTGTTGTTCGACCTCTAGACCCTTCAATTAGTTTTAAAGGACTGCATATGAATTTAAAATTGCGTACTGTTACCTCTAGCAGTCCGCAGAATTCCCTTACCTCGATTCTCGTCGAGTCTGACCTTTTTCTTTTCCATTGTCATCTCGTCGCGCAGTCCAATATGCTCCCAATCCAATGCCCGGAACTGCGTATTGACATTCCTCAGGTCAGATATTATGCAATTTAATTGTATCTATTACTTTCTGGGCTTAATTTAAATCATTGGGCCCGTTTACCCTTATTGGGCCCGATTGCACCTTAATGGGCCTTAATCGGCCTTAAGCCCGCTTTTCACTAAATTCCCACTTATCGAGGCCTATTGGGCTCATTGGGCCCACCAATAATTTATCGGGCCTCGTTCTAATTCTCGAATAACTAAATTCACTATTTACGACAATTTATCTAATTTTCATAATTTAATTCAAATAATTGCGGGAATTAAATCAATATCACGCAATACGAGGTAATTGTCGTAAATAGGGGTCACTTACCCGATATTCCATGCTAGTCCGTAAATTGAGGCTGTCTCGAGCCCTCGGTGGATTCCAATCGTCGAGCTACACAATTAATTACATTTTCGGGTAAACTTTTCGGTCGAAATTTAATTAAATAAAATATTCCAAATTTAAATCGGGTCAATTTGATCGCTTATCGACTTACCCGAAGCTCGATTGCATCACCGAAATTTTCCCCAATTTTTTTCTCTTTTTCCTTTTCCCTTTTTCTCCCCTTTTTCTCCTCTTTTTGGCTGAACCGGTTCAGTCCGGTTCGGACCGGTTCAGCCGGCCGGTTCACCCCGGTTCAACCGATTCACCGCCGGTTCGCTGCCTTGCCGGCCGGTTCTCCGCCGGCTTCCACCGCCAGTGGCTCCGTGAGGTTGTCCGCGTCTCAGATCTGCCCTCGGTTTGGGTCAAGCTCGCCGGAACGCCGCCGGTCCGGCAGTTCTCCCTCGACCGTCGGACCCATTTCCTTTCCTCCGCCGTTTTCGGCGTTTTCCGGCCACTTCGACGGTTGTGGCTACCACCGATCGACTCGCCT
Source organism: Firmiana major (assembly GCA_033439115.1). Lineage (NCBI taxonomy): Eukaryota > Viridiplantae > Streptophyta > Magnoliopsida > Malvales > Malvaceae > Firmiana > Firmiana major. The sequence continues at coordinate 36,224,104 of CM065901.1, read as the reverse complement.
TGGCCTCGGGGACATTCGGCTAGGGGTGGCCGAGCCTGAATCGCCGCCGATCGCCGGGAATCAGCTCTTCTCCCCCGCGGCTGTTTCCTCCCGATTCGGCGGATTCCGGCGGTTTCGCCGGTCGGTATTGGCCTCAAAAGGATCGGCTATTCTTCCTGGTCACGCCGGTGCCCGCCGATCGCCCCCAGCTGCCGTGGATCGCCGGCACCGACTCCGTTTTCCCCGCGGGTTTCTCTTCTTCCGTTCGGCGATCTCCGGCGTCGGTAGGCTGCACCGTCGGTACCATTGGCTTCGTCGGCCTCTCCTCTTGCTGCTCGGCCCTTCGTCGGAGGGTGAAGATCGCCGGTGGACGTGGGTCGGACGGCCACGCGCGGTCTCCCCTCGGTTTCTCTCTTCTGTTTCTCTCTCCCCGATAGAATTCTGATTTCCTCTCTCTTTTTTTTTTTGTTTCAATTACTTTTTTTTTCTTCTTATTTTATCAATTTTATTATTATTTTTATTTATTTTAATTATATTACTATTCAATAAAATATATTAACTACCCAAATACCTCTTAAAATTATTATTTTATTCTTAATTAATTAATTTAATTTAATTTAATTTATTTTAATCCTTTTTCGGGTATGAGTTCTCCGTATTTTCGGGATATTGTCCCGGGTGACCTTTCGGTATATTTTTCGATTATTTTCGGGATTATATATTTTTTTTTTTCCGAACTAAAAATCTCGATTAATCCCGATTAATTTTCATAAATTACTATCTTGATCAATTTAATCCGAAATAATTTTATTTCACTTTTATTGACCAAGATTTCTTAAATCCATATCTTAATTAATTTTCTTTATCGAAATTATACCGGCTTTCGATCTTTTGACCATTTTGCCCTTACACGTGTCCGGGATTAATTTAACCCGACTTCCTTCATACGTCCCCCATCTTTTCTTATTTAATTTTTGTATTTTAATTAAATTCGGGTCTTACAACTCTCCCCCACTTAAGGAATTTGGTCCTCCAAATTAGAATCAGTTCATATAAGTCCATATACAACTCCGGGTACATCGATCGTATCATACTCTTAAATTCTTATGTAACCTTCTCCGGAGTGTATTACTACCAAAGGACTTTAATTAGGGGGATCATCTTAAACCCCAATACTTTCTCTTTCCTGTTTAATGCCCGAATCAACTTCTTCAATATACTTGTATTTTCCTCAAACTGAACTTTTGAATCTCATATCCTATCACCTACGCTGGATCTGGATAGTATTTCCGAAGCATCAAAAGCTGAGACACATTGTGGGTGCCTGTTAACTCAGGAGATAACACCAACCTACAGGTCTTATCTCCCACTTGTCTAATCTCTCAAAATCTTTCATCCAGCACAACTCAATTTACCTTCTTTCAAAAGCTCGCTATGTCCTTATTTTCTTAGGACATGTAACTTTCAACCATAATAATTCACCAAGGGAAATTTCCAATACTTGTCTATCTGCTCTGAGGTGTTCTTAATCTCTCATCCTTAACTAAACATCCTCAGAGACTTATTATCCAAAGTCAGAAATGATTCTATCTGTCACCTACTTTTTCTTATCCAATTTGGGGAACAACCCCTACAGCCATACACTGTCTCATAACTGGTTATCCCGATACTCGACTGCCGACTGTCGTTTTTGACGACTTTAATTAGAAATCAACTGGTCATTCCAGGAGCTTATAAAATAAATGGCACACGCTTTCATCGGGTCCTCCAGAACTTGTACAGTCCTCTCTGACTGACCATCTGTCTGAGGATGGAAAGCTGTGCTAATACTCAGTCGGGTTCCCATAGCTTCCTGTAAAATATTTCCTGAAGTAGAAAGTGAAGCGGGAATCCCTATATGATACCATGCTCACTGGAACGCTACATAATGTTCCACAATCTGCCTTACACATAAATCCTCATACACCCTCTGAATATCTGGGAAGTTCATAACTAGAAGGTGGGTAGACTTAATCAATTTGGCGACTATCATCCGAATAGTCTCCTGATTTATCCGGGTCCTCTATAACCCATCACGACATTCATGGAGACTTGCTCTCGTTTTTCGTGCCGTGTCGATATAGGTAGGTGCTGCAATAACTCTGCAAACTTTTAATACTCTACCTTACTCTGCTGACACACACTAGGCACTTTTTACAACCTCTCCACATCTCTTTTCATATCTGACCACCTATACCCTTTTCGAGATTTCGATATATTTCTTTACTTCCGTATGCACTGTATATCCCGAAGAGTGAGCTTCTGACAATATCACTATCTCATCATCTGTGGTCCTGGGGAGCACTTATACTGTCTCTGAATCCTCAGTAACTCATCATCACCCACTGTGAACTCTATCACTGTACCCTTCTGAATCAGATCCAAACTATCGACATCCGGTCGATCATCACGCTAAGCCTGGCAAATCCGGGCACTCTCATCCGGTACTAGTCATCAGGCTAGCCGTCACATAGTCATACCAATCACTGTCATCATCAGAAGGGATCACATCTATACTGAGGCTCACAACTGCATCTAGCAGCTCACGCTCCCTGACCATCATATGTAATACCATCCCAAGGCTCTTTATGCTCAAGGCATCAGTCATCACATTAGCCTTTCTTGGGTGGTACAATTTTCACAAATCAAAACCTCTCAGAAGCTCTAACCCACTATGTAATCTCATATTTGCCTCTTTCTGTGAAAACAGATACTCGGGCTCTATGATCAGTGCATATCCGTAGTTTCTCACCATGTACATAATAGTACCATATCCTCGGTACAATTACTGTTGCCAACTTTAAATCATGGGTCAGATAGTTTATTTCATGATCAAGGAGTTGTCTGACTCCAAAATTGACTATCTTCCCATTATACATCAATACACAGCTCCTTCATAATTTTGAGGTATCCATACTCACTGAGAACCTCTTGAGCTGTTGGGTATGGTGAAATTAATCACGGTGGTCAATTCATACTCTACTACACCGAGATCCATGTCACGTCTATCATCTTAGTTATCATCCCATTCCAAGACCACGTTTTCATAATTAAACGTGTCAACCAGGTATATCCTTTAGAACTAGCAGCAACCATCTGTAAAAGCAATTTCCCAGTTGTCGCTTATAATTCGCCCTAGACTTTAACTACACCCAGCATATTACCGTTAATGATGATTACAACTCGATCTAATCCTTGACTTATTTACGCAAAGCGTACAAGATCCTTCTCAACCGCTTACGTTTTCAGGTACTAACCTGCGTCATTTCCTTTTCTTATCTCAACGGTTCTTATTAAATTTTTACTATGATAATCTTTATGATTTGTCGAATTTTATAATTCTTTATCGTCTTAGTAAGGGTATCCTAATGCTAACGGTATTTCTTACGCCGATCGATTTCACGTTATAGGATAAATATATATATATATATCTAGACGCTGTCAAGTCTTCAGGCGGGGAGGTATTTTGAAATACCTTTATTGGCCTTCAGACTTAACCACAACTACCGGTTATGGTTATACCCATCTTTATCCTTGGTTATAATTTCTATTCCTTACTAATTGCTTAATCCCAATTACTTCATATCGTAAGGATTTTCTTACCTAGCATACGCTTCTTACTCCAATACGTCTTGTATTTAGAATCTACCTTATCTTAACTCAAAGATTATCTCCTTCGTATATCATTTATGATGAAACTCTTGTCTTTATTCATTCCGTGAGTACAATCCTTTACTCCTGTAAATTCAACAGTTGCACCCCTGTTTTTAACTTACAATCTCAATATCCATATTCCGTTAATTAATCCTCCTCTATTGGGGTACTCATTTATCAGTATTGCCCAATGATGTAGGCATTCATGCCTTTTACTCACTTATATTCGAATGAAGGCGGTATGATTAAATATGTGGCACCAGGATCAATAAACATATGTGCTTCATTATTCATAACAAGTGTGGTATCTCACACCACATCCATGAAACATCAATAATGTCCTGGTCCAAGACATCCTTTCGCCTTCGTCCAACAGTCTACTTTCCTTTTTCTCTTCGGCTATGGCCTCCCTTTTCTTTGCAGCTATACCAACGAAATTTTCCTCTCTGTCTCTTTACTTTCCTGTGGGAAAATCTCGCTCAACTTTGAGCAATCAAAATTAATGGTCCGTCTTACCACACTTAACGGCCATTTTCATCAATACCATGTAGGTATAGACCTTCATTCCGTGGTATCCACCACACATCTCACAGTAATCCCACTGCTACTCTGCTTCGTAGCAGGTCGGGGTCCTCCAATCACACTGCCCACAAAAGTGCCAAAATTAGATGCACTGGGGCCTCACCAATTATCTTACTCCATGACTCGTCAAATTTAATCTTTTACCAAATTTGTATTTTCCCATTTTGACATTTCTGTCATTTCTCGATTCTCTTTTCCGTCTCTATTTCGGCCCTCATTACCTTTCTCAATCACAGAGGCGTGCAATTCGTGTTCTTATTTACCCAACTGTAAATCTGTGCACTGCCTCGGTATAGGCAATATCTCACGGTCAATTGGACTCTAATCGAAAAGTTGAGTCATTTCATGAACCTTTAAACATCTCGATTGTCACTTGTTCATAGTGTCGAGGAATTATCTGCCCAGAGTATAATCGAGTCTCCATGCTCGTCAATAAATCAAATCCTCTGGGTCAAAGCAAGGACTTTAATCCGAACTTTCCTTTAAATCATGTCCGGGATATCCTGTCACCGAAACATATCTAAGATATTTCTCATCTCAACTCTTAAGATGGGTCGAGCGGGTTTCCACCAATGCTCCGCTGCGCCCTCTGATCTCATACATAATCCGAGCAATTAGCTCCTCAAAATAATCTCCACACTCCGCTCCAATCTCGCGAAGCGTGTCTCAATACTGTCCGATCACTCTGTCGGACTCTGTGAGGCATTCTCAACATTAGCCTCTATTTCAATTCCACCCTGTTTCTCACAGGTCAACACAGCACGACTTAGCAGACTCAGGTCTACCTCTGCGACCTCTGCCTCGTGCACTATCTCATCTAACGCGACTCATATTAAGCATTCCTGCATTCTCAACCATTTCTTAGTCAAGCCCATCTCGATATACACTATTGTATCTAACTAAGCACAGTAACACGGGGATGTAATTTCCTAATTACTGACACTGACACACATCAGACCAATTGTTGCTCTGATACCACCTTTATATGTCACGACCCAAACTACCCAAAAATCAGAGTTAATTTTTCGCGTTTTTATTATTTTCTTACTTTAATTCTTACCTGTCCTCGAATCGTGACCAACACTCCACTACTAATTGGGCTGTGCGTCAATGCCAGTCCCACCATACATCTACCCCAGTACTTATTTCTTCTCTAGTCATTTATAATTGTTATATTATTTATACATCCCCTAAAGTTACTTATAAACATGTTACTGTGCTATGCTTATGTAGATACAATATGTACAAGTGTATATATATACCTTATGTTGATGGGCAGCAGCGGATATCCAGAATGCAGTACTGAGTCGCCTCAACTTCAACTGGAGATCATCTGTGGGAGAAAATGAAAGGGGTGAGCACATCAAGCTCAGTAAGGCAATCCTACGAACAAGTAGGTAACCATACTACCTACATTAACGTGGTGCCATGCATAAACCACCCTTTCTCCACACATTTTAAAACATATGATATGATGTTGTGATGTTATGTAAATCAAGTTGCACGGAAAACTCAACATGCAATTATTTTAAATCATTTCTTTCTCTTTAAAAATTTCACAATGAAGTCAGGACTCGACCCCTCCTTCGGGTGATCCTGACTCACACAAAACCATGGAAATAGAATTTCTCAAAAGCATCGGTATCGAAAACATACGTATATATATACAAGATACGAGACTAGGCAATACTGTATATCGGTAATAACCAGGACTGGCCAATATGTCCTCGTGAGTCCTCTAGCTTCACGGATCCCAGTGTGCGAGGTCTCACCCTGATCGGGAACTGCCCGGGAGGTGGGTCAATCCAACCCGTCAGTCTTATCCGATCTCACGCATCCGTCGATGCCGTATCCGAAGATACCCCGTATCACGAAGATACCGTATCACAAAGATACCCCGTATCACAAAGATACCGTATCCGAAGATACTCTGTATCACAAAGATACCGTATCCGAAGATACCCCACGGTACATCGTACTCCATGCTACTTGCACGGTACATCGTACTCCATGGACCCATATCACTCTAGGTACTCCAGCCCAATTGGCCTGCTTCCCACAGAGGTTTTCATAACTCAATACTCGTTGCCATGTCTCAAAACGCACGTGCGAGCCTATTAAATCGGTGACACACAGTCTACCCGATGCTCCAAGCACGGCTCATCGTATGTTCTCTTAAAAATCAGTGTGAGCGATGCTCAGCACTCTCATCAAATCAAGTAAACTTGGCAGAGCCCGCTTTACATCTCCACAAGGCCGCCAACCTCATCCCTCACTCTCACCCTACTTAAGAGGTCTATTGAGCCTGTTGGGCCTTTTGGCTGACTCCAAGGGCAGACAGCGCTACTCCACAAATCCAGTAAAACTAGTGCGAGCTATGCTCAGCACTCTGTACATAAATCATATGAAAATCTTATAAAGTCTGGTGCGAGTTAAACTTCCGCACCCTGTCATGAAGATCATGTGAAATCTGGTGCGAGTTATACTCTAGCACCTATGCATGTAAAACTCTAGTGCGAGCTCTCGCTCTAGCACTAATGCATGCATCACACAAGTCAAACATCGTGCGAGCTGATCTCTAGCACGTCACATGTAAATAAAACATGTAGGCGGCTCGGTTATTTCCAAATAGTTTTCACAGAAATCACATCAGTTAAGATATGCAATGCTATGCATTTTTCTTTAAAAGTGAGCCAGCCTACTCATGCATGTGTTGAAATCCCTCCAGAACGAGCAGGAACCTCTTGTCCTTGCTCCTCCCATCTTTTTCCTAAATTTTTTTTAGAATTTTACCCTTAGCAAGGGTATTTTGGTAATTTTGCCCATACGGGGCACTAAAATTGTTCTTCGACCTCTAGACCCTTCAATTAGTTTTAAAGGACTGCATATGAATTTAAAATTGCGTACTGTTACCTCTAGCAGTCCGCAGAATTCCCTTACCTCGATTCTCGTCGAGTCTGACCTTTTTCTTTTCCATTGTCATCTCGTCGCGCAGTCCGATATGCTCCCAATCCAATGCCCGGAACTGCGTATTAACATTCCTCAGGTCAGATATTATGCAATTTAATTGTATCTATTACTTTCTGGGCTTAATTTAAATCATTGGGCCCGTTTACCCTTATTGGGCCCGATTGCACCTTAATGGGCCTTAATCGGCCTTAAGCCCGCTTTTCACTAAATTCCCACTTATCGAGGCCTATTGGGCTCATTGGGCCCACCAATAATTTATCGGGCCTCGTTCTAATTCTCGAATAACTAAATTCACTATTTACGACAATTTATCTAATTTTCATAATTTAATTCAAATAATTGCGGGAATTAAATCAATATCACGCAATACGAGGTAATTGTCGTAAATAGGGGTCACTTACCCGATATTCCATGCTAGTCCGTAAATTGAGGCTGTCTCGAGCCCTCGGTGGATTCCAATCGTCGAGCTATACAATTAATTACATTTTCGGGTAAACTTTTCGGTCGAAATTTAATTAAATAAAATATTCCAAATTTAAATCGGGTCAATTTGACCGCTTATCGACTTACCCGAAGCTCGATTGCATCACCGAAATTTTTCCCAATTTTTTTCTCTTTTTCCTTTTCCCTTTTTCTCCCCTTTTTCTCCTCTTTTTGGCTGAACCGGTTCAGTCCGGTTCGGACCGGTTCAGCCGGCCGGTTCACCCCGGTTCAACCGATTCACCGCCGATTCGCTGCCTTGCCGGCCGGTTCTCCGCCGGCTTCCACCGCCAGTGGCTTCGTGAGGTTGTCCGCGTCTCAGATCTGCCCTCGGTTTGGGTCAAGCTCGCCGGAACGCCGCCGGTCCGGCAGTTCTCCCTCGACCGTCGGACCCATTTCCTTTCCTCCGCCATTTCCGACGTTTTTCGACCACTTCGACGGTTGTGGCTACCACCGATCGACTCGCCTTGGCCTCGGGGACATTCGGCTAGGGGTGGCCGAGCCTGAATCGCCGCCGATCGTCGGGAATCAGCTCTTCTCCCCCGCGGCTGTTTCCTCCCGATTCGGCGGATTCCGGCGGTTTCGCCGGTCGGTATTGGCCTCAAAAGGATCGGCTCTTCTTCCTGGTCACGCCGGTGCCCGCCGATCGCCCCCAGCTGCCGTGGATCGCCGGCACTGACTCCGTTTTCCCCGCGGGTTTCTCTTCTTCCGTTCGGCGATCTCCGGCGTCGGTAGGCTGCACCGCCGGTACCATTGGCTTCGCCGGCCTCTCCTCTTGCTGCTCGGCCCTTCGTCGGAGGGTGAAGATCGCCGGTGGACGTGGGTCGGAAGGCCACGCGCGGTCTCCCCTCGGTTTCTCTCTTCTGTTTCTCTCTCCCCGATAGAATTCTGATTTCCTCTCTCTTTTTTTTTTTTTTTTTTTTGTTTCAATTACTTTTTTTTTCTTCTTATTTTATCAATTTTATTATTATTTTTATTTATTTTAATTATATTACTATTCAATAAAATATATTAACTACCCAAATACCTCTTAAAATTATTATTTTATTCTTAATTAATTAATTTAATTTAATTTAATTTATTTTAATCCTTTTTCGGGTATGAGTTCTCCGTATTTTCGGGATATTGTCCCGGGTGACCTTTCGGTATATTTTTCGATTATTTTCGGGATTATATATATATATTTTTTTTTTCCGAACTAAAAATCTCGATTAATCCCGATTAATTTTCATAAATTACTATCTTGATCAATTTAATCCGAAATAATTTTATTTCACTTTTATTGACCAAGATTTCTTAAATCCATATCTTAATTAATTTTCTTTATCGAAATTATACCGGCTTTCGATCTTTTGACCATTTTGCCCTTACACGTGTCCGGGATTAATTTAACCCGACTTCCTTCATACGTCCCCCATCTTTTCTTATTTAATTTTTGTATTTTAATTAAATTCGGGTCTTACATATGGCCATAGTCCTCGATTTTTCATACAGTAACCTACATGCCTCACATGATATCATACGGTCTGAGTAAGATGCGACTTAATGAATCAATGTATTCCCGAGGAATGGATTTAGCCTTGATGTGGTTGTTTTATGATGAAACAAATAAGTTTTAACGTGATGAGCATGAGATTTCATACATGATGATTTTCCATGTTTGTTTTATATGTCGATTTCATGATTTCTCGTATATGATATATATACATGTGGCATCGTTTTAGTCTTACCTCATGCTCCAAATGTAAACAATTTTATATCATGACATTATCAGCACGTAGATAGTATAGTTATCTACCTGCTTACATTATTGCCTTACTGAGCTAGTTATACTCACCCTTTCATTTTTCACACTCTACAGAGCATCTACAGTAGTTGAGAATGGGTAGAGACTGCATTCTTGGTTGTCCGCTGCTCTCATCACGAATCAGGTATACACATCGTACAATTTTGTATCTAAACAAATAATAGCACAGTTTTGTAACGAATATAATTATAGGGGATGTAAATATATGAAAACATATGTACATACAGTTGTATAATATATGTACTTAATATTACACTGTCTGAAATTCTAACATTATTACCATGGTAAGAATCATATGGTCAAATGGGATAAGAGTTGGGATTATTACTGACACATAGCCCAATTCGATAAAAATGGAATTTGTCACAAAGAGGTGAGAAGCATAGAAAAAAGCAAAAAATTTGTAGTGATTTTGGTAGAACGGGTCGTGACGGTATCAGTCTGGTAGACTTCCACCAATGCTCTGTTCCTGTCTTTAGCATGAACATGGAAAAGGCTACCCTCTCGATCATCGTGCACCGAAAGAATCCGTATAGCATCTCGATCTTATTTACCCAATAGCAGTCTTGTTAAATGATGATGGTCTAAACTTCTAGAACTACCGTAATCTATTCAGCTCACAATCATAACTGAAATCACTAGCACTCTGTTGTGGAGCAATTAGAGAAAACGTGCCCTGAATTGTTGTGGGTGTAGGAGTATCTATAGTCTGTTGCATCTGTGCAGGTTATGCAGGCGTATCAGGAGCAACTGCTTATCCAGTAGCAGTCTGTATATTCAAACCCTGCCTACCTTACGTAACCTGAGCAAACAACTCCATCCTAATCTCTAGACTATGCTTTATCCTCTTAAAGCATGCCTCAGTACTCTCTAGCCCTTCAATGGGATCTGGTGAAGTATGGTCAGACGAAGTCTCGTTTCGGCTCTCAGGCCTACCTCTACAGCCTCTAGCCCGACCTCTTACCCCTCTACCACGACTACCATTAGCCGTAATGACTCGATTCTTGCATTCACAACCACTGCTTAGTCAAATCCCATCTCGGAATACATATTTGTTACTAAATAAAGCAGAGTAATATGGGGATGTAAACTTTCCTAACCACTAACGCCAACTCATATTAGACCAACTCAGCTTCGATACTACTTCTATCACGCCCTCTTTTTACCTTAAAACACTATAAATTTTTTTCTTTTTATTTACCTTTTTCCCTTCGTGACCATCTTATTACCAACAATTGGGTTATGATTCGATATTAGTCACATCATCCTTACTTACCACACTATCCATTTCTATGTCATACATATATGTCAATATAAACTGTCGATTAACTATAAATATTTTCATCTCATAAGTGAGCTTACATACACTTACATACATTTACATCCCCGATATAACATTTGTTTACATTACTATGATGTTATATGTTTAGATACAAAACTACACAACTCTGTATACCTTTCGATCAATGGGAATGCCACGGATACTGGAATACGAGTCTTCAGTCACTCACTATCTACTGTAAATGCTCTGTAGAGAGAGGGAAAACTGAAAGGGTGAGCTCACTAGCTTAGTAAGACAATTATGCAAGCAAGTAGATAACTACACTATCTACATGAAAACAATGCCATACTTTAAATCATTTTATTTACATATCATGTTTTGAAAGCATGTCTTGCATTTATAAACATATGCAACATAAATCTCACCCACAAAAGGGCATTCCTTGCCATTCATTTATGGACATTATTTTCACATTTAATACGTTTAAAACAATGATCAGGACTTAACCTTTCCCTCCGGCTATCAGATCCATGTAAAATCATTTTAAACATAAATTTTTATTCAACATTTATTAAGGCTCCTTCCGTCCCTCGGGGTATCTTAACTCACATAAAATCATTCAAACTATGAAGTTCATTCCACACGTATCAAGGCTCCTCTGGTCCCTTGGGATACCTTGATTCATAAAATCATATTAAATCATGCATTTATATACATTCTAAACTTGCGAGATTTGGCAGGTAGTATGGTAATCATGTAGGAACTCATGTAGGAACTATGGCCATATCCTAATCGATGATCCCAGGCTACACAGTACCTAGTGTGCGGGGCATCATAGTTGCAACGGTAGGTGGGTCAAATCCTCCCCGCCAGCATAAACTATAATATAATCCAGTCCGAAGATTACACGGTACAACGTACTCTGTGCAACGTACAAGGTAGAAAGTACCCTGTGGACCTCATCTCATATCAATCACCCATGCCAGTCTCATATCACTTGTGTGAGCATCTCATTCGTGTGGCACACAGTCTACACGAGGCATCCAGCACGACCTTAACCATGTAAAATCAAATCTATGTGTGAGTAATCTCTAACATAGGTTCATGTATATCAAACCACAGTCTGAGCCTTGAGTGTACTGCCTAGTCAACACCACGCTCAAACATGGTTTATGCATATTTCTCATAAAATCTAGTGCGAGTAACACCCCAGTATTATGTCATGTGTAAATCATATTTAAAATCAAGTATGAGCAACGCTCTAGTATTATGTCATGCATATCATGTGAAATCTAGTGCGAGTAACACTCCAGCACAATTTCATGCAAAAACCATATAAAATCCAGTGCGAGCAGTGCTCCAGCATGATTTGTTTCCACACAAACTCAATAGATGGCTCATTTCATAGAGATTATTTAAATAATCAAACTCAGCACCATAATTGGGCTATTTTATGTAATTCATGAAAACACTAGCCAATCCATCTATATTTATACTAAACAACAGTAAAAACAATAAAAAATATGTTTTCCATGCTTTTTGTGACTTTTCTTATTTTTTGGAATTTTTCCTTTAATAGGGGTAAAATCGTAATTTATCCATATCGAGTCTCTATAAATTTTATTCTCTTTCTATGACCCTCAGACTGTTAATGGTGATTGGGTGGCTACTTTGGGTGCTCAAAACAGTGGTTGGTGCTAGGGCATTATGGTGGCAGAACGTGGTGATGAAGACGATAACTGAGATGGGAGAAGGAGGAATGACAACAATGAGAAAATGAAGGAACAGTAAAGAGTGAACAGTATCCTCATTGGTCAGTAAGGAAGAAGAGGAAAGAAAGAAAAAAGAAGAAAAAAAAGAAAATGGCGTGAAATAGCTATTCAAAAAAAGAAGAAGAAGAAAAAAAAGCAAAGAATATATATTTATAATGTTATATATATTAGAGAATAAAAGAAAAAAATTTAAGAAAGAAGAGAGTGTACTGAAAATTGGGGAAAAGATCGAGGGAAAACAATCCAAAAATATTAGTTCAAAATTTCTAGAGAAATAAATCGATTGGAGCGGACTCACTGACCCGCACCACCGAGGCATCGAGGACTACGAGCAGTCACCGATGTAAGGAAAATTCTCGTGTACTACTAGAGATAAATATACGTAATTTCTTTATGTTTGTAGATATAAATCTTAGGGTAAATTTCATAGTTATCGGAATTATAGAAAACCACATGCCAATTTTACGCCTTGAAATTTAAGGAAACTTTAAAACTTTGTAGATCGGCCCAGCCACCGATATTGATTTACTTGGTTTATTTAGACAAAAATCTCGGTAATTATAATTATTGATTTTAGATTAAAAAAAAACCCCTTGATTTGACTACTCTATACCGAGTACTGAAATTTTTAACTGAAAAATGGCTAGTCATCCCCTTTTGAATTGTTTTGTGAAACAAACTGAATTTATATGTGATTTAAGGAAAAATTATCTGATTATAAGGAAATACCTATATGTGTGCTTGAGCGCGTGTTGACTGTGTGTCGTACGGTCTGACTCGCACAGATTTTTGAGACACAGGCGGTGATTAAATCATGCTGCACTTCTGTCTGTTCTGTTTCTGTGGTCTACTGAGTGCGATGTACTGTGCAGACACGTACGCGAGTATGATGTACCGTGTAAGACCTGATTTTTATCGTAAGAGCAAAAAGGAATGAATAGAAATTTTCGAGTGCATTTAAAAAATGCAAAAGGACTGAAATGGTATTCTAAAAAATGTGCAAGGTTAAAACGGTCAAAAGATCGAAACCCGGTATAATTTTGACAAGAAAATTTAATTAAAAATGATTGAGAAATCTTGATTAATAACGAAGAAATAATTAAATTTCGGGTTAAATTGATCAAGATATGAATTTATTGGGATAAATCGAAATTTTCACCTCGAGAAATAATCCCGAAAGTAATCAAAAAAATATACCGAAAAGGTAAAATCAGATTGATAAATTCATTTACGGATTAAATAAATTTAATATGAATTTTTTTAGGATATTTTGGGATATTTAATAATATTTTAATGAATAAAATAATAATAAAATTTAATTATAAATAATAAAATAAAGTAATTGTAAAAAAAATCGTGAAAATCTAGAAATTTGCGAAACAGAGAATAAAGGAAATAGAAAGCAAAAGGGCGAAACGCGAAGCAGGAAATCGAGGGAACCAAATCCCTTAGGCCGACAACCACCGGCGAGGCTTTGGGGCCTGCAAGGGCCGGTGAAGACGGCCCGACCTCGGGTGAACCATCAGCGACGGTGATGCGCCGTGGAGACCGCCGGAGAACGACGAATCGAGGGGAGAGTCCCGCAGGGGAGAAGCCCCGATTGGCGGCCATCGGCGCCGTTTTGACTCCAGCTGAGGCCCAATTTTGGATGCCCAGTGCAGCCGAGCCAAACGACACAGGAATCACGTCAGGAACCTGCCGAACAGTGCCGAAACAAGGAAATGATGTTGAACCGAACTGAACCACTGGATCGAACCGGTCTGAACCGGGTTGAAACGGACCGAACCGGTTCAGCCAAAAAGAAAAGGAAAAAAAGAAGAAAAAAGGGAAAAAGAAAAAAGAGGAAAAATTAGGGAAAATTCCAATGATGCAATCAAGCTACGGGTAAGTCGGTAAGTGGTCAAATTGATCAATTTAAATTTTGAAAATATTTAATTTGATTATATCCGATTGGAAGTTTACCTAGAAAAATATTTAAATGTGTAGCTCGACAATTGATGTCAAACGAGAGCTCGAGACAGCCTCGATTTACGTATTATCATGGAATCATGTGTAAGTAACCCTTATTTACGATAATTTTGCATAGTTATGCGTGTTAGAATTTACCATATAAATTAAGAATTTAATTTTCGCATAAATGAATTATATTATGGAAGTAGAGATAAATTCTCGTAAATAATAAATTAAGCTATTCGAGAGTTAGAACGAGGCTCAATAAATACTGATGGGCCCAATAAGCCCAATAGGCCTCGATAATGTGAATAGTAAGTGGAAAACGGGCTTAAGGCCGATTAAGGCCCATTATGGTGCAATCGGGCCCAATATGGGTAAACGGGCCCAATGATTTAAATTAAGCCCAAAAAATATGAAAATACAATTAAATTGTATTGTATTTGACCAGATGAATGTGTATCCACAGTTTCGAAGATTAGATTCAGAGTAAATCAAACTGCGTGATGAGTCATCAGTGGAAATGTCAGACTGTATAGAAAAATGAGATAAGGGAATTGTGTGAGTAGCTAGAGGTAGCTATGTGTATTTTAATAGCTTTTCTATACACTGATTATGTATGTATATACTGTTATTGTATAAAGGTCCTAAAAATGGATTTAAGATTTTAAGGTCTCGGAATAGGTGAAAAGTCTATTTTACCCCTATTGAGGGAAGTTCACCTAAGGATGGTGAAAGCATGACATGCATGAAATGCATGATTTATGAATTTTTTGATTTAAGGGATTTTCATGGTTTTAAGCAAAGCAAAACGGTAGTTTTGCCAATAATTGCATAAGTTTCCCAAAATAACATTACGTAAGTGTTATTGGTATTTAAATGAAATTTCCTTGGAAAATAGACTATCAAGTTTATATGGAAACAGATAGTGTCGACACGTAGTTCGCAGTATATCTGCATTTGTGAAAGAACATAAATGTGCTTGAGCGATTGCTCGCATCGATTTGTGTGACATTATATGCATAAAATGTGCTAGAGTGATTGCTCGCACTGATTTTATGATTTGATATGCATGAGAGCTGCTGGAGCCTAGCTCGCACTCTGTTTTGACATGTTTGGACTTGTTTTGACGTGGTAAGCATAAAATGGTGCTGGAATGATTGCTCGCACTAGTTTTTATGATTGACGTGCATAAGAGGTGCTGGAGCCTAGCTCGCATCCATTTTTGATATAATAATTGCATAAAAGTCGTGCTGGAGTGTAACTTGCATGAGATTTGATTTAATTATGCATAAAGCCGTGCTGGAGTGTAACTCGCACGAGATTTGATTTACTTGAGCATTTATTCATGTTGGAGCGTTACTCGCACGAAGTTTTATATGGTTTTATAATTCATTTTAAAGTCGTACTGGAGTTTTTCTCGTACGAGGTTTTCACTGAGTTTTTATGCATATCCGTACTAGAGCATTGCTGGTACGTGGATTTTACTTGAAATTATGATTATTTTAAGTCGTACTGGAGCGCTGCTCGTACGTAGATTTCATTGATTTCTATGAAACCGTGCTAGAGCTTCACTCGCACGAGATTTTCTGATATCATGTATATGCATGGAGCCGTGCTTGAGCTTCACTCGCACAGGGATTTATATTACACGCATATAGCCGTGTTGGAGCCTCCTGTAGACTGTGTGTCATAGTGAGATGATATGCTCACACATGCATACTAAGACAGAGATGATATGGGTGGATAAGACCTATTGTAGGCACCCCTGACTCAGCTTGGGTGCATAGAGTACATTGTACCGTGTATGTCACGCGGAGTATGCTGTACCATGGAGATTGTTGGAGTGGAGTGGCATTAGCCATGAGGCAGCTAGCCTTGCCCTCGTAATCCTAGTGTTATGCTGTTCTGGCGGTAGGACGACCCACTTCCCTTTTCAGGTGTGATACCCCGCACACTAGGTACCGTGTTGCCAGGGATCGCGAGGTTATGGCCATAGTCCTATGTTGTTACTGATAGTCACCTACTTGTCTCACATGATATAACTATTGATCGATAGACCAGGGTAGACCCGAGGGAGGGGTCAGGCCCCCGATTTTATGATTTTATGATATGTGACCCTGAAAGAAGGGTGATTTTATAACCAAAGCTTTATAATAAATTTTAATGACTTGTTTTATGAATTTGAGATTTACTTATGAGATAATTAACTCGGATAGGGTTATTTTATTCTGCATTTTAATAGAATGATTTGAATACAGTAGCATGATGATGTTTTCCATGTTTTCATTTCAAATTTATGATTTGTCTTACATGACATGGAAGAATGCATGATTTTGATTTAATTCATGCTAAGTATGATTTAATGATGTCACATAAAATGCTAATGATGCATAAGTAGTATGATTTATATATGCACGAACAGTTTTATAAACTAAGTCATGATGAAATACATGATTTATGCTTGAGATTTTAATGAAAAGAAATGGATTTTAAGGGCATGACATTATGAGCATGTAGATAGTGGAGCTATCTACTTACTTGCATAATTGCCTTACTGAGCGTATAGCTTGCTCACCCCCTTATTTTCCCATCTTTTCATAGCATTCACAATATATAGTAAGCGACTGAGGACTTGCATGCTTGGTATCCACTGCTTCCCATCGAGAGACAGGTATACACATTTGTATAGTTTTGTATCTGAACATGTAATGCACAGTACTGTAAACGGATATGATGTTGGGGATGTAGAGTCATAAATACCATTGAGTATGTATTTGTTTAAGGTCAAAAGATAGTAAACTCTGATATGTGATTATGGAAATGAAATGGTAAATAGGTGAGAGGAGACTAACACCGAATCATAACTCAACTATGTTGTAGGAGGGTCACGATAAAAGAAAGGTAAGAATTAAATAATAAATGAAAAAGTGAAAAATTTACTCTAATTTTTAGGTAATTTGGGTCGTAACAGTAAATGGTATCAGAGCTTAAGTTGGTCTGATATGAGTCGGTGTTAGTGGTTAAGGAAGTTTACATCCCCATGTACTATGTATTGTTTAGATACAATTGTGTATATCGAGATAGAAGTGCAGCTAAGAATTTGGTTTGAATGTAAGAATATAGACTCATTAACTGATAGTCGCTATGGTAAATGGGTGAGTACACGAACTCAAAGCCATAGAGGTAGGCTTGAGAGTGGTACTGAGTCGCCACATGAGACTCAAGATGAGATTGACGTGAAGGTTAGTATTGATCATGCCCCAAAGAGTTCGACAGAAAGATCAGACAGAGTCCAACAGAGAGACCAGATAGTATTGGGACACGCTTCACGAGGTTAGAGCGGAGTGTGGAGAATATTTTACGAGCTAATTGCTCAGAGTATGCATGAGATTTGAGGGCGAGTCGAAACATTGGTGGAAGTCCGCTTGACCCATATTAAGAGTTAGCCATCCATAATGGACATGGAAAGTAATTTCAGATGTATTCCGGTGAAAGAATATCTCGGATATTGTTTAAAGGAAATTACAAATGAAATTATTTACTCTGACCCAGAGGAACTGGTTGATTAACGAGTATGAATCTCAATTTATATACCTGGGCAGATATGACTCGGACACTATGAACAGTGAGAGTCGAGATGTCTGAAAGTTCATGGAAGGGCTTAGATTGTCAATCAGAGTCCGATTGGGCTGTTAGATATCACTACGTATGTTGAGGCAGTGTGCAAACTACAGTTGTGTTAATAAGATCATGAGCTGCACGCTTCTGAGTTTGGGAAAAGGTAGTAAGGGTCGAAATAGAGATAAAAAGAGAATAGTGAATGACAGAGATGTCAGAATAGGAAAAAAGGGTAGTTTTATAAAAGCTTAGAGCTGATGAGTCACGGGGTAAGATGATTGGTAGCCCCAGTGTATCCAAATACAATATTTTTTAGGGGCATTGTGATTTGAGGACCCCAACCTGCTTCGTAGCAGTTGAGCAGTGTAATAGAGTAGCAGTGTAAGCAGTGTAAACAGTGTAGAATGTGTGATAGTTAGCACGAAAATAAGATGTTGGACGAGGGCGATTGTATACTGTGGATCAGGACACTATTGATGTTTCATCGGATGTGGTGGGAAGATACCACACTGGTTGTGAATAATGACATAATTATTTTAATTGCTTCGGGTGCCACGCATTTATTCATATCGCCTTCAGTTGCTTATAAGTTAGTGAAAGATGTGAAACCTGTACCCTTAGGCAAGATGAGGATGATGGTTAGTTGATTGTCACTAACTGAATATGGGTATAGAGATTGTAAGTTGAAAATAAGGGTGAAAACATCACTGAAAAGTGTATTATAAGTTTGATAAGTAATGAAAGAGTTGATATAAGTGATATATGAAAGGAGATAAGTTTTGAGATGTGATAGATCTTGAATACGAGATATATTGGAATAAGAGGCATATACAAGATAAGAATATCTTTGATATGTGAAGTAATTTGGATTAAGCGATATGTAGTGAATAAGGATTGCGACTAAGTATAAGGGGTGGATATATCAACACCTACTCTATGTGGTCAAGTCTGAGGATTAATAAAGGTATTTTAAAATACTTCCCCGCCTGAATATTTGACAGCGTCTAGAAGCGCACACATAAACTATAAATTGAAATCAACAGTCGTAAAATTTGGGTACCTTTGCTGGTACGATAAAGAAATATAGAATTCGATTAATCATAAAGGCTTAAAAAATTAAAATTTTATAAAAGTCGTTAATATAAGAAAAAGGAAATGATGCGGGTTAGTATCTTGAACGGAACGATTTCGAAATGACATTATACGTTTATGCGTACATAGGTCAAGGATATGGGAAATTGAAATATTTAGTGGAACTCAACTACGATGAGGTATTTAAACCTTACCTGGACCGATTGGTTGTCATATTTAGCGGTGATATTTTGATGTATTCAAAGTCCAGGGAAGAGCATGAGTAGCAACTGGAAACTGTCTTACAGACGTTATTGAGAGTTTCTCGAAATTGGCTGCTCAATTGACATGTATCGTTTGGGAAAAAGATTTCATACGAGTGGTATGATAAGTATGAAAATGGCTTCAATGAGTTTTGGTGTATTGAAGTAATAAATTGACCACCGTAATTATTCTCACCATAACCAACAGCTCAAGAGGTTTCAGTATGTATGGATGTCTCAAAATAAGGATTGGGCTGTGTATTGATGTAAAATGGGAAGATAGTCGTTTATGGATCCAGATAGTTTAAGGACCATAAGAGAAACTATCCGACCCATAAATTTAGAGTTGGTAGCCGTAGCGTTTACACTTAAGATATGGCGCCACAACTTATACGGTAAGAAATTTCGGATATGCACTGATCGTAAAAGCCCCGAGTATTTGCTTTCACAGAAAGAGTATAATATGAGATAACCAAGAGGGTTACAGCTTCTAAGGATTATGATTGTGAAAATCGTACCACCCAGGAAAGGCTAATGTAATGGCTGATGCCTTGAAGAGAAAGAGCCTCGGGATGGTATCACATATGATGGTCAGGGAGCGAGAGCTGTTATAGCAGTTGTGAGTCTCAGTAGTGATGTGATCCCTTCTGATGATGACGATGATTTTGTGATAGCTAGCCTGAGGTTAGAACCGGATTTGAGTGACTGGATTTGCCAGGCTTAGCGTGATGATCGACATGGTGTCGATGATATGGGTCAGATTCAGAAGGGTATAGTGATGAGTTCACAGTGACTGATGATGACTTACAGAGGTTCAGAGATAGTATAAGTGCTCCCCAGGACCACAGTTGATGAGGTAATGCTATTGTTAGAAGCCCACTCTTCGAGATATACAGTGCATCCGAGAAGTAATAAATATATTGAAATCTCTGAAAAAAGGTATTGGTGGTCAGGTCTGAAAAGAGACATTGTAAAGATTGTGGAGAAGTGTCTCGTATGTCAGCAGATTAAGGTAGAGTACTAGAAGTCTGCAGAGTTATTGCAGCCTCTACCTATAGTGACACGAAAATGGGAATAAGTTACCATGAATTTCATGATGGGTTATAGAGGACCCGGATGAATCACGAGGCTATTTGGGTGATAGTCGATAAATTAATTAAGTCTACCCACCTTCTGACTATGGAAATCCTCAGATACTCTAAGTGTGTAGGCAGATTTATGCGAATGGAAAATTGTGATACATTATGTAGCGTTCCAGTGAGCATGGTATCAGAAGGGATTCCTGCTTCACTTACCACTTCTGGGAATATTATTTCAGGAAGCTATGGAAACCTGATTGAGAGTTAGCACAGCTTTCCGTCCTCAGATAGATGGTCAGTCAGAGAGGACTGTATAGGTTCTAGAGGATGTGATGAGAGCATGTGCAATTGATTTTATGAGCTCCTGAGATGATCAGTTGTTACTAATCGAATTCGCCAATAATGATAGTTGTCACTTGAGTATCGGGATGACTTTATATGAGACATGATACAGCTTTAGGGAGTTGTTCTCGACTTGGATAAGAAATGGGTGACAGATAGAGAATTGTTCCCAAATTGGTAAGACAAACCTCTGAGGATGTTTAGTTGATTTGTGAGAGATTAAGAACACCTCAGAGCGGACAAAAAAGACTATGTTGACAAGAGACAGAAAAACTATTGGAATTCACCGAGGGTGAATCAGTATTGTTGGCAGTTACATACCCTTAGAACTAAAGAGATTTGAAAATTGAATCATTTGAGATATTGGACAAGTGGGAGATAAGATCTGTAGGTTGGCGTTACCACTTGAATTAGCAGGCATCCACAATGTGTCCTATCTTATGATGTTTCAAAAATACTATCCGGACCCAGCATATGTGAACGGATATGAGCTCCAACAGTTTAGCTCAATGAAAGTATAATGTATGATTGGAAAAAAAATCGATTCGGGTATTAGATGGAAGGAGAAAGTATTAAGAGTTAAGATGATCTCCCTAGTTAAGTATGATGGTAGTATTACACTCCGGAGAAAGTCACTTAAGGATGACAGTATATGATACGATAGATGTACCCAAAGTTATTTATGGACTCATTTACCTTGGTTCTAATTTGGAGGATCAAATTTCTTAAGTGGGGGAGATTGTAAGACCCGATTTTTATCGTAAGAGCAAAAGGGAATGAATAGAAATTTTCGAGTGCATTTAAAATTGTAAAATGACTGAAATGGTATTCCCAAAAATGTGCAAGGGTAAAACGGTCAAAAGATCGAAACTCGGTATAATTTTGACAAGAAAATTTAATAAAAAATATAAGATTGAGAAATCTTGATCAATAACGAAGAAATAATTAAATTTCGGGTTAAATTGGTCAAGATATGAATTTATTGGGATAAACCGAAATTTTCACATCGGGAAATAATCTCGAAAGTACTCGAAAAATATACCGAGAAGGCAAAATCAGACTGATAAATTCATTTACGGATTAAATGAATTTAATATGAATTTTTTAAGGATATTTTTGGATATTTAATAAAATTTTAATGAATAAAATAATAATAAAATTTAATTATAAATAATAAAATAAAGTAATTGTAAAAAAAATCGCGAAAATCTAGAAATTTGTGAAACAGAGAATAAATGAAACAGAAAGCAAAAGGGCGGAATGCAAAGCAGGAAACCGAGGGAACCAAATTCCTCAGGCCGACGACCACCGACGAGGCTTAGGGGCCGGCGAGGGCCGACGAAGACGGCCCGACCTCGGACGAACCATCAGCGATGGTGACGTACCGTGGAGACCACCAGAGAACGGCGAATCGAGGGGAGAGTCCAGCGGGGGAAAAGCCCCGATTGGCGGCCATCGACGCCGTTTTGACTCCTGCCGAGGCCCAATTTTGGATGCGCAGGTGCAACCGAGCCGAACGGCATCGGAATCACGTCGGGAACCGACCGAATGATGCCGAAACGAGGAAATGATGTCGAACGGGACTGAACCGCTGGACCGAATTTGACTGAACTGCTAGATCAAACTGATCAAAACCGGGTTTAAACCGGACTGAATCGGTTCAGCCAAAAAGAAAAGGAAAAAAAGAAGAAAAAAGGGAAAAAGAAAAAAGAGGAAAAATTTGGGAAAATTCCAGTAATGCAATCGAGTTACTGGTAAGTCCGTAAGTAGTCAAAATGACCGATTTAAATTTTGAAAATATTTAATTTGATTATATCCGACTGGAAGCTTACCTGGAAAAATATTTAAATGTGTAGCTCGACAATTGACGTCAAAAGAAAGCTCGAGACAGCTTCGATTTACGTATTATCATGGAATCACGGGTAAGTAACCCTTATTTATGACAATTTTGCATAGTTATGCGTGTTAGAATTTACTGCATAAATTACAGATTTAATTTCTGTATAAATGAATTATATTATGGAATTAGAGATAAATTATCGTAAATAATAAATTAAGCTATTCGAGAGTTAGAACGAGGCTCAACAAATACTGATGGGCCCAATGAGCCCAATAGGCCTCAATAATGTGAATAGTAAGTGGAAAACGGGCTTAAGGTCGATTAAGGCCTATTATGGTGCAATCGGGCCCGTCGGGCCCAATATGGGTAAACGGGCCCAATGATTTAAATTAATTCCAAAAAATATGAAAATACAATTAAATTGTATTGTATTTGACCTGGTGAATGTGTATCCGCAGTTCCGGAGATTGGATTCAGAGCAAATCGGACTACGTGACGAGTCATCAGTGGAAAGGTCAGACTGTACAGAAAAATGAGGTAAGGGAATTGTGTGAGTAGCTAGAGGTAGCTACGCGTATTTTAATAGCTTTTTTGTACATTGATTATGTATGTATACACTGTTATTGTATAAAGGTCCTAAAAATGGTTTTAATATTTTAAGGACTCAGAATAGGTGAAAAGTCTATTTTACCCCTATTGAGGGAAGTTCACCTAAGGATGGTGAAAGCATGACATGCATGAAATGCATGATTTATGAATTTTCTGATTTAAGGGATTTTCGTGGTTTTAAGCAAAGCAAAACGGTAGTTTGGCCAATAATTGCATAAGTTTCCCAAAATAACACTACGTAAGTGTTATTGGTATTTAAATGAAATTTCCTTGGAAAACAGGCCAACTATCAAGTTTATATGGAAACAGATAGTGTCGACACGTAGTTTGCACTATATCTATGTTTGTGAATGTGCATAAATATGCTTGAGCGGTTGCTCGCACCGATTTGTGTGACATCATATGCATAAAATGTGCTAGAGCGATTACTCGCACTGATTTTATGATTTAATATGCATGAGAGCTACTGGAGCCTAGCTCGCACTCTGTTTTGACATGTTTTGACTTGTTTTGATGTGGTATGCATAAAATGGTGCTGGAGCGATTGCTCGCACTAGTTCTTATGATTGACGTGCATGAGAGGTGCTGGAGCCTAGCTTGCATCCATTTTTGATATAATAATTGTATAAAAGTCGTGCTGGAGTGTAACTCGCACGAGATTTGATTTAATTATGCATAAAGCCGTGCTGAAGTGTAACTCGCATGAGATTTGATTTACTTGAGCATTTATTCATGCTGGAGCGTTACTCGCACGAAGTTTTATATGGTTTTATAATTCATTTTAAAGTTGTACTGGAGTTATTCTCGTACGAGGTTTTCACTGAGTTTTTATGCATATCCGTACTAGAGCATTACTCGTACGTGGATTTTACTTGAAATTATGATTATTTTAAGTCGTACCTGAGCACTGCTCGTACACAGATTTCATTGATTTCTATGAAACTGTGCTAGAACTTTGCTCGCACGAGATTTTCTAATATCATGTATATGTATGGTGCCGTCCGTGAGCTTCGCTCACACAGGGATTTATATTACATGCATATAGCCGTGTTGGAGCCTCCTGTAGATTGTGTATCACAGTGAGATGATATGCTCACACGTGCATACTGAGACAGAGATGATATGGGTGGATAAGACCTATTGCAGGCACCCCTGACTAAGCTTGGGTTCACAGAGTACGTTGTACCGTGTATGTCATGCGGAGTACACTGTACCGTAGGGATTGTTGGAGTGGAGTGGCATTAGCCACGAGGCAGCAAGCCTTTCCCTCGCAATCCTGGTGTTATGCTGTTTTGGCGGGTAGGACGACCCACCTCCCGTTTCAGGTGTGATACCCCGCACACTAGGTACCGTGTTGCCAGGGATCACGAGGTTATGGCCATAGCCCTATGTTGTTATTGATAGTCACCTACTTGTCTCACATGATATAACTATTGGTCGATAGACCAGGGTAGACCCGAGGGAGGGGTCAGGCCCCCGATTTTATGATATGTGACCCTGAAAGAAGGGTGATTTTATAACCGAAGCTTTATAATGAATTTGACTGACTTGTTTTATGAATTTGAGATTTACTTATGAGATAATTGACCCGGATGGGGTCATTTTACTCTGCATTTTAATAGAATGATTTGAATGCCGTAGCATGATGATGTTTTCCATGCTTTCATTTCAAATTTATGATTTGTCTTACATGACATGAAAGAATGCATGATTTTGATGTAATGCATGCTAAGTATGATTTAATGATGTCACATAAAATGTTATTGATGTATAAGTAGTATGATTTATATATGCACGAACAGTTTTATAAACTAAGTCATGATGAAATACATGATTTGTGCTAGAGATTTTAATGAAAAGAAATGGATTTTAAGGGCATGGCATTATGAGCATGTAGATAGTGGAGCTATCTACTTACTTGCATAATTGCCTTACTGAGCGTGTGGTTTGCTCACCCCCCTTATTTTCGCATCTTTTCAGAGCACTCACAGTATTTAGTAAGCGGCTGAGGACTTGCATGCTTGGTATCTGCTGCTTCCCATCGAGAGACAGGTATACACATTTGTATAGTTTTGTATCTAAACATGTAATGCACAGTACTGTAAACGGATATGATGTGGGGATGTAGAGTTATAAATAGCATTTAGTATGTGTTTATTTAAAGTCAAAAGATAGTAAACTCTGATATGTGATTATGGAAATGAAATGGTAAATAGGTGAGAGGAGACTAACACCGAATCATAGCCCAACTGTGTTGTAGGAAGGTCACGATGAGAGAAAGGTAAGAATTAAATAATAAATGAAAAAGCGAAAAATTTACTCTGATTTTTAGCTAATTTGGGTCGTGACATACCGTGTTTGTCATTCTAGTCTTCGAACATTCTGGTTTTGTTTTGTGATCCATTACTCCCTTACCGATTGACATCTTGGCACACCTGATCAGTGATTGTCCAGAGTCACCGACATTTGTCAATTGTCATTCTGATATCTAATATAGCATGTTTCGCCTTGTCTTGTCTATTTGATTTTTAACTAACCGTTTGAACGATATCGTCTATTTGATTTTTTGAACTGACCGTTTAAACGATATTGTCTATTTGATATTACTAATTTGACCGTATAAACTGATTTGACCGTATGGAACTGTGTTATTCTATTTGCATAAAGACACTGTGGGGGCCACCTCTTGAATCCTGTGGGTGCAAAGTGCCACACAGTCGTCGTAACAAAATGCAGTTTAATGTCTTAAAATTTTCATATTTTGAAAGGAAATCGTCTATTCTGCTGCTTTAAGTTGTGGAATTTTGTATTTACTGCAATAAACTGATTACACTATCAATGTTGATTTCCAAAGATGTGTATTGTGATTTTTGGAAACTGTTTATCCTACTAATTAAAATTTTTAGGTCATTGGTATTTACCACAGTAAACTGATTACTCTATCGAAATCGATTCTGTTTTCGATTTTTTCAACTCTGATTTTTCTGAATTGACAGTGCTCTATATATTTTTCCTAATAAGCCTATTTTGCTAATATATATTTAGGTAGTGTATTTATCTACCTGCCACGTGTTTTTCTTACTGAGCACGTTGAGCTCACCCCCATACTTTCCTCTACAGAGCTTCACCAGTAGTGAGCTCATTTTTAGAAGTTAAATTATTTTGTACAGCCATACGTCAACGAAGTGTTCCACTGTGCTAAAGGTATACCCAATATAAACATCTATTTTCGTATCTAAATTTTGTAAGTACAGTAATGTTTAGAGAAATGCATTTGGGGAATGTGAACTTGAAAGAACAATTATGATGATTAACTGAAAGGTATCTTTATTAGATTTTTAGTTAAAATTTGTGACCAAGAAATTAATTTATTAGACTAATTTATTATTCTGACCTATTATCGACTCGTAGCCCAACCAAAATGTGTGAAATTCAGGTCCTTACAATATGTTATCAGGCTACCAAAAATAAATAACTCTTCAACCACTAACTAGTAGCTAGGGAAGTAGAGGTCAATCTCATAAGGACTGTAGTAATCGAACCAAGTAATTAAAGTTCTAAATACTCTAACAAGACAAAAGAATGGGGTTTTAGATTATGTCTAACGCAAATTACTAAAAATAAAATGTGAAGAATGCAAAAAAAAAAATCAATTTTGACTTTAACAATTGGTTAGTATGTTTCTTGATTTTCTTGGTTTATAATGTTAATCACTGAATTCTAAAGATGGTTATTAAGTTAAGAAATCAACCATTGTGCAATAAAAAGCTTGTTAACATCATCTTCCCTTTCTTCCTAGTTAATTACAGTAAACTCTGTAATTAATTCCTAATTACTTAAACTACCTAAAACAAGCTCGCTCAATATATTTATGTAGCAGCATAAGGATCTATGGAAGATATGAGTTGAAATCAGGCAACAAATATAAAAACTTAGTTTATTTAGACTAAATTTAGATTTTCTTCTATCTCTAATTAATTTCAAACATTAAAAATTATGGACTTAAGTTCTTAATCTAGTAGCAGATTACTAAATTTAACTTAATATTTTGTGACCTATTGAATTAAATTAAAAGTCATGCTAATATGCTACGAAAGAACTTAGATAACTAATAATATATTATTTAGATCATATTCTCATAACATCAAGTAACCAAGATTTAATCAAGAAAACATACCAATCAAATAAAAGGACAACTCACTACTTATCATGCTTAAAACAAATATAAAAATCATTCAAATAGTGAAAGAAACCAAGAAAAAAAAAAGATAACGTAACTTATATGTATTGTTCAAATTCTACAACTTCTATCTTATATGTATGCAAGTTGATAAGAAGTAAAACATATATACTAATGATGAAATTGTTGAACGCAAGCTAACTATGCAATTAAACTAAGTAAGAACCAAGAAACTAAAAATCTTAAAATTAGGTACATATGCAATTGGTTTTAAAGAAAAGTATGCAAAAAGTTATGCTAACATGCAAAGTAAATAATCTAAAGCAAAGGAATACTAATCTTAACTAAAGAATGCTATTTAGAATAAAACGTAAACTATGTACATATGTAAAAAGTAATCGATTTTAACTAATTGTTTTCCTATTTTATTTTGCAAGACTACTTTAGTTCAACAATTAAATAACTAAGAAGAAATCATAATTGAAAATTAAAACAAAAATAAGAAAGCAATTCAAGAAATAATTACAAAAATCAAGAACTTTTAATGAAAAACCAATCGACCCAATTGTAATTAAAATATGAAAGAATATATTTTTACATAAAAAATCAAAATTTAAAACTAAACTAAGGCCAATTGATGAGTTTAATAGCTAGCCTATGGTCCCTTTATATAGTGAGAGAACAATCCTAATCCTACTTGGAATAAAAAGTCTAATTACAACGTGACTGGGATTCTAATTACTAATATTAATCTAATAATAACTCTTCAAATGTAGAGTTGGTTTCCAATTCTTCTTTGCCAACTCATTAAGATGGCTCATTATAGTCTTCATTTCCAACAAATAATTTCCAAAAAGGATTTAATTAATTTCTTCAATTATCCTTCTAGCAATTCCACTTTGACTAGGACTTTGACTTTTCTAATTTAGTGCTAACTTTGCAAGGGCTTTTAACGGATCAAATGAACTCTGATTCAAATGATCTTTGACAATCCAAAAAGCTGAAGAAGTACTCTACAACATTGAAGAATGTCACTTATTTCTAAAAAAATCGGACAGAGGCAAAATCAACAAAATACCCTTATAAGTTTGAAAATGCAAAAAGTGTAAAAAGTACATTTTAGCTCCATTTTCTTCCATAAGCCTATTTTCAATGCTTATAACTTTAAAAAAAATGTTATTAACACTTTTAAAAACAAAAATAAATCTAAAAGAATATTATTAGAAAATATTAATACTGCAATTTAAGCATTTATCAGGTGGTAACCTTGACAATTCATCATGGAACACTTTTGGGAAATCCTTAACCACAAGAATACCCTTGAGTTCCGGATGCACCCTTTCCATATCTTCGACATAAGGAATAAACCCTTCATATTAACCAAAATCTCATTAGACTTACAAAACACATAATTCATCTAATTTCATTTCAAACTAGTAAAGCATATATCATATTTACTAGGTAGGAAGAAGGTTACAGTCTTATTACAACAGTTAAGCTAGCATGATTAGTATCTAACCAATTCATGCCTAGGATGACATCAAAATCACAAATGTTAAACAAAATTAGAACTGCTATAATTTCCTTATCTCCCACCTTAATCGTACAGTTCCTACACACTAGATTAGTAATTTGAAATTCTCTCATAAGATTGCAAATATGCAACACTTAACCTAAGGGTTTAGGTTATATATGCAACTTGCTAGTGAATGATCGGGTTATAATAGAATGCGTAGAGCCAAGATCAAACAATACATGAGCTTCAATATCAAAGACAGGCAGTTTACCCTTAATAACTCTATATAGGCCTCAGTTCACCCCTTGTAGCAAAAACTCACCCCTAAGTAACTGGCCTCTTACCTTTCTCAATCGTCATGGCATTCTTTGGTGGAATAGGCCTCTTGGGCTACTTTTGTGAAGCATTCAGTGTGGGGTAGTCTCTTACCATATGACACGGTTATCTGTAATGGAAGCACACTCCTGTAAGCTAATGACATGGTCAGGTGCCATGGTACTTTCCATAATTCTCATAAATCGAGCTCTACTGTAGTTGATAAATCTATTCTAAAGAGTTATTTATGTGCTTATTTTTCTTGATTATTATTTAATTCTCTTGTAAAAATGTTAATTTCTCCTTAATTTGAATAATTTAATGTAATTGTGTAAATATATAAATTTTAGAAATTGATTTAAGTTGATGGCATTTGAGCTCACCCATGCAGAATGAGATTAAGTGTATTAGAAGACATTTTCCATAACAACCAAAATTTTCATTTACAACTCACTCATTGCCACCTAGCATACCACATGGCTTCACTTCATTCACTCTTGGAAGATGATGACAAGTTTTCACATGGACTTTACATGGATTGGCCAGCTTAGATGACTCATGGTCAAGAAGATAATGGATGGCTATGGAGCTTTCATAATATGGAAATATCTTCCTTAAAGTCTAAACAAAATTAGGACAACTTGCATTAATTGCCAACCCACTTAAATTGTCAATTTACCTCTTTACCCCTAATTGACTTATGTATATAAACAAAATAAAGAGGGGATCAAGAGTGGTTGGCTACTTAGGATGTCTATATTATTTTTCTTATTTTCTTTAATGCTTTCTCAGTGTAGTGTAGCCACCAATTTACTTTACAAGTACGTTTTACAGTTATTTTGAAAATGTACTTATTTGCTTTACATTTCAAGTTTAACATTTATTTTAATCTAGCATTTCAATTATGTTCTTTTATTTTTAGCTTTTAATCTCTTCTTCTACTCCCTTTTTTTTTTCTTGATTAATATTGTCACAACCCATTTTTACCAAAACTCACTACCAATTTTTTGCTTCTTCATTTCCTTTCCCGGTCGTGAACATTCTCACTGATAGCAGTTGGGCTATGAGTCAGTATTAGTTATCCTTTACCATCCATCTTTTAATTGTTCAAGAGCAAAACGTTCCTCTGGAAATTAAGGTCTATACTTATAAATGTTTGCTAACATTTACATCCCCCATATTACATTTTAAAATGATTACTATGCTATTACATGTTTAAATACAAAAAGATTCATGTGTGTATACCTCTTGACGATGGAGAGCAACAGATATAAGGATACAACTCCTCAATCCCTCACTAAACTACTGTGGCGCTCTGTAGAGGGGGAAAATGAAAGGGATGAGCAACCACATGCTTAGTAAGGTAATAATGCAAGCATGATAGATAACTACACTATCTACATACTTATAATGTCATGGCATAAAATCATTTATATTTAGAGCATGAGGTAATGTTAAAACTATGCCACATGTATATACATATATCATGTACTGAAAACATGAAAATAGGCATGTAAACATGGAAAATCATCATGTAAAACCTCTCATGCTCATCATAATAAACTCATCATTTTCATCTCAAATCATAGATTTCATACTCATCATAAAACCATCCCTTAGGGTTTAACACCTTCTCAAAACATAGTAAAACTCATCACAAACAACATATCATCCCTTTAAAAACATCCCACAAGGCTCGACCCCTCCCTCAAGTCTACCTTGCATAACACACAACGTGTTCAGTATACAAAACAATGTGATATCATGTGAGACAGGTGGTCACTATATATAATCGAGGACTCTGTTCGTCAACTATGTCCTATCATCCCAAACCACACAGATCTCGGTGTGCGGGGTATCATGTTGTAACGGGAGGTGGGTTAGTCCTACCCACCAAACTTTAAAGCAAACATCATCACCACACGGTACAACATACTCCATGTGATATACAGGGTACAATGTACTCTGTGGACCGATATCATGGCTAGGGGTGCCTATCGTAGGTCTTATCTACCCCATACCATGTATAACCGACTCAGTCTCAAGTGCACGTACTAGCATCTTATCCATGTGACTATCAGTCTACATGAGGCATCTAGCACAGCTCGTGTGAGCATCTCATTCGTGTGACACACAGTCTACATGAGGCATCCAACATGAGTCATTACATATCATAGTGTGAAAAGTCCACTGCAAGCAAAGATCTAACATGATTTCATGCATAATCGATAAAAATCCTCATACGAGCAATGCTTCAGTTTGACTTTATGCAAAATATAAAATGATCAAATCATGTATGAGCATAGCTCCAGTACGGTTATATGTATAAGAAATAAATGTAAACTCACGTACAAGCAAAAGCTCTAGTACGACTTGCATGCATCTCAACTCAAAACATGGTGCAAGCTAGGCTCTAGCACATTTCATTCATGTCAAAATATCAAAAACCAATGCGAGCAAAGCTCCAGCATGATTAAACTCATAAAAATCTGATAGGCGGCTCTATATCAACAAAACACGCTCAAAACCAAAGTTAGCACTTGACTCGTGCTATTTCATGATATTATGGAAATCAAATAGCCAGCGTATCCATCAATTTTTGTTTAAATCAAAGCGATGTATTTCATAGAAATATCAAAACATGACATTCACGTAATTTATTAGGCTTACTACCCTTTGTGCAAGATTTTCTTCCAAGACAAAACTATCACTTTCACCTATATCCGAAATCGTTCACACAAATCATTGTTTCCTTTTTAAATAACCAAGCAGTTTTAATTCCCTGTAGATACCCTTAAAATATGTGCAGTTATCTCTAGATACTCACAAAATTTCCTTACTTGGAATTGCGTCGAGTAATTCCTTTTCCTTAGATTCGCTCGATCGCGCAGTCTAATTCGCTCCCAATGAATTCTCCGAGGCTGTACGAAATTACTCATCACATCAATTTAATCCAGTGTAATACAATTTTTGCGTTTACTATAGTCGATTTGACTTATTCGTTTCATTAACACCTATAAGGCCTCACTTTCTATTAAATCCATTTCCATTATACTATTCATTTCTCGAGAATCTATTGGACTCATCAAGTCTTATGATTCATATTAGATTGACATTAAGCTCACAATGCCTTAAGTTCATCATTCTCCTTTACTAAAGAAGCATTTCATTATACACCTCTTATGCATATTTCATAACTCTATCAAATCATATTAGTTGATTCCCCAAAATCATCTCAAAATCATGCATTTGACATCACTATCACCATAGTACAATCATTTCATCAATAATTCTACCTTAGTTAATTTTCTCACATTAAACCCATTTTTAGGTTATGATTGATTCAACATGTCTTAGGTAATTTCAACCAACAATACATACACCAATCAACTCATCATAATGTCTAGCTAAACATACTTGGAGTTGGTGTATAGAAAATATACCAAGCTTATTTTTTCTCTTGTTCGAAATTGGAAGACTCTTTTGCTCCTTCAATCCAACAAGTTGAATGTTGATTCCAAACTATGTTGTTCTCCTTCTCACAATGAACAACTTTGCTCAAATAGTTTTTTCTCAAATCTTTTTGGAAGGTAAGGATATCTTAGAGTGAGAAAACTAGGTTATTTAGCTAAAATGGAGGGGTTTTGGGATTTCTAGGGAAGAAGGCTCAACTGACGCCCCTTTATATAGAAATCGCATTATGAGATCAATCTTCCCTTACTTTGACCTCTCTCAGCATTCAGTTTGTAGGCTGTAAGATCGATCTGCTCATAATAAGGATCGATCATTGCCTAGCAGAAGGCCTTAGAGATCGATTTGGCTCTGGGAAGAGATCGATATTTGCTAGCCAAAAATAACTGGAGATCGATCTGCTAATGGGGAGATATCGATCTGCTCTTTGCAGAACCAAGTGGGGATCGATCTGTTTTGAAGAGGGGATCGATCCTCTCTAGGCAGAATTAAATAGAGATCGATCTGCTTTGAATAGGAGATCGATCTGGCCTTCATCTGCAGGTTTCCAACTACTGATTTTCTAAAATTTTAAGGGAAAAACTTACCTTTGATTGCTTCACTAGTCATTTTACATCCTATTCACACTTAGAGTAGGAAAAGATTCATTTCTTATGATTCTTATGTTAAAGAACTTGTGAGTACTGCTTGGAAATCAAAAAGGTATATAGAATTTACCATCCTTGCCTTACCATTTCGTGTTTTAAGCCCTTATATTCAATCTGAATGTCTTAAGTTCCTTTTGTTTAGTCTGTGACCACTTCAGCCCTTATTTTACCATTACATGTATTCACGAGTATTCATGCATTCTCTTTGCAATCTCATTCACATTTATATGATCGAAATCATCTGTCTTATTATTCTATCAATATATAACAAAGTCATACATACTTGGGGTCTCACAAATATCTATGGATTTAAGAGTTTAGGAGGTTGAGAATTTACCTTTGTAGCTTTTGTGTTTGAACTTGGTCCATATTTCTTTCTTGTAATTTTTTTATTAATTATTTGATTATTTGTGTGGTTGTTTGGTTAATTTCTTAGTGTTTTGAGATTGTATTTCAAGTATAGGATCATTTTATTAATGCTTTAATTTAAAAAAAAGGGGGAAAAACAATATGCTTAGTCAATTGATTTTCTTTTGTTTTCCATTATTTTTTATGAGTGACGAGTTTGTTTGCTGCTTGTTTAGTATGTTTTAGATAAAATAGTTGCCCATCTTTAATCAGCACCACTTTTGGTTTCTTGTTCTTTATGGTTTCAAGTATTATTAGGCATTAAGAGTTTTAAGGAATGGTTAAATAGTATATGGATTATTTAATGTAGTTATTTCGCATATTCAAGTAAGTTAAGCGGTGGGAATTAATTTGGTTTTGTTTCATGTGGTGTACATGCTTTGTTTTAAGTTATCTCCCTTAGTATTTTAGGTATTGGTTAATTCATGTGTGAATAGTATCAATGTATTAAGTATGTGAGTTATTAATTTAATTTTCTTTTTTTTTAGTTCATAACATCTTGATTATATTATTTTATTCAAATTGCTTGCATTAACCTTGTCTTAGTATTTTCACTACTGCCATGTGATATTTTAACTTTCATTTAAGTTGTTTTTAGGTGTTATTTAGTTCATGGATTAAATAAAATTTAGGAATAGTTAGGTAAATTTTACATTGCTTTTTTAGTACATTTTTCCTTATTTTTCTTAGTGTTTAGGCATCATTCTTGCTACTACTGTACAATTTTGGTTTTTGATTGTTCAAGGTTAAGTAGGTTCATTTAATTAGGGACTAGTCATTTTAAAGTCATATAATTAGTGGTTAGAAAAAAGATTGCATTTAGGTTAATTTTCATAGTATTTTAGGTTAGTTTTGCTTTTAATTTTATTCCTTTTTAGGTTTTCTTTTCATTTTCATTTCATGTATTTTAGGTGATGTTAGGATTTGTTCAATGCAATAGTACAATATAGTTTAGGGTTCAAATCATGCATTTAAGGTTAGTTTACGGTTAGAGTCCATTTCATGCATTTTTTAGTTTGTTTTTATTTTAATTTCCAAAATAACAAATATATTTTTGTAAGACCCGAATTTAATTAAAATACGAAAATTAAATAAGAAAAGATGGGGAAAGTATGAAGGAAGTCGGGTTAAATTAATCCCGAATATGTGCAAGGGCAAAATGGTCAAAAGACCAAAGGTCGGTATAATTTCGATAAGAAAATTTAATTAAAATATGGATTTAAGAAATCTTGGTCAATAAAAGTGAAATAAATTTATTTCAGGTTAAATTGATTAAGATATTAATTTATGGGAATTAATCGGGATTTTTAGTTTGAAAAAAATAATCCCGAAAATAATCAAAAAATATACCGAAAAGTCACCCGGGATAATATCTCGAAAACACGAAGAAATTATACCCGAAAAAGAGGTTAAAATTTAATAAATAAATTAAATAAAAATTAAATTAATTGAATAAGAATAAAATAATAATTTTAAGGGATATTTGGGTATTTTTAATATATTTTAATGAATAAAATAAATTGTTAAATAATAAAGAAATGAAAAAAAACGAAACAGAAGACAGAAACGCGAAGGAAACGAAAGCCGAACGACGAAGCAAACCGAGGATGAAGCCGACGAGCCACCGGCGACCCTTGTCCCAGGCCGCCTACCGGGAAAGGAAGCCCGACGCCAGGTGAACCTTCAGCCACTGGAGACACGCCGTTTGGAGGTCGAAATCCGGCGGAAAACGGAGGAGAAGCCGCGGGAAAAGAGATGGCCACCGGCGGCGAACGGCGGCTATCCGGCAGGAACCAAGGCCCGATTCCGAAAGCCCAGGCGACGGCGATCATTTCTGCACCGGTCTCAGCCGACGAAACGGCGGGAATCACCGGCGACGGCCAAGAGGAAGGAAATGGGTCCGACGGCCGGGGAGAAGAGGCCGAACCGGCGGCGTTCCGGCGAGCTTGACCCAAACAGAGGGCAGATTCGGGCTGCGGACGACCCAGCGGAGCTGATGGCGATGGAAGCCGGCGAAGAACCGGCCGGCAAGGCAGTGAACCGGCGGTGAACCGGCCGAACCGGAGTGAACCGGCGGTCTGAACCGGTCCGAACCGGACTGAACCGGTTCAGCCAAAAAGAGAAGGAAAAGGGAAGAAAAAGGGAAAAAGAAAAAGAGGAAAAATTGGGGAAAATTCCTATAATGCAATTGAGCTTCGGGTAAGTCGATAAGCGGTCAAATTCACCCGATTTAAATTTGGAATATTTTATTTAATTAATTATCGACTGAAAGTTTACCCGAAAAATATATTTAATTGTGTAGCTCGACGATTGGCATTCACCGAGGGCTCGAGACAGCCTCGATTTACGAACTCTCATGGAATCTCGGGTAAGTGACCCCTATTTACGACAATTACCTCGTTATGCGTGATATTGATTTAATTTCCGCATAAATTGAATTAAATTATGGAAAATTAGTTAAATTGTCGTAAATATTAAATTTAGCTATTCGAGAATTAGAACGAGGCCCAATAAATTATTGGAGGGCCCAATGAGCCCAATAGGCCTCGATAAAGTGAAAATTAAGTGAAAAGCGGGCTTAAGGCCGATTAAGGCCCATTAAGGTGCAATCGGGCCCAATAGGGGTAAACGGGCCCAATGATTTAAATTAAGCCCAGAAAATATTAAATACAATTAAATTGTATAATATCTGACCTAAGAAATATTAATACGCAGTTCCGGGCATTTGATTGGAGCATAACGGACTGCGCGACGAGATAACATTGGAAAAGAAAAGGTCAGACTCGACAGGAAAATAAGGTAAGGGAATTCTACGGACTGCTAGAGGTAAACTTTATGCAATTTTAAATTCATATGCAGTCCTTAAAAATGTTCTGGAGGGTCTAGAGGTCGAAGAATAATTTTAATGCCCCGTATGGGTAAAATTACCGAAATACCCTTGTTAAGGGTAAATGTTTCCAACTTTAGGAAAAATTAGGAGGAGCAAGAACAAGAGGTTCTTGCTCATTCTGGAGGTGTTTTGATGCATGCATTAGTAGGCCGGCTAACCTTGAAAGAAAATGCATAAGATTGTATACTTTCAACGTGAAATTGTTTTGAAAACTGTTTTGAGGAAAACAGAGCCGCCTACGTGTTTTATTGATATATGACGTGCTAGAGCTCAGCTCGCACGATATTTTTGATTTGTGTGATGCACGCATTAGTGCTGGAGCGAGAGCTCGCACTAGAGTTTTACATGCATAGGTGCCGGAGTCCAACTCGCACCAGATTTGTATACATATATATCTGATTTTCGTGACAGGGTGCTAGAGTCTAACTCACACCATATTTTTATGTGATTTTTGAGACAGGGTGTTGGAGCTTCGCTCGCACCAGCTTTTCATATGGTTTGCATACAGAGTGCTAGAGCTTAGCTCGCACTAGTTTTATTTGATTTACTGACAGTGTTAGAGCACCGCTCGCACTACTTTTCAGAGATCATACGATAAGCCGTGCTTGGAGCATCGGGTAGACTGTGTGTCACCGATTAAATAGGCTCGCACGTGCGTTTTGAGACATGGCATGTTAAAATAACCTGATGAGCCCGAACGAGGGATAAGGGTTAGAGATCCACCTGATGAGCCCGAATGAGGGATAAGGGTTGGAGATCCAGCTGATGAGCCCGAACGAGGGATAAGGCTGTGGGTCCATGGAGTACGATGTACCGTGCAAGTAACATGGAGTACGATGTACCGTGGGGTATCTTCGGATACGGTATCTTTGTGATACGGGGTATCTTTGTGATACGGCATCTTTGTGATACGGGGTATCTTCGGATACGGCATCTTCGGATGCGTGAGATCGGATAAGACTGACGGGTTGGATTGACCCACCTCCCAAGCGGTTCCCGATCAGGGTGAGACCTCGCACACTGGGATCCGTGAAGCTAGAGGGACTCACGAGGACACATTGGCCAGTCCTGGTTATTGCCGTTATACAGATATTGCCTCGTCTCGCATGTCGACGATTTCGATGATTTAAACTGGGTTTTAAAACGAAATTGCATGATGGTATTTCCATGCTTTTCAAAACCCACGTGTGATGTAAACCGTTTTCATGGTTTTGTGTGAGTCAGGATCACTCGAAGGAGGGGTCGAGTCCTGACTTTATTGTGAAATTTTTAAAGAGAAAGAAATAATTTAAAAGAATTGCATGTTAAATTTTTCGTGCAAACTCGATTTACATAACATCATAAGCTCATGTCATTTGTTTTAAAATGTGTGGAGAAAGGGTGGTTTATGCATGGCACTACGTTCATGTAGATAGTATGGTTACCTACTTGTTCGTAGGATTGCCTTACTGAGCTTGATGTGCTCACCCCTTTCATTTTCTCCCACAGATAATCTCTAGTTGAAGTTTCGACGACTCAGTACTGCATTCCGGATATCCGCTGCTGCCCATCAACATAAGGTATATACACTTGTACATATTGTATCTACATAAGCATAGCACAGTAACATGTTTGTAAGTGTCTCTAGGGGATGTATAAATATTATAGACATTTTATAAATGACTGGAGAATAAATAAGTTAGATGGTAATGGTATGGTGGGACTGGCATTGACGCACAGCCCAATTATTAGTGGAGTGTTGGTCACGATTCGAGGACAGGTAAGAAAATAACAAAACGCGAAAAAATTAACTCTGATTTTTGCATTTTGTTATTTTCTTACTTGTCCTCGAATCGTGACCAACACTCCACTAATAATTGGGCTGTGCATCAATGCCAGTCCCACCATACCATTACCATCTAACTTATTTATTCTCCAGTCATTTATAAAATGTCTACAATATTTATACATCCCCTAGAGACACTTACAAACATGTTACTGTGCTATGCTTATGTAGATACAATATGTACAAGTGTATATACCTTATGTTGATGGGCAGCAGCGGATATCCGGAATGCAGTACTGAGTCGTCGAAACTTCAACTGGAGATTATCTGTGGGAGAAAATGAAAGGGGTGAGCACTTCAAGCTCAGTAAGGCAATCCTACGAACAAGTAGGTAACCATACTACCTA
The DNA here is from genome assembly GCA_033439115.1 of Firmiana major. Taxonomy (NCBI): domain Eukaryota; kingdom Viridiplantae; phylum Streptophyta; class Magnoliopsida; order Malvales; family Malvaceae; genus Firmiana; species Firmiana major. Next base: position 36,185,165 of record CM065901.1, on the reverse strand, counting down.
CATGAACGTAGTGCCATGCATAAACCACCCTTTCTCCACACATTTTAAAACAAATGACATGAGCTTATGATGTTATGTAAATCGAGTTTGCGTGGAAAATTCAACATGCAATTCTTTTAAATTATTTCTTTCTCTTTAAAAATTTCACAATAAAGTCAGGACTCGACCCCTCCTACGGGTGATCCTGACTCACACAAAACCATGAAAACAGTTTACATCACACGTGGGTTTGAAAAGCATGGAAATACCATCATGCAAATTTAGTTTAAAAATGTGTGGAGAAAGGGTGGTTTATGCATGGCACTACGTTCATGTAGGTAGTATGGTTACCTACTTGTTCGTAGGATTGCCTTACTAAGCTTGATGTGCTCACCCCTTTCATTTTCTCCCACAGATAATCTCCAGTTGAAGTTTCGACGACTCAGTACTGCATTTCGGATATCCGCTGCTGCCCATCAACATAAGGTATATACACTTGTACATATTGTATCTACATAAGCATAGCACAGTAACATGTTTGTAAGTGTCTCTAGGGGATGTATAAATATTGTAGACATTTTATAAATGACTGGAGAATAAATAAGTTAGATGGTAATGGTATGGTGGGACTGGCATTGACGCACAGCCCAATTATTAGTGGAGTGTTGGTCACGATTCGAGGACAGGTAAGAAAATAACAAAACGCGAAAAAATTAACTCTGATTTTTGGGTAGTTTGGGTCGTGACAATTATTATGGTATCAGAGCGAAGTTAGTCTGATGTGTGTCAGTGTCAGTAATTAGGAAATTACATCCCCGTGTTACTGTGCTTGGTTAGATACAATAGTGTATATCGAGATGGGTTTTGACTAAGAAATGGTTGAGAATGCAGGAATGCTTAATATGAGTCGCGTTAGATGAGATAGTGCACGAGGCAGAGGTCGTAGAGGTAGACCTGAGTCTGCTAAGTCGTGCTGAGTTTGACTATGAGAATCAGTATGAGATTGAAATAGAGGCGAATGTTGAGCATGCCTCTCAAAGTCCGACAGAGTGATCGGATAGTATTGAGACACGCTTCGCGAGATTAGAGCGGAGTGTGGAGATTATTTTGAGGAGCAAATTGCTCAGATTATGTATGAGATCAGAGGGCGCAGCGGAGTATTGGTGGAAACCCGCTCGACCCATCTTAAGTGTTAAACATCCAGAGCTAAGATGAGAAATGTTTATGGATGTATTCCGGTGACGGGATATCCCGGACATGATTTAAAAGAAAAATTTCTTACATTGCCCAGGAATACTAAATTGATTATGAGTATGAAAACTCAGTTATAATTTTTGGCAGATATTACCTCGACACTATGAACAAGTGATAGTCGAGACGTCTAAAAGTTTATGAAAATGTCTCAACTTTTTTATTAAAGTCCGATTGGCCCGTGAGATATTACTTATACCGAGGCAGTGCGCAGATTTGCAGTTGGGTAAATAAGAACATGAACTGCACGCCTCTGAGATTGTGAAAGCTAATGAGGGCCGAAATAGAGACATAAAAGAGAATCGAGAAATGATAGAGATGTTAAATTGGGAAAATGGTAATTGGTAAAAGATTTAATTTGATGAGTTATGGGCTAAGATAATTGGTAAGGCCTCAGTGCAACTAATTTTGGCACTCTTGAGGGGCATTGTGATTGGAGAATCCCGACCTGCTACGAAGCGGTGTAGCAGTGTAAGTACTGTAAGCAGTGTGAGATGTGTGGTGGATACCACGGAAGGAGGGTCTATATCTACACTGTATTGATGAAAATGGCCGTTAAATGTGGTAAGACGGACCATTGATTTAGGATTGCTCAGAGTTGAGCGAGATCGCCCCACAGAAAGGTAAAGAGACAGAGAAAAATTTCATTGGTATAGCTGCAACGAAAAGGGAGGCCATAGCTGAAAAGATAAAAAGAGGAAAGTAGGTTGTTGGACGAAGGCAAAAGGATGTCTTGGACCAGGACACCATTGATGTTTCATGGATGTGGTGTAAGATACCACACTTGTTATGAATAATGAAGTACATATGTTCATTGATCCTGGTGCCAGACATTTATTCATACCGCCTTCATTCGCATATAAGTGAGTAAAAGGCATGAATGCCTACATCATTGGGCACAATACTGATAAATGAGTACCCCATTAGAGGAGGATTAATTAACGGAATAAGGATATAGAGATTTTAAGTTGAAAACATGGGTGAAAACAGTACTGAAAAGTGTACTGGAAGTGTTGACAAGTGATAAAAAGGGGTGCAACAGTTGAAATTAAAGGAGTAAAGGATTATACTCACGAAATGAATAAAGACAAGAGTTTCATCATGAGGGATATACGAAAGGAGATAATCCTTAAGATAAGATATGCTTGATTATAAATACAAGATGTATTGGAGTAAGAGTGCGTATGCGAAGTCATTAGGATTAAAGCAATTAGTAGCGAATATAAATTGTGACCACATAGACTGAGATATAACGTAGTTGTGGTTAAGTCTGAAGGTTAATAAAGGTATTTCAAAATACCTCCCCGCCTGAAGACTTGACAGCGTCTAAAAATATATATATCCTATAACGTGAAACCGATCGTCGTAATAAATACCTTTAGCATTAGGATACCTTTACTAAGACGATAAGAATATTAAAAAATTCGACACATCATGAAGGTTAACATAATAAAATTTAATAAGAGCCGTTAAGATAAGAAAAGGAAATGGCGCAGGTTAGTACCTGAAAACGTAAGCGATTTTGAAGGATCTTATACGCTTATGTGTAAATAAGTCAAGGATATAGGCGATTGAATTATGCAGTGGAGCTCAATTATAATGAGTTATTTAAACTTTACCTGGACCGACTTGTAATCATCATTATTGATGATATATTGGGTTTAGTTTAAGTCCAGGGCAAATTATAAGCAATAATTGAAGATGGCTTTTACAGATGGATTTTTGCGAGTTCTAAAAGGATATACCTTGATGACACGTTTAACTAAGAAAACGTGGTCTTTGAATAAGATGATAGATGTGGCATGAATTTCGGTGTAGTGAAGTATGAACTGATCACCGTGATTAATTTCACCATACCCAACAGCTCAAGAGGTTCTCCGTGAGTATGGGTACCTCAAAATTATGATAGGGCTGTGTATTGATGTATAATGGGAAGATAGTCAATTTTGGAGTCAGACAACTCCTTGATCACGAAATAAACTATCTGACCTATGATTTAAAGTTGGCAACAATATTTGTACCGAGGATATGGTACTATTATTTACAGGGTGAGAAATGTGGATATGCACTGATCATAAAGCCCGAGTATCTGTTTTAACAGAAAGAGACGAATATGAGAATAAATATTGGATTAGAGCTTCTGAGAGATTTTGATTTATGAAAATTGTACCACCTAGGAAAGGCTAATGTGATGACTGATGCCTTGAGCAGAAATAGCCTCGGGATGGTATTACATATGATGGTCAGGGAGCGTGAGCTGCTAGAGCAGTTGTGAACCTCAGTATTGATGTGATCCCTTCTGATGATGACAGTGATTAGTATGATTATGTGACAGCTAGCCTGATGATTAGAACCGGATGAGAGTGCCCAGATTTGACAGGCTTAGCGTGATGATCGACCGGATGTCGATAGTTTGGGTCTGATTCAGAAGGGTACAGGGATAGAGTTCACAGTGGGTGATGATGAGTTACTGAGGATTCAGAGACAGTATAAGTGCTCCCCAGGACCACTATTGATGGGATAGTGATATTATCAGAAGCTCACTCTTCGGGATATACAGTGCATACGGAAGATGATAAAAATATATCGAAATCTCGAAAAGGGTATGGGTGGTCAGATATGAAAAGAAATATGGTAGAGATTGTGGAAAAGTGCCTAGTGTGTCAGCAGAGTAAGGTAGAGTATTAAAAGTCTGCAGAGTTATTGCAGCACCTACCTATATCGACACGGCACGAAAAATGAGAGCAAGCCTCCATGAATGTCGTGATGGATTATAGAGGACCCAGGTGAATTACGAGACTATTTGGATGATAGTCGATAGAGTGACTAAGTCTACCCACCTTCTGGTTATGAAATCCCCAGATACTCGGAGTGTGTATCAGGATTTATGTGTAAGGAAGATTGTGGAACATTAAGTAGCTTTCCAGTGAGCATGGTATCATATAGGGATTCTCGCTTCACTTCTTACTGAAGGGAATTTTTTTTTAGGAAGCTATGGGAACCCGATTGAGTATTAGCACCAGCTTTCCATCCACAGACAGATGGTCAGTCAAAGAGGACTGTACGAGTTCTGGAGGATCCGATGAAAGCGTGTGCCCTTGATTTTATAAGCTCCTGGAATGATCAGTTGATTTCTAATTGAATTAGCCAATAGTGACAGTTGTCACTTGAGTATCGGGATAACAAGATATAAGGCAGTGTATGGCTGTAGGGGTTGTTCCCCAAATTGGATAAGAAAAAGTGGGTGACAGATAGAATCATTTTCGACGTTGGATAATAAGTCTCTGAGGATGTTTAGTTAAGGATGAGAGATTAAGAACACCTCAGAGCAGATAGATAAGTATTGAAATTACCCTTGGTGAATTAGTATGGTTGAAAGTTACTTGTGCTAAGAGAATAAGGACATAGCGAACTTTTGGAAGAAAGTAAATTGAGTTGCGCTGGATGGAATATTTTAAGAGATTGGACAAGTGGGAGATAAGACCTGTAGGTTAGTGTTATCACCTGAATTAACAGGCACCCACAATGTGTCTCAGCTTTTGATGCTTCGGGAATACTATTCAGATCCAGCATAGGTGATTGGATATGAATTCCAAAAGTTCAGTTTAATGAAAATATGAGTATATTGAAGAAGTTGATTCGGGCATTAAATAGGAAAGAGAAAGTATTGAGGTTTAAGACGATCTCCCTAATTAAAGTCTTTTGGTAGTAATACACTCCGGAGAAGGTCATATAAGAATTAAAGAAGTACGATACGATTAATGTACCCGGAGTAGTCTATGGACTCGTATGAATTGGTTCTAATTTGGAGGACCAAATTCTTTAAGTGGGGGAGAGTTGTAAGACCCGAATTTAATTAAAATACGGAAATTAAATAAGAAAAGATGGGGAAAGTATGAAGGAAGTCGGGTTAAATTAATCCCGAATATGTGCAAGGGCAAAATGGTCAAAAGACCAAAGGTCGGTATAATTTCGATAAGAAAATTTAATTAAAATATGGATTTAAGAAATCTTGGTCAATAAAAGTGAAATAAATTTATTTCGGGTTAAATTGATCAAGATATTAATTTATGGGAATTAATCGGGATTTTTAGTTTGAAAAAAATAATCCCGAAAATAATCAAAAAATATACCGAAAAGTCACCCGGGACAATATCTCGAAAATACAGAGAAATTATACCCAAAAAAGAGGTTAAAATTTAATAAATAAATTAAATAAAAATTAAATTAATTGAATAAGAATAAAATAATAATTTTAAGGGATATTTGGGTATTTTTAATATATTTTAATGAATAAAATAAATTGTTAAATAATAAAGAAATGAAAAAAAAAAACGAAACAGAAGATAGAAACGCGAAGGAAACGAAAGCCGAACGACGAAGCAAACCGAGGATGAAGCCGACGAGCCACCGGCGACCCTTGTCCCAGGCCGCCTACCGGGAAAGGAAGCCCGACGCCAGGCGAACCTTCAGCCACTGGAGACGCGCCGTTTGGAGGCCGGAATCAGACGGAAAACGGAGGAGAAGCCGCGGGAAAAGAGATGGCCACCGGCGGCGAACGGCGGCGATCCGGCAGGAACCAAGGCCCGATTCCGAAAGCCCAGGCGACGGCGATCATTTCTGCACCGGTCTCAGCCGACGAAACGGCGGGAATCGCCGGTGACGGCCAAGAGGAAGGAAATGGGTTCGACGGCCGGGGAGAAGAGGCCGAACCGGCGGCGTTCCGGCGAGCTTGACCCAAACAGAGGGCAGATTCGGGCTGCGGACGACCCAGCGGAGCTGATGGCAGTGGAAGCCGGCGAAGAACCTGCCGACAAGGCAGTGAACCGATGGTGAACCGGCCGAACCGGAGTGAACCGATGGTCTGAACCGGTCCGAACCGGACTGAACCGGTTCAGCCAAAAAGAGAAGGAAAAAGGAAGAAAAAGGGAAAAAGAAAAAGAGGAAAAATTGGGGAAAATTCCTATGATGCAATCGAGCTTCGGGTAAGTCGATAAGCGATCAAATTGACCCGATTTAAATTTGGAATATTTTATTTAATTAATTATCGACTGAAAGTTTACCCGAAAAATATATTTAATTGTGTAGCTCGACGATTGGCATTCACCGAGGGCTCGAGATAGCCTCAATTTACGAACTAGCATGGAATCTCGGGTAAGTGACCCCTATTTACGATAATTACCTCGTTATGCGTGATATTGATTTAATTTTCGCATAAATTGAATTAAATTACGAAAAATTAGTTAAATTGTCGTAAATATTAAAATTAGCTATTCAAAAATTAGAACGAGGCCCAATAAATTATTGGAGGGCCCAATGAGCCCAATAGGCCTCGATAAAGTGAAAATTAAGTGAAAAGCGGGCTTAAGGTCGATTAAGGCCCATTAAGGTGCAATCGGGCCCAATAGGTGTAAACGGGCCCAATGATTTAAATTAAGCCCAGAAAATATTAAATACAATTAAATTGTATAATATCTGACCTAAGAAATATTAATACGCAGTTCCGGGCATTTGATTGGGAGCATAACGGACTGCGCGACGAGATAACATTGGAAAAGAAAAGGTCAGACTCGACAGGAAAATAAGGTAAGGGAATTCTACGGACTGCTAGAGGTAAACTTTACGCAATTTTAAATTCATATGCAGTCCTTAAAAATGTTCTGGAGGGTCTAGAGGTCGAAGAATAATTTTAATGCCCCGTATGGGCAAAATTACCGAAATACCCTTGTTAAGGGTAAATGTTTCCAACTTTAGGAAAATTGGGAGGAGCAAGAACAAGAGGTTCTTGCTCATTCTGGAGGTGTTTTGATGCATGCATTAGTAGGCCAGCTAACCTTGAAAGAAAATGCATAGCATTGCATACTTTCAACGTGAAATTGTTTTGAAAACTGTTTTGAGGAAAACAGAGCCGCCTACGTGTTTTATTGATATATGACGTGCTAGAGCTCAGCTCGCACGATATTTTTGATTTGTGTGATGCACGCATTAGTGCTGGAGCGAGAGCTCGCACTAGAGTTTTACATGCATAGGTGCCGGAGTCCAACTCGCACCAGATTTGTATACATATATATCTGATTTTCGTGACAAGGTGCTAGAGTCTAACTCGCACCATATTTTTATGTGATTTTTGAGACAGGGTGTTGGAGCTTCGCTCGCACCAGCTTTTCATATGGTTTGCATACAGAGTGCTAGAGCTTAGCTCGCACTAGTTTTATTTGATTTACTGACAGTGTTAGAGCACCGCTTGCACTACTTTTCAGAGATCATACGATAAGCCGTGCTTGGAGCATCGGGTAGACTGTGTGTCACCGATTAAATAGGCTCGCACGTGTGTTTTGAGACATGGCATGTTAAAATAACCTGATGAGCCCGAACGAGGGATAAGGGTTAGAGATCTACCTGATGAGCCCGAACGAGGGATAAGGGTTGGAGATCCAGCTGATGAGCCCGAACGAGGGATAAGGCTGTGGGTCCATGGAGTACGATGTACCGTGCAAGTAGCATGGAGTACGATGTACCGTGGGGTATCTTCGGATATGGTATCTTTGTGATACGGGGTATCTTTGTGATATGGTATCTTTGTGATACGGGGTATCTTCGGATACGGCATCTTCGGATGCGTGAGATCGGATAAGACTGACGGGTTGGATTAACCCACCTTCCGGGCGGTTCCCGATCAGGGTGAGACCTCGCACACTGGGATCCGTGAAGCTAGAGGGACTCACGAGGACACATTGGCCAGTCCTGGTTATTGCCGTTATACAGATATTGCCTCGTCTCGCATGTCGACGATTTCGATGATTTAAACTGGGTTTTAAAACTAAATTGCATGATGGTATTTCCATGCTTTTCAAAACCCACGTGTGATGTAAACCGTTTTCATGGTTTTGTGTGAGTCAGGATCACCCGAAGGAGGGGTCGAGTCCTGACTTTACTGTGAAATTTTAAACGAAAAAGATATGATTTTGAATATACTTGCATGTTGAATTTTCCGTGCAAATGTGTTTTACATAACATCATAACGCATATCATTTGTTTTAAAATGTGTGGAGAAAGGGTGGTTTATGCATGGCACCACGTTCATGTAGGTAGTATGGTTACCTACTTGTTCGTAGGATTGCCTTACTGAGCTTGATGTGCTCACCCCTTTCATTTTCTCCCATAGATAATCTCCAGTTGAAGTTGCGACGACTCAGTACTGCATTCCGGATATCCGCTGCTACCCATCGACATAAGGTATATATACACTTGTACATATTGTATCTACATAAGTATAGCACAGTAACATGTTTGTAAGTAACTTTAGGGGATGTATAAATATTGTAAACAAATATAAATGACTGGAGAATAAATAAGTTAGATTGTAATGGTATGGTGGGACTGGCATTGACGCACAGCCCAATTATTAGTGGAGTGTTGGTCACGATTCGAGGACAGGTAAGAATTTAAGTAAGAAAATAATAAAATGCGAAAAATTAACTCTGATATTTGGGTAGTTTGGGTCGTGACAATTTTAATTCTCAAGCATCATTTTATTTTGTCATTAAAAGCTAATTATTCATTTCATTAGTTTAGTATTCATTTAGGGTTAGGCATTATTTGGGGGTTTGCATTTTAGTGCATTTTAGTGTTAGGATTTCTATTTCTGATTTTTTAGGATCTTTGTTAGGAATTTTAGTTTCTCATAAATTAGTTTAGGTTATTTGGCATTTTTTTTTTTGTGTAAGTAAATTAGATACATGCTTTTTTATTTTTATATTACAATTTTCTAGATTTATTTTCATTATTTGCATTTTAGGTCCATATTTTTTATTACTTGCATTTTTAGCCCATTTTGATTATTAATTTTAATTTTGTTTTTTTTAAGTTACTTTTAATTTGCTATTTGGGCTTTGTAAGTATTTCTTAATTTGATTTTTCTTATTATTTCATTTTAATATTTTTGCTTATTTTATTTTATTTTATTATTTTTATTTTTAATGTAATTAGCCTTAGTAAATTACCTTCTTTCATAATGGGTTCGACTATATTTAGGGTATAATTATCTGGTAATTAATTAAGCTAACTTAATCTCTATTGGATGATATTCTGAGACTTCAGTTCTTATATTACCTATACGACATGTGCACTTGCGGCAGACACCTCTTCGAGTAGCAACAAGTTTTTGGCACCGTTGCTGGGGATTCGATTAGCTTTAGTTGATATTGGAGAAAGCATGCCTAGGTATAATTCTAGCTTGTACATTCTTAGAGCCTTTAGGTTAGAGTAGGATTATTTTCTTTTGACATATATACCAAAAAAAAAAAATCTTCACTTGATGTCTGTATGCATAAAGCCAAGAACATTGATAGCCTTCCCTTGTATCTTTAGATTGAGAAAACAATTTAAAAAAATTAGAAAGGAATCTAGGAAGATAGTTGCTCCACTACAAGATGTCTGGTATGTCAGCAAGTGAAGGTAGAGCATCAGAAGCCTGTAGGACTATTGCAGCCTCTATCTATACTGACTTGGAAAATAGAGCATGTCACCATGGATTTCATCATGGGTTTGCCGAGGACTATGAGGAACCATGATGCTATCTGGTAGTGGTAGACAGATTGACAAAATTCGTCCACGTTCTAGCTATGAAATCTATAGATACTTTGAGTACTTTAGTAGAGTTGTATGTACGGGAGATAGTGAGGCTACATGGTGTTCTAGTGAGTATTGTATCGGATAGGGATTCTCACTTTACTTCCCATTTCTGAGAATGTTTTCAAGAAGCTATGGGAACCTAAACAAGTCTCAGTACCGTTTTCCACCCTCAAACCGATGGTCAATCACAGAGAACCATCCAAACCTTAGAGGATATGTTGAGAGCAAGTGTTATGGATTTTAAAGGTGCCACGACCCTCTTTACCAGTCTGTGACCTTTAGCTTACCATTTACAGTTGGGATGTGAGTCAATATCCGAACCAATTCTCATACATTTTGTCAGACCCATATTTTTGTAGCTTGTACCTTATGATTCCTATGTGTATGAACATTATGTAATTATAGTTGAATCATAAGAAGAGCATTTACTAGACTTAAAGTGTTAGTGAAATGATTTAACACGCAAAAGCTACATAAAGAGCCTAATGTGAACTATAAGTGTCACAGGCTAAACCGAGTAAATCTAAATCATTCTGACTGAAAATAAGAACTTAAAATAAGAGAGCATAGAGAGCTCATGAAGGCAAGTCAGCTTGATTTAGTCCCGAACATAGAAAACGAGAGTAAAAGCTAAAGAGGGTAAAATGGACCTTTTTAGCGAGAAAAGATGTTTCAGGTGAAATTATCCACCGAGAACGGTTGAAACATAAAGATGAGAGTGTAATACATAAGATGTGACACTTTCAGAATTTTAAGAAAAAGTCAACTTAGTCAATGGTTAAGGAAAAAGTCAACTATAGTTAAGAAAGTGGACTTTTACCATGTTGACTAATCATGGTTAAAAATTAACCTAAGTGTGGAGGAAAAATTGGGGAAAAATATTCTTGGCCAGAATACAAGATAATCATCCCTAGAAGTAAGGAAAATTTATTCGGAAGGATTTCAGAATAAATTTAATGGTTAAAAATGTAATGGGCCTAAGGTGAAAATTTTAAAGCCCATTAAGGTATACTAAACGTATATCGAAATTCTTAGGTCCTTTAGACCGAATTGTTGGACCAATTGATTGGCCAAATTTTGAGACAATTAAAGGCCCGAGACATAGTAAAAATTTCAGCCCGAAAGCCCATTAAGAAAGCCCAAACCATGTGGCCCAAATGGAAAAGCCCATGAGATAAATATCTAACCATAGTTAAAGTTAACTATGACTCATAAGGTGACTCATAAGGTAACTCATGGCTAAGGCTTGGAAAGTCAAGTTAAATGGCTAAAAAGTAAAGCTTAATGGCTAAGTATGTGGCTTATAAATTCAGCCACACCATTGTCATCTTCATCACACCAAATTCGGCTAGAAGAAGAAACCATTGAAACATATTTTCCAAGCTTTCTCTCACTAGAAATCACTAGGAATTAGGCATATTTGGAACTTGTATTCTTCATGGAAGTTGTTCCAAATTGAAAGGAGAGTGAAATATGTTGTAATTGGATATCAAGGAGCCATAGAGTGCAAACCAAGAGCCTCCAAAGTTTTGGCCAAAGGGTGAACACAACAATTGGTATATTTTCTAATTTCCAATTTTATATATGTTAATGTATGAATGATTTTAAGTATGTTGATATATGTTTTAAGCATTGAGACATATTAAATCACCATGAAGTGGGTTAGGCCGAGAGTGAGTAATGGGATATTGATTTATTTCAATATGATTTTAAGACATAAATGGATTAGCGTACATGTATTAATGTTAATGGTATAATTAGAATTAATCAAATTGATTAATTAATACATGTAATTTGTTAGTAATCAAGGTGTTTGATAAAATGCCTAAATGAACTATATGATGATTGGTAATGTTGCCTACCAAGTGTTTGTGAAAATGCCTAAGTGAAATTGGCTAAATAATAGGCATAGATGGCATGCCATGGTGAAATCGAGGCATGGATAGCTCTCGGCCATGGCATGTGGCCGAGAGGCCTAATGGGCCAAGCCCAAATATTTTAGGCATTAATATATATATATATATATATATATATATATATTGGTGAATAAATATATATACTTAGTTGGAAATGTTTAAGTTATGAAGAAAAACTACAAGGGGTTTATTTATAAGAGAGAATGTGAATGTCTTATAATGGTTATGGGCTAGCTAATGTGTTGATGAAGATCTGGGAAAAGTTTTGAGACAATGTATGTATTTAAGGTTTGTAACTTGGATGCAGTTTAAGGTGTGTAGATGCAAATCGAAAAAAGGGGAATGTTGAGTTCGAATGAGTAAGTGAAAGAAATCGACACTGTGAATGATGTATATTGACAATTTGATGATGTTTAAATAGCTTGGGAATTCGACATGGGAAACGAGGCTGATCCAAGACCCGGGGGACATTGCACCACTCATGGTGCGAGAGGTAAGGGAAATAAAATGTTTGTGCATGTGAGTTTCTAAACGATGAAAACACCTTTTTAGTGTGAAAAAGGTTTGATGAATGAGCATTTTTATGAGAAATGAGTTGATTTGATGCTTTGATGAATCTGTGTGTTTTACCAGTTTGAGCTCGGTTTTGATGAATTTTGTGTAATCATGAACACAATGTTTTAAAACAGAAATGATTTTTTTAGATAATCACTATGAGCTCTACGTGAAGGCAAAATGGTTTTAATACAATAATGGCATATTTTATTGAGACTAAGGCTTGTCATAAGATGCACATCGATACTCTGCTTTATAGCGTTGAGTGGCCTTGCTCTGGTACCATGTAAGACTGGGCCTTGCTCTAGTAGCATGTAAGACTGAGATAACCCTGCTCTGGTAGCGATGAGTGGCCTTGTTTTGAAAGCATGTAAGATCAGGCCTTGCTTTGATAGCATGTAAGACCGAGGTTGTATGACTCTGATCAAATCTACAGCGATATCATGGCCATGGATAGATGTCGACATTTTCCCTCTTTTGAGGATGCCTCCATTCTGGTAATGAGAGATGCCTCCATTTTGATAACGTGGGATGCCCTCCTTGAGGATAGTGTGATGTGCTTATGACGTTGTTTTTATCTGAGTTTTATTAAATGCCTAGTCTCGACAATTTTGATGAATGACGTATTTTATGACTGTGATTTCTATCACGTATTGAGATTTAATGTTGGGAAGAATTGTGATTTTTATCACGTGATTTATGTTGATGCAAACTGATACCATTATTATCATCATTATTTCCATAAATGTTTTACATGCTCGAAATACTTCTATCATGTTTTTACATGCGTAACTGATGAGTTGTGATGTGATGGTGATTTCATAAAATCTCCCTTATCCTTCTTACTGAGCATTTTAAGAGCTCACCCTTTTTCCTCCCCCCTCCAGATTACTTGCAGTGATCACGCTAGTACCTGTCGCGTATGTGATATAGGCTGGTGGACAAGATCTCCCCAGGCTATCGCTTATACACGCACAAGGTATAAATTCAGTTCATTTTGTATCCAGATAATGATGTAATACAAACATTTGTGTGAAGTATTTTTGGGATGTAATTAGGACAATATGAAGAAAATGAATTGAGTTTTTGTGGGTTGACCCTTTTAGGATATTATGTATTTGACTTTATGAAATAAAAATTGTGTGATCTTGGGGATAATGATTCATTATAAACACAAGTGATTAAATGACATTGTACAGGAATGCAACATGAGTAAGAGGTTTAATGTAAGAAAATTTTAAATTAGCCCTATTTTCCGCGCTTTCAGGCTGTCACACGTTATGTATATTAGTCAAGGACATGAGTTATTGAATTATTGGTAGACCTCGACTTGAATGTGGTCCTTCCCTTCCCTGACACTAACATTCATTACATGGTGATTGCTTGAGAGATGAAACTAGACGTGTTTGATCGAATCGAACAGGCACAACGTAATGTTAAACACATTATTTGTCACGACCCTCAATCCATCGAAAATCCACTACAAATTTTTCATTTTCGATTATCGATTATTATTTAATCTAATTCTTATTGTTTGTTCTTTACCTTTACCTAATCGTGAACAACTACACCTCCAACTGTTGGGTTGTGTATCGGTGTCAATTCTCATCCAATCATACCATTTCAATATACAATTCGTTTATACGTAAACACTTGTATTTCAAAATCAGAGTTACTGTTTACATGTGTTTACAATCTTATACATCCCCAAAAGTTACTTTTAAAGATATTACTGTTCTTTGACATGTCTAGATACAAAAACTATAAAAATGAGTATACCTCGTGTGATAGGATGCAGCGGACACCAAAATCCAATCCTCAGTCGCCCAGTATCTACTGTAAGTGCTCTGTAGAGGGGGAAAATAAGGGGAGGTGAGCAAACCATGCACTCAGTAAGGCAATCATGCGAGCAGGTAGATAACTGTACTATCTACGTGGTCGTGATGCCATGCTTAAATCACACATTTATTTCTCAGACTCACAAACATCAATTCATGCTTGTGTTTATGCCATGTAAAGTAAATCATGCTATATAAATCAGTGCACAGTTCTTAAATCATAGCATAGAAAGTTATCATGTGTAAATCGAAATCGAAGCATGGAAAACCATTATGCACAGTGCACTTAAAAGCATTTCCAATTCTCAACATAACCGAGACAAAATCATCACTTGTCAGGACTCAACCCCTCCCATAGACTATCCTGACCCATAAAACACATTTCAAAATATGGATTTCTCATTCAACAATAGACATGTGAGATAGGCATACAATGTCAATAAGGGTCATAACTAGGACTAGGGCCATATCCTCTGTGATCCCAGGCTACACGGATCCTAGTGTGCGGGATATCACCTCTTTCTGCTTCCGCACAGGAGGTGGGCCACGTCTAACCCGTCAGTCCATAGTAGAATCCAACGTCTGAAGATGACATATATATAATATCACACACGGTACAGTGTACTCCATGCTACTTGCACGGTACAACATACTCCGTGGACCCATATCATCACAATATATCCTACCACATCTTAATACGCACTAATAATTGGGATTTTTAAATTTTCGAAAATTTTTGAAGAGAGTGTAAGACATGATATAAAACACTATAATATGTCTTACACTCTCTTCTTTAAATTTTCGAAAGTGTTTTATATATCCTTAGTTACAATATATCCTTATGTCAGACCCGGATTTTTGTAGCTTATTTCCTTATGATTTCTATGTGTATGAACACTATGTAATTATGGTTGAATCATAAGAAGAGTATTTATTAGACTTAAAGTGTTATTGAAATGAATTAACACGCAAAAGCTACATAAAATGCCTAATGTGAGCAATGAGTATCACAGGCTAAACCGAGTCATTCTAAATCATTCTGACTGAAAATAAGAACTTAAAATAAGAGAGCGTAGAGAGCTCATGAAGGAAAGTTAGCTTGATTTAGACCCGAACATACAAAACGAGAATAAAAGCTAAAAAGGGTAAAATGGACCTTTTCGGTGAGAAAAGGAGTTTCGGGTGAAATTATCCACCGAGAGCGGTTGGAATATAAAGAAGAGAGTGTAAGACATGATATAAAACACTTTCGAAAATTTAAGAAAAAGTCAACTTAGTCAATGGTTAAGGAAAAAAGTCAACTATAGTTAAAAAAGTGGACTTTTACCATAGTTGACTAATCAAGGTTAGAAATTAACCTAAGTGTGGAGAAAAATTTGGGGAAAAATATTCTTGGCCAAAATACAAGATAATCATCCCCGGAAGTAAGGAAAATTTATTCGGAAGGATTCCGGAATAAATTTAATGGTTAAAAACGTAATGGGCCTAAGGTGAAAATTTTAAAGCCCATTAAGGTATACTAAATGTATATCGAAAATGTTAGGTCCTTTAGACGGAATTGTTGGACCAATTGATCTACCAAATTTTGAGACAACAAAAGGCCCGAGGTATAGTAAAAATTTCAGCCCGAAAGCCCATTAGGAAAGCCCAAACCGAGAAGCCCAATTGGAAAAGCCCATGAGATAAATATCTAACTATAGTTAAAGTTAACTATGACTCATAAGGTGACTCATAAGGTGACTCATGGTTCAGATTTGGAAAGTCAAGCATAGTGGCTGAAAAGTAAGGCTTAATGGCTAAGTAAGTGGCTTATAAATGCAGCCACACCTTGGTCATCTTCATCACACATTTCCGGCTAGAGAAGAACACCATTGAAACATAACCATTCAAGCTTTCTCTCACTAGAAATCACTAGGAATTAGCCATATTTGGAACTTGCATTCTTCATGGAAGTTGTTCCAAATTGAAAGGAGATTAACATATGTTGGAATTGGCTATCAAGGAGCCATAGAGTGCAAACCGAGAGCCTCCAAAGATTGGGCCAAAAGGAGAACACTACAATTGGTATATTTTCTAATTTCCAATTTCATATATGTTAATGTATGAATGATTTCAAGTATGTTGATATATGTTTTAAGCATTGAAACATATTAAATCACCATTAAGAGGTTAGGCCGAGAGTGATCAATGGGATATTGAAATATGTCAATTTAATTTTAAGACATAAATGAATTAGTACACATGTATTAATGTTAATGGTATAATTAGAATTAATCAAATTGATTAATTAATACATGTAAATTGTTGGCAACCAAGGTGTTTGATAAAATGCCTAAATGAACAATAGGATGATTGGTAATATTGCCTACCAAGTGTATGTGAAAATGCCTAAGTGGAAATGGCTAGAAAATAGGCATGTATGGCATGCCATGGTGGAAACCGAGAATGGCTAAGCTTTCGGCCAAGGCATGTGGCCGAGAGGCCCAATGGGCCAATCCCAATATTTTTAGGCCCAATAGGGTGTAATGGGCCTAAGACAAGCCCAATAAGAGTTGGTGGGCCCCACAAGCCCAATAGGCCCAACAAAAGTGAATAGTAAAATGAAAATGGACTTAAGGCATAGTTAAGGCCCATTAAGGATTTTAAGGCCCATTAAGGGAAATTAAACTGTATTAATGTGTAATACAGTAGGAAAATGATAATTAACCTGAGGAATGGTTATTTACAGCTCCAGAGTTTACATCGAGAGCTGATCGGACTGCGGGATTGAGCAGCACCGAGGAAGTGAGGTCACGTGACGTGATCCGAGGTAAGGGACTTTTGCGAGTAGTTAGAGATACCTGCACGTATTTTCAACTGCTTCTGCATTCACTTAAAAACTCTGAGGGTCAGAGAAAGTGAATAATAATTATTGCGACCCGATAGTGGCAATTACGATTTTGCCCCTAGTTAGTCAAAAAGTCAACTTTTGTGAGAAGTTGCAAAAAGCATGGAAAATGCTATTGTGAGTGTTTAATTGTTATTAGCATGAAAATAAATAGATGGGCTAATGATTTTAAGGTTGATATGACTTAAGCACACTTTGAGTGCTGATTTTGATGTTTTATAAACAATCCCTTTTTAAATAGCCATCTATCATATTATGTGAGAATGAATCGTGCTAGAGCACAGCTCGCACTGGGATTCATGTGTTTTTCCACATAATATTAGTGCTGGATTTGATACGCACTAGATTTTCATGACATGCATGATAGAGTACTGGAGTTTTACTCGTACTCAGCTTTGAATAATATATGCATGACAGAGTGCTAGAGCGTTGCTCGTACTCGATTTTTCATGGTTTATACATGACATAGTACTGGGAGCTATTGCTCGTACTTGATTTTGATATTGTGCATAGCATAGTACTGGGAGCTATTGCTCGTACTTGATTTAATACATAAACTCTAGAGAGTGCTCGCACTAGAGTCGAGTTTTATGATGTGAAACAGTGTTGAGCGGAGTGACGACTGTGAGTCGCACTCAAGACGCACACTGTATGTGATATGTAATACATGTTGAAACCCATGCTTGAGACCTTGCGTGACTGTGTGTCATAGCTAGAGAGGATATCTGCATGAGGTTGGTATAGACGTGGTATGATATTTCCACAGGCACGAGGGCTAAGACCTATGTTAGGCACCCTGACTGTGATGTTGATGAGTTCCACGGGAGTGAGAGCTAAGTCCTATGGTAGGCACTCTGGCCGTGAGAACGGGTCCACGGGGGTACTTTGTATCATGTCTGAGTGGCACGAGGTACGCTGTACCGTGTGTTACGTAGCTGGCGGTTGACATTGGACTGACCATCCTCCCGTTACAGCAGTGAGGCCCCGCACATCTAGATCTATGTGGCTTGGGATCACTTTCTTTTCGGATATGATCATAATCCAGGATAATATTTGCATAAACCACAGAGTCTCACATGTTATATCACATTGATTGACTTCTTTAAACTGCGGACAGACCTGAGGGATGGGTCGGACTCCGATTTGTGTTGTGAATCATTTGATGCCATATTTATATGTGATTTAAATATACATGGCATGATTTACATAAAGGCATGATTTATATATAAATGCATTGTGTTGCACTACATGCCTACTTTTGAGAAATAAAGCATGATTTCTGTACATGAGCTGTACAAGTACATATATATTATATTTCAAGACATGCTTTTAAAGTGAGTTAAGGAAATAATGTTTTCAAGGCATAGCACTATTTTGAGTAGATAGTGTGGATATCTACTTGCTTGCCTGATTTCCTTACTGAGCGCGTTATGCTCACCCCCTTTTCTTTACATCTCTCTACAGAGCGTCAGTAGAGCGAGAGTTATCACGGGAGAGTGTCCCCGAGTCCACTACTAGTTCCTATCGATTCATCAGGTATACTTATTATGTACAGTTGTGTATCTAAACATAGAAACAGCACAGTGATGTATACATTATATATTATGGGGAATGTGATTGTATTTGTATAAGATTTTATATAAAATCTTACATGTATAATAAAAGCAGCTACAGTCAAAATTAATATATTGACAAGTATGTATGAGAATGAATATTATGGTAAGTGGAGACTCTGACACCGAATCACAGCCCAACCATTGAAGAGAGGAAAGGTAAGTTAAAAATGCGAAAAATTTATTGTGGTTTTTGGTTAAAGTCAAGGATTGAAACTGGGGTCCTGACAGGATGGTATTAGAGCAGAGGTTGGTCTGATGTGAGTCGGTGTTAGAAAGTAGGAAATTATACATCCCCATAGTACTGTGCTGTGTTTAGATATAACTGTGTATACCAGATAGGAAATGGACTAATTCACTATTATAAATGCAGGGACTTTGCCTGTATGGCAAATACGCGTAGTGGTAGAGGTATGAGAGGTAGGGCTCGAGGCAGGGAAAAAAACCTGAGGGACGAACCGCTGCCAGGCCATTACCTACGCATGAGACTGCAGGTGCTACTGAGGCACCCGATTGTGCTGAGACGCGCTTCACGAGATTAGAGCATGGTCTCGAGACTATTATTGAGATACTGGCACAGACGATGCCAGGTAGGCAGAGACAGGAGGCAGGAGCTGCTACTGGAGAGGCAGTTGCCCCTGATACACCTACGCAGACAGCTGATGCACAGAGGACAGTAGATACTCCTACACCCCCACCGGTTTCGAGTGGCAGTGGATTAGGATATGGATGTGATTTGCATCGGTTGAGGGAGTTCCAGAAGTTCAGACCTCCATCATTTAGTGGGGTCAAGAACCCCGTAGCTGCTGAGGAGTGGTTGGCAGAGCTAGAGAAGCTCTATGGATACTTCGAGTGCACGACCTCGGAGATGGTCGCGTTTGCTACGTTCCTACTGAAGGGAGCCGCAGAACATTGGTGGAAGTCCACCAGACCTATATTGAGATCCTGACATACGGATATCACTTGGGATATATTTCGGGAGGCCTTTAGGAGGCAATTTATTCCTGACACCGCACAGCGGAAGTTACATGCAGAGTTTTTGAGACTCAACCAGGGGAGTTTATCGGTGGACGAGTATGAGACTCGATTCCTATCCCTAGGAAGATACGACCCGGATACTATGTATAGTGAGACCAGGAAGGTCCACAGGTTTATCGACGGGTTGAGACCGGTGCTACAGTCCAAGTTCGTTCCGCTGGACATAGTGACCTATGAGGAGGCAGTGCGCAGGGCGCAACTATGTGAGCAGGACTATGAGAGGAATGCTTCCGAGTTTGGGAAGTTTAGCCGTAGCCAAGACTTGCAGAAGAAGAGGCCGGCTAGAGATTTTAGTTATCGAGGGGGGAAGAAACCCTTCGATAAGAGATCACGGATAGAGGGGACACGAGATAGATATGCTAGATCTCCTGCTTATCCGACTGTAGCCCCAGCGAAGGGCATTATGATAGGAGGATCGAGACCTGCTGCAGATCAGTGCAGAAGATGCGGCAGATTCCATGGAGATTGGCCGTGTTCACAGGGTGCTATAGTATGTTTCCGATGTGGGAAACAGGGGCATCTAGCTAGAGATTGCCCATTGCCGTATGCGACTGCACCACAGATGGGCAGGGAGTTTGATAGAACCCCAGCTGGTATGTCTACTCAGAGAGGTAGAGCCACGGCAGAGGAGAAGGGGAAACAAGTGATGGGTCAAGGGCGAGTACATGCTTTGGACCAGGGGACAGCTGATGCTTCATCGGATGTGATTCGAGGTAACATCCTGATTTATGATATTGAAGCATATGTTTTAAATGATCCTGGTGCCACGCATTCTTTTGTATCGCCTTCATTTGCATGTAAATTAGAGAGACATGTAGAGCGTACACATTTATGTATGATGATGTTAATCATTACGCCTATGGATAGTAGTCAAGTTGTAAAATATGTATATAATGACTGCAAGTTGAGAGTAGGGGATAAGGAGATGACAGCCAATCTAATATTACTAAGTATGAGCGACTTTGATATAATATTAGGAATGGATTGGCTATCTGCAAACCATGCTGTTTTAGACTGTTACGCTAAGACAGTTATGTTTCCTAACCCTACTAGATATGTTGTAAAGTTTAATAAAGATAAATGAAAGGAGTAGATATGATTATTACATGACTTCTGATTTAGAAAACCTTCAACATATCAAGGTTTCATTGCGTACGTGGTAGATATGGATAAGGCACATCCGAAGTTGGCAGATATCACTGTGGTCAGTGAGTACTCAGATGTTTTCCCGGATGAATTGCCAGGGTTACCACCAGACAGAGAGATGGAGTTCTGTATAGATCTGGTACCTGGTACGGAGCCTATTTCAAGACCACCTTATCGCATGGCCTTAGTTGAGCTGGAGGAGCTCAAGAGACAGTTACAGGAGCTGTTGGATAGGGGCTTTGTACGACCGAGTGTTTCACCTTGGGGAGCACCGGTTTTGTTTGTGAGGAAGAAGGATGGGAGCCTCCGATTGTGTATAGACTACCGATTGTTGAATAAGGCCACCATCAAGAATAGATATCCCCTTCCACGCATTGACGACTTGCTAGATCAGCTACAGGGAGCACAGGTCTTTTCCAAGATTGACCTAAGGTCTGGGTATCATCAGCTGAAGGTTCGGAGTGGAGATGTACCCAAGACAGCATTTCGTACCCGATATGGCCACTATGAGTTCTTGGTTATGCCATTCGGATTGACGAATGCTCCAGCTGCTTTCATGACTTTGATGAACAATGTGTTCAAGCCATACTTAGACCAGTTTGTTATCGTCTTCATCGATGACATATTGGTGTATTCGAGATCCAAGGAGGAGCATGAGGAGCACCTCAGGATCGTGTTGCAGACGTTACGGGAGCATGAGTTATATGCTAAGCTCACCAAGTGTGACTTTTGGTCGTCACAGATCTCATTTTTGGGACATGTCGTATCGAGAGATGGTGTATCAGTTGATCCATCTAAGATAGAGGCTGTAGTTCAGTGGGAACAGCCGAGGACAGTCACCGAGATCAGGAGTTTTCTGGGTTTAGCTGGATACTATCGGAGATTCGTTGAGGGATTTTCGAAGTTGGCTGCTCCGTTGACACGTCTTACTCGGAAGAGTGCACCGTTCATATGGAACGAGGATTGTGAGAAGAGCTTTGAGGAGTTGAAGCGTCGATTGACCACCGCTCCGATTCTCACTATCCCTACCAGGTCAGGAGGATTTGTAGTATATACCGATGCTTCGCATCAGGGACTGGGCTGCGTATTGATGCAGGACGGGAAGGTAGTTGCTTACGGATCCAGACAGCTGAAGGATCATGAGAAGAACTATCCGACCCATGATTTGAAACTAGCAGCAGTAGTGTTTGCATTGAAGGTATGGCGCCACTACTTGTATGGAGAGAAGTTTCAGATATTTACCGACCACAAGAGCCTCAAGTATCTGTTCTCGCAGAAGGAGCTGAACATGAGACAGAGAAGATGGCTAGAGCTTCTAAAGGACTACGACTGCGAGATACTTTATCATCCGGGTAAGGCTAACGTTGTAGCCGATGCCTTGAGCAGGAAGAGCTTGGGGATGGTATCGTATATGATGGTTAGGGAGCATGATTTGATAGAGCAGTTTGCCAGCCTCAGTTTGGGAGTCGTGCCTTCTGACATGGATACAGGCTATGTGATAGCTAGTCTACGATTGGAGCCGGACCTGTTGGACAGGATCAGAGTGGCTCAGCAGACTGACCCATTTTGTATGGATGTTAGTAGTCAGATGCAGAAAGGCACCGTGACTGATTTTGAGATGAGTTCTGATGGACTACTGAGGTTCAGAGGCAGATTGTGTGTTCCCAAGGATCCAGGACTTAGGAGATTGATATTGGCGGAAGCTCATTCGTTGAGGTATACGTTGCATCCGGGGAGTAACAAGATGTATCAGAACCTCCGAAGGGTATACTGGTGGTCGGGCATGAAGAGAGATGTGGCAGACTTTGTGGCAAAGTGTCTTGTATGTCAGCAGGTGAAGGTAGAGCATCAGAAACCTGCAGGATTGTTGCAGCCTCTACCTATACCGACATGAAAATGGGAGCATATCACCATGGATTTCGTGATGGGTTTACCAAGGACCCGCAGAAATCACGATGCTATATGGGTGATCGTTGATAGACTGACGAAGTTAGCCCACTTCCTAGCTATGAGAGCTACCGATACTCTGAGTTCGTTAGCAGAACTGTACATACGCGAGGTAGTGAGGTTACACGGTGTACCAGTGAGCATAGTCTCAGATAGGGATTCCCGCTTCACATCCCACTTTTGGGGACATTTTCAGGAAGCTATGGGAACCCAGTTGAGTTTGAGCACCGCTTTCCATCCTCAGACAGATGGTCAGTCAGAGAGGACTATACAGACTCTGGAGGACATGTTGAGAGCATGTGTGCTAGACTATCAAGGCTCCTGGGATGACCACCTACCACTAGCCGAGTTCACCTACAACAACAATTATCATTCGAGTATCGGGATGGCACCGTATGAGGCTTTGTATGGCCGTAGATGTCGTTCCCCCATTGGATGGGAAGAAGTGGGTGACCGTATGATTTTCGCTCCTGACTTGGTTACGCAAGCATCTGAGGATGTCCGCTTGATAGTAGAGAGACTGAGGACTGCTCAGAGCAGACAGAAGAGTTACGCTGACAGGAGACGTAGGCCACTAGAGTTTGCAGTTGGTGAGTCCGTATTTCTGAGAGTTTCTCCTTCCAAGGGCATAGCGAGATTTGGGAAGAGAGGGAAACTAAATCCTCGCTATATTGGACCCTTTGAGATACTTGATCGAGTGGGAGATAAGGCATATAGGTTGGCATTGCCACCGGACTTATCAGGTGTCCACAACGTCTTCCACATATCGATGCTTCGGAAGTATCACCCGGATCCGTCACATGTGATTAGTTACGAGCCTTTGGATCTCCTAGAGGACTTGTCATATGTAGAGAGACCGATTCGGATATTGGATAGGAAGGAAAAGGTATTGAGATCGAAGACCATCGGATTAGTGAAGATTCTCTGGCAGCATCATACTTCAGAGGAAGCTACTTGGGAGCTAGAGAGTCTGATGCGAGAGAAGTACCCTCACCTATTTGAGGACTGACTTGGTTCTAATTTGGAGGACCAAATTTTCTGAGTGGGGGAGGATTGTCAGACCTGGATTTTTGTAGCTTATTTCCTTATGATTTCTATGTGTATGAACACTATGTAATTATGGTTGAATCATAAGAAGAGTATTTATTAGACTTAAAGTGTTATTGAAATGAATTAACACGCAAAAACTACATAAAATGCCTAATGTGAGCAATGAGTATCACAGGCTAAACCGAGTCATTCTAAATCATTTTGACTGAAAATAAGAACTTAAAATAAGAGAGCGTAGAGAGCTCATGAAGGAAAGTTAGCTTGATTTAGACCCGAACATACAAAACGAGAATAAAAGCTAAAAAGGGTAAAATGGACCTTTTCGGTGAGAAAAGGAGTTTCGGGTGAAATTATCCACTGAGAGCGGTTGGAATATAAAGAAGAGAGTGTAAGACATGATATAAAACACTTTCGAAAATTTAAGAAAAAGTCAACTTAGTCAATGGTTAAGGAAAAAAGTCAACTATAGTTAAAAAAGTGGACTTTTACCATAGTTGACTAATCAAGGTTAGAAATTAACCTAAGTGTGGAGAAAAATTTGGGAAAAAATATTCTTGGCCAAAATACAAGATAATCATCCCCAGAAGTAAGGAAAATTTATTCGGAAGGATTCCGGAATAAATTTAATGGTTAAAAACGTAATGGGCCTAAGGTGAAAATTTTAAAGCCCATTAAGGTATACTAAATGTATATCGAAAATGTTAGGTCCTTTAGACAGAATTGTTGGACCAATTGATCGGCCAAATTTTGAGACAACAAAAGGCCCGAGGTATAGTAAAAATTTCAGCCCGAAAGCCCATTAGGAAAGCCCAAACCGAGAAGCCCAATTGGAAAAGCCCATGAGATAAATATCTAACTATAGTTAAAGTTAACTATGACTCATAAGGTGACTCATGGTTCAGATTTGGAAAGTCAAGCATAGTGGCTAAAAAGTAAGGCTTAATGGCTAAGTAAGTGGCTTATAAATGCAGCCACACCTTGGTCATCTTCATCACACATTTCCGGCTAGAGAAGAACACCATTGAAACATAACCATTCAAGCTTTCTCTCACTAGAAATCACTAGGAATTAGCCATATTTGGAACTTGCATTCTTCATGGAAGTTGTTCCAAATTGAAAGGAGATTAACATATGTTGGAATTGGCTATCAAGGAGCCATAGAGTGCAAACCGAGACCCTCCAAAGATTCGGCCAAAAGGAGAACACTACAATTGGTATATTTTCTAATTTCCAATTTCATATATGTTAATGTATGAATGATTTCAAGTATGTTGATATATGTTTTAAGCATTGAAACATATTAAATCACCATTAAGAGGGTTAGGCCGAGAGTGATCAATGGGATATTGAAATATGTCAATTTAATTTTAAGACATAAATGAATTAGTAGACATGTATTAATGTTAATGGTATAATTAGAATTAATCAAATTGATTAATTAATACATGTAAATTGTTGGCAACCAAGGTGTTTGATAAAATGCCTAAATGAACAATAGGATGATTGGTAATATTGCCTACCAAGTGTATGTGAAAATGCCTAAGTGGAAATGGCTAGAAAATAGGCATGTATGGCATGCCATGGTGGAAACCGAGAATGGCTAAGCTTTCGGCCAAGGCATGTGGCCGAGAGGCCCAATGGGCCAATCCCAATATTTCTAGGCCCAATAGGGTGTAATGGGCCTAAGACAAGCCCAATAAGAGTTGGTGGGCCCCACAAGCCCAATAGGCCCAACAAAAGTGAATAGTAAAATGAAAATGGACTTAAGGCATAGTTAAGGCCCATTAAGGATTTTAAGGCCCATTAAGGGAAATTAAACTGTATTAATGTGTAATACAGTAGGAAAATGATAATTAACCTGAGGAATGGTTATTTACAGCTCCAGAGTTTACATCGAGAGCTGATCGGACTGCGGGATTGAGCAGCACCGAGGAAGTGAGGTCACGTGACGTGATCCGAGGTAAGGGACTTTTGCGAGTAGTTAGAGATACCTGCACGTATTTTCAACTGCTTCTGCATTCACTTAAAAACTCTGAGGGTCAGAGAAAGTGAATAATAATTATTGCGACCCGATAGTGGCAAATTACGATTTTGCCCCTAGTTAGTCAAAAAGTCAACTTTTGTGAGAAGTTGCAAAAAGCATGGAAAATGCTATTGTGAGTGTTTAATTGTTATTAGCATGAAAATAAATAGATGGGCTAATGATTTTAAGGTTGATATGACTTAAGCACACTTTGAGTGCTGATTTTGATGTTTTATAAACAATCCCTTTTTAAATAGCCATCTATCATATTATGTGAGAATGAATCGTGCTAGAGCACAGCTCGCACTGGGATTCATGTGTTTTTCCACATAATATTAGTGCTGGATTTGATACGCACTAGATTTTCATGACATGCATGATAGAGTACTGGAGTTTTACTCGTACTCAGCTTTGAATAATATATGCATGACAGAGTGCTAGAGCGTTGCTCGTACTCGATTTTTCATGGTTTATACATGACATAGTACTGGGAGCTATTGCTCGTACTTGATTTTGATATTGTGCATAGCATAGTACTGGGAGCTATTGCTCGTACTTGATTTAATACATAAACTATGCATTGACCTAGTTGCTAGAGAGTGCTCGCACTAGAGTCGAGTTTTATGATGTGAAACATTGTTGAGCGGAGTGACGACTGTGAGTCGCACTCAAGACGCACACTGTATGTGATATGTAATACATGTTGAAACCCATGCTTGAGACCTTGCGTGACTGTGTGTCATAGCTAGAGAGGATATCTGCATGAGGTTGGTATAGACGTGGTATGATATTTCCACAGGCACGAGGGCTAAGACCTATGTTAGGCGCCCTGACTGTGATGTTGATGAGTTCCACGGGAGTGAGAGCTAAGTCCTATGGTAGGCACTCTGGCCGTGAGAACGGGTCCACGGGGGTACTTTGTATCGTGTCTGAGTGGCACGAGGTACGCTGTACCGTGTGTTACGTAGCTGGCGGTTGACATTGGACTGACCATCCTCCCGTTACAGCAGTGAGGCCCCGCACATCTAGATCTATGTGGCTTGGGATCACTTTCTTTTCGGATATGATCATAATCCAGGATACTATTTGCATAAACCACAGAGTCTCACATGTTATATCACATTGATTGACTTCTTTAAACTGCGGACAGACCTGAGGGATGGGTCGGACTCCGATTTGTGTTGTGAATCATTTGATGCCATATTTATATGTGATTTAAATATACATGGCATGATTTACATAAAGGCATGATTTATATATAAATGCATTGTGTTGCACTACATGCCTACTTTTGAGAAATAAAGCATGATTTCTGTACATGAGATTTATTCTGTACAAGTACATATATATTATATTTCAAGACATGCTTTTAAAGTGAGTTAAGGAAATAATGTTTTCAAGGCATAGCACTATTTTGAGTAGATAGTGTGGATATCTACTTGCTTGCCTGATTTCCTTACTGAGCGCGTTATGCTCACCCCCTTTTCTTTACATCTCTCTACAGAGCGTCAGTAGAGCGAGAGTTATCACGGGAGAGTGTCCCCGAGTCCACTACTAGTTCCTATTGATTCATCAGGTATACTTATTATGTACAGTTGTGTATCTAAACATAGAAACAGCACAGTGATGTATACATTATATATTATGGGGAATGTGATTGTATTTGTATAAGATTTTATATAAAATCTTACATGTATAATAAAAGCAGCTACAGTCAAAATTAATATATTGACAAGTATGTATGAGAATGAATATTATGGTAAGTGGAGACTCTGACATCGAATCACAGCCCAACCATTGAAGAGAGGAAAGGTAAGTTAAAAATGCGAAAAATTTATTGTGGTTTTTGGTTAAAGTCAAGGATTGAAACTGGGGTCCTGACACCTTAAGCCAACATCCTTTAGCCCAAAGAGGCGGGGAGGCTCTGTTAGGCAGGGAGGCTCTCCTGTATGGGTACGGTAAGATCCTTAAACCCTACATCCTTAAGCTAACATCCTTAAGCCCGAGGAGGCGGGGAGGCTCTGTTAGGCGGGGAGGCTCTGTTCGGTGGGGAGGCTCTCTTACGGAAAGGATCCTTAAGCCCTACATCCTTAAGCTAACATCCTTAAGCCCGAGGAGGCAGGGAGGCTCTGTTAGGCGGGGAGGCTCTGTTCGGCAGGGAGGCTCTCCTTCACGGATATGGAAAACTCTTGGTATGGGGTAGGTAAGACCTAGGAATGGCACCCCCAATCACGATATGAGTCTGCGGAGTACGCTGTACCGTGTTTATCACATGGAGTACGATGTACCACATGATGGTTATGTGATGAGAAAGTCTGGCGAGGGATAATCCATCTTCGTGCCAGCATGATACCCCGCACACCTGGATGCGTGTGGTCTGGGATGATTTATGATGTAACGGTCCACATAGGCACTTTTGATATAGTGACCTAGTTTTTATACACATGCATGAATTGTGAAATGATTGTGATTATGAGTTGATTTGGTGGTAATTATGTGTTGAGAAAGGGGTTTATGTTGTTGGTTTAAAAAGGAAGTTTCTCAAAGAATTGCCCTTTAATGAATTTAAATGAGATTGAGCATGAGATGATTTATACATGATGTCTCTACCATGTTTTATATGCCAATGCACATGATTTTGATACAGGATATATATGTATATTCACATGGCATAGTTTTATTCCTCATGCTCCTACTATAAACGATTTATGCATAACACTATCAGCATGTAGATAGAGTAGCTATCTACCATGCTTGCATTATTGCCTTACTGAGCGTGTGGTTGCTCATCCCACTCTATTTTCCCCCTACAGAGCGTGCATAGTAGCCCAGTGAGGACTGAGGTGTATTATTTTGGACTCCGCTGCATCTCCATCGCTAAGAGGTATATACACAGTGATTCTTTTTGTATCTAAACAATGTAAAAGCACAGCATTCTTTTGAGTTGTACTTATGGGGGATGTAGATGTCAGTAAAACATGTACTCGTATAAGTACACGATTAAATGCACATGTATGACATCGTTTTAATTAATTGAGAATGAATGAGATGTGGTGTTTATTATTGACTCACAGCCCAACAGTGTGTGGTGAGCTTAGTTCATGACTGGGTAAGGTAACAGTAAAACGCGAAAAATTTTCAGTGATTTCGGTTAAACAGAATGGAATTGGGTCGTGACAGAGATTGGTATCAGAGCTGTGTTGGCCTGATGTGAGTCATTAATAAAATGTAGGAAAGTACATCCCCATAGTACTGTGCTTTTGTTTAGATATAACTGTGTATACTGTGATGGATTGAGCTTAATAAATTATTATAATACAGGGAGTTAGGCATTATGCCAGTTACACGCCAAGGTAGAGGGGTGAGAGCAAGTGCTAGAGGCCGTAGAGGTAGGCCTGAGAGCCGTGCGGAGCCACAGACTGAGCAGGCTCCACAGAACCCTGCTGAGAGAGCAGGTGATACTGAGGCTCGCTTCGCTAGATTAGAGCGGAGTATTGAGAGTCTGGTGGAGATAGTCACGTAGGCCTTGGGCGCCGGTGACAGACGAGGTCCCGCAGCACAGCCTACTACGGAACAGGCAGCTGCAGAGGCGGAGAGACCTCAGACTGCTGAGACAGTTACAATTACACCACCTCCAGCCCAGGATACAGATTCTCCAATCGCTCCACAGCAGAGCGGTAGTGATGTGGGTTATGACTGCGACTTGAGCAGGTTGCGAGAGTTTCAAGCGCTAAAACCCCCAGTGTTTAGAGGGGTGAAAGACCCAGTGATTACGGAGGATTGGGTGTATGAGATGGAGAAACTGTATAGGTTTTTCCGATGCACTTCAAGTGAGAAGGTTGCCTTTACCGTGTTTATACTGAAAGGCGAGGCCGAGCATTGGTGGAGGTCCACCGAGGTTATTTTGAGGGCCAGACACTCTGAGATCTCATGGGAGATATTTCTAGAGGCCTTCAGGAGACAATATGTCCCAGCTACCGCACAGAGGAGACTGCGGATGGAATTTATGAACTTGGTTTAGGGGAACCGCACTGTGGACGAGTATGAGTCCAAGTTTATGTCCTTGGGGAGATATGACCCGGACACGATGGGTAGTGAGACCCGAAAGATTCAGAAGTTCATGGATGGGTTGAGATTGGCCATCCGGACTAAGCTAGCTCCCTTCGATATTATGACTTATGAGGAGGCTGTACATAAGGCTCAATTATATGAGCAAGACTTTGAACGGAATGCCTCCGAGCTTGGGAGGGTCAGTGTCAGAAAGGACAGGGACCGGAAGAGATCCGGGATTGGAAGAGTGGCCAAGAGAGATGGCCAAAGATTTTTCGAGAAGAGGCCAAAGATTGAGGAGGTGCGGGAGAGAGCTACTAGACCTCCCGTATACCCAGCCTTGACTGCGCCAAGGGGCATGACTATTGGAGGACCACGGCCTACTACTGATCAGTGTAGGAGATGTGGGAGATTCCATGGGAATAGGCCCTGTCCGATGACCCCTACGGTGTGTTTTAGATGCGAGAGACCAGGACATATTGCTAAGTATTGTCCCGAGAAGATGGAGATTGCCCCACAGAAGGGCAAGGAGCCTGAGGGAACTCCAGTTGAGACAGCAGCCCCGAGGAGGAGGACTACAGCTGAGGAGAAAGGGAAACAGGCTGCGGGTGTGAGCAGAGGAAGGGTGCATGCACTGGACCAGGACACTGCAGACGCATCGAAAGATGTGATTAAAGGTACCATCCGAATCTTTGATTTAGAAGCATTGGTATTATTTGATCCTGGTGCCACGCATTCTTTCATATCACCTTCCTTTGCACATAAATTATTGAAATATGTGAAACCAACATTGTTGGATAAAATGTTGATGATTTCCACACCCATGAATGATAGTCAACTGACTGAGCATGTATGTAGGGATTGTAAGTTAAAGATAGAGGGGAAGGAAATGATAGCCAATCTGATTTTATTGAATATGAATGATTTTGATGTAATTTTGGGAATGGATTGGTTGGCTACCAATCGTGTTGTGATGGATTGTCATGCCAAAACATTGATGTTTTCAGGATTAGACAATCTTATTGTAAACTTTGATGAAAAGAAATGATATGAAAATAGCATGTTTGTTGTAAATAAAGGAGTATGATTTTTAATTCATATTGCTTGAGAGATAAACGTATTGTTTATGATAAATGTTGAATGTGGAGTGATGGTTTATGTTACTAACGATGGAGAGGAGTTTTGAGGAGCTCAAGCGTCGATTGACGACTGCTCCAGTTCTCACCATTCCTACCAGCTCAGGAGGATTCTCGGTGTATACGGATGCATCACACCAGGGACTGGGCTGTGTGCTTATGCAGGATGGGAAGGTAGTTGCCTATGGATCTAGACAGTTAAAAGATCATGAGAGGAACTACCCGACACATGATTTAGAGTTGGCGGCCGTAGTATTTGCTTTGAAAATATGGCGCCACTATCTCTATGGTGAGAAATTCCAGGTTTTCACAGATCATAAGAGCCTTAAGTACCTGTTCTCGCAGAAAGAGCTGAATATGAGACAGAGGAGATGGCTCGAACTCCTGAAGGACTATGATTGTGAAATCATGTACCACCCGGGTAAGGCAAATGTAGTTGCCGATGCTTTGAGTAGAAAGAACCTTGGGTTGGTGTCATATATGATGGTACGGGAACACGAATTGTTAGAACACTTTGCGAACCTCAGTTTAGATGTAACCCCACCTGGATCTGAGAGACTTGAGATCATGGCTAGTTTGAGACTAGAGCCAGAGTTGATTGGCCATATCCGACAAGCCCAGCAGAGCGATCGACGGTGTATCGATTGGCTGAGGCAGATACAGACAGGTGTGGGTATTGATTTTGAGCAGAGTGCTGATGGCTTATTGAGGTTCAGAGGCAGAGTATGCGTTCCCAAGGATCCTGAGATCAGGAGAACGATTTTATCAGAGGCTCACTCATCGAAGTATACGATACATCCGGGAAGTACCAAGATGTATCAAAACCTTCGGAAGGTTTATTGGTGGTCTGGAATGAAAAGAGACATTGCGAAATATGTCGCTAAGTGTCTCGTTTGTCAGCAAGTGAAGGTAGAGCATCAGAAGCCTGCAGGATTATTGCAGCCTCTACCGATACCGACATGGAAGTGGGAGCATGTCACCATGGATTTTGTGATGGGGTTGCCGAGGACCCGTAGAGGTCATGATGCCATATGGGTTATTGTGGACCGGTTGACTAAGTCCGCCCATTTCTTGGCTATGAGAGCTACCGATACACTGAGTCAGTTGGCGAACCTGTATATTCGAGAGATAGTACGGCTACATGGTGTACCAGTGAGCGTTGTTTCTGATAGGGATGCCCGCTTCACTTCCCATTTCTGGGAACACTTTCAGGAAACGCTGGGGACCCGATTGAGTTTTAGCACCGCTTTTCATCCTCAGACAGATGGGCAGTCAGAGAGGACTATACAGACCCTCGAGGATATGTTGAGAGCGTGTGTGCTGGATTATAGAGGCTCCTGGGATGACCACCTGCAGTTAGCCGAGTTCGCTTATAATAATAGCTATCATGCTAGTATCGGGATGGCACCCTATGAGGCATTATACGGGCGTAGATGCCGTTCCCCCATTGGATGGGAAGAGGTTGGTGACAGACAAATTTTTGCTCCGGACTTAGTGCAGTAGGCATCTGAGGACGTCCAGTTGATATGTGAGAGATTACGGATAGCTCAGAGCCGACAAAAGAGTTATGCTGACAAGAGACGAAGACCACTGGAGTTTGATGAGGGTGAGTCAGTGTTTCTGAGGGTATCACCATCGATGGGTATTATGAGATTTGGTAAGAAGGGCAAGCTGAGCCCTAGATATATCGGACCCTTCGAGATTTTAAAGAGAGTGGGAGAAAAGGCGTATAGATTGGCATTGCCACCGGACTTGGCGAATGTCCACAATGTCTTCCACGTCTCGATGCTTCGGAAGTATCACCCGGACCCGACACACGTGATAAGATATGAGCCGTTGGAGCTCCAGGAGAGTATGACGTATGTTGAGAAGCCGGTTCGGATATTGGACAGAAAAGAGAAAGTGTTGCGGAATAAGACAATTCCCTTGGTGAAAGTTGTGAGACCCCATACATGTATAGCTATGTATATAGGAACATGGGAATGTAAATAGAATCATAAGTAAGATGACGTATTGTAATGTGAAGAGTATGCAATGTAAGTTCATAAGATTATGTACGCACTTGTAGTAAGAATTGTGATTATACGTACAAGTTGCATTATGAGTGAGTAGGAGGAAATAAACTTGAAACGAGAAGAATGTGATCAAAATGGGATATGAGTAGTATAGTAAAATGGAAGGAAAGATTTACATAAGTGTATAATTCCATTCGAGTAATATCGTATATATTTGGTCATACGAAGATTCTACACAAGTTTTAATGTGTATGTAGAGAGGATGGATCCCATTTTCAAGTCTCAAAGATGAATGAATGAGAAAATGATCATGGAAGCAAATTAAGGGTGCTTGGTAAGAGTTGTTGCAGAAAAACTGTAGGAAATCTGGAATTTGTGAAGGCCAGATCGATCTCATGGGATGAGAGATCGATCTGGGAAAGCCAGAATGCCCTTATGTGAAAATTGGAAAGGAACAGATCGATCTCCAAAGGAAGCAGATCGATCTCCTTAGCTCTCGGGTTGGAAGCAGATCGATCTCCCATAAGATCAGATCGATCTCCTTAAGCTTCTGTTTGACAGCAGATCGATCTCCAGCCTCGACAGATCGATCTCCTACCTTTAAAACGTCTCAGAAAAGAGGGATTTTTGAGGAACAGATCGATCTCCACCCAAGGAAGATCGATCTCATCAAGTCAAACCTATAAATGGGAGCAGTTGGATCATCAGAATTTCGGGACAAACATTTCCATTTCACTTCAACTCAAAGAAATCTAGTTTCTCACTCCTAAATCTAGCCATTTTCAGTGAGATTTAAGGAGAGGCTATTAGAGACAAAGTTGTTCACATCAAAGAGAAGAACAACATAGTCTAGAGGCATTTTCCCATTTGAAGGATTGAAGAAATAGAGGGCAATCCTAATTGGAGCAAGAGGAAATCCAATGAGGTAAGTTCTAATGCACAAATCCAAGTACATTGGTTTAGTTAATGATTATAAAGATATTTGGGTGTGCATATTGTGGATAGAACTACCTAGGATGGTATGAAATACATATAGCTTAGAATTAGTCAAGTGTGAGAAAGTGGAATGTGGGAGTATTTTTGATGAATGGGATATCTTGAGTGGATGAGTATGTTGTGGAAATGGTTTGGAAATGTTGATATTAGGATAAATTGGGAGATTTACCACAAAGGGTAAAAATGGGTAATTAAGGCATTGGATAAATGCTTAGTTGAATAAGAGTTAGAATCATTGACTCAAATGTTGATGGATGAATTTCAGTTTCGGATGATACGCCGGAGCAAGTCAAGATGAGAACGCAAGAAGCATAAAGGCGGATAGTTGCACACAAGTAAAACGAGGTAAGGGACTGTGTGTTAGCTATAAAGATGTTCGTACGTAATTACAGCAATTTCGTAGATATATTGCTAGGACTAGTACGATATTATAAGTTTATGAAATGATGTGGAAGTATGAAAAGTACTATGATGTATACATATGTATTGAGAAATGGGATAGGGTAAGGAAATAGCATGATGTGCATGTTTTCAATGTTTTTCTCAATTTTATATTGTTATTATTGATTGAGAAATGTTGATGATAGTTTGGCTAATTTTACATGTTTTGGC
Source organism: Firmiana major (assembly GCA_033439115.1). Lineage (NCBI taxonomy): Eukaryota > Viridiplantae > Streptophyta > Magnoliopsida > Malvales > Malvaceae > Firmiana > Firmiana major. The sequence continues at coordinate 36,150,479 of CM065901.1, read as the reverse complement.
ATGAAAAGGCATGCTATGTGAATAAACGTGTTTTGAGTTTTAAAATGAGAAACTAGCCATCTATCAGTTTTGAGATGAGATTTGGTGTTGAAGCGTTAGCTCACACCCGGTTTAAAGCCTTGATGTACCGTCCGGGAGTTTTAACTCGCACGGAGGTTTTGAGAAAGTGCGAGAACTATGCTCGTACCTGTTTTGTTGAGTTAAGGTAAACCTGGGGGTCTGGGACCCAAGGTGTCACGACCCAAATTACCTAAAAATCAGAGTAAATTTTTCGCTTTTTCATTTATTATTTAATTCTTACCTTTCTCTCGTCGTGATCATCCTACAACACAGTTGGGCTATGATTCGGTGTTAGTCACCTCACACTATTTAACATTTCATTCCCATAATCATATATCAGAGTCTACTATCCTTTTGACTTTAAATAAACACATACCCACTGGTATTTACATGACTCTACATCCCCGACATCATATCCATTTACAGTACTGTGCATTACATATTTAGATACAAAACCATACAAATGTGTATACCTGTCTCTCGATGGGTAGCAGCAAGCAGCGGATATTAAGCATGCAAGTCCTCAGCCGCTCAATAATTATTACAAGTGCTCTGAAAAGATGGGAAAATAAGGGGGTGAGCAAACCACACGCTCAGTAAGGCAATTATGCAAGTAAGTAGATAGCTCCACTATCTACATGCTCATAATGCCATGCCCTTAAATCCATTTCTTTTCATTTAAAATTACACGCACAAAGTCATGCATATTCAATGCCATAGTTTATCCAAAACTATTTGTGCATATATAAATCATGTAACTCATGCATTCAAAGCATTTTATGTGACATCATTAAATCATATTAAGCATGAATTTAATCAAGATCATGCAGTCTTTCATGTCATGTAAGACAATTCAAGATTTTCAAATAAAAGCATGGAAAACACATCATGCCACTGCATTTAAATCAATTCATTTAAAACGCAGTATAAAATAACCCCTCTGGGTCAATCATCTCAAAACTCATAAAACAGTTTGTTATATTTCATTATAAATCTTGATTTATAAAACCACCCTTCTTTCAGGGTCACATATCATAAAATCATCTGAAATCATTAAATCATCAAATCGGGGGCCTGACCCCTCCTTCGGGTCTACCCTGGTCTAACAGACCATAAGTTATATCATGTGAGACAATAAGGTAATTAACAGTAACATCGAGGACTATGGCCATATCCTAGTGATCCCTGGCAACACGGTACCTAGTGTGCGGGGTATCACACCTGAAACGGGAGGTGGGTCGTCCTACCCGCCAGAATAGCATAACACCAGGATTGCGAGGGCAAGGCTTGCTGCCTCGTGGCTAATGCCACTCCACTCCAACAATCCCCACGGTACAGCGTACTCCGCGTGACATACACGGTACAAAGTACTCCGTGAACCCAAGCTCAGTCAGGGGTGCCTGTAATAGGTCTTATCCACCCATATCATCTGTCTCAGAATGCACGTGTGAGCATATCATCTCACTGTGACACACAGTCTACAGGAGGCTCCAACACGGCTATATGCATGTAATATAAATCCCTGTGCGAGCGAAACTCAAGCACGGCTCCATGCATATTCATGATATCTGAAAATCTCGTGCGAGGGAAGCTCTAGCACGATTTCATAAAAATCAGTGAAATCTGCGTACGAGCAGCGCTCCAGTACGACTTAAACTGATTATAATTTCATGTAAATTCCACGTACGAGCAACGCTCTAGTACGGATATGTATATAAATTCAGTGAAAACCTCGTACGAGAAAAACTCCAGTACGGCATTCAAATGAATTATGAAAACCATATAAAACTTTGTGCGAGCAACGCTCCAGCACAAATGAATGCTCAAGTAAATCAAATCGCGTGCGAGTTATACTCCAGCACGGCTTTATGCATAACTAAATCAAATCTCGTGCGAGTTACACTCCAGCACGGCTTTATGCAATATTAAATCAAAACAGGATGCGAGCTAAGCTCCAGCATCTCTCATGCATGTCAAATCATTAAAAGTAGTGCGAGTAATCGCTCCAGCACTATTTTATGCATACCACGTCAAAACAAATCAAAACATGTCAAAACATGTCAAAACAGAGTGCGAGCTAGGCTCCAGCAGCTCTCATTTCACAATAATAAAAATCAGTGCGAGCACCATGCTCTAGCACATTTCATGCATATGATGTCACACAAGTCGGTGCGAGCAACTGCTCAAGCACATTTATGCACATTCACAAACGCAGATATAGTGCGAACTACGTGTCGGCACTATCTGTTTCCATATAAACTTGATAGTTGGCCTCTTTTCCAAAGAAATTTCATTTAAATATTAATAACACCTACGTAGTGTTATTTTGTGAAATTCATGTATTTACTGGCCAATCTATCGTTTTACTTTGATTAAAATCAAGAAAATTCCTTAATCATAAAAATCCTTAAATCATGCATTCCATGCATGTCATGCTTTCACCATCCTTAGGTGAACTTCCCTCAATAGGGGTAAAATAGACATTTCACCTATTTCGATCCTTAAAATCATTCAAACCATTTTTAGGATCATTATACAATATCCATGTATACATACATACTCAGTGTACAGAAAAACTATTAAAATATGCGTAGCTACCTCTAGCTACTCACACAATTCCCTTACCTCATTTATCTGTACAGTCTGACCTTTCCCACTGATGTCTTGTCACGCAGTCCGATTTGCTCCGAATCCAAATCAAATCTTCGGCACTGCGGATACACATTCATCAGGTCAAATACAATACAATTAATTGTATTTCACAATTTTCTGGGCTTAATTTAAATCATTGGGCCCGTTTACCCATATTGGGCCCGATTGCACCATAATGGGCCTTAATCGGCCTTAAGCCCGTTTACCACACTTTATCGAGGCCTATTGGGCTCATTGGACCCATCAATATTTATTTAGCCTCGTTCTAAATTCTCTGATATCTCAATTTAATATTTACGACAATTTATCTAATTTTCCAGAATTTAATTCATTTATGCGGAAATTAAATCCGTAATTTATGCGTTAAATATCAATCACGCATAACGATATAAAATTGTCGTAAATAAGGGTCACTTACCCGTTATTCCATGATAATACAAAAATTGAGGCTATCTCGAGCTCTCGGTTGATGCCAATTGTCGAGCTACACAATTAAATATATTTTCGGGTAAACTTTCAGTCGATTATTTATCAAATTAAATATTCCAAAAATTAAATCGGTCAATTCGACCGCTTACCGACTTACCCGAAGCTCGATTGCATCACAGGAATTTTTTCCCAATTTTTTCTCTTTTTCTTTTTCCCTTTTTCTCCCTTTTTTTCCCCCTCTTTTTGGCTGAACCGGTCCGGTCCGGTTCAACCCGGTTCGGACCGCCGGTTCGGTCTGGTCCGGTTCGGCCGGTTCTGTCCGGTTCGGCCGGTCCAATCTCCCTTTGGTCGTGCCGGCGCCGTCCGGCCGGTTCCCGGCATGATTCCGGTGCCATTCAACGCGCCATGGACTGGGCTTCTCAAATCGGGCCTCGGTTTGCCTCGAATCACCGCCGATGGCCGCCGATCGGCGTTTCTTCCCCCCCGGTTTCTCCTCCGTTTTCAGTGGTTTCCGGCCACCTCGCCGCGCGTCGCTGCCGCCTGTGGGCTCGCCTGAGGTCAGTCGACCTTCGCCGACCCTCGCCTGGGGTCCTATGCCGCCGGTGACCGTCGGACGGAGGGATCTCCCTCGGGTTCGCTTTTCGGCTTCCGTTTCTTCTCTGCTTCTGTTTCAGACTTTCAATTCGCGTTTTTTTTTTTTTTTTATTTCATTTTATTTATTTATAATTTATTTTTAATATTATTTTATTCAATAAAATAATATTAAAATGCATAAATATCCTTAAAAAAATATATTTAATTCATTTAATCTGTAAATAATTTTCTCAGTCCGATTTTACCTTTTCGGTATATTTTTCGATTATTTTCGGATCTCGGTTTATTCCAATAAATTCATATCTTGATCAATTTAACCCGAAATTTAATTATTTCTTCATCATTGATCAAGATTTCTCATTTTCATATTTTTAATTAAATTTTCTTGTCTCGATTAATACCGAATTTTGGTCTTTTGACCATTTTGCCCTTGCACGTATTCGGGAATGTCATTTAAGTCCTTTTGCATTTTTAAATGCACTCGAAAATATCGGGTCTTACAATCTCCCCCACTTAAGAAATTTGGTCCTCCAAATTAGAACCAAGTAATATGAGTCCATAACAACTCCGGGTATGTCTATCGCATCATATACTGTCATCCTCAAGTGACTTTCTCCGGAGTGTAATATTACCATCATACTTAACTAGGGAGATTATCTTAAACCTCAACACTTTCTCCTTCCGTCTAATACCCGAATCGATTTCCAATCATATGTTATACTTTCATTGAGCTAAACCGTTGAAGCTCATATCCGATTACATATATCGGGTTCGGATAATATTTTCGAAACATCATAAGATAGGACACATAGTGGATGCCTGTTTATTCAAGTGGTAACGCCAACCTACAGGTCTTACCTCCCACTTTGTCCAATATCTCTATCCGAATCTTGTTACGTCCTTAAGACAAGTAACTGCCAACATAATGATTCACCCTCGGTGAATTCCAATGATTTCCTGTCTCTTGTCAGCATAGTCTTTTCTATCTGCTCTGAGGTGTTCTTAATCTCTCTCAAATCAACTGAACATACTCAGAGGTTTGTCTTACTAATTCGGGAACAATTTTCTATCTGTCACCCACTTCTCTTATCAAAGTCAGGGAACAACTCCCTACGGCCATATAATGCCGAATATAATCCCATCCCGATACTCAAGTGACAACTATCATCACTGGCGAATTTGATTAGTAGCAACTGATCATCACAGGAGCTCATAAAATCAATGGCACACGCTCTCATCACATCCTCCAGAACCTGTACAGTCCTCTCTGACTGACCATCTGTCTGAGGGTGGAAGCTGTGCTAACACACAATCAGGGTCCCATAGCTTCAAAAAACATATTCCCAGAAGTGGAAAGTGAAGCGGGAAAACCTGGCTCTGATACCACTTTAAATGTCACGACCCAATACTACCAAAATCAGTACAAATTTTTCACTTTTGGAAAATCTTTCTTAGCTCTTCGTGACATATTCCTCTAAACAGGTCGGGCTGTGAATCAATATCGATATAACATTCAAACCATTAAGAAATATCACACGTAAACACACAGACTGATATTATTAATCATATAATAGAGTGGTCGATATGTTTATACTTCACATGATTCTATATTTACATCCCCAAATATTCTTTCATATACAATACTGTGCTGTAAGCATACTAATACAAAATTTTGTACGTGATGTATACCTGACAGTCGATGGGAAACAAAGATATCAGCTATGCCGTCTACTATCTACACCCGCTATCTCTATAGTGGGAACACTGAAAGTGGGTGAAAAATGAAAGGGTGAGCTCCACATGCTCAGTAAGGCAATAATACAAACGAGTAGATAGCTATAGCTATACAAACGATTTTACCTTTTCGGTATATTTTTCGATTATTTTCGGATCTCGGTTTATTCCAATAAATTCATATCTTGATCAATTTAACCCGAAATTTAATTATTTCTTCATCATTGATCAAGATTTCTCATTTTCATATTTTTAATTAAATTTTCTTGTCTCGATTAATACCGAATTTTGGTCTTTTGACCATTTTGCCCTTGCACGTATTCGGGAATGTCATTTAAGTCCTTTTGCATTTTTAAATGCACTCGAAAATATCGGGTCTTACACAAGGGGATACCAGCCGACGGCCAATTGAACGGGCTGGGCCTTAACGATAGATCGTACCGCGCTGGAGCCTTGCGTTGACTGTGTGTCACGCTGCTTGCTCGCCTGGTATATGAGACATGGTTTAAGGATAAAAAGTCCATCGGAGTTGGAGTATGGACTTGGGTCCACGGTTGTACGTAGAATAGTGTAGTCACCCGTTGGTATACTATGTACCGTGCTGGGTGCACGTGAGTACGAGTATCGCGTAGATGACACACGACGTATCTTCACCGTGAGTATACGAGGAGATGAGGTGGATTGAGATGAGCCGGAGGTAGGACTGACCCATCCCCCTTCAGGCGAAGTGATACCCTGTGCACACCCGATCAGTGAGGCCTGGGATCACTGACTGTGGCCATAAGTCGTGGATATTTGATTGCCTAAAATTCCATGCCTGTCTCAGAGAATCGAGAAACAGAGACAATCTCAGAAAAGAAAGAGATTTGCGAGAAAGAATGATTTGAGAAGTGAAAGAGATTTCGTGTTTTAATAAATCTCCGATTTCACATTCGTGCCATGAGGGCACTATTTATGAGCATGTTTTAAATGGAAGTTTGACATTTGATTTACACGAAAATGCTCTTGAGAAATATGTATTTAAATGCATTGTTCGTATGATATTTCCATTTATAACGAAAACATGGTTTTGGTTTATGCATGCATGGGCTATGTAGGTAGTACGATATCTACCTGCTAGCATACATTTCCTTACTGAGCCGTGGTTTGCTCATCCCACTATTTTTCCCCCTCCAGGTACTGAGAAGTAAGAGAGCGGTGATCTCTAAGTATTTTGTGTTGAACAGCTCCCACAATCCGCAAAGGTATAAGATTTGTATACACGAGTATTTTGTATCTAATATATTGTATCGCACAGTTATATCTTGGAATTGTAAACAGTATTATGGGGATGATATGTAAGCACATGGTATTTATACAATTAATTTTGTGTATTTACACACACACCTGGGAGTGTGAATTAAAGATTTAAATATTCCGCTGTAAATAAATAAATTTTTAGTAATTGCATCTTCTCACAGCCCAACCGTAGTAGAGAATGTATGGATAGAAGGGTTCCCGAAAGCAGGGCATGACAAAAGTGCTTTGGCAACACCACACGGCGGAAGAGGCCACGTGGGAATTGGAGAACTTGATACGGGAGAAGTACCCCCAACTTTTTGAAGAGTGACTTGGTTCTAATTTGGAGGACCAAATTCCTTGAAGGAGGGGAGAATGTAAGACCCTGTATATGTATAATGGTAATGTGAATAATTGGATCAAATAATATGTATGGACTTGTAATGTAAAGTATGATTGATGTAAGTCCATGGATTCAATGTATGTATGTGTAATATAAATTGTAACGTACATACAAGTTTCATTGAGTACGAATACGAAGAAATGAGTTATGGCAAGTGATGGATGTGATTGAAACTCAAAATGAGTAGTGTGGTAAAATGGAATGGAGTTATGCTTCCATTTGGTTTTATGTTGCATACCTTTGAATATACAATGAATGCACACAAGTTTCAATGTGCATAAGGTATGAATGGATGCCATTTTCAAGTTATAAAGGTGGATGGATGAGGAAATGGCCATGGCAATAGACTGAGGGTGTGTTGGTATGAGTTGCAGCAATGAAACTGCAGGAAATCTGGAAAACATGAGGTCCAGATCGATCTCCTAGGATGAGAGATCGATCTGGGAGAGCCAGAATGCTCTTATTTGGACGAAAGAATTGAGTAGATCGATCTCCAATGGAGCCAGATCGATCTCTCAAGCATTCTGTAGTGGAAAGATAGATCCCCAAGCACCCAGATCGATCTCCTTAGCTCTCTGTTTGGGACCAGATCGATCTCATGCTTCGACAGATCGATCTCATGCTTCAACAGATCGATCTCATTGCTTCGACAGATCGATCTCAGGCTTAAAAATGCCGTGAAAAAGAGGGATTTTAAGGGACCAGATCGATCTCCTCTTGGACCAGATCGATCTCCTCAAGTCATTTCTATATAAGGAAAGCTGAAAATCTGGAAATCTCGAAAAAACATATTAACCTCCCATTTTTAACCCAAAAACCTAACTTTCCCTCTCTAAAATCAGCCATTTTCAGTGAGATTTGGAGAGAGATCATTAGAGGCAAAGTTGTTCCTATCAAAGAGAAGAACAACATAGTGAGAGGGCATTTTTCCATTCTTGGAATTGAAGGAGTTAAGGGCATTACCAATTGGAGCAAGAAGAGAAATCATATTGGTAAGATTCTAACACTCCAATCCAAATGCATTAGCTATTTAATTGATTTTGGAGTTGATTGATATGAGTATTGATGGATAAACTACCTAGGAATGTAGTAGAATTGGTGTGACCTAAAAATCTAAAATGGGTATAATGTGAGGATATGTGGGATTGAATGAGCCTATGATTTAAGGCATGCTAAAGTTGTTATTGGGGTAATGTTTATGATTTTAAATGGCTAAATGAGATTACATTGTGAGTTTGGAGGAAATTGTGGAAATGAGTATGAATATGCTTGATAAATGCCATAGTGAGGGAATTCATGAAATATGAACACTATGAGCTTAAGGTCGATTTAACATCGATTTTGAATAAGATAATAGGCCTAAGAAGATCCATAGACTCGAGCTATGGGTAAAGTAATGAAACGAGGCCATATAAGCGTTAATAGAGGCTATAGGTTAAATTGACTATAGCAAGCGCAAGGGTTGCATTGTATGGATCGAATATAATGCGGGATACGATTTTGTGCAGTCCCCGAAGAGTTCGTTGAAGGCGAACCGAACCGTACGAGTAAGCAGCTTAAGGAAGTGGAATCACGCATCGCGATTCCAGGTAAGGGAATTTTGTGAGTATATAGAGATAGCTGCTCGTATTTTGAACTGGGTGTATATTGGGTGTTGTATGAAATGCATGAATTGCTCAAATAAATTATGGATAGTATTCGTGAATGATGACGAGTATATGCGTGGTTTTGGATTTGAAGTGGATTTTATGAAATGGGATAGTAAGGCTAATAATTGTATAAATCTAATGTTTTGATGTTTTCCAAAACGAATTGCTTGGTTTTAAGCAAGCTCGTAGATAGGACGGCTAGTATTGTATTGTGGTTGTAGAAAAGCATTTGTGAGTGCTAAACCCGAATTGCCGGGATTGATGAATTGTATATGAGCCGCCTATCACACTTGTATGACATAAATCGCGCTAGAGCCTCGCTCGCGCTGGATTTCTATGTTTTCATTTGTATGAAACGTGCTGGAGCCTAGCTCGCACCTTGATTTGGAAACTATAATGATATTTATAAACCGTACTGGAGCTTCTGCTCGTACGTGGATTTTGAGTGGTTGTCTTATGAGTATAACCATACTAGAGCTATGCTCGTACGCGCCTCTTTATGAGAAGATGCATGATGCATGAGTCGTGCTAGAGCTTTGCTCGCACAAGCTTGTACAATGGGATTCGTATAGGATTGTGAAAGTGGGTAAGATCCTTAAGCCTTACATCCTTAAGCTAACATCCTTAAGCCCAAAGAGGTGGGGAGGCTCTGTTAGGCGGGGAGGCTCTGTTCGGTGGGGAGGCTCTCTTACGGTGGGATCCTTAAGCCAACATCCTTAAGCCCAAAGAGGCGGGGAGGCTCTGTTAGGCAGGGAGGCTCTCCTACATGGGTACGGTAAGATCCTTAAGCCCTACATCCTTAAGCTAACATCCTTAAACTCGAGGAGGCGGGGAGGCTCTGTTAGGCGGGGAGGCTCTGTTCGGTGGGGAGGCTCTCTTACGGAAAGGATCCTTAAGCCCTACATCCTTAAGCTAACATCCTTAAGCCCGAGGAGGCAGGGAGGCTCTGTTAGGCGGGGAGGCTCTGTTCGGCAGGGAGGCTCTCCTTCACGAATATGGAAAACTCTTGGTATGGGGTAGGTAAGACCTAGGAATGGCACCCCCAATCACGATATGAGTCTGCGGAGTACGCTGTACCGTGTATATCACATGGAGTACGATGTACCACATGATGGTTATGTGATGAGAAAGTCTGGCGAGGGATAATCCATCTTCGTGCCAGCATGATACCCCGTACACCTGGATGCGTGTGGTCTGGGATGATTTATGATGTAATGGTCCACATAGGCACTTTTGATATAGTGACCTAGTTTTTATACACATGCGTGAATTGTGAAATGATTGTGATTGTGAGTTAATTTGGTGGTAATTATGTGTTGAGAAAGGGGTTTATGTTGTTGGTTTAAAAAGGAAGTTTCTCAAAGAATTGCCCTTTAATGAATTTAAATGAGATTGAGCATGAGATGATTTATACATGATGTCTCTACCATGTTTTATATGCCAATGCACATGATTTTGATACAGGATATATATGTATATTCACATGGCATAGTTTTATTCCTCATGCTCCTACTATAAACGATTTATGCATAACACTATCAGCATGTAGATAGAGTAGTTATCTACCATGCTTGCATTATTGCCTTACTGAGCGTGTGGTTGCTCATCCCACTCTATTTTCCCCCCTACAGAGCGTGCATAGTAGCCCAGTGAGGACTGAGGCGTATTATTTTGGACTCCGCTGCATCTCCATCGCTAAGAGGTATATACACAGTGATTCTTTTTGTATCTAAACAATGTAAAAGCACAGTATTCTTTTGAGTTGTACTTATGGGGGATGTAGATGTCAGTAAAACATGTACTCGTATAAGTACACGATTAAATGCACATGTATGACATCGTTTTAATTAATTGAGAATGAATGAGATGTGGTGTTTATTATTGACTCACAGCCCAACAGTGTGTGGTGAGCTTAGTTCACGACTGGGTAAGGTAACAGTAAAACGCGAAAAATTTTCAGTGATTTCGGTTAAAAAGAATGGAATTGGGTCGTGACACTATGATCCCAGGCTACACGGATCCTAGTGTGCGGGGTATCACCTCTATCTGTTTTCGCACGGGAGGTGGGTCATGTCTAACCCGTCAGTCTATAGCAAAATCTATCGTTCAAAGATGGCATATATATAATATCACACACGATACAGCATACTCCACGCTACTTGCATGGTACAACGTACTCCGTGGACCCATATCATCACAATATATCCTGCCACATCTCAATATGCATGTATGAGCCTATTTAATTAGCGTGGCACACAGCCTACCCGAAGCTCCAAACATGGCTCCAAACATGTCATGAAACCACATGCGAGAAGTCTCAAGCATGACAATAAGTAAAGTAGACATCTAGTGCGAGCTATGCTCCAGCACCATGTCAAAACTCGTATAAAAGCTACTGCGAGCTAGGCTCCAGTACAATGTCATAAAATCCATGTAAAAACTAGTGTGAGCTAAGCTCTAACACTCATGCATGTAAAACTCTAGTGCGAGCATTGCTCCAGCACTAATGCAAGTGTAAAACACGTCAAATCTCGTGCAAGCAGCGCTCTAGCACGTTTCATTTCCATAAAACTCATGTAGGTGGCTCATTCTTTGGAAAGCATGGTTATAAAACCAAATCAAGCTATCTTTGTGCAAGTCATTTCAAATGCTGGCCAACTTACCAATCACATGCTAAAAAGCAATAAAAGGATTTAAAAACATCTTTCAAAGCATCATGGTCTTGTTTTCATGCACATTTCTCAAAAACCCAACTCTTTACCCTCCAAACAAACATTTCATCTTAAGACTCTTAGCTATGTTAAAAATCACCTATACGCCCAAAAGGCATACATATATCCCTAGGGCTAACACAATTCCCTTACCTCGATTCTCTTGGAAGTAACTCTTCCTTCCTTTCTCGCTTTTCATGATTTGGCTCAACTTGCTCCGGGTTTATCCTCAGTAGCTGCACATATTCATAAATCATATGAGTCAATACCAATAACTCATATTTAGACTTCAACTAATCGATATATCTCATCGAGCCTATTTTCTCGAGTTTGACTGATTATCACATTTGGCCATCATTATGTCATTTCTAGTCAATTTAAGTAGCAACATACTTGGTTACTTATCAAATACTTGGCATAAAGGTTTATCCATAACCTTCCATCATTTATGCATTCTCTATAACATCATTTATGCATATTTTTATCACTTGACTAATCTCACAATATGGCTTCACCAATCATTTCAAAATCATGCATATCACCTCACTAACAACTTGATGTAATCCTTTTTACCATCTAATCAACCACATTTTACTTTCTCACACTAAACTCATTTAGGTTATGCTTGTTTCATTATATTCTAGATAGTTTCAATCATCAATACATACACCAATCTACTCACAACAATGACTAGATAAGTATACTTAGAGTTGGTGTATTGAAAACTCACCTAGCTTGACTTTCCTCTTTTCCAAGTTTGGAAGACTCCTTAGCTCCTTCAATCCAATAAGTTGAATGTTGGTTCAAAGCTATGTTGCTCTCGTCTTCCGAATTCTTTGGCTCTAATAGCTTTTTCCCAATTCTTTTTGGAAGAGGGTGCATTCTAGAGAGAGAAAGCTTGGTATTTTGGGTAATAATGGAAGAGGTGTGTTGTTTTGTTGAAGAAAGAGAGTTTGCAGTGGGGTTTTTATAGATTGAGAGTGATGAGATCAATCTGGTAGGGTGAAGAGATCAATCTTTCTTTAGTTTTTAGCCATCGAATTCTCAGGTTGAAATGGGAGGGATCGATATGCTCATTGGGGAGAGTTCGATCCTGGCTTGGCAGAAGCTTAAGGAGATCGATCTGTTCATGGGGAGAGATCGATCTGCTCTTTACAAAATCCAATAGAGATCGATTTACGCTTAAGAAGGGATCGATCTGGGTTTGGCAAAGGTAATGCAAATTGATCTGCTCATTGGGAAGATCGATCTGCTTGGTGGGAAGATCGACCTGCTTTGGCAGATTCACTTAGAATGGCTCTGTTTTGCACAAGGGATCGATCTGCCTTGAATGGGAGATCGATCTGGCCTTCATCTGCAACCCTTTTGCTATATTTTTCCAGATTTTTCAAGGGTGAATACCTATTTTATTGCTCAAATACTCATTTTGCATTTTAATCCCATTTAGAGTATTGAAAGACTCATTTCCTATGATTCACATACAATATGGATTGTGTGTATTTCTTGAATTCATAAAGAACACTCGAAATTCATAGTCCATGCATTATTATTTTGTGTTTTCATTCCTTATCTTCAATCAAAATTCTTAAAGTTTCATTCGTTTAATTCATGGCCACTTCTACCCTTATTCATCCTTTATTTGTATCTTGACACTCATTCATCCCATTGAAATTCATTCACATTTACATGATCCGAAATCATTTGTCTTATAATTCCATTAACATATCTTACAAAGTTATACATACATGGGCTCTCACATTAATGATGTAGCTAATCAGACCCAAAGGGGTGCTACAATAAGTTTTGGTATTGGTATTGACAATTTCGAGAGATTTAAAAATGGAATTATGTACCAAACGCTCTATAATTAAATGAATTGATGCCGTTAGAAGCTCATTTATAGAGATATACTTTATATCTAGAGAATAGTAAGATTTATTAAAAAGCTCTTGAAGGAACATTGGTAATCAAGGCTGATAAGGGATGTAAGTAAACTTCAAACCAAATGTCTCCAATATTAGCAGATTATGGTAAAACACCAGAACTCTATAGGTTTACTACAACATTACCCATGCTAATATGGAATTGAGAGCATGTAACCAAAATCTTAAAGGCTCCTAGAGGACCAATTGCCTTTAGCAGAATTGCTTATGATAACAGATACTACCTAAGTATCGAGATTACACTGTATGAAGGTTGCATGATCATAGATGTCGTTCATCGATTGATGAAAGTAGTGGGTGAAAGGAAAATAATTGTTCTTGATTTGGTTAAACAGGCTTCTGTGGAAGTACAATTTGGTTGTAGGAAACTGAGAACAGATTAAAGCAGGTAAAATAGAGTTATACTGACTAAAGATGAAGATCCTTAGAAATTTTGATTGGAAGTTCGGTGTTCCTGGAAGTTTCACCTTCCAAGGGCATAGTGAGAGTTGAAAAGAAGGGAAAGTTAAGTCTCCGCTATATTGAACCTTTCGAAATCTTAAACCAAGTGAGAAACAAAGTTAATAGATTGGCGTTACAAATATCAGGTACCCACAACGACATCTACGCTTTAATGCTTCGCAAGTATCATCTGAATCTATCACATGTGATAAAGAGTAAGCCACTGGAGTTGAAAGAGGATATAACGTATGCAGAGAAACTGATTTGGATCTTAGACAGGAAAAAAAGCATGGCGATCTAAGACGATTCCTTTATTCAAGGTTTTGTGGCAATATCACACTTCAAAGGAGGCTACTAGGGAACTGGAGAACTTGATGCGAGAGAAGTACCCGCATCTGCTTAAGGACTAAGGTACTCCTAAATTTGGGGACCAAATTTTTTAAGGTGGGGAGAATGTAAACTCCATGAAATTTTGTACTCGGGTCCAATTATGAACCGTAATTAAATAAAAGGGAATGGAGGATAAGTAAAATTATGGAAAAATTTATTTGGAATATAATTGTGACATGAGAAAGACCTAAAAGAAATAATTTAATTAAAAGGATAAATATCGATAGAAATAGAAATAAAATTAATATACGTATGAGCTAGGGAAGTACCCATATGAGACATAAGTACAATTACTAGACTGAATCATTTTATATATTCTATGAAGATAATTTTAGCAAGTACATAAATATAGAGATGCATATAAATGTACATACACTTGGGAGAGTAATATCATATTTAATTGTTTAAACCAAGTATAAGGAATATAAGGAATACATAAATATATATGTTAATGTATGTACATAAGAGTATGTATATGCATTTTACATATATATAAATATATATATATATATATATATATATATATATATATCAATGCATGAATCACCCACATGCCGAGACCCTTACAATACTTCTATATGAGGACATTATATGTTTATGTGAATAAAGAAATTGAAGGGAGTCGGTTGGTAGAAGAAATGTTAGAACCAAAGGACTGAACGGTAAGGGCTGTGATGAGAACCAAACTGACCCATGTGCAGAAGGAAGCGATTGATAATTCTATATTTTTAGAATTATTTGTGCTTAATTTCCTAATTAATTATTTAAATCCCCAATTTATTTTATTAATTATCCCCTTTATTTAATTAAAATTCTCATGTTTGTAGATAAATTAAATCCGGATGAATTTTGAATATTTCGGTAGAAAATGGACCGAAATTGAGCTAAAATCGAGATTGGACCACGCGGACAACACGAGCCTAGCACATCCAATTGGACAAAAAGACAGATGACATGGAATTATTATTTTTTAAGGAGCCAATGGTGTGAAGACAAATGGCCAAACAATGCCAACTCATCTAGGATGAAAAAATTACAATTATACCCCTAAGTGTGTGTATAAATAGAATATGATGGCAATTGAAAAGGGAGGTAGCCTAGGTTAGAATAGAAGTAATTTAGGAGTAGATGTAATTTTAGGGTAGAATAGCTTTTAAGCTAATTTCCAAGCTTTCTTTGTTTTAATTTCCGAATGGTTTCTTTGAATTTGAAAATTTTCTTCTCTTATTTTGTTAAAACTTTACATTGGTTTAATGAACAGTGATTTTTCCATGTTCTTCTCGGTTTTGTAATTTCTTTGCTTAATTATTGATTCAATGCACTTATGTTGAATGGAGGGGAGGCTCGGGTGACAAAGCAACACTCCATAATGTTTATTTTTTTTTAGTTTGAATTGATGAACAGTAAAGAGGAGAAGGAGACGTCGGTGACAGTGGTTATCTTCTTCAACTATTTCACTGTATTAATTCATTAGATTTTCGATTTTGCATTAGTTGTGTTTTGAGTTTCTTTTGTTTTCCCTTAGAACTCTTCTTTTATGCTATAAAGTAACTTAAAGATTTAGTTTAGATTAGTTTAGAAATTCATAGCATTAAGTTGTGAAGAAATTTTACTCTTATTAAAATTTTAAGATTACAATTCCAGGCCACAATTGCCACTGCCCAGCTACAGGAATCGGGGTTGAGCAAAACTCCGATGGGAGTGACTGCGTGAAGGTGGTAAGACACGGGTTGGACAAGTGAGGCTGCTGGGCTTTGCTGAACAGAAGCTGGAATTCACCATAGTAATGAACTGGGATCAACAGTCTTCCTCTGTTCTACTCTGCTTTTAAATCCTTCCACTGTTCATCATTAAGTTACTGTGATTTTATACTATCCTCTTGTTTACTATTGCAGGTGGGGGGATGAAGGCTGAAGCAAAGCTGATGCGTGAGGGAGATCAAAGTAGAAGCCATTTACGTCGGTAGTGGGGACCAGTTACAGCAGTTTCCTTGCTTCATTCTAGTTCTACAATCTTCATTTATCATTTGGGTTCTCAGCTGCATACTGCTAGGCATTTCGTTGGTACGTTTGTCAATTCAATGAACCGTGGCATGGCTGGTATGTTGTAGTACAGGAGGCCGGATTGTTTATGCTTCATTCTAATGGCTGTGTTGCAAGGCATAAAGCTGAACCAGGACAATGATACTCAATAGAACCGAGAGCAGTACAACAGAACATGTCTGCTGTAATTTAGCTTCCTGTATAGCAGAGTGCAGGAACTTATTTGGGCAGCACCAGGCCAAGCCGAGAATTACATCTATAATTTGCTGGACCATACAGGAATGAATGCAGAAGCAACACAGGGCAGAGAATGGATGTGTGCTCTGAGCAGGTAGGACAGTAGCAGAGAGCAGCAGCAGGGACAGACCGGATGTAGCAGAGAGTACCTGGGCATACCGTGAGTACCTGGAGCAACCAAGACAGATTTGGAGCAGAAGACAAAATCGTGTAGTGCCAGGACAACAAACCAAGCAAACCGTGAGCAGCAGCACCTGAAAATGAAGATAGACAAATGAAGACATGAACAGTGAATGGAGGGACATGGGGTTGATTTAAATTGGTTAAGGCTTGTTTGGCATTTACCTTGTGCACTATAATCCATTTTTCTTGATTAGTTCATGAAGTAGATTTAATTATGTCTTTAGCTCATTTTTATTTTATCATGCATTAGTTAAGTTAGATCAAATTAGTTACATGCATTAGTTAGATTTCATTGCTTAATTAGTAATTAGATATAAATAGGAGTAATGTAGAATTAATATTTTAGACATTTAGGCTTGTAGTTATTTTCTTAATTTTTCTAAGATTTTACTTCTTTAATTTTTAGTTTAGTTAATTTGCATTTTTATTAATTAGTTTAATTGCATGCATTTTTATTTTAAGTTTGTTTAAATTTTAGTTTAATTAGTTCTATTTCTTTATTTCCATATTTACATTTTATTTTAATTGCGTTAATGAGTTTTAACTGTTTTAATTATTTTTTTAGGTTTTTTATTTTAATTGCGTGGAGCATTATAAGTAATTTTACTCGATTTTATTTTCTTTATTTTATAGTTTTATTATTTCAGTATTGTTAGCCTTATGAATCACCCTTCAATTTTATAATTTGCTAGAATATACTTAGGGTAAGATTAACCGATAGTTAATTAGGCTAACCAACTTCTCTGAGGGACGATAACTCGGGACTCAAATCCCATTATTACTTGTACGACCTGTGCACTTGCGGACAATACCTTCAGGGCGTGTCAGCGATAAAGGAAACAAGTAATCATAGGGCCAGGTAAACTGTAGATTGACAATTGAGTGGTAGAGTGGGTAGAAGGGGGTAGTGAACTGTTGCAATGTAGGAAACGTGAGAGGGAAGGATTTCCAAAATGCTATTGTTGCAGCAAACTAGGAAAAGAAATTTGGCAGGGAGAGTCATTCCATTTGCACCCTCACTGAACCCATTATTTAAGTATATATATGTATACATGTAAAGGACAAACGAAATAAGAGACGGTAGAAAGGAAGGAGTAGTGCTCAGGGAAAGAAGAAATCTGTAGGATGATGACTATAAACAGAGGAGAAACAGAAGCTAGGAAAATGTATAGGGCGTGGAGTGCATGGTGTAAAATGTGGCAGGGAAGAGATAATCGACTAAGGCTGGTAGAATGAAACAGGGCATGTATATATATGTGTGTGTGTGTGTGTGTGTGTGTGTGACAGGAAACATCACTGGAAGGGAGAGTAGAAAAGGAGAAATCAAGAAAATGAGCAGGGAGAGTAGCTCGGCTGCAACAAAGACGGAGGCAGACTGGTGCTGGCAAGGATGATGATCGGCAAATACGAAAGAAGAATGAGGGAGAAGATCTAAGAACAGAGAACACGAAAGGAACGATGATGGAACAGTAGAAGAGAGTGATGGAGAGAAAGAAGAGTAAACTAGAAACATGGACAGTGGAAAGGGAAACAAATTAGCAGTACTGGAAAAAGAAAATGGAGATGGTGGTGGTGGTGGCAGAAATAGGTAAGTAGAAAAGGAGCCAGTAGGTGGCAGCGCCGAGGATGGTGATGACGATTAATAGTGCCCGAGGATGAGCAACGCTGAGAGATGGTGGAAGAGAACGAAAACAGAGTAGGAGGTCGGGTAGGAACAACGAAGAAGAAAGGAAAAGGAAAAAAAAAATGGCGGCAAGGAAAAAAGTTCAAAAAAAAAGGAATCTTTATTTATATATATATATTATTTGTATATATGTATATGTAAATAAATAATGGAATTGAAGTTAGAGCAAAGTACATAAAGAAACTTGGGGAGTTTGAGGAAATAGATAGTTCGGGAAATTATTGTAAATATTAACTAAAAAATTCGAAGGAATAAACCGAGTGACCGGACCCTCCAATGTCACGACCTCCCGTAACTTACCAAAAACCATCACAAATATTTCGTATTTTACTTACCTTTCCTTCTGTCATTATTCAATCACCAATCTGTTGAGTTGTGATTCAGTATTAGTCACCTCTTCCATATTCATTCCGTAGCACGTATACATATTAATACATTTATCTATTGACTGTGAGTACTCATTCTCGTAAGTAAGTTTACATATATAAATTTCAAATACATATATGTATACATATACATCCTCGACAGTACATTTGTTTACATTGTTCTGTACAAAACGTTACGAATGTGTATACCTTTCGTGCGATGGGTGTGCAGCGGATAAAGGAATATCAGTCCTTAACCATGCTCAACTACTACGAACGCTTTGTACAGAGGTGGAAAATGAAAGGAGTGAGCTCACTAGCTCAGTAAGGAAATAAGGCAAGCAAGTGGATAACCACACTATCTATAAAATATAATGCTCATGCCTTGAAATCATTTCCTTTTCGATTCACATCTAAAGTATGTATCGTTCTTTAAAACATTTATGCAAGTATGTATATATATATATACAAATCGTTAGTATAAACTGAAAACAAGCTGGTTTAATCACTTCAGTAAATCATGCAAAACATTGCATTTCTCATGTAATTAATATAAATCACATTATATCATGTCATTTCATCATGTAAAAACATGAAAATCTGAGCTTCACCCTTCCCTCGAGATTTCCCATATCACACACATAAGGTCACATATCGAGGCTCAACCCATCCCTTGGGTTTACCCAATTTATAAAAATCATGTGACAATTCAAATAAGAAATCTCAAGTGAGGTGAAGTGAGATGAGATAGGCAACTACATGTTTGAAGATTATTATCATGTCTTTTTTTCTGTGATCCTAGGCTACACAGTACTCGGTGTACGGGGCCTCACATTTGCTGTAACGGCAGGTGGGTCAAATCCTCAACCACCAGCCAACAACTCTACAAAAACGTGTACACATGGTACAGCGTACTCCGTGTGACATACACGGTACAAAGTACTCTATGGACCCAATATCACAATCGGGGGTGCCTACCATAGGTCTTATCTACCCCATACCATGAATACAATTTTCAATAGCCCTCTGCCATATCTCAAAATGCATGTGCGAGCATATAATCGGTGCGACACAAAGTCTGCATAAGCTCCCAATACGGCTGTTTCATGTTATCTCTTTCAAAATCGGTACGTTCGAGTAAACTCCAGCATGACCTCATGCATCAAGTCATATAAATCTAGTGCTAGCAATGCTCCCAGCACTATGTCATGTAAAACTGAGTACGAGCAATGCTCCAGTACTCTATCATGCATAAATCGCATTAAAATTAAGTACGAGAATGCTCAAGTACTATGTGATGCATATCATGTAAAATCTAGTGCGGGTTGTGCTCTAGGACGATTGGTTTTCACACAAATTGATAGATGGCTTATTTCAAATAAATTCACTCAATTAAATTAAATCGGCACCATAACGTGTTGTTTTCGCATATATCATGAAAGCATCAGCTAGTTTATCAATGAAATTGTTAAACAACATTAAAAACAATTAAAAACATGCTTTCTAAGCTTCTTACAACTTTTCCCAAAAGTTAACCTTTTTACCCTTAATAGTGGTAAAATCGTAATTTACCATTTTTCAGTCTCTTAAATTTTTATTCACTTTCTCTAACCCTCAGAATTTTTAAGTGAATACAAAAGCAAACGAAAATACGTGCAGATATCTTTAACTACCCGTAAATGTCCCTTACCTCGGATCACGTCACATGACCTCATTTCCTCGGTGCTGCTCAATCTCGCAGTCGGATCAGCTCCCAATATAAACTTTGGAGCTGTAAATAACCATTCATTTTGTTAATTATACGTTTCCTACTGTATTACACATTTAATACAATTTATTTCACTTAATGGGCCTGTTTACTCTAAATGGGCCTAACACTGTCTTAAGCTCATTTCTATTTTACTATTCATTTTAGTTGGGCCTATTAGGCTTTTCTGAGGCCCATTTCACTTCATTGGGTTGAAACCAATTGGGCTTAGCCCATTGGACCTCTTGGCCATGGCATGTGGCCGCGAGCTATGCATGCCTAGCCATGCCGCCGGTCACGCCTAACATGCCATCTTGCTAGCCAATTCACTTAGGTATTTCAACAAACACTTGGTTGGAAATGGTCTTAAGCTTACTTAGTTCATTTAGGCATTTTATCAAACACCTTGATTGCTAACTTCAATTCATTCACCAATTGATCAAATTGATTAATTCTAACTATACCATAATCATAAACACATGCATACCAACCTATTCATGCCTTAAAATCATATGGGTATTCATCAATTTACCATTACCCATTTTGGGCCAATTCATGTTCATGGTGATTTCATGTGTTTCAATGCTTAAAACATACACCAATAAACTTAGAATAATTCAAAGATTAACATATATGAATTTGGAAGCTTCAAATTATACCTAGCTTGTAGTTTCACACTTGGCCGAAACATTGTAACCTCTCGAGTTGCTCACTTTGGCTCCTTGATAGCCATTTCCAACATATGTTAATCCTCTCTCAATTTAGAACAACTTTCATGAAGATTGCAAGTTCCAAATATGTCTTTATCCTAGTGATATCTAGTGAGAGAAAGGTTGAAATATGGTTGGTTATGGTGTTTCCTCTTGTAGCCAAGAATGATGGGATGAAGAAGACAACTTGTTGGCTGATTTTGTAAACCAAAGACTTAGTTATTGAGTCATGAAATTCAGCCATCTTGTTTGACTTTAATGGGTTAGGGTTAAAGTTACCAAATTGGCTTTTGTAACCATTTACTAATGGACTCGAAATCTCACTAATGGGCCTAGCTTTCGGGCCTCTTGGTTTGGGCCTTCCTCATGGGATTTCAGGTTTAAATTTTTCTCACCAATTGGGCCTTTGATTATCTCAATATTGGGCCCACAAATCGGCCTAATGGGCCTTATAAATTCGGCCTAATGGGCCTTATAAATTCGGCCCACACTTGTTATTCCTTAATAGGCTTTAAGAATTACAACTTCAGCCCATGCGTTTTACCCATTTAATTTAATCCGGAACTCGATTAAATTAATTTTCCTTACTTCAGGGGATGAATAACTTATATTCTAACCAAAAATATTTTTCTCAATTTTTCTCTATACTTAGGTTAATTTCTAACCATGGTTAGTCAACTATGGTCAAAGTCCACTTTTCTTAACTACCATTGACTTTTCTTGACCATTGACCACGTTTGATTTTTTCTCAAAATTCTAAAAGTTTCATATTCCATAGTTCACACTCTCATCTTTATGTTTCAGACATTTTTGAGAGGTGAATATGCCTACAAAACCTCTAACAGACCATTTTGGACTCGTTTAGCCCTTTTTGGCTTTTACTCTGGTTTTCTATGATTAGGACTAAATCAAATTGACTTTCCTTCATGAGCTCTTCATATTTTCTCATTTTAAGTTCTTCTCTTCAGTCAAAATGATTCAGATCCACTAGGTTTAGCATGTGGCTCTTACTACTCTTATTTGGCTTTTTTGTAGCTTATATGTATTTCTGTTCAGCATTTGCCATTTATATAGTAGTAAATACTCTTCTTATGATTCAACTAACGAAATAAAGTGTTCGTACATATAGGAATCATAAGGAACAAGCTACATAAAAAATGCGGGTTTGACAGCCAACTCGCATCCCTGAGGCATTGAGGATTATGGGCAGACACCGAGGTAAGGAAAATTCTCGTTGCTACTAGAGATAAATATGCATAATTTTTGTATATTTGTAGATATAAAATTTAGGTTGAATTTCGTAGTACCGAAATTACCAAAAAATCTAGGTCAAATTTTATGACCTTGGACAATTAGAGATTTTAGCCTAGTTGAACAACCTAATTTTTACGGATTGAATTTAAATGGTTTGCATAGATTCTGATATGGCTTGAATTTTGTTTTAAATATCAAAATTTTTGAATTTTGAATTTTCAGAGACTGTTTTCGGGGATTTTATCCAAAAAAGGGCTAGTCAGCCTGTTTTGAAAGATTTCATGCAACAAATGAATATATATGTGATTTGAGGTGAAATGATTTGCTTATAAAGCTATTCTGATGATATGTGCTTGAGCGTGTACTGACTATGTGTCGTACGGTCCATCTCGCACTGATTTTGAGACAAAGGCGTTGGTGACATCATGCGACATTTCTGCCTGTTCTGTATCTGTGGTCCACATGTACGATGTACCATGTTTCTTATTCTGTTTCTGGTCTTCAGACATTTTGATCTGTGAGCCGTTTGGGTAGCTAACCACTCCCAATGCAATTGACATCCCGGTAAACCTGGCCCGTGAATTGCCCGGAGTCACCGACATTAGCCAATAGTCATTTCTGATATCTGATACAGCATGTCTGCCTTGTCTCGTCTATTTGAACTTCTGAATTGACTGTGTGATTTTATAACCTATGGAACTGAATATTTTAATGCATAAAAAACCATGGAGGCCACCTCTTAAATCTTGCGGGAGCAAAGTGCCACACCGTCGTCGCTTTTAGAAGCTGTTTAAAGTTTTGGAAACGGTATTGATTTCAGTTCCATTTTTATACAGAATTTGCCATGGATTTTTTGACTTGATTTTTCAGAACTGGCATTGCCTTTGTGTTTATTTGAAATATTTTCTGAATTGTCTGTTTGAACTGGAATATTTGAAAATCTGTTTGTTTTACTATTAGAAGCTCTGAAATTTTTGTATTTACACAGTAAAAGATTACACTGCCGATACTAAATCTGTTTTTCGAATTCTGACTCTGGTATCTGAGAAATTACCAAATCATCTATATACTTTGTGAAAATATTCTGGATTTGGCAAATATAAAAATATATATTTTTTAGGTAGCGTATTTATCTACCGGCTATGCGGATTTTCTTACTGAGCATGTTGAGCTCACCCCCTTACTTTCCTCTACAGAACCCCATTGTAGTTTGGATCGCTTTCGTTAGTAAGGCATTCTACACAGTTATGATTTTGTGGAGCATGTTGCTGCATCGAAAGTATACCCGGGTTTAAAGAAGTTCTGTTGTATCTAATTTTTTATGTAAGTACAGTAATGCAATACAAGATGTGTCTGAGGAATGTGAACATATTTTGTTTAAATTTGTTACTAAGAAAGAAAATTAATCAGACTGAGTATTATTCTGACCTAATATCGACTTCTAGTCTAACTGAAATATCAGTAAATTCAGGTCGTTACACCCTAAGCATATAGTAAAGGTGCTTGTTGGCTCAAAATATTACTTTCGAAACGTATCATGAAACCACTCCGTCTCACGTCAAATAAATCATTAAAAATGACCCACGTTTTATTATCAAAGTAAATAATATAGCATATAGATTTTCAAGCAAGCACGAATGCGTTCCAAATCGCTTAAAGAGTCAATAGGCTATTTTATTCTTTCAAAACAAGGTTCAGCTCAAATCTGAAGAGAGGATCAATCATATATGTAAAGGGGCGATCATGAGCTACTGAAATGCTTTTGCCTCAGTAAATAGGTGAAGGGGATCGATCCTTGCCTAAGAAAGGATCGATCCCTCATTGTCATGCCCTTCTCTCACACGCGACTTCTCTAAAATCACCATAAATTTTTCACATTTTACTTACCTCTCCCTGTGTCATCAATCTACACCAAATAGTTGGGCTGTGATTCGATATTAGTCACCCATTCACATTCATTCATAACATGCATAAAATTTAATACTCTTTTCTATAACGTAAACTCTTATACATAAATACAACTATTTGTACATATACATCCTCGACCGTACATTCGTTTACATAACTGTGCTTTCACATTGTTCAATACAAAATGTTTCAACTTGTGTATACCTTGTGTAAGATGGATATGTAGCGGATCAAAGTCTACCAATCCTCAGCCGTGTCTACCTACTATGGATGGTCTGTAAATAGGGGAAATAAAAAATGGGTGAGCTCATAGCTCAATCAGGAAATCAGGCAAGCAAGTAGATAACCATACTATCTACAAAATACTATGTTCATGCCTTGAAATCATTTCCTTATCTATTCGTATCTAAAGCATGCATCTTGCTTAAAGCTTTTATGCAATATATATATATATATACAATCATCAGTTATAAAATCGTAACTATGCTGGTTTAAAAATTTCTCAGCAGTTTATGCAAAACACTGCATTTCTCATGTACTTTCATAAAATTCACATTGATCATGCCATTCAATTAAATCAAAATAACACGTAATATCATCATGTTTAAAAACATGGAAATCTGGGCCTCACCCATCCCTCGGGTTACCCTTTTATCACACACAAATTCACATGTTCAGGTTATAAAACCAGGTGATAATTCATTCAAGAAATATCAATTTACATTGCATGAAAAGAAAATGAGATAGGCGACTATAAGTTCCGCGATTATGATCACAACTCATTTTTTTGTGATACCAGGCTACACAGTACTCGGTGTGAGGGGTCTCACAATTGCTTTAACAGGAGGTGGCTCAAATCCTTACTATCAGCGCATAACTCACTCTCATCGTGTACTCACGAGACAACATACTCCATGTGACATACACGGCACACAATACTCCATGGACCTTATCTCTAGGTGGGATGCTCACCATGAGTCTTAGTCCTCATACCTTGGATATACCTCATAGTCGGGATGCTTGACATAAGTCTTAGCCATCATACTATGGGTTCTATTTTGATAGCCCTCGATCATATCTCAAAATAATGCACATGTGAGCATATAATATCGGTGCAACACACAGTCAGCACAGGATCCCAACACGATTGTTTCATGTTCTTTTCAAATTTGGTACGTGCGAGTAAACTCCCAACATGACTCTATCACAATGAGCAAAGCTCCCAACCGAGTACTGTGTAGCCTGGTATCACAAAAAAATGAGCAAAGTTCGGTACGTGCGAGCAATGTTCCCAGCACTATGTTATATAAAAACACGAGTATGAGCAAAGCTCCCAACACTCTATAATGCATAATTTAATGAAAACTGAGTACGAGCTAAGCTCCCAATACCCTATCGTGTAAAACTGAGTATGAGTAAAGCTCTTAATACTCTATAATACATCAATCAATAAAACTGACTACGAGCAATGCTCCCAGTACTC
This sequence comes from Firmiana major, assembly GCA_033439115.1. NCBI lineage: Eukaryota > Viridiplantae > Streptophyta > Magnoliopsida > Malvales > Malvaceae > Firmiana > Firmiana major. The sequence continues at coordinate 36,124,582 of CM065901.1, read as the reverse complement.
TAACATGGATAAATTGTATTTAAAATTTAGTACGACAATACACTCAAGTACTATGTGATGCATATCTCAAAATCAAGTGCGACTATTCTCTAGCACTTATGGTTTTCACACAAACCTGATAGATGGCTTTTCAAATCATAATTCACCCCAACTCAAATCAAATCGGCACTCAAGTGTGCTGTTTTTGCATATACATGAAAACATTAGCCATTCTCTCATGCAATTATGAATTTTAGTCACAACATGATTCTAAGGCTTTTTCACCCTATTTTTGGATAAAATCACACTTATCCTCATTAGTCCCTATCACAATAACATGCCTATTCATGGGAATTCATATAAGATATAATATCGAAATTCTATTCGAAATACGTGTAGCTATCTCTAGCTACTCACGAAATTCTCTTACCTCGGATTACGTCAGGTGACCTTTTTTCCTCGGTGCTACTCACTTTCTCTGTCCGATCAGCTTTCACTGTGATTTTCGAAGCTGTTATAATTATTTACGTTAGTATACCGTAATATGCTTGCTTCATTTGCATAATCTCAATTCAATACATCAATCTCATCACTTTCTTCCATTATGGTATTATACCATATTTCTCATTTATCTATCTTTATTTCTCCTCATTTCCAATTTATACATTTCATAAAACTACCTTTCAATCTACCATACATGCATATTCCATCATTAAATTTATGCCAACACCACTTTCTCATCATTTTCTCACTTTTCATACCAATAGCTAGGTTATGGATATTTTTCATAATCCTCTTGTTTTCAACAATTTATACATATACCAATTAACTTACCAATACACCTAGCTTAACATATATCAAAGTGGTGTATTAAATCTTACCTAGCTGAAATTTTCCTCTTTTTCTCTAAAATTGGTAAAATCCTCCTTGGTCTTTCAATCTTTGATTCCAACTTCTTGTTTCCAAGTATGTTGTTCTCATCTTTACTAAGAACAACTTTGCTTAACTGAATCTTATTAAAAACTACTTGAAAGATGAAGATTTCTGGATTAGAAATGTTAGGTTTAGCTTGGTTTCTTGAATGGAATAGTGTTTCTCAGGAAAACTGAAGTGTAGAGCCCTATATTTATAGAATTGGCTCATAGAGATCGATCTACCAACTACATGAGATTGATCTTCCCTACCCTTTTCTCCTCAGAAATCGACCTTTCAAGCTTATGAGATCAATCTGCCCCTAAGCATGAGATCGATCTGCTTCACACAGTACCTTAAGGAGATCGGTTTGGCCTTGCAATGAGATCGATCTGTTGCAACTCGAGCTTTATGGAGATCAATTTGCATTAAATGAGGGATAGATCTTTCCCTTACAGATGTTGTGATATTGCATATTCAACCTATGGGATCGATCTGTACTGCTAATGAGATCGATCTGTTCCGTTTCTAAAGCAAATCTGCTGCAACTTCCATCCCAAAATCACTGTTACATTGGTATTTGATTTACTTAACCATCCATTTCACATTCCCTGCACATCTACCACTTCAAAACGTCCATTCCTCATGATTTTATATAATTTGTGACTTGTCTATACATCACAAAATCATAAAGATTACATATTAAATTATAGATCTTATAATCTTCCCCACCTTAAGAAATTTGGTCCTCCAAATTAGAACCAAGTTACTCTACAAACAAATGGGGATATCTTTCTCGCATCAGACTCTCTAGCTCCCAAGTAGCTTTTTCTAAAGTGTGATGCTGCCAAAGAATCTTCACTAACCTGATGGTTTTATTCCTTAAGACTTTCTCCTTTCTATCCAGTATCTGTATCGGTTTCTCTAAATATGTCAAATCATCTTTGAGCTCTAATGGCTCATATTGAATCACACGATTTGGATCTAGATGATACTTCCTCAGCATCGAAATGTGGAAGACGTTATGTACTCCCAATAATTCTGGTGGCAATGCCAATTTGTATGCCTTATCTCCCACTCTGTCCAGTATCTCAAAGGGTCTAATGTAGCGAGAACTCAACTTACCTCTCTTTCCAAATCTCGTTATACCCTTAGAAGGAGAAACCTTTAGAAATACTGAATCACTAATTTCGAACTCAAGTGGTCTTCGTCTCTTGTCAGCATAACTTTTCTGTCTACTCTGAGCTGTCCTCAATCTCTCAACAATTAACCGGACATCTCAGAGGCTTGTGTAACCAAATCAGGAGCAAATATTTTGCTGTCACCCACTTCTTCCCATCTGATCAGGGAACGACATCTACGGCCATATAAAGCCTCATATGGCGCCATCCAGATACTCGCATGATAACTGTTGTTATAGGCAAATTCGGCTAGTGGCAATGATCATTCTAGGAGCCTCTAAAATCCAGCACACACACTTTCAACATATCCTCCAGAGTCTGTATAGTCCTCTCTGACTGACCATCTGTCTGAGGATGAAAAACGATGCTCAAACTCAATGGGGTTCCCATGGCTTCCTGAAAATGTTCCTAAAAGTGGGAAGTGAAGCGGGAATCCCTATCCGAGACAATTCTCACTAGAACACCATGTAACCTCATTACCTCACGCACATACAACTCTGCTAATGAACTAAGAGTATCGGTAGCTCTCATAGCTAGAAGTGGGTTGACTTCGTCAGTCTATCAACAATCATCCATATAGCATTATCATTCCTCCGGGTCCTTGGTAGACCTACCACGAAATCCACAGTGATATGCTCCAATTTCCACGTCGGTATAGGTAGAGGTTGCAATAACACTGTAGGTTTTTTATGCTCTACCTTCACCTGCTGACATATGAGACATCTTACCACAAAATCTGCCACATCTCTCTTCATACTTGACCACCAGTACACCTTCTGGAGATTCTGATACATCTTATTACTCCCTAGATGTAGTGTGTACCTTGACGAATGAGCTTCCGTCAATATCAATCCCTCGACTTCTGGGTCCTTGGGAACACACAATCTGCCTTTGAACCTCAATAGTCCATCAGAACTTAACTTAAAATCAGTCACTATGCCCTTCTATATTTGACCAGTCACATCAATGTAATACAGATCAGTCTGCTGAGCCCACCGGATCCTGTCTAATAGATCTAGCTCTAAGTGTAGACTAGTGATCACATAGCCGTATCCATGTCAGAAGACACAACTCCCAAACCGAGGCTAGCAAATTGCTCTAGCAACTCATGTTCCCTGACCATCAACACGATACCATCCCAAGGCATTTCCTGTTCAAGGCATCAGCTACAACGTTAGCCTTTCCCGAGTGATAAAGTATCTCACAATCATAGTCTTTCAGAAGCTCTAGCCATCTTCTCTGTCTCATGTTCAGTTCTTTCTGTGAGAACATATACTTAAGGCTTTTATGGTCGATAAAGATCTGGAATTTCTCTCCCTACAAGTAGTGATGTCATACTTTCAACGCAAACACTACTGCTGCTAACTCCAAATCGTGGGTGGAATAGTTCTTCTCATGGTCCTTCAGCTGTCTGGATCCATAAGCAACTACCTTCCCATCCCGCATTAATACACAGCCCAGTCCCTGATGTGAAGCATCGGTATATACTGAAAATCCTACTGAGCTAGTAGGGATTGTGAGAATTGGAGCAATGGTGAATTGACTCTTCAACTCCTGAAAACTCTTCTCATAATCCTCATTCCATACGAATGCTACACCCTTCCGAGTGAGACGTGTCAACAGAGCAGTTAACTTCGAAAATCTTTCAATAAATCTTCGATAATACCCTGCCAAACCCAGGAAACTCCTGATTTCGGCAACTGTCCTCGGCTGTTCCCATTGAACTACAACCGCAATCTTGGAGGGATCTACTGATACACCATCTTTTGACACGTGTCTGAAAAACGAGAAATGTGACAACCAAAAATCACACTTATTGAGTTTAGCATACAATTTCTGCTTTCATAAAGTCTGCTATACAATCTTGAGGTGCTTCTCATGCTCTTCCTCAGATTTTGAATATAAAAATATGTCATCTATGAAGATGATAACAAATTGATCCAAATATGGCTTAAACACATCGTTCATCAAAGCCATAAAAGCTGTGGGAGCATTCATCAATTTGAATGGCATAACCAAAAACTCATAATGGCCATGTCGGGTCCTAAATGCTGTCTTAGACACATCTTCAGTCCGAACTCTTAATTGATGATACCTAGATCTCAGATCAATCTTAGGAAAGACCTGCCCTCCCTAGAGCTAATCCAACAAGTCATCTATGCGTGGAAGGGGATACCTATTCTTGATGGTTGCATTGTTCAACAATCTGTAATCTATACACAACTAGAGGCTCCCATCATTCTTCCTTACAAATAAAACTGGTGCTCCCCGCGGGGAAACACTCGGTCTGATGAAACCCCTATCTAACAATTCCTGTAATTGTCTATTAAACTCCTTCAGCTCAACTAAGGCCATGCGATACGGTGGTTTCGATATAGGTTCAGTACCAGGCACCAAGTCTATACAGAACTCTATTTCTCTGTCTGGTGGTAACCTTGGTAATTCATCCGGAAAGACATCTGGGAATTCACTAACCATAGAAATATCTACCAGCTCCGGATGTACCTTATCCGTATCAACCACGTAGGCAATAAAACCTTCAATATATATGTTTCCCAGTCAGCATAGTACATCGTCAATTACAACCATAACTACTACTTTATTTCTTTTTATCAAACTTTATAACATATTTTTCAAGGCTAGGAAACATAAATGTCTTAGCATAACAATCTAACACAACATGGTTTAATGATAACTAATCCATTCCTAAGATTACGTCAAATCACTCATGCTTAACAATATTAGATTGGTTGTCATGTCCTTTTCCCCTACTTTTAGCTTATAATCTTTTAATACATACTCCACTAGCTGACTATTATCCATAGGCGTACTAATCAACATCATCCTACTCAAAGATTTATGCTCTACATGCTTTGCTAAATTGCATGCAAATTAAGGCGATACAAATGAATGCGTGGCACCAGGATCAATTAAAACATGTGCTTTTAAATCATACATCAGGATGTTACCTTTAATCACATCCAATGAAGCATCAGTTGTCCCCTGGTCCAAGGCATGTACTCATCCTTGTCTAATGACTTGCTTCCCCTTTTCCTCTGCTGTCGCTCTCCTCCTCGGAGCAGACATATCAGCTGGAGCTCTCTCAAGCTCCTTACCCTTTGTGGGGAAATATCTATCACCTCTTGGAAAACTCTGGCCATGTGTCATGGCTTCCCATATCTGAAGCATAATCCACTAGAAACAGGACAAGATCTACCTCTATGGAATCTACCACATCTACTACACTGCTCAGTAGTAGGCATCGATCCTCTAATCACTACTCCTCTAGCTGGAGCTATATCCGGGTATGCACAAGATCTAACAATCTTCTCTTGTACTTTCTCGATCTTTAGTCTCTTATCGAAGAGTCTCTTCCCTCCTCAATATCTGAAACCTTGGGCACTGTCACTCACTAGCCTTTTCCTATCTCTGTCTCTACCCTTTTTGATTGTCCTGAACTCGGAGGCATTTCTCTCATAATCTAGCTCACAGATTTGCGCCCTGCGCACTACCTCATCATAGGTAGAGATGTCAAATGGAACTAATTTAGACCATAGTACTGGTCTCAGTCCACTATGAATTGACGGACCTTCTTGGTCTCCTCCTTATGGTGTTAGGGTCGTACCTTCCTAAGGATAAAAATTTGGTCTCAAACTCGTCTACTGAATGACTCCCCATGCTTAACCCCAAAAATTTAGCCTGCAGCCTCCACTGGGCCGTATCTGGAACAAACTAGCTCCTGAAGCCATCCGAAAATATCTCCCAACTGATCTCTATATGTTGGGCTCTTAATATGGGTTATGTGGACTTCAACCAATGCTCTGTCGTCCCCTTCAATAGGAACACAGCTAATGCGACCATCTCTGAAGTCGTACACTCAAAGAATCCGTACAACTTTTCTATCTCTCCTATCCGCTCCTCCGCCATCACTGGGTCCTCAATCCAATGAAAAGTTAGAGGTCCAAGCTTCTGGAAATGTTGGAGTCTATCAAGATCACAATCATACCCCAAAGCATTACCGCCCTATCGTGGAGCAACATGAGATGGTATATCCTGAACTGGCAGGGGTGTAGGTGTATCCATAGGTTGTGGCACATGAGCTGGCTGTGCAAGCATACCAGTTGCAGCTGCCTCTCTAGGTGCAGTCTCTGCATCCTGTTCCTATCCTCTTGGCATAGTTTGTGCCAATATCTCCACTATGGTCTCCAGACGACGCTCTAGTCTCTCAAAACGAGCCTCGATACTCTCGGGTACCTCATTCGGATTTGTAGTCTCAGCTCGGGTCTCTGGCCTACCTCTACGACCTCGAGCCCTATCTCTAGCCCCTCTACCATAGTGAGTATTAGCCATAATAGCTAAATTCTTGCATTTATAACCATTAATTAGTATAATTTCTATCTCGTATACACGATTGTAAGTGAATAAAGCACAGTATTATGGGGATGTACACTTTCCTAATTACTAATATCATTCACATCAGACCAACTCCGCTCTGATACCATTCTATCACGCCCTTCTCACACACGCGACTTCTACAAAATCACCACAAATTTTCCAGATTTCACTTACCTCTCCCTGTGTCATCACTCTACACCAAAAAGTTAGGTTGTGATTCGATATTAGTCACCCATTCACATTCATTCATAACATGCATAAAATTTAATACTCTTTTCTATAACGTAAACTCTTATACATAAATACAATTATTTATACATATACATCCCCGACCATATATTCGTTTACATAACTGTGCTTTTACATTGTTCAGTACAAAATGTTTCAACTTGTGTATACCTTGAGTAAGATGGATATGCAGCGGATCAAAGTCTACCAATCCTCAGCCATGTCCACCTACAGTGGATGGTCTATAAAGAGGGGAAATAAAAAACGGGTGAGCTCACAGCTCATATAGAAAATCAAGCAAGCAAGTAGATAACCATACTATCTACAAAATACTATGCTCATGCCTTGAAATCATTTCCTTATCTATTCGTATCTAAAGCATGCATCTTGCTTAAAGCTTTTATGCAATACATATATATATAGATACAATCATCAGTTATATAACCGTAAATATGCTGGTTTAAAAATTTCTCAGCAGTTTATGCAAAATACTGCAATTTTCTTGTACTTTCATAAAATTCACATTGATCATGCCATTCAATTAAATCAAAATAACATGTCATATCATCATGTTTAAAAACAAGGAAATTTGGGCCTCACCTATCCCTCGGGTTACCCTTTTATCACACACAAATTCACATGTTCAGGTTATAAAACCATGTGATAATTCATTCAAGAAATATCAATTTACATTGCATGAAAAGAAAACGAGATAGGCGACTACATGTTCCGCGATTATGATCAGAACTCATTTTTTGTGATACCAGGCTACACAGTATTCGGTGTGAGGGGTCTCACAATTGCTTTAACGGGAGGTGGATCAAATCCTTACTATCAGCTCACAACTCACCTCATCATGTACTCACGGGATAACATAATCCATGTGACATACATGGTACACAGTACTCCATGGACCCTATCTCTAGATGGGATGCTCGCCATGAGTCTTAGTCCTCATACCTTGGATATACCTCATAGTCAGGATGCTTGACATAAGTCTTAGCCATCATACTATGGGTTCTATTTTGATAGCCCTCGACCATATCTCAAAATAATGCACATGTGAGCATATAATATCGGTGCGACACACAGTCAGCACAGGATCCCAACACGACTGTTACATGTTCTTTTCAAATTCGGTATGTGCGAGTAAACTCCCACATGACTCTATCATAATGACACACTCTAGTGTAAGCAATGTTCCCAGTACTATGTTATATAAAAACACGAGTATGAGTAAAGCTCCCAACACTCTATAATGCATAATTTAATGAAAACTGAGTACGAGCTAAGCTCTCAGTACCCTATGATGTAAAACTGAGTATGAGTAAAGCTCTCAATACTCTATAATGCATCAATCAATAAATCTGACTATGAGCAATGCTCCCAGTACTCTAACATGCATAAATCATATTTAAAATTTAGTACGACAATACACTCAAGTACTATGTGATGCATATCTCAAAATCAAGTGCGAGTATTCTCTAGCACTTATGGTTTTCACACAAACCTGATAGATGGCTTTTCAAATCATAATTCACCCAACTCAAATCAAATCAGCACTCAAGTGTGCTGTTTTTGCATATACATGAAAACATTAGCCATTCTCTCATGCAACTATGAATTTTAGTCACAACATGCTTCTAAGGCTTTTTCACCCTATTTTTGGATAAAATCACACTTATCCTCATTAGTCCCTATCACAATAACATGCCTATTCACGAGAATTCATATAAGATATAATATCGAAATTCTATTTCAAATGCGTGTAGCTATCTCTAGCTACTCATGAAATTCTCTTACCTCAGATCACGTCACATGACCTCTTTTCCTTGGTACTGCTCACTTTCTCTATCCGATCATCTTCCACTGTGATTTTTGAAGCTGTTATAATTATTTACATTAGTATACCGTAATATACTTGCTTCATTTGCATAATCTCAATTCAATACATCAATCTCATCACTTTCTTCCATTATGGTATTATACCGTATTTCCCATATATCTATATTTATTTCTCCTCATTCCCAATTTATACATTTCATAAAACTACCTTTCAATCTACCATACATGCATATTCCATCATTAAATTTATGCCAACACCACTTTCTCATCATTTTCTCATTTTTCATACCAATAGCTAGGTTATGGATATTTTTCATAATCCTCTTGTTTTCAACAATTTATACATATACCAATTAACTCACCAATACACCTAGCTTAACATATATCAAAGTGGTGTATTAAATCTTACTTAGCTAAAATTTTCCTCTTTTTCTCCAAAATTGGTAAAATCCTCCTTGCTCTTTCAATCTTTGATTCCAACTTCTTGTTTCCAAGTATGTTGTTCTCCTCTTTCCCAAGAACAACTTTGCTTAACTGAATCTTACTCAAAACTACTAGAAAAATGAAGTTTTCTAGATTAGAAATGTTAGGTTTAGCTTGGTTTCTTGAATGGAATAGTGTTTCTTGAGAAAATTGAAGTGTGAAGCCCTGTATTTATAACTTGGCTTATAGAGATCGATCTGCCAACTACATGAGATCGATCTTCCCTGCACTTTTCTCCTCTGAAATTGACCTTTCAAGCTTATGAGATCGATCTGCCTTTAAGCATGAGATTGATTTGCTTGGCATTGTGTTTCCAGGCCTTTCAATGAGATCGATCTGTTGTAACCCGAGCCTTATCGAGATCGATTTGGATTGAATGAGGGATTGATATGCCCCTTGCAGATGTTGTGATATTGCATATTCAGCCTATAGGATCGATCTGCATTACTAATAAGATCGATCTATTCCCTTTCTGAAGCAGTTCTGCTGCAACTTCCATCCCAAAATCACTGTTACATTGGTATTTGATTTACTTAACCATCCATTTCACATTCCCTACACATCCATTATGATATCATGTTATAGATGTAGTAAACCAGGGTACATAGCTCATGAATGCCAAGAGTTGGTTGATACGCCTTGTAAAAGGGCAAAGAGCTAGAGAAGGCTACAGTTGAGACACATGCACCTAAGAGGAAGGCCACAGTTGAAGAGAAAAGGAAACAAGCTGTTGGTCGAGGGCGAGTGTTTATATTAGACCAGGTATCTACAGAAGCTTCTACAGATGTGATTAAAGGTACCATCCTAGTCTTTAATTTTAAAGCATTAGCATTAATTGATCCTGGTGCCACGCATTCATTTATATCGCTTACATTTGCATGTAAATTATTTGAACATGTAAAACTTGTACCTTTAGGTAGGATTTTGCTTATAAGTACTCCAGTGAGAGATAACATAGTAACTGAATAGGTATGTAATGGTTGTAAGTTGAAAGTAGGGGAAAATGATAAGTTGGTCGATCTTATTCTATTAGACATGAAGGACTTTGATGTTATATTAGGAATAGATTGGTTAGCTATAAACCATGCTGTTTTAGACTATTATGCTAAGACAGTAATGTTTCCTACCCTTAAAAAGTATGTTGTAAGATTTGAAAAGTAATGTAAGAAGTAGTAAATTATTTCCAAGGATCGATAATTTTACTAATAATTGTGGTCATAATATATTGAAGGTTTTATAGCATATGTGGTTGATTTGGATAAGGTACACTCGAAATTAGTTGACATCCCAGTGGTTAGAGAATTCTCCAATGTCTTTCAGGAAGAATTACCAGGGTTGCCACCAGATAGAGAGAAGGAATTCTGTATTGATTTGGCACCTGAAATGGAACCCAAATCCAAACCACCATATAGAATGGCCCCAATGGAATCAGAGGAGCTAAAGAAACAGTTGCAAGAGTTGTTGGACAAGGGGTTTATCAGACCGAGTGTATCACCTTGGGGAGCATCGGTTCTGTTTGTAAAGAAGAAAGATGTGAGTCTCCGAGTGTGTATAGATTATCGATTGTTGAAAAAGGCTACTATCAAGAATAAGTATCCCCTTCTATGGATTGATGATCTATTGGATCAGCTGCAAGGAGTACATGTCTTTTCGAAGATTGATCTGAGGTCTGGGTATCATCAGTTGAGGATTCAGAGCAGAGATGTGCCCAAGACAATGTTTTGGACCCGTTATGGCTATTATGAGTTTTTGGTTATGCCATATGGGTTAACGAATGCTCCTACAACGTTTATGGCATTAATGAATAATGTATTTAAGCCATACCTGGACAGTTTCATGATCGTATTTATAAATGACATTTTGGAGTACTCAAAGTCCAAGGAAAAGCATGAGCAGCATTTGAGAACAGTGTTACAGACCCTCCGAGATTAGGAGTTGTATGCTAAACTCAACAAGTGTGATTTCTGGCTGAGTGAGATATCGTTTCTGGGTCATGTAGTCTCGAGAGACAGTGTATCAGTGGATCCGTCCAAGATAGAGGTTGTGATACAGTGGGAAAGACCCAAGACGATTACAGAGATTCGCAGTTTCTTGGGTTTAGCAGGTTATTACCGATGATTTGTCGAGGGATTCTCTAAGCTGGCTGCTCCATTAACACGTCTCACTCAAAAGAATGTGGCATTCGAGTGGGATGATAAATGTGAAAGAATGTTTTACGAGTTAAAGCACATACTGACCACCATACCTATTCTCACCATACCCACCAGTTCAAGAGGTTACTCAGTGTATACAGATGCCTCGGGACAGGGACTGGGTTGTGTGTTGATGCAGGACGGGAAGGTTAGCCTATAGATCCAGACGGCTTAAGTACTATGAGAGGAACAACCCGACTCATGATTTAGAGTTGGAAACCATGGTATTTGCATTAAAGATTTGGCGTTACTACTTATACGTTGAGAAATTTCAAGCGTATATGGATCATAAGAGCCTCAGATATCTATTTTCATAGAAAGAGTTAAACATGAGGCAGAGGCGATGGATATAGCTTCTGAAAGATTATGATTGCAAGATATTATACCATCCAGGGAAGGCTAATGTTGTGGCAGATGCCCTGAGTAGAAAGAGCCTCGAAATAGTATCGCACATGATGGTCAAGGAATATGAGCCGCTCGAGCAGTTTGCTCACCTTAGGTTGGATATAGACCCTCTTGATGTTGACAGTAGCTGTGTGATAGCTAGCCTGCAAGTGGAACCGAATTTGATTGACCAGATATGACAGTCTTAGCATGCCAATCTGCTATGTGAGGATCGTGCGACTATGATTCAGAGGGGTAATGTGGCCGATTTCTTAGTGAGTGATGATGGCCTACTGAGGTTTAGAGGCAAGATTTGTGTTCCCAATGACCCAGAGCTAAAAAGATTGATTTTGACATAAGCTTATTCATCTAGATATACATTGCATTGTAAGACCCCGTATATGTATAATGGTAATGTGTGTAATTGGATCAAATAATGTGAATGGACTTGTAATGTAAAGTATGATTGATGTAAGTCCATGGATTCAATGTATGTATGTGTAATATAAATTGTAACGTACATACAAGTTTCATTGAATATGAATATGAAGAAATGAGTTCTGGCAAGTGATGGATGTGATCGAAACTCAAGATGAGTAGTGTGGTAAAATGGAATGGAGTTATGCTTCCATTTGGTTTCATGTAGCATACCTTTGGACATACAATGAATGCACACAAGTTTCAATGTGCATAAGGTATGAATGGATGCCATTTTCAAGTTATAAAGGTGGGTGGATGAGAAAATGGCCATGGCAATAGATTAAGGGTATGTTGGTAGGAGTTGCAGCAAGGAAACTGCAGGAAATCTGGAAAACATGAGGGCCAGATCGATCTCATAGGATGAGAGATCGATCTGGGAGAGCCAGAATGCTCTTATTTGGGCGAAAGAATAGAGCAGATCGATCTCCAATGGAGCCAGATCGATCTCCTTAGCTCTCTGTTTGGGACCAGATCGATCTTATGCTTCGACAGATCGATCTCATGCTTCAACAGATCGATCTGATTGCTTCGACAGATCGATCTCCGGTTTAAAAATACCGTGAAAAAGAGGGATTTTAAGGGACCAGATCGATCTCCTCTTGGACCAGATCGATCTCCTCAAGGCATTTCTATATAAGGAGAGCTGAAAATCTGGAAATCTTGGAAAAACACTTAACTTTACAATCTCAACCCCAAAAACCTAACTTCCCTCTCTAAAATCAGCCATTTTCAGTGAGATTTGGAGAGAGATCATTAGAGGCAAAGTTGTTCCTATCAAAGAGAAGAACAACATAGTGAGAGGGCATCTTCCCATTTTTGGAATTGAAGGAGTTAAGGGCATTACCATTTGGAGCAAGAAGAGAAATCATATTGGTAAGATTCTAACACTCCAATCCAAATGCATTAGCTATTTAATTGACTTTGGAGTTTATTGATATGAGTATTGGTGGATAAACTACCTAGGAATGTAGTGGAATTGGTGTGACCTAGAAATCTAAAATGGGCATTATGTGAGGATATGTGGGATTGAATGAGCTTATGGTTTATGGCATGCTAAAGTTGTTATTGGGGTAATGTTTATGATTTTAGATGGTTAGATGGAATTACATGGTGAGTTGGAGGAATTGTGAAAATGGATATGTATATGATTGATAAATGCCATAGTGAGGGAATTCATGGAATATGAACACTATGAGCTTAATGTCGATTTAACATCGATTTTGAATAAGTTAATAGGCCTAAGAAGATCCATAGACTCGAGCTATGGGTAAAGTAATGAAACGAGGCCCAATAAGCTTTAATAGAGGCTATAGATTAAATTGGATATAGCAAGCACAAGGGTTGCATTGTATGGATCGAATATAATGCGGGATACGATTTTTGTGCAGTCCCGAAGAGTTCGTTGAAGACGAATCGAACCGTACGAGTAAGCAGCTTAAGGAAGTGGAATCACGCATCGCGATTCCAGGTAAGGGAATTTTGTGAGTATATAGAGGTAGCTGCTCGTACTTTGAACTTGTGGGTGAATATTGGGTGTTGTATGAAATGCATGAATTGCTCAAATAAATGATTGATGGTATTCGTGAATGATGATGAGTATATGCGTGGTTTTGGATTTGAAGTGGATTTTATGAAATGGGATAGTAAGGCTAATAATTGCATAAATCTAATGTTTTGATGTTTTTCCAAAACGAATTGCTTGGTTTTAAGCAAGCTTGTAGATAGGCCGGCTAGTATTGTATTGTTGTTGTGGAAAAGCATTTGTGAGTGCTAAACCCGAATTATCGGGATTGATAAATTGTATATGAGCCGCCTATCACATTTGTATGACATAAATAGCGCTAGAGCCTCGCTCGCGCTGGATTTCTATGTTTTCATTTGTATGAAACGTGCTGGAGCCTAGCTCGCACCTTGATTTGGAAACTATAATGATATTTATAAACCGTACTGGAGCTTCTGCTCGTACGTGGATTTTGAGTGGTTGTCTCATGAGTATAACCGTACTAGAGCTATGCTCGTACGCGCCTCTTTATGAGAAGATGCATGAGTCGTGCTAGAGCTTTGCTCGCACAAGTTTGCACAATGGGATACGTATAAGGTTGTGAAAGTGGGTAAGATCCTTAAGCCTTACATCCTTAAGCCGACATCCTTAAGCCCAAAGAGGCGGGGAGGCTCTGTTAGGCGGGGAGGCTCTGTTTGGTGGGGAGGCTCTCTTACGGTGGGATCCTTAAGCCAACATCCTTAAGCCCAAAGAGGCGGGGAGGCTCTGTTAGGCGGGGAGGCTCTCCTACATGGGTACAGTAAGATCCTTAAGCCCTACATCCTTAAGCCAACATCCTTAAGCCCAAATAGGCGGGGAGGCTCTGTTAGGCGGGGAGGCTCTGTTCGGTGGGGAGGCTCTCTTACGGAAGGATCCTTAAGCCCTACATCCTTAAGCTAACATCCTTAAGCCCGAGGAGGCAGGGAGGCTCTGTTAGGCGGGGAGGCTCTGTTAGACAGGCAGGCTCTCCTTCACGGAATATGGAACACTCTTGGAATGGGGTAGATAAGACCTAGGAATGGCACCCCCAATCACGATATGAGTTTGCGGAGTACGCTGTACCGTGTATATCACATGGAGTACGATGTACCGCATGATGGTTATGTGATGAGAAAGTCTGGCGAGGGATAATCCATCTTCGTGCCAGCATGATACCCCGCACACCTGGATGCGTGTGGTCTGGGATGATTTATGATGTAATGGTTCACATAGGCACTTTTGATATAGTGACCTAGACTTATACACATGCGTGAATTGTGGAATGAAAATGTGGTTGTGATTGTGAGTTGATTTGGTGGTGTTTATGGTGTTGGTTTAAAAAGGAGGTTTCTTAAAGAATTGCCCTTTTATGAATTTAAACGAGATTGAGCATGAGATGATTTATACATGATGTTTTACCATGTTTTATATGCCAATTTTACATGACTTTGATACATGATATATATGTATATTCCCATGGCATAGTTTTATTCCTCATGCTCCTACAATAAATGATTTATGCATAACACTATCAGCATGTAGATAGAGTAGTTATCTACCATGCTTGCATTATTGCCTTACTGAGCGTGTGGTTGCTCATCCCACTCTATTTTCCCCCTACAGAGCGTGCATAGTAGCCCAGTGAGGACTGAGGCGTATTATTTTGGACTCCGCTGCATCTCCATTGCTAAAAGGTATATACACAGTGATTCTTTTTGTATCTAAACAATGTAAAAGCACAGTATTCTTTTGAGTTGTACTTATGGGGGATGTAGATGTCAGTAAAACATGTATTCGTATAAGTACACGATTAAATGCACATGTATGACATCGTTTTAATTAATTGAGAATGAATGAGATGTGGTGTTTATTATTGACTCACAGCCCAACAGGTGTGGTGAGTTTAGTTCACGACCGGGTAAGGTAACAGTAAAACCATATTGGAGTGGTACTCACATGAGATTTGACATAACATACTTAAGGTCGTGCTAGAAGCCTCATGTAGACTGTGTGTCGCACAAATGAGATGCTTGCACGCGCATTTTGAGACATGGTATTGACTATCCACTTGAGATAGGGTCCATGAAGTACGTTGTACCGTGTATGTGACACGGAGTACGCTGTACCATGAGTATTTGGTGTTGAGGGGGATATTCGGAGTTGAAGAGATGTGAGCTGGCGGGTAGGATTTGGCCCACCTCCCATTGCAGCAGTGATGCCTCGCACACTAGGTACCGCTTGGGATCACAGTATGGGACATGGCCATAGTCCTCGATATTATCACAATAGTCGCCCAGTCTCACGTGATTATGTCACATAGTTTTATACGAACTAGGGTATACCTGAGGGATGGATTGAGCCCGATAAATGATTTTATGGTTTTGCATAAATGTAAATGTTTATGGATCAGGGTGGACCCGAGGGATGGGTTGAGACCTAATAGTTGTATTTTGACATGATGAAATGCCATATTTTATATGATTGAAATTTAATGGCATGATATGTTTTGTAGGCATTATATGAAAATATATAAAATGTAATGTTTTGCGTGAAATGCATGTCTTTATGAATAAAGCATGATTTCAGTATATACGAGTAAATATATACACA
The DNA here is from genome assembly GCA_033439115.1 of Firmiana major. Lineage (NCBI taxonomy): Eukaryota > Viridiplantae > Streptophyta > Magnoliopsida > Malvales > Malvaceae > Firmiana > Firmiana major. The sequence continues at coordinate 36,108,374 of CM065901.1, read as the reverse complement.
CTGCATAAGTTTTACACTAACATTCATGCTTCAAATGTGCAACGAAAAAAAGAGTACTTTAAGGCATGGAATTATGAATATGTAGATAGTGTAGCTATCTACTTGCTTGCCCAATTGCCTTACTGAGCTAGTGATCTCACCCTTTCATTCTCCCCCTCTTTACAGAGCATTTACAGTAGATAGTGAGTGGTTGAGGACTCATATTCCGATATCCGCTGCATTCCCATCGATCGAAAGGTATACATATTCATAAAATTTTGTATCTAAACATGTAACAGCACAGTAATGTATACGGATGTAATATTAGGGATGCAAATGTATGTAAACGTATGTGAGCTCACTTTTGAGATGAAAATATTTATTGTCAATCGATAGTTCTTATTGATATATATGTATGACAAAAAAATGGATGATAAGGTAAGTAAGGATGATGTGACTAATACCAAATCATAGCCTAACTGTTAGTGGAAAAATTGTCACAAAGGGAAAAAGGTAAGAAAAAAATTATATTGTTTTAAGATGAAATGAGGTTGTGACAGAGGTTGTATTAGAGCCAAGTTGGTCAAATATGAGACAGTAGTGGTTAAGAAAGTTTACATCCCCATATTACTGTGCTTTGTTTAGTTACAAATATGTGTTCCGAGATGGGATTTGACTAAGCAGTGGTTGTGAATACATAAATCAAGTCATTATGGCTAATGGTAGCCATGGTAGAGGGGCGAGAGGTCGGGCTAGAGGGCATAGAGGTAGGCTTGAGAGCCGAGATGAATCTTCATCTGACCATACTTCATCGGGTCCCATTAAAGGACCAGAGAGTGTTAAGGCACGATTTACGAGGATAAAACATAGTCTAGAGACTATGATGGAGCTGTTTGATTAGGCTATGCAACGTAGGCAGGGTCCGGATGTACAGACTTTTACTGGACAAGCAGCTGCTACTGATACACCTGCACAGCCTACACAAATGCCACAGACCACAGATACTCCTGCACCCCCACCAGTTCAGGATACGCCTTCTCATGTTACCCCACAACAGGGCAGTAGTGGATTAGGGTATGGTTACGAGTTAGATAGGTTATGGCTATTTCAGAAGTTTAGACCGTCGTCATTTAGTGGGGTAAAGGACCTTGTAGTTGCAGAGGAATGGGTTAATAAAATAGAGAAGTTATACAGGTTCCTTCAGTGTACAACAGCTGAGATGGTTGCTTTTACCACGCTCAAACAGAAGGGAGCGGCAGAACATTGGTGGAAGTCCATCAGATCGATATTGAGAACCCGACACTCTGAGATCAGTTAGGAGATCTTTTTGGATGCCTTTCGAAGGTAGTATGTTCCAGACACAGCGCAACAGAAGTTATGATGGAATTTTTTGTGTTAATCTAGGGGAACAGATCAGTTGATGAGTATGAGACGAGGTTCATGTCCCTGGGGAGGTACAAGCCTGAAACGATGAGTAGTAAGACCAAGAAGGTCAGGAGGTTTGTAGACGGACTGAGACCGATGATACGGTCTAGACTAGTTCTATTAGACATCCCTTCGTATGAGTAGGCAGTACGCATAGCACAATTATTTGAGCAGGACTATGAGTGGAATGCCTATGAGTTTGGGAAGGTTAGCAGAAGTAGGGATAGAGATAGAAAGTGGCCAGTGAGTGATAGAGGGTTTGATTATCGGGGACGGAGGAGACTCTTCGGTAATTGAAGAGATACATGAGATGACTGTTAAGCCTCCTGTATATCCAGCCATAGTTTCGGCGTGAGGCATAGTGATTGGAGGACAGTGGCTTACTACCGAGCATTATAGTAAATGTGGTAGGTATCATGGCAATCGGCCTTATCTGATGGCTGCTGGAGTCTGTTTCTATATGGTAAGGTAGGGCATTATATGAGGAATTGCCTGAAAATGATTGAGACTACCCCACTGAAGGGAAAAGAGCTGGAGAGAGTTTCTGTTGATACCTCTGCTCTAAGAAGAAGAGCCACAACTAAGGAGAAATGGAAGCACGTGGTTGGTCGAGGGCGAGTACATGCTTTGAACCAGGGCACAACTGATGCTTCATCGGATGTGATCAAAGGTACCATCCTGATTTTTTATCTTGAAGCATTTTTTTATTTGATCTTGGTGCCACTCATTCATTTGTATCGCCTTCATTTGTATGTAAGTTATCGAAATATGTGAAGTGCACATCATTGAGTAGAATGATGTTTATTACTACACCTACGAATAACAGTCAGCTAGTCGAGTGTATGTATAGAGGCTGCAAGCTAAGAGTAAGGGAAAAGGATATGTCAGCTAATCTCATTTTGTTGAATATGAGTGACTTTGATGTAATCCTAGAAATGGATTGGTTAGCTGCAAACTATGCTATTTTAGATTGTTATTCTAAGACATTAATGTTTCCTACCCCTGAAACGTATTTTGTAATGTTCACTGAAACGAAATGAAAGAAGTAGTTGCAATAATTAAAAGGGTAAATTATTATGCTGACTAAATAATCAATATGTTGAAGGTTTCATTTTGTACATGGTTGATGTGAATAAGGCGCATCCGGGGTTGGCAAATATCCCTGTGTTTAGGGAGTTCTTAGATGTCTTTCTAGATGAGCTGCCAAGGTTACCACCAAACAGAGAGATAGAGTTTTGTATAGATTTGGTGTCTAGTACCCAGCCAATATACAATTCACCGTACCGAATGGCTCTAGTTGAGTTAGACGAGGTTAAGAAGCAGTTACAAAAATTGTTGGATAAGGGATTTGTTAGACCGAGAGTCCCACCCTGTGGACCTTTGATCTTGTGTGTGAAGAAGAAGGATAGAAGCCTCCGATTGTGTATTGATTACAGATTGTTGAATAAGGCTACCATCAAGAATAAGTATCCCCTTCCACATATAGATGATTTATTGGATCATCTTTGGGGAGCACAGATCTTTTCTAAGATTGATCTGAGGTTGGGTATCATCAGCTAAGAATTTGAAGTTGAGATGTGCCCAAGATAGCCTTCCGTACCTGATATGGTTATTATGAGTTTATGGTTATGCCATTCGGGTTAACTAATGCTCTCGCAGCTTTTATGGCTTTGATGAATGACGTGTTCAAGCCATACTTGGATCAATTTGTTATCATTTTAATCGATGACATTTTGGTATATTTGCAATCCAAGGAAGAACATGAACAGCATCTGAGGATTGTTTTTCAGACCCTCGGAGAGAATGAGTTGTATGCTAAACTCAATAAGTGTGACTTCTGGCTAGAGCAGATTTCGTTTTTAGGCCATATTGTATCGAATGATGGAGTGTCAGTAAATCCATCCAAGATAAAGGTTGTGGTTCAGTGGGACCAGCTGAGGACAATCACAAAGATCAGGAGTTTTCTAGATTTAGTTAGATGTTATAGAAGGTTTGTGGAAGGATTTTCTAAGTTGGCTGCTCCGTTGACCCGTCTCACTCGGAAGAATGTTTCATTTGTGTAGGCCGATGATTGTGAGAAGAGTTTTGGAGAATTGAAGCGCCAATTGACCACCTCTCTAATTCTCACCACTCTTACCAGCTCAGTAGGTTTTTTTGTATATACAGATGCTTCACACTAAGAACTGGGTTGTGTATTGATACAATATAGGAGGGTAGTTGCTTATAGATCTAGATAGCTTAAGGATCATGAGAAGAACTATTCGACCCATGATTTAGAGTTGGCAACCTAGTGTTTGGACTGAAGATATGGCGCCACTATTTATAAGTTGAGAAGTTTCAATTTTTTACTAATCACAAGAGCCTCAAGTATCTGTTCTTGCAAAAAGAGCTAAATATGAGACAGAGAAGATGGCTAAAGCTTCTGAAGGATTATGATTGTGAGATACTTTATCATTCGGGTAAGGCTAATGTTGTAGCTGATGCCTTGAGCAAGAAGAGCCTTGGGATGGTATCTTATATAGTGGTTAGGTAACACGAGTTGGTAGAGCAGTTTACTAGCCTCAATTTGGATGTTGTGCCTTCTAATACAGATACAGACTATTTGATAGCTAGCCTGAGGTTGGAACTCGATCTGTTGGATAGGATCAGATAGGTCCAACAGAGTGATATGTATTGCGTTGATATGATTAGTCAAGTTCAGATGGGCACTGTGAATGAGTATGAGTTGAGTTCTGATGGACTACTGAGGTTCAGAGGTAGATTGTGTGTTCCCAAGGACCTAGAGCTCAGGAGATTGATTTTGTCAGAAGCTCATTCGTCGAGGTATACGTTACATCCGGGGAGTAATAAGATGTATCAAAATCTCTGAAAAGTGTATTGGTGGTCAGGGATGAAGAAGGATGTTGCAGAGTACGTTGCTCGATGTCTCGTTTGTCACTAGGTGAAGGTAGAGCATTAGAAGCTTACAGGGTTATTGTAGCCAGGATTGATCAAATTCTATTGAGTTTAACTCATAGTGATCATTTATCGAAGAATGACTATGGTTATCAAATGATTGAACAACCGGGACCAATTTACGTACGATACTTAGTTGACATTCATAAAAAGTATCTAATGAATTATGAGTTTAATACATCCTGTTTAGCAGAAAGGTAGATATTCCTTGCTCATTATCAGACAATCACCTATTCACAAACCTCGTGTGGGGCTAATAAGTATCATTATTATTGAGAATTTTCAATTGAAAACAAAAAACATTTCTAGCTAACATAGAATAAATTTTTAACTCCATTTAGACATAGGTAAATGAAAATTCATAATAATGAATAATTTAATAGTATTCAATTAATAATTTATTAATATTAATTTATTAAATAAAAAAAGAAATACATAGAATTAGAATAATTAGAATAATATAAATAGGATAGAATAGAATAAATGGAAAAGGAGTCAAAGTGATATAATACAAAAAAAAAAAAAGAACCGAGTTCTTTTTTTTAGTCTATCTAAAATAAAATAGGAGATCATATGAAAAATGTAACCAACTCTTTCGTTTCCTTGGGTCACTGGTTTTCGGTGTAGATGAAGATCCTCGCTCGAGGGAAATTATTTTTCTTGCGTTCCCTACTCTCCTCTAACTCTCACCTTGGTTTGGCTTTGGCTTAGTGTAATTAAACTGTGAATCGAGTCAGTCAGGAAGAAGAAGTCCAGCTCCAAGCTTTAAAGAAGAGAAGAAAGACTCGGCTTCAAGGGAAATGCTTTCTTTTAAGAAAGAAAGATCCCAACATGCGTGCTCATCCGGAAGCACACACTAGAATAAGAAGTAAAAAATTATTGGTAGCATATTCGATCAAACGGGTGATTTTCTCGCCTACTATGGATCCCATACTACCCCTCATAAACTGAAAATCCATAACTCTGATTGCTATAGGAATACCGTTTAATTAACCCGTGCCTGTTTGAATAACCTTAGTTAATCTTGTCTTTCTTTGATAAGAATCAATACGATCTTTATAAGCCTCTTCTTCAAACTAAAATTCAATGGGATCCATAACGATCATGTCTTCATCCATAGACCGACATGGAAATGGGAGCATGTTACCATGGACTTCATGATAGGTTTACCGAGGACCCGCAAGAATCACGACGCCATTTGAGTGATTGTTGATAGATTGACTAAGTCAGCCCACTTCTAGCTATGAAGGCTACAAATACTCTGAGTACATTGGCGGATCTATATGTGTGTGAGATAGTGAGGTTACATGTTATTCTGGTGAACATTGTTTCGGATAGGGATTCTCGCTCCACTTCCCATTTCTAGGAACAATTTCAAGCCATGGGAATCTAACTGAGTTTTAGCACAGCTTTCCATCCTCAAACAGATGGTCAGTCAGAGAGGACTATACAGACTCTGGAGGATATGTTGAGAGCGTATGTGCTAGATTTTAGAGGCTCCTGAGATGATCATTTGCCACTAGCCGAATTCACCTATAAAAATAGTTATCACTCGAGTATCGGGATGGCACCATATGGGGCACTATATGGTCGTAGATGTCGTTCCCCTATTAGATAGGAAGAGGTGGGTGATCGACAGATATTTGCTATCGATTTGGTAAGACAACCCTCTGAGGATGTTTAGTTATTTGTGAGAGATTGAGAACAGCTCAGAGCAGACAGACGAGTTATGCTGACAAGAGACGGAAACCATTAGAGTTCACCGTGGGTGAATCAGTGTTTTTGAAGGTTTCTTCTTCCAAGGGTATAACAAGATTCGGGAAGAGAGGTAAACTGAATCCTCATTATATCGGACCCTTTAAGATTCTAGACAAAGTGAGACATAAGGCCTATAGGCTAGCATTGCCACCTGAGCTAGCAGGCGTCCATAATGTCTACCACATTTCGATGCTTCGGAAATACCATCCGGATCCGGCACATGTGATTAGATATGAGTCATTGGAGCTCAATGAGAGCATGTCATATGTAGAGAAGTCAATTCGAGTATTAGACAGGAAGGAGAAAGTACTGAGGTCGAAGACTATTCCTCTAGTTATGGTCCTTTGACAGTACCACACTTCGAAAGAAGCTACATGGGAGTTGGAGAGTGTGATGCGCGAGAAGTACCCAGATTTGTTCACGAAATGACTTGGTTCTAAATTGTAATATGTTGTTTGAATCATAAGAAGAGTAATTATTAATATGGAAGTGCAAATTAAGTACAGAATGCTTATGAAAGCATGTAAAGGGCAAATAAGGGCTAAAATAGCCACCGGTTAAAACGAAGAGATTCAAATCATTCTGACTGAAGATAAGAACTTAAAACATCAAAATATAGAGAATTCATGAAAGAAAATCGGTTTGGTTTGGTCCCGAATACGTTGAAGTAGAGGAAAAGCCAAAAAGGGGCTAAACGAGCTCGAAATGGACCGTTCGAGGTGTTTTTAGCTATTTCACTTCTCGAAAATGACCAAAATGCAAAGATGAGAAAGTTAACCATGAGAATTGACACTTTTAGATTTTTTAGAAAAAGTCAAACGTGGTCAATGGTCAAGAAAAGTCAAGGTTTTTTGGGAATGTTGACTTTGACCTTAAAGAACTAATCATGGTTAAAATTTAACCCAACTAAGGTTAAAAAGTGGGGAAGAATTATTTTTAGCTAAAACACTCGATCTTCAACTCCTTAAGCATGGAAAATTAATTTAATCGAAATTCGAATTAAATTAAATTGGTAGAAATCGATGGGCCAACTAATGGAAATTTTTAAGCCCGTTAAGGTGAATTAAGCGTGGCCAAATTATTAGGCCATTTGATAGGCCCAATATTAAGCAAATTGAAGGCCCAAATTGTGGTGAAAATTTCAACCCAAAAGAAAAGCCCAAATCGAAGCCCAAAATGGAAAGCCCAAAACTAAGACCATTACTTAAATGTCCAAGCCCAAAACTTAAGCCCAAAGTTACCAAGCCTAAATGGTGGGCTGAAAATTAAGATTAAATGGATGAATTTTATTAACTAAAAATCAGCCAAGCCAAGTCTTCTTTTCACTTAAGCATTCGGCTAAGAACAAAACACCATGGAAACATAACTTTCAAGCTTTCTCACACTAGAAATCATTAACCTAAAGGCATATTTGGAACAAGTGATCTGCATAAAAGTTGTTCCAAATTAAGAGAGGATTAACATATCTTAGAATCAGCCATCAAGGAGCCAAATTGAGCAACCTGAAATCCTCCAAAGTTTCAACCAAAGTAGGAACACCAAGCTAGGTGAGTTTTCAAGCTTCCAACTTCTAGTATGTTAATCTAGGGATTATTCTAAGTTGATTGGTATATGTTTTATGGATCAAAACACACAAAATCACCCTGAACAAGTGATGGCCGAAAATGGGTATTTGTGTTTTGATGTGTAAGCATGTGATTTTAACGCATGGATAGGTTGGTAAGCATGTATACATAATCATGGCATGCTTAGTTTCATTCAATTTGATGAATCGGTTGGTGAATTAAGGCTAGCATGTAAGGTGTTTGATAAAATGCCTTAATGAACAAAAACTGATGGCTTAAGGCATGCATAGTAAGTGTTTGATAAAATGCCTAAGTGAATGGCTAGTAAAATGGCATGATTGTGGGATGATTGGCGTGGCTCTTGGCCATGTGGCATGCATGGCTCTCGGCTACCATGGCATGGCCGAGAGGTGTAATGGGCCAAGCCATGTGGTTTCAGTCCAGTAAGAGTCAATGGGACTCATACCAAGCCCAATAAGTGTTAATGGGCCCAATAAGCCCAATAGGCTCGGATGAAATGAATAGTAAAGCGAAAATGAGCTTAAGACTGAGTAAGGCCCATTAAGATGCAATTGGGTCCAATAAGAGTAAACGAGCCCAATGCTTTAAATTAAGCCCAGTGAAAGTGAAATACAATTGATATACTGTAATTAACTTTATGAATGGTTATATGCAATTCCAAAGATTATATTGGAAACGAATCAGACTAAGTGATTTTACAGTGTTGGAAAAGGAAGAGCATTCCACGCGATTCGAGGTAAGGGAATTTTATGAGTAGTTAGAGATACTTGCTCGTATTTTCAAGGGTATTTACATTCACGTAAAAAGTCTGAGGGTCAGAGAAAGAGAATAAAATTTATAGAGGCCCAATATGGGTAAATTATGATTTTACCCCTATTAACGGTAAAATTTCTAAAGTCCAAAAAAGTCATATAAAGCATGGAAAACATGTTTTTGAGTGTTTATACTGCTATTTAGCAGAAGCATAGATAGATTGGCGAGTGTTTTCCTGATTTACACAAAATAACACAATTATGGTGCTGATTTTGATTATTTGAAATAGTCATCTATCGAGTTGTGTGAAAACAAATCGTGCTGGAGCATTGCTCGCACTGGATTTTATATGATTTCTACATAAATTAGTGCTGGAGTGTTACTCATACTAGATTTTACATGATATGCATGGCATAGTACTTGAGCGTTGCTCGTACTCGATTTGAAATATGACTTATGCATGGCATAGTGCTGGATTGTTACTCGCACTAGATTTTATATGAAATGTGCATAAATTCGTGTTTGAACAGGGTGTCGACTGAGCGTCGCACTCAAAGCTTGCAATGTATTTTATGTGATACATAAAACTGTGTTGGAGTGGTACTCACACGAGATTTGACATAACATGCTTAAAGCCATGTTGGAAGCCTCGTGTAGACTGTATGTCACACATATGAGATGGTTGTACGCACATTTAGAGACGTGGTATTAACTATCGACTTGAGATAGGGTCCATGGAGTACATTGCACCGTGTATGTGAGACGGAGTACGCTGTACCATGAGTATTTGATGTTGAGGGGGATATTCGGAGTTAAGGACATGTAAGCTGACGGGTAGGATTTGACCCACCTCCCGTTGCTGTGGTGATGCCCCGCACACTAGTTACCTTATAGCTTGGGATCATAGTATGGGATTGGCCATAGTCCTCGATATTATCACAATTATTGCCCAGTCTCATGTGAATTATGCCACATAGTTTTATACGAACTAGGGTAAACCTGAGGGATAGGTCGAGCCTCGATAAATGATTTTATGGTTTTGTATAAATGTAAATGTTTATGGATCAAGGTAGACTCGAAGGATGGGTTGAGACCTGATAGATGTTTTTTGACATAATGAAATGCCATATTTTATAAGATTGAAATGAAATGGCATGATATGTTTTGTAGGCATTATATGAAAATATGTAAAATGCAATGTTTTGCATGAAATGCCTGTATTTATGAATAAGGCATGATTTTAGTATATACGAGTAAATATATACACACTGCATAAGTTTTACACTAACATTCATGCTTCAAATGTGCAACAAAAAAAAAAAGAGTACTTTAAGGCATGGCATTATGAATATGTAGGTAATGTAGTTATCTATTTGCTTACCTCATTGCCTTACTAACCTAGTGAGCTCACCCTTTCATTTTCCCCCTCTCTACAGAGCATTTACAGTGGATAGTGAGCGGTTGAGGACTCATATTCCGATATCCGCTGCATTCCCATCGATCAAAAGGTATACACATCCGTATAATTTTATATCTAAACAGCACAGTAATGCATACAGATGTAATATCGAGGATATAAATTTATTTAAATATATGTGAGCTCACTTTTGAGATGAAAGTATTTACAGTCAATCGATAGTTCTTATTGACATGTATGTGTGACAAAAAAATTGATGATAAGGTAAGTAAGGATGATGTGACTTATACAGAATCATAGCCCAACTGTTAGTGGAAAAATTGTCACGAAGGGAAAAAGGTAAGGAAAGGCAAAAAATTTACAGTGTTTTAAGATGAAATGAGGTCGTGAAAAAAGTTGATCCAATAGATCATCTATACATGGAAGGGGGTACTTGTTCTTGATGGTGGCCTTATTCAACAACCAGTAGTCAATACACAATCGGAGGCTTTCATCCTTCTTCTTAACGAACAAAATCGGTGCTCCCCAAGGAGAGATGCTCAGTCTAATGAACCCCTTATCCAACAATTCTTGTAATTGTTTCTTTAGCTCTTCCAATTCCACTGGAGCCATTCGATACGATGGTTTGGATATTGGCTCAATACCAGACACCTAATCATTACAAAATTCCATCGCTCTATCTGGTGGCAACCTTGGTAGATCATTCGGAACGACATCGGGAAACTCCCTGACCACTGGAATGTCTGTTAATTTCGAGTGTACCTTATCCGTATCAACCACATATGTGAGAAAACCTTCATAGTATTATCCACATGGTTAGTACAAATCTTTACTCTTTCCATCACAATAACTAAAATATTTCATTACTTCGCAGCAAACTTTACAATACACTTTTCAGGTGTAGAAAACATTACCGTCTTAGAATAACAATCTAAGACAACATGGTTTGAAGCTAACCAATCCATTCCCAGTATTACATCAAAATCATGCATGTTTAACATTATAAGGTCATATGACATATCTTTGTTTCCTACTCTGAACTTACAATTCTTGTAAACATATTCAATCAATTGACTATCTCTCATTGGTGTGCTAATAAGCAACGCCCTACCTAAAGGCACAGGCTTTACATATGAAAGCAATTTATATGCAAATACAGGTGATATGAATGAATGCGTGGCACCAAGTGATAATTCTATATTTTTAGAATTATTTGTGCTTAATTTCCTAATTAATTATTTAAATCCCCAATTTATTTTGTTAATTAACCCCTTTATTTAATTAAAATTCTCATGTTTGCAGATAAATTAAATCCAGATGAATTTTGAATATTTCGGTAGAAAATGGATCGGAATTGAGCTAAAATCGAGATTGGACCACGTGGACAACACGAGCCTAGCACATCCAATTGGACAAAAAGACAGATCACATGAAAATATTATTTTTCAAGGAGCCAATGGTGTGAAGACAAGTGGCCAAACAATGCCAACTCATCTAGGATGAAAAAATTATAATTGTACCCCTAAGTTTGTATATAAATAGAAAAAGATGGCAATTGAAAAATGGGGTAACCTAGGTTAGAATAGAAGTAATTTAGGAGCAGATGTAATTTTAGGGTAGAATAGCTTTTAGGTTAATTTCCAAGCTTTCTTTGTTTTAATTTCCAATTAGTTTCTTTGAAATTAGAAATTTTCTTCTCTTGTTTTATTAAAACTTTACATTGGTTTAATGAACAGTGATTGTTTCCATCTTCTTCTCGGTTTGGTAATTTCTTTGCTTTATCGGTTCGGTAATTTCTTTGCTTTATTGTTTTTAAGTTTTTCTTTTTCTGATCACCACTATTGTTAAATCACTGTTTAGAACCATTTTCATTTTTATGAAAAGCTTTGAATTCTTTAGTTACTCTTGGGTTACACAAGTTTTGTTTTACTCCTTTGTTGATTTAATTTTTTTTATGTTATTTCTTCTTTATTAAACTGGTGTGTCCAGCTGGTTTCCTTTATGTTTGAAATTTTTTTTTATTGTCCAGTGATCATTTAGCATCCATGGTTTTCTGATTTCTTGAAAAAAAAAATTATTTTTGTCAATATTGTTTCGGTATTATGATTCCGATTGGAGGTGAAGAGCAGAACTAGGTAAGATAATCGGGCATGAAGTAAGGGATTTTGTGTTTCCATAGTTCATTGTTCTTCTCAGTTTCAGTTTAAGATTTCATTTGCCAATTGAAGCAAGAGCCAGCGCCGATGAAGAGCAACAATAGCAGGAGTTTTCTCCTCTGTTTTGCCCTGTTTCAAAAGCTTTGCACTGTTCATTGTCTATATATGTGATTATTCTACTTTAATGATTTGTTGTTTGGTTGCAGGTTCATTTCGGGTTGCTTATGTTAGTACTAAACTGCTGGAAGGGCCTTGACTGGTTGCATCTGAAGTGTTATCGGTGTAAAGCTTGCGTTATCAAGCTCGGGTTCAGCTCCCGTTTCTGTTTTATGCGTTATTGCTAGTTATTTATTTCCTTTTCAGTTCTAGTTTTCTACTTCATTAAGTGTACATTCACCTTGAATTTTATAATCCTCAAGTTTCTAGTTTCCTTTAAAGATCTATTAGCTTGTTTAGCTTTTCCATTATTCTTCTTTTGTTGTTTTGCATTTTGCTGGTGATGAACTGTTAGTTTACCTGGAATGTGTGCTACCTTTATGGTTGTTGAGGCATCGGATAGCTACTGAAGCAGTGTGCTTGTGAGGTGAGAGTTTCAAGAGCTGCAGTTTACTCACACCTTGCTGCAGTGATTAGTATACGGTTGGTCAGTTCTTGTTGATGCTAAAAGATGATGGCTGATCGAAGCAGACAAGGACACTGCAGACCGAGAACCTTACCTGGAACAGACCTAGATAGAACATGGAGGAGAGGTAGCAGGACAGTAGCCGAGCACAGCAGCAGGGACAGACCGGATGCAGCAGACCGAGAGTACCTAAGCACACCATTAGTACATGGAGGAACCAAGACAGATTTGGAGCAGAAGACAAAATGCAGCGGACTAGACAAACCGAGACCATCTCTTGGAAAAGAAACAATATGAAGACATGAACAGTGAATTGAGGGATTTGGATGATTTAAAAGTTGTTAAGGCTTTGTTTGGCTAGTTCATTTTAGTTAATTAAGTCATTTTCATGCATTGTTAGTATAAGTTTAATTTCAATTTAATTTGTTAATCTTAGTTTAGAGTCTTTAATTAAATTGCATGTTAGTATTCTTGCATAGTAGTATAAAACTTAGTTTTAATTAGGATGATAGTTAATTAAGTGTTCATTTAGAATTAGATTAGGGGTAAATTTATTTCATTAAATCTTAACTTAGTTTAAATTGCATTTTGATTAAGTAGTTTAATTGCATTTTAGGTTAGTTTAATTGTAGTTTAATTAATCTTGCTTTGTTATTTTCATATTTGCATTTTATTTGCGTTAATTAGTTTTAACTGTTTTAATTTCTTTTGTAGGTTCTTTTATTTTAATTGCTCGGAGCTCGATAAGCAAATCTTAGTTCAGTTTTATTTTCTTTATTTTTTAATGTTTATTGTTTTCAGTACGTTTAATTAGCCTTAGTAGATCACCAAATTAAATTTCATAATCTGCTAGGATATACTTAGGGTAATATTAACCGGTAGTTAATTAAGCTAATCAACTTCTCTGTGGGACGATAACTCGAGACTCAAATCTCATTATTACTTATACGACCTGTGCACTTACGGACAATACCCTTAGGGCGTGTCACCAGGGTAAATTAAAACAAATGATTCAAGATCAAATACTAAAATGTTACCTTTAATTACATTTGCTGAAGCATCTACGGCCTCCTGGTCCAAGGCAAACACTGGACCGCATCCAACAACTTGGTTCCTCTTCTCTTCAGCTGTAGCCCTCATTTTAGGGGCAAAATTACCAGCTGTATCTTTCTCTGACTCTTTGCCCTTCTGTGGGACTGTCTCAGCTAACCCTGGGCAATCCCTCGCTATGTGCCCTATCTTGCCACACCTAAAGCATGTTCTAGTCGATAGGTGGCATGGCCTATTCTCGTGGTATCTACCACATGCCCTACACTGCTATGTGGTCGACCAGGGTCCACCAATCATGATACCCCTACCTGGAGTCGAGGCCTGATACACTAGGGGTTTACTCATCCTACCCTGTGACTCATCGACCCTCAGTTGTCTAATAATGGCCTCTTCCCATCTCGAACACCTCGGTCCTCATTGTTCTTCTCCGACCTCTTTCTCTGCCCTTCACGCCTTTATCGAACTCAAGGACATGCAGCTCATAGTCTTGCTCACACAATTAAGCTCTACGTATAGCCTCCTCATAAGTCATGATATCAAATGGGGCTAGTCGGGCTCTAATAGAAGGTCTCAGTCCATCCATAAACTTTCGTACCTTCCACATCTCACTAACCATGGTGGCAAGGTCATACCTTCCCAGAGATATGAATCAGGACTCGTACTCGTCTATCGATCGGTTCCTCTAGATCAGACCAATAAATTCCATCTATAGTCTTTGTTGTGCAGTGGCTAGGATATACTACCTCCGGAAGGCATCCAAAAAGATCTCTGAGTCAATCACCTGATGTCTAACTCTCAGGATGGGTGGTACGGATTTCCACCAATGCTCTGCATCGCCCTCTAACATAAAAGTAGCAAAGGCCACTCTCTCGATGGTCGAACATCGAAAAAACTCATTTAGCTTCTCCAACTTGTTAATCCAATCCTCTACTACTATGGGGTTTTTAACCCCAGTGAACGATGGACTCTTCAACTTCTAAAACTGCCTCAATGGGTCAAGCTGACAATCACATCCTGAATCCTCACCAGTCTACTGTAGAACTACAGGTGGTGGTACAAAGATCTTTGCGATTCGTGGCATAGGTGCAGGTTGTGCAGGTGTAGGTGTGTCAAGAGGAGCTATCTGCTCAGTAGGAGTCACCTGAGCAGCTAGACCTTACCTACCCTCTAACCTAGCCATAGTCTGAGTGAACAACTCCATCATCGTGTCTAAACTCTGCTCTAATCTGGAGACGCTGGCATCAGTAGTCTATGTTAGACCTGATAGGCGATGATTCACTACGTCTCTCGAACCTATGTCTACGGCCCCAAGAATGTGAACTCTCCCCTCAGCTACCATGTCTATCAGACATCTAGATTTTCCTGCATACACAGTCAATTTTCTCAGTCTAATCATAGCTTTGTATACACAATTGTATGTAAATAACGCACAGTGACATGGGGATGTACACTTTCTAACTACTGACACTGACTCACATTAGACTAACTCTGCTCTGATACCATTTCCGTCACGACCCGTTTTTCCTAAAATCACTTCAAATTTTTCGTGACTTACCTCACTTCATTGGTTGGGCTATGAGCCATTATCAGTCACTCAGATTATACGCCACATGCATTTCATGCCATAACAATATGGTAATTCACAAAGTCATCATTTCATAAATATAAAGTCATTTACATTGATTTACATATACATTCCCCATATATATAAGACTACATCATTGTGCACTATTATTCAGATACGAAAATCACATAGGTGTGTATACCTTTATGCTACTGGATTACTGTGTACAAAAGATCATAGGACGAACGCAGTGGTCACACTCTACTGTAAATGCTCTGTAAAGGAAAGGAAGTAAAGGGGTGAGCACAACACGCTCAGTAAGGAATATATGAAAGCCGGTAGATAATCATATTATCTACAATGCTCATAATGCATGTTTTATCTTCATTGTAAAACATTTGCATGCACTCTATCACTGTAAACCCCACAAAATTCCTATATTTAATTAGACTATGTAAGAATTTATGAGGAATGATGAAATCCCAATAATATTTCATTTACGAAATAATGAAAATTTCATGGAAGGCATGAACATTTTGTCATTTGGGTAATTTAAAAAAAAAAAAGGGAAATGTATATATGTATATATATATATATACTAGGAAAAAATTTTAATATGGATAAATAATGATATATATATATATATATAACAAATATATATTTATATATATATATATATTGTAAGGTGTAGTATATATTATATAGGTAGTAATAAATAAATAAAATAAAATAGGATGAAATGAAATAAAATAAATAAATGAAATGGAAATAAAATGAAAACAACAAACAAAAAAAATAATAATACCAAACATTATATAATATATATATATATTAATATAATAGATATATTAATATAATATATATATTAATTTAATTAAAAAAAAAAGAGAAGAGCGGTGTATGAAATTGGCTTTCAAAGAAAGCCAATCCCATTTTTTGCAAATTGAATTGCAGAATGAATAGCAGGGGCGGGAAAGAAAACAAAGAGAAGAAAAGAAAAGAAAGGAAGGAGAATAGGGTTGGCCGGGTGGAAGAGAGGAGAAGAAAGAAGAAAGAGGAAGAAAGAAAGGGAGAAGAGAAAGACGGCTAGCTGATAGGAGGTTGAAGCAAACCAATCGAGGAGAATGAAAGAAAAAGAAGGAAGGAGAAGAAGAAGAGAAGGGGGAGAAAGAAGAACAAACCGAGGAAGAGGGAGGAGAGGCTGGAATCGAGAGTGAATCAACAACAAACCTAGACTGAAACAGAATTGAAATAGAGCAGGAGAGCTGCTGCTGGAATCCGAAGTTGCTGCTGGAGGTGAGACCGAGAGAAGGGGAAGAACATAAACAGGGGACATGGGGCAGGAGTCTTCATCTTGGGCTGAGTAGAAAACAAGAAGAAGGCCGTTGGGAACGTGGAAAATGGTGAGGAAGAAAGAAGACGAATCAGTGAGGAGAATGGAGGAATAGCCATTGTGCGTGGCTGAACTGAGTGACTCTCGATTTTTTTATGGAAGTGCAAGCCGAGAGTTTCTCTTGAAGGCTGGAAATTTGGAAACCCGAAAACAAAGCAAATTGGAACAGAAGGTGTAGACCTCGATGAAGCAGGAAACGGAGGTTGAATGAGGTTGATGAGGATGATAATGGGAAGTCTAGACCGGGAGCCAGAATAAGAGGAAGGTCGCCTGTTGCTGGAAACTGAAGAAGAAAATAAAAAGAAAAGGAAAAGAGAGAAAGAGGTAAAATACATATATGTATATATGTGTATTTAATGTACATGAATATATATGTGTGGTATATATAAGCATGCTAGTATAGATTGAATTAGACAAAAAATGTGAAAGATGAGAAGTAGGCAAATAAATAAATATTGTGATATTGAATAATGGAAGCAAGTAATAATATTTATATATATATATATATTTGGGTATATACATATAGTTGCATATAATGAATGGGTATGTTAGTTTATGTACATACAAAGAATATATGTACATGTGATAAGGAAAAATGAAAACAAATAATAATATCTATATAGGAGTATATACATGTAGATGTATATAATAAATGTGTGTGTTAATATATGTATGTACAAAATATATATATATATATAGTAATGAAAATATATAAACGTGCGTGTTGGCCTAGGTATGTACAATAATACGTACACGCGAAGTAGTAACGAATATGTTACGATTTTAACGCAATTCGGACAATTCGCATGAACAGGGTGCTAAGTATACAACTTCGGTGTAGGTGGTCGTAGAAGGAATTAAAGGAGGTACTAGAAGTCGTCACCACTCGAATTTGAAAATTTCGATAAATCGAGGTAAGGGGTGTAATTTAAGATGGTAATGGTATCCCTACCCTTAGACTCCGATTTAATTATGTGTTTTTGTGCCTTCTCGTGCAACCCTTGATTATAAAACAAAACCCGACACCTAATAAGCCCAAGATTTATTTGATCATGTTTTCGAGATAAAGAAATTCTATATGAAATTAAATGCATAGTTTCAAACATGATTCCTGAATAAATGTCATGGTTTCGACTTATTTATGATTGATTTCATGTTTCTGAATGAAATGAAATTTGGTATGTGAACTTATGCTTGAGAAATGAAATTTGTTTTTGAAAGGCGATTGTGGAGGCCACCTCTTGAGTCCTACGGGAACAAAATGCCACACAATCTTTCTGTTTTATGAAAGAGTTTTCATATTTTAAGAAATTCGATTTTATTACTCGATATGAGTTAATGAGCTATAAAAACACAAGTAAGATTTTGAAAACTCTATTTTGAGACTAAAAAGGGCATTGTATAGTGGAATTGTGGGGGCCACCTCTTGAATCCGACGGGAGCAAAGTGCCACGTAATTTCCACAATGAAATGTGAACGTGGGGGCCACCTCTTGAGTCTGACGGGAGCAAAGTGCCACACGGATCACAAAGACATGCGAACGTGGGGGCCACCTCTTGAGTCCGACAGGAGCAAAGTGCCACACGGATCACAAAGACATGCAAACATGGGGGCCACCTCTTGAGTTCGACGGGAGCAAAGTGCCACACGGATCACAAAGACATGCGAACGTGGGGTCCACCTCTTGAGTCCGATGGGATCAAAGTGCCACGCGGTTCACAAAGACATGCAATCGTGGGGGCCACCTCTTGGGTTCTGTGAGAGCAAAGTGCCACATAGTCTGTGTGACTGTGGGGGCCACCTCTTGAGTCCTACAGATTCAAAGTGCCATACGGTCAATGCATTATTGTCATGCGCGCCTTTGTGGCGAATATGAATTCTGCCTTCGGGCATGTTTATGATTTTCCTCTACGGAGGATGATTTTGTTATTGCCGCATGACAATTCTCTAAGTTAGCCTAGTCTCCATCCGATATGAACTATGCTATATGATTTTGATCCTTCGATATATGTTTATGCATCCGTTATGCTTTTGAAGTTCTATCGGTTTTGAAATATTCTGGAGTTCTGTGTGTTTCGATAGATTGTGATGTAACTGAATAGATTTGTTCTTCGAAATTATATTTCTATCGATTATGTTCTATATATACACTTTTTGAAAGCTATGTGATATTTGTAAAGAAATGTATCTCTTCGTTTTATCATGTGTTCAATGTGATTTAGCCACCATGATCATTTTAAATGCGTTTCTTACTGGGCTTTTTCCCGAAAGCTCACCCCTCTACCTTTCAGATTATTTGGATTGATCTATAGACGCTACCTGCCGCGTACATGACGTAGGCTGGTAGGAAAGAGCTACCCTAGGCTACTTTTTGTATACGCAGTCAAGGTATACAATTACACTCCTTTACCCGACATTTGTAGGCACAGACATATATTGGGAATATTTTGTTGGGATGTAATTTGTAAGGAAAATGATGTAAACAATATTATTTTGGGATTATGTTTTGAGATGGCTAGTATTAAATCGAAATAGATGTATTGAAATGTAAAGGTGGATTTGGAAAGCATGCTTGCTAGTTGTGGATATCTAGGATTGTCGAAACAATTGATTTGCAAGTGGGTAGGCTCATATGTAAGTCGTTATGCTGCCGAAATTTCTATCAGCCATATAAGTTAAAATATGGAATTTAAATATAAAATTCGAATAAAGAATTAGGAAAAGTGATTTGACACTACACAGGAATACAAACTAAGTGAATAAGGGAATAAGTGGGTAAATTAAGTTCAAAAAAAAAATTTCCCCCGATTTTCAAGGGTCAAGGGTCGTTACAATCACTTAGTAAATCACTTTATCACTTAGAAAATAGTTACATTCACTTTAAACAGTAGCATTTCTATACGACAATCATCAATCGATAGAAAGCTTTATCACTCTACAAAACATTTGCATTCACTGAAAACAATGGCATTCTATACGATAATCATCTATCGATAGAAGCTTAGTCATTTCTTTTCATTTCACTTTCATCACTTTCATTAAACACATTTCAATCTCATTTCAATATCACTGGAGACTAGGATGGGATTCAATACTAATCAATGTGGACACATGGCCATTGTCACTGATTCCAGGCATCACGGATCAGGTGTGCGAGAATCATATGCATAGGGAGGTGGTTAGCCATCCCATCGGCTCACTAGTCCAAAGACTATCATTGGTCTGGGGATTGACAGATGTCCAAAGACTTTCACTTGTCTAGGGACTGACAGAAGAATGCACGGTACAGCATACTCCATGTTTCATCACACGGTACAACGTACTCTGTGGACCTCACTAAGCTGTAACAAGACTAGGGGAACTGAGTAACCTTAGGATTTTACCACCCCAGTAACAATATCAACCATCACTTTGTCTCAAAATCTAGTGCGAGCAAGTTTGTGTGACACACAGTCTACACGAGGGCTCCAATATAATTTTACTCACAATATCTCATCAAAATCCAGTACGAACAGATATGTGTAACTCGCAGTTAGCACGATAGGTCCAACACAATTTCACACAGAAAATAGACAAATGGCTCAATTCCGGAGAAAACGGTATTAAAACCGAGTTCAATATGAAAAACGGTGCAAAACGGAGCAAGAGCGGTAACTTCCCATCAGGTCACTCATCCATAGAATTTCTCCCACTCAAGCACGCTTAACTTTGGAAATATGAAATTTAATGCAGACAGTAAAATCTTGAGACAGTCTATCAGTATACTCTTACAAAACCACTTTTCACGAAGAAAACACTAAAATATGCACTTTATGCATTTATGATTTTTCTGATAATTTCACAGTGGCATTTTGGTAATTTTCCTTAATTGGGTTTTCGTCTAGATAATCTCATATCTATATACTTTACGAAATCTAAGTGCATACAAGAAGTGAGAAATATATGTATAGCTATCTCTAATAGCTTACATAGATCTCTTACCTAAAATTTAATTGATTGCACTTTTTATCTATTCATTGTCTATGATTCGATCTATCCAGCTCCGAATATATCTCTTGGAGTTGCAGATAATTATCAATCACATCAATCACCTCTGATAATTCACTTTCCACTTTCACTACGGTCTATTTAGAGTATTGGGCCCACTTAATCTTATTGGGTCTCGTTGTCCCTTAATGGGCCTAACTCTATCTTAAGCCCATTTTGACTTTTTCATTAAGGTTCATTTGGCATTTTAGGTACATTAACACTTATTGGGTTGTCCATAAGCCCATTAATTAGTTTGGGCTGATTGCATGTTGGGCTTGGCCCATGAACCATTTCGACCAATGCATGGTGTGCCATGCATCATCACGCCACCAAGGCCGAGAGGTCATCACCCTTACATGCCATTCTTGCCTGACTCACTTAGGCATTTCGGCAAACACTTGGTGTGCTTGCCTTAAGCCTTTCATATGGTTCATTAAGGCATTTCATTAAACACCTTATATGCATGCTTCATAAACCTATTCAATCTTACAAATTGGTTTCACTAAATCATACCATCATCATGTACACATCATAACTAACACATATATGCCATTAAACATCATGCATATTCATCATAAAACTCATACCCATTTTCACCCGATCTTAGTTCTATACTCTACGTGATGTTTTGTCATACAATTTATACACCAATCAACTCCATAAATTCCTTATATTAACATATGTAAGATTGGTGGATTAAAAACTCACCTAGCTTAGACTTTCCAACTTGGCAGAGAATGAAGGAAGGTTTATGGCTATCCAATTTAGCTTCTTAGGTGCAAGTTTTGAGGTATGTTAATCTCCTCTCAATATGGAACAACTTTCATGCAAAACACTTGTTCCAAATATGCTTGTAGATGAGTGAAATCTATTGAGAGAAAGCTTGAAGCTTTATGTTTCAATGGTGGCCAATTATTGCTTAAGGAAGAACACGATTTTCACTTAGCCAAATTCTAATTTTTTTTACTTATAATTTCCAGCCAATTACTCATAAAATCAGCCCATAAATTGGGCTTGCAAATTGGTTTGGGCTTAGAAATTGGGCTTGAACTATTTTAATTGGGCTTGTCTTGATTTTTCCTAATGGGCTTTCGGTTTGGGCTTTCCAATCAGATTTATTGAGCTGGATTTTCATGTCATATGGACCCATTATTTTATTGAATTTTCAGCCCATAATTTGGCCTAAAGTTCGGCCTAATTATACCTTGAAATTCGGCCTATTAGTTTTCATGCTTAATGAACTTTAACCATTTAACTATTTGTCCCAATATCATTTCTTCAATTTTAGCCCAATATAATTAAACTCAATTACATTTCATTTATTTTTTAAGTCCTTGGCTGAATTTCCAAGTGTTCTTAGCCACAGATAATTTTCTCAAGCCTTAACCATGGTTGAGTTAAGTTAATCATGCTTTGGTTAACTAGTCAAAGCTTGTTCTTCAATTCTTGACTTTTCTCTTAGCTTTAACCATTGACCACGTTTGACTAAAGTCAACTAACCCAAATATATGCATTTCAATGCTTGGCTAGTCCATCTTGACGTTTTGGACACCTTTGGTAGGTAAATGTGTCAAAAACACCTCAAACAATCCATTTTGAGCTAGTTTGGACCCTTTTTGGCATTTTCATTACTTCAGCCTTATTGAGACCAAACCAAACCAACTTCCCTTCTTAAACTATCTTCATTTGGATGTTTTAAGTTCTTATCTTCAGTCAGAATGGTCGACATCCTTCAGTTTAGCCTGAACTCACTATAGCTCACAATTGGCACTTTTGTGCATTCATGGCATTTTCTACTTTCACTTGGACATGGAATTGAAATACAACCTCTCCTTATGATTCCAATAACATGTTTCAATGTTTACATTGATGGATCATAAGTAATACATAGAAATTTTCAGGTCTTACATTTAAGCTATATAAAAATACTTATTTTCATCGACGTAACCTAAAACTTAATGAGTTTATATGTCAATGGTAGAGATGTCCTTATGAAAGACCAAACTTGGCCATACATGATTGACACTTCTAAAACTTTATCAAAGTTCAATTCAACTTGCCTATTTAAATACAATTAAGCTTGCTTTATTATTTAAAATAATGTTAAAATATTAAAAATGAATTTTACATTAATATTTTAATATTTTAATATTAAAATTAGCTATAAAATAAAAATAACTTAATAAAACGATAATTTAGGTTAAGTAGAGTCAAAACTTAAAAATCTTTCTCAAAGGGTTGTTTAGTTTAGAAACAGGTTTAATAATAATAATAATAATAATAATAATAATAATAATAATAATAATAATAACAATAACAATAACAATAACAATAACAACAACAACAACAACAATAACAATAACAATAACAATAACAATAACAATAACAATAATAATAATAATAATAATAATAATAATAATAATAATAATTTTATTATTGTTATTGTTATTATTGTTTTTTTTTTTTTTGGTACATTGTTCTTAGACTTGTTTATGTATCGAATGACTCATTAAAGCTTGAATATTAGTCTAATTTTTAGTAAGCTTGGACTAAAAAATGGCCCAATGAATTGTTGAGTCGAACTTGGGTTTTCCTTATAAAGACCTAGCCCGACATGAACATAATTAACATTAAAATATATTAACTAAATGTAATGTAATTATATGTACTTAAAACATTATTGATTAATAAATAGTATAAATATTTATTATGAAAATTGACAAACTAAATTAAACTTTCAAGAGAATAAAAGAATGAAAAACATACAAAGAAACAAAAAATTAAAATGCTAAAAAAAAAGGAAAAAGAAAAGCAAGGGCTAAGTTGAGTCGAGCCTGACCTTGTACAAATAAATTTTGAAACAAACCTAGACTAAAATTCAAGCCCGAATAATCGGGCCAAGCTCCAGTTTATATATAGTTCGTTAACATATAACCGAGGCCCAGCCCAAACTCAGCTCACCGTAGCTAATGGACTAGAGCAAACAATCCTAGATATGATATAGTGACACAATACGAAGATATAAATAGAAGATAAGAAGATGACATAAGCTAAATGTTGGAAAAAGTTATATATAAATATGAAAAAAGCTAAAAATAAGTTTTATGTTTGGAGTGTTGACATGAGTTGACACAAAATATTTATGTTTTACATGACATAGATATGATTTTATATCACATAAATATGAATTTTATGTACGAATTGTAAGAGTTAAGGAGTTCTTTCAATATTTTTTGGTAAAAATTTTTGTTTTGTTACATATAGGGAAGGTAATTTAATTTTTTTGGGTAAAAATTAATATTATCAATGGAGGCAAAAATTAATTATTAGGTCTTATGATATTATAGTTTTTACTACTATTTTGTTGATTGTATAAACCTCTGAATAAAAAATATTTTCCCCATTAAAAAAATTTAATTGTTAAGAATTGTAACAAAGAAGAGAAAAACCAAGAAAGAATAGAATGACTTTAAGAGTTATGTTTAAAATGTATTAAGTATACTCTTTGTCACATTTACTTTGTCCTTTTTTTTAGCGTCTCATAATTATGTCATTTTGACTTTTTTCTATATGTTATGGATAAAAATATTCAAAACACTTGGTCCAATCAAAAATTACCACGTGGCATGAGGAAAATTACATATTTTATTCATTATATATTTTAAATTATACAAGTCTCAAATAAGACAAAAAATGACATTTAATCCAAGGATACATACGTAATTACAGGCAGAATAAATCCCTATAAATAGGGGTCAGGTATGACTCAAAAAGCTAAGTCTCTATTTTGCTTACGGAAACTCTGTCAAATTTCCTTCTGACTTAAGCATCAAAGTGCTTACACAAGGAACAACCCCTGGTCCCTCTAATCATTCTCTTTCTTGCAGAGTCTCTGGTGACACGTGACACGTGACAGGAAGATCGGAGTGGGAACGTCAGCAATACATCATCATTTTGTTTGGCAACAACAATTGGCTCCGTCTGTGAGAAACAAAAGAAAAGCTTTTTGCTCTACAACGATGGTACAGACACGTTTAGCAGTGATGAGAAGCGGCGAGAATGAAGTTATGGCAAGCTCTCCAATTGGTGACCTGGGTATGGAGTCCAAGGGGAGAGAGGGTCGAATATGATGGCAATTCCCGTAGCTGAATTTAAAGCTATGAGAAAACAAGGGAAGAAACTATCCAAGCCTTACGGAATATGGTTGATCTGTTCAGGGGTGCCTTCCCGCAAGTGAATCTGTAAGACCCAGATTTTGATGTAGCTTATCCCTTATGATTTATATAAGTACAAACGTTTATTATGTTGGTTGAATCATAAGAAAAGTATTTACTACAACGAAATTGTAAGTAAAGTGACTAAACACATATAAGCTACGTAAAGGCTGAATAAGGGCTATAAGAGCAACAGGCTAAATAGAGTGGATCTAAATCGTTCTGACTGAAGAGAAGAACTTATGATGTAAAATATAGAGATTTCATGAAGGAAAGTCAGTTTGATTTGGTGTCGAACATAGAGAACCAGAGTAAAAGCCAAAAAGGGGCTAAACGAGTCTGAAATGGTCCGTTTGAGGGGTATTTGATATATTCACCTCCCGAAAACGGCCAAAACGTAAAGACGACAGTGTGAACCATGGAAAGAGACACTTTTGGATTTTTAGAAAAAGTCAAATGTGGTCAATGGTTAAGAAAAGTGCACTTTGACCAAAGTTGACTAACCATGGTTAGAATTTAACCTAAGTATGGTTAAAAATTGGGGAAGAAATATTTTTGCTTAAAATACAGAAAATCATCCCCCAAAGTAAGGAAAATTTAATTGGATGAATTACGAATTTAATTTAATGGGCAAAACGCAATGGACCAAAGTTGGAATTTTAAAGCCTATTAAGGTATAAACAAGTGTGGGCCGAATTTGGAAAGCCCAATGGGCCGAATTGTTGGGCCATTTGGTGGGCTCAATATGGAGACAATTGAAGGCTCAATAGTTAGTAAAAATTTTGATCCAAAAGCCAAAAGGAAAGCCCATTAGTATAAGTTAAAACCCATTAATAAAAGGTAGCAAAATCCAATTTGGTAACCATCACCTAAACAAAGGTAGCAAAATCCAATTTGGTAACCATCACCTAAAACTTTTTAAAAGTCAATTAAGGTGGCTGAAATTGGTGAGTTAATGACTAAGTCTTTAGGCTATAAATCTCAGCCAACACATAATCATCTTCATCCTTTCATTTTCAGCAAAGTGAAGAAAACCATAACCAAATAGTTTTTAAGCTTTCTCTCACTAGAAATCACTAGGATAAAGGCATATTTGGAACTGGCAATCTTCATGAAAGTTGTTCCAAATTGAGAGAGGAGTAACATATGTTGGAATTGGCTATCAAGGAGCCATATTGAGCAACCCAAAAATCAAGGAAGTTTCGGTCAAAGTGGAAAGTATAAGCTAGGTAAGTTTTCAAGCTTCCAACTTCATATATGTTAATATATGAGTTATATGAAGTTGATTGGTATATGTTTTATGGATTGAAACATATGAAAACACCATAAATAAGTGATGGTTGAAAGTTGGTATATGAGTTTTGATGAATACCCATGTGATGTTAAGACATGTATAGGTTAATATGCATGTATACATGATTATGGCATGGTTAGTTTTAATCAATTTGTTCATATGGATGGTTGTATGATATTGGCATATAAGGTGGTTGATAAAATGCCAACATGAACTATAGGAAAGGCTTAAGTCATGCCAACCAAGTGTTTGATAAAATACCTAAGTGAATTGGCTAGCAAATGGCCATGAGTGGCGTGGTGTTGCATGACCGGCGGCATAATAGCTCTCGGCCACATGCCATGGCTAAGAAGGCCAATGGGCTAAGTCAATTTGGTTTCGGTCCAATAAGGTGCCATAGGCCTCGGACAAACCCAATAAGCCCAATAGGCCCATTAAGAGTTGTTAAAGCCCAATAAGAGTAAATGGGCCCATTAAGTGAAATAAACTGTAGTAAATATGTAATAAAATAGGAAAAGTAAAATTGACCTGATGAATGGTTATATGCAGCCCCAGAGTTTATATTGGGAGCTGATCAGACTGCGAGAGTGAGCAGCACCGAGGAAGTGAGGTCACGTGACGTGATCTGAGGTAAAGGACTTTTGCAAGTAGTTAGAGATACCTGCACGTATTTTCGACTGCATTTACATTCACTTAAAAACTCTGAGGGTCAGAGAAAGTGAATAATATTTATAGCAGCCCGATAATGGCAAATTATGATTCTACCCCTAGTTTGGAAAAAAGTCAACTTTTAGGAAAAGTCCTAAAAAGCATGAAAATCATAATTTTAAGTGTTTTTACTACTGTTTAGCAGAAAAGTAGATAGATGGGCTAATGTTTTCGTGATAAATGAGAAATAGCACAATTTATAGTGCTGATTTTTATG
The DNA here is from genome assembly GCA_033439115.1 of Firmiana major. Classification (NCBI taxonomy): domain Eukaryota; kingdom Viridiplantae; phylum Streptophyta; class Magnoliopsida; order Malvales; family Malvaceae; genus Firmiana; species Firmiana major. The sequence goes on along the minus strand of CM065901.1, from coordinate 36,081,254 downwards.
TTTTGAAAATCATCTCTTTTAAAGAGCCATCTATCGAATTATGTGAAAATAAATCGTGCTGAAGCACAGCTCGTACTTTATTTCAAATGTTTTCTTCATAAATTAGTGTTGGAGTATGACTCGCACTAAATTTCCATGACATGCATGATAGAGTACTAGAGCATTGCTCGTACTCAGTTTTATATGTTTTGTGCATAACATGGTACTGGAACGATTGCTCGTACTTGTTTCAAAACATAAACTATGCATGACCTAGTGCTGGAGTGTTACTCGCCCTAGAGTTCGAGTTTGTGATATATGAAACAGTGTTTGAGCGGAGTGTCGACTGTGAGTCGCACTCAAGGCGAGCACTAATGATAGTATAAATAGTGTTTGAGAGGGGTGTTGACTGCAAGCCACACTCAAAGGTGCGCACTGTAGTTTTTCTATGATATATAAGACATGTTAGAAAAACCATGACAATTTTCTCGTGTAGAATGAGTGACAATTTTCTCGTGTAGAATGAGTGTCACACTGTTGAGATGTTCGCACGTGGATTTAGAGATGTGGCATTGATTTTCCATAGTATGAGGGCTAAGACCTATGGTAGGCACTCCAACCATGAGATAGGGTCCACGGGTGTACATTGTACCGTACATGCGGCATTTGATATGCCATATTTACTGTGATTTGAATATAAATGGCATGATTTATCTAAAGGCATTATGAAATTCTAAAAATGCATTGTTTTACACGAAATGCCTATGTTTTGAGAACTCAGCATGATTTTTGTAAAATTATATATATTTTAAAATTCATGCTTTTGTAGTGAGTTAAGAAAAATATATTTTCAAGGCAGAGCATTATTTTCAGTAGATAGTGTGAAAATCTACTTGCTTGCCTGATTTTCTTACTGTGCTGTGAGCTTACCCTTTTTTTCCCCTCTCTACAGAGCATCTGCAGTAGATAGAGTACGTCTGAGAACTAGCATTCCTTGTGTTTGTTACACTCCCATCAAGCGAAAGGTATACATACACACGTACGATTTTGTATTTGAACAATAGAACAGCAGAGTGATGTCCACGTATGCAATATAGGGGATGTATTTGTATTTAATATATGTGAGCTCACTATGAGACAAAAGTAATTACAGTCAATAGGTACTTATTTTGACATGTATGAATGATAAGGTAATGTGGAAGAGGCGACTAATGTCGAATTACAGCCCAACTGTTTGTGAAGAGAAAGGTAAGTAAAAAAAGAAAAAATTTATAATGGTTTTTTGTAGAAGTCACGGGCGATCGTGACAGAATCTGCCTGCAACCATCCAAAATTTGGTGGGAGAAAGAAGCACTTCGCAAGACCCTCATGGTAGGATGGTGCGAGAAGCGAAAGGCTGAGTTGCGCAAGATCCTATTGGTATGTTCACGCGAGACCCTCACGGTAGGATGGCGCGAGACACTGAAGGACGAGTTGCGCGAGACCTTGACGGCCTAGTCGTGCAAGACTCTCTCGGAATGTTCGCGTGAGACCCTCACAGTAGGATGGTGCGAGACATTGAAGGTCAAGTTGTTCGAGACCCTGACGGCCTAATCGTATGAGACCCTATCGACATGTTCTCATGAGACCCTCATGACAGGATGGCACAAGACACTGAAGGCTGAGTTACGTGAGACCATGACGACCTAGTCGCGCGAGACCCTATCAACATGTTTGCGTGAGACCCTCACAGCAGGATGGCGCGAGACACTGAAGGCCGAGCTACATAAGACCCAGATGGCCTGGTCGCGTGAGACCCTCATGGCATGACAGCACGAGATCCTCACAGCATGTTGGCACAAGACCTTAACGACATGCCCATGCCATACTCTAACGGCCTAGCCGCGTGAGACCTTAACAGTCTGATGACACGAGACCCTGTTAGCATGGTTGTTGGAGACCTATTACGTGAGGCTACAGTAGACCTTATGCGTGAGGCTACAAAGGGATTGAGGTGTCAGGGTGTGCAAGACCCCATAAGGGAAGCTTCGGAATACCTTGGGTGTGAAATTACAAGAGGCATGAGGCTTTAGGGTATGGAAGGCTCTGGACATGAGGGCTCGGAAGGCCCGAGACGCCAAGCAGCAGAAGACCCCATGCGCGAGACTCCAATGTACCAAAGGCATAAGGGTGTTGGAGAACCACGACGTCAGGGTACGAGGAATGCAACACGCGAGATTGTTGGTGGTTGGAGATGCCAAAATATTGAAAGCTTTGAGAGTCCAGCTATGGTAGATTCTCGGTATTTGAATACCGAAGATCCTTGGTTCTACAACACAAATGGCTCGCCAAACAATAGGGTTAGAGGTGATGGAATGACAGGTACACATGCTGGGAGAACTCGAAATTAGATCCGACATGGAATCCTAAAACTGAAATGGCCAACTCTCAATCCCAGACTCGTCAAAACCAAATGCAGGATAATGGCATAGAAGCTATTGACTATGATCAAGCTGATTCATGCAAGGTGTAAAATAGGCATGCATCTATAGCACAAGATGCCACAGATATGAAGAAAATGGTGGAACGTATCTTAGAGGAGAAAAGGTTGGTTCCAGCAGAAGAAAACCAGAGAAGAAGAATCTTATTCAATTCAGCGATCATGGGAAAACCACTGTCACCAAAATTCAAGATGCCATAGATAACGACATATTCTGGAAAGACTGACCCTTATGACCATGTCCAGAACTATGAGTCATTAATGTTATTACATGGATGGGAGGATAAGATTATATGTAGACAATTCTCCTTAACTTTAACTGGTCACACACTAAAATGGTTCAAAAGTTTATGTCACGCCCTTCTCCCACACATGACCTACCGAAGTCACCACAAATTTTTCGCATTTCACTTACCTCTTCTCCTGTCATCTCTCACATCAAACGTTGGGCTGTGATTCGATATTAGTCACCTATTCACACTCATTCATAACATGTATAGAATTTGATATTTCTTATACATTAATACAATTATTTGTACATATACATCCCGACCCTACATTAATTTACATAGTTGTGCTTATACAATGTTTAGTACAAAATATCGAGAGTGTATACCTCTCACAAGATGGATATGCAGCGGATTAGGGAATCTCAGTCCTCAGCCGTGTCCACCTACTGAGGATGCTCTGAAAAGGGGAAATAATGAGGGTAAGCACAGCTCAGTAAGGAAATCAGGCAAGCAAGTAGATAACCACACTATCTACAAAATACAATGTTTATGCCCCAAAATCGTTTCCATACCCTATTTGTATCTATAACATGCATCTCTCTCAAAGCTTTATGCAATATATATGTATAGATACAAAACATCAGTTATAAAACTGGTAATATGCTGGTTTAACAATCTCAGCATTTTTATGCAAAACACTGCATTTCTCATGCAATTTCATGCAAATCACATTTATCATGTCATTTACTTAAATCAAAACAGTATGGCATTCATCATGTTTAAAAACATGGAAATCTAGGCCTCACCCATCCCTCGAGTTACCCTTTTCACAATTCACAAACTCACATGTTTATTTCATAAAACCATGTGATGATTCATTCAAGAAATCTCAATATACAAAGCATGAAAAGAAAATGGAGATAGGCGACTACATGTTCCGAGTGTATGATCATAACTCATTTTTCGTGATCCCAAGCAAAATAGTACTCGGTGTTCGGGGTTCACAATTGCTGTAACGAGAGGTGGGTCAAATCTCTACCGTTAGCTCTCTACCCAACAGAGGACCTGATCTCGGAGCCCACAATATCCCACTGGATCACGCTCCCACTGCTAACCAGTCCTATCATAGTACATCAAATACTCATGGTACAACGTACCCCATGTGACATACATGATACACGGTACTCCATGGACCCTATCTCAAGGTAGGATGCTAGCCATGAGTCTTAGTCCTCACACCTTGGATATACCTCATAGTTGGGATGCTCGCCATAAGTCTTAGGCCTCATACTATGGGTTAATTCGATAGCCCTCTACCATGTCTCAAAATTTTTCACGTGTGAGCATATATATATCAATGCGACACACAATCTGCATAGGCTCCCAACACGACTGTTTCATGCGCTTTTCAAATTCGATACGTGTCGATAAAACTCCCAATACGACCATATCACGATATCACAATGATATAACTCTAGTGTGAGCAATGCTCCCAACACTATGTCATATAAAACTCGAGTATGAGCAAAGCTCCCAATACTCTATGATGTATAATATATGAAAATTAAGTACGAGCTAAGCTCCCAGAACTCTATCATGTAAAACTGAGTATGAGCATAGCTCCCAATACTTTAATATGCATCGAACACAAAACTAAGTTCAAGCAATGCTCCCAGTACTCTAACATGCATAAATCACATTAAAATGTAGTACGAGTAAACACTCAAGTACTATGTGATGCATATCTCAAAATATAGTGTGATTAATCTCTAACACTTATGGTTTTCACACAAAACCTAATAGATGGCTATTCAAATCATGATTCACCCAATTCAAATTAAATAAGCACTCAAATGTGCATGTTTTCGCATTCACATGAAAACATTAGCCATTCTATCATGCAAATTCATAAATCTTAGTCACAATAGGCTTCTAAGGTATTTTCACCCTAGTTTTGGATAAAACACACTTATCCTCTATGATTTCTATCACACCTCATGCCTATTCATGGGAATTCATATAGCATATAATATCATAATGCTATTCAAAATACGTGGAGCCATCTCTAGCTACTCACGAAATTCCCTTACCCCAAATCACGTCAAGTGACCTCTCTTCCTTGGTGCTGCTCACTCTTGCAGTCCGATCAGCTTCCAATGTGATTTTCGAAGCTAGCTGAGATTTCCTTCCTTTTCCTCCAAATTGGTACAAATCCTCCTTGCTCTTAAAATCCTTGATTTCAATCTCTTGTTTCCAAGTATGTTGTTCTCCTCTTTGCCAAGAACAACTTTACTTAACAGAATCTCACTCAAAACTGATCATAAACTGAAGTTTTTTTATGTTGAAAGGTTAGGTTTAACTTTTGTTTTTGAATGGAATAGTTTCTCCCTGAAAAACTGAAGTGCAGAACCTAATATTTATAGAATTGTCTCTATGAGATCGATCTGCTCTCCAATGAGATCGATCTGCCCTATATTTTTCCTCTCGAAACTAACCTTTCAAAGCTCATGAGATCGATCTGCCTTTAAGCATGAGATCGATCTATTCCAAGTCAGTAGCGTAAGGAGATCGATCTACTCCAAGGGTGAGATCGATCTTCTCCAAGTCAATAGCATTTGGAGATCGATCTGGCCCTTATGGGGATCGATTCCTTCAACACAGAATTCTTAGCAAATCAATCTATCCCCATTTGAGATCGATCTGACTTGTTCCATCGCTTAAATAAGAGAATTTTTTGCTCTTTCAGATCGATCTTTCCTTAAATGAGATCGATCTGGCATTCATATTTTCCAGATTTTACTGCAGTTTTCTACAGTAACTCACACCAAACTTCCCAAATTTTGCTGTCATAGTCATTTTCTCATCCAACCACTTTTAAGGCTTGAAAATGGCATCCATTCATTTTTCATTCCATACACATTTATAACTCCAAAACATTCATTCCTCATAATTTACATCTTTTGTGACTTGTCTATACCTCACAAAGTCATAAAGTTACATGTTACAATTTTCGGGTCTTACAGTCCTCCCCTTCTTAAAGAATTTGGTCCTCCAAATTAGAACCAAGTTACTCTACAAACAATTAGGGATATTTCTCTCGCATCAGACTCTCTAGCTCCCAAGTAGCTTCCTCTGAAGTGTGATGCTGCCAAAGAATCTTCACTAACCCGATAGTCTTATTCCTCAAGACTTTCTCCTTTCTATCCGGTGTCTGTATCGATTTCTCTACATAAGTCAAATTATCTTTGAGCTCTAATGGCTCATACCGAATCACATGAGTTAGATCTGGATGATACTTCCTCAACATCGAAATGTGGAAGACATTATGCACTCCCGATAATTCTGGTGGCAAAGCCAATCTATATGCCTTATCTCCCACTTTGTCTAGTATCTCAAAGGGTCCAATGTAGCGAGGACTCAACTTACCTCTCTTCCCAAATCTCGCTATACCCTTGGAAGGAGAAACCTTCAGAAATACTGAATCACCAACGTGAACTCAAGTGGTCTCCGTCTCTTGTCAGCATAGCTTTTCTATCTACTCTGAGCTGTCATCAATCTTTTAACAATTAACCGAACATCCTCATACTCTTGTGTAACCAAGTTAGGAGCAAATATTTTTTTGTCACCCACTTCTTCCCAACCGATAGGAGAACGACATCTACGGCCATACAAAGCCTCATACGGTGCCATCCCGATACTCGCATGATAACTGTTGTTGTAGGTGAATTTGGCTAGTGGGAAAAGATCATCCCAAGAGCCTCTAAAATCCAGTACACATGCTCTCAAAATATCTTTCGAAGTCTGTATAGTCCTCTCTAACTGACCATCTGTCTGAGGATGAAAAGCGGTGCTCAAACTCAACTAGGTTCCTATAACTTCCTAAAAATGTTTCGAAAAGTGGGAAGTGAAGCGAGAATCCCTATCCGAAACAATGCTCACTGGAATACCATGTAATCTCACTACCTCACGTACATATAACTCTGCCAATGACCTCAGAGTATCGATAGCTCTCACAGCTAGAAAGTGGGCTGACTTCGTTAGTCTATCAACTATCACCCATATGGCATCGTGATTCCTCCGGGTCCTTGGTAAACCCATCACGAAATCCATGGTGATATGCTCACATTTCCATGTCGGTATAGGTAGAAGCTGCAATAACCCTGAAGGTTTCTGATGCTCTACCTTCACTTGCTGACATACGAGACATCTCATCACAAAATCCGCCACATCTCTCTTCATACCTGACCACTAGTACATTTTCTGGAGATTCTGATATATCTTATTAATCCCCAGATGTAACGTGTATCTAGACAAATGAGCTTCCGTCAATACAAGTCTCCTGAGCTCTGGGTCCTTGGGAATACACAATCTGCCTCTAAACCTTAAAAGTCTATCATAACTTATCTTAAAGTCAGTCATGGTGCACTTCTGCATATGACTACTCACATCAATGCAATACGGATCAGTCTATTGAGCCTGTTTGATCCTGTCTAACAGATCCAGCTCCAAGCATAGACTAGCAATCACACAGTCTGTATCCATGTCAGAAGGCACAACTCCCAAACTGAGGCTAGCAAATTGCTCTAGCAACTCATGTTACGATATCATCCCTAGTCACTTCCTGCTTAAAGCATCAGCTACAATATTAGCTTTACCCAGATGATAAAGTATCTCACAATCATAGTCCTTTAGAAGCTCTAGCCATCTTCTCTGTCTCATGTTCAATCTTTCAGTGAGAACAGATACTTAAGGCTCTTGTGGTTAGTAAAAATCTGAAATTTCTCCCCATACAAGTAGTAACGCCATACCTTCAACGCAAACACTACTGCTGCTAACTCCAAATCGTGGGTCGGATAGTTCTTCTCATGGTCCTTCAGCTGTCTAGATCCATAAGCAACTACATTCCCATCCTGCATCAATACGTAACCCAGTCCCTGATGCGAAACATCGGTATACACTGAAAATCCTCCTGAGCTGGTAGGGATAGTGAGAATTGGAACAGTAGTCAATCTCCTCTTTAACTCTTGAAAACTCTTCTCACAATCTTAATTCCACAGAAATGTACTCCCTTCTGAGTGAGACGTGTTAACAGAGCAGCTAACTTCAAAAATCCTTCTACAAATCTCCGATAGTATCCTGCTAAACCCAAAACACTTCTAATCTCAGTAACTATCTTCGACTATTCCCACTGAACTACAGCCTCAATCTTGGATGGATCTACTAATACACCATCCTTTGACACAACGTGTCCCAAAATCGAGATATGTGACAACCAAAAATCACACTTATTCAGTTTAGGATATAGTTTCTGCTCTCGTAGCGTCTGCAATACAATCTTGAGGCGCTTCTCATGCTCTTCCTCGGATTTAGAATATATCAAGATGTCATCTATGAAGATGATAACAAATTGATCTAAATATGGCTTGAACACATCGTTCATCATAGCCATGAAAGCTGCGGGAGCATTTGTCAATCCGAATGGCATAACCAAAAACTCATAATGGCCATATCGGGTCCTAAATGCTGTCTTGGGTACATCTCCACTCCGAACTCTCAATTGATGATACCCAGACCTCAGATCAATCTTAGAAAAGACCTGCACTCCTCGAAGCTGATCCAACAGATCATCAATGCATGGAAAGGGATATTTATTCTTGATGGTTGCCTTATTCAACAATCTGTAATGTATACACAATTGGAGGATTACATCCTTCTTCCTTACAAACAAAATTAGTACTCCCCACGATGAAACACTCGTTTGATAAAACCCATATCCAACAGCTCCTGTAGTTGTTTCTTGAGCTCTTCCAGCTCAACTAAAGCCATGCAATACGGTGGTTTCGATATAGGTTCAGTACCAGGCACCAAGTCTATACAGAACTCCATCTCTCTATCTGATGGCAACCTTGGCAATTCATCCAGAAAGACATCTGGGAATTCACTAACCACATGAATATCTGCCAACTCCGGATGTACCTTATCCGTATCAACCACGTATGCAATAAAACCTTCAACATATTCATCTTTCAGTCAGCATAGTATATTATTTCTCACAATCATAACTACTACTTTTTTATTTTCATCAAGCTTTACAACATATTTTTAAGGGTTAGGAAACATAACTGTCATTGCACAACAATCTAAAACAGCATGGTTTGACGATAACCAATCCATTCCTAAGATTACATCAAAATCACTCATGCTTAACAGTATTAGATTGGTTGTCATGTCCTTTTCCCCTACTTTTAACTTACAATCATTTAACACATACTCCACTAGCTGACTATTATCCATAGGCGTACTGATCAACATCATCCTATTCAAAGGTGTACGCTCTATATGATTTTCTATCTTACATGCAAATGAAGGCGATACAAATGAATGCGTAGCACCAGGATCATTTAAAGCATGTGCCTCTAAATTATATATCAAGATGTTACCTCTAATCACATCCGACGAAGCATCTGTTGTTCCCTGGTCCAAGGCATGAACCCACCCTCGTTAAATAACCTGCTTTCCCTTCTCTTCTGCTGTCGCTCTCCTTCTCGGAGCAGACACCTCAGCTGGAGCTCTCTCAGGCTCCTTACCCTTCTGTGGGGCAATATTAACAACCTCTTGGCAAACTCTGGCCATGTGTACTGGCTTCCCACATCTGTAGCATAAACCACTAGAAACAGGGCAAGGTCTACCTCCATGAAATCTACCACATCGACTGCAGTGCTCTGTGGTAGGCCTCGATCCTCCAATCACAACTCCTCTAGCTGGAGCTATAGCCGGGTATGTAGGATATCTAACAATCCTCTCCTATACTTCCTCGATCTTTGGCCTCTTATCGAAGAGTCTCCTCCCTCCTCGATATCTGAAACCTCGAGTACTGTCACTCATCGGTCTCTTTCTATCTCTATCTCTACCTTTTCCTGCTGTTTTAAACTCTGAGACATTTCTCTTGTAATCTTGCTCACAGAGTTGTGCCCTGCGCACTTCCTCATCATAGGTAGAAATGTCGAATGGAACTAGCTTAGGCCGTAATACTGGTCTTAGTCCATCGATAAACATGCAGACCTTCCTAGTCTCGCTGCTCATGGTGTCTGGGTCATATCTCCCCAGAGATAAAAATCTGGTCTCATACTCATCCACTGAATGACTGCCCTGACTCTATCCTAAAAATTCGACCTGCAACCTCCGTTGAGCCGTATCTAGAATAAACTGACTCCTGAAGGCATCCAAAAATATCTCCCAACTGATCTCCATATGTCAGGCTCTCAAAATGGGTCGGGTGGACTTCCACCAATACTCTGCAGTCCCCTTCAGTAGGAAAGCAGCAAATGCGACCATCTCAGAAGTCGTACACTCAAAGAATCCGTACAACTTTTCCATCTCTCCTATCCATTCTTTTACCAACGCTGGGTCCTTAATCCCATGAAAAGTTAGAGGTCCAAGTTTTTGGAATTATCAGAGTCTGTCCAAATCACAACCATACCCCAGTCCACTACTACCCGAAACTGGTAGAGGTGTAGGTGTATTAAGTGCAGCTACTCTCCAGGCGTAGTTTCTGCATCCTATCTATGTCCTCATGGCAGGCTCTGTGCCAATATCTCTACTATGGTCTCCAGGCGATGCTCTAATCTCTCAAAACGTGCCTCGGTACTCTCCGATACCTCAGTAGGACTAGTAGTCTCATCTCGGGTCTTTGGCCTACCTCTACAGACTCAAGCCCTACCTCTATCACCTCTACCACAGCAAGTAATAACCATAATGGTTAGATACCTACATCCATAATAATTAATTAGTCTGAATTCCATCTTGTATACACAATTGTAACTAAACAAACCACAGTATAATGGGGATGTATGTTTTCCTAATTACTAATATCGATTCACATCGGACCAACACTACTCTGATACATTTCTGTCATGCCTTTCTCCCACACATGACCTACCGAATCACTACAAATTTTTCGCATTTCACTTACATCTTCTCCTATCATCTCTCACATCAAACGTTAGGCTGTGATTCAATATTAGTCATCCATTCACACTCATTCATAACATGTATAGAATTTAATATTTCTTATACATTAATACAATTATTTGTACATATACATCTCGATCGTACATTAATTTACATAGTTGTGCTTATACAATGTTCAGTAAAAAATATCGAGTGTGTATACCTCTCAAAAGATAGATAAGCAGCGGATCAGGGAATCTCAGTCCTCAGCCGTGTCCACCTACTGTGGATGCTCTGAAAAAGGGAAAATAATAAGGGTGTGAGCTCATAGCTCAGTAAGGAAATCGGGCAAGCAAGTAGATAACCACACTATCTACAAAATATAATGCTTATGCCTCAAAATCGTTTCCTTACCCTATTTGTATCTATAACATGCATCTCTGTCAAAACTTTATGTAATATATATATATATGTATAGATACAAAACATCAGTTATAAAACTGGTAATACGTTAGTTTAACAATCTCAGCATTTTTATGTAAAACACTGCATTTCTCATGCAATTTCACACAAATCACATTTATCATTCCATTTACTTAAATCAAAACAATATGGCATTTATCATGTTTAAAAATATGGAAATCTAGGCCTCACCCATCCCTCGGGTTACCCTTTTCACAATTCACAAACTCACATGTTTATTTCATAAAACCATGTGATGATTCATTCAAGAAATCTCAATATACATAGCATGAAAAGAAAACAGAGATAGACGACTACATGTTCTGAGTGTATGATCATAACTCATTTTTCATGATCCCAGGCAACACAGTACTCAGTGTTCGGGGTCTCACAACTGCTGTAACGGGAGGTGGGTCAAATCTCTACCGTTAGCTCTCTACTCAACAGAGGACCTGATCTCGGAGCACACCAGATCCCACTGGATCTCGCTCCCACTACTAACTAGTCCTATCATAGTACATCAAGTACTCATGGTACAACGTACCCCATGTGACATACAAGGTAAACAGTACTCCATGGACCCTATCTCAAGGTAGGATGCTCGCCATGAGTCTTAGTCCTCACACCTTGGATATACCTCATAGTTGGGATACTCGCCATGAGTCTTAGGTCTCATACTGTGGGTTATTTCAATAGCCCTCTGCCATATCTCAAAATATTGCATGTGTGAGCATATATATATCAATGTGACACACAGTCTGCCCAGGCTCCCAACACGGTTGTTTCATGCTCTTTTTGAAATCCTGTACGTGTGAGTAAAACTTCCAACACGACCATATCACAATATCACAATGATATAACTCTAGTGTGAGCAATGCTCCCAACACTGTGTCATATAAACTCAAGTATGAGCAAAGCTCCCAAAACTCTATGATATATAATATATGAAGATTGAGTACGAGCTAAGCTCCCAGAACTCTATCATGTAAAACTGAGTAGTAGCATAGCTTCCAGTACTCTAATATGCATCAAACACAAAACTGAGTACGAGCAATGCTCCAAGTACTCTAACATGCATAAATTGCATTAAAATGTAGTACGAGTAAGCACTCAAGTACTATGTGATACATATCTCAAAATACAGTGCGAGTAATCTCTAGCACTTATGGTTTTCACACAAAACCTGATAGATGGCTATTTAAATCACAATTCACCTAATTCAAATTAAATAAGCACTCAAATGTGCTTGTTTTCGCATATACATGAAAGTATTAGCCATTTTATCATGCAAAGTCATGAATCTTAGTCACATTAGGCTTCTAAGGTATTTTCACCCCAGTTTTGGATAAAACACACTTATCCTCTATGATTTCTATCACACCTCATGCCTATTCATGGGAATTCATATAGCATATAATATCATAATGCTATTCAAAATACGTGGAGCCATCTCTAGCTACTCACGAAATTCCTTTAACTTGGATCACGTCAAGTGACCTCTCTTCCTCGATGATGCTCACTTTTGTAGTTCGATCAGCTTTCAATGTGATTTTCGAAGCTAGCTAAGATTTCCTTCCTTTTCCTCCAAATTGGTACAAATCCTTCTTGATCTTGAAATCCTTGATTTCAATCCCTTGTTTCCAAGTATGTTGTTTTGCTCTTTACCAAGAACAACTTTAATTAACAAAATCTCACTTACAACTGTTCACAAACTGAAGTTTTCTGATGGTGAAAGGTTAGGTTTAACTTTTACTTTTGAATGGAATAGTTTCTCTCGTGAAAAACTAAAGTGAAGAACATAGTATTTATAGAATTGTCTTAATGAGATCGATCTGCTCTCCAATGAGTTCGATCTGCCCTACATTTTTCCTTTCGAAATCGACCTTTCAAACCTAATGAGATCGATCTGCCTCTAAGCATGAGATCGATCGATTCCAAGTTAATAGCGTAAGGAGATCGATCTGCTCCAAGGGTGAGATCGATCTTCTCCAAGTCAGTAGCATTTGGAGATCGATCTGGCCCTTCTAGGGATCGATTCCTTCAACACAAAATGCTTAGCAGATCGATCTATCCCTATTGGGGATCAATCTGACCTGTTTCATTACTCAAATAAGAGCATTTTTTGCTCTTCCAAATCGATATTTCCTTAAATGAGATCGATCTGACATTCATATTTTCCAGATTTTACTGTAGTTTTTTGCAGTAACTCACACCAAACTTCCCAAATTTTGCTGCCATAGTCATTTTCTCATCCAACCACCTTTAAGGCTTGAAAATGGCATCCATTCATTTTTCATTACATACACATTTACAACTTCAAAACATTCATTCCTCATAATTTACATTATTTGTGACTTGTCTATATCTCACAAAGTCATAAAGTTACATGTTACAATTTTTGGGTCTTACAGTTTGCCAGAAGGGTCTATCTCATCTTTTAATCAGTTAAGAAGTGAATTTATAAAGGCCTTTGTGATAAATAGCTAGAAGAAGAAGGAGGCCACCTATTTTCTTGCTTTGAGGTAAGGGAACAAGAAATCACTTAAAAGCTACGTAGATCGATTTCGTGATGCTACTCTCGAGATACATGATCTACAAGTAGGGGTAGCAGTGGTAGCTATGCTATAAGGGACAAGGTTTAAAAAGTTACAGAAATCGTTGTCTTTAGATCTGTCGACAACAGTTTCAGACTTGTTCTCCAGAGCAAATAATTGCATTACTCAAAAGGAGGTTATGAAGATGATACCGGCGCGAAACTTGAAGGAATGAAGGAAACGAGAAAGAGAGCTTGATGATAAGAACATCAAAAGAGCAAATGGAATAGGAAAGGCCCCAAAGTTAATATATACAACCTACGCCATTTACTGAGCCACTCGTTTCAATCCTACCGACAATAGAAAGGACGGGGCTGCTCCAATTCCCTAGAAAAAGTGGAGAGAATCTAGAAAAAGATTTTAGATCTTACTGCAGTTTTTATTCTGTCATTGGCCATTCAACTGAAAAATGTCGAAACCTCATGAATCAGCTTGAGAAACTAACTAGACAAGAGCAGTTAGACCGCTATGTGAAGAGACACGAAAGGAATCAGTATCCAGAGCGGGGTTGAGGAGATAACAGGTTGTGTGCAAGGCGCAATGATAATAGAAGAAATTTAAGGGGGAATGAAGGGAGAGGAAATAAGGTGAGGCTAGGAGAGCGTAGGAACCAGCAGATAGATAATGAACCTACAGGAGCTACCATTAATGTCATTTCTGGTGGAGAATACATGGCTGATAGCTCATCTGCTTCGCAGAAAACTTATGCTAAACAGGCATACCAGGTCCATTCTGTGATGGAGGTGGCTGAGAAAGAAAAGGTGATTGTGTTCACACCTGATGATCGAGGAGATGTAATTGTGCCATATGATGATACTATAGTCATATAGATGGTGGTAGCTAAGCATCTGATAAGTCAGATTCTGGTAGATAATGGAAGCTTGGTGAACCTTATCTACTGGAATTGCTTTGAAAAGTTGAATCTAAGGGAAGATAGAATAAAGCCTGTAACTACCCCCTATTCGACTTCACTAGAGAGAAAGTAAAGGTGGCAAGATCTATTGAGTGGCCTGTTTCTTTGGGAGAAGACCCTAAGAGTGTTACGAGGTAAGTCTTATTTATGGTAGTCAGGTCAACATCTCTAGCATACAACGTTATCATTGGACGGCCACTGTTGAGTGACATGAAGACTGTACTCTCCCCATGCTATCTATTGATAAAATTCCCAAGGTACGAGGAGACCAAAGGAGAGCAAGAACATGTAATGTCGCCTCGACTACAGGCAAAGGGGTTCATAGGAATGAAACCCTCACTATTATTAAACCACCTAAGCCGAGACCTGTTGAAGAAATGGAAGGAGTAAAGTTAAAGGCTGATAGTGAAGAGAAGAAAGTATACATTGGGGGTCAATTGAGACCCAAAATAAAGGAGGAGATAATAAAGTGCTTGAGAGATAACTCAGATGTTTTCGCATGGGCCCCTGCTGATATGCCTGGAGTTAATCCAAAAGTCATCTGTCATGAACTAAATGTGTTACCCAGGGTGAAACCTGTCAAACAAAAGAAAAGAACTTCACCCCTGAGAGACAACAGGTCATAGAAAAAGAGGTTGATAAGCTACTTACAGCTAGATTCATTCGGGAGGTCTGGTATCCAGACTGGCTTGCGAACGTGGTAATGGTGAAGAAAGCCATTGAAAAATAGAGAATGTGTGTGGACTTCACTGACTTGAATAAGGCATATCCAAAGGACTCGTACCCATTGCCTTGGATTGATAAACTAGTGGATGAAACTTCAGAGTATGAGTTTCTTAGCTTCTTGGATGCATTCTCGAGTTACCATCAGATCTTAATGCACCCCAAAAATGAAGAAAATACGTCTTCCATCATTGATAAAGACACTTACTATTACAGAGTGATGTTGTTTGGCTTGAAAAACGCAGATGCTACATATCAGCACATGGTGAACAAAATATTTAAAGATCTGCTTAGTAATACAATGGAAGCCTATGTGGATGACATGATCGTGAAGAGTAAGGAGGGGGAATCGCATGTTGTACAATTGTCTAAAGTGTTTGAAGTTCTAAAGAGGTATAACATGAAGTTGAATCCCAACAAGTGTTCGTTTGGGGTTCAATCCCGAAAGTTTTTGAGATTTATGATAACCAATAGTGGGATCAAGGCCAACCTCGAGAAGGTCTAAACCATCTTGGACATGAAACCCCCAGTTACTTTTAAAGAGGTGCAAAGGTTGAAGGAGAGAATAGCCACATTAAATTGCTTCTTATCAAAATCTATCGAAAGAAGCCTGTCGTTCTTCAAGACACTCTGAGGCAGAAAGCACTTTGAATGGACTGAAGAATGTAAAGCGGCCATTGAAGAGTTGAAAGAATACCTGAAAGAACTTCCATTATTGTCAAGGCCTTTGACTGGGGAGCATCTGTTTATGTACCTTAGGGTATACGATAAAGCGCTTAGTGTAGTCTTGCTGAGGAAAACTATGCAATGAGATAAGCCAGTTTACTATGTAAGCAAAGTGTTTTTAGAGGCAGAAACGAGGTATCCGCAAGCGGAGAAAGTGGCGCTAGCTCTTGTTATGGCTGCATGAAATTTGCGCCCTTATTTTTAGGCACATTTAATAACGGTGTTAACAGATCAACCCTTGAGGCAAATACTCCAAAAACCTGAGCATTCAGGAATGTTAGTGAAGTGGGCAAAAGCTTTGAGAATACGATATCTCTTTCCAGCCTCGGTAGGCTATCAAAGCACAAGTACTGGCAAATTTTATAGTTGAATGTACATGTCGGGAAGATCCTAAGGAACAAGAGTCGGGATGGTGGAAGTTGTTTGTAGATGGGGCATCAAGCAATAAAGGGAGCGGGGCAGGTATCATATTGGTATCTCTAAAGGGGGAGATGGTGGACTATTCCCTGTGCTTCAGTTTCCCTAGCTCCAACAATGTTGCAAAGTATGAGGCCTTAATTGGTGGTATGAAGCTGGCAAAAGAACTCCAAGCTCAAAAATTACTGACCCATAGCGACTCACAACTTGTCGTTAACCAGTTCAGTAGACGGTATGAGGCCCGAAAGCCGTCCGCATCCCGTATTTGCAAAAGGTCCAGTGGCTAGCTCGATCGTTTGATGAATCCTAGCTAACTCGAATCAATCAGTCTGAAAATAGTGATGTCGATGCCTTGTCTAAATTGGCATCCTCTAAAGAGGCAGTTTGGAGACCCATAAAGGTGGAGAGGTTGGTAAAGCCTAGCATAGAAGAATAAGAAGTGCTAGAGATTGAAGTTGGTGTTGACTAGAGAACACCTGTTCGACAGTACTTAATGAAAGGAACACTTCCTGGTGACAAGGAAACAGCTCGAAAAATGAAAATTCAAAGTGTAAAATTCACTCTAGTGAATAGGGAACTCTATAAAAAGGGGTATGCTATACCATGGCGGAAATGTTTAGGCCCAGAGCAAGCTAACTATACATTGGCAGAGGTTCACGAGGGGATATGTGGAGAACATCTAGGAGCCCGAGCTCTAGTAGTAAAGATACTCATAGTGGGGTTTTATTGGCCCACTCTTAAGCAAGATGCATTTGATAAAATGCGAAAGTGTGACAAATGTCAAAGATTCGCCCCTTTGAGGACTGCCCCAGTCTCGGTTCTTCACAGTACATTCCAACCTACATTGTTCGCTTAGTGGGGTTTGGACATACTAGGGGCATTCCCAATAGCCACGGGCAAAGGAAGTACTTGTTGGTAACTACGGATTATTTTACTAGGTGGATAGAAGCAGAGCCATTAGCATCGATTAAAGAGAAGAAGGTTGAAGCCATGGTATGGAAAGAAATAATCTATCGATTCAGAATCTCGAGAATCTTGAATGTTGATTATGGAAAGCAGATTGATTGTGATGCTTTTCAAAATTTTTGCAAATGATTGGGGATCCAACTCAGAATATCCTTGATATCCTATCAGCATGCTAATGGCCAGGCTAAAATCAGTAATAGGACCATACTCCATGGCCTTAAGACTCGCCTGGACAAGGCGAAAGGAGCTTGGGTGGATGAGCTACCTAGTATGTTGTGGGCATATAGGACAACAAGTCGGGTATCGATATGGGAGACGCGATTCAGCTTGGTATACGGGACCAAAGCTTTAATACCAGTAGAGATTGGAGTTGTCTCACCGAGGATAATTCCTCATGAGCAATAAGCAAACTCTCAAGGCCTTCGAGTGAATCTAGATCTACTTGATGAGCTATGGGTCCTTGCAACTATACGATTAGCCACTTACCAATAAAGAGTTACCCATTATTACAACTCCCGTGTGAAAGATAGACCTTTGCAAGAGGGAGACTTGGTGCTACGAAAGTCAACTGTTACCAAAGCCTTGAAAGAAGATGGGAATTTTAGGGTGAATTGGGAAGGACCTTACAGGATTAAGAAGATGATTGGTCCCGGTACATGCATCTTGGAAAGTCAGCAAGGCAAGAAGATAGCGAGGATGTGGAATGCCAACCACTTAAAACCATATTGGAAATAGAATTTTAATTTTTCAATGTTATTTTTTATTTTTTGTTTCTGTTATTGAACCATGATCAGGAACTTGATTTCGATTTATTCCATTTTGATATTTCCCACTAAGGATTTTAAACGTTTGGAAGATGACTAATAATAAAGGGTTGAAGCGAAAAATATGCGAAGTAAGCCACAAAAGAATAGTACAAGAGCTTGAAGCAAAAACTGCGCAAGGTAAGCCACAGATAATTGTGCAAGGGCTTGAAGCGAAAAATGCGCGAGGTAAGCCACGCACCCAAGCAAATAAAGGGCTGGAAGTAAAAAATGCAGGATGTAAGCCACGCACCCAAAAAATTAAAGGGCTTGAAGTGAAAAGTGCATGAGGTAAGCCACAAATAAAAAATAAAGGGCTTGAAGCGAAAAATACGCGAAGTGAGACACAAAAGAATTGTGCAAGGGCTTGAAGCGAAAAATGCAAGGTAAGTCATGCACCCAAACAATTAAGGGGCTTGAAGTGAAAAGTACGCGAGGTAAGCCACAAATAAAAAATAAAAGGCTTGAAGCAAAGAATGTACGAGACAAGCAAACTTAAAACGAGAATATGCAAAATAAGTCATCTTAGTAATATAAGAAAGTACATGAAATAATCGGTACTTATAAGAAAAAGTGAAAATCCCTATATATGAATGATAAGTCTGATTTCTTGTTACAAATAGACTCAAAGTATTGACGACAAGAAAACAGAGAAAACTAAAACTACTCCTTGGCCGATGGAGAAGCGCCCCTATCGAAAGAATCCGACTCGTCATCGTCTAAATCGCCTAAGGCCTCAATCACTCCTTGTTGAGGATGAGGCTCCAAAGGACCTGAAAGACTAGAAAGATCGTCATAAGCTCCCCTCTCTATAAGCTATAAAATTCTCACCGTTGGGCTCGTAAACCGTCCAATCACGAAACTCATCAGTGTAACGCTCCAACTGCCTTAACCACTGCAGCTCAGGAAAAGACTTGCCTGATCTCTCTTTCTCTAACCAAGAACGTGCAATATAGAAACCATATTTGACAAAACCTGTAGAGAACATAAGCTTCCTCTCATGACAATCCTGCGATAGGTGGATATTCTCTAATAGCTTCAAAATGGATTTGGTTGCACGTGTCTAGGTTAATGGTGGAAGGTTGAGGTTCTTCACATAGCCTAGAAAGCTCTTCTTCCAACATTCTATGATCAGACTTTAAATCATCATTGTTAGTTTGGAGGTCTTGGAATTTAGATAGAATAGCTTCATAATTGGACCAAAAAGAATTCAGCTCCTCACAAGTGGCAGAATGCACCTCACGCTCCTTGGCGAAATTCTCTTGAAGGTGAAGGTTTTCAAAATAAAGGTCATTTTTCTCCTTTTCTAATCGATGAATTTGCTAAGGGAACCTCAAGTATTAAGCTCTTTTATTCTGCCACTCAGATCTTTCAGCTTTCAGTTGGTCAAGCTCAGCATCAGCTTGTACTCTATATGTTCTGTATCGTGCATTACAGGCAATCACTTGTTGAGTCGCCTAAAAATAAATAAGAGATGAGAAAATAATATAAAGTCAACAAGACATAGAAGAGAAAAATGAAAAAGATAGAAGAGTACCTACATTATTAAATAGTCAGATTGATCTTCAAGAATAGGGAAGCTCTTGAATAGTTTCGCCTCATCTCAAGGGAGAATAGTCAACCATCCCAGGTGAGATGTAACTTCAGGATCATGGATCGAGTCGTTGTCATTAACACCTGAATAAACGAATAAATTTTGTCCACGAAGCATCGTACCACCATCCACTTGGAATCAAGAAGTGTTGAGCTTAGCGATTAGCAGAAGTGTTTGCATATCCCGCATAGCTGACTCAATATGCAGGGTCCGCCTCTCAATACAAGAAAGGCGAGTAACATTGCACTCTGCCCGATTGCACCTGTGATATTCTTTTAAATCAGGGTCATGAAGTGGAGCATCCACTGCCTACTATTTTCCCTTGTCCAATTTTGAGATGTTGACCCCTTAGAACGAGATGAAGAAACAAAAGAGGATCTTATCCTTTCACCTTGCATTCGATCTCGAGAGGAAGTCCCCCTAGCTTGTTCCTGAATAGAGCTCGTAGGGCGTCTATGCTTGTGTAGGCGAACGGCCCTGGTAGCGCTCTCAATCTCCGCCAGGCGATCGAAGGCCTTTCCGAGTGGACCCTTTCCTAAGAGAAAACATGTAAAAAATAGTTAGAGCAACCATTTGAAATAGATGATTATTTGCAGATTAAAATGCAATACAAAATCACCCGAATTAAGGCAATCATCAAGAGAATGAATGTTAGCCAAACTCTCATCTGAAATGAAGTCTAGAAAGCGACTCCCAAAAGCTGCACCCGGCCCCAATCCAAGTCCTCATCAAAGGGATCGGTGGAATTTCCCACATCTTGACCTCCTTCAGGGGAACTAGAAGGTAAACAGGCTCGGATGCGAAAACTGAAGCTATGGGAACGCGCCCCCAACCGACGACGGTTATATTCTCTGGGGTTAGAAGAGACAATAAAGTACTCTTATCATTCGTTTGCAATTGAGAGATAAGAGGACCATATACGTCCCTTAAGTCAGAAAGCTTACTAAGGTTAGAAGGCCTATGGATACCATTGAGTGGGGATGTGTAAAGTTGAAGGAATCTCGACAATAATCCAATCAAATGCATAATAATGTAGTTTAGATGGACGCTTCCCAAAAATTTTACAACTCTGTCCCCTCCCGAAAACCTTCTGAATACAAAAAAGTGTCGAGTTTCGAACACTACGAACTCTGAAGAAGGAATTGAACAGGGAAATAATAGGCATAACATTAAATCTATGGCATATAATCGTAAACCCGATCACTTGCGCCCATCCATTAGGGTGAAGTTAAGCAGGGATTATGCCGTAATGTTAAAGGAAAGCAACTCTGAAGTCAGATAAGGGAAAACGGAATCCAAATTCTAATGAGGCTTGGTGGACAGGAATGCCACTGCTAACTGCTTGAGGGGTGCATTCTGCATCGGTTGGAAGCCTATAATAGTAGCCCTCAAGAAGAGGAAAAGCGCTACAAATAAACTCAAGATCAGACTCCCTAAATCTAGAATAAGATTCTAAGTGTATTTGTTTCCTAGTACCTTATCTAGCCATCGGGAAGCAAATTAAGTATGACTGGTTATGCTGCGAGGGTAAGCGTCGCGAGGGTAGTGATAATTCTATTAAAATAGAATTATTTATATTTAATTTCTTAATTAATTATTTTAATCCCCATAATATTTTATTAATTATCCCCTCATTTTAATTAAAATTCTCTTGTTTGCAGATAAATTAAATCCAAATGAATTTTAGTTAATTAAGTAGAAAATGGACTGAAAATGGGCTAAATGGGAGATTGGACCACTGTCATTCTGTCTGGTAACATGAGTCACCATTCTTCTGGACACATGTGATGCCAAGTGTCCATATTTTATTCACCTTTAAAGGATAAGATCAAAGGACACCTAAGCCACCTCATGGAAGACACAAGCCTAGCCACCTTGCATATCCAAGTGGACAAGAAGACAAATGACATGGAAATATCTTCCCTAGAAGCCAATGGTGTGAAGACAAGTGGTTAAACAATGTCAACTCATCTAGGATTAAAAATTCCTTTTATACCCTCATTTTAATATGTATAAATAAAACATGATGAGACAATTGGGTAGGAGTTTTTTTTAGAGTTTTTAGGTTAAAGTTTATTTTTTTAGGTTGGTGGCTAGGTTTCTCTTAGTTTTAGTTTTATATTTTTATTTTATATTTTACTGTTCATTCAGGTAGTGTTGGTTGGTTGGTGACAACAGTCACCATTTTTCTAGGTTTTGTAAATTTTTTTCATTTTCCCTTTGATTTGGCATATTTAAAGCTTTCGGAATGAAAAAGCCTTCATTTTCTGTTTTACCATTTTTTTTCTTACTGTTCTGTTTCTTTATGCATCACTGTTCCATCGAAAGGCTGGTGACAGCAGCCCTTCTCTACCAAATCTTACAGTTTTCATTTACTACTTTTCATTTAGTGTGTTTCTGAGCTTTTAAGACTTATTTCTATGAGGTTTTAAAAGGAGAGAAGACAGCTAGTGACAGTGGCCACCTGCTTCAATCCTTTCCTGCTTCTTTTAGTGTTTCTTAGTTTAGAATTTATATTTTTTTTGTTTTTACGTTACTGTTTAAACTAAAATTTTCTGCCAAACACTTTTATTAATTTTTGAAAGTAACTGAGAATAGTTTTTGTTCAGCTTGGGAGGATTTTAAATTTAGTTTTGTTTGAACATTTTATTTTACTGTTAGTGAAATAAAGTTTCAGTGTTCATCCTTCTCTATTTTACTACTGGCAATCTCTTTTTCTTTCGTGTTCTTTTTCTCTGCTATGGCTTTATACTGATTTTTAGTTTAGTCTTCAAGCTTGAACGATATATGTGCTGTTATGTTTCTTGCAACGGTGCTAGGTATCTTTTAGCTGCCTTGATACTTGGTGTTTTGCTGCTACCATAAAAAAACTAGTACCTCTATCGTGTTGTGTTCTCGGAGAGGGCAGGAAAGCCATTAGCTTCCTCTATTCTGGTCTGTTTCATTGCTCCTATACTGTTCAGTAAACTCTTTGCTGGAGTTGAGGGTGTTGCATGCGAATGAATGGCGAGAGATTAGTTAGTGACAGTAACCATAATCCTTCTTCATCGTTTCTACTTCAGTTTTTCTTTGTTTTAATGTCCTTAACTTTGTTGTTGTGTTATGTTGAACCCTTCTGTTAAGTACCTTCTTTTATGTTTTATTTTTTATTTTTAGTTGTCTTCGATTCTGCATTGCTGGAGGTCATTGCTGGTTGCTGCAGGAGTGTCCATTTCAGAGGAAGTGCATGGACGATGCTGCTTCTATCCTGACTGAAGTCGTTGCTGCCTGGAGCAAGACGTCGTGGTTGTCCGTTTCTAGACAGCTCCTAGCTGCTATTGTTGTAGCGGGAAAACAAGAAGGACCTAAAAGAAGGAGTCTAAATGTTGGGCTGTGTGTTGTTGCCTAGTTGTCGTGGAGGTACTAATGTGTGGCAAAGCACGAGCTGGACAAGTGGCGCTGCTGGGTTGTGCTTATGCAAAGGACGTGTGAAGCAGAAGGAGTACAGCGTAAGGAAAAAATGTTAGCTGTTGCAGGTCTGTTACAGGAAGATGGCCCGTGCTGAAGCAAATGCAAGGATGTTGTATAGTACAGGAAAGTCGACAGCAGAGAATGCCAGCTGAAATATGGTGCACGGCAGAGCAGATGCATGGAGGCGTGGTAACAAACTGTTGTACGTATTGGCAGGAATGAAGCAACAGCTAGCGGCATTGTTGGCACAGAAGCAGGACATGGTTAGCTGATGGCTGGGAGCTGTTGGCAGTACTTAGAGGCATGGCAGTGCAGGATCTTCAATGGTTTTCTGACGCAACAATCCAATACAGTAAAGTAGCTTAAGTTGTTAGTTTATATTGTTTTAGAATATTTTATTAGTGTTAGTGTTAGTCAGTAGCTTCTTACTATTACAGTTAAATTAATATTTAGTTATTAGTTATAAAATTTTAAACAACGTGTTAGGTAATTTTATATACAAAAAATAAATAAATAAAATAAATAAAATAATATATTTATATATATAAATACAATAATATAATTTTAGTAACAACAATAAATTAATAAAGTATTTATGTACTGCATTTAGAATTAGTTTAGAGGTAGAATCATTTTATGCATTTTTAGGATAGTTTTCATTTTAAATTTTTTAAGAGCCCAAAAGTATTTTATTTCTCATTCATCATTTATATTAGATTTTATTATTTATTTAGGCATTTTATTAATTTAGTAATTATCTAGAGTTATATTTAATTTAAGGTCACTATTTTAGGCATTTAGGTTTAAAGTTATATTTGGGAAATTTCTTAGATTTTTATTAGAATTTTATTCCATTAGGCCTTAGGTTAGATTATTTTGCATTTTTATTAATTAGTTAAGCACACACAAATTTTATTTTCATATTAGGATTTTCTAGTTTTAATCAATTTAATTTAGTATTTTCTTTTATTTGCATCTTTAGTCCATTTTCACTAATTAATTCGTGTTTTAGTATTTTCTCTCTTTTGCAGATTCTCGCTTTTATTCTGCTTGGAGCTCTGTGAGTAATTTTTGCTCTATTTTGCCTTAATTCAGTGTTTTTATTATTTTCCTTGCTTTCTAGTATTGTCAAATTAAACTTTGTAGATTATCCTTTTAATCTCATAATTTGCTAAGATATACTTAGGGTAAAATTAACTGGTACATAGTTAGGCTGACTGTATTCTCTGTGGACGATAATTTGGGACTCAGTGGTATGAACTAGACGTATTATCCGCAAGTGCACGAGTCGTACAAGTAATAATGGGATTTGAGTCCCGAATTATCGTCTCACAGAGAAGTTGAATTGCCTAATTAAGTACTAGTTAATCTTACCCTAAGTATATTCTAGAAAATTATAAATTTTTTATGGGTGATCTACAAGGCTGAAATTAAAAGTACTGAAAGCAATATCAACTATAAAATAAAGAAAATAAAACAGAGTAAAACTTACTTACAAAGTTCCGAGCAACTAAAAGCAAATACCTACAAAAGCCAGTTAAAAATAATTAACACAATTAAACTAAAATGCAAATATGAAAATAAAGAAACAAAATTAATTAAACTAAAATTAAACAATCCTAAAATAAAATGTGCATGTAATTAAACTAATTAAGTTGAAAATAAAAATTCAATTTACTCTAACCTAAAGTCTAATAAAATTAAAATTCAACTAACCTAATTAGGAAAATAATTTCCTATAAAATGATCCTAAATTAAATCTAACTCTAACTAATTACAATTAATAAAACAAAATCTAAATAATGCATGAGAACTAATATTTTTTGATTTTTTTAATTTAAAATAAAGACTAAATTAAAAATGCATAAACAATTTTACTCTAATTTAATTCTAAATGAAACTCATAAAGTCTACACTAAAATTAAGTCCTAAAACCTATGATATAAAATCAACAATTAAAATAAATTAAAACTAAAAATTAGATTAACAAACAAAACATTAGAACTAACCTACAATTTTCATTTATCAATTAACCTAACTTAACAACTAATAAAAGGAATGAAAACAATAATAAAAATGCATTAAACTTTAAATAGCAAAAATGAAATGTGGCCAAACAAGGCCTTAACAAATTATCCAGCTAACTGCTTGCGGTCCCGTGTACTGGCACTGTACACGTTCTTCTCCAGGTGCTGCTTTTGTACCATTGTCCAAGTCTGTTCCTGCTGGTTAGTGCTGTCTCCAGGCGTTGTTCAAGGCTGCTGTCCAGGTGCTGCAAGTGATAATGTTGCACGTTTCATTGGCTCTGCAACCAGGTACTGCTTCAGGTCCTGCTCTAGGTTCCAGCTCCAGTTTTGCACAGCTTCCTGCATGTACACGTTGCTGCCCAGGTGATGTCAACTTCTGCTGTCTGCTGCACGTCCTCGGTTTGCCCAGCTACTTCTTTCGGTTCATGCTCTGGCCAGACTTGCCCAGCAATACATCACTTGCTGCAAGACTCCTATCTAGTACGCCTATACTGCTACTGTCACCTTGTATTAAACTGGACTACTCGTCGCACAACAGCAGGGCACCAGGGGACAACTACAACAACAGCTGCTGCTTTCGATATTCCAGCAACCTACGCCCGAGCAGGATCTGCCACCAAGTTTGCAGCTGCTAAGCTTAATCCAGCTACTCACCTTGCACCGGTTTCCTTCAGCCTCCTATTTCAATGCAGAATCTAACACCAACATAAACTATCAACTAAGGTTATTTTAACAACCATGACCAATCATCAATCTATAGCAACTTTAAAGGTATAAAACAAGGAACACAAAAACAAAAACAATGAAGAAGATTAAGGTTACTGCTGCCAGCACTCTTTTGTCCTTCACTCATGCAACTTTCTCCATTCCAGCAAACCAACCAAAAGAACAGTACACTAATAACAAAACAGAGCCGAACAGAGTAACATTATGGACACTCCTCACTGCACCCATGGAAACCAGCTTCTATCAAACATAAACTAGCTGGCGAGTCTAGTGGGATCAATGAAAAATTTCTGGATTGAAATGCAGCAAATGACATGACCTACAGAACACAAGAACATGCAGTAAAAACAACGAAAACTAGTGTTTAAATGCAGTAAAGAGCCGAATCATGTAGTGCAAACATAGAAAAATGAAATAAGAGGCATTGCAGAACATAAGCTTAAAACCGAAGGGAAATAAGTAAAATCAACAACAGAAAGTTAACACAATCAACACCCGTAAGCACATCAACGAGAATATCTAGCAGCCTCGGGTTGCTTCAATTTCAGCTCCTACTGCCATGATTCCACATTGCCATTGATGTGGAACAATGCTCGGCATCAACCCACATCAAAGCACCAGAACCGAAAGGTAGAAGATTAAGCAACCGAATAAGCAGTGGAGACAAAGAAATAAAACCAACTAAGTGAGCAAAACCAAGATCAATCATAAAACGTGAACAAACCGAGAAAAAAAAAAAGAAAATGAAAATTGGTTTCTATTAATTAGTATGGAAAATACCAAATACTAGAAATGAAATAGCTTTTCATAAACATGAAGATTACTATGAACAGTAAAATAAAATTTGTGGCGAAAAAAAAAACCTATTCGGGAAAGGCTTGAAAACAAAGAAACTAAATCTTAAAGTTACCCTAAAAACTATTCTACCCTAACTACTTTACCCTAAACTACACTACTCCTGAATTCTACATTACTTGATTTTTTTCAATTGCCATCATGTTCTATTTATATACACACTGAGTGGTACAATGATAATTTTTCATCATAGATGAGTTGGCATTGTTTGGCTACTTGTCTTCCTCTGATTTGCTGCAGAGTAGATATTTCCACGTCATCCGTCTTTTGGTACACTTGGCTGTGCGATGTAGCCCGGCATGTGTCTTCCAGAAGGTTGGCACGGTGTCCGTCGATCTTATCGTTTCGGAGCAAATAAAATACGGACACCTGGCATCACACGTGTCCAGACGACTGGTGACTTAGTCTGCAAATTGGAAGTGGTCCAGTCTCCTTTAGCCCGTTTTTAGCCCAATTCTGACTGAAACGACTGAGTTTCATCCGAATTTAATTTATCTGCACATTAAAGAATCTTAATTAAACAAAGGGGATAATTAATAAAATAAATTGGAAATTTAAATAATTAATAAGGAAATTAAGCACAAATAATTCTATTAAAAATAGAATTATCACTCAGCTTCCTTTATTACTTAAGCGACCCGTGCACTTGTGGTTTACACGTCTAGGTAGCTAGGACGCAAATCAGGTAGGTGCTGCGAGGATGCTTGGCGTGAGGATACTTGCCGCGAGAGTAAAGTGCTGCAAGGATGCTGCCGCGAGTGTAAGTGCCACGAGGGTACTTACTGCGAGAGTAAAAGTGTTGCGAGGGTGCCACGAGGAGTATACTTACCGCGAGGGGTGTGCTTACCGCGAGGGTATACTTTGTGACAGTTCGAAAGTGCGGAAAATTAGGGCTAATTTAAAATTTTACTTATCTTAATCCCCTTACTCACGTTGCATTCTTGTACAATATCATTTAACCACTTGTGTTTATAATAAATCATAACCCCAAGATCACATGATTTCTATTTCATAAACCCAATTACAAAATTATCCAAAGAAAATCAATCCACAAAACAAGATTCATTTTCCTCATATCATCCTAATTACATCCCAAAATATGTAATACAAATGTCTGTATTACATCATTGTCTGGATACAAAATGAATTGAATTATACCTTATGCATGTACAAGTGATAGCTTGGGGAGATCTTGTCCACCAGCCTATATCACGTACGCGGCAGACTCTAACACGCTACTTCAAGTAATTTGGAGGGGGGAGGAAAAAGGGTGAGCTCTCAAAACGCTCAGTAAGGAGGATAAGAGAGGTCTATAAAATCATCATCACAAACACAATATGATGAAAATATTTGAGCATGCAATAGTTATAGAAATAACGGTGGAAACAATGGCATCAGCATAATTCATGTGATAAAAATCACAAATCACATTACATCAAATCCCAATGCATGATACAAATCACAGTTGTAAAATCACATCATCATCAAGAAATTGAGACTAGGTATTTAATAAAACACAGATAAATCAACGTCATAAGCACATCACATCAAATAGAATCGTCCCCTAGGTGGACATCCCCATGAGCAAGAATACATCAACATTTATACACATGGCCATGATTCGCTGTAGACTTGATCAGAGTCGTACAGCCGTCGGTCTTACATACTATCAAAGCAAAGCCCGATCTAACATGCTATCAAAGCAAGACCACCCATCGCTATCAGAGCGGGGTCATCTCACGTTACCAAAATAGAGGTATCAATCTTACATGCTACTAGAGCAAGGCCCGATCTTACATGCTGCCAGAGCAATGCCACTTAACGCTATCAAGCGAAGTATCGATGTGTATCTCATGACAAGCCATAGTCTCAATAAAAATATGTCATTGTTATATAAAAATTGTTTTGCCTTCACGTAGAGCTCATAGTGGTTATCACAAAACTCATTTCTATTATAAACCATATGTGTTCACAATTACACAAATCTCATCAAAATCGATCTCAAACCGGTAAAACACTCACACATTCATCAAATCATCTCATTTCTCATAAACATGCTCATTTCAATAAACCTTTTTCATGCTATTAAAACATTTTCATTCATTCGAAAACCTCACAACCACAAATGATTTATTTTCCCTTACCTCTTGCATCTTGAGTGGTACACTATCCTCTCGGACTAGCCTCGTTTCCCGTATCAGAGTCTCGAGCTGTCCAAACATCATTAAATCACCAAATTGTAAGTATTCATCGTTCTCATTTCTCTTTTCACCTCATTTATACCTATACCTATACTATATCCAAGTTATCATTCTTAAATACCCACATTGTCTTAAAACTTATCCTACATCTTTATCATCACTTTAGCTAGCTCATAATCATCACAAGATATCCATATTTGATTTCCCAACTACACTCATTGGTTGTTTCTCCTATGACTTAGACACTGCTAACCAAATATACCTATATATACACATATATCCATTTACCAACATATCTAATGATAATTTTTAAGAAAAACAAGGATCTTGTGAGCTCACCTAGCTTGTCTCCTCTTGAACTTGTAGAGTGCTTGTCCTTTCCTTTATTCAACCCAATCCTTGATTTTCTAGTATGTTGTTCTCCTTACCAAGAGGAACAACTTTGTTTCTTACCCCTTTGTCTAAATTTGCCTAGAATAAGGTGAATCTTAGGGAGAGAAAGCTTGTTTTTGGTGAAAATGGTGAAGGTTGGTGTTTCAGAGAGAGAAAGGCTCGGTTTCAGGCAAAAATCTCATGATCCTTATATAGACAGAGGTTATGAGATCGATCTGGCGTTTAAAGGAGATCGATCTATGTGTGATTCAACTGCTCCAACTGCTCCATTAACAACTACAAGATCGATCTAGTAGAGGGTGGAGATCGATCTCTTCCAAGCCGAGACTTAAAGAGATCGATCTGCCCTTGTGACAAGATCGATTCCTGCCAGGCAGAGGCAACATAAGATCGATCTTCTCCCTTATGAGATCGATCTGCTTGTCTGCTTTTGCACATTTTCTGAATTCCGGAGCCTTGAGATTGATCTCTCTTCCTTTGGAGATCGATCTGACCTTCACAAATCCTACTGCTGTTGCATCCATTTGCTGGAAATTCAATGTAAAACTTATCCTAATCTACCTCATAGGCCATATTTCAATCCATACACATTTAAGACTTAAAAACTTCATCTCCATACACTTCATCATTTTTAAAACTTGCATATACATCAACATATCATAATTACATTCACCAATTACAAATTCTCACAGTGCAGATCTCATAGTTAAGGTACATAAAATTTACAGTTCTCACATCCTCCCCACCTTTAGAGAATTTGGTGCTCCAAATTCAATTCGATCCATCAAATAGTTGGGGGTACTTCTCCTTCATAAGACTCTCTAGTTCTCAAGTTGCTTCCTCCACGGAATGGTGCTTCCAAAGAACCTTAACCAATGGGATCATTTTCGTTTGAAGTACCTTTTCCTTTTTGTCAAGAATTCGGATGGGTTCTTCCACATAACTCATATCCCCTTGAATATCCAATGCTTCATACTCAATGACATGGGTGGGATGTGGATTTTACTTCCTCAACATTGACGCGTGAAAGACATTGTGTATCCCAGAGAACTGCGAAGGTAAGGCCAACGGTAGGCAACGTCCCCTACTCTCTCACAAATCTCAAATGGTCCTATATATCGAGGACTCAATTTCCCTTTCTTACCGAAGCACATGATACCCTTACTTGGAGATACTTTAAGAAACATAAAATTTCCAGTCTGAAACTCAAGTGGCCGTCTACGCACATCCGCGTAACTCTTCTATCGACTCTGAGCAGCTCATAACCTTTCACATATGATTTTGACACTCTGAACTGCCTGCTCAACCTGGTCGAGAGTAATTACCTTTCTGTCACCCACTTCTTTCCAAGCTATAGGGGATCTACACCTCCTACCATATAGAGCCTCATAAGGTGCCATACCAATACTCGCATGATAGCTGTTATTATATACAAACTTGTCAAGGGGTAGGTGTTCAACCCATGATCCCTTAAAATCCATCGTACACGCCCTTAACATGTCCTCCAAGGTCTATATAGTTCGTTCGGACTGATATCAATCTGAGGATGATAGGCGGTACTAAAACTCAACCGAGATCTCATGGCCTCCTGAAAATGGGTCCAAAATCTGAAGGAGAATCGAGAATCTCTATCTGATGTAATACTTACTAGAGCCCCATGTAGTCTAGCTATCTCTCTAACATACAGCTCGGCTAAGGTACTCAAGGTATCTATACTCTTGATGGCAAGGAAGTGAACGCTCTTTGTTAATCTGTCTACTATCACCCATATTGCATCATGACCTCTTCAGGTCCTCGATAATCCCATGATAATGTCCATGGTGATATGCTCCCATTTCCATATAGGCACATGCAAAGGTTTAAGCAATCCTCCGAATTTCTGGTGCTCAGCTTTTACTTGTTGTCACACCAAACATCTGGCCACATATTCTGCCACGTCCCATTTCATACCACTCCACCAATACACCCTTCTCAAATCTTGATACATCTTGGTACTTCCTGCGTGCATGGTGTATCGTGAGCAGTGAGATTCTCTCATTATTTGTTGCTTCAGGGTATCATTGTTCGAAACACAAATTCGACCCTTAAACCTTAATAACCCATCATCACTAACTATGAAATCTGATTGCGAGGTCTGTTCAGCTTGGCTAACCATATCCAATAGCCTCTGATCATTTCACTGTCCGGTTCTAATCTGATCCATAATACTGGGTTCTATTCACGGGCTAGCCATAACCCGACTTCTGCTTCCTCAACTCTGATCTTGAGTTCGACGAACTGTTCTAACAAATTCCATTCCTTGATCATCATAGCAGATATCACATTCTTCCTGCTTAAAGCATCAGCGACCACGTTCGCCTTCCCGGGATGGTAGAGTATCTCACAATCAAAGTCCTTAAGAAGTTCCATCCATATCCTTTGCCTCATGTTCAACTCCTTTTGGTCGAATAATATATCTCAGGCTCTTGTGATCAGTAAATATTTGAAACCTTTCCCCATATAAGTAATGCAGCCAAATCTTTAATTTAAACACCACTGCGGTTAACTCCAAATCATGCGTGGGGTAGTTTCGCTCATGATCCTTTAGCTGTCGCAAACCAGAAGCGACTACTCTCCCATGCTGCATGAGTACACACCCTAATCCTTGTTGAGAGGTATCACTGTACACCGTAAACCCTTCGGGTCCATTTGGGCAACACAGGTGTTTTCGTTAATCTCCTTTTCAATTCTTGAAAACTCTGCTCACACTGCTCAGACCATGCAAAAGGTGTCTCCTTATGTGTTAGCTGAGTCAGAGGAGCGGCAATCCTGGAGAATACTTCAACAAACCTTCTATAATACCCTACAAGTCTTAGAAAACTTTGAATCTCTGTAACTGTCATCGGCCTTTCCCAATTAAGTACAGCTTCTATCTTAGATTGATCAACTGACACTCCATCCTTAGATACAATATGACCCAAAAAAAGCTATTTGATCTAGCCAAAATTCATTATTTACTAATCTTTCCATAAAACTGCTTATCTCTGAGTATTTACAACACAATCCTCAAATGCTGTGAATGTTCCTCATAAGACTGTGAATACACAAGTATATCATCAATGATGACTATCACAAACTGATCTAGATAGTCTCTAAAAACCTCATTCATCAAATTCATAAAAGCAACAAGGGCATTCGCCAATCCAATGGGTATCACTAAGAACTCGTAGTGGTCGTATCTAGTCCTAAAGGTCGTCTTTGGAACATCCTCTTTCTTTATTCTTAACTAGTGATAGCTCAATCTTAAGTCAATTTTAGAAAAGACAGAAGCCCCGCTCAGCTGGTCAAACAAATCGTCTATTCTTGGCAAGGGATATTTGTTCTTCACCGTAGCCTTACTCAGTAATCTCTAGTCTATACAAAGTCTCAGGCTACCATCCTTCTTCTTTACAAACAACATCGGAGCTCCCTAGGGTGACACACTAGGCCTAATAAAACCTTGGTCAAGCAGTTCTTGCAACTGTTTCTTTAACTCCTCCAATTCGACCAATGCCATTCTATAGGGAAGTTTAGAGATCGGTTGGGTATTTGGTACTAAATCGATACTGAACTCCAGCTCTCTCTCCAGTGGTAAACCAGGCAATTCATCAGGAAATACATCCGAAAACTCACATACTACCAGTATGTCCTCTATCCTCGGATGTTCTCGACTACATCAGAGATGAGTGCAATGTAACCTTCACATCAATAATTAAATTAGTGTTTAGGAGTGATATAACCATATCTTAAAATTTCTCACAATGAACTTCACACATCTTTATTCCTTAACATTCAAATGTACACTAAACTTTTCAGGTAGGGAGAAAGTTACAGTCTTAGTGTAGCAGTCTAGACTCACACGATTGGTCGCTAACCAATCCATCCTCAAAATCACATCAAAACCACACTAGATCTGCTAACATCACCCTATCTCCCACCTTGATTTTACACCTTCTACACACCATATCAGTCCTCTGGGACTGACGTATAGGGGTATTTACATGTAAAATATAATCTAATGGTTCATGTCTTAAGCTCAATTTACATTCAAAGTGTACATCAATAAAAGAATACGTAGATCCTGAATCAAATAACATATGAGCCTCATGATTACAGATAAGAAGTGTAACTCGTATGGTCTCAAACGAAGTGTCTACGGTTTCCTTATCCAATGCAAACACACATCCCTCTGTGATCGGTTTCTTGCCCTTATCAGCAGTCGTAGCCCTTCTTGGTGGAATCATCCTTTGAGGCTGCTGTTTAGGAGGCTCTTGAGAATGTGGCTTTTATGGCTGTGGGCAATACCTCACTTTATGACCCATGTCCCCGCATCTAAAACATCATTGTATGGTTCTGGGGTAGCTTCCCTCATGTGATCGACCACAATCTCTGCAGACTTTAACCTCTGGTCTGACACCTCGAGGGGTTTCCATCATAATGGGAGGAACCCTGGGTCTATCAACCCTTCCCCTCGGTCCCTCAAACTGTCTCCTCTTAAAAGAACCTCTCTGAAAGTCTGTGTGGGAGGTCACGAGTCGCTTACTCTTATTCCAGTTCAAAATCTGAGACTCAGTCTGGGACTGTACCAACTCTAGTCCTCTCTCTACCTCTTGTGCTCGTCTCAGAGCATCCTTGAACTCAGTGATACAGAGCCCAATCAACCGGTCCCTAATGATGGGTCTCAATCCATATATAAATTACTTTGTACAGAGTTCCTTATCCTTAAGGGTCTCCGAATCATACTTCAGTAGAGTGGTAAATCGGCTCTCGTAATCATCAACCGTCATATTGCCCTAAGTCAAGTTTAGAAACTCAGCTTGCATTCTCCTCTAGGCAGCTCTTGGCATATACTAAGTTCTAAATGCCGATTGAAATGCCTCACAGCTAATCACCTCATGGCTAGTCGTCATTATACTCTGAGTAGTGATCCACCAGTCTTGGGCCTGTCCCTTTAACATGTACACACTTATACTGACCCTCTCGGTATCGGTGCATCCCAAATAGTCAAAAATGACTCGTAAATTTGT
Source organism: Firmiana major (assembly GCA_033439115.1). Classification (NCBI taxonomy): domain Eukaryota; kingdom Viridiplantae; phylum Streptophyta; class Magnoliopsida; order Malvales; family Malvaceae; genus Firmiana; species Firmiana major. Next base: position 36,046,721 of record CM065901.1, on the reverse strand, counting down.
CAGCCACTCCTCAGCCTCTGCGGGATCTTTCACCCCTCTAAAAGTCGATGGGTTCATCTTCAGAAAGTCCCTCAATTGACCCTTATTTCTGTTATCAAGCTAGGTATGCACTGGAGGCTGTGTGGCAGGAGGCACCAGGTCAGTCTGTAATGGTGGTGCGGGTGGTCCTTGTGGTGGTGGAGTCGTTAAAACAGGTGTAGTACCCGAGGCATTAGCCCCAACATGTTGCACGAATAGCGCTGCCATCTGCTCAAATTCCTGCCACACATCATGCTCTAACCGATTCATTCGAGAGTTAGGACTCTCCGATTGTGGGGCAGGTGGTGGAGGTGGTTGTGACTGCCTTCTAGAACGTCCTCTTCTCCCTCTCATATCCTATCTCTTACGTGCCTGCGCGTATTCATTAAACATCGATTATAATTCTACCATTAAATTCAATTCATTACCAGATAATACAAACACTTGGGATGTAATCGATTTCCAATTACTCAACAATGACAGTACTAGGCAACCTTTGCTCTAATACCAAGAAAATCTATGACAGCCCGAAAGTGCAAAAAATTAGGGCTAATTTAAAAATTTTCTTATCTTAATCCCCTTACTCAGGTTGCATTCCTGTACAATGTCATTTAACCACTTGTGTTTATAATAAATCATAACCCCAAGATCACACGATTTCTATTTCATAAACCCAATTACAAAATTATCCAAAGAAAATCAATCCACAAAACACGATTCATTTTCCTCATATCATCCTAGTTACATCCCAAAATATTTAATACAAATGTCTGTATTACATCATTATCTGAATACAAAATGAACTGAATTATACCATATGTGTGTACAAGTGATAGCCTGGGGAGATCTTGTCCACCAGCCTATATACATACGCGACAGGCTCTAACACGCTACTTCAAGTAATCTTGAGGGGGGAGGAAAAAAGGTGAGCTCTCAAAACGCTCAGTAAGGAGGATAAGGGAGGTCTATAAAATCATCACAAACACAATATGATGAATATATTTGAGCATGCAATCATTATAGAAATAACTGTCAAGACCCTTCCTGACTTAACCAAAACCACTACAAATTTTTCGCATTTTAACTTACCTTTCTCTTCATTAATGGTTGGGTTGTGATTCGATGTCACCATCCTCACTTACCATATCATCCATTATCATACATACATATCTATGTATTATTTATGATTATAACTTCTTTATAATACATTTGAGCTCATATAAAATCTGAAACAAATACATTCCTCATAATATATATCGTATACATCACTGTGCTATTTATATGTTTAGATATAGAACCGTACAAAATATGTATACCTGTCGATCGATAGGAAAAAGAAGAAAACAACAGGAATACTATCTCTCAAGCGCACTCGCTCTACTATTGATGCTCTATAGAGGGGAAAATAAAGGGGGGTGAGCAAACAACGCGCTCAGTAAGGAAATCGGGCAAGCAAGTAGACATCTACACTATCTACTCAAAATAATGCTATGCCTTGAAAATATCATTTCCTTAACTCACTTTAAAAGCATGTCTTTAAATATATATATATATATATATATATATATATATATATATATACTTGTACAGATTAAATCTCATGTACAGAAATCATGCTTTCTTTCTCAAAATGTAGGCATGTAGTGCAAAATAATGCATCTTTATAATATCACAAAGCCTTTAGATAAATCATGCAATGTATA